>CM055908.1:26204046-27511046 GCA_029582155.1 Panopea generosa | reverse complement strand
TCAAAGTTAACTAGAAGCAAAATTAAAAGGATAGATAAACTCTTAAAACATATTACGCATTTTCAAATAGAAATATGATATTATTAAATTATATATATATATAAGACATGTTAATATAGCTTTAAGCTTTAACAACTGTATGAAATATCGGGTCATCGAAGTTAAAGCAGTTATATCGGTTTACAATTGATAAAGCAAAACTCATTTTCTTTATTGATTCCGTGTTATTTTTTTAAATTTTCTTTATTGATTCCGTGTTATTTTTTAAATATTAATATAATATATTTTTATAGACCTGGAATATGTTTCACAAAAAAAATCTTATGTCAAAAACCCGTTGTAAAGGTAAACCAACAAGCATTCATAATGTTTTTTTTTAATTTTCATCCAAATGTAATCAAACTGGCTCCAAAAATTACATATTTTCTGAAATTTCAATCTTTTTCAATGTTGATCAAAATTTGAACACACAATGGGGAGCTTGTCAAATTGACTTACGTCGTTTTTTTCGTAAGTAATTTTGTGAAACGCAGCCTTGGAATCTAGAGTAAATCGGTTTTATATACATGTACTGATAAAGGAACTAACAAGATTAAAAAATTAAGTGTGTACCTACAAAGAAAAAAGATGCACCGAATAATTTGATCTTATGAATCAAATAAGGAAATGAAAACAATATTTCGCTTCAATAGAAATAATAAGAGGTTACGGTATGTACCTGTATGTGCACAACGTCTGTATTAGTATACCTATAATTATTATTGCCCAAAGGGCCAATATAGTCTTTGAGGAACATCAGTTTCATATTACCTTTTAAGCATATTTGTTTAGTACAATCATTAACTTGATCGGTCATACCTATAAATAAAACTGAGAAAACATTTAACAATTTTGCTTAAGTCCGTTTTGCGTTCACTAGTATTAAATTGTTGATATTTTTCTGTCAGCAAAAATGTCACTTACATAAATTGTAACACAATAGCCCAAAATAATCATTTTATTTGTTATCTTAAAAGTGGTTTCAACTCCTTGGTCTGCAATTCGATTATCCAAAACAAAAAGCCTACCGTATGATAATTGTATGATACGCTCGACAGATATCCAAATAAAAAAGAGTTTCCAACAAACATTGCACTATTTGACCTTGTGTGTAGTATCCTCAGTTTTATTTGATCATCAAAAAACAAAGTTACACATATGTAGCTAATTAAAATATCTACGATATGTTCTTAAACTGGCGTAATCGCTTAAATGATGTCATAATTATGTTTCAACTTGTTGTCACTGCAATATCACTGAACTTCACCTAACCAAGACGATATTTACATAATACCATAATATCTTGGATGTTTTGAACTGTTCTAATTCGATAATACATGTATCAGTTTTAAGTCTTGAAATATCAAAAAAAATATCGTTTGACTTTCCACGGTTTCTTATACCACAAGCGAGCGATTCTGGGGCATCGAGACCCAATTATTTGTAAAATCCAAAATGCGTTGGTCAATCTAGCCATGAACTGTATCTTTTAAGAAACAAAGCAACAAATAGCTAGTATCTTTCCCCTACCTTATTTTAAATCATTGATTTAAAGACATTTTTTAACCCAAGACCTGCTGCAGATTTTCTTGGTTTGATATATCTCCTTGAAATACTTCTTTCCAAATGCTCTTACGCCGATGTAGTATGTGTTAGCTACTGTGCGGCATCCGAGCCTCTTCCACGAATACAACTTGCTACATACTCTCTTCATACTGCTTAGAAAACTTTTGTCGCATCTTTTCCTGTTGTGTTTGTGTCTTGCGCCCTGATATGAAACAGTAACGAAATATATAAACTAAGGCTAATTGACCTACAGTTGATTGACATAAAGTTGACCAAGATCATGCATTATTTCAAAACATACCACTTGTCTAACACATATATTCGCAATGTTAAATTATACTCGCCACACGTATACCAACCATCGGGGAAACAAATATTTTACAATTTGACATTTAATTGCCAAAAGGATGTAATTGCTTTGAAAGAGGTCTTATGTAGTTTCATTTCGTTAAATTCGATCCTGAATATTTTAAACGGTTCTTGTTTGGCTTTAATTCATCACAGATGTTGAGAGATTATACAGTGTAAAGACTGTAAAAACATCTGCTGTATACATTCATTTAGGTTTTTGAGCGTATGACAATATAATATAAATATTAGGCTGTGTGAACATTCGAACAACTATACTCATGTTTTAATGTGAGTAGCAAGACAATTGTAATCTCTTAAGATTTTGTAAAAATGTATTGAACATTTCCGTTAGTATAGCTTTGTTTTTCGTTTCGACAAAGAGTGGATAAACACGGGACATGATATTTGTGAGTGATATGACAAATATATATTTGTGTGTTTGAAAACTGATCTTTATAATATGCTGTAAGTGTATGTTTGTGTTGTTATGTGTATATTTTCCTGTATTGTTTTCGGTTTATATGCATTTCTTAAATTCTATGTAATGTGTATTACCTCTGAAAATAGGAATTAAAACGTCTTTATATAAGTGTACCTTCATATACCTTGTACGTTACACATTGAGATATTAATGCAAAACTGGTCTATCAATATTCATTTTTCTTAGACAAGCTTACTATGTCTAAGTTAACACTACATTGTATTTACTTGGACAAACAATGCTACGTGCCCAGTGGGCGGAGCGATAGCCACACTCGTGTCAGATCAATTACAGATGATTGCACGTTTTGCTTTCATTAGTTTTTCTAAGTTGCAAACTTATCTTACGGATTTGTGTTTATGCATCAATACTAAAATAACGAAAATTAACGTATAAAACATATCAAACATCTGGTTGTATATTAAGAAAATATATGATTCGTTTACTCTGTTGAAAATAAATGAAAGAAGGTCAAGTTGTAAACCTACCATTTTATTTTCTTTATTCTGTAGTAAATAAAAAAGTTATCATGCTTGTCATTCATAGAGAGATCCAAACGAAAGAAATGAAACTTACATTGTATTGTTTGTCAACCACTGCTGATGAGAAAGTAAAGGTAGTCATCCGAAATCATGTACTAGTATTCATATCCTAATTCCCAAGTAACAATTTTGTTTTCTAAATTCACAATTCAAACATTCTTTGAAAATTATCAAAATACGTCAATTATGTCATCCAAATAAAAAAATAAGAATTAAAATAAGGAAAATGCATTTTTAAAGACGGAGAAACACAGATTATTTATAACCGTCATTATGCGACTACCCTACGGAAGCATTTCCTGCTTCCAATGGTGGTACTTAACTTACAAGCACAATAACAAGGGAAATATTACATTTGCCCAGATGTTATGATAGCTATTCTTAATTACTTGACTCCGAAGCGGTAGCCATTCTGGTCACTTATTCTACATCCATATTATAATTATGTTCAAGCATTGTTGTTATTTAAGATGCTCTGGCTATGTATTTCTAAGATCAGTCTCTTCGAGGACACAATCATATTATTTTCGTATCATCTTTATGAAACAGCGTATAGCGTAAATAACGTGTCTAAATAGCTAAAAATATATCTCGTCACAGAATTACTGAAATCTAAATCAATAAAAATCTGAATAAGTGCACAAAAGAATTATTAATTATCATTATTTAAAAAAGTAATTATACATACGCATAGATAACAGATGTCATGTCTATTGCACGATCCTGTAAATCTATAATTGGGTACTTTTGTACAGCCATTGACCATTTTGTACTTTTTGCCAAGTACAATCAGGTTCCGCTTCAACACATAGAATTGCGGCAAAGATAACCAGCAATAAAGCCAGTTTTAAAATGGGTGCCATTCTAAAATAAACACAACGAATAATCAAAGTATAGTAATATAATACATCTTTTATTTGAAAACCATCTTGCAAATTGACGACAATACATTTACATTATAACTACAAAAATCACCAAAAAAACACAGATTAATTATTTTCTTCAACATGGCTTTTGATTATGATAATTAGTGATGTAGTTTTTGTTCTTCGGTCTTCAACAGTGTCTTTATTCTGCACGTTTTTACGCCACGAGTGAGCGATTGAAGCAACATGGTCCTCTTATTAATTTAGTACGACGCCTTATTTATCAACAACTTCAGTTGTGTTTTGTTTTTATTAAAGAGGCCTAGCTTATACGTTTTATGTCCACGAAATGATCAAACTGTACCTAGTCTGAAAGAAACCCATGTAACTTGAAGAAATCGGTGCGATTTTCTACAACAACACGCGGTACTTTCTGGAAATAAGTGTTTAAAAAGGTCGTTTATAACCAATTGTATTCGTGACTGATTTTCGTGAAACCAATTCTTGTTCTGATTATCGGAAGTCCGAAGATTTGTTATTGTCGCTCGGGAATTATCGGATTTAGGATAGTTGTTGTTGTAGCATTTAGAGCGGGACGCGAGTTAAACGACAACAACAACACTTCACATTATGACTGTAAAACACGCTTTACAGAAGCAGAAAAGTATACATGTTTGTGAACAAAAAGTTCATAAAATAGCTTTATTTATATGATAGCATTTAAATAATCAGTTTTAAATATTTTATCTTCAATATCGGACGTATAGATGATGCCTCTTTATATTTTATTTGCGCTTATAAGCCTGATCGAACTGTCCCAAATAGCTTATTTACAAAAATCACAACTTTTATTCAGCATTAAGCAAAATTACAATGCTTCTAGACTACAGAGACATGTATTTGAATTTTCATGTTTTGATTTTCTATTCATTCACGCGTATTGTTGTATTGGTATGTTTTTGTTTGTAATGACAATCTATGTAATATGCTTAAATCCAAAAAAAACTAGTATGTATATAAATGTGTGATAGTATTCCTTTTTATATTTTTTATTGCATCCATTGTTTACATTGCATTTGATTTTTGCTATTGTATATAAATTAATTGCATTGTTTGAGCAATGAGTCGTTCATAAAGAAAGTAAATAAGAAAGAAAGAAAGAAAGAAAGAAAGAAAGAAAGAATGAAGGAAGGAAATAAAGGAAGAAAAAAATCTTATTTACTATGTTATTACGTGTATTACGACAATTTGTTTAAAATAAAGATAAAGTCATTTATTTTGTGTTACAAATAAAAATATTTATCATAATTGATAAGTATCTTTGAAAAGAATTAGCGATAATAAGGAAATGCTTTTAGGTTATATTTATGTATAAATTATCATCAAGTGTACGAATTAAGAACTAGAAGTAAGTTTGGTGATCGTTCATCAACAAATACCGCCTTAGGTGCATAATTCATCAACTAAAACAAAATCAAACAAAAACACACTATAATATAAAATTGATGATTGGTATCATACAGCAGAGGGGCGATAAGTAAGTATAAGTAAGATTTCTTCATTTTCTGTATTGACTCTAAACTTATTATATTTTAAAAATACACGAATTCCACTGCTATAACATTTCATTTAACAACGTTAAAATATATGATTTATAGATTTGAACTCTAGTATTAATCGGCGGCACAAAAAGAAATAAATTAAATCAATATATCTAATACAATAAAAGTATACACAGCATTGTTTGAAATGGTGTCAACAATAAATCTAAGACATATGAACAATACATCGCCTCGAAGATAATACCTTAACGCGATGTGGTAATACATATATTCTATTGCTGAAAAGTGTCAACTTAATTTGCACATTCTTGGTGAGTACAATGTTTACATGCTACATCTGATGTCAAACCTTCAAATAACTACGAACACGTGAGTAGGAAACAGATAATAGTACTTCTATACGATATTGACCCTTGTTACAACGTAAGTATTAATCAAATTTGTGAAAAATACTTTTAATAGAAGTTGCCTTCATGCAATATGATAGTGTGGCGACGGGTAATTTTCAAACATTTTCTCCCACTATTGCATGTTCGCATGTTTTAGTAAGAGTGGAAGATGTATTTTTTCGTTACCGCTTTTTTTTAACACAGTTATCCCTCGGGTTGGAATTTTCCATCCGCACTTCAAACCCATGAAAGATACTAATAATACCATATCTGATCATGGAATGTCCGATAACGACAAACAAGGGAGTTAAAAATGGATTATGTTTTGTTCATGATAGTTATATTGTTTAAAATTGGAAAATAATAAAGTGGGTATTTTCCTTTCACGTCATTATATATTTAGCAAAACCGTTGTGTTTGCTAAGTTGATAATATTGGTATAGGATATAGAATTTTTATATACATTCTTAGTTGAAAATCTTATTCGTATGAGGTTTAGAACTTATAAATATGTTCTTTAGTATGTTGTGCTTCGACTAAATTATAAATGTATACGTGGTAGTAGTAGGGATATAGCCCGTATGCGCATATGTTGGTGTTTGTGTTAACACTGGCGTGACCCTATACCCATTTCATGGTGTACGTGACATTTAAAGTCGCAGGAATGTGCCGAGTCAGTAAATATAGCTATTAATCAATCTTATCTGATTAAGATGACAAGCGTAATAGGATATTTCCCGTCACCAAAGGAACATTTCGGTTACTGGGGCGTTATTTAAAACCGCAGGAATGTGCCGAGTCAGTAAATATAACTATTAATCACGCTTTTACCTGACCAACGTGACAAGCGTAATTGGATATTTCCCGTCACCAAAGAAACGTTTCGGTTACTGGGGCGTTATTTAAAACCGCAGGAATGTGCCGAGTCAGTATATATAGCTATTAATCAATCTTATCTGATTAAGATGGCAAGCGTAATTGGATATTTCCCGTCATCAAAGAAACGTTTCGGTTACTGGGGCGTTATTTAAAACCGCAGGAATGTGCCGAGTCAGTATATATAGCTATTTATCAATCTTATCTGATTAAGATGGCAAGCGTAATTGGATATTTCCCGTAATCAAAGCACGTTTCGGTTACTGGGGCGTTATTTAAAACCGCAGGAATGTGCCGAGTCAGTAAATATAACTATTAATCACAATTTTATCTGATCAACGTGACAAGCGTAATTGGATATATCCCGTAATCAAAGAAACGTTTCGGTTACTGGGGCGTTGTTTAAACCCGCAGGAATGTGCCGAGTCAGTATATGTAGCTATTAATCAATCTTATCTGATTAAGATGACAAGCGTAATTGGATATTTCCCGTCATCAAAGAAACGTTGCGGTTACTGGTGCGTTATTTAAAACCGCAGGGATGTGCCGAGTCAGTATATATAGCTATAAATCAATCTAATCTGATTAAGATGACAAGCGTAATTCGATATTTCCCGTCATCAAAGCAACGTTTCGGTTACTGGGGCGTTATTTAAAACCGCAGGAATGTGCCGAGTCAGAAAATATAACTATTAATCACGCTTTTATCTGATCAACGTGGCAAGCGTAATTGGATATTTCCCGTCACCAAAGAAACGTTTCGGTTACTGGGGCGTTATTTAAAACCGCAGGAATGTGCCAAGATGTAGGTGTTTGCTATACGCACCATGTATCACCTGATCAAAGTGACAAGAGTAATGGATTACTTTGCGTCTTCAAAAGGAATGTTCCAGACATCGGGCCACCATTAAATCGCAATAATCCAGGTACGATTACCCCTTATTCAGTTATTTAATTGATATGATAAAGTTTGGGATTAAATAAAATGTCATTGTGTCAACGTGAGAAAGGTCGTTTTCAACATTTCATATAAAAGCATTGGTAAAGGGTAGACATCGAATTAGTATGCCTTCAGAGTTGGTATTTTATTTTGTACGAAGCTTGATATTTATTCACCGTAAATTGTTTTAGTAGATTTCTTGTTTCAGAAGATTCGTGTCTTTATGTTATATTTTAAAGAATTACTTCATTGAAAGTTTGTTCTGCTCGTGGGTGCTTTAGGCGAGGTCAATTGGAATTTATATAGTGGATATACTCGTGATTGAGGTTTGAGTATCAGATTTAATCCTTCATTTTAAACGATAAACTACGGTCCTGGAAATATTTTACCAAAAAGGTATTTATTATTTAATTACAAACGTTTTCAGTCACATGTAACACTAGTACTCGCCATTTCATTTTATTCAATATTCTTTACAAAATATCCAATATTTTATGTAATACAAGGATTAGTTTTCTTTTTGTTTCTCTTCGAAACATTTACTGTCAACACTTAATCCAGCTTGACTAACCTGGTGGTATATGTTCCGATATATAGACATACAGCGCAACTATATATACCTTCTCATTAGGACGTGTATAAATAACTCCTGTAATCATTATTCCTGATTCTATGCAGTTAGGTTCGGGCAATATTAATAATAAAAACCAAATTTGACAACTAAATGATCACAAACGACAAAACACAAATCATTTTATTTGATACACACAATTACATATATCATAATATAACATTATTAAAAGTCATTTGTTTTATTAAAGCGCGATATAAACTCATATCAGTCACCAATCACGATTCATAGCATTTATTCACATCAATATATAACACGTCACTGTTTTAGATAGGATTTACAACACCATTTTCATCGAAATATTACGCGCGAATTCAATTCAAAATTGAATTAAAAAATTCACTGCAAGTTAGCTTTAAACAACTTTAGATGTTCTCGATTGTGTCTCCATTCATGAATATGACCAAATAAAAATACACAAAATTGTTTATACATCCATGTGTCAATCAGAGATGATGTTTTATGAATTGTTTTATAACGCCTAAATGATCACAAACGACAGAACACAAATCATTTTATTTGATATAACATATTATTACATTATTAAAATTCATTTGTTTTTTATCAAAGCGCGATGTACATTCATCATATATATCTGTCACCAATCAAAGGTGTCATAACTATTTAGTTTTCTTCTCCGAATATATTTTCTTTCAAACCACCCGCGGTTATTATGGTAAAATATTTCACTCATTTTAGATTATGTTGAACAGTTAAATCTCAGTCATCTTCTATGAACGAAAATTAATTTCACCATGCCATATTACGCAGCTTAGATATTCATCAAAACCACGTCAACTGACTTTTAAAATATTTAGGTGTGTATCTATAACTAACTTATCCGTTCATAGATATGAAATTCATATTGTCGTAACCACACGACCTCATATACCCATGTCTATTGCAAAATAATGTTTTAAGAAGTTGCATGTACATATATGTTTATACATACAATAATAGAGTTAAAACATTTGTTTTAGCGTAAGATTTAATTTTCTATATTTACCTTTTTTATATATAGTAATAGATCGAATAAATAGTTTTCAAAAAATACTCACTAAAACCAGGATTTAATCTTAAACAAATATAATATTTCACACTTCTTTTAAAATCCAATCACTCTCTAAGCAGGAAGAGTAAATACAATTTCACACACTGCATAAAGCATCATATATTTTCGCTGTTATTAATATCTATGTGTACAAAAGCCACGCGTCAATCAAATGACTTTAAAATAGGAATCATATTTCAGTTACTGTGTTATAGCTATTTTACAGGCGTTAGGGTTTAAATCTCTGTTTTAGCGTAGCAGATTTATTCATGTATTGAATGTATTTTAAAACGTGATACAACATTCGAAACCTTACATGGTCAGCTTTCATTAAGTACATAAAACATAAATTTAAATCTAAAATACAATTATTATTTAAAAACAGAGATTTTAAAATCCTGGTGTTTACCTTACATGTGTAAACACTATATATCGGTAGCTGTTCATTTTAAATTGGTCGTTTTTACATCCGTTGCTATGGCAAAGCGATCTTATCTAAAATATAGTTATGAATATTGGCTTAAAGCCATACATATAGTGACCCCTATTAGCAATTTTAGACATCATACACTTTAAAGCTAGTCACTCGCGTTTAAGTAGCATTTTATCACATTTCGCTTTTTCATTTATTTAATAAACGAAAAGTTCCATTGCATACTGTTGGGCGTCATTTCAGTTTATCTTTTATGACATTAAGTTATCATCTCTCTTTTAAGTTGGAAATATATTAAAGTTTGTACTTCTCTTGATTTCAGTAGAATAGAATAGAAACTGTTCACGTCTTAACAATTTTATTTAAAAAAATATAATCATTGAAGTTGTGCTAAATAGTGTACGGTTATCTTATCTAGATGTCTAGACCCAGTAGATGATGTGGACATTTTTTGCAAACTCAAGAAGAATTGCTAAATCACGAAGACGTACATTGTCACCTCGATCTGCTAACAGGAACCGATAATGTAAGCATTTTCGGTGTTTATGTCACATATCACTCGATAAAGTTAGAATATTTAAATTGTATAACTCGTGTGAAAAAATGTTGTAACAGACTGAAAAATTATTGTAACATTCTATGCATTTCTATTAATTTCAATAATTTATTTTCTATAAAAGCAGTTTAAGTAAGAAGTGTTATGAGCACATGTTCAGTCTTAATTTTTAGGACACGGAAGCTGACGGATGTGAAATTGAGAAAGAAGAAAATGATCAAGGGCATTATGTCAGTTATGTATTTACAAAGTCATCGTGTATCTTTTCTTACATATTCCCGACTAGCTGTAATTATATCAATACATTTTTAATAAATGCACGCGTATTAACTTGATTATTTATTTTAAGGTTGTTTTATTTTAAGGTTGTTTTATTTTCTTTATAAAACTTTTGACAACACAACTTTTATTCTAGCATTATCCACACAATTTGTATTCTGTTATTACTTCACATTTTAGAGAGCAGACAATACCCAAGCAGTGGAACCTGTGACGTTTCGATGGGATAAATGCGAAAAGAAATATAGGAACAAATCGTCGCTGAACCGTCATAAAAAAGCTGACCATGATGGTATCTCCTTTTCTTGTTCTTCTTGCTCAAAAAAGTTCAATTACAGTAGCCATAAACAGGCTCACGAGCAAACGTGTGAGGGTAGCAACAAGCGTGCAACAGGCGTTGTTCCACAGCCTACGGACTCAGGCGCCATCTTCTGTGGCACGACAAAGCTCCTAAAACTCGTCCTGAACGAGAACGAGGCGAGAAAAGAAAAGATAGTAGCACCACTCAGCCACCAAATAAACAGAAAACTGAGATAGCATTGGATGACAGTCGTCCTAAAGCAGGCCTTTCTCAATACAGATGCCGACGATGTACCGAGGTTTTCAAAAATCGTCACGATCTCTATCTACACGGTATGAGGTACCACTTCCAAAGTGGAGGCGCCTTACATCGTCAACCCTGGGCGAGCAAACGAGAGCCATGGCATCGGGAAGACGGAACTCACGATGACGCGTTGCGTGAGGTGTACGAGGTCAACAGTCCCATCATTTTGAATCAACATCGCCTGGGTCCCATACAATCCGTTTATAACTATCCTCTTAACAATGACGCCACCGCCAATCAACTGATGGAATATGCAAGCGACATTTATCAGCAACAGCAACACGCTTTTCGACTTAATTTAACGTTTGGTACCATCTTGCGGAACAGAGAGACGGAACAGAACCGTTATTTCGTACACTTCAACAATAATGGTATTCCAGAAAAACCGTTATCTATTTCGAAAAGAACGGATTTGAATCGTCTGCGTATTCGTCTCCAAAAGATGGATATTACCACCGAACTCTTGCGTAATAGACCCGACACTAAATGGATTCCAGTTCTTTTTACAAACGTTCATTTTATTATTTATAGTACATACTATCCCATAGAACAAGGCGATTTGCCGGACTACTTGCTAAGAAAGGACAGCATATATCCCTTGGTAATGAAATGACAAAATAGAAAAGTGTATAAAAATAATCTCTGCACATTCCGTTGTCTCGCTCTTAACCGGGGCCACGAGATAAGGTGTATAGACGGACCTGCTAAACAATTTTATCAAGAATGGTGTCCAACAAAAAAGTTGCCGGTGTTTGTTTTGAATTCTTCTCAAAATTCGAACTGTTCTTCAAAGTCAGCATATAAGTCTACAATTTGACAGAAGATGGTTTTTGCACGATCTGTCTACAAATCCAGAAGGCGTCAGGAGTCCACGATGTACGTTAATTTGTACGAAAAGCATCTATCATACATTCGCAACTTTTCCATGTACGTAAAAAAAGTATCAGTGCAGGACCTGCGACCGTCACTCCAAACATGCCGGCGATCTTCATAGACATCAACGTGTCTGCACCAACCAAACCAAATATGTGTATCCTGGCGGTTTTTATAAAGCTCAAGACAGTATTTTCGAACGTTTGGATCAGTTTGGTATTTCTGTCCCGGATAATCAACGTACATTCCCGTGGTTTGTCTGCTATGATTTTGAAGCGGTATTACAGAAAGTCAATGATCAACCCATCGAATTTCTGTTATGGACACAAAAACACGCCCCGATAAGTGTGTCCATTTGTAGTAATATTGAAGGCAATACCGAACCCTTCTACATTGTGGAACCTGATCAGGAGCAGTTAGTGCAAAGAGTGGTCACGACTTTACAAGACATAGCTTGCGCTACTTTAGAGCTCGCAGAAGACAAATGCGGTTGGGTTCTAGAGGCGATCAACAAAAAGATAGAACAAGACCAATATAATGATGATGATACGAACACGGATGATGTCGATGATGATGATGATGATGAAAGAACAGAACCAACGCATCCTTTAAAGAAATTATATGGTCAGTTCGAAGGTTATATGATGTAGTTACCAGTACTAGGTTTCAACTCCACCAAGTACGCCATAACTCTGATGAAACGGCCTTCCAGTACACGAATGGTCGCTTTCAAACTTCTACAATGTGCTTAAAGAATCAAGTTTAAACGTTTTCGACTCTCATCCCGTACGTTTAACGAATATCAATTTAGTTCAAAAGGTATTAGTAAGAGAAATATTACAGCACCGATGTCCAAGTTTCGACGCGTCCTTCGAACTGGAAAATCCAGATCAGGAGTAAATCGTGGTTTCCGCGTTAGAAATAATGATATTTTTACTTATACCCAAGAAAGGAGACGTTTTAGTTATTTCTTTTGCAAAAGGAAAGTGTTGAATGATGGAATTCACTCTGAACCTCTCGACATTACCCTATGTCCTTTTCCGCAGACAGAAGAGGTTAATGACCCAGAATTAATCGATATATTGGTAGCACTCTTAAAAGAAGCGAGGATAAGATGCAACAACTCATCAAACGTAAGTCATCATCATTTCAACATGTATCTCTTCCCAGAGTGTACGTCAATATCCGTGTCTGGAGCGGCAAAGCGTACTGGGTTTTTCGTCTGTTACGTCACAAAGATGATATGTTTGTTACGCCACCAGTCAAAGTGCTGTATTGTTATAGTATCTACCAACCATTATTCAAGGACATGGAAAAGGAGTTGTTACATTCCATAATGGCCTACCCAACGAAGAAGTTTTGAATAGTCTTGCGAGTGAACATCATTGCAATCTGGTAATTTTAGACGATTTGATGGAAAGTGTCACGTCATCAGTAGAAATGGAAAAATTATTCGTCAACGGCATCACCGAGACTTGAGCATTTTGTACTTGAATCAGAACCTGTACTGTAAAGGAAAGCATAGCCAAACTATAAATCTAAACACGCACGTGTTGGTACTGAATAAAAATCAGCGAGACGTTTCGCAGCTGCAATGTTTGTTACGACAAGCTTTCCCTGGCAAAGGTTCGTTTGTAATGGAAGCCTATAAAGATGCTACTTCGCAGCCATACGGTTATTTGGTCTTGGATTTCTCACCTCGAGTGGAAGAGGAATACCATATAAGAACCAGAGTGTTTCCTGAAGAAGATACCATCATTTATCAATCGACATAAAAAGACTTCGTAATTGTGAATGCACGTCATTTTTCTGCGGAGAGATGAGAGACTAGTCATCATGCGGAAGAAGGTGTTGATAACGTACGATATAAATCAACATCAATTACATTATTAGCTAATTGAAATCGAGAAAAATTGTCAGACTAACAACAAATACAGGATACAATCTCAGAGAATCTTGACAAAAATTAAACTGATCAGGAAGATCAAAAAAAGCTCTGTGCAGCCTTCGGTTGAAAACACCTCATTTGATCGTCTAGCAGTAGTACTTGCTGTCAGAAACAGAACCTGCAAGTGGGTATTACTGGTAAAGGCGTCACGGACGCAAAATATGGCACAATGACGTTCACTATGCTGCAGATGTATTAGCTGCAGTAGTACTTGCTGTCAGAAACAGAACCTGCAAGTGGGTATTACTGGTAAAGATGTCACGGACGCAAGATATGGCACAATGACGTTCACTACGTTGCAGATGTATTAGCTGCAGTAGTACTTGCTGTCAGAAACAGAACCTGCAAGTGGGTATTACTGGTAAAGATGTCACGGACGCAAGATATGTCACAATGACGTTCACTACGTTGCAGATGTATTAGCTGCAGTAGTACTTGCTGTCAGAAACAGAACCTGCAAGTGGGTATTATTGGTAAAGGTGTCACGGACGCAAGATATGGCACAATGACGATCACTACGTTGCAAATGTTTTAGCTGCAGTAGTACTTGCTGTCAGAAACAGAACCTGCAAGTGGGTATCACTGGTAAAAATGTCACGGACGCAAGATATGGCACAATGACGTTCACTACGTTACAGATGTATTAGCTGCAGTAGTTCATGCTGTCAGAAACAGAACCTGCAAGTGGGTATTACTGGTAAAGATGTCACGGACGCAAGATATGTCACAATGACGTTCACTACGTTGCAGATGTATTAGCTGCAGTAGTACATGCTGTCAGAAACAGAACCTGCAAGTGGTTAATACTGGTAAAGATGTCACGGACGCAATATATGTCACAATGACGTTCACTACGTTGCAAATGTATTAGCTGCAGTAGTACTTGCTGTCAGAAACAGAACCTGCAAGTGGGTATTATTGGTAAAGGTGTCACGGACGCAAGATATAGCACAATGACGTTCACTAAGTTGCAGATGTATTAGCTGAAGTAGTACTTACTGTCAGAAACAGAACCTGCAAGTGGGTATTACTTGTAAAGATGTCACGGACGCAAGATATAGCACATTGACGTTCACTACGTTGCAGATGTATAAGCTGCAGTAGTACTTGCTGTCAGAAACAGAACCTGCAAGTGGGTATTACTGGTAAAGGTGTCACGGACGCAAGATATGGCACAATGACGTTCACTACATTGCAGAGTTGCAGATGTTCACTTTTTATATATATTTACACAGATATATATTCTCTATATAAGAAAGTAAAATACATGACTATTGAATGGATTGTATAAATAAACACTAACAAGAAAAACACTTTTCCCTGTATCAGAATAAACCGATGAAGGAAAAATCAATGAAGTCACTTTCTCTCATTCTCTTCTCTTTTCCAAATAGTTTTATTACTTGAAATATTCTAAAGAATATATTGTGTTTTTTGTTCGTATATAGTTCATATTTGGCCAAATTAGAATTAGTACGGAATATTATGTTAAAGTCTTCAATGGAATATACAATTACTGTTACGCAAGCAGATTTACACAAATTTCAAAAGCTTTTTTCTGTATCCTTTCTATAGAATTTGTTAAATGTATGACTTTATTGCTTCGTTGTTAAATGTATGCTTAACATACCTGTATGTATTTATGTGAATAAACTGTTGTTTAAACTAATGGTATAGTGGTCTCGGACGCAAGTAGTGACACAAAGACAGGTCTTCAGTACTTGCTATTCGCTGAAAATGTATCGTCTTACTTTTAACACCACAGCTAGAAGTCACACCAGTGTTTGCAACATATTCTGTGGACATGCCTGCCTTAGACATTCCAAATGATAATTTTATATTTTTCGGAATACTCGGTAGTGTAATTGCTTAGAAGGTCAAATAAATATATTGCCACTGACCGTTCCAAAACAAAATATATGTTATCATTTCTTTCTATAAAAGGTTGACCAATATAGAAGTTTAACGCGTCGCCTTTAAACTATATTTTAGACTGTTAAAAGAACCATACAATACCAATAATGGAGATTTTAACAGCTATAGATGTCTTAAATTCTTCATCGAGTCGTATCATTCCACTGACACTAAAATGTGGTCCTGCGCAAATCTAACAGAAACAATTTCAACAATCTTTTATCATTTACAGTTTAGCAAAAGCGAACGTTTCAGAAATACGTTTACGGTCTTATTATGTCTTACAGGATGAAAAATGAAGAACAGTTGGTTTCGACAGGAATTAATCACATAATAAAGGGCTTTCGTGAAGTGTTATCTGGGTTATATTTGTAATACCACCGTTTTCTTTCCTCCTCTGGAAAGAAAAAGAAAAACGCCTTATACCGGCCTGGTGTTAACATCAACATTAAAGTGTCTTTGATGTCACTGTGTTATTTCCTGTTTTCAACTGGGTAAATGAGTATAACAACATCTGACAAAAGAATCGATCGGAATCTCAGAACCTTAATAGCAAAATAGCTTTTATTGAGTATTTTTATGAGGCGTAATGAAGCAATATAACAACCCTCATATCCCCTAGTACCGACATTAGCGATATTATATTCTCAGCCTACACTGAATGAGCGACATGAGTCAAATGAATCAGAAATGATGAGGACTCCTTGTCAAAGTACGCGGAGGTTTTCTACGATCGCCAAAGACAACGCTGCGTTAAACTATACTGAGACATATTACGGCCACCACATGGCACAGAAGGCTATTACTGGGATTAATAACAATCCATTGCAAGCATAGAACGCAAATCACGGAAGAAACTAACAAATTTGGTTTTAATGAGTCTGTTCGTTAGTCTAGTTCGACAAATGTCCCTAGAATTTGTTAAATAAGTCAGACCCTTTTTTAATTTCGAGCCCTGCTAAGTAACTTCCTTGTGACCTTCATGCATAATGGCAAATGATTTATTTGTATATCATTGAATGGAGAAAAAAATCAGTTCGCCAGGACAGTTCATTTGTGTATATATTCACAAGGAAGGGTGTCATTGTCAATGGTTGGTGTTATTCAGTCCGTGCTTGAGGAGCAATAAATGTATTATACAACGCCCCTGACCAACCATAAACGAACTTAAACAGTAGTCTATTCCTTTTTCAAGCTCTTAACAATACTGAATGATTTCCAGAATTCCGAAGATTCAGAAATTATGACATCACTGAATTAATAGAATTTTTACTTTACTGCCGTCACCAGTACGATAAACAGTGTTTATTAACATTCCCACATTTGTCACGTTCAGAGTTTTTGTTCAAGCATCACTTGATAAATACTAATCTATACTTTATATTGACAGCTTTAATTTTACGAGAAGTTTGGTGAGTTTAAATTCATTAATAATTCATGAAGAATGTAATGAATATAAAATTGAATCATTGAAGAATTTATTTTACTTTTATTGCATAAAATGACTAAAACCGCTATATGTTATGAATAAAGAGGTAATATGTGTATGCAAAGAAGGAGCCTCGCAGATTTCCATGTAGATCTATATATTGCCGAGTGTTAGACTTTCTTACCGACAAGTCATATTAATTAATATATATATTTTAAGACGCTTACATGGGTTTTTGGTCAGGGTTGAAAATTCCGTCCCATGGATAACTATTTTGAAGCGACTACGCTCTGCAACGAAAACAGTAATTCTTACGGAGGGAATTCTCTGTCTGAACCAAGTATCATAAATGATTTATTTTCAAGACATATGAATAGATCTGCTTATTTCAATTTAATTCCTCATTATTTGTTCTCCCACGATCGATTTTAAAACTATATAATTTACGTAATATAGTTTTCGCTTGATGTCATATAAATAGTTTTAACGCAATAAGAATTTTATCCCGACACAAGATTAAGTGAATATATCAAGTTGCATTGTGAATATAGGTTTGAGGTGATGATCGAAAATTCCATCCTGATTATTGTTTTTACTAAAACAGTTATTTCGAGGGACAGAACTTGTCTACGCCGCCAAAATAAACATGAAATATATTCTTTCTTACGCATACAACCGTAACTGTGTGCTTTTCTAAGATTTTTATTCCATTTTGTATAGTAACGCAAGGATATCAGAGTATTTATAAATAAATACGTTATATGTCGCTACGTCATAGCATGAGGAGGGTAGGATAATCGCGTGAGTTGGGTGTAGGGCATGGCTCAAGGCCGGGAATATAACTCATTTGAGTTGTAATATAGATTAAGTTTCGATTGCGTTGTCTATAGCAGAGACTTAATAAGAGTCACTGCCACAGACGAAATGTTGTAAATATATATATTGAAGACATCGTGTGGTGCATTTCTGTCTGAAAAAAATATATTTCATATAGCGTGATGGCATCAAGGTTAAGTTAACTATGCTTTGAACAACTGGGCCCAGAACATTATGATCTCCTGAACAACGGAGTGACCAATACTAACCAATACCTACAGCTATAAAAGTAAAACTATATATATATATATATTCATATTTACAAAATTATTAATTTTCGAAGAAAAAAAAAGTCACTGTATCTCTGTAAAATTGCACTTCTATATAAAACAGCATATATTTAGGATTTTCTGTTCACTTGTATTGTGTCTCTGTTGGCTAAACGTCTTTAACTTGGTTGACCAAATACTAAATCGCTCCAGTGATAAAGTCAATCATTGCCCAGTATCGGGTAATCCCAAAACATCGACGACGAAAAAGGATAATGCCCATCTGAATATTTACGAATTTCTTATAAATAAGATTAACTACACGGACGGAATCAACAATTGCATTTCTCGATGTGATTTAATAAACTAGCTTATTCTCGCATAATACATTTACCATACACAAAAGCATATAATTTGACTCCTAGGATGACATGTATAAATACCTAGTATTTAATTAAACACAGTGCACAGCAACCACATACACTTGTATAGAAATAACTACTGAATTAAATGTTGCCTACGTGGTTTTAACACATTTTATGCTGTAACAAGTTGGTTAATTCGCAACTATTACTGTGTATAGTGCACTATTATACTATCTATTGTATGTTTTTATCAGTGATATCATATTAAGAATAGTATATAATTGTTTAGTGGTTTAATCACCAATCCCGATGTTTCGTACAATTAGGATTATCAACAGTAATTGTTTGGTCCGCGGAAATGTAATATCAATTTATACTCCATCATTGGTATTATGTTGCTACCGTCAACAGAACAGGTTACGAGGATGCTTCAATACACCAAGAACTATGGGAAACATGTTTCCATGGTACAAAAAATAGATAAGGTTATAATTATGAGAATCAATATTTTGAAGTTAACAAGTACAAACAGTCTAACATGCATGAACTTGAAGATTATAAGAATCGTTCATGTGTGCGTGCCAGAGATTCATTGTGAATATCAATGTGGGATAGAAAAAAATCAGAGTGTGTCAGTATTCCATGCAGAAAGTTGTACATGGATAAACTCAACATCAAACTTTTGCTCAGTTTTTTCCTTTCATTCTCAGTCAGATAAAAGACCACTTTAATGACCGCCGAAGTAAAATATATTATTTTTGTCTAAACTAAATACGAAGAAATCCACAATTTCATAATTTATGATAAGTATGGACTAGAAAGTATACAAATTTATCTATCTGCACAGTATTTGCTTAAATTAAACATGAAAATAAATAATGCTAACCGTGACCATGTTCATATGGGTCAACACGAGGCCATGAAAGCATACGTCGACGTCATTGTTTGAATGAAGCGATTATTTTTTTTTACTGTTTCTTACAACAAAAGCAAATTATCGGATAATTAATGTGAGAGTTAAAATCGTCAAAGTTGGGAGTTATTTAATATTGTGTGCACGCAAGTACCCGTATATTTCAAGGGATCCACGCCAAACATAAACAGTAATATCTCAGACAATTTCTTGAAATGTCTAAGTTGGGTATTTTTTTCGGAGGTACTTAAATAGTCAAAAAGCGTGTTTTTAAACCGCGGGGATTATAATAGTATTACTTCTATCATATCCTCATGTGTATGTGTATGTATTTTGTCATATATGATTGTTTTGATGAAAAACTGTAATAGTTTAAGCCAATAAGATATACCATATATCATAATCGATTATTTTCTTACATAATACTATGTTTTTGTCGTCCTGCGGGTGAGACAATAAAATATCTCAGATCGGTAATTCTATTTAATAGGACATACATCCTCATTTGGTTTGTCAGAAATATGTAAATCATAAAATATCTGGAATATTTCAGAGTTCTTCTTTATTTAAATGACACGAAACTGAGTGTTTTATTTGTCAAGAACACCAATAAAACTAGCTAATAAAATATATAAGAATGCTACAAATATTTTAATGTCATTTTGTAAGAAAACAAGTACAGGCAACCCTGTCTTAGGCAGCCAGTCAAAGGACGAAGCAAAGGTGACCTTTTAAGACAGGTTGATGCTTCATTAAGATTAATCTGCTCTGAAATCATAGATATAGGAAATAACAAATGTGACTGCTTAAGACAAGTGCCAACTCAATAGAAGTGACCGTTTACACAGTTTTTGAGTGTAATAATAATTACGGGACAACATGTGTAAGGAATTGATACGTTTCAGTTGTATCATTTCCCTGCAGATGTTCTGTTATATTTATATAAAATAATTTCCAATATTAATATAAAATTTATTTGAAAATTCAGTATGGCACTCATTACGTTTCTATTACCGCTCATTCCATATTGTTTTCCCGTTGTGAAAAAAAATCAAAATAACGTTTTCTGTTCATTTTAGGACTCTGCTGTTTCACATCTGTGGTGACATACTCATGCAAATAAATAACAGCATCGATGGCATGTAATGGGACTGTATACGCTGGGTTTGTTCTGGCATGTTTTGCAGTTGGTTGTGGTATCGTCGGCGGTGCACTTCATTGCAAAGTCAGCAGGACTCTTTTGGGATATATCTGTATATAATCAGTGTAATATGTGTTTGTTTAATGGTTGTGTGTCTCAATAATTCCAGATTTTATGGACTGTGATAATATGCACGTGCTATACTGCTGATATGTGTAAATGTGTTTACAATTATACAACTTTAAAATGCCGTCCTGTGACTTAAATTAACGTTATCTGCATTGCACTCATTAAACACATTAAGCACGACAACCAAAATTATAATATTATGAGAAAAAATGAGATTTTGGAAGTAGTTTATTACAATTGCTAGTATATAATCATATTACTTATATGTTTAAAGTAATTTTATTCCTAAACAGTGTTGCCGCATTTTCAATGGCTAATTTAAATCACGTGATCATATTTCATGTAAACCTTGACCTCGAATTAAGTGGTGCCTAACATGATTGAAACTGCATGACGCTGTATCAATAAATACAAATATAAATTGCATGATATTGTCCACTTACAACATAGTAAAAATAGTACAGGAGGCAATTGTCTACGGACATACAAATTTTATACTAGTAAAACACATTAAATGTAAAGCAAATAGTATATAATGATTCTACCACGCGGTCATATAGATGAGCTCTGTCTTAAATGCATTGCGGCTTTAGAAACAGGTCGCTATGAAAGGTTACCAGTGTGTAAAAGAATAGTAATGATTCAGAAAATGAGAATCAAAATATCCTTGTGTCCATTATGCGTCTATACTTTTTCATTGATAACACAGACGAAGTTCGTTTTCCTAAAAAAAAATAATTATAAAATACCGTAATACTGTGATTGTTATATAGATTATATTGTTGCTGTTTTACACCAATTCATTTTATTACATTTGAGCAAAAGTCGTTAATCGGGTCATAGTTTATCTGATTCCAGATCATAACTGATTCTTCTTACAGTTTTAACAAGCATTTATATAGACATTTTGGTGCATTTTTTATGATTTTCAGTGTTTCAGTGCTTTAACATGTTTTATTAGTGCATTTCATTTTAGCGCATAAAGTGTGTATATTAATTAGTTTGACGCCTATTTGATTGCCAAATATATACACATATACATATTACATGCATGCAAGTAACATTGAAATAAATGGCAAAGGGTTTGGCCACAAGTGCTCACCACATTAGTTACGGCCATTCCTTTCGATTAATAGCTACATTTTGCTCAATATTAATGATTGTAACTCATATTTCATCATATACATTACTGTATGAACTATGTCTTGAAAAATAAGTACATGTTTTTATTCCATAGAATATGCAATTGTAAACTACGTATGCTTGTATGAGAGAAAGATACCTCTACGTACCCTGTAAGAATGGCATAGTGTATGATTTGTTGTTTTATTAATGTGTGTTATTATAATTTGTATATGCGATAATGAAACTTTAATAATCGTGAAGTATACATATTCATTTTATTAAAACGCTGACGATTTGACAAATTTCACGTATTTCGATCTCTTTTGTTTATTTATATATGTCTATGTTTTGTTTGCACCCACCCCCCCCCCCCCCCGCCCAACCCTCCCAACCCTCCCCTCATTAATCCTATCTTGTTTGCATTAATGTTGAAGAACTATAGCAGTCGAAAGACGATGCTAATTACACTTCCAATGCATCGGTCAGAAATATAAGCAAGTCCTTACATTCGTCTTTAACGTTTCCATATATAGAAGCTGACCTTGTGTTCTTGTACAATTTTCTTTACTTATCCAGAATAATATTTTAACATCACCAATATACGATTTTATTTGTATACAAAACGATGAGTTTTAGTTTATTGTTTGCTTTTATATATTTTATTGCTATGTTATTTCTGGTTATTGGGTTTTGTCATAAAAATAGAATATCAAGATGTCCCTTATAACCATATAAAGCAAAGAATAGCATGGCTCATTCCAATAAAACAGTTTTATGACGAAGGTTAAACGGTATAAAGGGTAAATGACAAGCCAAAACTGAACTTATTTAAAACAATAGAAATGTTATTAACCTTCGTGATTGCGCTAAGTGCATTGGCGGATGGTTCACTTCGAGCCTTTTTCACTATCACGGATCGGATAAATTGATTGAAATTTTAACAAACAAATGGATTTCTTTAATAATAAAGTTAGAAGGTGTGTAGTTGATTAGCAGCACTTTAAATATTATCTTAAATAATTTAGAAACCGTATGGCGAAAATTATGTATTCTTTGTTGCATTGCTTTGGCTATTCAGTTGTGGTTTTGCAATTGACAGTTCGAAGGCTATATCCCCGCTATCATTTCGTCTGTATGTTTTTATTATCATTACGAGTAGTACTCATTACAATGTTTGTTTCGCTTTGTACTTTTGTAATGGATGTGTCTTTTGTATATTATTTCTTCTGTTGGATAGAACATTCCGTATCAGTCCCTGCTGTTTTCGGTTGTTGGTCAGTCTGTCCATCCATCTCTCAATCCGTCCTTGCATCCGAAGTATCGTGTCGGCTCTGTAACTGTATAATTTCCAGAAGTTACCTCAAAAGGTCAATGCCACATACTTACATTGTGCATATGTAGGCTGTGTCTTCCTATATACTGTATGGTTGGTCGTCTCCGGTGTGTAACTTCCAGATGCATGAGATGATTTTCAAATAACTTCTCAACCCAACCCAGATATCATATAATTGGATTGTAATACACATGTGTGTAGAGAAAACCTAGACTAAAAGAAATAATCACGAGTGAAATAAAGTACGATGGTGGATGGAGAGTGGAGAACATTATTTTTAAGCATGAATGGCTCTAATGTTACTAGGGAAAAGGAACGTGTAAACTGCCTTGCACGATCGATCAGGTAAACTGTCTTGCGCGAATGAATATTCTGAATACAAAAATGTCCATATCCGTTAAATAAACAGAAGTAATTATTTAATTGAATGTTTAAAATTATTTATTTATTTATTTATTTATTTATTTATTTTATAGTGATTCTCTTTGTTTGTATTGTTCATTTTGTATCCTTCCTGATTTGCTTACACGTATGTGATGTTGTGGCGGCTGTGCTGTTTGAATGATAATGAACATATACTTTCCAATTATACCGATTATTATGTCCTTTTCAATGAGACAAGTCGTAGTCGAACTCATTAAGCACTATATTCAAAGTCTACCCCTAGATCAGACACATTTACATTTATTCGTTTATATCTTTGACAATCATCGATTATCTTTCTTATCTCTAGGGTAGATAAAACATATTTTCAGGGCTGACACACCACAGAATGACACAAATCAAATATGTAGAAGTTATTGCTTGTTTATATATGCAGGACAAAAATATATTTTATTACAGATTCATTCAATAGACCAATAATGTAATTCAAATCGCAAAATGACCTTAAAATCAGTTTAACTCATTTTAAACTCAAAACTAAGAAATAAGGAGCGTTTATCAACGTCATTATGCAACTTACCGAGGAAGGTACTCACGTTTCTAGCGGTGGTGCTGCGTCTAATCTGAATATGATACGAATAACTAATTGTAAAATCCTAAAACGTGTTAGCAGAATACATATGATAACAGGTGTTAAACATCATTCATTTGATAAAGTGATGGAAGCAAGTTTTACCTCAAGTACCAACCCTGAACAATTGTGTTTGACATCAATGATCAATTGAACTAGGCGGCTCAGACAGTCTTAATTAGCAACAAACAAATGAGGCGTTGCTTCTAAAGTGTGTCAAAAATCAATGACCTGTATGGGATGGCGCTCCTCGAATTGTTCTTCAAAGAATAATGACACAATGCAATTCCCCAAGCAAAGCACTCCATACAGTGGTAATGTCAACAATGATGCTTTACAAATGTGCCGAGATTGCAAGAGTAGTATGGGTGCTTTGAAACGGGTTTTCATACTGTAATAGGATTTAGCTCCATTTCCAACACATTACAGAAAGTTATGTATGACATTCAGCTTACTTTGTTAAAGAATATTTCAGAATAGATCTGCGTAGAGTCCCCGTTCTTCCATAAGTAACTTGCACACTTTCTCGCATACATTATTTTTGACCAATGATCTGGACTCAAGTCCACGGCCTCTGTCGTAAGAGATGTGTATTTCAAGGCGTTATAAACTACTCGGCCATTTAAGAACCCGAAACTTGTGTTCAAGAAACGTACTTTACTCAACCGATTTAGAAACGCAAATGTTGTACAATGACGATTTAAACGCATGTATGATCCCCCAGTCCCAATAAGAGATGTTTTGGTTTAGTGGAATGGGAGTATATTTAAATTTTATTCAGAACGATGTTAGTCAGATTTTTAAATACGATTTTTAAATTATGAATGTTTTTCTGACGCAACAACTATGTAAAGAAAGTAATTGGTGAGATCTTAATTCGTTTGCATTGCGTTATAGCTTAACTTTTGTAGACAAAGTACAAGGACCTGGGAGAGGGCTTATACAATAAACTACAAGAATACATGCATTTACCTTATACGTATATAAAACACGAATAATGCTCAAAACAATGAAGCAGTAGAATATTTATATGGTCAAGTAGCCGGGTCCCCCGTAAACGTCTCACTACACAGTTGTGTCCCCTTTGAGCCACTTTAACATGATTCTTACGCAACAAAAATGTTATTCGGTTTTGAATATTTTGAAAGAATTTAAGATATTTTTTTTTCATATGTGAAAAATAAAATCTTGGCTAAAATATACAGAGATGAGACTCCACTGGATTCACGGGTATCGAGTTGTATTTCATTTTAGGAGGCGAATGCATTTTGGAACACACATGGACTGCTTCTTAATAGAACTGAAGGGAAAGACTCCACTCCAAAATCAAGCTGGTCAACATGCCAATTAATGTGCATTTCTATGTAGAAATACATGTATTCTCTGGAAAGGAACCATATTTAAAAAGTTTAAAAACATGTAATAGTGAAACAGACTGACAATGTTTTATATAGATTATATAGCAAGATCTGACTGTGTATTGAGCTTATTCCTATACGCGGCTGACTATCAATTCAGGGATAGTATATCCGAAACCCCGTTCGGTTTCGCCAAGCCACTGTCTCGATAATGATTTATATAGAACAGTGCGTCTCATAGTCGCCATTGGTCTCTCATCGCTGATGCAAGTTATTTGCGATGATTGGTGTGCTCAGGTACTCGTAACCTTCCAGGTCCTAGGAAAAAATGATCGTCTGTTAGCCTTCGACGGGAGTTAACCGGAAAATACAACAGACCGAAGAAAATAATTAGGAAATCTCACTTTGTAACAAAAGTACCTAGTATTTAACACTTCGCAATTGTTTGCTTTGTTTTGTTTTGCAGATATAATGAATAAATAATATTGTTCTCAGAAAAAAAAATCTAATTTCAAGTGAAACAGTGAAACACTGCGATTTTGATATGTTTCATACTTTATTTCTGAAATATATATCTTTTTGTATCTGCATGATGTATATTTGAAATTTGAATACCCCCGTTTTATTCACTTCTTTAATTTAGTTTAATATTTTGGATTGAAGCATAATTTTTATGAAAGGTTGAAAGATATTAGATTTGTCTGAATCTTTGTAATTAACATATAGCAAACACTGGATTTCAATCAGATTTTTTATTAAGAGATTTTTGTAGAAAAGTTATTCATAATTTCAAAGTTAACTAGAAGCAAAATTAAAAGGATAGATAAATTCCTAAAACCTATTACGCATTTTCAAATAGAAATATGGTATTACTAAATTATATCTATATATAAGATATGTTATTATAGCTTTATGCTTTAACATGTGTATGAAATATAGAGATATCCAAGTTGAAGCAATTATATCGCCTAAGGTGGTTTTACAATTTATAAAGCAAAACTCATTTCCTATATTGATTCCGTGTTATTTTTTCTAATATCAATGTAATATATTTTTATAGACATGGAATGCGTTTCACACAAAAATCTTATGATAAAATTCATCGTTAACGTAAACCAACAAATTTTCATAATAGTTTCATACAAATGTATTCAAATTTCCTCAGACATGCAGAAAATTACATATATTCTGAAAATTCAATCATTTTCAATGATGATCAAAATTTGAACACACAATGGGGAGCTTGTCAAATTGACTGACGTCGATTTTTATCGTAAGTTATTTTGTGAAACGCAACCTTGGAATCAAGCGTGAATCGGTTTTATATATACGTACTCGTAAATGAAATAACAAGCTTAAAAAATCAAGTGTGTACCTACAATACAAAAAGATTCACATAATAGTTTGATCTAATGAATCAAATAAGGAAATGAAAACAATATTTCGTTTCAATAGAAATAATAAGAGGTTAAGGTATGCACCTGATGTGTCACAACGTCTGTATTAGCACACCTTTCAGTATCATTGCTCAAAGGGTCAATAACACAAAAGCCAATTTAGTCTTTGAGGAACATCAGTTCCATATCATTACCTTTTTAGCATATTTGTTTACTACAATCATTAATTTTATCGGTCATACCTACAAATAAAACTGAGAAAACATTAATCAATTTTGCTTATGTCCGTTTTGCTTTCACTGGTATTAAATTGTTGTTGACATTTTTCTGTCAGCAAAAAATGTCACTTACATACAAATTGTAACACAATAGCCCAAAATAATCATTTTATTTGTTATCTTAAAAGTGGTTTCAACGTCTATGTATGCAATCGATTATCAAAATCAAAAAACCTACCGGATGATCAGTGTATTGTACGCTCGGCAGATATCCCGATAAAACAGAGTTTCGGCGTAGATGAAATCTGATGCTATGACGATATTTTGGCACAATGTGTCAATAAATACCTCAGAAATTGACCGATATTTTCCATCCCTTGTTAAAGTAATGTGTTACAGTATTTAAAATGTAATAATTGCTTTTTTGACTTTTAGTTCACCAGAGCAAACCTCAAGTTGATATTCTAATCGTCGTGTGTCCGTCATCTGCCGTCCGGTGTCTTCCTGCCGTCTGTACGTCTTCTATCAGTAATAGTTTCGTTTTGTGTAAAATTTATAAAACCATAATGATTCACCAAAGTGATTAAACTTGCTATTACCACCAACCAATGAAATCACAGAAAATGTTTGAAGTGTATTAGAAATAACTATAATATACCGAACATGATCTTGACCTGGCCACAGTATATCAGGGTTACCTTTGGTATTAATTGACGACAGCTTTCATTGAATCCTTACTACTTACACAGTAGTTAAATCTTACATGAGTGTGTATTTATTGTTGAATTTATTAAACCATATTAAAATATATTATACATGGCTCTGCCGAGTATCATATAACTTTTGCAACGGAGTTTGATGAATATAATAATAAATAAACACGAATGTAAGATTCTTTTTATCACATAACTCGGGATATTTGTACATTGATCATTTATTTTTCAGATCCTTTATAAAGAATGGAGAAATACTTCCCATATTTGTTTCCGTCAGTCATCGTATGACGTCATTTATAAGTTTGGGCATGTCGGAAATCACTTCGGCAGTTTACGTATGAGAGCCGAGTTATACGGTAACTGCCGAGGATGACTCGGTAGTGATATTACATTAGGTTAGTATCAAGAATAATGCCATTGGTTTATTATTCCTGTACCGTAATGTCATGTGATAAACATGTTTCACACAGGTCCTGAACTTGACAAATCGAATAATACTTGTCGAAGTAATGGCTCTTGAACCTTGAACCACCAAACATTGCATTATTTGACCTTGTGTGTAGTATCCTCGGTTTTAATTTGGTCATCAAAAAACAAAGTTACATATATGTATCTAAATATAATATCTACGATATGTTCTAAAACTGGTGTTATCAGTTAAAATATGTCATGATTATGTTTCAACTTATTGTCACTGCAATATCACTGAGCTTCACCTAACCAATACGATAGTTACATAATATCTTGGATGTTTTGAACTGTTTGAACTATTCTAATTCGATAAAACATCTATCAGTTTAAAGTCTTGAAATATCAAAAAAAAATATCGTTTGACTTTCCACGGTTTCTTATACCACAGGCGAACGATTCTGGGCCATCGAGACCCACTTATTTGTAAAATCCAAAATGCATTGGTCACACTAATCATAAACTGTATCTTTTATGAAACAAAGCAACAAATAGCAAGTATTTCCTTATTTTAAATAATTCATTTAAAGACATTGTTTAACCCAAGAGTTCGTGCAGATTTTCTTGGTTTGAGATTTCTTCTTGAAATATTTCTTTCCAAATGCTCTTACACCGGCGTAGTACGTTCCAGCCACTATGCGACATCCGGGCCTCTTCCGCCATTTCAACTTCTTACATACCCTCCTCATACTCCTTAGAAACCTTGTGTCGCAGTTTTTCCTGTTGAGATTATATCTTGCACCCTGATATGAAAAAGTAACGAAATATATAAACTAAAGCTAATTGACCTAGAATTGATTGACATAAAGTTGACCAAGATCATGCATTATTTCAAAACATACCACTTGTCTAACTCATATATTCGCAATGTTAAATTATACTCGCCACACGTATACCAACCATCGGGGAAACAAATATTTTACAATTTGACATTTAATTGCCAAAAGGATGTAATAGCTTTGAAAGTGGTCTAATGCAGTTTCATTGTGTTAAATTCGATCCTGAATATTTTATACGGCTCTTGTTTGGCTTTAATTCATCACAGATGTTAAGAGATGATACAATGTTAAGACTGTAAAAACATCTGTTGCATACATTCATTTTGTTTTTCGAACGTATGACAATAAGATATAAATATTAGACTGTGTGATCATTCGAACAACCATACTCATGTTTTAATGTGAGTAGCAAAACAATTTTAATCTCTTCAGATTTTGAAAATAAATGTATTAAACAAGAGTGGTTAAACATGTGAGTCATTTGTGAGTGATATGACAAATATATATTTGTTTGTTTGCAAATTGATCTTTATGATGTGATGTGTATGTTTGTGTTGTTATGTATATAATTTTTATGTTCCTGTATTGTTTTCTGTTTATATATGCATTTCTTTAATTCTATGTAATTTGTATTACCTCTGAAAAGAGGAATTAAAGTGTCTATATATAAGTGTACCTTCATATATCTTGTACGTTACACATTGAGATATTAATGCAAAACTGGTCTATCAATATTGCATTAGACTAGTTTTGCACTGAGCCCTCGACATGCTAGTACATAGGTTGGGCAGACTTACAAATGACCTGACGTTGTATGTCAATTAAACAAGTCGATAATCTAATCAACAATTGATAATGGTTGCTACAACTTCATTTTTCTTAGACAAGCTAACTATGTCTAAGTTAACAATACAATGTATTTACTTGGACAAAAACTGCCACGTGCCCAGTGGGCGGAGCGATAGCCGCTCTCGTGTCAGATCAATTACAGTTGATTGCACATTTTGCTTTCATTAGTTTTACTAAGTTGCAAACTTATCTTACGGATTTGTGTTTATGCATAAATATTATAATAACTAAAATTAACGTATAAAACATACCAAATATTAGGTTGTATATTAAGAAAAATAATGTTTCTTTTACTCTGTTGAAAACAGTTGAAAAAAGGTCAAGTTGTAAACCTACCATTGATTTGTTTTCTTTGTTCTGTAGTAAAGTAAAAAAGTTGTCATGCTTGCCAATCATAGAGAGACCCAGATGAAAGAAATGATACTTACATTGTATTGTTTGTCAACCACTGCACTACCAAAATATGATGAGAAAAGAAGGGGCCATGTAGCATATAAGATTTTTTTTTTCTGTTTAGTATGTACACCGTTGACAAAGTGAAAGTAGTCATCCGAAATCATGTACTATTTTCATACCCTAATTCCCAAGCATCCATTTTGTTTTCTAAATTCACAATTCATACTTGCTCTCAAAATGATAAAAATACGTCAATAATATCATTCAAATAAAACAATAAGAATTAAAATAAGGAAAATGCATTTTTAAAGGAGGAGAAACACGGATTATTTATAACCGTCATTATGCGACTACCATACGGAAGCATTTCCTGCTTCCAGTGGTGGTACTAAACCTACAAGCACAATATTAAAGGAAATATTACATTTGCCTAGTTGTTATTGTAGCTATTCTTAGATACATGACTCCGAAGCGGTAACCATTGTGGTCACTTATTCTACATCCATATTATAATTATGTTCAAGCATTGGTGTTATTTAAGATGCTGTGGCTATGTATTTCTAAGATCAGTCTCTTCGAGAACACAATCATATTGTCTTCGTATCATCTGTGTGAAACAGCGTATAGCGTAAATAGCGTGTCTAAATTGCTAAAAATATATCTCGTCACAGAATTACTGAAATCTAAATTAATAAAAAATCTGAATAAGTACACAAAAGAATTACTAATTGTTATTATTTAAAAAAAAAGTAATTATACATACGCATAGATAACAGATGTCATGTCTATTGCACGATCCTGTGAATCTATAATTGGGTACTTTTGTGCAGCCATTGACCATTTGGTACTTTTTGCCAAGTTTGGTACAATCAGGTCCCGCTTCAACACATAGAATTGCGACTAGGATTACCAGTAATAAAGCCGGTTTTAAAATGGATGCCATTCTAAAATAAACACAATGATTAACAATAATATAATAATATAATATAACATCTTATATTTGAAAACCATCTCGCCTATTGACGACAATATATTTACATTATAAATACAAAAATCACTAAAAAAACACAAAATAATGATTTTCTTCAACATGGCTTTTGATTTTGATAATTAGTGATGTAGTTGTTGTTCTTCGGTCATCAACAGTGCCTTTATTCTGCACGTTTTTACACCACGAGTGAGCGATTGAAGCAACAAGGTCCTCTTATTAATTTAGTACGCCTTATTTATCAAATACTTCAATTGTGTGTTGTTTTTTTTTAAGAGGCCTCGCTTATACATTTTATGTCCACGAAATGATCCAACTGTACCTAGTCTAAAAGAAACCCATGTAACTTGAAGAAATCGGTGCGATTTTCTACAACAACACGCGGGACACGAGTTAATCGACAACAACAACACTTCACATTATGACTGTAAAACACGCATTACAGAAGCAGAAAAGAACACATGTTTGTGAACAAAAAGTTTATAAAATAGCTTTATTCACATGATAGCATTTAAATAATCAGTTTTAAATATTTCATCTTAAATATCGGACTTATAGTTGATGCCTCTTTATATTTTATTTGCGCTTATAAGTCTGATCGAATTGTCCCAAATAGTTTGTTTACAAACAATCACAACTCTTATTCAGCATAAAGCAAAATGACAATGCTTTTAGACTACACAGACATGTATTTGAATTTTCATGTTTTGATTTACTATGCATGCACACGTATTGATGTATTGGTATGTTATTATTTGTGATGACAATCTATGTAATATGCTTAAATCCAAAATAAACTAGTATGTATATAAATGTGTGACAGTATTCCTTTTTATATTTTTTATTGTATCCATTGTTTACATTGCATTTGATTTTTGCTATTGTATATAAATTAATTGCATTGTTTAAACAATGAGTCGTTCATAAAGAAGAAAGAAAGAAAGAAAGAAAGAAAGAAAGAAAAAATCTAAATTATGATGTATTACTACAATTTGTTTAAAACAAAGATAAAGTCATTTATTGTGTGTTTTAAATCAAAATATTTATCATAACTGATAAGTATCTCTGAAAAGAATTAGCGAAATGCTATATAAGGAAACGCTTTCAGTTTATATTTACACATAAATTATCATCAAGTCTACGAATTAAGAATTAGAAGTAAGTTTGTTAATCATTCATTAACAAATACCGCCTTAGGTGCATAATTCATCAAGCAAAACAATTAAACAAAAACACACTATAATATAAAAGTTAAAATTGGTATCATACAGAAGAGGGGCGATAAGTAAGTATAAGTAAGATTTCTTTATTTCCTGTATTGACTTTATACTTATTATAATTTTTAATATACATGAATTCCATCGCTATAAAACGACCTTTCATTTAACAACGATAAAATATATAACTTACAGAATTGAACTCTAGTATTAATCGGCGGCACAATTAAGACATAAATTAAATCAATGCATTTGATACAATAAAAGTATACACAGCATTGTTTGAAATAGTGTCAACAATAAATCTAAGACATTAGAATAATGCATCGCCTCAAAAGATAGTGCCATAACGCGATATGGTAATACATATATTTCTATTGATGAAAAGTATCAACTTATTTTGCACATTCGTGGCGAGTACAATGTTTACATGCTACATCTGATGTCAAAACTTCAAATAACTACAAACAAGTGAGTAGGAAACATATGGTATAACTTTATCTGTAGTTAAAGGGAGTATATCAGGGAAAAAACGCTATAAATGTTTTAAAAAAATAAAATTATTTTTGAAGTTTATAAAACGCATCTGATTATCATAGACAATCCCAATGGTTTAGTAAGTCAAACCCGCCAAAACGTGACAAAATCGATATTTAAATTAGATTGGTAAACTTGAAACGAAATCTCCATTCTATAAATAGAAAGCACTGTTCGACGACCTTTGTGTCGTTATTCGAACTTTTTCTAAGATGAAACATTGTTTATTATGAGTAAACCTGTAAAACAGATAAATTAAAATCAAATGAACTCACGTGACTCATTTAACACATCACAAAATATGTTGCAATTTTAAGCGGGAAATCTATTTTAGTCTAACCTAGGCGCGTAGCCCAAGTTAGGAAGTCCCTTTTCAATATATTATTTTGGAATGTTCAAATGGATATTTTTATGGCAATACGGGGTCAGTGAGTATATATTGGATTAAAAATATGTATAGCCAATTTTAAAATTTTGAAAAATCCTGATAAATTCCCTTCAAAGTGTTAATTCAATAGGTCAGTGAACATTTACGAACTCAATAAAATCTGTTTTCTTTTCTTGGTTGCGTTCTATGCTTCCTTCTATAAGATATTGACCCTTGTAACAACATGAGTATGTATCAAATCTGCGAACATACTTTTAATAGAAGTTGCCTTCATGCAATATGATAATATGGCGACAGGTAATTTCAAACATTTTCTCCCACATGTTTTAGAAAGAGTGGAAGATGTATTTTTTGCAACCGGATAAAGATATCTGCATTTTAACTTAGGTAACAAATTTCTATCTCGACCTTGGGCCGAGAAAAAAATCTTGCGCTGTGACGTAACGCCATTCATAAAATCCTCGCGCTATGACAATTTCCTTGCGCTATGACGTAACATCATTCATAAAATCCTCGTGCTATGACGTATTCATTCATAAATACAATGGTATCCTCGCTACTATAAAAAGATAAACCGGATTAAAAGACTTTTAAAATCACACAGGTATGGTTGTATATAAGAAAAAGTATCTTTCATGGGATCTTCGGAGTGGATGTAAAATCCGTTCCTCGGGATGACTATTTTGGTGATAACTTAGCAATGCCTCGTTACCGCTATTTTTAAAACAGTTATTTGTAGGGTTTGAATTTTCCATCAGAACCTCAAACCCATTAAAGATATTAATATTACCATATCTGATCATGGAATGTCCGATAACGACAAACGAGGGAGTAAAAAATGGAATATGTTTTGTTCATGATAGTTATATTGTTTAAAATTGGAAAATAATATAGTGGGTATTTTCATTAAGCGTCATTGTATATTTAGCTAAACCGTTGTGTTTGTTAAGTTGATTATATTCATATAGGAAATAGAATATAAGTTCTTAGTTGAAATTCAGAGTACTCAAACTTATTCGTATGAGATGTACAACTTATAAGTATGTTCTTGAGTATTTTTTGCTTCGACTAAATTATAAATGTTTACGTGGTTATGTTGACAAACTGTGACTCACTGCTGTTATTTTTTCTGTTTCCTTGTAATCACGGAGCTCATATTTTTAGCAAATAGAATACTGGTCAATCTAGAGGTGTGAGGCGTTTTCTTGTTCCGTTACCGCTCATAAATATATACAATAAAAAGAGATTGATATTGTCCTTTCTTAGAAGAATTATTTGCTTCTAAATGGACCCTTTTCAAGATATTATCTTTCATATATTCATCTTAACAGTTTTGTTTCTTATTTTGTCTTTCGCGTGTTCATTGTTGTTTTATCTGGAAAATGTTAAATGTTTGTAAATATCAAATGTCCTTTATCATATGGAAATGGTTACATCGGATAAAAGAACTCCGAGAAAGGACCTTTCCAGCGTCACTATGTCGAATATGTTGAAGGTTATGAAATATGTACCACATTTTACGCCATCAAGAGCTGGATTGAGTAGTATGCTTTCTAAAAACAATACTGAGTGAGGATTCAGAACTGATAACAGTACATTGAACTATTCAAATATAATGTAGAATTCCACCTTTTCTACTCAAGAAAAGAAAAGTTTAGATTTTTTTTATATTTTTCTATAGAATTAAATTGTATCTTAACTAGTTTTACTTTATTAATTTCTATCAGAATATTGTAATATACATAGTACACAACTTTAAGCAAGTAATGCAACTTATCTATCAACTGCACACCTGCATAAAAGTTGTTGTTTTTGTTTCATTAACATGCATACCACAAAGCCGGCGTGATGTTTTATGTTTCAGTTTATGAGCCACACAAAAGTATTTGAAATGGGGAAAAAGAGTGAAATTTTACTTTCGTAATCCATTTCAATTGTTTTTCTATTCTCAGTGGTAGTTCATATTTAAAAAGACACTGTCCACAACTATACCACAAAAGCTGTAACGGTTTGTGTTAATTCCCCTATAATGTTAATACTGTTATGAAATAGGCCAATCTGAATTTTAAAAGAAAAAATTCCAGCATGCATGCCTGGTTGAAAGAAATCATATTTAGCACCGATGTGGTCAAGTGGTCATCTTTGAATAAAACAAGGTGTAATATGTGTTTTAATATCACTAACTTTATCGTTTATATAAAAACTATGGGTTTTTTTCTTTTGTTTGTTTCTTTATTTTTTGTTTGTTTGTTTTGTGTGGTTATTTCTTTTCTCGTATCTTCAAAACTACCATGGTACCATTAGTTTAATAAAAACGGTACACAGTTTCATGAATATAACCTTTCAGATGACAATACTTGGAACATCGTTGTGCGTCCATCGATTTGCATTAATACCAAAAACCTGATTAAAATTAATTTCAACAATGCTCTGTATATTTTAATCAACTAATCAAAGGTATAGACAAAATAGTTCTTCTATCAAACACATGTTAAAGTACAGTGACACCATTTCAATTTTATTTAAATCCACTTCAAGTAAATCATTGCCAGGACAGTAGCACGGAGAACAATATATTTCATTCCGCTTCAAGCAAATCCTTGCCAGGACAGTAGAACGGAGAATAATATATTTCATTCCGCTTCAAGCAAATCCTTGCCAGGACAGTAGCACGGAGAACAATATATTTCATTCCGCTTCAAGCAAATATTTGCCAGGACAGTAGCACGGAGAACAATATATTTCATTCCGCTTCAAGCAAATCCTTGCCAGGACAGTAGCACGGAGAACAATATATTTCATTCCGCTTCAAGCAAATATTTGCCAGGACAATAGCACGGAGAACAATATATTTCATTCCGATTGTAGTATGACAGGATGTTATTTTTATGCCACCAAAAAACTCTTTTTTCGGTGGATTAAGTTCAAACTAAGATAGTAGATATAGTTCGCCGGTATGCAGGATCAAATGACAGAACGAAACAAAGACATCAATTTCGTTATGCCAGAATAACAGCAGAATGGATAAATTTCATTCTGGCAAAATAACATTTTTTTTTTTCATTTCACCAAAATTTATAATTCTCTTTTTTTTTGAGCGAATTTAAAGGGACATATGAATCATATTCACACATCAAATCGCTTTTATCATTCTATGAAAGTATAACCATGGAGATACGGAGAACAAGTGTTAATGAAAGTTAACTTTAACAAAATAAAAAAAAAATTAAAATTTTATATTTTAGTGATTGTGCCACGCTAGGTTTAAAAATGTGAATTAACCAATCTTTAAAAAATACATATTAATATATTCCTTTAATGTTTTAACATCAAATAGATGAAAACGGATAAAATTAAATGGATCACTCTTTGTCGCAGATGACCTTAAATCTGCAAAATAAGATGCAATTTTTTATCAAACAGAATATAAATTAATTGGCTGCGTACATACTATGTTATTTTAATGGCATAGTTCCATCATAGTTCCATCATGTAGGTATAAAATTTTCATAATATTGTTAAGTAAGAAATTATAACATGGTCATGTCTACCCTTTAAGTTGAAGCTAAGAATGGCAAGTCTATTTCACCAGTCTGTATTATCGACTTCAGATTGAGAGAATGAAAATAAGGGTTAACGCCATTTGAAATACATGATTTGGTTGGTATATCCAGCGTTATTAATTTATTGAGGAATGTCTCAGAATACATCTGAATAGAATCTGCGTCCCTTAGCAAGTATCTGGCAAAACAAACCAGGGTTTAGATGCAGTTTGGGTCAAACGCACGACCTCAACTGTGATCTCCGGAGAGACGCATTGGATCACTAAACCACTTACCCCTTTGTATTTTACACGCTCATGTATAGATTTGACACTATACTAATACTAATAATCTAAGGTCAATTTATTCCAATGGAAACTTCATAAACCTAATCTAAACAGTATTGAAGTAGTATACAACATTAAACATATTAACGCGTTAAATAAATGTTATGCACATGTTCATTCATTTATACACATAACACAGTTATGACGCCCCATATTTCAGAGCCATTGTTTTACTTGGTAGGCATATAAAATGAATTTGCTATTAGAAATGTGTGAAATAATGCAGAGAGATTAACTAACTCCATTGTCGATATTCTAACGTAATTTTTCCACTTTTTATTATGCTAGCAGACAGCAAAATGAAAGTTCTGACAGAATGAAAAACGTGTTTCTCGTTAATAACTTCTAAGCGGTTCATTTCCGCTTGCATATAATAAACGAAATAGTTGGACAAAGTCTTCGGTAAACAAACATTCAAATGTTTGGTCGTCGGAATACATCAAACAGCATGTTATCGAAACTGGAAACAAATAGAAGCTCAATTCACACCGCAATTTTGCGCTCACCTTTTTTTTCACTTATTGATAGAAATACTTTCTTTTTTTTCTTTGTGTTTTTCAAATGGAAAATCTGGCAGAATTAAAGACGTGTTTTAGTAAATATATTCTAAGAGGCTGTTTCTGGAGATGGCAAAATGAACAAAAACGTAGACAAAGTTTTTGGTTAGCCTTTGGCATTTTACATTAAGCAGCATCATTCATGATATGAATCCGCGTTGAAACTGTAAGAGACTCAATTCAAACTACAAACTTGTGCACACCTGTTTTCATTCCGCTTTTCTTATCTTTTGTCATTTCCTTTTCTGCCATTCGATGAGGCATAGACCTTACCTATAATCATAATTTTAATTGGAAATGAAACTCGCAGAAACAAAGAATTATCTCTTTCAAGAAATGAACATACCATACTTTTTAGATAGCAACTTCAATTTGCTTGAAAAAAAAACTGATGATAATCTTTTAAAGGTAACGAAAGTATCGCTTTGCTATTCTGCGAGCAGAATGACAAACGAAATTCCACTATTCTGCTGGCAGAATGAATGTAAATCTGCTATTCCGCTATTTTACAAACAAATTGATTTTTCGCATTCTGCCATTCTGCTAGCAGATTGTTTTGTTTGTTTTGATTCTGCTATTCTGCTGAGAGAAAGAAAATATTTTGTCATTTTTCATTTCAGAAAGCATAATAAAAATGTGTTGTTGTTTTTTTTCATTCTGCTATTTTCGCGCTGTGACGTATACACAACTGTGACGTAAACTATAGGATAAGCGGTCGTGATAACAAAAAAAGGTCATGATTAATTATTCAATATATTCGGTATGCAAGAAAAATACAGCATCATTTTATTCTCGATTTGAACAGAAAATTCCGTCCCTGGGGCTGAAACTCGACAGAGCATCGTTGCCATACAAAATAATAATCCCTTTGGGTGGAACTTTCTGTTCCAACTTTAAACCAATGAAATATTCTTATAATTCGTTAACACTGTTTTATTGCATAATATGTTAAACGTCTCACACAACAATTTATTATGTACTGTTCTACATACATGTATAGAGAAATGCACTTCTGGAACACTGGATACATTACCAATGGTTCTAAAAGTGCCTTGTTTCTATTGTCATCTATTGGTCCAATTGTGCAGAAAAAAAAACATGGGGTTGACCAGGTTGCTTTTTCACAATTTTGAGGTTTGTTGACCCCCTTAACTTTTAACAATTCTGCCCATTTGTTACAGTGTATCACTACGCATTTTTCAATTATTGTAACTTCATTAAACAGTTTCCAATGTCATCCAAACTTTGCAGAACTCATGAAAATGTTCGAATGTTTTCAAATGTTCATGGAAATATGACATTTTTATGCATTTTCAACAAAATAATGCCGAATTGATTTACACAGCTCTGATTTCTCAAAGTTCCTAAAGTTATAAATGACCGGTAGCCAGAGTATTATCGGATAAGAACAACACAATTCAACATATACTATTTAATGAATGGGTTTACTATACATTGTTGGTCCATGTAAAACCTTCCAATAATAATAAAAATAATATGTACATGTAATATTATTCGTGTTTTATATAATAGTCACAAAGATGAAATTAAAACTAAAGAAATATTACCTTCACCATGTAAGCTTTACCATCCAGATATAACTGTTATATATACCTTATAATAACTGCGCAGCAACGTTTACTAATATAATAAACAGCTTTAATGTCTGTGTCAATGTAAGTAATAAATCGTTCAAAAAAAATAGCAAAAAAAGCAGCCGTAACGGTACAGACATGAACGATCGCAATAAAATAGTTTAATGCATATTTCTTTATTCTAGCTGTGAAACATAATACTAGTATTAAACAGTTAATTTATAAAATACACTCAAGGAAAATTTAAACGTGTAACGAATATGATTAAGTAAATATTGCCTCGTCTATGATTATAAACCTGGGAACAAAAGTCTTGTCAGGTGAACTTAAACATGAATACTTCAATTTGTCAAGTTGATAACGGATATAAATTTGATATTGTTGGAAAGAATATATGATCAATAACTATATAAATATGTTTTTGAAAGTTACACATGTTTTAATGAGTACCATTAGCAGATAACATGTTAAATTTAACCTTTACCCGTCCTTCCCCTACACACAACTTGACCGTTGCTTAGAGCAGTACATCATCTGCGCATAGACCTTGTCAGGCAGTGCAGAAATGGAACGAGAACAGAATCCCGGTTTAATTTTTGCACAGCCTTACAAGATCTATGCACAGACGTCGTACTGCATTAAGCAACGGGTGACATATAGCTATTTCGTCCCATTGGAGCAAGTGCTTTCTTATTTCATATACACTTGGTACATTATTGCTCTACTGAAACGATTTGTAACTTTCAAAATCACAGTCACATCATTTACCTTTCACAACTAAGGTCGTAGGTTCGAATCACACTCGCCTCAGAAACTGTATGTGAGAAAATATGCCAGTTACATGCGGAAAGACGGTGGTTCTACTCAGATCCATTCTGGTGTCTTCCTCCACCAATACAGCTGAATATGCCATATATAACCTGAAATGTTGAAAATGACGTTAAACCCCATTCAAAACAAAAGTATTCTATTGTCCATGTATATGCTGTCGTCGTTGTGACCTTGACCTTTGAAGCTATTTCTCCTGTTGGACATATATTTTTCGTTGTTTCTGTTATTATTTGTTAACTAAGGTCAGTGTTAACAGCGGATATATCGCTCACAGATACGTTCTTAGTTCAAAACCAGAGTGTTTCAATCTAATTATACATTGCAATGCCTACTAATTCAGTATTTGTGATGTTTAGTGTTTAGTTAATCGTTTGGTGTTTTAGGATGTTTTTGTAAACATTGGCTTTCCTTATCGAATGGAGTTTTCAACACATGACAGGTTATAAATGGTATATCCAGTTTTATTGATGGGGATGACCTCAGAATTAATCTGAGTAGTATCGCAGCATTTCCCCAAGTAACTGGTAAACGTTTTAACATAAAATATTTGGACTGAGTTGGGCTCAAACTCCAGGGATGAGAGGTTAATCGTTTCCAATCGGAACATTTGATTTTAATTGATTTGCGACGATCCCGCAAGAAGGTTTGTAAAAGTTGAAAGATATAATAACTTTATTTTGGATAAAACATGTATACTGACTGAAGTAAATACGTAAAAAATGCAAATATTAGCACTTCAAACTTTAAAAGTTTATTTAGTTTAATAAGTATTGGTGAGGCTCGTCCCTGGCCACAATAAACCGTTAAAACAAACGTGATAGCGACCTCTAGTTCATACACTACTACCATCCTTTCTTAATTGTTATGGCAACATTTCTAACTGCCAATAAAGAACATACAAAACGATAATATCTACAAAGCGAACTAACGAACTTTAGCTCATCAAATCTTACATTTTCTTCTAAAACATGTTTTGTCTTATTTACAAATCTCTTATGGTTTGTTTATAAACGCGTAAACTACATGTATATATGATAAAAGAGATATTTTTTTCGATATTGGTAGTTTTCTCCATTTGGACCAAGATCTGCCTCAAGCTATTACAAATATAACATTTTCTCGATTTTCAATTATATCTTTTTTGTTAGATGGTGCAGCTCTGTGGTGACTGTTGATAATAGTTTTATTACTTCTAATTAACTCGTAAAACAGAGCTACTTTATCAAAAGAGTATGTAACTGCAAATTTCTCATTTCTATCTATTTCATTAAGTAAATTACCTGTTTGAGTACATGAATTTACAAACAATTTGCAACATGGTTTGTTTTTATACAACATCAATAGTGGTATGACAATAAATTACAATAGTGGTTAACAATAAATCAGAGTGTACATTGTGAAAAGAAACTCAATAGCTATTTAATGTTAAGATTGTGGATATAGATGTAGAAGGCCACGCTTTGTTTATTATAGTGGCTGATTTTATCATGTCGAGTTGTTTTGGTGGGGCGACGACACAATAAGACGACATCACAACGTCGACATGATAAAAAAAGCCATCATAGCGTTTAGCAGATTAAAACGTGTTTTTATATAATAAGACTTTTATATGAGATATATGACTATTTTGTAATAAGCCCTAATATTTCAAACTAGTGTGATTCATTAAAAACATTGCTTAACCCAATATTTCTTGCAAATCCTTTTCGTTTGATATTTCTTCGTGTAGTGTGATCTTCCCAATGCTCTGACACCAGAATAGTACGTTCCGGCGATCATTCGGCATACTCGTCTATTCCACCATTTCAACCTCTTACAGACATACAGCATACTTCGCAAAAACAATTTGTCGCATCCTTTTCTGCTGATGTTGTATCTTGCACCCTAGCGTTAAATAAAAAGTTATACATAAGATAGAGCAAATAAATCTACCATATTGAATCAAGTAAACAATTATTTCTTCACCAATTATATTTGTTTGTAGGTCTCATTACACACTTTTTGTTCTTTGTTCTATATAAAACAAGGTCTAGGAGTTCCACGGTAAGAGAATTCCACATATAATCTTTTTTAAAGTATTTTTGTCATAGCAGGAATGCATCCGCACAGAAAAATGAGCTTTTCTCGGCAGTAAAAGTGTATATTGTGTATTGTCAGAATTTATAATTAGATTTGATTGCAGTAGGAACGTCACGAACGCATAACGTACAGATTTCTTCCGCAGAAGCGGACTATTTTGTCACGTGATTTTGACAAATTTCACTCCGCTAGCCGCTGGCGTTCCTACTGTTATTATATTTCATATTAGAATTGTATTGCTAGTTAAATTGATTTTGAAGAAGACACCAGTTAGTCAGAACTATGCAACTGGCAGTTTTTGTGTTATTTGCACAAAGCATACCTAATCATATAATAGTTAATTATAATCAGCAATCTGCTCTTTTTAATTGCAGTAATAATCAGTATTCATTTTTAAAGAAAAGTCATGACAATTTTCTTGGAATAGCGTATACATATTTTCTACACTACTATTGCGTTCATATTTATTTGGACTCCGTTTTATTTCAGTAATTAACGTGTGACATTAATATGTATTTTAGCCAATCAACGATTACTTAAACATAATATAAAATAATTTCAATTACATGGGTAAACAATTAAACTAAGAAAAGTATACATACACATGAATAGCAGATATCATGTCTATTGCATGGTTTTGTAAATCTATAGTTGGGCACACCGGTGCAGCCGTTAACCAATTTGTATTTTTTGCCAAGTCTGTCACAGTTTGATCCTGCTTCAACATGCACACTTGCCGCCAATCCCAACAGCAATAAACCCGTTTTAAACATGATGGTCATCTTCTAATATACAAAACAATAAATAATAATTACAGCAATAATGTACAACAGTCATGAAAACTGGTTAAAGACATTAAGAACGGAAAATTAGAGATGTCTCACAATAATCGCTGCAGATGACATACAAGATACTGATATAGTTGTAAATTTTAATTGTTGCGGGCATGGCATTTCAAACAAGATGATGGCATGTTTTTCTTTATATGAATTTAAATGAAATACTTAGCAATTATGCACAACCAATCTGTTCATTAGATTGGAAATTAAAATATAAAATGTGCTTACATCCAGGTGACCGATTAAAACTAGTGTTAGGTATGTATACTAAAAGTCATATATTACTTAAACATTGAAAAGGAATTTAACATCCTTAAAGTTTTGGTCATTCACTTCAAATCTAATACATCTCTTCAAATCAAGTTTTAAGTCAAAAATATTCTTCAATAGAAACCCGAATTTTAACGGCAACGTGACGTCTCACCAGTAAAACAAAATCGTGCATCAAATGAAATGCAAACTGGTCCTTTTAAGCTCCGCCCAGCTGCAAATGTTTTTCATTGAGAAATGAAATGCAATTAATCTATATCAGTTCATTTAGGCCGTTTGCAGTAAAAATCTAAAATTTTACATTATGAATTGTTTGCTTCTTTATACTCGTATTTAAATTCTGATCCTATGTAACTGCAACCATGCAGTTTTCCAATTAAAGCCAATATCCTGTTATACCACAATGGTTTACTACACAAGAATGCATAATTACTTCTGTTAATATAATAGATGATCTTAATTGTGTCTCAGTGTACTTCCTGCAGACAGATATTAAACAATTGACTTTATAGGATTCTCTGAAATAGTGATATAATTATCTTTTGAATGGAAAAGGTGAATAAATAAACATGTATTATTTGAATAATTACGTATATGAGACAAATAATGGAAATTGTAGTCAGTAATTCGTGCTTTATACAGAAAGGATTTGCCATGTATCTTGTGAATATCCTTGACCATCCATGTTTATGAAACTTTGTAAAAGCTTTCTGTTCCAATAAATAATAAATAACAAATTAAAACGGAACATCCTGACTGTCTTAAAGTGATTAGTTTTGCATTTGTTACGTTATACTGTAGTTTTGTTATGCGATGCTGTGCATTTGTTACGTAATGCTATAGTTTTGTTATGTGATGTTTTGCATTTGTTACGTAATGCTGTAGTTTTGTTATTTGATGCTTTTCATTTTTTATTGCAATGGTGTAGTGTTGTTGTGTGATGCTGTACACTTGTTACGTAATGCTGTAGTTTTGTTATGTGATGCTGTGCATTTGTAACGTAATGTTGTAGTTTTGTTATGTGATGCTGTGCATTTGTAACGTAATGCTGTAGTTTTGTTACGTTATGCTGTACATGTGTTACTTAATGTTGTAGTTTTGTTATGTGATGCTGTGCATTTGTAACGTAATGCTGTAGTTTTGTTATGTGATGCTATGCATTTGTAACGTTATGCTGTAGTTTGTTATGTGATGCTATGCATTTGTAAAGTAATGCTGCAGTTTTGTTATGTGATGCTGTGCATTTGTTACGTAATGTTGTAGTTTTGTTATGTGATGCTGTACTTTTGTTTTGTAATGTTGTAGCTTAGTTATTTGATGCTGTGCATTTGTTACATAATGCTGTAGTTTTGTTATTTGATGCTTTTCATTTTTTATTGCAATGGTGTAGTGTTGTTGTGTGATGCTGTACACTTGTTACGTAATGCTGTAGTTTTGTTATGCGATGTTTTGCATTTGTTATGTAATGCTGTAGTTGTGTTATGCGATGTTGTGCATTTGTTACGTAATGCTGCAGTTTTGTTACGCGATGCTGTGTATTTGTAACGTAATGCTGTAGTTTTGTCATGCGACGCTGTGCATTTATTACGTAATGCTGTAGTTTTATTATGTGATGCTGTGAATTTGTTATGTTATGCTGTAGTTTTGTTATGTGATGCTTTGCATTTGTTATGCAATGTTGTAGTTTTGTTATGTGATGCTGTGCATTTGTAACGTAATGCTGTAGTTTTGTTACGTAATGCTGTAGCTTTGTTATGTGATGTTGTAGTTTTGTTATGTGATGCTGTACTTTTGTTTTGTAATGTTGAAGCTTAGTTATTTGATGCTGTGCATTTGTTACGTAATGCTGTACTTTTGTTATGTTATGTTGTAGTTTTGTTACGTAATGCTGTAGTTTTGTTATGTGGTGCTGTACTCTTGTTATGGAATGGTGCAGTTTTGTTAAATGCTGCAGTACCTTTGTTATATTGTGCGGTAGATTTGTCATATAACTCAGTGCCTTTGAAATATGACACTGTCTATTTGTTATGCGATGATGTAGTTATGTTATATGATGCTGTAGTGTTTTTAATACATGTATGAATATATCATATTAGATATTACTGCACTACGTAACAATTACAAACCGTAACATAACAAAAGTACAACATCATATCACAGAACTATGGGACCAAATAACAAAACACATGTACACATTCAAGCTCATTTAACGAAACTACAACATCACATAAAAACGCACAGCATCATAGAATATAACTTCAGCGCCAAATAACAAATGTACAGCATTAGTTAACGAAAATTACGGAAAAGATAACAACCGCACCATATAATTAAACTACCGCACCATATACCAGGATTACATGTACAATATAACGTCACAAATACGCAGCATCACATAACTACATAATATAAGAATAGTATCGCACTACATAACAAACACACAGCATAGCATAACGCACAGCATCATATAACATAACAAAAGCATCGTATAATAGATGCACACCAGCATATAACGAAAGTATCTCGTCATATTACATGAGAGCATCACATAAAAATGCACACAATCATATAACAATTAAATGTACTGCAGCATATAACAAAATTATCGCACCCCCATTACAAACGTGCTGCGTCATATGACAATTCAACTGCAGCACACGTCAAAAGCACTGCAAAAATCACAAGGGCAAGAGCACTGCATGTAATGGAACTTAATCATATAAAACAGTTACTGCGTTCCGTACTTCAGAATTGTTTTTTATTTGGTAGACATCATAAAGGTTCCTTCTGATAGCGGAAAAAAACAGAATGAAATTTCATTTTGCCAACATATAATACACTAGTAGATTATAAAACAGCCTTCTGCAAGTAAAACGACAAAATGAACTTTTCATCAAACTAAATGAGCGATTTTAAAAATACACGCTGTAATTTTAAAATCGGTTTTACTCATATGTATAACATCAAATCAATCGTACTATCACTGAGACATGGTGCTATTAATCACACAGGGGGTATTCAATTTTGTCCAAAAATGTGATGTAACGCTGGTTATGAAAATGTGAATAAAACATTCTTCAAAAGACATTTTGATATTTCTGTTTAATTTGCCACAACAAACAGACAAAAACATATCAAAATCAAATAAATTTCGTACTCTTTGGGGTAAATAGCCAAAAATCTGCTATACAATATGGCATTAAATATCTACTAGAATAATTCCTCTTTATGAATAAGAATCAAAATTAATATATTACATATAAACACGGGTGTATTTTAGTTTCATAGTTACATCATGTACGTATGTTCAGAAATAATGTTAAGTGAAACAACATCAATAGAACGACATCTGTAATTCATCTAATGGCAGAATGATAGAATAAAAATAACAATAAAAAGTACTAAATCATTGTAAAAACGAAAATTTCTCTTTTGGTTTAATGAGTAAAACATTCTCTTTTACTTCCGGAAAGTGAGTGTCATTTCTAAAAACGTCGTGCATGTAATTTAACATTCCTCTCTTTTTTTCATTTGTCCTACTTTTCATTCTGGAAGCACAACAGCAGAAGGAAAGTTCAGAATAAAATACGTGTTTTTGATGAATAACTCCTAAACGGCTTGTTCCTTCTGGTGACTTCGTGAATTAAAAAAAATGTTTCAGGTACTCGTTGAATCTTTTAAAATGCAAATCCGCACTGAAAAGGCGAAAAAAACTGCTTGAAAGTATAGCAACTTTTATTGGTAGGTATAGCTGAAGTCATTGTGACGACAAACTGTGTAAAATAATGCAGAGAGGTGAGTAAAAATGAGAATTCTGATGAAATTATTAAATCGTCCGCTTTAGCTTCCGGGTAGTGATTGTTTGTAAAATCATTTCAAAACACGCCATGGATTTGCATTACATTGTAATAAATTATGAAAAAGTACCCTTCATTATTTTTCATTCTGCCAGAAGAACTACATGTTTAGAAACACGACATGACGCATGTGACAAGGCATCTTGAAACGCGACCGGGGTTAAAATACCATGATGAATTAATAAAAATGAATATTCAATGCGTTTGGAATGCAATACAAATGTATGATTTTGTTTGTTTTGTTTTTGTTTTTGGTTCGGATAAAATATTCCGTCGCTTGGGTTAGATGTTTCTCGGAAACTAGACAGAGTCTCCTTCCCATCAAAAACAATTATTCCTCTAAACAGAATTGTCAATGCAAACCTCAATCCCATAATCTCGGTATTATTGCAAAATATGCCGAGTCAAACATGGCCGTTCACGGGGATGCATTGTCAGATAAGAACATATCGATTAGGTTTAATGAATGGGTTAGATATACGTGCATTGTTCGTCTGTGTAAAACCTTTCAAATAATGTTATATCATGCAATTCTTTTTAAATGATAACAATGATGAATTTATTATTAAGGAAGTATTACCTTTACCATAAACGCTTAAACGTCCAGATATAACCGATGCCTTCTTTTGAAAACTTCAAATAAATATACAGAAACGATTATATATATATATATAAGTTATTTCAAAGACGTTAACAGCAACAAATGGTTTAACTATAAACTAAAGGAGACCGTAACCACTGCGTCTAACCGGTACACCAAGTATAAGGCTTCTGCGCCGCATATTCGGAGATCATTACGCAGTATAACACGGTACATCCTGTTAAAGGAGATGGGCGTTTTAAATAGATGATTGAACTTGAAGATTGACTTTTATATATATATATATATATTTAAGGACTGAACTGTTTATCTTTAAATGTACACATTTAGATCATTTTGGAGATGTTTTATGTAAAACAGTAATGTAAACTTTCTTTAAATATATACAAAATATCTATCATCTTGGAGACTGAATATTGAAATACTTTGATACAGTATAAAAACACGTAAATATGCACTAGCGTTGATTTTTACGATTGGTTTTGAAACATTTGATTGATTGTTGATTTTTTTAGATTTCTTCAAACTAGTATTAGTCATATTGCAGCAATTGACGTAACTTGTCAGATTCCTTCATCTTATCCTTTTAATCCCTTGTAATAAATGTAGACTGATAGTAACTGATTGCCAGACGATCAGGGCTGCGTTTCATAAAATAACTTACGATAAAAATCGACGTAAGACAATTTGATAATTTCTCCGTTATGAGCTTAAAATGATTGTATTTTCAGAAAAAAAATAACTTTCTGCATGATTTGAGCCAACTTGGTTTCATTTGGATGAACATTAAAAATATTATGAATAATTGTTGGTTTACGTTTACGACGATTTTTTGTCGTAAGTTATTTTGTGGAACAAGCCCCTGAACTGTAGTTTTCAAGAAAATCGCATTTTACAGGTTGCCGATTATAACTTTTTCTAGGTGTATTTCATCTGTCTATTTCGCACCTTTGTTATCCCACGACTTCGCGAAGAAGTGGCGTCAATTCATTCATTAAGTCATTAAGTAAATCAGTAGCCAGTTAATCAACCAGCCAGTCAGCAGGCCAGCCAGCCAGCCAGCCAGCCAGCAAGCCAGTCAGCCAGAAGGCGTGCCAGCCAGCAAGCTAGTCAGCCAGAGGCCAGTCAGCTAGCAGGCCAGCCAGCCAGCAAGCAAGCTATTCAGCCAGCAGGCCAGACAACCAGCCAGCAAGCCAGTAAGTCAGCAGGCCAGCTGGCCAGCAAGCCTGTCAACTAGCCACCGAGCCAGCGGGTCAGCTAGCCACCCTGCTGGCCAGCCATCTAGTGCGATATATTACACGTCTCTAAGAACCCTTTTAAAGATTTGTTTTAATTTTACTTCTCCCTGTTACGGACATCAGATCGGATATCCAAATTATGAAAGAGCTGTCCATCCACGCTTCATTTTATCAAGCTAGCTGGCCACACAACAAGTCAGCCATGTAGCCACCAAGGCAATGAATTAGAGTCTTCTATAGTTCCTTGCAGAGAATAATGGTGAAAAAAATACTGATAAACTCTAATATGTTGATGATGTATGTAATTGTCGAAAATTGCAAGGGTGCATTTGATGATGTGTTTGATGGCGGAGAAACTAGTATTTCAATTAAAAAAAATACTACCGCCTGGTAATACACTTATCCGGTACGTTCCATAATAATTACAAGACCGTGACAAAACACAATAATTTACGCGCTTGGCAGTAAAAACGACACACCGACTACTTTTGACGTTTAACAAAAAAATTATAAATATTAGATTCTATTTCCATCAAAATGAGTTCTCAGTCAATACAAGATGACATATCAGATGGAGATTTAGGACTTGGTGAAGGTCTCAAACCAGGAGGAATACCAGTGATTCAGAACTTCTCTTTTGGATTCGATAAAACCTGTGACGAACATTTAGATTCTCCACATCAGATAACAGAATCTGCCAGCTTCAATTCCATCAGATCTGGCCATTCGGGATTTACCACACCGGAAGATTCAGACGACGAGTTTGAGATATCGTTGGTGCCAATACACAATATACAGGAGTTAAAAGCGCAGTATTCATATTTAAATTCTAAAACAACTTTAAGACGCTGTCAAGAAACGTGTCCGAAGAGTTTACAAGAGGACGATAATTTTTACGATGATCGATACTTTCAGAGAGATGCTACATGTGATAATGACAAATGTTTGTGTCCAAACTCTAGTAATGACACTAAGAAAATATCAGACGATTCTGTTTCAGCATTTCCCACGTATGCAAATGTTCCTTATGGTACATCCATTCGCCAACAGAAAGAACTGTTTCAGCATAATATAGAAGAACTTCGGAAGAAGATGCATAAAAATCTATCAAATGAAGCCATGGATACATCGAAAGAATGTATTGCAGGAAGTAAGATTAGTGTTTTACATGTTTTGGCTCTGCTTCGTTACTTTTTAACAATGCTTGTGATATCGATAGATATGGGCCTACAATGTGCACCTCTGCACAAATAGTTTCATTTGTAACCCGCTCTATGCCTTTGGTAATAGAGGTAACTTGTTATGAGTCTCTGGTATGATGTTATATAAGCACATGAATTTAATACTCGTTTGAATTTTATTTCATTTTTTTAACCAGGGAGACAGAAATATCCCACTCTGTTAAAATCATAAATGTGGCAAATATATGAATCCTTGTAGGACATGTATAAAAGAAATTTATATTTCTTACGTGATCAGTAAATTATATCGCTAGTGCACTTCTCTCTAAGCCATATTATTGAAGTTGTTCGTTTACACCTTATTCAATATCTATTACCCTGTCAATCAATTCTAAAAGCATAAATTGAGCATTTCAGTGGTATTTGATTTTATCATTTCAGCAAGTAAACATGAGCTATTTACATTAATGATCATAAATTTGCTGTCTACCCAATACTGTAAAGACATATATCTACATTAGGAATCTAGGAAGTAAAGGTACTCAAAGACAATAAAAAATATTCCATGTTCAAAAGCCATTAAGGTAGTGGCTTAAATATAAAAAGGCTTTTATTAAAGAAGTATACCAATTTAATCAGATTTATGGTACTGACACATGTGACAAATTTAATTATAGCTACATACTAGTTTTGTTACAATAAAGTCTATTATCTTGAATTAGAGAACACAGGGATTAATATCATACAGATTTAATGATTGTTTTATGTTGTAGAACACCATACATCATCCAGCAAAAAACAATCATGTGAAGAAATTGCAATGAAATTTGCAGAAACACTACAGGTAAGTTCATCTGTTCTTTCAAATAATGTCTAAAAGTAACAAGAAAAATTGTTTTAGAAGATTTTCTTTACATCATTTTGTATACATATTAATTTCTGTCAGTCATAATATGATTTAACATCTCAAAATAATTTGTCATTTTAGCATAACAAATCAACATCATTTAGCTGTAAAATTGGCAGTAGATTGGCATTTTATATACACAAGCCAAATTATACTTAAGTGTGGTGCCAGTAATCTGCATGGTTATGTCAGACTATTTTAGATTTATAAGGAACATATTTCAAAATTAACAATGTTCACATACGGTAAATAAAGATGAAAAATACATTATACATATGAAAAGTATATATATTTACATCATTTAGATATTTGATCAAGTTGGAAAATAGCTTGACATTCTTTGTACTAGAGCTAAATTATATGGACAATACAGAGCCTTTAGCTTTAAGCGATATAATGAGGCCTAATTTCCTGACCATCCCTATTATTTTCTGCTGACCTTAAAGGGTACCGCACGTCAGAATATAAATGGCTATTTATCGTTAAATAGACATGTAAATAACACAAAAATCAACAAATTTTAATTGTACGAAATTTATCAAATGAGAAAAATGACATTAAATATCATGATTTCAAGCGTTTCCTAAATGCTATGGGCGCCGCCATTTTGTAGCTCTTTTGTGATGGAGGTATTCGGTGACGTCATAACTGCACTTCCGTTCTAGTTATCGCGCAAATTGTATTGTGTCGTTAGTGACTGCTCTCTACTGAAACTCTTATGTATATACACTAATATACGTAATCAGTTTATATACAGTTATACAGTGCATTAGTGAACATCGAAGGTAGACAATTAAACGCGAAAACGATTCTGAATTGAAGGACTTAACCCATTAAACATTGTTTTCTCCAGCGGAATAAGTGGGTGGAGTAATGCGATATGTTTTGTGGGCAGTGTTGTTTTTAGTTTTCCTAATATGTGATTTCACATTGCCTCAGTGTCAAGCTTCTGGTGACATCACGCGCAAAACGCCTTTATACTTTGGGGTAGGACTTAAGATTGTAGAATGAAGCGTACCAATGCCTTGGCGTACTACTATCCAAGGATACAATTTCTGATGATTTCAGTACGAAGATGACCATATGCGACATACATATAAACTTAGTGTATATTATCCAGTGGGAAGCTCTTAAAAATGTGCTTATAACATATAGCTCAGCTGATTTCTGAAATTTAATTTGTAATTTTATATACTCTTCCAAAATATTGTGAAATTGATATATCAAACTTTCACAATATTATAATTGCAGGCTGTTTGAACAGGTGTGATAATCCAATTAACAATAAAAACAAGAGGTTAATGCCAAAACATAAGGTGTGAAAACGACATGGTATCTAAAAGTTGTTATTAAAATACAAATTAAGGCCAATTAATTGTGACAGGCCCGATTAGCTCAGTCAGTTACGTGTCTAACTATCAATCCTGGTGTCTCGAGTTCGAATCCCAACCCGGCGACAGTCTCTGTGATGACTGACATACAACATTGTGTCTCAATATCATTTGTCTCTCACTGCTGATTCGAGTGGAAAAAATTATCAGTTACTTGCGGTTGTTGGGTGTGCTCAAGTACTGGTTAACTTTTGCAGGAAACAGTGGTTAGGTTAACTGAACATCTGAACAGTAATTCCTCGATGACAAAAATTGATGCTAAATATTCAGTCAACCATTAATTGTTCATAAACTCATTTTATTAATTTTATAATCAATAGGCAATTTAGTTTATTGATATATGGCTTTTTCACAGTCAACTAGGTCATTATTCTTGAATAGACATTTGAACTACCTCTACTTCGCAATGAAAAAAGATAAAGTAAAACCTTTGTTCCTTTATTTATTCATTAATACATGAAAAGTTTTTTTTACTGTTAAAATAGTGTTCTGGTATACAATTTATGAAAAATATTCATAAAATCATATAACATAATTTTTTTACTTGTAAGTTTGCATTGATATTGAAACCCTAATTAACTGAAAATGTTTAAATTAGTAATAAGACATAATACTATGTGATATAACATCCTGTCATAAACCCTGGGGTCATTAAACCTGGGGTGATCACGCTTATTAGGGTACAATATGCACAATGTGGCAGGGTATTTCTCATTACCACATGGTGTGAATGTGGTGTTGGTGAATTATGAAAGCTCAGCAGGGTGCCAGTAGCTGGACAGTAACATACACTTTGTGCAATATGCCTGTAGACATTATATTTCATATGACACTCCCTATAAGGAGACACATTCATATATGTTCAGAGAACTGGTAGAATAGATAATCATCATATATCAAATTGGGTAGTAACACCATTTGAATAACCAAAAGACAGTGCCAGTTATGTAAAACAACACACAAAAAAAAACCAACTCATTCATGCTTCATCTAAATTTACTAAAAAGGATATGAAATCAAAATTTTATCAGCCATTTCTCAGTACGCAACAATGGCCGCACCAGCTAAACACGATAAGAAAAGAGATATAATATTATTTCTTATTCTCTCTTAGACAGGTAAATATATGTAACAAAACATTTTCCCTTAAATTCCATTCTTGGTCTAATTAGTGTTTTTTTTTGATAATGTATTGACTGAGTAGCAAACAGTATATACCCTGATAGTACAGCATGAATGTGCAGGCTCGCCTGGATCTACATCAACACTGACGGCAATAATTACTTTTTTATCAAGCTAAGGGTAATTTTACTATTTTGAAAAATTCAATCATCAATGTCAGGCTACATGATAAGATGTCAGAGTTGTGATTGATGGGTTTCGGGTTTGATCTCGGTTCATGATCGGTGTGACTGTTTAACAGTTATCATCTTTTTGGGTGAAAACTTCATAAGACATTGCTGTGACATCTCTGTATTATTTATGTGATACATTCTAAATCTTCTAAATTTCCAATAGTGTGAAATTGCATCTGCAGCACGTATTTTCGTCAGACGAAAGCATCATTACAGTTTTCGCAGCTGCAAAAATCTTTCACGTGTGTGAACAACTGTGCCGTCTCACTATTTCTCTCGTCTTCTAATTCATTTAACTCTGGTTCTGAAAATTCTGGTTCAAAGTTGTAGGTCACAAGTCCTTCTCCGTTACTAAAATCCATTTTATTATTCTTGCGAGTACTTTTGCCGGTGACTATAATTGCACGTTTCTACATCTGCTGTAGCGTATAAATCAATTATGTTTTAAACCGGAAGTGCAGTTATGACGTCACACAGGTATCCAATATGGCGACTTCCACCATAAAGTCGATGTGCGAAAATGACCGTTACAAAACGAGCTGATATATCTTTATGGACTCGAATTTATGCATAATAATACTATTAATAGAAAGCTGAACTCATAGCTATTCATATTATCCTGTTTTATACACAGGGTTGCGTTCCCCTTTAAACATTTATTCCCTTAAAAAATCAACAACAACAAAAAATAAAATCAGCCGTATCTGTCGTGTCCACAATTTTCTTTCCCAGTGGCAACTGTACGACTGTTTTGTAGGCCTTTAGCTTTTATACCCGATCACCGGAAGTACACCGCCAAAAGTGATCATAGTAACGATAGCAGCAACATGGTGGCCTCTAGCAAGAGCTGCCTCTCCATAGCGTATGACAAGACGTGTAAAATAAATAAATAATATATCTACCTAACTACCCTATTTTGTATTTCCATGTAATAGAAACCACACTATTAATTAATTTAGGCCTAAATGATGGTTTGACTTTGTTACTTAGATGCTTACAATTTTACTTTTATAGGATGTGGAAGAGCTCAAGGCTGAGTTGGAAAATTGCGAGAAAAGACTTGACTCGAAATACAAGGCAATAGAAATCCTGAAACACCAGGTACATTTTGTAAATTCACCATAATTGCTTATGTCTGCGGTAGGAAGTTTTGGTCATTTGTTACATATACATGTAGAAAGTAAAGGCATATGCATCATAAAGTTATGTACCATACTTTTTTAATGATTTCAATTTAAATTATAATTCCATGAAGGAAATGTTTAATATCTATGCATTCATTTATCAAATATCTTATTAAATCCTGGAATTGAGTTATTGATAACAGCCAACTCACAATTTGTGACATACATCTCTAAGTTATTTATACAAATCTGTGTAAGTGATCACCTCTATTTAGCAGCAACTTGTCTTAAGCAGCCATATTTACCATTTCCAATTTTTATGCTTTCAGATCAAATTAACCTGTATTAAGCAACAAGTCTTAAAAGACTTCTTTTGCCCCTTCCCTTGACTGGCTGCTTAAGAAATTTCCATTTCAAGTGATTCATTTACGTTTGAATTTCAAAGACTGAAAATTTGATATTTTAAAACATCTCCCATTCATGTTGTGAATTACTCTTCACACATGCTTTGAAAATATTATATCATCCTATTAGAGCAATAAGGTACTAAGACTATATGAAGTAAGATGGCACTTGGTATATTTTTGCACCATATTGCGATGTTCATCTATTCTATTTAAATAGAAATTTTTCTTCACACATGCTTTGAAGTGTTTTATTCGTCCTATATATTCAAATAGCAATTTTAGTGTTACTGAGATGTTTTATAACAATGTACATGCAGGCAGAGGAGTCCCAAACACAGCTGAAGAGCAGTGAAAAGATGTCTAAAGACACCACCATGAAACTGGCCCAGGTATGACTTCTCATGTTGGAATTGGCTTACTCAGACTAATTGACCTAACTCAAGTGAATACCTCTTTGATTTGTGGTTTTATTATATACCCTTTTAACTATACCCTTGTCAACAAAATTTGAGAGGAATATTTAAGAGTTATTATGTCTTTCTGTTAGTTGGTTACTTGTGGAGCGATACTTCGGTAGTTTTCAGGGGATTGACTTTGTGTACGTGGTCGACATCACATGTAGATGAGCGTGATCGTGACACTGACTTAATTCCATGCAGAGTTATTGTCCTTGATGTAATTAACTTACTTGCGAGGTGAACTTCTTTCGTAGTTTTCTGGCAATTGATTTTTTACAACTACAGTTTAAACTCTTTGTTTCAGTTTATAATGATATTTCAAAATGGACACTATAAGCAGGTCAAATGCATTATGCATACAACCGCCATATATGTATATGTGTATTAACTGTACATGTATGTGTATATTAACTGTACATGTATATGTGTATTAACTCCATGAATAAAGGCATAAAATATCACGTTAACAGTTGATAGTCTGTTTCTTCAGTATGTATGACTTTCACACAAAGTAACGTAATCTGTCATCAATGATAAGTTAATTTGCAATTTAGGTTATGATTGTTTTATGGAAATAATGCATTTACAGGTCCTGCAAAATTTTATTAAGAGCTGGCATGGAACAAGATACTATCCTTCTGATGTAACGCTACTAACACTTTTCCTTTCTGGTAGTTTAGGTGCATCACCTTACCTTAATATCCATTATTCATTGTCATTGAGGAAAAATGCTTGCCTCTTATGAATAGAACTAGGATAGATGAACCAGAACTGGGCCAAAAAGTCCTGGCTAGAAGTTTAAATTTGTCATCTTTAATTAAATGATTTCATATTGGCTCTTTGACAGTCATATTGTCACAAAACATAATATTGGGCAAATATTCTAATCCTTGGGCCAAAAACTTGGCCAATGTGAAATCATTAAGCAATAAACATTAAACATTATACTATAAATAAGGAGCTCAAATGTTCAATCTCAATATTGAGTTATTTCCCTTGAACGTAAACATGTTGATTACCTCCCTTGTTTGCATTCTGTTTTAAATGCATGTTGCATGTTGCTGTAGGAGATCAATGAGCTGCAGTTTGAGCTACAATGGAGGGAAACTGCGATACTGGACAACCAACAACTGTGGGCTCAGAGGTTTGATAGGTGAGCTTGCTGGTAAAGGATATGTCATATTATACTTTAACTTAATATCTCTGGGCATGTTTGATTAAAACAAAGTTTCGTTCGAATCTAATTTGTTCAAACATAATTTGAAATTTTTTTGGAAAGAGGCCTCACCTATGAATTAAGGTCCATGAAATAATGTATAGAAATTTGTATTTAAAAATGTTGTTTATAAACAGTTTTGTTTGTAACTCAATTAAAAAAGTGCATACAAGTTTTGCTTTAATACAGTATTTCTGGAAATATGAAGAAATGTTATTATGTTTCTGCACATTCAGTGGGCCGTGCCCAGTAAGCTAAGTCTGTAGCACATCTGGCTATCAATCCAGGGGTTGTGGGTTTGATTCCCCGCTCGGCGACAGTCTCTGTTGATTAATATAAGACATTATGTCTTGTTGTCTTGTCTCTCACCACTGTTACTTGCGGAGATGGGTGTGCTCGAAAATATGTTAACTTCTAGGATCATTTAAAAGAGTGGTTAGGTTAAATGATCAACTGTTAGACCTTGATGGCATAAAAACGGCTCCAAATAGTCTAATCTCTGCACATTCAGCAGGGAATGATTGGATGATTTGGAATAGTTGTTTGTGTGGACTTAAGAACAGAAGGGCAACACAGTTCATGGTACCACCATTTCTCCTTCTGACCGCAGAATTTACATTTACGAAAGCAGAAAAAAATGCATGTTTCATAACAAAGAGTGTGTTAAATATCTCTGTTTATATGATTGCATTTATAACATTGATTATCTAACATCGTATCAAAGATATCTTACTTAAGGTGCAATTTTTTTAAATTGTGTTGAATTTAAATGTTCTAAAGTGTCTAAAAAGTATCCGATTTTACATTTTATAACATAAGACATGAAATCAAATTATTGTAAGAACAAAATTCTAATGTCAAATTTGTTTTTAGATTTATTTTAATCAAACATGCCTTGCATAAACTTGGTTATTACCAGTTTCAGATAACATAGTCAGCTTTGTACTAAAATCTAACAAGTACAACATAATTTCTGCTACTCATTAACACTTACCTGCTTTTTGCATTGATATACATGTAGTATTCATTGTTATTAACATATATTTAGTTACAAAAGAAATGGAGAGAAAAAAAATCTAGTTTTATTGTCTCGCCGAGATGAAGGAGAGACAAGATTAAGGTGTTGCTTTTCCGGCATCAAACATTTATATTTAGCTCCAACGTTAAGTTTTCGTTTTTACACTATTTCTCAACAAGTACAAGTGCTAGGACACTCATACTTGGATCATAGTTACAACTAACACCCTGCATCACATTATATACTGCAGATTCTGAGTGTGACCTACATTTCATGGTCCATTGACATTGTTTGATGCTGAATTTTGCATTTACCTCCAATGTTAAGTTTTTTCGTTTTTACACTATTTCTCAACTCAACAAGTACAAGTGCTAGGACACTCATACTTGGATCATAATTACAACTAACACCCTGCATTACATTATATACTGCAGATGCTGAGTGTGACCTACATTTCATAGTCCATTGACATTGTTTGATGCTGAATTTTGCATTTACCTCCATATTAAGTTTTCGTTTTTACACTATTTCTCAACAAGTACAAGTGCTAGGACACTCATACTTGGATCATAGTTACAACTAACACCCTGCATTACATTATATACTGCAGATGCTGAGTGTGACCTACATTTCATGGTCCATTGATATTGTTTGATGCTGAATTTTGCATTTACCTCCAACGTTAAGTTTTCATTTTTACACTATTTCTCAACAAGTACAAGTGCTAGGACACTCATACTTGGATCATAATTACAACTTACACCCTGCATTACATTATATACTGCAGATTCTGAGTGTGACCTACATTTCATGGTCCATTGACATTGTTTGATGCTGACTTTTGCATTTATCTCCATATTAAGTTTTCGTTTTTACACTATTTCTCAACAAGTACAAGTGCTAAGACACTCATACTTGGATCATAGTTAAAACTCTAACACCCTGCATCACATTATATACTGCAGATGCTGAGTGTGACCTACATTTCATGGTCCATTGATATTGTTTGATGCTGAATTTTGCATTTACCTCCAACGTTAAGTTTTCATTTTTACACTATTTCTCAACAAGTACAAGTGCTAGGACACTCATACTTGGATCATAATTACAACTAACACCCTGCATTACATTATATACTGCAGATGCTGAGTGTGACCTACATTTCATGGTCCATTGACATTGTTTGATGCTGAATTTTGCATTTACCTCCAATGTTAAGTTTTTCGTTTTTACACTATTTCTCAACAAGTACAAGTGCTAGGACACCCATACTTGGATCATAGTAACAGCTAACACTCTGCATCACATTATATACTGCAGATTCTGAGTGTGACCTACATTTCATGGTCCATTGACATTGTTTGATGCTGAATTTTGCATTTACCTCCAATGTTAAGTTTTTGTTTTTACACTATTTCTCAACAAGTACAAGTGCTAGGACACTCATACTTGGATCATAGTTAAAACTCTAACACCCTGCATCACATTATATACTGCAGATGCTGAGTGTGACCTACATTTCATGGTCCATTGATATTGTTTGATGCTGAATTTTGCATTTACCTCCAACGTTAAGTTTTCATTTTTACACTATTTCTCAACAAGTACAAGTGCTAGGACACTCATACTTAGATCATAGTTACAACTTACACCCTGCATCACATTATATACTGCAGATGCTGAGTAGGTCCTACATTTCATGGTCAATTGACATTGTTTGATGCTGAATTTTGCATTTACCTCCAATGTTAAGTTTTCATTTTTACACTATTTCTCAATAAGTACTAGTGCTAGGGCACTCATACTTGGATTATAGTTACAACTAACACCCTGCATTATATACTGCAGATGCTGAGTACTTTTCTTTTTTTTTAATTTATTAAAAACAAATTTATTCTTTTTATTTTATTTTTTTTTTTTTTTTATAAATATGTTTTACTTAAAAATACTGGTTAAAGTGTTGTTTTTTTTAAATATGTTTTACTTAGAAATACTGGTTAAAGTTTTGTGTGCAACTACTTCTACCATCAGGTTCATATCTCAAAAATCACTGAATGTATTTGATCGAAACTTCACACAAAATACTTCCTACAGTATTTCTTAGTCATTAAACCTACTACATTTACCAAGTTAGATAACTCTTGCATGAATATAATATTTTTATTTTTTCTCTCCTATGTGTGTTTTAACAGTCAAAGCGGATAAAGCGAGACATATCATTCCACGGAATTCTTGTATATTTATATTAACCATTAAAATGTGTGATTCTTTTTACTTAACATTTTTAAATAGGTTAAAGTTTATTTTCATTTAACTGATTACATGTGAAAGGGGTGTGGGGGTGCTCCCAAAATATTTGCTAATTGACGGCATTTTCAGCAAACATTTTGAATTGTTTAATGTCTTGGATCCCTTTCCCTAAAATTAGTGGACTCCCATCTAAAATTCTGGATCTGCCCATGTATGATACAACATGTTTAAAGGTGTGAGTTGTACATTGTTTGGTTCTGGGTGAGAATGGTATCATTGATCTCTGCAGAGGGGTAGGAATCCTTCATATGGTTGTCGGGGGACGGGGTCCATTTAACAATTTATGTCATAACTCAACAAACAGTGATGGCAACAGTATAATCACTGTAGCATATGTGCCTGTTGTAAGAGGCGACAGATTGATTATTTGGATAGAATATGCTGAAACTCGGCAGTTTTGCATTTTGAATATTCATTCGTTGACGAGTTGTTTATTTTACAATCTGTATATTTACCTGTTATTTTTGTAGTTAGTTGTAATTTGTAACAATACTATTTATTATACGCTGCCATTTATAATGTAATCGCTGTTTATAATATAACTGCTGTCCTTCCAGAACACAACTTGGTGACGGAAGTATGTAGTTACATGTATAGTATAGATGTTGTCTTACTGTATGTACATGTAGGTCCACTATGATACAAGTGCTGGTGGTGGTAGTGGTGGTGGTAGTAAAGTTACCTCCCTTGTATTGGGAAAAGATCAGGACCTCGGCGATCTGCCCAATCATTTAATGCGGAGTAGGCCTGCAAACAGACAGAAGGTGGATGCGGATAAACCTAAATCAGTGTCCGTAGACAAATATAGAAGGTATCATAATTGTTGTACGTGATATCCCCACCTCTAATTAAATCTGTGAAAGTAAATGACAATTTCAGAATGAAAGCACTGTACAACATAGTTACCTCATAAAACTCTCAAAATCATACACGTTAGTTTTGTAGAAGATGAATCTTTAAAAATGATGTGTGTTTAATAGGTTCAGATAGAAGGATAACTGTTATCAAGTTCCATCTGTATCTCAAACCATGAACAATTCTCATAATCTCACACAGGTAAAATGGCTAATATCTGAGAAATAAACATATATATTCATGCACCCATGGTAACAGTGCAAAAACAGTTATCAACAGAGACGGAATATTCCATCCAAATCTCAAACCATGAAAGATACTCTTAATCTCACAGGTAAAATGGAATGTATATTTATCTGGTATGTGAGAAATAATATAAGAAATATGCATGTGTACTCATGAACTATTGTTTTATTGTACTCGTATTATACTCATGTACTATTATGTGTACTCTGTACTGCAGTTTGTATTGAAACTAAAGATCACCAGAATCTATACTAGTTTGCTGTTAAATATTTTGGTTACAGATATTATTGTCTTTCTTCAGTTTCCTTTAGCTTGGGCTGTGTTTTATAATATCCTTTGTACTAGCTTTCGATACATTTTGGACATACATACTTGACATAATGTATTGTTTACTTTGTATCAGCTTTGGAGTGGAAAATAGCATCATATCATATCTTTACTTATAAATAACTGCAACATTGTTCTGTTTTAAAATATTCTCCCCATTTTTCAAAGTAAAGACAAAATGCAAAAGAAAGACCAACAGAAATGCAGGAAATGAATATAACATTGTGTTGTATAAATACATACATCAGAAAAACATGTGAGTTTTTGTAATTTTGCATTAAATGAACTATAGGAAAGAAGGGTCAGTCATTTGAAATGTAATCACAGACAGTAAAATATAGAGGGGAGGGGGGAAAGTGATTATAGAATATATATAAAAAAATTAAGAGTGATGATGCATGAATGACAGGGCTTTTTTTACTTTTGTCCCAGGGTCCATATATCGGGTCCAATTCCCAATGGCATCAAACTATTTATTTATTTTTAGTGTTCATTGAAAATATTATTAATCATTACATGTTCTTAAAAAGGTAAAAACGTTTTTTTTACTGATTACAAAAAAAAAAAAATAGAATTTACATACCCCTAGATAGTAATGGTCAGAAGTGGAAAAAAAACAGAAAGTTTAAATAAACATGGGCGGTAAAAAAGAAATTTATATTCTCAATACACTGCATCTGTTTCCCAATTAGAGGCTAGGGTTTTTCATACCTGGAAAAAGCCATGGATGAATTTTGTTTACGATTTTTTATGTTTAGATGTGACTGATGTCTTATTTCCACTGTATGTTAATTCTTAAGGATAATGTTCACCAAAACTAGTGGTTCTGGGGTGCTGACATATTGTGATTATGTTTTAGGGGTCTTCCATGCTCATTGGCAAATGCTCTATTTCAGAAAAAAAAAATTGTTTCAGAGAAATTGAGATTGAATCACAGAAGGATGTTGGCTCTACTCTGATTCATTCTGAGGTCTTCCTCCGTCAGTAAAACTGGATGCCAATGCATAATCTGTAATATGTTCAAAATAGTGTTTACCTCAGACTTGTATAAACTGTTATTGTTTGAATTAAAATTTAAATGTTTGCCTGAAATTTACAAATAACATGTAAGTTTATATTTCCGTGTAGGATGTGTCAAGACAACAAATCATTGACTGAAACATTGGAAGTAAGAACTGAGGACCTGAGAAAAATTACAGCTCAGAAAATGGGTAATTTTTTTTTCTTCCATTGTATTTCTATATATTATATTTTAAAATCAATTTTTTAGGTATTAAAGCAATTCTGGAACAGGATGAACAAAAATTCTCAAAACAGTCTTTCAGTTTCAACTTGATAAGAGTGGTGTTGTACTGTCAAACCTGTGTAAGCGGTCACCTCTACCAAGCAGCCACTTGTCTCATACAGCCACAGTTGCTATTTCCCAATCCATAGGTCATCTCAACAATTCATATACAGTGTATATAATGGCAATCTGCAGTGAATGTACTACATTACTATTGTTGTCTGTTGATACTGCCGATGTTACTATTGTTGACTGTTGATACTGTTGATGTTACTATTGTTGTCTGTTGATTCTGCCAATGTTACTATTGTTGACTGTTGATACTGCCGATGTTACTATTGTTGACTGTTGATACTGCTGATGTTACTATTGTTGTCTGTTGATACTGCCAATGTTACTATTGTTGTCTGTTGATACTACCAATGTTACTATTGTTGTCTGTTGATACTACCGATGTTACTATTGTTGTCTGTTGATACTGCTGATGTTACTATTGTTGTCTGTTGATACTGTTGATGTAACTATTGTTGTCTGTTGATACTGCTGATGTTACTATTGTTGTCTGTTGATACTGCCAATGTTACTATTGTTGACTGTTGATACTGCCGATGTTACTATTGTTGACTGTTGATACTGCCGATGTTACTATTGTTGTCTGTTGATACTGCCAATGTTACTATTGTTGTCTGTTGATTCTGCCAATGTTACTATTGTTGACTGTTGATACTGCCAATGTTACTATTGTTGTCTGTTGATACTGCTGATGTTACTATTGTTGTCTGTTGATACTACCAATGTTACTATTGTTGTCTTTTGATACTGCCAATGTTACTATTTATTGTCTGTTGATATTGTAGAAATACACATGCCATTATATTGAGAAATGAGAAATAGTAGAAATTATTCTAACTGTTACTAAGCTGCATCTTTATAAACAGCTGTGGAACGTGAGAATGATGAGTTACTGGCCTTGCTGGACATACAAGAGCGGGCGAAATATGAAAAGTCACGTAGTGTCTCATCTGAAGAAAATTACTGTACATTCTCATCAACGGAGGTATATATACATTTGTATGTTTAAAAAAAGTTTATATGCTAGTATATGTACGATCATCATTTATCCCTTTACCTCATATGGACACCTTTGAACACCTCTAGTATAGAAGGCTTTTGAAAACAGTGTAGAACCAGTTCTGATTGCTTGTAACGCATTTTCTAAATGTAAATTCATATTGAACATGAGCCTGGACTCGTACCAAATGTGTGAAAAATGAAAGTAATTATTCATTACTTAAACGTGAACATGAAAATGTATGATCATACTTAAACTGGCTAGCCTGTTGGCTGAAACAAAGGTTACTGTCGACATTTTTAAATGTAAATATATTGAACATAATTATAATGAATTATTATAGTCTTGAATGTCCAGTCTTATTTCTGTCAAATTAACTTTTTTGTTTATTTTGCTAGAATTCAATTAAACAAAATCATTTATAGCTTGTTATGTGCTAAAAATAGTGGTAAATCCCATTAAAATTATTTTTGTAAAATGTTGGTGTTGTCTCCCGCTCAGTGTTATTATTTAAATGGAAAAACAACAACATACATGTACATATACATGTATATTTCTCCTGATTTGAGTTAAGACAATATGAAATACACATGCTTTTAGCTCCAGTAAAATGAATTACACTATTCTTACATGTTGAATTATCATGAATCTGGGTAATATTTTAATTTCCATCCCATTCTGGTATTTTGGGTTGTTCTTGTGTATAATGAATGAATGAGTGTGGTTTTTACAGCATATCATCACTTAAATGGTTACATGAGGCCAACATCCGGGCTCACTCCCCATGTAAAAAAAACAACCAATTACATTACAGATTTAAAAACAAAACAATTGAATGAATCTTGAAACCTGCAGAACTGCAAGGTTTCAGTGAATTATGCATCAGTCAGTTGTAACCCCTGCAATCCTTTGGCCAGGACTTATCAGGGATTTTGATATTTATCTTTGAAGCACCAAGGTAAAGATACACTTTGCTGGAAAAACTTTGCTTAAAGACTTTTGTCACCAGAGATCTCATGGTTATATAATTACTGTTTAAGTTTGATTAAAATCCATTGAAAAAAATAATAGCACTTTTGCATTCTTGATCAAATAAAGCAGGTTTAAACATAAAACTCTCTACACCACATACAGGTAACACAGACAGTTTATTATATGATCAGGCTAGTTCAATAAAGGAAACACTAGTATATACATGAAACACTAGTATATGCACAAAACACTAGTATATGCACGAAACACTGGTATACGCACTAGTATATGCACGAAACACTAATATACGCACGAAACATTGGTATATGCATTAAAAACTAATATACGCACCAAACACTAGTATACGCACCAAACACTAGCATATGCACGAAACACTAGTAAACGCATGAAACACTAGTATGCACACCAAACACTAATATACGCATGAAACACTAGTATACATATGAAACACTAGTATATGCACCAAACACTAGTATACGCACCAAACACTAGTATACCCACCAAACACTAGTATACGCACCAAACACTAGTATACACACGAAAACAGCACTGCAAGGATGTTGATGAGGTTAGAGACTGCCATTTTATCCCCACTGTCTTCTTCTATGTCCCTACCTAAGGGGGACAAGGTAACAAAATGACTTATGCATTATACCCAATATTTTATAATTTGTGAACTCTTACAAAAGATTTAAGCTACAGTGGTGCTACCCTTGCTATCACTCATACGGTGTAAATGTTTAGTTCATACTATTTATTTTACTTCAGTTGTGAAGTACAAAGCGTGTATGAATTGCTCTCAAGTCAGTCTCCTGACAAGAATCTCTACTGAGAACTCTTTATGAAAAGCCGCCAGGCCAAGTCTTGGATCGAAAATTATTTGATTGGTTGTTGTTGTTGTTGTTGTTGTATGGTGTTTAGCGTTGCTTTCAACAATTTTTCAGTCATATCGCGACGGTGTCTGCTTGAGACAGTATTCTAAGCGCTGTCACACGGGAGTATCATGCCACAGACACATGGTATGATACCCCACCCAGTCACATTATACTGACACCGGGCCGACCAGACCTAGAACTCTCCTCTATATGCTGAGCGTCAAGCGAGGAAGCTTCTAGTACCATTTTCAAAGTCTTTGGTATGACCCGGCCGGGGATTGAACCCTGGATCTTCCGCATGCGAGGCGGCCGCTCTACCACTAGACCATGCTGCGGTCTTTGATTGATTGAAATATATGTATGCTTCACTGGTATATGCATACTTGGCTAAGAGATGAAGAGATGACAATATCATGCTTTTGTAGCTTGCAGTTCTTGGAGCGTGCCGATGTCGAGTTACTGAACCAGATCCATGCGGCTGTGCACATGCTGCAGCCAACCTAAAAAGGGAGATAATCAGAATGAAAGAACAGGTACGGTATTGTCTTACCTTGGATTAAAGACATAAGTTTGAGTTATAATGCATTTCATTATAAATTATCTGTACTCACATTTCATCTTTAAAATAGGCAAGCCTATCCTCTGACACTAATGTTGGGAAACAGGGTGGTGACTGTTACACATTTTATTGGAGTTTATGCTTGTTCTGGCAGTTTAACTCTACTTACCACTTTTAGGGTGTCCTCTGGATCAACTCTGGATCAACTAGTGTTATTTATAGAAAGGTGTTTTTCTTCAGGTTACAAACAAAGCAGACACAAGAACCACAATATTAGGAGACAGTTTTTTCTCACTGCATTAAAACCACATTCATAAATCTTTCAAAAGTAGTTTTCAGTTATTGATATAAGATCACGAATTAAGTATAATTTTTCCCTCTATACATTGCTACTATAAATCAATACTTCATTTGCTTTCAGCTCATACAATATAAAAACAGGCGTGATGAAGCATTTCTGACTGTTGATGTCTACAGAAAAGCATTTGAAGAACAGTTACAAAGAAACAAGTCCCTCTCCCTTCAGCTCATCAATCTTGGCTCCAGTAACCAACCACGGACCTCAAAGACAAAATCAGCACTGAGATGGCTCATTGGAAACCTAAGTGAAGACGGTAAGAAACTTTTGAGCAAGTTTAGTTCGCTTGAAAATCTGGAGTCATTTTTATGCCATCAACAACTAACAGACTATCAGTCAACCTAATCACTTTTTCCTAAAATAATCAAACCAGAACGTAAAAGGGATATGAGCAACTAGACCTCACACTGATCCTGCAAATTTAAAAATAAAATCTCATTTATCATCCAAGAGAAGAGGAATTGACAAAATTCTTCATTCAAACATTCAAAAGAGCTGTCACTTGGTTAAAAATCATCAAACTGGAACTTTCAAGGGATATATTTATATACATGCATAACTAGATATCATACTTATCCACCCTGGCAATCCCATTGAAATGCAAATGGTAGTTAGTTTAAACAATATTTTATTCACACAAGTACATATATTTAGCATACATTTAACAATTAAGCATAAAGTCATACATTTAACGAATTATGTGGAAAGGATACAGAAAAAAGCTTTAGAAGCTTGTGTAAATCTGCTTCCATAACAGTTATTTTACATTTCATATAGACTTTATCATATTGTTCCGTAATAATTTCAATTTTGCCAAATGTGCAAAAATTGATAAAAGAAATTTTAAATGGTTTATTCAGAATATTTCAAATAAAAAAAGTATTGGTTGAAGAGAAGGAAAGAAAGAGACTCCACTGATTTTATCTTTTTCTACCGGTTCATTCCAATACAGGTGAACAAGAGATTAATTGATTGATTGGTCGAATATTTAATATAATTTTTATGTCATGATAAGAAGCATGGACAATATATTTGTTCATTTCAAAAATGCAAAGGGCAGTAACTGAGTCAGAAATCATCAAGCAACAACGCAGAGTTATGTGCAACTAAACCTCACACTGATCCTTCCCTTCAAGTTTTGATTAAATCCAACCACAGATGTCTGAGCAGTTCTGTGGACAACATTTTGTCACAGACAGATGGAAAGCACTAAAACAATATGTCTCCTGGTGCAGGAAGATAATTATTATGCAATGTGTTTAGTATGCAAGAAAGGTAATTATTTATGGGTTATTGAGTTTAGATTGAACGTTCCATTTGTAGGGATAACTGTTACTGTTTTGGCGATAACTTTTCAGAGCTTCATTACTGCTAATTTTGAAAACAGTTTTTATCACCAGGATTATGGCCTCATTTACCGGCAAAACAGTTGTCCCCAAGAGCAGCATATTGTATCCAGTTCTCAAATCCATGAAAGATTCCAATATATTTTGATACTCAGCATACTGACGACTAAATATTAATGAAATGTTTCTACAGATGTCATTTCTGTACTTGCAGACCCACCAGATGACTGTGAGACGGTGACGCCAGGACCAGCAATGACCCAGCAGGAACTTATTACTTACCTCAGTGAGATGGTTAGTAATATATGTTAGTTTAAATTGATTATTTTACATTGATTGTGAAACAAGATCTTACACTCTATTTTTTCCTGGATGGAACTAGTACAGAGCAGTGAGCACATATGCTGATAAAGTGTTTTGCTAAAGGAAACCTCACATGGGCGTCGCAGGGAATGGAACTGAAGACCCTCCAATCCTGGATCCTTTACTGTCATCATCCATAAACAGAACTTCTTCCCATTACTTTTTTGCAATCCAATTTTTATTCGAACTTTACAATTAGTGTTCTGACAAATCATGAGGATATATTATAGAACATTTTTATGTACTTAACCCTTTACTCCATAGATGTGCATTTTCCCACACTAATCACGGAAGTCCTTTGAAAACAGTGCAGGAAGAGTTCAGATTGCTCGTAACGAGCAATCTGAACACTTCCGGCACTGTTTTCCACTCTGTCAGTTAATATCAACATAATTCACCCAATAATTCAAAAGCCTTCTTTATTACGTGTCCGAAGGCGTCTATATTAGAGGTGTCAAAAGGTGTCTATATGAAGTAAAGGGTTAAGTTGAAGATGGTCACCATTTATTTAAAAATATATTCATCAAATTTAACATCTCTTTAAATTTTAACCATACCGAGATTTATCTTCCCTTGTAAATATACCTTCAATAAAAATTCAATGTACATTTAATACAGGCAGTACATCATTATTTGTTTTGAATTTAACAGCTTCATGAAAAGAAAGAGGTTCTCGCGCACCAGAAACTGGCTGCACAAATCTTAGCGGACAGGGTGAAGACGCTGGAAGCAAAGTTGGCCATCTATGAAAAAGAGGACCATGAAGTGTTTCATTGATTTTGTTTACTTTCTAAGATTCACATAATTTCTACATGTTTGGTTTGCCTTAATTGAATGACAGAGTCTCAGTTACAATGTTAAGTACGCTTTAATTATGTGATTTAGAGAATGTAAGTTATGATATGTAGCGTGCTTTAATTATGTTATCTAGAGAATGTAAGTTATGATATGTAGCATGCTTTAATTATGTTATCTAGAGAATGTAAGTTATGATATGTAGCATGCTTTAATTATGTTATCTAGAGAATGTAAGTTATGATATGTAGCATGCTTTAATTATGTTATCTAGAGAATGTAAGTTATGATATGTAGCATGCTTTAATTATGTTATCTAGAGAATGTAAGTTATGATATGTAGCATGCTTTAATTATGTTATCTAGAGAATGTAAGTTATGATATGTAACATGCTTTAATTATGTTATCTAGAGAATGTAAGTTATGATATGTAGCATGCTTTAATTATGTTATCTAGAGAATGTAAGTTATGATATGTAGCATGCTTTAATTATGTTATCTAGAGAATGTAAGTTATGATATGTAGCGTGCTTTAATTATGCTATCTAGAGAATGTAAGTTATGATATGTAACATGCTTTAATTATGTTATCTAGAGAATGTAAGTTATGATATGTAACATGCTTTAATTATGTTATCTAGAGAATGTCAGTCATGATATGTAGTTTGTTTTAATTATGTTATCTAGAGAATGTCAGTCATGATATGTAGTTTGTTTTAATTATGTTATCTAGAGAATGTAAGTTATGATATGTAGCATGCTTTAATTATGTTATCTAGAGAATGTAAGTTATGATATGTAGCATGCTTTAATTATGTTATCTAGAGAATGTAAGTTATGATATGTAGCATGCTTTAATAATGTTATCTAGAGAATGTAAGTTATGATATGTAGCATGCTTTAATTATGTTATACAGAAACTTTAGTTACCATATACACTGTGCTTTAATTTTGTAGAGACTTTTTGTTAGAATGTATAGTGTGCTTTAATAGGTTTTGTAGAAGAATTTAGTTACTATACACACTGTGCTTTAATTTTGTAGAGACTTTTAGTTAGAATGTATAGTGTGCTTTAATAGGTTGTGTAGAAGAATTTAGTTACTATACACACTGTGCTTTAATTTTGTAGAGACTTTAAGTTATAATGTACAGGGTGCGTTAATAGGCTGTGTAGAAGACTGGTTACTATACACTCTGTGCTTTAACTTTGTGGTATTGAAGCGTTTAAGTTTCTGTTTTGAATGCTTTAATTAGGTTGTGTGGAGAGATTAATTTTCATTCTATCGAATGCTTTAATTAGGTTGTGTGGAGAGATTAATTTTCATTATATCAAATGCTTTAATTAGTTTATGTAGAGAACTTTTGTTAGTGTAGGTACATGTGACTTCTGTTGCCATGTACAGTATAGCTAAATTGTCTTTAATTAGGTTGTGCAGAAAGCTTTAGTTAGTAAATTAGGTTTTGCCATGAGCATGGGCGTGTTTTGTGTTAGCTGCAATTAGGTTGTACATGGAGCTGATGTTGCAATGTTCAGTTTGTTTTAAAAAGGTTGTGTAGAGAGCTTGTTACTGTGTATTGTTAGCTGCAATTACAATGTAGGTTGTACATGGAGCTGATGTTGCAATGTTCAGTTTGCTTTAAATAGGTTGTGTAGAAAACTTGTTTTTGTGTATTTTTAGCTGTACATGTAGGTTGCACATGGAACTGATGTAACAATGTACAGTTTACTTGAAATAGGTTGTGGGGAAATCTTGTTATTGTGTATTGTTAGCTGCAGTTAGGTTGCATAGGGGCTTTTGTTACATTAGACAGAATGCAATAATTAGGATGTGTGAAAAGCTTAAGTTACTTACATATTTCTTCATGGTGCTACAGTTACATTTAATATGCAGTTTTTAATTAAATTTGCCATAAATTTGCATATTTAAAGCCTTTATACCTTGTACATTTTAAAGTTTATCAAGCAATACTTATTATTAGCTGTCAGAGGTGTTCTTATCAAAACTTAATATCATTTCATGACATAAAATCATAACTTTGTTTTGTCCAGTTTGCATCATAATTTTGTTTTGTCCATTTCGCTTTATAGTTTGTCACAAATACAGGAACATGACCTTCATTGACATGCATAGATGGTACTAGTATTTGCCTTCTTAGTTTAAACAATATTTTATTAGCATAAGTACATATATTTAGCATACATTTAACAATAAAACATAAAGTTGTACGTTTAACGAAAGGATAAAGAAAAAAGCTTTAGAAGCTTGTTTAAATCTGCTTCCATAACAGTTATTTTACATTTCTTATAGATTTTATCATATTGTTCCGAAATAATTTCAATTTGGCCAAATGTGCAAATTGATAAAAGAAATAATGGTTTATTCAGAATATTTAAAAAAAATAAAAAAGAGAGTATTGCTTGAAGAGAAGGCAAGAAAGAAAGCGACTTCACTGATTTTATTTTCTTTATCGGTTCATTCCGATACAGGGGATAGGTGTTTTGCAAGTTTATGTTTATCAATCCAATCCATTCATTAACCATTGTTTCTTACTTATTTGCCTTTTTTGCAATGTCCATTGTATCAGCATGCATTATGTCATAATTGCATTTTACTGTTATACAGTTCCCATGTGTCATCTTTTTGGTAAAAGATTATTGATGTTGTAATTTTTAGTGTTAAAGGGACACTTGACAATGTTCCAATTGATTGTACTCATGCCCGAAATCATTCTTCAGGCTTCTGTTACACCAACATTTCGTTATGTTTTACTTAAATACTTCAAAACTAACCTTAATTTTGACTGGTTATTTATCTATAATATAATCAATATCAATGAAACCATATGCAGTTTTACTGGATTCAGTCTAAAATCATGATATCCTGGATGCTTTAGGTTTTAAAGTATTTAAGTATATATAATTAAATGTGTTGTTGATACAGGAGCCAGATCTCTAAAACCATACAGAGAGAGTTAATCCCAAAGTAATATTATCTTGAACTTCTTATTTGATAAATTATTAACAGTTTCAATAAAACTACTGGTGCCGCACTTGTTTTGAAAATTTTATTAAAAAGTACATGTATCTTTATAACATCTAATATAGATATTTTCTCCAGTACAGTGTACTGATAAAAAGTATGTTGTACTTAGTCATAGATTATCAAAATGTGCAAAACAAAATGCCTTTCAACTGTTTACCAGAGTTATTCCCCTTACTTCAATAATAACAATACCATACTTATTTGGGTGTTTTACATTAATATGTTTGAATCATGTAGATGTATAAATTTCAAAGATAGTGTGGGGTGAAAAATTCAGAATTACCATGTGTCCCTCAAACTTTAACCCTTTACTCCATAGATACTCGTTTTCCCACACCAATCACAGAAGGCCTTTGAAAAGAATGCAGGAAGAGTTCAGATTGCGCATAACGAGCAATCTGAACACTTCCTGCACTGTTTTCCACTCTGTCAGTTAATATAAACATAACTCACCCAATAATTCAAAAGTCTTCAATATTAGAGGTGTCCAAAGGCGTCTATATTAGAGGTGTCCAAAAGCGTCAATGTTAGAGGTGTCAAAAGGCGTCTATATTAGAGGTGTCCAAAAGCGTCAATGTAAGAGGTGTCGAAAGGCGTCTATATTAGAGGTGTCCAAAAGCGTCTATATGAAGTAAAGGGTTAAAGAAGGTATATCAGGATGTTTTTTAAAATTTAAAAACTTGTTAAAACCATTTTTTCCTGTATGTCATGCCTATATTATATACCCACTGGCCTCAAATATTAATAAGGATTTCTAAATAACCATGAAAAAATTATACATTGAAAAGGAGTAACTAACTTGGTCTGAGTATCAAGGTTTGAGTAAAATAGACTTCCCGCTTAAAATGCAATGTGTTTTGCAACATATCAAATGAGTGACATAATTTCATTATGATTTCAATATGATCCGTCATTCTGGTTTTCATATTGTAGAATTTGTTTCATTTCAGAAATAGATTGAATGATGAGATGAAGGTTGTCAAGCAGTATTAAATTGCTCTTTATTTTTAGAATTCAGTTTCAATTCGTTCAAATTTTAAAAATAATATATTGAGTTATCACATATTGAGTGATTTGACAAACCAAATCATTCATATTTGATTTATTAATGATAATGAGATCTTTGCATCCATTGTAAAATTTTCAGATATTTATATAAATTATATTCCCTGATATACTACCTTTAAAACATTTTGTGTAAAACACCATTTTGTGTTCTGACAATCATTTTTGTAAGAAATCCATTAATTCTGTTAGTTATATATTTTATCTCCCTTTCCTGTTGTGTTCCTTTTGTTTTGTGGCTGGACCATAGTAGGTATGAACTTGCGAATATTTTCACATATTTCTTCATGACCTTTTTTTTATTCTTGTTATTTTGATTTTATGATATATTGATTGAATATTTAACATCATTTTTATGCCATCGAGTTGTTATATTGAAGAGGAATCACTTGAATATGAATTTAAACTTCTTTGTTTGGAAAAACGAAGACAAAGAGAATCTTATTCTAGCCTTGTGGGGGTTGGGGTGCATCCTGAAACAGTTAAAAAAACAATCACACCATATTCTCTAATCTACTTAACAGAAATTAACCATATGTGCTTTTCAAAAAAAAATTGTAATTTTGAAAATTGTGGCTATTGACAATCATTATGTTATAACTTTATTGTGTTCATACTTCTGTTTAGTTGTACGTTTTATAAGGTGTTTTACATACTGGTAATTACGCTTTTGATAGTTTCACATAATTAATTAGATCAGTCACATTAAATTGTGAGTTAGTGTCACATAATAAAGCCACTAGCGTTTTTGTGGAAAGTGTGGATTAGTGTTAAAGTATCAAACCCAAAACCTGAGGATTGTGGGTTCTCCGTCTGCTATATGTAATGTCCTCAAGTAAGACACTTTGTCAACAATTGCTTTGTACTTATTCCACTTGACACTTTGTCAACATTTGCTTTGTACTGATTCCACTAGAAACTTTGAACATGATTTGTCAAAGTTGCAAGAATTGTTACACAAATGATGTAAAAAAACAGAAAAAAGAGTAAAACTCAAAGGAAAAAGAAACAACAAGTATGGCAAGCCAAATATTGCAATATTGTTTAACTTAACGTTTGTGTTGTTAAATTGTACATACATGGTGTTAAATGTTATAATTATGTTGTTCATTTTACATTCTTATTGTTTAGCTTTAACACAAATATAAAAACCTTACAACAAACATATAAAATATATAAACACAAATTAAATTAAACAATAAGAATAAAAATCAAGAACATGAAAATATAAACAGTAAATACAATTTACAACATAACAACAAGAATGTATAATAATGAAAATAAATATAAAAAAACACAATAAAAAGTTGAACAATACAAATAGAAAACAAAGAACACAAAATAAAACACAACTGAGAGCAAATATTTGATCTTATTATGCCTTGGGATGGATTGGTTAAGTCCAGGCTTGGTCGGATAACAAACTAGAAACATGTATACCTCACGTTATCAAGTAGTATTAATTTAACCACAATGCTAATTGAAGAAAAAGAATATGAAAATTATCCATGTTTTTTTTTGTTTTGTATTTGTGTTGTGCAATTTTTTATTTTGTTTGATGTTATTATATTAATGTTCATTATTTTACATTCTTATTGTACAGTTGTACAGATGTATATTTTGTTTGATGTTATTATATTTCATGGTCTTAATTTTTATTCTTATTGTTTGATTTAATTTGAGTTTGTTATTTTTATTAAAATGATATTAATAATAATAAATTATGCAATTAATTAAAGTCGTTGCGTTTCTAAGATATTCATGAATATACAATGTTATGACAATTATATAGTATACATATTGTATTTGATAATTTTAATCTATCACTGTATCAATTAGAATTACTTAGGAGAGTTGCAGCCCATGTGGTTCTGGCTAAGAATAGAATCACTGCCGATCTCTGCAGAGTGGTAGGAATCCTCCGAATGGGTGTCGTGTTCATTTAATCATTTTTTGTCATGTTCACTATTGTGGTTAAATTATCAACCCCTGTGTGGTTTCAGGGAGCCATATGAGTGATGGCAAGAATAGGACCACTATGGCTCATGCATGTCGTAAGAAGCGACAATTTGAGTAATACGATAGAATTTGCTGAAACTCTGCAGTTCTGCAAGTATCAAGGTTCTAGGTTCATTCTGAATATTCATTTGTTGGTGTATTTTTTTTAAATCTGTATGTTTATTTGTTGTTTTTGTACATGTAGAGTGGGCCTGGAATCTTCCTTCCTGTTAGCGTTGAATAACCTATAATGTGTTGGTACGCTGTAAAACCGTATTCATTCATTCATTAAGAGAGTTGCACAATATTTCTTTTTGAATTCTTTAATATTCTTTGCTTATCGTACACTTCGGATTATAGAGTTCCCAGAGATTATGAGAGCTCCAGAATAATGAAGACTTTGTATTTGTTAAATCTATACTTAGGAATCACTGTATCCCCATTCACAAAAGCTCTAAGATTTATCCTTTTGAAAAAAAGACATAAGATAATCTGGTGTATATATTTGTTGTATGTTTTTTTTAAATCTAACAATACAAATCATAAATATAAAATTTAATACCATATATGTACAATCTATCAACACTGTTAAGTTGGAACAAGAAAAAGATTTATATAATACTGCAACATTTGGCCTGTCATAAACATGTGCCTGACCTGATTGAATTATGTGACATATCTCATAGTGTTATGTAGGAGTGCAAATGTTGCATTAGATATCACTTAAGTTTCTACTACAAGAAAATGAATGTCTTCTTCATTTATGGCATCATTTATCATATGTAGTTTTTACAATTACTTAATTAAGTTAGAATCATACTATTTTATCATTTTTACCATGTGTGCCAAATGTTTTAACTCTACCTGACATGAAAATGAAATTAAATTGTTATTTATGATACAATAGTTTCCATGTTGTTTTGAGCCATACCGTAGTTACTTATGTGTTTCACATGTGTCAAGTTCTTCATTCAGTTGAAGTCATCGTTATGGCAGTGATTTCACATTATATGTGTCATGTTTTTCATTCATTTCATTGTTTCCATCATATTATATCACATATGTTTCAAGTCCCACAGTCATTTCATTGTTTCCATCATATCATATCACATATGTTTCAAGTCCAACAGACATTTCATTGTTTCCATCATATTATATCACATATGTTTCCAAGTCCCACAGTCATTTCATTGTTTCCATCATGTCATATCACATATGTTTCCAAGTCCCTCAGTCATTTCATTGTTTCCATCATATTATATCACATATGTTCCAAGTCCTACAGTCATTTCATTGTTTCCATCATATTATATCACATATGTTTCAAGTCCCACAGTCATTTTATTGTTTCCATCATATTATATCACATATGTTTCCAAGTCCCACAGTCATTTCATTGTTTCCATCATATCATATCACATATGTTTCAAGTCCCACAGACATTTCATTGTTTCCATCATATTATATCACATATGTTTCCAAGTCCCACAGTCATTTCATTGTTTCCATCATATCATGTCACATATGTTTCCAAGTCCCACAGTCATTTCATTGTTTCCATCATATTATATCACATGTGTTTCCAAGTCCCACAGTCATTTCATTGTTTCCATCATATCATATCACATGTGTTTCAAGTCCCACAGTCATTTCATTGTTTCCATCATATCATATCACATATGTTTTAAGTCTCACAGACATTTGTTTCCATCATAATATATCACATATGTTTCAAGTCCCACAGACATTTCATTGTTTCCATCATATTATATCACATATGTTTCAAGTCCCACAGTCATTTCATTGTTTCCATCATATCATATCACATATGTTTCCAAGTCCCACAGTCATTTCATTGTTTCCATCATATCATATCACATATGTTTCAAGTCCCACAGACATTTCATTGTTTCCATCATATTATATCACATATGTTTCCAAGTCCCACAGTCATTTCATTGTTTCCATCATATCATGTCACACATGTTTCGAAGTCCCACAGTCATTTCATTGTTTCCATCATATCATATCACATATGTTTCAAGTCTCACAGACATTTCATTGTTTCCATCATATCATATCACATATGTTTCAAGTCTCACAGACATTTCATTGTTTCCATCATAATATATCACATATGTTTCAAGTCCCACAGACATTTCATTGTTTCCATCATATTATATCACATGTGTTTCAAGTCCCACAGTCATTTCATTGTTTCCATCATATCATATCACATATGTTTCCAAGTCCCACAGTCATTTCATTGTTTCCATCATATTATATCACATGTGTTTCAAGTCCCACAGTCATTTCATTGTTTCCATCATATCATATCACATATGTTTCAAGTCCCACAGTCATTTCATTGTTTCCATCATATTATATCACATGTGTTTCAAGTCCCACAGTCATTTCATTGTTTCCATCATATTATATCACATGTGTTTCAAGTCCCACAGTCATTTCATTGTTTCCATCATATTATATCACATGTGTTTCAAGTCCCACAGTCATTTCATTGTTTCCATCATATTATATCACATGTGTTTCAAGTCCCACAGTCATTTCATTGTTTCCATCATATCATATCACATGTGTTTCAAGTCCCACAGTCATTTCATTGTTTCCATCATATCATATCACATGTGTTTCAAGTCCCACAGTCATTTCATTGTTTCCATCGTATTATATCACATGTGTTTCAAGTCCCACAGTCATTTCATTGTTTCCATCGTATTATATCACATGTGTTTCAAGTCCCACAGTCATTTCATTGTTTCCATCGTATCATATCACATATGTTTCAAGTCCCACAGTCATTTCATTGTTTCCATCATATCATATCACATGTGTTTCAAGTCCCACAGTCATTTCATTGTTTCCATCATATCATATCACATATGTTTCAAGTCCCACAGTCATTTCATTGTTTCCATCATATCATATCACATATGTTTCAAGTCCCACATTCATTTCATTGTTTCCATCATATCATATCACATATGTTTCAAGTCCCACAGTCATTTCATTGTTTCCATCATATCATATCACATAGTTTCAAGTCCCACAGTCATTTCATTGTTTCCATCATATCATATCACATGTGTTTCAAGTCCCACAGTCATTTCATTGTTTCCATCATAATATATCACATATGTTTCAAGTCCCACAGACATTTCATTGTTTCCATCATATTATATCACATGTGTTTCAAGTCCCACAGTCATTTCATTGTTTCCATCATATCATATCACATATGTTTCCAAGTCCCACAGTCATTTCATTGTTTCCATCATATTATATCACATGTGTTTCAAGTCCCACAGTCATTTCATTGTTTCCATCATATCATATCACATGTGTTTCAAGTCCCACAGTCATTTCATTGTTTCCATCATATCATATCACATATGTTTCAAGTCCCACAGTCATTTCATTGTTTCCATCATTTTATATCACATATGTTTCAAGTCCCACAGTCATTTCATTGTTTCCATCATATTATATCACATGTGTTTCAAGTCCCACAGTCATTTCATTGTTTCCATCATATTATATCACATGTGTTTCAAGTCCCGCAGTCATTTCATTGTTTCCATCATATTATATCACATATGTTTCAAGTCCCACAGTCATTTCATTGTTTCCATCATATTATATCACATATGTTTCAAGTCCCACAGTCATTTCATTGTTTCCATCATATCATATCACATGTGTTTCAAGTCCCACAGTCATTTCATTGTTTCCATCATATCATATCACATATGTTTCAAGTCCCGCAGTCATTTCATTGTTTCCATCATTTTATATCACATATGTTTCAAGTCCCGCAGTCATTTCATTGTTTCCATCATATTATATCACATGTGTTTCAAGTCCCGCAGTCATTTCATTGTTTCCATCATATTATATCACATGTGTTTCAAGTCCCGCAGTCATTTCATTGTTTCCATCATATTATATCACATATGTTTCAAGTCCCACAGTCATTTCATTGTTTCCATCATATCATATCACATGTGTTTCAAGTCCCACAGTCATTTCATTGTTTCCATCATATCATATCACATGTGTTTCAAGTCCCACAGTCATTTCATTGTTTCCATCGTATTATATCACATGTGTTTCAAGTCCCACAGTCATTTCATTGTTTCCATCGTATTATATCACATGTGTTTCAAGTCCCACAGTCATTTCATTGTTTCCATCGTATCATATCACATATGTTTCAAGTCCCACAGTCATTTCATTGTTTCCATCATATCATATCACATGTGTTTCAAGTCCCACAGTCATTTCATTGTTTCCATCATATCATATCACATATGTTTCAAGTCTCACAGACATTTCATTGTTTCCATCATAATATATCACATATGTTTCAAGTCCCACAGACATTTCATTGTTTCCATCATATTATATCACATGTGTTTCAAGTCCCACAGTCATTTCATTGTTTCCATCATATCATATCACATATGTTTCCAAGTCCCACAGTCATTTCATTGTTTCCATCATATTATATCACATGTGTTTCAAGTCCCACAGTCATTTCATTGTTTCCATCATATCATATCACATATGTTTCAAGTCCCACAGTCATTTCATTGTTTCCATCATATTATATCACATATGTTTCAAGTCCCACAGTCATTTCATTGTTTCCATCATATCATATCACATATGTTTCAAGTCCCACATTCATTTCATTGTTTCCATCATATTATATCACATATGTTTCAAGTCCCACAGTCATTTCATTGTTTCCATCATATCATATCACATATGTTTCAAGTCCCACAGTCATTTCATTGTTTCCATCATATCATATCACATATGTTTCAAGTCCCACAGTCATTTCATTGTTTCCATCATATCATATCACATATGTTTCAAGTCCCACAGTCATTTCATTGTTTCCATCATATCATATCACATATGTTTCAAGTCCCACAGTCATTTCATTGTTTCCATCATATTATATCACATATGTTCCAAGTCCTACAGTCATTTCATTGTTTCCATCATATTATATCACATGTGTTTCCAAGTCCCTCGGTCATTTCATTGTTTCCATCATATTATATCACATGTGTTTCAAGTCCCACAGTCATTTAATTGTTTCCATCATATCATATCACATGTGTTTCCAAGTCCCTCAGTCATTTCATTGTTTCCATCATATTATATCACATATGTTCCAAGTCCCACAGTCATTTCATTGTTTCCATCATATTATATCGCATATGTTTCAAGTCCCACAGTCATTTCATTGTTTCCATCATATCATATCACATGTGTTTCCAAGTCCAACAGTCATTTCATTGTTTCCATCATATTATATCACATATGTTTCCAAGTCTCACAGTCATTTCATTGTTTCCATCAAATTATATCACATATGTTTCAAGTCCCACAGTCATTTCATTGTTTCCATCATATTATATCACATATGTTTCAAGTCCTACATTCATTTCATTGTGTCCATCATTATTATATCACATATGTTCCAGTCTTACATTCATTTCATTGTTTCTATCAATATAATATCACATATTTCAAGTCCTACATTCATTTCATTGTGTCCATCAATATAATATCACATATTTCAAGTCCTACATTCATTTCATTGTATCCATCAATATTATATCACATATGGAGTTCACATGTGTCAAGTTCTTTATTCAGTGTCAAGTCATCATTGTTGGAGTGTTTTCACATATGTGTCAATTTCTTCCTTCATTTCATGTGACCATTATTGGAGCAATATCACATTAGGTGTCATTTCTTCATTCCAGCCATTGTAACCATTACTGGAGTGATTTCACATGTGTTCCTTATTTAGTTCCTTGTAACCATTATTGAAGTGATTTCATATATGTGTCAATTCTTCCTTCCATCCATTGTAACCATCATTGAAGTGATTTCACACATGTGTTCCTTATTTAGTTCTTTGTAACCACTATTGGAATAATTTCACATATGTGTCAATTCTTCATTCCAGTCATTGTAACCATTATTGGAGTGATTTCACATATGTGTCAAGTTCTTCCTTTATTCCATTGTAAATTTTATTGGAATGGGTCCATGTCCTTGAAATGTTAAAAATCATATTCATAAGAAATCATCAGTGGCAATAGCATCACCAGCATCATCATCATCATCATCATCATCAAGATGGTTGTACCAATAATTGTTAATACAATGATGCACTTTCGCCTTACTGTGTTCGAACTTTTCTAAAACGTATGCATTGATCGCTGGGGTGGTCTTTGCTTTAAAATTAATCTTTGACCCCCAATTGATTTTTTCTCTTTCCCTTATTTTGCTATTCGCATTCATTGGACAATACACACTCAATGTATGAAAAGGGGAATCTCTCTTGAGGTAATTGTATTTGACAAGAGATATTGCAATTTTCAATTTTCATTATGCTTCGAGAACTCTTCAGCTGTAGTCGTTTTTATAGAAAGTGGATTTTGATGTCTGCATTGAGGTGTTGTCGTTCAATTAGGCGTCAGCAATACCTGAATAGTGTGAAATAATTGTAGCATGTGGTATTGGATGCCTGAAATTTAAACTTGATTTTTTTTTGTTTCTGATATCTTTTCCTATACAAGAACTGTTACTTTTAAGAACCATTTATATATTTTAGAACTTATGCAATGGTGCATTGGTCGCCATGGTCTGTCATGCGTAAGCAGTACTTTCTCTGAAACTACTGGGCCAGTTATACTCAAACTTCACATGAATGTTTCTCATTTATGTGAGACTATACACAATATATTTTTTTCCAATTTAAAGTTCAAGATGGCCTCCATTACTGAGAATAGTAAAAAAACTGAAAAGGATTTTTCTAGATTGTTACAAGTCTAGGGTATGTTGGGGCCTAGTAATGAGTCTTCTGAGTTTTATTTAAGAATACTTTAAGAAAATGAAAACTCATTCATTTGTTCAATAACAATTTATAGTTTGAGATCTGCTTGAATTATCATAGCAAATTAACTTTGGTTCAGTAAGGAGTACTAAATTGTCGTAATGGGGGTCAGAAAAGCCGCTAAAACGGTATAAATTTCAACAGTTTCAAAAGTCTTCCTCTCAAAAAATAATCTATCAAATGTGTTCATATATGATACACATATACATTATCCTTATATCAGCAAGGGATTGCATTTTCTGCAAATCAAGGGACTGTGATGTACAGAGACCCTTACTTTTAAGTAGCAAAAGTATGGGGAAATGAAACATTTTCGCATTCATGCGTACACACAAATTCAATTTAATATCTAAAGTATTGTCTGCTTATAGCAAATCGCCATTAGTGGGAGGTGGAGGTTTGCCCAAAACAAGGGGCTGAGATGTGGACTAATATTGGTAAAGCTAACAGTAAATTACAATTTGAAGCATTTCTTGTCATTGCAGGCAACATTTTGTCCAGTAAGACTGAGACTAGGATATTTTCTATAAAGAATTTAAGACGACCCCTGAAAAAGCGTCCTCATGCCCTCTCGTGCATTGTTAATGGGGTTTAATGCATTTTCAACACAAGACAGGTTATATATGGCATATCCAGTTTTATAAGTGGAGGAAGACATCAGAATGATTCTGAGTAGAACCACCGTCCTTCCATAAATAACTAGCCAATTTATTGTCAAATTTTCTCACACAAAGTTTTGGACCGAGAAAGGCTGGAACTCCTGACCTCAGCAGTGAGAAGCAAGTGACCTTTGACCAGGGAGTATCCGAACCGCTTGTACCATGTCATTCAACACTAAAATTACTTTAGATGGTTATAATTGTAATGAAATATATAGTAAAACCTGTCTTAAGCAGCCAGTCAAGGGAATGAGAAAAAGTGGCCATTAAAGACAGGCTGTTGCTTGATACAGGTTAATTTGCTCTGAAAGCATGGAAATGGGAAATAGCAAATGTTGCTGCTGAAGAAAAGTGGCTGCTTAATAGAGGTGACCGCTTACACAGGTTTGTACATTTTTCGTACTTTACAGAACGGTGACTTTGGAAAGGCAATTGTTTGAAACCTTGTGTGTGTGCGTGCGTGTGTGTGTGTGAACCGTTTGTGAAGCAAATTCTTAAATAAATCATGTGTATTAGTTGGACAGTTTTTAAGTGGTAAATAAAAATGCCTATTTCAAAATAGTTCGAACACTAATCAAATGTCACTGAGACGGTTTTGGTAGGCAATTTCTAAGAATGAAATGGAAAATGTTTCTTCACAATTATCTCAAACATATATTAACTTTAATGACGTAATCAGTTATTCTGTTCTAATGGCATGTTCCTGTTCATTATTTAATAAGCTGAGGATCATTAACTGAGACAAACAGATAAGGCCAGTTTAAAAATATAACTAAGACTTAATACAAACCAATCTGCTACTTGGAGGTGTATACGTCCTTCTGGACAAACCAAGTTGCTACATGGAGGTGTTTACGTCCCTCTGGACAAACCAAGCTGCTACATGAAGGTGTGTGCGTCCTTCTGGACAAACCAAGCTGCTACATAGATGTGTGTACGTCCCTCTGGACAAACCAAGCTGCTACATGGAGGTGATTACGTCCCTCTGAACAAACCAAGCTGCTACATGGAGGTGTTTACGTCCCTCTGAACAAACCAAGCTGCTACATGGAGGTGTATACGTCCCTCTGAACAAACCAAGCTGCTACATGGAGGTGATTACGTACGTCCCTCTGAACAAACCAAGCTGCTACATGGAGGTGTTTACGTCCCTCTGAACAAACCAAGCTGCTACATGGAGTGGAGGTGTATACGTCCTTCTGGACAAACCAAGCTGCTACATGGAGGTGTCAAGCTGCTACGTGGAGGTGTATACGTCCTTCTGGACAAACCAAGCTGCTACATGGAGGTGTATACGTCCTTCTGGAAAAACCAAGCTGCTACATGGAGGTGTATACGTCCTTCTGGACAAACCAAGCTGCTACATGGAGGTGTATACGTCCCTCTGAACAAACCAAGCTGCTACATGGAGGTGTTTACGTCCCTCTGGACAAACCAAGCTGCTTTATGGAGGTTATTCGTCCCTCTGGACAAACCAAGCTGCTATATGGAGGTGTATACGTCCCCCTCTGGACAAACCAAGCTGCTTCATGGAGGTGTATACGTCCCTCTGGACAAACCAAGCTGCTACATGGATGTGTTTACGTCCCTCTGGACAAACCAAGCTGCTACATGGAGGTGTATACGTCCCTCTGGACAAACCAAGCTGCTACATGGATGTGTTTACGTCCCTCTGGACAAACCAAGCTGCTATATGGAGGTGTATACGTCCTTCAGGACCGGCTAAACAGGTGCAAAGTAAGTGCACTCGGGAGATATCGAAAAGCAACATAAGAAGAGATATGGAAACGCAACAGATGAAGATATATGACAACGCAACATAAGAAGAGATATGAAAACACAATATAAGGAGTTATGAAAACGCAACATAAGAAAAGATATGAAAACGCAACATATGAAGATATATGACAACGCAACATAAGAGGAGATATGAAAACGCAACATAAGAAGAGATATGAAAACGCAACATAGGAAGGGATTGACTTTTTCATATCTCTTCCTATGATGCGCTTTAATATGTCTTCCTGTGTTGCGTTTTCATATCTCTTCCTATGATGCGCTTTAATATGTATTCATGTGTTGCGATTTCATATCTCTTCCTATGATGCGCTTTAATATGTCTTCCTGTGTTGCATTTTCATATAACTTCCTATGATGCTCTTTAATATGTCTTCCTATGTTGCGTTTTCATATCTCTTCCTATGATGCGCTTTAATATGTGTTCATGTGTTGCGATTTCATATCTCTTCCAATGATGCGCTTTAATATGTCTTCCTGTGTTGCATTTTCATATCTCTTCCTATGATGCGCTTTAATATGTCTTCCTGTGTTGCATTTTCATATCTCTTCCAATGATGCGCTTTAATATGTCTTCATGTGTTGCGATTCCATATCTCTTTCTATGATGCGCTTTAATATGTCTTCCTGTGTTGCATTTTCATATCTCTTCCAATGATGCGCTTTAATATGTGTTCATGTGTTGCGATTTCATATCTCTTTCTATGATGCGCTTTAATATGTCTTCCTGTGTTGCATTTTCATATCTCTTCCAATGATGCGCTTTAATATGTGTTCATGTGTTGCGATTTCATATCTCTTCCAATGATGCGCTTTAATATGTGTTCATGTGTTGCGATTTCATATCTCTTCCTATGATGCGCTTTGATATGTGTTCATGTGTTGCGATTTCATATCTCTTCCAATGATGCGCTTTAATATGTGTTCATGTGTTGCGATTTCATATCTCTTCCTATGATGCGCTTTGATATGTGTTCATGTGTTGCGATTTCATATCTCTTCCTATGATGCGCTTTGATATGTCTTCCTGTGTTGCGTTTTCATATCTATCGAGTGAGTCCCGTCCCACGTATTGAACATTTGCCGGAAACTTATTGTACCTACAAGGTCCCACGATGACAGAAAGTTATTGAGCGGCCTTCAGATGTTTATTATGCTGAACAGTAGTAATATATAAGTAATTGCAATGTTTGTTTTCAACGCAAGGATAATGATAACAATTTACTGTCTAGTACTATTGCAGTTTTAGAATAAACTGTAAAGTTACATTGTCACCGAAGGCTAACCGAGTGCTTATAACAGTACTTGCCAAACCATTGTCGACCTAGCACTCCTAATTAGACTCTTGTAGACAACGCCATCATCGTTTACTAACTGGTAACTGACTTTAATTGTGTGAATTAATGAAATGTCAACTGTAGAGTGAAAAAAATACCACAATTGCTCTTCGAATCGATTTTGATTATTTAATGTTTTACACAGTCGCTTCCGAGACGGATTAAAACCAATTAATGTTAATTTTGATGAAATTATCTTGTAGTTGTTAATAAAATTGGGAAATGATTTTCAATGTTTCCTGACCATTGTTATATTGTCTATTGATACGGTAGATCGCATCTGGTAGGCCTATCTTCTAAAAAAAACTAATTTAGTTTTAATTTATACTACATGTAATACATTTTAACTCGACGAGCTCAAAGTTTATATGAATCGCTCTCCCGTTTCCTGTGTAGAACCTGTACTGATTGTACCCACCGGGTCGAGCCTGGGATCGAACACGTGACCTCTCTGGCGTATGCAGCTTAAATATTATCCACTGTGTTACGGTCCGCTTATACAAAGCAATATTTGTAAATTCACGCGCCTTCTCTCATTACTTTATCTTTTAAGATATTACTTTAACACAATCACCCAGAGGATCCCAGGAATTATGGTAAGGTAAACTCACCGCCGCTAATAACCGAAATAAAGTCGAAATTAGACGAAATAAACCCATACAATCAAACTGCTATCAAGTTCTTTAACGTAGATACTAGATCATGTCGAACCATACACAACCGTGTCAGAACCGTCGTTGCCCAATATCTGGATATTCCTTTAAATATCGAAGACTCTCATCTGTGCCTATGTGTTGCAGTGGTCAAATAAAAAGCACAATTTATAACAGCTAGTCAAATATAAAGCACAAATTATTACAGCTAGTCAAATATAAAGCACAAATTATTACAGCTAGTCAAATATAAAGCACAAATCATTACAGGACTGGTGTGCATATACAAAACACGAACTATTACAGTTGGTCAAGTATACAGCACAAACTACCACAGGACAGGTGGTCAAATATAACGCACAAACTATTAAAGGTGGTCAAACATAAAGCACAAACTATTACAGGACCGGTGTGCAAATACAAAGCACGAACTATTAAAGGTGGTCAAATATAACAAACAAACTATTAAAGGTGGTTAAATATAAAGCACAAACTATTACAGGACCGGTGTGCAAATACAAAGCACGAACTATCAAAGGTGGTCAAATATAACGCACAAACTATTAAAGGCGGTTAAATATAAAGCACAAAATATTACAGGACCGGTGTGCAAATACAAAGCACGAACTATTAAAGGTGGTCAAATATAACGCACAAACTATTAAAGGTGGTTAAATATAAAGCACACAATATTACAGGACCGGTGTGCAAATACAAAGCACAAACTATTAAAGGTGGTCAAATATAACGCACAAACTATTAAAGGTGGTTAAAAATAAAGCGCAAAATATTACAGGACCGGTGTGCAAATACAAAGCACGAACTATTAAAGGTGGTCAAATACAAAGCACGAACTATTAAAGGTGGTCAAATATAATGCACAAACTATTAAAGGTGGTCAAATATAACGCACAAACTATTAAAGGTGGTCAAATATTAAGCAAAAACTATTACTTCCGCATTTATCAAAATCATCGCATGACCCGGTAATTAGATCTACATGCTGTTTCACTTAGTTTAACTAGGATGTATATTTTTATGAACCACAACTAATATTGAAAAATTCATCAGCCAAGGAATTGAGATAGTTCCTCGATTCAGCCCGCAAATACATTATCTCTACCACTAAGCGTTTCTGACCTAAAAGCTTTACCAACGTGATGTCAGCTCGTACCCTTATGTTTCTCTATGTCACCTAGAAGTCGCACAAGGTCTCTCTCTCTCTCTCTCTCTCTCTCTCTCTCTCTCTCTCTCTCTCTCTCTCTCTCTCTCTCTCTCTCTCTCTCTCTCTGATTATTGATTATCTATCATAATATATAATTATGATAATATGTTTTCCTTCATCTAGATTTAAAATTTAAAGCTTTTTTTACGGTATGGATCAAATCCACCGATTCCAAACCTCAGGTCCACAACCTTAATTTTGGTCCGTCATCTCTACCTTAAGTTGACACCCAGTTGCCCCAGCACTCATTAAAAAGGACTTTTACATACGTTCAGTGTGTGCTATTCTGAGTCCCGTCTCTACTGTAGCTACTCTACCCAGTAGACGCGAGAACCAGATTAATTGTGGGTATCTGAGCTCTGATCACGTGATTTCAATGACTAATGAGACCATCCAATAGAAGAACGGCAAATATGGGAGTTGTGTACGATGAACGTAGTTAAAAGACGGGGCATGATCAAATAATGGTCTATAATTGAGAGGGCGTGGGGAGCAGTATTACTGTTGATACAGGCGGAATAACGTCATTAAGAAAGTTTAAATTTGAAATGAACTCAATTATGTTGTGAATATTGTGTGCATTAATATGATACAGTAATTACCGGTGTGATAGTATTACTAGCGTGTTTTGTTGGTTTAAGATTAAACAGTTACTGTCTCTGCATTAATTTCTGTAGGATAAAACCCCGTGTTTATATTACGTGATTAAAATGAGAAAAGCATCATAAACGGGTTAAATAAGATACTATTTAACTTATAACAGATATACTTGATTAAGTTATGCAAGTTATTCAAGAAATATAAGTCAATAAATTCAGATTGGAAACTAAAGAAGAAAACACTTTTTTAGTATGATGTAACTGAAGAGATAAAAGGTTTTTTGTAAGTTGTATATGTATGTAATAGTAACTTGCTCTTCTAAATGTACCTGGAGACAAACTGAAACATTTTGTAGAGTGTTGTTTTTTATGTAGATGAAATCGAATTAATATCAAAGTACCAACATTACCACAGGGCTTATCATGGAACGTTTGCACGACGAAACTGAAACATTTTACAATTTACAGAATAGTTACCCTAGAATGGAGAATGAGGAACGAACGGAAAGGTATCCGGAATATTGCAGGACTATAAAAGTGCAGGGTAAGAATTGCCGTCATGAAATTATTGTTTTGTATATAGTGATAGACTGTTTATTTTGTTCGTCATTCAGTTATTGTTATATATATATAGTGATAGATTGTTAATTTTGTTCGTCATTAAAGTATTGTTTTATATATATATATACTGATATATTGTTAATTGCGTTTGTCACAATATTAAAAGGTTGGATGCGTTTCGCAAAACAATTTACAATAACAACCGCCGTAAGTCAATTTGACAAATTCTTCTTTGTACGTTCATTTTTGATTGACGTTTTAAATTAACGTATTTTCAGAAAATATATCAATTCTGCATGAGTTGAGCCAACTTCGGTTCATTTAGGTATATTTTTTGTTGCTTTCCGGTTGTTTTTTTAATGAAACCGGTCCCTTGGGCTCATATTCACAAAGCCGACACCTTAAATCGAAAGATTCACTTAAATCAGAACTTAATATTCTCTTATACTTTTTATCTCATTTTAAAATCATTCTAATGGATACAAAGCTTAAGTTCTCATTGGACAGTAACATGAGATCTTACTATGTTGGACATTCACGTATTTTTTAGAAAAAGTAATGGCATCATAAAAAAATATTTTACATGAGCCGTGGCCCTGGGGTGGGGTGGTGCCCCCCTCGCTCATTACAACGCACAGCTATACACATGAATCAAAGCTCAGTTAATAAAAAGTCAGTTTTCATTGTAACTGTAACTTACATTTGCATATGTTTAACTATTAATTTTATTATTTTTTATCATGTTTTTTTATTTATATCTTATTTTATATTAAATGAACTAAACTTTATAGACATTTATATGGTATAATTCACAATGAAACCATAAGTTTCCGTTTTTCCTTTCAAAACTATTTTTTGGGTTGAGTCTGTTTTAAATCAGCATCTATAGATACACGAAACCATACAAAGCAAAACGACATTCTGTAAAGGCTGTGAAAATAACTGCAATCTATGTTATTGTTAAATTATAAAGTGTTTATTCTATGAAAGCATTCCTTATATCAATATCTCTATATACATAGTTGACACAATGTTCATGTTTTGTTATTCTGAGAAGGTGGGTTGGTAATTTTCTGCATGCATTTTTCTTTTATTCATTTCTTCTTCTCTTCTTTTTTTTTTAAACATTTTTGTTGTTTGTTTTTTTGTTGTTGTTGTTTTTTTTTTTTTGCTTTTTTGGTAAAACTTTGACACCTCTAATTTTATAACGTGCCTATGTAAAAAAATATTAATATTTGTTTCCAAACAGTTTTCCAAGTGTTTTTGTTTGATGTATATAACAGACAACTTGTGGTACATGGGAGTTGTGATTTTATTGTTATAAGAAACACTTTTTTATTGAGGTTAAACGCCATCCAAGACATAATAGGTCTGGTTTTGAGGGTGGATGATGAACTCATAATAAATCTGAGTAGAACCACCGTCATTCCCACACACTTTCTCTGGCTATATGTTTATAGTAGTAAAAACTGTATATGTGTTTGAGGACCTCATGGAAGATTGACTTGTTCACATAAGTTTATTATTATTATTATCATAATTTTTATTTTAATATTATTTTTATTATTATTATAATTATTATTATTATTATTAATACCACGCCTACTACTACTACTACTACTACTACTACTACTACTACTACTACTACTACAACTACTACTATTACTACTACTACTGCTACTAATAAGTAGTAGTAGTAGTAGTAGTAGTAGTAGTAGTAGTAGTAGTACTTGTATTTTATTATTATTATTATTATTATCATCATCATCATCATCGTCATCGTCATCGTCATCATCATCATCATCATAATCATCATCATCATCAGCATCATCATCATCATCATTATCATTATTATTATTATTATTATTATTATTATTATTATTATTATTATTATTATTATTATTATTACTATAATAGTTTAAAATAGTTTTTCTCTGTTTTATCTAAGTTTTAAGGCCGAGCCGGTTTCGAACTCGCTATTTCAGTGAGCAAGTTATAAAAAGAAGAATTACACGCGTTTTAAAAGCAGTTATTATAACTAGGTAAGTAGTCATTAGACGGCAGCTTCTCAGACCACTCGGCCATGGAGGATTATAATCATTATCATTATCATTATCATTATCATTATCATTATCATTATCATTATGTGGAACGCGTGATCTAGTGGTAGAGCATAGGATCCAGGATTGGGGGTCGCGGATTCGATCCTCTGCCACGACTACATGTACATTTAGTGTCCTTGAGTAATCCGCATATGCTTTGGGCTAGTTCTGGACAGAAGGATTTTGAGCGTGATTTGTTTAAGTTGTAAGAACTTGTTTCACAATCGGTGTAAAATTAATAATTTTTTAAATTATTATAATTTTATTATTATTATTTTTATTATTATTATTATTATTATTATTATTATTATTATTATTATTATTGTTATTGTTATTGTTATTGTTATTGTTATTGTCATAAGTTTTAAGAATTTGTTAGACAATCGATGTAAAATAGATAAATAATAATAATAATTATAAGTAGTAATTGTAGCTGTAGTAGTAGTAGTAGTAGTAGTAGAAACATTATTATTATTATTAGTAGTAGTAGTAGTAGTTTTATTATTATTATTATTATTATTATTATTATTATTATTATTATTATTATTATTATTATTATCATTATTATTATCATTACTACTATTATTATTATTATTATTATTGTTATTATTATTAATAATAATAATTCTAGAGTACCTGTAATCTGAATTGAACAAGACGGTAGATGTGGCAATATTTAACTTACACGGCTACGGCTTTTTCGCAGGAAAGTTACTGCGCACATCTATACAGATACAATGTACAATACACAAAGTCCCATCGTCTCACACACAAACACTCATTTTATATTAGATTTCAAGTTTTTGTTGAAGCACATGCAATAATGTATTTCAGTTGTGAAATAAGTTAACTGAACACTTCAATAATAATAGAAACGGAAAGCAATCGCATTACCTAAATACACTGTTCGGGAACATTTCCATTTCAGTTATTGCAAAGTAAACACTCCAATATTTGTTCAAATAAAAATAAGAATTAAAAAAAAGAAGCTAAAACGAAATGTACCAACCAAACTGATAGTAGACAGGAGTGTAAAAAGGTATACAATTTTAAGCAATTTTTGATGCAGTAAATGAGTTTTGGTTTTTCTTTTACAGATATATATTTTTGTATAAATTCAATATGAACACACTTTTTTATTGATTTTCACTGAACACACTTATATATATATATATATATATATATATATATATATATATATATATATATATATATATCCCATTAAGCGGACAGGCCCTCGATGTAGTATATATTTTTGTAAGGATCTGTGTGCTTGAATACTTAGCAACATTTTATGCCATCAACCACTCTTTCCCGAGCTCCTGGAGGGTAATCAGTACTCCAGCACATCCATTTCTGTAAGTAACTCGGATAACTTTCCGATTTGAATCAGCGGTGAGAGAAGTTATATATCAATCATTACGGAGACTGTGGTTCAGTAAAGGTAAAGTAGGAGCCGGTCTTTCATACTTCTGGGCCATTATTGAAATGTTCATATCATTCGAACCAAAAATATATAAAAAATACCACATACAGAGGCGACACGAAAAACGGTATTTTAGTTGCATTCCTCGAGAACGAGTCCACATATACGTGGATGGATCCCGTGGAAGGAGTCGATGGAACACTGATTGTCCTGAGAAGATTTCTTCTCACATTGCTTGATGTTTCAAGTTTTTCTTAGCTATGTTAAATGCTGGCGAAACTTTAACCAGCGTATGATATGCGGTATTTTAATTTCAACTTTGCATCGTACATAGATATATTTTTAAGAAATAATATTAAACAAAAATTTAAACAAAGAGTCACGTGCCGCTTTAAAAATCTTCTTACTATTTCACTGATAAAATATATTTGTAACAATTCTTGATTTTAAAATGTACACAGTTGGGTTGCTGACTAGGTAAAACACAAGATATTTAATGCATTCCATTTCTTAAGTAAATATTAAGTTTTCTTGGTTATTGCTACCCGAATAAACAGCAGCCTACAGGGGGTTAATACCGCCATTTTCTCACGTGCTAAAGTCAACTTGCCAAAAACACTTTCATTTTTACGACAACAAAAGAAAATCGTCATTGTTCCTCATTATTTGTGTACTCTCCTAGACGTTATACAACATTATACTTTAGGAAAAGAAAGCTTGAAAAATCAGTGCCCTTCTCCGTCAGGGACTTAAAATGATGAAACGATAATTACAGTGTAGACTGGTTTCCTTTATTTGAATAATAGACGGGTGTGTTAGCTTAACATACTGTTCTCGTCTGCCTTTGTTCCATTGGTTACACTTTTAGAAATTAATTAAGTGAAGGACTCTCATATGAAAGAACGAATTCGAATTTGTATATGTCAAAATAAATATCAGTCGTTAAGAACCCCGATTTTCTCTCTGTTAAATGTATATTTGGATAATTAGTCATTCGTTAATTGATAATGTACAAGGTTTCGAGTTTACATGGTACAAAGAAATCAATTAAAGCTGTTTAACATTAATGGTATTTAACTACAGGAACATAACATATTTGATATATCTGATTTACTCTGACGGATACTAATGTGGGTGAACTATGAAGGGTCCTCCGTGGCCGAAGGGTCTAAGGCGTCGTCTCAAGATCACTGACCTCCAGGCGCGTAGCGTGGCAGGCTCAGTTACTCTGCTGGGTGACATCTGCAATCAAAGTCTAAAGAATAAAAAGGCTGCAAAAAACGATAGAAGCAATAGACAGTTAACAGGAGGGTACTTAAAAAGTTACAGTATGAACTTTTCCATACTGAAACCAAAAGTGTCCTTTATATAAAATATCGACTTAATTTAGACTGTCCAGAAACAATATCTGGACCGACCAACCGATTGTTTAAGTTATGTGTTTTAGACCAATGAAGCATAAAAGTGTTAAAAGTTTCACCAGCGGAGGCGATCAGCGAAATTAGGACCCCGCAACCGATGATTAACTTCCAACTTTGTCACATTACGCCCCTGACCTCTCACTGTCAAGAACGTAGAACAGATAAAGGTTATGGCACGAAGTTTTCAGCAAGCCCAGTCCGTATGTACAAACCAATAGCCCGGCTTAAAAAAATGTGCATACGCCTTTCTAATAGTCTGATTGTTTGATGCGTTGTACAAATAAAATACATGAAAAAATAATTTTGACCAACAAAAGGTTTCTGTCGCGTATGGCCATTTTGGCGGTGATCAAGACTGTAACGAATAATTATGCCGACATAAGCAGGGCTATGCGTTTGGCATAAAGTCCGACTTAAAACAACAAATTAACAGACAAGTTGAAAAATAACATATATGAACATATATGCAGGATTTACCTTAAACCGTGATACATGAAAATTGCAGTTTCGTCAAATTTTATGCGTCGTCTCGTACGACATATATGAGCTGCTGTAATCTTATTTTACCATTTCTTGTTTGACTACCTGGAACAAATTGGGGGTGATATGTTTACTACTATAGCGATTGATTGATTGACTATTAAGCTACATTTTATGCCATCGAGGGCAAACAGACGATCAGTTAATCTAACCAATGTTTTCTGGGATCCTGAAAGGTTAACCAATACTCGAGCACATCCAATTAACTGACAACTTTCCCACTTGAACCAGCGGTGAGAGACGAATGATAATGAGACACAATGTTGTATATCAATCATCACGGAAACTGTTGCCAGGCGGGGATTCGAACTCCCGACCCCAGGATTGATAGTCAGACGCGTTACCAACTGAGTTAATCGGACCCGGCACCTACTATAACGAACATGTCAAAGAATGATAGAATAGACATGACACCTATTTTGAGGATGAATACCTGCGCGCAGAGATCACTGACAATCATCCTATTTTTACCCGAAACCACACAGTTACCTTGACAAGTACTTTCCGCTCAAATTACACCTTCAATCCTATTTAGTCTATTTTCAGATCACATTCAAAATATCAACTACATTTTGCGGTTCTTTTCTAGCACCGTCCGCCATACGTTAGCCAAACCGTCAACGTACTCGTACATCTTTTGATGTGATATTGCCATATACTGAGTAGAGACATTACGCATTTTTAACAATTCTGTTGTATTCGAAGTAAAACTTCAGTCATATCAATAACACTACCCTCCTGTACCAAATCTGAGTTGATTATATAACCTTTGATTTAGGTTCGCGCTCGAGAATGCGTGGGAAAAGTGTGCTTGTTTGAGGTTTTACGTGATATTTTCAGATATTATTTAAGAGTCGTCAGCGAAACTTACCATCTTCCTGTTATCCGTTAGATGGTTAACCAGTTCTAGACATACCTAATCTCTGCAAGTCACTTACTACTTCCCCGTAAATATAGAGATGGGATGCTCATGACCGTAGAAGAAAGTGCATAACCAAGCAACACAGATGCTATGACCGGGCGCGGATTCGAACTCACGACCCTTTGGGAAGAAAGTCAGGTGTATTACCGACTGAGCTAACTGGGTCCAATTTGTGGGGAAAATAGAAGAATGACACTTGAAAATAGAGTCGTTCCGAGGAGTCCAAGTATATCAAATTTGTTTCGACATTTTTACTGAATTAGATACCGTTGTAATATTTTCAAAAATTCAGACTGGTATCCGGACTATCTGTTTCCGCATGTGTCCACTCGAGATCTGCCAATATTGCATATTCTTGTGTCTGTGAAATGTCCAGCCATATTGTCGAAAAAAAACGGTAATGAGTTTCATATTTGTTTTAACCGTATCGGTTTACAATTCCAATTATTGCCTGTACAATGAATACAAAAGCATCAATGACGTCTATATTATCCCAACAAGCATGCAGTTACAACAGTGGACAGACAGCAGACGACCGCTCAGCAGACGCGCAGGCGCGCTTCTGTCGTTTGTCACATGATACCCGAGACAAACATTTCCAAACGTTCGATTATCATATGGCTACCATGTACCGTTTATTCACAGTTTTATTTGATGGTTTGGCTATATATATACACTAGTCACAGTTGGTTCTGTCGGTGAAAACACAAGTTGCCCGTTCGATCATTTTCTCTCCTTCCTTTCAAAACTTCGGTAAATGTTGTGTTTATGACATTGTGTTCTTCATACATTGCAATCACCATTATCGGGTCGCCGCGTTCTGAAAAACACAAGTAGTGCATAGATACATATTTGGGTGCTGTGCTCGATGAAGGATGTTGTGCAATGATTCCAGTTCAGCGCGCTGTCCACTGCACAAGAAAATATAATGTACATGTAGGTACTAATATATGATAAGTTACAAGTATGCGGGCGTTACGTTCGTAAATGATTTTTTTAAAAGCAATTTCACTGAGAGACAAACTGTTTGGGTAGGGTGGGAGATATTTAATATATATATACAACACATAGAGTTGAAATCTTTGCGATATACCTCAGCTCAATTCAATTTGGAACATGTCATACCTGTTGTGATCCATGTTTGGAATGTGTCAGCATTGTATGAATAATACATATAGTAACTATGAATCCATTTTTACGAATATATCACAAATATAGAGAATGTATTTTAAATATTTCAAAACTCTTAACTCCTTACTTGGAGTATGTCGTATTATTAGAGAGGTCATACGTACTATCTCAATTATGTAATAATGTCACGACGGTCATGTCATCGATATAGAACATGCTCAGAACCAATCGTACATACTCGGCAAATTCCGTCATCTTCGGTATTAGACCGCGTAAATAATTGTAGGAATACACCAATTGGTAATTTGCCCCGGCAAGTTACTTCCCGTTATTATCGTAAACAAAAATGGCTGACTTTTCGACGTGCACTCAATATTCTTTGGACATAATTGAAATTAAACATTTTTTGAAAAAAGAGCAGCTTGAAGCGTTGCAGAATATCTTCATTTTGAATGTAGTCCAGCCATGTGTTAGTCTGGTACTCGGCAGAAAGGCCGGGTCACAGCAATATGGCGACCCCCGTATTATTTCCGAGGTAATTACGTAGTAATAGCCAAGGTGTTCCGAGTGGCTTAGAACAAAAGTAACATTAGTTGGAATACTTACATAGGGAGGTATATCGGAATATGTCATAATTAGATAAGGCGACAGAATGTGTCATAATTATACAAATCGACGTTTATAATATGTCTAAGTTATACGAGTTGATATTATATGTCATAATTAAACAAGTCGGCAGTTTGTTTCATAATAATATACAATCGACGATTGTAATATGTCTTAATTAGACAAGTCGACATTATATGCCATTATAATACAAGTCGACATTATATGCCACTGTAATACAAGTCGACATTATATGTCACTTTAATACAAGTCGACATTATATGCCACTATAATACAATTAGATATAAAATGTCAAGTATAAAGGTCGGCAATCATAATTGGGCGTAACTTCAGAGATAAACTTGTCTACATGAACCATTTTTATCCAAGCGTCAAATAGATACTGAAAAACATGCTTCTATAAATGGTATCCAAGTATGATCACCTGGTAGCGGAGTACTTGATCCAATAGTAGAGCACCGAACCCAGGATCGGAGGGTCGTGGGTTCGATCCTCTGCCACGGCTATGTTTGCTTTCCTTGAGCAAGGGACACTTTATCCGCATATGCTTAGTACTGGTTTTACCCTGAAACACTTCGAGCGTAATTTGTCTAAGTTGTAATAACTTATTTCACAATCGATGTAAAACAGATAACTTAAAACTTACTACCTTGCACGGTGGTCAGTGGCCGTGTTTTTCAGATTTGAATGTAAATACGTGCAAATCTTGGACTCGAATGCCTTGTAACCGCTTTACTCTCACTTCTTAATACTGAGTTCAAAATTCATTTCAATTCTTATTTTTATTATTCGCTAGAAATCACCACGACACTTACGAATCTCCGCTGAAATCGATGATGTTTTTGGGCATTTCCATAATCGAATTACACCCTGAATGCAATGATAATGGAGTCGTGCTGGCTCTTAAAATAGTATCTAATGGCCAAATTTAGGACGAAATTGGTTCGGTAATGTATTAAGTAACAGCCCAAATACATGACCGATTCAATAGCTGTTATGTGTTCGCATGGTGTAGGGGTTCACACTCGAGTCCAGATTGATCACGAGTGCGAGCAGAATGGCGTTCATTGTCGGGACATTTTTGACAAAATGGCTTTTTGATGAACGCCATAAGGGGTCTACACGGGAACAGTTGTGACGCGGGTTTTAATTAAAGTCGAATAAGCGTCTTTACCGGCTCCTGTCAAATGTATATGGGCGCTTAAATAGTTATGTGTGTGTTTTTGTTGTTGTTTAATACTGAAATGTTGACGTTTAATAGTTGTTCCAGATTTTTTATTCATTTTCATTTTTTTCATTTTAGAACATTTTCATTTTTCACCATTTCTGAAAATTAAAAATGTAATGCAATATGAAATTGAAATATTTGAGTATGCATGTCGATACCTAATTTCGTTTTTATTTTCAAATTGGAAAGTGGTAAACCTGAAGTAAATGCTGAAATAGTTTCTGTTTTGCTAAGTTGTGGGTACCCATGACGGCATATTTTATACAGTTGTATATAATATTGTATGCTAGGATGAAAGTTTTAGAAATATTGATTTGTATGTTTCAAGTGTTGTTATTTTTTTTTTATGGTTGGTTTTCTTCTTTTTTTTTTTTTTTCCAAAACTAAAACTGTTAATAAATTCTTAACAATGACCCCAACCGTAGCGGTATTCCAAATATATAGAGTAGAGGGCAGAGTAGGTTCGATCCCCGCTCGGGTATTACCAAAGACTTTAAAATTTACTAGAAGCTTCCTCATTGGGCGTTTAACATTAGAGGATAGTTTTAGGTCTGGTCGGCCCGACGTCGGATAATGTGACTGGGTGGGGTATCCGTCACGATATCCCTGAGCCATGGTTGAAAACACCATACAACAACAATAACATCAACAACAACAGCAGCAGCAGCAGCAACAACAACAACAACGATAACAACAACAACAAAATCAGTCAACTTCAGTCATAAATCTAAATGCATATCTACATATGGGTACGATTGATATAAGTGTGAGAACGGTTGCATTCCCCTTTAAACACCAATACCCTTCCCTGTTTCATAAATGTTCTTTCATTTTTATTCATAACTTTTAATAAATATATTAATATCAGCCAAAAGACTATTCCACCTCTGAATATGTTGGTGGTGCAGGTAAAGTGTGTTTTGTGCTGGTTAACAGACTAACGGGTCTCAGAACCGACAAACGGGTGCGATGAACGCGGTTAAATAACTGAAATAGGCCTACTGTTGAAAAAAAGGCACACAATACTATTGGAAAATCAAAAAAAAAATCACATCTTTGTCATTGTAAACTTTGGGAAAAAAAGTAACTGAAAAACAAAAATTCTATTTCTTTCGCTCTGCTCTCTGGTTGCTCTCTGGTTGATCTCTTAACTCTCTGTGCTCTCTCTCTCTCTCTCTCTCTCTCTCTCTCTCTCTCTCTCTCTCTCTCTCTCTCTCTCTCTCTCTCTCTCTCTCTCTCTCTCTCTCTCTCTCTCTCTCTGCTGCTGCCCTGCTACATTCTACAGCAGTCAATTTCATTAACTACGAAGGAGGTGACTCAAGAAGTTGTCATTCACCACTTTTTTTGGATAGACACTTAAACCCTTGCCCAAGGCTTTACCGAGCAACACAAAAACATATGAAACAATATATTTCATATCTCCCAACAATTTAATTTTCCTCACCACAGGTAGCCGATATCGGATCAAAACGAGAATTCCTGCCATTGGTGAAACTCCGAGCTATTTGTATTATTTCCCTGGCTTATATTGTACTATTGTTGAAAAAAGCCCCATTCTCTGTGACAAAATTTACTTAATACAGTGGTTCATTAAACCCGACACCCATATTTATTGTAATAGTGTACCCTTTCACTTTGCACAATAAAACACGATCGGTATTAAAGAACATTTTGTCATCATCCGATGCCACAACTGAAAAAAAGAGAATAATTTCAGATGTTATCGCCGTCTACTGGCGGGCGGTTTCATTATTTTCTCTATATTTTTCCATGTATCCTTTTAACGCACATATTGTGGAATTCTTTAAATGACTGTACAGGTACTATTTTTTCAATTGAAAGCCATGTTTTTCCTAATTGCGGAAGGATATGGTTTGATGGTTATTAAGTGTGAACATCGTCGTCGGTGGGTAGATCAATGCGCTGGGCCTAATATGGAAACATCTTTAGATAAAATATTTAATTAGAAAATACGATATAGGTTTTATTTAAAAAATCATGAGAGTAAAAAGACCCGGTTCATATTGTTGACGCCATGTCGAGGATGAAGTAGTTAAAAGCTGGGGTTAGTCAGCAAAATATTTTTTGCAAATATATTGTATGTAAAGATTTCTCAAATCAGGGATTGTATTACTTGACAATCCTCCCACACACGGTGCACTGAAAAGTATAGATATTTGTTATTTTACGACAAATGTACTAGTATCATAGACGGGCCCAGAGCTTTCAGTCAAGAGGTTTCTGCTACATACTCTGAATTTCAGCAAATCATCAGTTCGCGTTCGTGCGGGGTGTGCGTGTGTGCAAACGTACGTACGTGCGTCGGTACGTTCGTTTTTGCGTATGATGTGGGTGTATGTGGGGGGATTGGGGTTTAATACTTACATTTAAGAATATTAAGGACTACTTGAAATCCACACATTGTTGATATCTTGGAAATCCAGTACGATGGAGAGCCCTAAGTTTGTTTTTTTACAATTTTTACTGAAGCATGTTACTCTGTTTAGTATTTAAGATTAGGGTATCAAAAACTATGTTCTCATCTAGATCCACTAGGGTGCATGTTGATAAAGTTTAAAAAAGAGTGTGAGGGAATAATTTGAAAGCTCATATTTCTGTAAAATCAGTGTACAAATTACGAGCAGATATATTTGGTCGGAATTTAGTGGAACGTTCCACTGCTGTCATCTTTTTAATATGCAATGTATGTATAATGATAATCTCTCTCTCATGCGCGAATCTCTTCCTCCGAGCCCATAACGATACTGTGTAGTGTGCACCATCTTCCTCGCCTATATGCCGGGCCCGATTAGCTCAGTCGGTTACGCGTCTGACTATCATTCCATGGGTCGTGAGTTCGAATCCCCCACCCGGCAACAGTCTCCGTGATGATTGATATACGACATTGTGTCTCATTGTCATTCGTCTCTCACCACTGATTCAAGTGGGAAAGTTATCAGTTACTTGCGGAGATGGGGTGTGCTCGAGTACTGGTTAATCCCAGGAAACAGTGGTTAGGTTAACTGATCGTCTGTTAGCCCTCGATGGCATAAAAATGACGCTAAATATTCAATCAATCAATCAATCCTCGCCTATATTTAGGGAATAGTTTTGACTTACTTCGACGCAAGTAGGCTTGCTTTTCTAAATCAAACAGCCAGGCAAGCGTGGAAGATGATCAAGAAAATAAGGGGGAGAGGAGAGTCGGGAAGAGACCAAACCTATTAAAGGGACACACAATTTCACTATCTTAAACCCGTCATGATAAAAAATCTTGGATCCGCCCATTGATATAATCGGCGTCTTTCATAATTTTTCTCACATTTATTGTAGCATGTTTATCGTCTTTACTATTTCCATCCTTGTTGTGGCACAGGCGCCTTGGAGGGTGGAGGATATAATTTTAGTACCCCTTCTTCAGATTTTTAGGTCAAAACAATATTTTTTCATGCATTATTTATATTTGTGGAAATTCTTCGGAATAAATAACGAAATAAGACATAAGCTTTGTTTTTTTGTTTTGCTCTTTTACATATATTTTTAACCAAACACTTTCTTACAAGTGTTGATTTAACCAGAGACATATAAGCAAGTAATTAAGTCACTGATTTAACCATCAGCACCATAGGATAGACACGATCGTCAAACGTTATAAGGGAGATAATAAAATAAAAAGTAAGAGTTTGGGAGTTAAACAATGGAAAGGGACATAGTAATTTCGGTAATTTACTATTAAATGCGTTGCCAAAATGTTGACTGTTCATATTTTATCCCGTCATATTTATCTCCCTTTCACAAACGCAATTGGACATCTCGTCGATGTCTATAGGTAATAAATCATGACGAATTTTGTGGAGAAAGTACGATTATGAATATAGTATAGACAAGCACACCGTGCACGTGCCATGGCATGCTTTACATTCCTGAATAAATACCAGTATGAGCATAATGATTTTAAATTATTAAAAAGGGAAGGGGAGCTACCGTCTATCTAAACGTTAGCACATATCACCTCATCATTCATGTTTGAAATAATTTAATTGGTAATCTTGTTGTGAAAATAATTTATAAAAACAATACATTATTAATTAAATATAATAAACATAAAGGAGTTAAATTTATCTTAATCGCACATTCTCTTCAATTTCTGTCATACATGTTGATATACGAACTTCGCCAAGGTAAACTGCATATGAAGAAAGGGGCGGGGGTAAATAATACTCTCTCTCTCTCTCTCTCTCTCTCCCTCCTTCCCTCTCTCTCTCTCTCTCTCTCTCTCTCTCTCTCTCTCTCTCTTCCTCCTCCTCCAATATAAAAAAAACCCTCCACACACACACACACACACACACACACACACACACACACACACACACACACAATATCCACACCGAGTCTTTCTCTCTATCTCCGAGTATCTTATAATACAATTAACAAACTATATGATGTACATTGCAGATTCAAATGGCGGAGTGAAAGAACTTGTATTCCCTAAAGCCCTAGATTTAGATCGACCGAAGAGGGCACGCACCACTTTCTCTCCCGAGCAACTCTATCAATTAGAGAAAGAGTTCCAAAGAAACCAATACCTCGTAGGAAAAGAGCGGACCGACCTGGCGAAGCGGCTGCGACTATCTGAAACTCAGGTGACATTGCTTACACATAAATAAAGTCCTGTTCTTGTGTCTGGTAATTCTTCCAATTGACCTGAGAAAAATACACTGCGTGTTACTGTAAGTTAAAAAATATACACAAGGGTTTTATTTCCCCTATAGATTCATCTAAATTGTCGGAATATCGCAAAAATCATTCCGTCAGCAGTCTATTGGAATTGTGAGAAAATTACCAAGCAAAGACCAGATTAAAGTTATTTTGATTTCGTAACGATACCTCAGTTGTTAAATGCCTTTATAAACATAGTTTCCATGTATCTCTACGCTGATTTTGTCAAACACTTTCTTCACCTATATCGAGTTTGCTGGGGCTTGATGCGTGATATTGTTTAATTTTTTATGTTAACATTGTCAATTTTTCTGACGTAGACATTATATATGTTGCTTCGTATACATGGTGTAATAGTAAGAGAAATCTTAAATATTGGCACAGTTGTAATTCATCAGCACAATACGCCGGTGTCCTCGCCTATTGCGGTGCTTTGCCAAACCAGATGCGGTGTTACTTTTCGCTCCATCTGGTTTAAACTTGTCAGCATTGACTGTGCGAACACACAAGTACCGCGCTTTTATAAACAAGCGGATCTGCGGGAATTATGTGTAGCCTACTAAGTCTGGGTGCCAAAGGACTATAATACGTATAGGTGTAGGAGCCGCCCAATGTTCAAATTAGGGGGCGGTGGGTGGGGGGCAGCATATACTTTCCCATAGTTTAATTAAGTTCATAATTTTACATGAAATGGGGTTGGGCCACAAGTTCTGCCAACATTAGATTCGGTCCTTCCCGTACAGATTACATGATCGTTTTTTTAACAATGGCATAAAATACATTACAAAACCAAAATCATTGACCTTATTATGGAAATGAGAAAAAACAAACAATATTTAGATGAGTTTTTTAAGAGAGGAAGATAGGAAAAGAAGAAGAAAGAGATAGAGCGAGTTAGTTGCTGCATAACAAAGTTAATATACAGTTATTTTGATAGTTCACTTCTCATCTGTTTGGCACCTCATCACTAACAGCCAGCGGCTCGTGAAAAGTAATTTCAACAAAAGCAGCAGTCAACCTGCTCATACATTCTCATACATCCTCAATACACTCTCTCCTCAGGTTGCCACACCCCACCCACTACCACAATAATAGAAACGCTTCTACACCGATGATATGAACATATTAAACAATAGATGTACTCGTGAAGTAATAAATACATCGTCAGCGTTATATATTTATTTAATATGTCGGCAGAACTGTTTGTAGAATGTTCCCCGTCCCCTTTCAGTGTTTCAGTCTCTGCCAGCCGACTTTCAAATCAATGGAACCAATAATTCCGTTTCTATTTTTGAAAAGAGGAAAAAATAACTGAAACGATAATTATGTGTAACAAAAATTTGTGAAATATGTTTTAAATTTTGGATCAGTTTTTTCTGCATGAAAGAAAACAAAAACCAGAATATATCAATATTTCTCTATTTATATATTTCATTTTCATTTTTAAAACTATCGTAACACGGCTAGTTTTATAAAAAAAAAACTGTCGATGCAATCTTTAAATTGGGAGTTTTGCATTGTATACTACTCGGAGATTAATTTATCATAATAGTTACACGTACATAGGTGTAAAGTTTATTTTGATACCAAAACACATGTAAAAAAAACGATTTAACATTTCCGTGTGTTCTTTTCATATTTCGAAACAAAAATTTCAAACGCGCACGTAGATGAATGCAGAACACCTGTTGAAGTATTTCTGTTTCTAATGTTGCCGGAAATCACATGATCATATAAGTAATTCTTACAAAAAAAATATCATGTTCTCTTTAACAGGTGAAAGTTTGGTTCCAGAATAGAAGGACAAAATACAAAAGAGACCGCGTAAAGGATGCAGAGGTCAGAGAAACCAAGGCAGAAAGTTTTGCGGCATGCAATATTCTGCGCATGCTTCAACACGACACTTCCTCCACAAACATTACCCAGTGTGCACCAGTAAATAATCTATTTCCGTCAGCATATCATCCATTTGCATTTGCTGGGTACAATGCAACATAAACGAAATGTTTTTTAAATATATATTTATAGACACATTCATTGAAATGATCCAAAGAATTTGAGGTTAAGCAACACGTTCGTATCTGTGTTAACCCGATTACATAAGATGTGGATGGATAGCTTTGTTGTGTTGGAGAAGTAAAATATAAAAAAAATCACCAAACGGCTTCTTAGAGTCGTACAAAGTGTAGCATTCACATTTACATCAGCAATTCATTTACATATATTAATGATTTTGACTATGCAATGACAACAACGAAAAACAACCTCTCAACCTAATATGTACACGTACTTTCGTTTATATACAGTCCTCATTTGTTGAAATCCAACAATCATAACTGAACCAAGGGATTATATATAAGTCCTTGACTAAATGATATGATTTATTTTTAATTTGTGTGATTTTTTTTAATTTAGGATCTACCTTCCCAGATTTTAGGGCCTAAATTGAGATCGCTTGTTGTTTCATGACTTTCCCAAGTAAAAGGGATTTGCCGGGGAAAAATTTGCCTTTTATCCATACATTTTTTGTTGCTTTGAGAGTATAAAGGTGCTCCTCCAATGTATCCCAATCCCACACCGAGGCAACAATAAGGTTTAACCCTTTACTCCATAGATACCACTCACAGAAGGCCTTTGAAAACAGTACAGGAAGAGTTCAGGTTGCTCGTAACGAGCAATCTGAACACTTCCTGCACTGTTTTCCACTCTGTCAGTTAATATAAACATAATTTACCCAATAATTCAAAATACTTCTATATTAGAGGTGTCCAAAGGCGTCTATATTAGTGTCCAAAGCATTTTATATTAGGTGTCCAAAGGCGTCTATGTTAGAGGTGTCCAAAGGCGTCTATATTAGAGGTGTCCAAAGGCGTCTATATTAGAGGTGTCCAAAGCCTTCTATACTAGGTGTCCAAAGGCGTCTATATTAGAGCTAAAGGCGTCTATATTAGAGGTGTCCAAAGGCGTCTATACGAAGTAAAGGGTTAAGTAAGCTGGCTAGTAGCTGAAGGTAGTTTGGCGAACTATCTTACTGATATTTATGTTTAGCGGGCTTAAGGACTCCGGCTCCTAAAAGAACCTGGTGACATTTCCGTTTTATCATTTGTGTCGTGTTCATTAGTGTGTTTAAGCTATGTAACCATGTACGAGCGGGTCCAGGGCACAATGGGGTTAATAGCAAGAGTATGTCCACTGTGATTCACACATATCGTAATGATGAAACTTGAGTATGATTTTTATGGATTTCATGATTCGAAATTTATTCTGAATTTTCATACCTGATGGACTTTTTACATCCTGTAATGTTATACGTTAGTCTGTTGGTTTTGTACATGGAGAGTGTGTCTAGAATTTTCTTTGTGTGCGTCATATAACTGTAGTATGTTTGGAAGCTTAACACCGAACTCCATTCAATAGGAATGTTAGTGTAATGATACTATAAACAATAAATAAACAACACTTACTTCGGTGAAATATCTTTTCCACATCGTAGACTGGACAAATATGGGAAGGCAATTTCAACAACGTAAAGGAGTAGAATTTGAGCACTTAGAATTCAGTTATGATATTTACTTTTCGTCTTTCGATAATTGTGTATGAAACTTGTACATAATGGAGACTGTTAAATTTTGACACACGAAATGCGTATATCAAAATAATTTTCAGTCTGTATGGAATTGTTTTGGTTTTTCGACCGATATCAATAATTTATAATTTTATGTTTGAAAACAATAAATATACCACTTAATAATGTTACTATTTTATGACAAGGAAATGATAAAAAATGAGTCATTGGAATCCTCAATAATTCACCGAACATGGTTAAACTTTCAAGGGTGTAGAGATTCATTTGATATATGAACATTTCGACTTTAACATTTCCGTTTGAAATAGTCCCCTTGCGGAATGAGTAAGTTGTTAATTCAACGAGTACCAGTATAGGTAGATATTGCTCAATGTACTGTTGAAGGGTTATAATCAACATTGCTTATTCGTTAATTTTGTTGATGAGTTTTGTTTTTCCAATCTTGAAAAATACGCACGACAATGTTGAATTCATGTTTCATCTAAGTTAGACATTTAATCAGTGTTTATATACATGAACGAAAAAACAACAATGTAGAGATGCTAGTCCTATGAGTAGTCTTCAAGTACGTCAATTTTAAAAAAAATAAATAAAACTTGCGGTTTCACTATGACTGTAAAATATTCTTTCAAAAAAAATTTGATTTTTATGTAGGGACAGGGTAAGTGTCGATTTCTGAAGAGGATTAACAATCCTCCCAATGGGTCCGTTATGTCAATTTTATTATTGTTTATCATAAATATACTTAAATTATCATTCCCTCTGTGGTGCCACGACGTAAAATGATTGATGGCAAAATAGGACCACTGATGCGCATATACGTGCATCGTATTGAAGGGGCGACAATTTAATGTAAATTTGTTGTCCTTGTACATGGAAAGTGAACAGATAATTCTTCGTATTTGCGTCAAATAATTGTGTGTTGGTAATGTATGCCGTAAAACCATAATTCACTCATTTCTGTTAATCTTAACTTTAATGTAATGTAATCATACTCGAGCCTTATGTAAATATGTGCTGTGAATTTTAATTTATTTGTAGAGATACGAAATAAAAAACAATTTTATAAAATGTGTTCCGGTGTCAGTATTTTATTCGAGCCAAGTTGGTGTCGGTTTGGGAATATTTAAAAAATATATCGTTTAAGATTGTTATGGAGTTTGGTGGTACTGTCAACACGTTATATAGGTTATGCATGCCATCCAGCTTTTTTGGTGAAGATAGGCTTTAGAATGAAATCTCAGCAGAACCGCGATTCTTCCCAAAGTAACTGACAAACTTACTCAGAGAATGTTTTGGGACCTAGCTAAGCTCGAACCTTCGACCCCAGCTGTGAGTGGTAAGTGATCTTGAGAAAGCGCCTTAAATCACATAGCCAGGGAGGAATCCATCTTGTTTGATGAATGTACAGTGTTTGCTCCATTAACTTCCTTACTAAAGGTTTTAGGGCCCACGGCCCCAGCTGGAAATGAGCTTGAGGCGGTGACTAAGACGACTCGTTTTATTGCAAAAGTAATCAACATACACAATTTTGTCGATTGGGTCCGTTAACAAGCAATGTTGGGAAAACCGCATTTGCGCACGTTGATTGGTAAATTGCTTAAACAGAAAGTTTGATGACGCCACAGTTTAAGTAAGCGTTTGTGGGACAGGCAAAGAATTCCCTGCTTTTTCATTGATGGTTAATAGACCTGATTCGGGAGATATCAGGTTTTGGGATAGACTACAATTTTGTGGTCACCATTTTTTTAATTCACTCAGATTGCCCACTTTAATCTTGCAAACAAAGTCTAAGTACGCAACTAAAAGAACTTTGTTAGAAATATCAATTGACGCATTACTTTAACACCAAATTTGATCAATTACCATGATATACTCAATACATTATAGAAATGTAAACAGTAAATACCAAATGGACATATGTGACCCCTTTAGTTTTCACTGGTCAGATCTTTTAAATTGACCAAATCTCAACTTTTCTATAAAAACATGTAATGGAGCTCTCTAGATTTTGAAAAAAAAGTGAAACTTCAACGCCATGTTGAATAAGAAATCAAACAAGTGGTTTTAGAGAAGTCATTTAAAGCTAACGGTAATGATGGACGGACAGACGGACGATCACAAAAGTTCATCTGTGACACTTCAGCTTAAATGAACCAAAAATAACAAAATAAAACAAAGCAATAATCAAAACGAACTTGGTTTTAAGTAGATTTTTTTTATTATAAAATATTTATTTAAATAAACTTAGTGATTAAATGTTTGTGTATTTAACAACATAAGTCTAAAATATGCCTAATTGTACTAAATAGGATAGATTAATTGGATTTTATCTATAAAGAGGCATGAACATAACCAATTTTTTGTACCACATCCTGTACATATTGAATTTGTTGGGGTTTTTTTTACAAAATTTCAGTTAAAATATGCATTGAATACAGCTACACAACTTAGTGTATAATATTTTTTCCACACAAAGTTCAATTAAAATATACCGACTTTCCACAAAACGTTCAGTTGTATATCATTTTTTATAATTTTATTAATGTGTGTGTTTCTTTCACCAAAACTTCAGTTAAAATATGTACACAGCAATACTAATTAATAAAATAATCTGTTTTTAACACAAAATCTAGTTAAATTACATACACAGTTCAACTACAGTAATTTAAAAATGTACATATTTAAAATTCGTTCAATGTTTTCAAGGATCACAGTTTAAACAAGGCTAACGTCCAGGCCCTGTATACACAAAACATCTCAACTTGAGTATGCACTCTGCTCAACCTTCATTTTTAATAACATTGTCATTTCTAAACATTTCCAATATCAGTGTCATCTGTTGCAAAAGAGTTAGGTAGGTATATTGATCTACCAATAGACTAAAGATTTTGTAAGCAGTACAATTTGAATACTGTTGAAGATGAAATACATTTCATGTTTTGTTGTCCTAAATTTGATAATTTACATAAACATTTGAACGCGAAAAACTAATGACTTATGTGATACAATTCATTTCTATATAGATAAAATTGGCATACTACTACAAAATAAAAGTGCAATAATATCTCTTGCAAAGTTTATAGAAAGCACGTTTAAAACAAGGCGAATTTTAATCTTTTTTTTCACGCCACTGATGCATAAATGTAATAATTCATTATAATTTGTTCTAATTTCTTTGGTTTTCTTTTTTTGTCTTTAATGTTAAATAAAGTCATGTAAGTTTCTTTGTATTTGTGTTGAAATAATTGCAATTTTGATAGAATAGTGACTTATAAGGCTGGGTATTTCTTAACATTAATTAAAAAATTTTGCTAATTTTTTTAATCTAACATGTATTGTACCTGTCACTTTAATAAATGAATAATATATTTAACTGTTACCTTGATATGAATGAGCGGTGATGTTAGAATCATTTAAATGAAAACGTTATTCACAAGTTTTCTAATTATGAAATTTTAAAATTTCATCTTGAGTATATACATAAGTTGAGATGTGTTGTGAAATTAGTGCCTGCTACATTCAAATTACAGAAGTAGTAAGTTCAAGAAGCAATTGTAGTCAAGGTTCAACTTGAGCTCCAACATGCACAGATCAGTTAAACTGTTCTTAGCTAAGCTAAAGTGGGAGTAAAGTTCAGCTTAAAAGTGTAATTAGTTGAACTTTGGCTGTGTATATAGATAAAAACGTTGGGGATATTTAGGGACAATGTTGAATGGCAAAATATGAAACAAATTTAAAGATGACATAAAGACATTATTAATAATGATATCATGAGTGTCATTTTTGAAGAAACATACAATAAATCAAGTTTAATGGTCACTGATATATTGCATGGTAGAAACATTTTGACAAACTACCTCTTAAGAAACTGTAACTTCTAGTATTTGCTAACCAGTATTGTGATACTTTCACGAAGTCTTGGTGCTGTTACAAATGTCTTTTTATAAAATACTTTTAAACTTGTTTATTTTACAATAATTTTGATAAATCAAATTAAACAAATCTTACATTATTTATGGGTAGAACAAGTACTAAGCAAATCTGGCCAAATGTTCATAACCATGCTCCAGACAAGGCAACCCAAAAGATAATGAAATTGAGTGTGTTTATTTTGTATTTATATTATTTAAGCAAGTTTATAAAACATTTCTAGTAGAAATAATGGTACATTATCAAAACAGCAAATTAATTATAGTTCTATACAAAACCCATCTGTAACTATTTTGCAATATGCAGTTAACTTTCTTCAATCTATTTCATTTTTTAAACACCTTTTATACATTTGACATAAATGATGTCGCCGAGTGGTCTTCAATGCCTCATCTCAAGATTACATACGGAAACTAACTCAGTGTTACGGTTGTGGGTTCAAGCCTAGTCAGTTCCAAACACTTTATCATCCCATAAGTGCAAATAGGTGCCAAGTGCATTCTTATTTAACATACATTTGGTACATTTTTTGCGCTTATGAGACATTATGAGAGATAGTTTGACAGTTACTTGTGGAAAGATAGATAGATGATAACTATATATGCAGCAACAATCTTCCTCAACCACTAAATCTATAACCACCTTAATTGTGCCGAAATATGTGCAGTTGCAACAGATTCGAAATAAAACAATATACAATATGTGGTGTACCTGTGTTTGAAGAAACACAATTATCAACAAAACAATATACACATACAGCCAAACTTGTCCTAACTAGACACAAGAAACGGTACTAGCTTATGAGCTCATTGGTTGAGTAAAGACTTTAACAAAACATGAAATTATGTGGCAATATGGAGTGTAAAAGTGTAAAAGTGTAAAAGCGAGCTACATGTATGAATTTAATAATATTAAACATGAATGCATGAATTACCTATCATAAATTAATGTATTTCCTATTTCTGTATTAACCCTTCTACAGTAGATGTAAACTTACAAAACTACTTGTTCTAACAGCTCCAGATGACAGAGATAGGTTAGAGTCTTAACAAACAGCTGTAGATTATAGAGATGTGAGCAGTTCTAAAAAGAGCTGCATATAACAGAACTGTGAGCAATTCTTAACAAGCAGCTTCATATAACAGAGCTGTGTTGAATTCTCAACAAGCAGCTTAATATAACAGAGCTGTGTTGAATTCTTAATAAACAGCTGCATATAACAGAGCTGTGTTGAATTCTTAATAAACAGCTGCATATAACAGAGCTGTGTTGAATTCTTAATAAACAGCTGCATATAACAGAGCTGTGTTGAATTCTCAACAAACAGCTGCATATAACAGACCTGTGTTGAATTCTCAACAAACAGCTGCATATAACAGAGCTGTGTTGAATTCTCAACAAACAGCTGCATATAACAGAGCTGTGTTGAATTCGTAACAAGCAGCTTCATATAACAGAGCTGTGTTGAATTCTCAACAAGCAGCTTAATATAACAGAGCTGTGTTGAATTCTCAATAAACAGCTGCATATAACATAGCTGTGTTCAATTCTTTTCAAGCAGCAGTGCTGTAGATAACAGAACTGTGTTCAATTCTTAACAAACAGCTGCAGACAACAGTTGTGTTCAATTCTTAACAAACAGCTGCAGACAACAGTTGTGCTTATTCTTAACAAACAGCTGCAGACAACAGTTGTGCTAATTCTTAACAAACAGCTGCAGACAACAGTTGTGTTCAATTATTAACAAACTGCTGCAGACAACAATCGTTATCAATTCTTAACAAACAGCTGTATATGACAGAGTTGTTTATTTATCAACAAAAAGCTGCAGACAACAGATTTCTATTGTATATGGCAAGGCTGTATTCAATTCTTGACAGCTGAAGACAACAGAGCTTATTTCAATTCTAAACAAACAGTGAACAAAATTTTGTAAATGCACACAATCAAAAATTGAACACAAAATTTTAATTTTCATAAGAAAATGATCTTTAGCTGATATACTGAATTTCAGAGAGTGTCTCTCCCCCATACTATTCTCTAAAACTTTCTGAACACCCTGAGCTCTTATAATTATAATCAGAGCTTATGGTTTAAATGTTTTGGCATGTACACGACTGAAATTATTTGATATGCAAGTAGAAAGGATTTTTAATTTTATAACAATCAATGGGCCACACAACTCCAGGTTTACTTAATTAATTTAGCTGGTTTTAAAATTTACTTGTACATGTATCATCATATTGAATATTCCCTAAATCAATCCTAGTACAATTACAAGGGTAACTCTTTCCTTCATTATTAGACATATTTAAAACACTGCTGTAGGTCATGTAGATGTATGCACTAGCTAATGTTTACTGCTTTCACATAGTTTTGATAAACATGTAAGTGATTTATTAACTTACTATAGCCAACACAAAGAACTAGGGAGTATGTAATGAGAGTAACTGTTTGACACATTATACTTATTTAGTCGTGCTTGGTTGACAAACAAGATCAGAGTTTTTGTGAATCGGGTTCGAATTTGTTTCCTGGCCAGAACCCGTATTTGGTGTTGTGTTTGACAGGTCATCATACAGAGTCTGGGATCAAACCTATGACCTCTGGCATGAGCAATCAAAACCCTATTTGCTATACCATTGCTTTGTTAGCTTAAAACAAGTTTGACTGTGTATTGTTTTGTAGAATCGTTCTGAAGCCCTTCACCGAGGTTAACTCAAACCAAAAATGTCAAAAATGTCAAAAATGTCAAAAACACACATTGTTCATTTAATTGTTAGTCTAATCTTTTAAAAAAGAACATTTAAAATCAGTATAAATGAGACAAGAACATGTATGCATGTTATGGTATGGTTCAATATATATATTCACAGCAAGTATGTATACATTGTATGTTTTACATGTAAATATGATTACAAACTCCATGTAATATCACATAAATAATAGGACAACATTGTATATAATGAACATCAGCTGAGACGAAGACAAAATGTGAAACAACCTGAAAGCATTGACTTACATTGACTTTAATTTTATCTTGAAATTAGTTTGTTATTCCCATTTTCGTCTTTTGATATTCAACATTAACCTAACCTAAACCTTCTCAACTTCCCATATTGAAGAGTAGCTTAAATATGGAAAGGCAAAATATAAAAGAATATCAAACTAACTTTCAACTACTAAGCTTTTGCTTATCAATGTTTGTTTTTAACCCTTCAATAAGCAATGATGGAGCTGAAATAAATAAAAACTTAGAACAGTTCTGACCTTGTTTTTTCAAAGATGTAAAAACACATTCCAGACAAAGTCTATTAGAAACAATGTATAAGATACCATGTTAACCAATGATAGAGGTGGAAATGGTTTTCAACATTTAATATCATGTTTTATAACTCTGGAATACTTCTGTCATGAAATACAATATATGACATTTTTTAAACACACATGTATATTAAATATAATTCTTTACAAATCATTTTCGCTTAAGATATGTATACATTATTAAAGCTTACATTGCTGTACGATATCTGAATATGAAGTTATGAGTTAAAATTTATTTTCCACTTTCACAATTATGCACATAAAATCATTTCAATACAGTATAAAGAAAGACAATTTTTAAGAACGTTCAACTATGTAATAACTTGTTAATTTTCTTATTATAATCCCATAATACCTTAAATATTTATTTTAAATATTCTACAATTAAATTATACTGTGAAAATGTAGAAACCAGTAAGGAACCAATATCAAATAACCCTGATAAATGCAGGTGTTTATTTTATTTTATTTAAATTGTATACAGAACCATATATTAAACGAAAACAAGTGGGAAAAAAGGTAAGAAAAAAATATATGGAAAGAATGAATAATGCATCTTGTGAGTGATCCATATTTGGCCCCATTTTCTATGATGATTTTTTAAGAACTGGTCCATTTCTTAAGCATTAAAGACAGTACTAAGTTTTTGTATATTTGTTTGTCTTCGACATCATATTTTTTTTATTTTACACTTTTTTATTTTACTTCGATTGTGAAACAAGTAATTGCAACTTATACAAATCAAGCTTGAAGCTTTAGTGGGTTGAACCAGTACCAAGCATATGCGGATGAAGCTTCTTGCTCAAGGACACCAAACATATTGGTGGCGGAGGATAGAAACCATGACCCTCCAGTCCTTGGCCAGATGTTCTACCACTGGAGCATGAACTTCACCTTGCATCAGTGTGTATTAGTGCTTCTTGATCTGTTTTCCAATTACAAAATTATTTTGATTTCAAGTTGACTTGGGACTTTATTACACTTTGCTTGTAATACAGTAGAACTTTGAGCAAAGTAGTGTTCAATATGTACAAACATCAAAGTAGTAATTTGGCCAGAACCAGATATGTGGTGTTCCAGTCATCGGTGTTCAAGCCAACAAAGTTCTACTGTATTAATATTGACAGTGTCAAAATATCAACAACTTGCATTTTAAAAAACATCAAAATTAAAATAATGTTATTCATAGATATACAATATCATATACAGTTTGGGAAATAAAAATTGACAAGTGTCCTCAAGACAGACATATATGTTGTGCTGTCAAATTGATAACAGGCAAATTCTTTAAAATTAGAAGTACATGAGTCAGGTTTATTGAAACTGTTCTAATGTAGCTTTTGCAAGAATATGCTTAGATTCATTAACAAACTGAATATTTTATACTTGGACCAAATCTTAAAATATTATCATTGCAAAAAGAACTATTTGGTAAAATATTTATCTCACATTTGGAATGACCTATACCGGTATCATACAATTTCATATATAACAAATAACTAAAAAATTGATTGTGAATATTTGAATGACTATTTTACAAACAATACAATAATGTAAAAATTTCAATGTCTATAATTATATATACATGTACTAGTTCATGCATGTAAACTTGGTCATGTCTATATCAGGCTTCTGTATAACCAACATTGAACTATAATTATTACAAAACTTGAATTCAATTTTGATTCGATATTTACTGATAATATATTCAATATCAAAGAACCATATGCACTTTTACAGGAACCAGTCTATAATCATGATCATAAAGCTGCTTTCCTTAGATTTAAGTTTCGAAGTACCTATATATATGCTTAAATGTGTTGGCGAAACAGAGGCCTGACAAATGGTGTCATCTTAAATGAAAGTCATGCAAAATGTAATGTACAACATGAGAAAAAAACTTTTCAAAAGCAAATACCTCTAATATATTACGTGCTTTGTTGGGTTTTTTTTACATATCAAATAGAACTTTTTAAACAAATGACAGCTCAGCTAATGAATATCTGTGTGTATGAGCAGTTAACACCCATATTCTGAGCATGTTTTATAACAAACCCATTAAAGCTACATATACTACATGGAACCACTAACCTGCCTCTTTTGTATTTCAAAAATCTTCTTAAACTATTGAAAAGCACTATTACGAGTTTGTATACAACATAATAGCAGACAAGTATGTACTGATGTTACATAGCCGAAAATGTTCTTTCTTAGTCAAGCCCAAATTTCAAAGAAATTGCCTTGACATTTTTTGAGAAAATACATAAAATGTCAGGTACATAATATGTCAGGTGGCAGGTTAGCTGTTCCATTCAGTATATATACTTTTTTAATACAAAAGTGATTATCATCTCTAATTATTTCTATCACTTTGGGTGATAACCATCTCAAATTATTTCCATCACTTTCGGTGATAATCATCTCTAATTATTTCTATCACTTTGGTGGATATTTTAACTGTTTCAAACAATTGGAATCCTTTTGGAATTGACATTAGTGTTTTACATGAGGTATACCCGGTAATATAAAAGGTTAAATTCATTTTTATGCTATCAGTATCAGATATATAACTGAAATCATCAAATTGCAATAATTCTTTAAAATTTCGACTAATTTGGAATATACAAGTTCACCGTACTGACACTATGGTATATCAACAAACTAGAGTGCAGTGCTTGAAAGTCCCCAATCTACAACTGCAGCCGGGACGATAACAGAAGAAGCAAACATAAAGGTACACACAACTTGAGCAACATAAGCTCTTGAGTATTAACAGGCAAAAAGAACCTTCAATACTAAGTATGTGTAAATTATTTCCAGATAAGCTGTGGTAATATAAAACATATACATACATCCTTTACAACATACATTCTCCATTTCTCCTAATGTCCAGCACAGTAAGGGACACTGTTCAGTCAGTACAAGAAGTCTTCAAGTTTATTGTTCAATGAGCTCAGTTCAGCCAAAGTTGTTTCATTTTCATTTTGTAAGTACACATTACAAAGAAACATAAAATCACATATCAAATCAACTGTCATTTTTAGAGATAAACAAAAATGCTTTATTTTTAAAAATCGGTTAAATATCTTAAGAATTATCACAAAAAGACAATTTTGCTGGGCAAAGTTTTATGCACAATTTGAGGGGTATGGGAATTTTGTGGAATAAAATCAGAAATATAATTATGCATACATCTAATATGTGTCAAATGACTATATTAAAACATGATGGAGGTTTTGTCACAACATTTTATGTCTATCAGACTTCAGAAGTTATTGTAAAATATCTGAATGTCTTCTTTTCACTAACACTAAATATGCAATGATTTGGTTCAGTCATTCTTCTTTAATGTAAAATTTGTTTTACTCCCAGAAAAAAAGATTGAATATATACCAAACAAACAGTAACCCACAAATAAAACAGTCACATATATTATTATTATATTCTCTTTTTCTAGTTTATTTTATTCAGAAACAACAAGTATATAAATTGTCCCGAAAAACTACTGTGTATACACATACCATATATTTAAAAGGTTCATTATTTCACATGCATGAAATATAAATTAAAACTCTTAAAAAATAAAGGAAACAAAAACAATTTAGAAGTCAAATAAGCCTTCTGAAATCCATCAATTTGCAAAAAAATGGGTTATTACACTATAACTTGTACATATATATATATATAAAGGGTTCTTCATTATGTATAAAAATAAATTTTACTTTTTAAAAATTTCAAATATTTAAAAGAAAAAAGTCCTTTACAGTCATAGTAACAACTGCTGATTTTAGACCAACATGTAAACAAGTTTTAATATAAAAGAAGAAAAATAAAACCAAAGATAAAATCTTAGTTCCAAAAAAAATATATGAAATTATAGACAATACAACAATAAATATTGAGAAGTTACAAGTTCAGACATTGGTAAATATAAGGCGACAATTAAGTGGTGGTAATTCTTGAAAACAACCTCGATTTACAGCATGTCCACATTTACCAATGATAACCACTTTTACCACAGCCTGCGTAAAGCTTATATTCTTAATTATGGAATCATTGTTTTAGTCACCGGTATACGCACATGTAGAATAAAATTATAACTTAAAACCACATCACAGACATGTACATTTTTATAATGCACAGAATTTCCGGTATTTGATATAATTATCACAACCATCTCTCTCCTACTTCTTTCTCTTTTGTTCCTGTCTAAACTTCATATCTTTATCCAGTTTGTTTCTCTCTCCTTGCACCTCTCTATTAATCTTCTCCCTATATATCTTTTGTGTTCCTATATTTAATGCAACAAAACCAATCTCTCTTTCAATTTCTATATCTCTTGTTCTCTTTTGCCTCTCTCTAGTAGTCACTCACTAGTTTTCTTCTTCATTTCTTTATGTTCCTATGTTAAAATCAATGATGCTTCCTGTTTAATAGGACTTTTCCATTTATGCCGCCTCTCTTTCTCTCCCTTTCTCTCTTTCTTTCTCTCAGTTTCTCCTACTTTTTTTCACTCCTTCTATCACAGGATTATTTATAAATTTACATAAATTATAATATATATGGAACGTGTGAGCATGACATGGATTTCAAATGATTATATTATATAATCTTATATATATCTACAATTGCTATAAATAAGCTCTAACCATGAGAAAAAAAACACTTGATATAGTAAAGCAGTTCTAACTATTTACAATATCAAACCATTGAAATATGATACAACGAAACATGCCAATATAACTAGTTTTGTTATACTATTCTATTCTAATTATGCATTGGGAGTAACAATATATTTTCATGGAAGGGTGGGGCAAAATTGTAAGATATACTAACATGTACATTCTTTAAAGATTCCCATAGTATACCATTCCCTTCCCTTCCCTAAAACAGCCCATTCTCTTGGATCCACACAGAATAGGACATTAAAGTAACACATAGCTATGTTGAATTAGATACATGTATCATATACCAATTTGATCTTTACACCTATGAATGAATGAATGAATGAATGAATGAATGAATGAATGAATGAATGACCCACATGGAAATATTCATCTCAAAGTAGTGCTATCTGAAAAGTCATTAATTATTTCAGTTTAAATAGAACTCGTGGTGTCATGTTAATAAATATCTTTTTTAAAACAATCTTTTGAAACTAATCAATATTTCTTTGAATGCTTTTTTTTCTATCATAGACAAACAGATAAAAAAATTGGTAAAAAATATTTTTTTCATTTTTCTGTCATGCATGACCGCAAATGTGCAAAACCATTTACTACAATAATGTCACTTACACAAAAATAATAATAATAATAAAGTTCTGCAAACATACTTGGTACATGCAATACGAAATTTATCTTTATTTCATGTAGGTAATATTGTTTTATGAAAATTCAACCAGGCCCCTGTTTTACCAACATATTCAAGTGTATATGTATACACTTAAAAACAATGAAACCCATCCACATGATTATGATATATAAGACTGGTTCTAGAAATTTTTTTAGTTTCATTGAATAAAAGGTATAAAAGTTACCAGCCAAAATTAATCATTTAATCAAAACTTAAGAAAATGTTGGTAAAATAGTATCCTAGCTGTGGGTCTCTTTAACTAGCAACTATGTTTAAAACAAGCAATATAAAACAATAAACAAGCGCAATTCAAACAAGCCATGCTAAGCAGGCACCAAAGAAATGTAAGTATAAAATATCACCTTTACAAGGCAAAAAAAATACTGTAAAAAGTGTAACATTTAAAAATAAGTCATATATATATATATATAATAAAGATTATGTTACAACTACGAATATAGTTATATACAGATGATACCAACTTTCACCGTCAATATAATTTTATATTGTGTTATACAAAACAAAGTAACACACACATGTTAATGATACCACATATATATATATATATTCAAACTACACATATGTTATATTTCATAATTAATTATGTTACATTATACACGAGTGACAATAATTATGTACTTGAGTGTCATTCTGTTTATGCATGTATATTTTACTACACATTCCTGTATGATACTACACACTATGCTTCAGCAACTACACATTTGTTACACAACATATTATGCTACATGTCCGTGATACTACATATAAATCATGCTACACACCAGTAACACCTATGTTATAAAAATACAGTAAAGTCCTAAGTGTATACATGAGTATTTGAATGTGTAAAATGTCCAGTATTTTCCATATACTATTGACCGTCTGCATACGCATCTTACAAGACATCAGTCTTTCCTTTGTCTGTAAGATTTTAGATAGAATCAATCCAGAAGTTTTTTTAATTTTGTGTCTTAAACTTTCTTAAAAAAAGAATATTGATGAATATTGTAGTATTTCCTTTTAAAACTGTCATAACATTAAACAGCTGGTTTGCTTTGCTTTATTTTACAGGCCTTACATTTTCCTTTAAGTTTAAGATCAACAATTTTTTTTGACAATTTCTGTATCAATTATAAAGGTATACCTATAACTACGTGTAACAAACAACAGACAATGCGGAACTGAGATTAACTGTGGCAGCTGTAAGAATGTTGAATATAATATCAGTTAAAAAAATGTTTCAAAAATAACGAAACCCATGTCAAAAGTTACATTGATTTAAATCTACCATACAACGTTAGAATTACATGGATGAATTCTTGAGTGTATATATTTCAAAAAGGTTAAGGATTAATAATAAGAATAGTACATGCAAAATTTTCGAACTGATGATGGTAGCAAATTTGTCTTTATCTCTATCTGTAGCATATTGCTTTATACACATTTGGACAAGATTTCATTTAGAACAAGAGCGCCAGAATGGCACTTAATCGCTCACCTGTGGCAGAGGAGACAATGCCAAAGAAGGCAAATTTTGCAGGTGCTAGAGTGGACATAAATTCATATACCATAATGTTATTTTTGTTGATTCAAGGACCACAACACCCAACATTAATTCTCCAATTAGGCCAGTTCAATAGCTTGTCTAAGATAGTATGGTCACATAACAACTGTGTAAGTTTAATGATGATCAAATATAAACTGTTAGTGCTAGAGTGCACACAACATCAAATACTCACATTTTTTGACAATTCAAGGGCCATAACTCTGACAATATTTAAGTTCAATAACTCGTTCAATATATTATGGATACATAATAACTGTGTAAGTCTGTCAAAGATTAAATGAAAACTGCAAGTGCTACATACACACAAGGTCAAATAGTGCAATTTTTGAGGATTCAAGGGCCATAATTCAGACATAAATTAACCGATTAGGCCAGTTTAAGAACTTGTCCAAGATGTTATGGTTATATAACAACTGTGTAAGTTAAGCGAAAATCAAATGAAAAATGCTGGTGCTAGAGTGCACACAAGGTCAAAAAGTGCAGATTTAGACAATTGAAGGGTCATAACTCTGACATTAATATTCCAATTTGGCCAGTTAAAGAACTTGTATGAGATATTACGGTTAAATAACTACTGTGTAAGTTTGATGAGGATCAAATGAAAAATGCTGGTGCTAGAATACACACAAGGTCAAACAGCACATTTTTTAATGTTAAAAGGGCCATAACTCTGACATTAATAATCCGATTTGGCCAGTTCAAGAACTTGTTCAAGATATTATGGTTATATAACTACTGTGCAAGTTTAGTGAAGATCAAATAAAAAAATGTGGGTGCTAGAGTGCACACAAGGTCAAATAGTGCAGTTTTTAATGTTTCAAGGGCCATAACTCAGACATTAAAAATTCGATTTGACCAGTTCAAGAACTTGTCCCGAGATATTATGGTTATATAACTACTGTGTAAGTTTGGTGATAATCAAATGAAAAATGTGGGTGCTTGAGTGCACATAAGCTCAAATAGTGCATTTTTTAATTTTTCAAGGGCCATAACTTTCGCATTATTGTTCGATTTGGCCAGTTCAAGAACTTGTCTGAGATATTATTGTTATATAACTACTATACACAATGTAAGTTTTGTGAAGATCCAATGAAAAATGCAGGTGCTAGAGTGCACACAGCATAAAAGTTAACGGACGGACGGATGACAGACAACATGCGATCAGAATAGCTCACCTTGAGCTTTGCTCAGGCGAGCTTAGAAAATGTGCTGTAGTGAAAATTTGACATTTAAATGTCCAGCTGTAGCTGGTAATATACAGATAATACATAAGCTCTTTGTTAATGAGTATACACAGTCTTGATAATTTTTTATGTTTGTTTTTCTAAAAAACAAAGAAAAAACATCTCGATACCATGTGTAGAAAAACGTTTGAAACAGGAAGTAATATTGGATTGGTTAATACAAACATACTTCCACTATAGCATATGTGAGTATATATATATATATATATATATATATATACTTGATTTAAATTCTTGCCGAGATCTTTAATACAGTATTTGTCACATAAATACAGAACAACCAAAAATGAGAGACTAGAATGAACATGGTTAAACACAAAACAGTCGTCTCTTATTTGTAGTCTACATTTGAGATGTGGTGGATTTGTAATAACGAGGCATTGATACAAACACATCCATCTGCTTGAACAGGTATGGACAAAGGTTAAGACAGATGTTCAGAACAGATATCATCATCAACATCACGTTCGTCTGGTAGGTATAGACTACGCTGTTGCAGAGAGAATCTGGACATTGTCAGCATCACCTCCATCTGCAGTTACTGTCTTGTATTCCATCCCTGCGTAGTGTTTTGGACTGTCTCTCTTCCTTTTGTTAATAACAGATCGCCTTATAGCAAATACAGCAATACCTGCATTGAAAAAGTACAGATTGTTGTATGTATCATAATATATACATACCAGGAACTCAGTAATTATAAATACTTGATTAAAAGCATGACAAAATTAAGCAAACTAGAAAAAAATAAATAAAAACTAGCGGACCAGAATATTTACGCAAATAGAACTTCCTACAGACATGAATGGTTAAGCAAAAATTGCGCAAACAAAATTCAATATTGTTGGTGCAATTTAACTGTATTTGAAAACTTCATAGAAATGTTCATATAACTCTAAATAAACCAACAAACTATATGCACAGCAACAATCCTTGCTAGTCCTTAAAGGTAGTGTATCAGGATAAGATACTAGAAATGTCTAAAAAAAATAAAATAAATATCAAAATGGATAAATATTAAAAATAATTACACTATCATTAATGAATATAATATGAATGGTTTGGTATGTCAAATCCACCAAAATGTGACAAAATCAATATTTAAATTGGAGTGAAACGAAATCTGCATTCTAAAAGTAGTTAAATAATGCTTGACAACCTTCACATCATCATTCAGAGTCTTTCTAATATAAAACAATTTTTACTATGTGTTAACCTGTACAACTGATCAAATTGAAATCAAAACGAAACCAGGTGACTCATTTAATGTCATGTCTAAAAATATGTTGCAACTTTAAGTAGGAAATCTCTTTTAGTCTAACCTAAGTGTGTAGCCTAAAGTTAGAAAATCCCTTTCCAATAAATTATTTTGGCATGTTTTAATAGATATCCTTTGGTAAAAACAATTTTAAAATTTTGAAAAATCTTGATTTATTCCCTTTAATGAACAGTTTAGAAGCAGTTGTGCTACAATGTCACTTACTGGTTTTACTTTATTAATTTCTTGGATTCTGTAAATGTTATTAATTTTAATAGAAGAAAAATGTATTTCCACAGTAACACCAAAGCTTATGAGAACTGTCCGCTGCCATGTGTTTGCAATAAATCACTTCCTTGCTTTCTATGATAAATATCTTACCAGCAATTAGTATTCCTACAGCTACACCAATACTTATGAGAACTGTTCGCTGCCATGTGTTATTAGCCATAGAAGACCCAGTGCGTGAAGTAGACATATTTTCCTCGTTAAACCAACTTGGGACAAAACAGTTGTCTTCCTTACAACAGCACAGCGTTGACTCGATATGTGTATCAGGGTCCTAAAATTCAATCAAGATTAGATATGCTCATTTGCAATAATTCATAATTTCAACGCCGGGACCAATAAGCTCAGTCATTAGCACGTCTGAATATCAATCCAGGGGTCGTGAGTTTGAATCCCGGCTCGGCCCAGCCTCTGTGATGATTGAAATACGACATTGCATCTCATTATCATTCTCCTCTCACTGCTGATTCAAGTGGGAAAGTTATAAGTTACTTGAGGAGATGAGGTGTGCATGTTAAGTACTGATTAACCTTCTAGGATCCCAGGAAACAATGGTTAGATTAACTGATCGTCTGTTTGCCCTCGATGGCATAAAAATGATGCTAAATATTCAATCAATCAATCAATCATAATTTCAACATATACACACCAGACTGCTAATTGTGCTCTTTAATGTGTTTTACCCGATGAATATGACATCTTAAGATAAAGTCAAACCTGTTTTCATCAGCCAGTTGAGGGAATTAGCAAAAATGGCCTTTTAAGACAGGTTGTTGCTTAAAACATGTTAATATGCTCTGAAAGCATAGAAACAGGAAATAGTAAATGTGGCTTGTTAATAGAGGTGACCTCATACACAGGTTTGACTGCACATAAAAATATTTTTTTATTTTTGAAAATAACAAAGACACAATTGTTTACCCTTTTCACGGTACATGAGCCCTGGTTGGCATTAGTGAGATTCCTGGTAGCACAGAAGTGTGTGTAATCACACCCGAATTCTTCTGAAGTGATAGTTAAAGTTCCATCCTGATCTTTCTTCTCCACTTTTCTCATACACCATGTATCCTGGTGGGGGCAGATCTCCATCTCAATGTATCCTTTGGACAAATAAATACATGAACATGTTTTACACTAAACTTTGCCATAAATCAATACAAATCCATTGTTTCTCTTTCGTAAGGAAAGAAGACAATAATCTTACTGGCAGTGGCAATGAATTTTTGGAATATCCCTCGTACAATGAAACAAATGTTAACTTCCATTGAGGTCAATGATTGAAATTATTCTTCAGGAATGACTACTGACCAGAAATAGACACTATCTACCTTAATGAAAGTAAATAAAAACTATCAACCTCAATGAATAGATGCTATCAACCTCAATGAATAGACACTAGAGACCTCAATGAATAAACTCTATCAACCTCACTGAATAGACACTATTGACCTCAATGAACAGACAATATCAACCTAAATGAATATACTAGACATTATTAACCTCAATGAATAGACACTAATGACCTCAATGAATAGACACTATTGACAACAATGAATAGACAATATCAACCTCAATGAATAAACACTATCAACCTCAATGAAAGTAAATAGACATTATTATATATCATCATGAATGCTTCAATCTGATTGGTTGAAACCAGAACTAATCGGGTCAAATAAAATTAACTATTTACCACTTATTCCTTCAAAACTGAACTATTGACCACTTATTCTGCCTAAACCGGTTTCACCCGGTTACTGGGTCAATAGTTTAAATGAAACGTTCTTCTGTTCTCATGTTGATAGTCCATTAAAACTCCATTTGCTCTACTCAATAAAACAACTGTTACAGTTAAACTGAACTGTTTATTACATTCTGTAAATTAAAACTGACACTGAAGTACCAACTTTTTAATGCTAAAATATAATTAAACTATTTTCCACAACTGACATGTTTATATAATGTCGTCAGGTTGTATACATATTGGCATTGATGATGTTATTTTGATCAAGAGCAGATCCAGCATGTAGCTAAATACTGGTGACATTGTACTTTTAATAGTTGGAAATATTTTAAGTCAGAGAATATATGAAGTTTAGGAATGTAACCCTTATGGTTGAACTTGTTAGTGGAGAACAGACATACAAAGGCTACGATAAAAATTAATATACTTTTCACTCCTCTGTTATAAACGCAGCGAAAGTATAAATGAAATGAGGTGAAAACTTCTAATACATTTGTATGTAATACGACTTCTTGACATACCTTTTTTATTTTTATTCAATATAATAAAACAACTATCTTTCTTTTTAGCGAATGATGGTTAAAATTATCTATCCTCGAAAAATGACTATTGACCTAAAGCAGAAAACTATTGACCGAGACGCAGTCAAGGTTAATAGTTTGCTGCTTTGGGTCAATAGTCATTTTTTCTTGGATAAATGATTTTAATCATTGACCGCTAAAAAAGTAGATGGTTGTATACTATCAACCACAATGAAAATAAATAGACACTGTGGACCTCAATGAAAGTAAACATACACTATCAACCTTAATGGAAGTAAACAGACACTATCATCTCAATGAAAGTAAAAAGACACTATCATCTCAATGAAAGTAAAAATACACTATCATCTCAATGAAAGTAAATAGATGCTATCATCTCAATGAAAGTAAATAAACACTATCGACCTCGATGAAAGTAAACAGACACTATCATCTCAATGAAAGTAAATAGACACTATCGAGCTCAATAAAAGTAAATAGACACTATCATCTCAATGAAAGTAAATAGACACTATCGACCTCAATGAAAGTAAATAGACACTATCATCTCAATGAAAGTAAATAGACACTATCATCTCAATGAAAGTAAATTGACACTATCGACCTCAATGAAAGTAAATAGACACCATTGACTTCAATGAGAGTAAATAGACACTATGATCTCAATGAAAGTAAATAGACACTATCATCTCAATGAAAGTAAATAGACACTATCATCTCAATGAAAGTAAATAGACACTTCGACCTCAATGAAAGTAAATAGACACTATTGACCTCAATGAAAGTAAACAGACACTATCATCTCAATGAAAGTAAATAGACATTATCATCTCAATGAAAGTAAATAGACACTATCATCTCAATGAAAGTATAAAGACACTATCTTCTCAATTAAAGTATAAAAACACTATCATCTCAATAAAAGTAAATATACACTATCATCTCAATGAAAGTAAATAGACATTATCGACCTCAGTGAAAGTAAATAGACACTATCATCTCAATAAAAGTATATAAACACTCTCATCTCAATGAAAGTAAATAGACACTATCAACATTGAAAGTAAATAGGCACTATCATCTCAATGAAAGTAAACATACACTATCAACCTTAATGTAAGTCAATTGACACTATCATCTCAATGAAAGTAAATAGACACTATCAACCTTAATGTAAGTCAATTGACACTATCATCTCAATGAAAGTAAATAGACACTATCATCTCAATGAAAGTAAATAGACACTGTCAACCTCAATGAAAGTAAATAGATGCTATTGACCTCCATGAAAGTAAACAGACACTGCGGACCTTAATGAAAGTAAACATACACTATCAACCTTAATGGAAGTCAATTGACACTATCATCTCAATGAAAGTAAATAGACACTATCATCTCAACGAAAGTAAATAGATGCTATTGACCTCAATGAAACTAAATAGATACTATCGACATCAATGAAAGTAAATAGATGCTATTGACCTCAATGAAAGTAAATTGACACTATCGATCTCAATGAAAATAAATAGACACTGCGGACCTTAATGAAAGTAAACATACACTATCAACCTTAATGGAAGTCAATTGACACTATCATCTCAATGAAAGTAAATAGGCACTATCATCTCAATGAAAGTAAATAGACACTATCAACCTCAATGAAACTAAATAGATGCTATAGACCTCAATGAAAGTAATAGACGCTATTGACCTCAATGAAAGTAAATTGACACTATCGATCTCAATGAAAATAAATAGAAGCTATGAACCTCAATAAAAGTAAATAGACACTATCATCTCAATGAAAGTATATAGACACTATCATCTCAATGAAAGTAAATAGACACTATCAACCCCAATGAAAGTAAATAGACGCTTTCGACCTCAATGAAACTAAATAGACGCTATCGACCTCAATGAAAGAAAATAGACGCTATTGACCTCAATGAAAGTAAATTGACACTTTCGACTTCAATGGAAGTAAATTTATGCTATCGACCTCAATGAAAGTAAATAGACGCTATCGACCTCAATGAAAGTAAATAGACACTATCAACCTCAATGAAACTAAATATACGCTATCAACCTCAATGAAAGTAAACAGACACTATTGACCTCAATGAAAGTATATAGATGCTATCGACCTCAATGAAAGTAAATAGACACTATTGATCTCATAAAACTAAATAGACACTATCGACCTTAATGGAAGTAAACAGATATAATATTTTAGGTAACATACCATGTATGTTGTTTGTGTTAGGGTCTGTCTTAGTCTTGTAACAGGTATGATCATGTTCTCTTGACTCCTTAATACCATGGGTATTACAATTATTTTGTGAGTCACAGCAGTACAGTGTCCCGGACTGTTCCTTATATCTAGCCTAAAACAAACAGTATTAAACATAATATGATACCAGGAATAGGTTTCACTCACATTAATTTAGATAGTCAAATACTTTAAAACTGAAAGCATGCAGAAATATATACTGACTGTTTAAATGGAGTATATTAGAGAAAAAAAACGCTATAAATTTCTTTAAAAAAAATCGTTTTAAAATGGTTAAAATACATCTCATTATCGTTAATAGACAAAATCCGAATGGCTTAGTATGTAAAATGTATAAAAATGTGACAAAATCGCTATATGAATCTGAGTGGTAAACCTGAATTGAAATCCCCATTCTAAAAATAGACAGCACTTAAATACTGCTAGACAACTTTCACATTGTCATTCAGACTCTTTCTAAGATGAAACATGTTTAACTACTGTAAACCTGTATAACAAATCAAATTAAAATCAAAATGATATCATGTGACTCATTAAATATGTCACAAAATATATTGCAATTTTATGCGGGAAATCTATTTCAGTCTAACCTAGGCACGTAGCCGAAGTTAGGAAATCCCTTTTCAATATATTATTTTGGCATGTTTAAATAGATATTCTTATGGCAATATGGGGTCAGTGAGTATACATAGGCATAATATATTGGAAAAAAATGTTTTTAGTCAATATTAAAACTTTGAAAAATCCTGATTAATTTCCTTTAAACAAACATTTTCTTAAGTTTTACATACAGTAAATACATAAAAACTCAATTTTGACTGGTTATATATTTATTGTATCAATATCAATGATATCACATACAGTTTTACTGAAACCAATCTAAAATCTTGATCGCAATTAAATACTAAAGAATATTCACCATTACAACACTGTTTTCCCCTATTGAAGGAACCAGCCCCTATTCCCCAAAATCTAAAAAAAACACATAGACTGATTTATACATGTACATTTATATTCACTCAGTTGCAGAGCATTAGCCTTGTAAAATAATAGTTATTGTTTACTCAGTACTGAATACAGCCCAAACCAAATAACTTGCTTGTTACGTACCATATAACCCTGCAACATTTGTTTTCCTTCACACAAGTTGTGCATGTCGCAAGTGTATATCACAGTGTAAGTCTCAGCCGTGGAGTCCTCCCCTCCTTCAGTCAGCTTATTTGTAATTGAATGCTTAAATGCCATACAGTGATATCCAGGTTGTTCTTCAGGCAATGCTGACTGGTTTCCGGACGTGTCAGTGTTTGGAAGAACTTTTGTAGAAAAGCTATTTGCTAGTTGTTTCTCCCCTGTTGCACAGGACATGTTTTTCCAGCCAGACAACTCATCTTCTGTTCCAGACCAACAGTACTGTACATTTGGTTTAACTGTAGCTGTTGCATCAAGAGTCGTACTATAAAAATCAGAGAACAAAAAGAAACTTTTAATGACGTAACAGCAATTTGATAAATTTTCACTAACACTACATTTTACATATCTACAATACATGATGCAAATATACATGAAGTTAGAAGGACCTGATGTATGAGCTGACCCTTAATTTCATTTTAGAAAGGGGCACAACTCTTGTCAATGGTTAAAAAGCATCACATTTTGCATATTTTTGGTTTATATTTATTAATGATAATGAGATGCTTTTTTATCCGTTTTGATAATTATTTTATTTTTAAAGACTTTCATAAGAGTTTTATCCTGATACTCTCCCTTTAAGACAGAGCTGCCCCTCTTGATGAACTGTTACCATTATTACTGATGTTTGTCCCACCCAAGAGATTACCCCACATCTTAGATTCAAAATCATTTTTACAGAACGTTTCTTGCAATAAGATTATATCAAAGCCTTTTTTATGTAGCCTGTGGAATATCTTCTTAAACTTTTTGTTTTCCGTTAGGCCATTATTTAACATTGATTGAGTAAATTGTAAAAGACATTTCTTTATTGGTGCAAAAAATGAGCATATATATGTATACATATAATAACATACATGTGTACACATACATACCCATATGCATACATACACATCTAAACACACACAAGCATTCATGTATAAAGAATGGTGAAAGGTGATATACAAATACTGTAATAATACATTTTATTTTGTTTTACATTTCAAGTCACCAATGTGGATGTTTAAGTGTTATCCTCCTTGTGCACTTTAGCAATGGAGTGGTCATTTTCTTTTCAGGCCTAAAAAAATAAATGTTGTGTTTAAGGTTTCATGCTGAAAAAAAAATTGGGTCGGTAGGTAGGACTATTTTTTTTTTGGGCTGATTTTTTTAGATGCAAAATCAAAGGGTCGGTGTTTTTTGGTTATTTTTTTCTTCATTTTCTCTCGCAGTTACTCAGTTTTGCATGCAAAGTAATTACACCTTTTTCAAAAGCATTTGGTGACAACATAATTATTGTATACTTTGGTAGTTTGTCTGCTTTTGTAGTTTGAATGTTTTCCTTTCCACTTTCAATATATTCTCATTTGTTCTGCACCATGTGCACCATATTGCAATAGGTTAGAGTGGGTATTCAACGGAATCTGTTAAAAAAAGTATTATTAAATATATAAAAGGAATTTCATTTTATATATTTATTATATCTGTGAAAATATTTCAAAACTACCAACCAATTTTGACACTTGGACATAATCCTGAATTTCAAAGTTTGTGCCAGAGTTTGTGTTCATTTCACATGTAAAAACGCTTCCTTTTTGGCCTTCCTCAGGTGCAGGGTGGAACAGATAAAAGACCTGTTCCATGGTGAATGAATAGTTGATTGGATGAAAAACCTTTTTGCCGGCGGTATGTTCATACATGTGAACCTTTTTGGAAAGCAATGAGGGAAACCTTTTTTTTTTACACCTAGCATTCTTTATACGTCTTAACAAGTATCCGCTTTGATCCCGCAATTTTCCCGTCCAATAAAAAAACAAGGCAAATACTAGAAAATAGCCCAATGTTTAAACCGAGATTAGAAAGTTGCGCATGCGCGCCTCGATACCGTATACAAAAAATGGCGAACAATTCGCGATGAATACATTCCTTGGAGATTCAACAAGAATTTCCTCGTGTTATAACTTATTGCCGAGGAACGTTCAATGTCTAGTTTGCAAATGATTTAATAATTATAACTGCGTTGAAATGTAGAAAGAATAAATACTGTAACCATTTCAGAAACGAATTTGTATCATTTCTTTTTCACAGTTTTTCAGATTGTTTACTTTTGGTCTTCAGGCACAGTTGTGCTTCGAATTTCAAGTCGCACTTTTCTAAAAGTTTCGTCTTTGGTATACAGTTTTATATATTGGTTTTCGCCCGATACTTGGAGCACCTGAACCATCCCTAACAAGACAGTCGGCGAAATTTTTTAATTTTGTTTTTTGGAAAAAAAAATATACGGTCGGGACCTTTTACTGTGGGTCGGTTGGGAAACCATAAACACAACATTTATTTTTTTAGGCCTCATCAGAAACTCCATCCAAGAAGAAGAAGATAAGTTGCTATACAAATTCATATTAAGGACATTCAACGATTTGTTAATATGAATTAGGTAACTGGCAAGCGAATAGGTACCTAGATATTCACATTGTACAAATACAATACATAATATGAGATAATTATTAACTGATTCTTACTATGTGCTGAAAATACAGCACACAGATAAAACGACTGCGAAGAAGAAAATGACCTTTGTTTCGAGCAAAATTAACAATTTTATCTTCTTGTTTTTGTTATTATTTTTTCTCCATCACTTCGCAATTTTTTTTGGTCACAGTGAAGTTTTAAGTCGCCTTAAAATTAACATCACTTTTTTTCTGGATGCTAGCGAAGTGCAAATTACAACTATAACCAATATTTGGTATATTCTCTAATCCGTGGATAAGTGTCGCCACACATGTGGGAATGCAAATTGCAATAATCGGTTACTTCTGATCCAAATATCCACAGGCAATTTTCGGCATATGTGTTAACACCCCATGCCAACATAGTATAGGTTGCTAGGCAACGCAATCGTTTGGCTGACCAAGATCAAGGTTTATCTTGCATAGAGTTAAAACATCCAGCGTCTAACTGAAACCGATCATTTTTTTCAACTGTCAATCAAAGTTTTCCATGAACAAAGTAACTTTCCACGTATTACATAATCATCCTTTGTGTTTGCGAGATGCATAGATGACTGGTAACAGTGTAATTCAATTCTGAATTACTCGTTCAAACTGAATAATTAGCGTATTTGATTTTTAGAAATTATCGATGATTAAAGAGGTATTGATAATTATGTTGCCGCTAACTATGTTCGAGTCGAAATAAACAAATTGAACAATCGATTATAACAACTGTTAATTCAGTGTCTGTAAGTGATGTGTAGAATTCAAAAATTGTTTTGTTATTCAATTTGTTTGTTTAAATTAGCTGGTTTAATTACTCTAAATATTTGTGATCCGACCTATAACTCAATATATATAATATATATAATAACTACAAAGTTTGACTTCCAAAGAGCCTTGATATATTGGAAACAACAGAAAGTATGAAATATTTATAAATGAGAATTAAGAAGGTCAAGTAAGAAACAGTTAGTTTAAGCAGTGTGTAGACTGCATTGGGGATAGCATGTAACACAGCATCTGAAATTTTAAAAATGTGTGTTTAATGTATGTTTCATGAACTAATGATTATGTTTTGCATTTTAATTAAAAAATGTTTATTTGGTAAAAAATAAAAATGATATGTGAACAGAGAAATATCTTTTTGATTACTCTTTCGGAGATAAAGTTATAGATAAATAGCATTTATCTTCTGCTTTTACCAGGTACTAGTTTTCGATGTTCTTTGCAAAAAAAAATTAAACAATAATGAGTGGCATGAAGAATACTCCTACCATGAAAAAGTCGATTGTAAGTGCATTTAGCTGTATCTTTATTCAGAAAGTTAAACTCCGTTCTTTAAGAATATATCACACAAAAACTAGTTCTTTAATTACAACATCAGATAAAAGACAAGAAGGCAGTCAACCAACACATTTGATATAAATAAAAAACAATATAAAACATAAAAACAATATAAAACAAAAATACACATAATGACATAGCATTAATTTTAATGAAACTAAGTTTTTGTGTAACCGTGTGACGAAATTTACCACTTCTCCCTATTTTTTCTCCACTTCTCCTTTTGTTTGGATGATGGAGAAGTCACTTCTCCCTAAAATTCAGGCCCAGTTTGAGCCCTGTGTAACACACCACGTTTGCCTTTTCCTTGCAGCTGCCATGTGGCCGTGTCAGTTGGACATTGGCCAGGTTTTTAACGGCTGGGTTTTTAATAATAAAACTGCTGGGTTTTAGATACTAAATCCAAGACATTTCTGAAGCGCTACGATTCTTTTTTATTATTCTTGTTATTTATCGGCAGCATTATTTATCTTTGTGTACATTTTGTTTACATTTAAAGTGGTATATTGTGTTTTATAATATAATATATTTTATACATATATATCAGTAGAGCTTTCAAAATAACTATTTATGATTCAAAATAAAAAATGAATTTGTAAAACAAGATTTCTTAAGAATCCTTACATTTTATGTAATCAAACTAATATCAGTCTATATATCTGAGTGTTCCAAATCACCCATAAAAACAGACAGTTGTCATTTCTGATTTTCAATGTTAGTATATATCTCTATATTGTTTATTTCTGTTTTGTTTTCAAACCCTACATGTTACCATATGAGCTTGCATACTCGACTTTGCCGCACATTCGTTTGTATTTGCTCGCTATTAGTGGGATAAATTGTATATTGGCCATGGACTTTGTCAATTTCTAAAATAATGTCGTTCTCATGATAATATTTCAATTTAAATCACTAAATACTGAAAAAATACAGTTGTTAACTACCATGAACTGTTATAACAAAACAAAAACGAAAACAATTTTCCCATCTTCAATTTACCGCGAAAACACATGTCAACACGAAACGAAGTTCATCTTCTTTGTAACCTAGAATTTGTGCAGGGAAAAAGAAACGATAAGAAGACATTAACAAGTTATCCATAATATTTACTTACCAAAACGTCAATAGAATCTCGGTAACGAATAAAACAACTGGTAGTACGTCTGACAAAACAGGAAGTGTTTGTTTGGATACCATCTTGAAAATAACGCTCACATCATTTAAAAAGATATTACATGGGGTAATGAAGACACACATATGCGCTTTTATCATAAATGTGTAAATCAAAATATATGAAAATATAAAAATTGTAAATGAGTGTTTTTGTCAAAATGATTTTATTAATTGGAAAATAGATATTTACAAAGATATAAGCGACTTACTTCCAGTTTCACAATTCTCATTTTTGAAGAGAAATACTCAAAGATTAGAGTGAATCTGTGATATCGTTACGCTCGGTTGACAAAATACTTAACGATGGCATCTGGAGAAAATACACACATACACGGAGAAATTGTTGTAGGTCCTATAAGTTTCCTGTAGCGAAATATCATAACGAGTGGGTCAACTTATTTCAACCAAGATTACATTACTCTGCTGGGCCGCGTTCACTACGGTTAAACGTTCAATTTCTTTGCAAACTTTTAAAAATATAAGTCAGCGCTGAATGACTTTACTCTCTTTGCTGCTCCTCCTTTCGATCATAATTTCAGTTACTATCCATTACCATGTGCGTTTCAGATCCAGGCTTATCTAGCATGCGTGACTCATGTAAACAAACTTTAATGCACAGTTCAAAAGAGGAAACTTGTATACTAACAATATATACTACATGTGTATTAATTTTTTTAATACACTGTACTAAAATAATAACTGATTGATACTTTTCGAACAGCTCATATTTCATGGGTCCGGTCTAATTCAAATATCGGAAATTATAGTGAGTTTGATGATAAACAATAGTATTTTGCACCAGATATGATCCACAATATTTGCAAATATTACTATTATTCAAGTTTTTTTATTGAATTTCATGGAGGAAAGTACTTGTTAGCAGCTTAAACATCTATCAAACTTCCAAAAATTATTGAGTAACACAACTCTGTAAAACATCAGTGATCAACAATTATTGTTGTATTCTGGGCTGGAAATGAAACATCTTGTATTGAACATCATACAATTACAATACAGATATATCTAAATAACTTCAATATTTTGTTTTAGATGGAGAACTCTCTGTCAACAGGAACAAAGCCGAAAGTACAGAAAGATGGACAGTACAGTGATCCTTTGTTCAAAAAGCTTTCTAAAATAAATGGTGAAATTAATAAATTACCCAAGAATGAGTTACAGAGGAAACTCAAAGATAAAGGATTAGATTCAAGGTAGAATACAGTTGATCAATATATATATAAAAAGTGTAAATTTGAAATATTTTCAGTATAACTGGTGTCATTAGTGGAAACAGTATTGATATCCACATGTGAATACAATATCCTTACTAATATATTTTAAAGTGATGTGTCAATACTTCAAAACATTTTTTTTTCTAATGCGGTTAAACGCCATTTTCAACACATTTCAGATTATATATGACATTTCCAGTATTATTGATGGAGGAAGATCTATGCATGAATCTGAGTAGAACCACCATCCTTCCGCAAGTAACTGGCAAACTTTCTCACATAAAGTTTTTGAAGCGAGAGGGACTTGAACCTACAACCTTACCAGTGAGTGGTAAACTGATCTTGAGATGGCAACTTAGACCACTTGGCCGTGAAGGACCCTCAAAACAATTTAAAAAGAGCTTTGTTATAAATTTACAAGTGAGATGCTAAAATTTATTCTCCAACTTTCCATTATCATCATCTTTTTCTCTATTTCTAACACCAGAAACATTCTCATATGTCTTCAACTCTTTTTCATTTTGCAGTATTTATTGTATATTTTTTTAATTTATCCTGATTGCAAAGTAAGCTCAGAGCTTACCATTTCTTGGCTAGAACCAATACTGGATGTTTGAGCTGAGCTGAGGATCGAGCCCAAGATCTATGGCGTGAGTCATCAACTCCCCTCCATTACACTACACCACTACTTTGGACAGTTGTTGATAAATTGTATTTTCTTCAAATAGAGGTGTAAAAGAAGTTCTAAAGAAACGGTTGAAGAACTATTATAAGCGGAGAAAGCTGATGAAGAGCAAAATTCGAGCTGTTGGCGGCACCAAGTATGATTATCTGGCAGTCATAGACTTTGAAGCAACCTGTGATGAAAACAATACCAGATACAGACATGAAATTATAGAATTCCCAGTCATTCTGGTGGATGTGGAAAAAATGGAAATAGTTAGTTTCTTTCAATTTAAAAGAAAACAGCATCAGTTGTCCTTTCTTGTCAATCATGTCAACTTGATTGTTTTAGTAAAATTTGGTACCTTAATGTTTTAAAGGTAATTGTGATGCTCTTTTTTCTTTTTTAACCAATCTTAATTAAATGCATGATGAAAAAGTCTGATTTGAACACTAGCTAATACCACAGAAGTGAATAGTGTACGAGAGTAAAAATATGCAGAGTATCTCGCATTAATACCCTGACATTTATCATTAAATCCATTAATCTCCTTTGCAAAGATATATTAAGTAAGGTTCTGTCAAGCCTTACATGTATATTATTTTTTGCCAATGAGACCGTCATTAAAAAAAAGATTGTTTGCTGTGTACTCCTATCTACTCAGTAATTAATTGAAGCCAACCAAACTTTTAATTGACTTTCTGTCCATTTTTGTTTAAAATCAAAATCTGGCAAAACATAAACATTTTAGCTACCTACCTATACTCACGTGAAAAATACTGGGACATAGCACAGCAACAAACATTTTTAAGGCTGGCGTGAGATTAATAAATGAGCATTTATTTGAGAAAAAATATTAACACATAGGTCCTATTCAGAAAAATAGTACATTTATCATTCATATATATATAAGATCACTTCTAAAGAAATGAGAAAGAAATAGTTTTCCAAGATTCTATAAATAACACTATGCATGTATTGATATATTTAGTATATTCATAAAATATCAACCTCTCAAGCAAACATTCTTTACAGTAATTAACTGATGTTTTTTAAGATGTTTGGATAAGTCCAGAAGTTACTTAATATTTTGATTACAAGAACAAGTGTTGTAGAGCGTGTGGTTCAGTCTCAGAGCACCGAACCCATGGTCAGAAGGTCGTGAGTTTGATCCTCCACAATGGCTAAGTGTGGTGTTCTTGAGCAAGACACTTTTCCGCATATGCTTAGTACTGGTTCTAACCATGAAAACTTTGAGCGGGATTTGTCTAAGTTGTAAGAACTTGTTTCACAATCGAAGTAAAATAAATAAGATTGAACTAAGTGTATGTGGACAAAGCACTGATGAATCATTACTGATACAGTACACTAGGTTTAAAGGGATTATATTGGCAATTAACACAAACACGCTTTTAATCCAGACTTTTCCTGTATGCAGTGTGCACAAAATAATGCTTATGTATTGACGTATAACCTTTATTTACTTGAAAGTTATCAAATTAACACTAACTGAATATTGGCCAAAACTTTAATACGTCCAACAATAAAATATTGCGCAATGTTTACATTGAACTCCGTAAACTTCCCGAACAAAGCCTCGAAAACGAGATCAGGAACGAGTTTTCACGATGTTATCCGATGATTGATTGGAAACCCGAAAGCGGTTCATTGGAAATGTTGATTGTAAACAAAAACAAAAACACGGCTTCAGAAACCCGATGTTTGTAATAAAGAGGTTATGCAATTAGACACTTTAGACGCGTATATCTCTAAGTTATAAGTGTATTTTCATGCTGGGTGTATGTATTTAGGACAGGGATTGACGGTAATATGCCAGTATAATCCCTATAAGGGTTCGGACACAGTCTAGTGAACTTTGTTCTGTGATCATGAGTCTCCCATATCTCTGTATGTGGGAAAGTAGTCTTTGTTATGCCGTCATTAGTTGTGTCAAGTACTGGTTAATCACCTAGCGTATCCAAGGAACAATGATTACATTTAATGCCTGCCAATAAGTAATTGAAATACGGAGATGGTGTGAGCTCAAGTACTGGTTAACCTTCCAGGATCCTAGGAAACATTGGTTAGGTTAACTGATCGTCTTTTAGTTCTCGATGGCATAAAAATGATGCTAAATATTCAATCAATCAATCATTGTCATACAATGGCAAATTGAAATTAAATCCATGTAATCTGTTATCCTTTTTTTCTTTCAACATTTACAGGTTGACAAGTTTCATGAATATGTGAGGCCATATGTAAACCCGAAACTGACAGATTTTTGTACACAACTAACAGGAATAACTCAGGTTTGTAACTTTCTCATACTGTTAAGTATAACTTATTGTACACAACTAACAGGAATAACTCAGGTTTGTAACTTTCTCATACTGTTAAATACAACTTATTGTACACAACTAACAGGAATAACTCAGGTTTGTTATTTTCTCATACTGTTAAATACAACTTATTGTACACAACTAACAGAAATAACTCAGGTTTGTAACTTTCTCATACTGTTGAATACAACTTATTGTACACAACTAACAGGAATAACTCCGGTTTGTAACTTTCTCATTCTGTTGAATACAACTTATTGTACACTACTAACAGAAATAACTCGGGCTTGTAACTTTCTCATACTGTTGAATACAACTTATTGTACACAACTAACAGGAATAACTCCGGTTTGTAACTTTCTCATACTGTTGAATACAACTTATTGTACACAACTAACAGGAATAACTCTGGTTTGTAACTTTCTCATACTGTCGAATACAACTTATTGTACACAACTAGCAGGAATAACTCAGGTTTGTAACTTTCTCATACTGTTGAATACAACTTATTGTACACAACTAACAGGAATTACTCAGGTTTGTAATTTTCTCATACTGTGAAATACAACTTATTGTACACAACTAACAGGAATAACTTAAGTTTGTAACTTTCTCATACTGTCCAATACAACTTATTGTACACAACTAACAGGAATAACTCAGGTTTGTAACTTTCTCATACTGTTGAATACAACTTATTGTACACAACTAACAGAAATAACTCAGGTTTGTAACTTTCTCATACTGTCGAATACAACTTATTGTACACAACTAGAAGGAATAACTCAGGTTTGTAACTTTTTCATACTGTTGAATACAATTTATTGTACACAACTAACAGGAATAACTGCAGTTTGTTACTTTCTCATACTGTTGAATACAACTTATTGTACACAACTAACAGGAAAAACTCCAGTTTGTAACTTTTTCATACTGTTGAATACAACTTATTGTACACAACTAATAGGAATAGCTCCGGTTTGTAACTTTCTCATACTGTTGAATACAACTTATTGTACACAACTTACAGGAATAACTCAGGTTTGTAACTTTCTCATACTGTTGAATACAACTTATTGTACGCAACTAACAGGAATAACTCAGGTTTGTAACTTTCTCATACTGTTGAATACAACTTATTGTACACAACTAACAGGAATAACTCAGGTTTGTAACTTTCTCATTCTGTTGAATACAACTGATTGTACACAACTAACAGAAATAACTCGGGCTTGTAACTTTCTCATACTGTTGAATACAACTTATTGTACACAACTAACAGGAATAACTCCGGTTTGTAACTTTCTCATACTGTTGAATACAACTGATTGTACACAACTAACAGAAATAACTCGGGCTTGTAACTTTCTCATACTGTTGTATACAACTTATTGTACACAACTAACAGGAATAACTCAGGTTTGTAACTTTCTCATACTGTTGTATACAATTTATTGTACACAACTAACAGGAATATCTCAGAATTATATTTTTTTCATCCTGTTAAATACAAGTTATTGTACACAGCAAAACGGAATAAATTTATAGTACATGTTCATTAACACCAAAATATCTGTATTTTTAAATGTCATTTACAGGCAACTGTTTTTAAATATTGTTTAAAGACAGGTTGTGAAGCAAACAATGTATACCCATGTGATAATTTACTATTACTAAACAATTGCTACTATAGTATCTTCCTAATAACTTTCATGGAGATGTGAAAGAAATTAGTTTATACTAACTTATTGTAGTTCGATTGTGATGAAAGCTCATAGCTTTTATGAACCGCTCTTGCGTCCGCTTCCTTGGTAGAACCAGTACTGAGTGTTGTCTTTTATGAAAGGCATCTGGTTGAGTAGGAGATTGAACCCGCAACCTCTGGCGTGAACCGCCAACACTGTATCAATTAGGCTACTGCCCCGCTTCGGAAAGAAATTAATTACTTTTTCTACATAGACCATACAGTATATGCGATAAACACAGTATGTCAAAATGATTGGTTCATTCTGCAGGCGGTGGTAGATGGAGCAGACAGTTTCCCAGATGTTCTGACCCGTGTGGAAGATTGGATGAATAAACATAGATTAGGTTTTGAAAAGTCATTCGCAGTGTTAACAGATGGGTATGTATAAAATTGTATAAAATATCCTGTATGACATGTTACGGGAAAGTACTCTAAAAAAAATAAGGTGTCCTGCATGGCTGAATGTCTCAAGATCAGTTGCCTCTCATCGTCGAGGTCCAGGTTTCAAATTTGGCCCAACTCAGTCCAACATTTTATTTGATAAAGTTGCCAGGAGGACAATGGTTTTGCTGTTTCATGTGTTTACATATATATGCATCTATAAAACTATATGCCATATATGGTTTGTTTTGCATATAAATTAAACCAGTGGTGTTCGTATTCGTCAATTTCATCGCCTCTCATCGCTGGTTTAAGTGGGAAAGTGGGTGTACTTGAGTATTTGTTAACCTTCCAAGAAACAAGGAGGAAAAGTTAGATTAACTGATCATCTGTTAGCCCTAGATGGCATAAAATGGTGGTTAATATTAAAATAAATTAATTCAAGAAATGGCATGAAGCACATTTTAATATATTATACATCAATGTCATGTGATATATTTGTAGATGTTCTCTGCCCCTAATTTACTGTTTATACATTTCTGTATTCAGGCCATGGGATATGTTTAGGTTCATGTACTACCAGTGTAAAGAGAGCCATATGACAATGCCACTGTGGTCTAAGAAATGGGTGAACGTGAGAAAGTCGTACTGTAATTTCTACCAATGTGGCAGAGGCGGCATTGAGGTCATGCTACAGAATCTAGGTGAGTTATATGCTACTTTGAATACACATGTTTGTATGAAGTTGTTCTCGGAAATAAAGTAATATTGTGTCATGCTGATGCAATGACTTATATAGAGAAGGAATAGCAACTGATTGCGATGTTATTAACGCTCGTGTATTCATCTTGGAAATACAAATCAAAATTCATTCTTTGCACAATGGAATTCTCTACAAAACAAGACCCATCAAATTGTGTTCAAAGATGTTGAAGTAATAACAATTACAAAATTTGTTAACTGCAACTGAAAAATCAAGGAAAGTATCTGATATTTTACTTCAAACTGCAATATTTTAAATTCAAGATCATTTTACGTGTTTAAAACATTATAAAATGGTTTACATTTTATGTAAAAGAAACCAGGTACCTGTGAAATATGAATGATTAATTTATCAATTTACAAATTTTTCGCATGGTATTTTATCAAGATTTAACAAAGTGATGCAAGTTTCCTATCATTCTATATAAGTCCTTGGTTGATGGTAAAAACTAAAATTTCTTATCGTTAATTTATGTACAATGTTAAATTTTCATTGCCTTGAAGTGTATTACAGGTAACATAATTACAATCTTGAACAAAATTATTGAACTTACTTCTGTATTCATATCAATATAACTTCTTATTCATATGTTATTATTCTTCTTGATTTCTCAGGAATGAAGTTCGAAGGAACTCTGCACAGAGGTATAGATGATGCTACCAACATTGCCAGAATCGCTATAAAAATGCTCGGCGATGGATGTGCCCTTAATATTAACGAACACATTCAAATCAATCTCAACCAAAATCCATACGACCCTAAACCGGAAGTTCGCTATGAACCAGTTATTGACAGCGACAGTGATGATGGGAATGAAAATGATGGGCAAAGTGGCAAAGGGGATGAAAGTGGTATGGACAACAGTAAGAAGATAAGGAGAATTCTGAACGATGAACACATTGTCACGGAGTTGGGTGCACTATCAATAAAGGAGGCCATTCCACAGCAGGGTGATGACATTGATGACCTGCTGTCATATTATAAGTTACAAACAGCTTAGAATATTTATCTTAACAGTTAAATACTGGTAGGACCAATTTTTGAAAGCAAAAAAAGTCGTAATAGTTGTGCTCAAGATTGAAAAATCTGTCACATTCTCATTTTAGCTCATCTTTTAAAAATAATGACCTGGGTTCAATTTTTGCCCTTTCCAAGGAGTTTAAATTTTACATATTTTTAAAAGGGGCTACTTGAAGAATCTTCTCTGAATTTATAGGTGCCAGGGTTAAAACCTCTACTTGGTTTATACTGGAAAAAAAGGGTCCTCCATGGCTGAATGGTCCAAGGCGCCATCTCAAGACCACATACCTTTCACCGCTAAGGTTGTAGGTTTGAGTTCCACTCGCTCCAAAGACTTTATGTTTATCAATTACTTGCGGAAGGACGGTGGATCTAATCAGATTCATTTTGAGGTCTTCCTCCACCAATAAAACTAGATATGTCATCTATAATCTGAAATGTATTGAAAATAGCGTTAAACCCCAGTAAAAAAATGTATTTAAACTTAAAAGTCACACAAGCTCCAATGACATATAAATTTTTTGATTTTTTTCCAATAGCAAAATTTTAATTATTAAATGCATTATCTAAGTATAAATGAATATTGCACATCTTTTTATTCTCAATAGAATTTAACCATAATGATTATTATACCAAATTCAGTCTGATGAAAATTGACTTTCAACAAGATTGTGTAAATATATGATGCTTTTTGCACATCTCCTGTGTTTATTAGTCTCCTACCTGTTGAAACAGGTTCCGGGGACTATTGCTTTGCTTGATTCCGTCGGCCACAATTTTGTGTCCGCTCTGTAACTTCCAAATGCACTGATAAATTTTCAGTTTACTTCACAGAAGTGTTCAGTATAACAAGAAGACCTGTCGCACGTAAAAACCTGATTGGCTACCTGAAAGGTTAAGGTCACATACAGGACTTACGCATATTAATGTTGTGTATTTCCATATACTGCATTGGTGGTCTTGTCCATCCTGTAACTTCTAAATGTAAGGACAGATTATTAAATAACTTCACATAAGTGTTAAGCTTAACATGATGACGTTTTGCGCTTAATACTTGGGTCACTACCTCATAAGTCAGGGTCACATACAGGGCACAGCGATATGGAAGCTGTGTATTGGAAGCTAGGTATTTCCATATGCTGCACATTAAGCATAACATGAGGACAAATAATACCTATGGAATAATTGCCAAGCCAACTTCTTTGTCTGTTTTTACTATGGCACATTTTGAACAGTTGTTTTTTGTTCATATGTAAACAACTCTTAAAATATCATAGGTAAACGTTGGAACTATGTCATTATATTATTGCCAATCCGTAAGAGACCTTGTATTGCAGAACAAAATGTATTTTACTTGTTTTAATATTTGTCTAGAACTATTTCAGCTTATAAAGGTTTATCATAATTATGTTGATTATGATCTTTGCTTTACATAATGAAATGAACTAATTGATATTTATAATTATCATAGCAAAATATTTGTACAGTTAAGTAGTCACGTGTCCCTTTGTGGCATCTTGTTATTACAGATATACATGTAATGTTTACTTATTTGCAATAGAATATAATTATGTTGTGTTTTCCCTGTTGTAAAATATAAGATCTTGTGTTAAGTATAAGGATAGGAAAGTGGCTAAGACTGGCATGGAAGAAGGTTGGAGCTTACACCCAACACATTCATACATTTGCATGGAAGACGGACGGACTTACACCCAACACATACATCCACTAGTGTGGAATAAAGGTGGGGCTTGCACCCTGCACACATCTACTGGCATAAAAGAAGACTTGGGCTTACACCTAACACATGCATGTACATCCACTAACATAGAAGACAGGTGGGACTTAAACCAAACACATACATCCACTAGTGTGGAATAAGGGTGGGGCTTGCACCCTGCACACATCCACTAGCATGGAAGACAGGTGGGGCTTGCACCCTGCACACATCCACTAACATGGAAGACAGGTGGAGCTTGCACCCTGCACACATTCACTACCATGGAAGACAGGTGGGACTTAAACCAAACACATACATCCACAAGTGTGGAATAAGGGTGGGGCTTGCACCCTGCACACATCCACTGGCAAAAAGAAAGACTGGGGCTTACACCTAACACATACATGAACATCCACTAACATGGAAGACTGTTGGGGCTTAAAACCAAAGACATTCATTAACTAGTGTGGAATAAGGGTGGGGCTTGCACCCTGCACACATCCACTTACATGGAAGACAGGTGGGGCTTGCACCCTGCACACATCCACTAACATGGAAGACAGGTGGGGCTTGCACCCTGCACACATCCACAAACATGGAAGACAGGTGGGACTTAAACCAAACACATACATCCACTAGTGTGGAATAAGGGTGGGGCTTGCACCCTGCACACATCCACTGGCAAAATGAAAGACTGGGGCTTACACCTAACACATACATGAACATCCACTAACATGGAAGACAGTTGGGGCTTAAAACCAAAGACATTCATCAACTAGTGTGGAATTAGGGTGGGGCTTGCACCCTGCACACATCCACTTACATGGAAGACGGTTGAGGCTTACACCCAAAATATACATCCGCTAACATGGAAGATGGTTGGGGCTTACACCCAAAACATACATCCGCTAACATGGAAGATGGGTGGGGTTTACACCCAACACATACATCAACTAACATGGAAGATGGGTGGGGTTTACACCCAACACATACATCCACTAACATGGAAGATGGGTGGGGTTTACACCCAACACATACATCAACTAACATGGAAGATGGGTTGGGTTTACACCCAACACATACATCCACTAACATGGAAGATGGGTTGGGTTTACACCCAACACATACATCCACTAACATGGAAGATGGGTGGGGCTTATACCCAATACATTTTACCTAGCATCTGCTCAAGTAGAAAAAAGCATGGGTGTACATGAAACACATGTGTCCACTAAAGTGGAAGAAAGGTTGGGCGTACATCAAACACATATGTCCACTAGCCTAGAAGAACGTTGGAGCTTGTACCCAACTCTTATATCCACTGGCTTGGAAAAAATTACCTTACACCCAAAGCACATATCCACTAGAATGGAAGAAGGATGGGTCTTAGTCCATTACATATATCCACTAGCATGGAAGATGTCTAGGGCTTACACACAATACATATCCATTCGCATGGAAGTAGGGCGGGGCATGCATTTATATCCATTTGCATTTAAGAATTGTAGGGCATACACCCAGCACACATATCCACTAGCATGGAAGAATGGTGGGGTTTATATTCAACACACATATCCTCTAGTGTGGTAGAAAATGGGACTAAAACCCCGCTTGTACATCTTGCAACACAGCATCAAAAAATCCAAACTGTTTCTACCTTCTGTGCATTGTGATTTGATTTGTTTGAAATATATGTTGTATAAAACATTTGGCCTATTACCATAGATTTTAAGCTTACTAATTGATATGTCCATGTATGTGTAAATAAATGCTCTGTTGAGATAGTTTAGAAAAAAAAGATACAAGTAAAATGCAGCAGTAGTGCCATATTGTGAATTTCAAAACATTTTTGACATTGTAAATATTGTGTGTTAAAAATCTTTGCTTTTTTGGGTAAGGTCAGTTTTAAAGTTTGTCTTTCGTCAACAGTAAATTGTGGGAAGTGATAATCCAAACCTCAGATCTGATATTACACTATGACAAAAAGACATTCGCATGCAGAAGGTTGTAAGTTTGATCCCTGGCTGGGTCATACTGAAGAATAGAAGCTTCCATGCTTGGTGTCCAGCATTTAGTGTATAGTTTTAGGTCTGGTGGGCCTAGTGTCAGTATAATGTGACTGGGTACGGTATCATACCATGTGTCTGTGGTATGATACTCCAGTGGTGCAGGCTCAGTATGCTGCCTCTAGTAGACACTGTCGCAATATGACAGAAACATTGTTGAAAGCTAACCACCATACAATAAAAACACAATAATGGAAGTCACACAAAAATTAGGTTTATCTCATCAGCGCTTAGCACAAGTAGGCTGAGTTGTACACAGAGCTGTTAGAGTTACAACCTGTTAAAAGGTGTTTACAAATCATGATTTTTTTAGATCAAGTGCATTTTAGCATTTTAAACAAATTATTCCTTTGAAATTCAAGAAACCTTGTTAGTATGTATCTAAAATGCTTTTAAGCTATTTAAAAAATCAAGCCCATGTTGTTCATTCATTAAAAAATCAGAAAACTTCGGTTAATATGTGAATTATATAACTTAACTTAACAGACTGTCCAACAGATCTTTATACAACTGAATTGAGCTAATCCTGTTGCCAGCTGCCATTCATTGTCCACAGCTGTTGCCCTTTATTTCTGTAGGTGAATTCTTCTTTGAAACCATTGAATATGTTTTTATCTGAAACTGAGCTACACTGTTACTTTGAAGTCCTCGGTCAGATTTGTGTTTTTGTCACTATACAATATATATAATATAGATAGCATTCCATATAAAAATATTATCTTATTTTCGTGGGCATAATCCTAGAGCTGCACTCTAAAGGTTGTGGCATTTATTTTTGGTGTGTGTTTATTTTTTCGTACATGGAATATATTCAATTTGTCATTCACAGGTTCACAAGGTTTAAATTAGTTATGTTATAAAATGTGTAAAAAAATACAATTGCTTTAAAATATGCATTCAGTATTTTAATAAAATGAATTATAATTTTTTCTCCGGTGCTGCCAATTTAGAATTAAGTCTTTATCAAAGCTTAGATTTAATATGACAACTGCTTTTCAATATGCACTCAGTACATTGTATTTTGATAAAGTTTTCCATATTTTTGATGTGCTAATTTAAAATTTAGTTCTTTATCACTCACTGCCTAAAATCAACATGAAGGATTTGCTAAAAAATAAATTAAAACTGTGAAATTTGTTTGATATCCAGTGATAGTCCCTGTTTTATATTGACCAAACGTACCAATGTTTTTCACGGATATTTTGGAATTAAAACTTATAATAAAGAAATTAAAGTAAAATTACAATTATGGCAAAATACATGTATATAGACTTAAAATATAAAAGAGAGCAATTATTTTACTTTATCATTGTATAAATATATATGTGAAATTATTGGAAATAGAAAAATATGATATGCAAAATGAAAATTTTATAGGTGTCTCAAAATTTACGAGAGAAAAATTATCCAATTTTTTTTAAAGTGTAATCTGTCCCCAGCTTTTTTTATCAAAGAAAAAATATTATTTTTCTGAAAAATAAGGGTGTCCCAAAACATAGGGTGGCCCCATACATAGGGTAAATAAGGTAAGTTACTTGTTCCATGTGTTATTATTATTCAGGATTGTGTTTTATATCCTTGCAAAATATTGAAGATGGCTGCCACAGGGATGCTAATATAACTTTTGGTTATTGAAATGACATTTATGTGTACTGCGGCCGATTTCACTAAACTTTTTGAGCTCAGATTGTCCTCAACTTAAAAATCTCAATGTTTCTAAATGATGTTAAAGTTGAAATCGTTACACATTAAATTACAACAAGAAATTAAAGTCAAAACAAATCTTTACTCATGGTTAATGGATAACATGCAAAAAGATAAATGTAAATAAATTTAAAACATTTCAAAATATTAAGTTGAGGAAAATACCAAGTTGAGATGTTTAGTGAAACTGTGGCCAGGTCTCTTCTACTAGATTTGGCAGGTTAACCCTTTACTTCATATAGACGCCTTTGGACACTTAATATAGACGCCTGTGGACACCTAATATAGAAGACTTTGGACACCTCTAATATAGAAGGCTTTTGTATTATTGGGTGAATTATGTTTATATTAACTGACAGAGTGGAAAACAGTGCAGGAAGTGTTCAGATTGCTCGTTAAGAGCAATCTGAACTCTTCCTGCACTGTTTTCAAAGGCCTTCTGTGATTGACCTCATTATTTTATTATAATCTTGGTCATATACTCAAGATGGGTACCATTGTTTTTTGCTTGGAACATATTCAGATTTCTGCCTATACGGCATCATACATTATTCAAGATAAATACTGTTGCTAAAAATAGATCTTAAACTCACTAAGGAGCTGCTTTGTATGTCAGTCTGGGCCATCTTGGTTCTCGTGTTTTATTTTTCAACTTGCTTGCTGTTTTAGCATGTATTAGTAATTCATTAACGTGTATAAATAAAACTGCCATTACATTGTGTACATGCATTTGAACAGTCTTAATTTTATCTTAATTAAAATATATTAATTAATTGACTTGCAATGTGTTTTGTTTTTTTCATTCATTGTTTTTTCCAATATAAACATATTTGACAAAGCAACTACATTTTATTTAATCTCAACTTGTTGTTAAAGAAAGCATTTTTGCACACTGTTTGTTAGGTAAAGTTAATTGATATTTTCAGTCTTTTCAAGTTGTAGCCGGGCCCAACTGGCTCAGCTGATAATATATCTGTTAATCAACGGGTCGTGCATTTGAATCTCTGCCCGGTTCCAATCTCTGATGATTGGTGTTAATTTCCTACTTCTAAATGTGTGTGGAAGAAGTCAGCGGCTTGCAGAAGTAAAGTGTATCTAGTACTGATTGACCACAGAACAGACTACAAGAAAATTGATTTGCTGTGCTAATAAAAATAATGTTGAAAAAAAATATGCAAAACCCTACACAAACAACCAATACTTGCTCTAAATATAACAATATGGTTATGCATTCACAGCTGTATTATACATGCTTTAAATGCGCGAATACACATAAATTTCTCTCAAGATTGCAGTGTGTCCCTTAACGTTCAGTCGTTAAGATTAAACTTATTTATTTTACTTTTATTGTGTGTAAGCCAGTGTGGTTCCGGCTAAGAATAGAATCACTGCCGATCTCTGCAGAGAGGTAGGAATCATCCGAATGGGTGTCGTGTTCATTTTATCATTTGTTGTCATGTTCACTATTGTGGTTAAATTATCAACCCCTGTGTGGTTCCAGGTAGCCATGAGTAATGGCAAGAATAGGACCACTGTAGTGCATACATGTCATAAGAAGTGACAATTTGAGTAATACGATAGAATTTGCTGAAACTCTGCAGTTCTGCAGGTATCAAGGTTCTAGGTTCATTCTGCATATTCATTTATTGGTGTATTTTTTTCTAAATCTGTATGTTAATTGTTGTTTTTGTACATGTAGAGTGAACCTGGAATCTTCCTTCCTGTTGGCGTCAAATAACCTGTAATGTGTTGGTACGCCGTAAAACCCTATTCATTCATTTATTCATTAATACTTCCATTGTGAAACAAATTATTACACTTATACAAATAACGCTTAAAGTCTCCCTGATTAGAACCAGAACTAAACATGCGGAAAAGGTGTCTTACTCAAGGACACCACACATAGCCGTGGGGGATGATCGAATCCACGACGCTCTGATCATGGGCGCCGTTGCGCTACCACTGGACCACGCGCCCCGCGCTTATTTATTCATTATTCACAGCCATGAAATAGTAATGTTGAAAAAAGAGTGTTGAGGCAAAAAAAGGAAACAACTTTTTTTTAATGCAGTATTTTTAATAACCAATTTTACAAGCATATCACATAGCTCAAACTTGTTTTCGGCCTCTGTGTTCAAATACAAGGATGAAATATAGTGTTACTCTCTGTATAACTTCCACTATTTAGATTTTTCATAAATCAGTAGTTGCATATCTTGGGAAATAACAAATTATGTTTTTAGTTCAGTAAGCAACTCTTGAAACTTATTCGTCTGTATCGGCAAGATCGTCAACAGCGTCACAAATTGGGTCCATCAGAGGAAGTGTTTCATTGAGTGGGCCTCCACCATTGGGGTTCTGAAAGTAGTTTACAAGTACTTGAATTATATAGGTAACATGGTTTAATTTGAATTTATATTTATTTTACATCGACTGTGAAACAAATTCTTACAACTTGGACAAATCATGCTTGAAGTATTTCTAGATGGCACAAGTACTACAGTTATCTGGTGCATATAAAATGTCTTGCCAAGGGACACAACACATGGCCGTGGTGGGACGGAGGGATCCAAAGCACGAACCTCCGATCCCGATTCCAATGCACTACCACTAGACCACACGTTCCAGCTGGTATAAAACTGCGATAATGGTGTAATCCACATGGCTACATCATTAGACATAACGTACATGTATATGTGGTTTGCTTATATTTCTACTTTAAGGCTCGCTCTGGACCTTTTCCACATAATGTTGCAGCGGCCTTAAAGGAACACAGCGTTGAACCTTTTAAAATTAGAAACATTCATACTGACAGGGATGATTGATTCTATGTATATGTGTATAATGTTAAGTGAAAATGTATTCAAATAACAGCGTGCAAGTTTTAGGTTAATATTTTAATTTGATATAAACTATGTGAAAGATACCTCTGATTCTAATACGATTAAAAAAAGAAAATGTTCCGTCTCAGAACAAATATTTCAAGGAAAACACCTGCTTGACAACAACGACGACCTGGGAAGTGTTACCTTTAAATCATCTTTATAAATACCGTGGAACTTGTTTAATAACACGGAATGTGTGAAGAGAGAATTCAATATTGCTATGTTTGTATGATATCGTTCTAGTTTTCTTTCTTTTTTTTAATTTGGTTTAACGCTAATTTCAACACATTACAGGCTTTGTATGGTTACAGTTCTATTACGAATGCCCGTATAATAACAATCTGGGAAGACATGCGCAAAGCTCCAACTTCCGTTAGCGTCGGCATTTGTTTGCATTTCGTATTGGCAACTGTTTTTTACTCTGCACACTTAAGTAACCTTATTACTGTTTATTATTGATGCCATTCTTTACATGTTTGAAATTTTTTTAGACTCGCGGTATTAGGTATGACCAGTATAAGTGTGATTTAGATAGTACCACTCAGACACGGAGACCCCTCAGATATCTTAATCAAATAAAAGCTAACATAAAAAACTTTAATCTTGCCGTTAAGTGTTGCTATGGTTACAGCTATATAGTTTGAACCGTAAATCCATTGATCATGCCGATGAAATCACATCAAAACTGAAGATCCTGGGCCTAATTTCATCAGTAATTTGAGTCTGAATCCGATTATCAGAGTACATTTTTGAAAACCCTATAAACATACAATTATGGGTAAAAAATATGATTGTGTAATATTTTCTGTTAAATGATCATTAAAACTGCTTGTTTCGGCAACTAAATCATATACTAATTTGCTTGTTTAATAATTATAGTGTTATTTTGAATATTACTTTTTTTGAAATATTGAGTCCGAGTCTTATATCTCAGACTCAAAATATTGATGAATTTAGGTCCAGATCAGAATGAAGCTGATCAGTGTCTACATAGTTTGGTCAGTAAGTAATGAAATTGTCCAAATAAAAAAACAAGAGTGGAAGACATTTAGCAAGTTATTGGTTGATCTAGACATTTTACGCGAACGTCATATTGATGTGATGTGCCGCACTGGGGTGACACGTAGTCAACACTTACAAATGCTATCATGAAGTCCAGTCCGTCGCAGATCCTTTCCAATAATGTCACGGCATCCACTGGTTCTGGAGTTGGTCTTGGTCGTCCACCGCGTCCACCGCGTCCACCGCGTCCACCGCGTCCACCGCGTCCACCTTTACGGCCCTCATCAGTACTCTATGTATAGAAAATGTGATGATCATTATACATGTAACTTATGGAAATATCACGTCAGGCTTCTCTTTCAACAACATATATACTTATATATACCTGTATATATATATTGTGGCATATCCAGTTTTATCGGTGGAGGAAGACCTCAGAATGAATTTGAGTAGAATCACCACCCTTCCGCAAATAACTGGTGAAAATTCTCACATAATGTTTTTGTTTTTTTGAACGAGTGGGACTCGAACCTACGACCTCAATGGTGAGAGCTTAGTGACCTTGTGGCGGCCTTAGACCACTCGGCCGCGGAGGACCCTCAGCAATATATACTTAAATGCTTCTAACTTATAAAAAGTAATCAGTCAGGGGATCATAATTTTAGACTGGTTTCATTAAACCTGCACATTGTTTCATTGATATTGATCATACAATAAGATAAGTATCCAGTCAAAACTTAGTCAAGTTCTTAAGTATTTTAAGTAAATTGTTGGTTTAAGAGAAGCCTGAACACAGGTGACATTGAAATTTTCTGATCAAAATCATCTTACACGATTATTTTTTTTCATCCGGGTAACGTTTTTATTAGTTGCTTAATATTGTTGTAAAAGGCCTATTAAAACAAGTTTCTAAAGACGAGACCTAGTAAGCTGTCAGAAGTTCGTTTTTCTTTCGTTTAACGTGATACAAGTTCCTGTTACTTCCTTCAGCTAGGAAAGCGTACAATTTGTTTGGTTTGGTACCTTAAACTTCAAATAGAAAAAATCTTATCGTACCCGAACGTTGGTTATTATTAAATGGAATACTATTTGTATTTACCTTCTCCTCTGCACCCGTTTCTTCGGCTACAATTTCCAGTACTTTTTCACACACGACTGCAAGATCTGTGAACACTGCGTCATAGTCGGTGTCACTGTTTGTTATGTTTCCATCATCGAGTCCCCTGCACAGTCTAACCAAACCTCTAACTGGGGGAGGTGGACCGCGAGGACGACGACCGGGCTGAAACGGAGAAAGATAACATTAACCTTGTTTTATATTTAAGATTTATGATAACGATTACCCGAAACATCAACTGCTTTAATATTATTCTAAATAGTAGTTGGGAGCAAACCGTTGATGTTGTAATAAATGATAATAATAGTTCATTATTTAATGAGAGAACATTTAATCAAGTCAATATTCCATGAGATCCTCATATACCCAACCCATTTGCTTATTACTAGAATATGAATTATGCATTAAAATATGTTAAACCAGATCCTCATATACTCATATATAAAAATTTTTATAAATCAAAGCGATATATTGTAAGCACAGAGTTTGCCTTACACTCGTATTGAAGTTTGTCAGCGATCGAAAACTTGGATCTCAACTTGTGTTGGTAAGTTTACAAAGTACACACTGTCACAGGTGAATCCAAAATGTGGTAATACTTACTCTGGCATAGACCTCCAAGGCAACATAGCAACATAGCGCGGCTACAAGGATCTGTTTCAGCATCTGAAACGAAATAATTATGCATGTATCATTGTTTTTGTATGGGTTTTTAGCTCTCACCGCTGAGGATGCGGGTCCAAAGTCTTCCCCACCGATAAAACTGGACTAACGTGTCTAGAACATGCTCAAAATACATTAACGGTGAAAACTTTCGAAAACAGATAGAATAATACTCACTGATCTGATATTTGATAACAATAAATAAATGATAGAAAGTTCTCCAATTTTCCAAAAAAGATATATATATAAACTTGGTGGACAGTTGGGTCTTTTATAAATGTGAGACCGTACTTTGGGTTAAGAGTCGATTGTTGGGTCCGAAAGTCGATTGTTGGGTCTAGACCCAACAGTTCAAAATTATTTAGTAGTGCAGGGGGTAGACCCAATAATTAGGTGTAAAATGAAAATTTCATTGTGATCACGAACTGTTGGATTGGACCTAGTAATTTAATTTGTGACCCAATACTGGGGCGAAATAATATGAATATATATATATATATATATGGGTCCCAATAATTGACTAAGTTTGAGTATATATATATATATCGGCTACCATGATAACACAAATATCTTTACACTAAATTAGACATCGCCAGTCGGGTTAACCTGGGCTGCGTTCAGTTTGGTTAAACGTTTAATGTATTAGCTAACCTGTGATAACATAAGCCAACTGAACGACGTGTTCATTGTGTACAACTGTTTGATAATATCAGCAAACGCAGTCTGGCAGCTGGGCTGCGTTTTAACGCACCCATGTACTGACAGACCATGTGCTACTTTACGCGTTCAGTACCAAAAGAGTTTCTCAAGGCAAAGTAAAACTGTAACTGTACGTTATTTTAGACATCTGAGCAAATATGTTCATAAACTAGACAAATAATTGTCGAAGAAGTTCAGAGATTTGAAAAATGTATTTTTATTTTTTCTCCATTTTTTATATTAAAAACGTTTTATTTTTTTTCAGAAACGTATAATAGAGATGGGTAGGTACGTATAAAATAGAAAGTTTGACTGTATTTTTGGGTACTTAACATTTCCGTTTTAAAATTGAAAACATTCTACGGTACTGTTACTTCTTTTGTGATACTTTTCTTCTGGAAACGATGTGTAGCTACAGTTATAGGGGGGAAGGGGTTCGGTGATATGCTCCTCTGACTTTTTTTCAGCTAGACTCGTTTTAGGCGCGTTTTGACGTATATTTCTTATGTTTCTATGGCGCATGGTTATCCTTAATAATAACCTTGAATCCAATATTTTATATCCAGATACATTGATAAAATGATTTTTGTTACGAATTTGTAGTTTTCCGCCTACCCCTCTAAGATTCCGATTTTTATTGCATGTTTGACATTTTTATTTTTTCGATTTCTCAGAAAAAAAAGTGTAGACACGTGCCTACAGTGCCTATAGCTAGCTACGCTCCTGGCAAGTCACTCGTTCTATTAATAAAAAAATCAAATAAAAGACACATTTCAGAAAAAATATTCGGCCTACATTTCTTGCGAATTAAAAATGGAAATAATTTTTTTTCTGAATTGTTTATTTCGATGTTAATGTCCAAAAATCGGAAACTATTTTAACAAAACACTACAGTCTAACCGGCCTTTGAGGTCATTTTTATTAAGCAATCACTTGTCTTAAACATCCACATTTTCTATTAACTAGTTTTATAATTTTAATTTTAATTAATCTGTAATAAGCAGCAACACACCTCTATAAGGATTCTGTTTTTTGCTCTTTCCATTGAATAGCTGCTTAAGGTTTAATAAAGAAACAATATCAACGTGTGGCAAATCTGTGGGTCTAACGACATTTTCAACATACATGTATTTCATGTTATACATGGTATATCCAGTATTGGTGAGGAATACCTCAGAATGGCTCGCAGAGTATAGTACCACCGTTCCACGCAAGTAAGTGGCCAACTTTCTTAAAATCTGTTATTAAAATATATTTTATATCTAAAAGACAGCGGGATTGTTTTTCGTGTTTGTTCATCCCTGTATTAAGACTACTCGTCCGAAATCAAAACTTAACCTTGCAGTGATAAAAATGATTTTTATCGAGAAAAAAACAACTTCTATGTTAACTAATGATCTCTCTCCCTACAATAATCAGAAATTGACTGCTGAAAGTAACGTAAGAAAAGAAGACAGAAAATATAACACTTACCTTTCTATCTTGGTTATATCAGAACGGTATGGCTGTGGTCAGAAAATGAGGCATTATATACCCGATACCGAAACCCGGGTGGTCACTCTCTGTTGTGTTAATGGTCACGATTGGCCATTGAAGCGAGTAATGTGCGAATCAACAGCGGACGCAAACAAGGCAAATGACCGTCTGACCGTCAAAGTGAACTTTTTACACCCAGTCACATAGTTTAACTTGTGACCTATGTATTTTTTGTTTTGAATCTTTGATCTGTGCATTAGTAACAAGTAACTTTGGTTTGAATTTTCATGTTGTAGGCGAGTGGTAAATAGTGTTGTGTTTTTGTGTTTTTTGTGGGGTTTTTTGTTATGTTATTTTGTGGGGAGGGAATGGGGTGTTTTGGTGGATCTCCAAATGTGACATAGTAGTATATTACAATCTGATCAAACAACCGTCAGGAAGCCGAGAACACAAAAACAAAGAAAAAGAAAATAACAGACTCAGTTTTATATAGCCTGTTCATTAAGAATGCAGCACCCCACCCACTATCACCGGCTTAAGTATGCAGCACCCCAACCCACTATCACCGGTTTAAGTATGCAGCACCCCACCCACTATCACCGGTTTAAGTATGCAGCACACCCACCCACTATCACCGGCTTAAGTATGCAGCACCCTGACCCACTATCACTGGCTTAAGTATGCAGCACCCCACCCACTATCACCGGCTTAAGTATGCAGCACCCCAACCCACTATCACCGGCTTAAGTATGCAGCACCCCGCCCATTATCACCGGCTTAAGTTTGCAGCACCCCGACCCACTATCACCAGCTTAAGTATGCAGCACCCTGACCCACTATCACTGGCTTGAGTATGCAGCACCCCAACCACTATCACCGGCTTAAGTATGCAGCACCCCAACCCACTATCACCGGCTTAAGTATGCAGCACCTCCAACCACTATCACCGGCTTAAGTATGCAGCACCCCAACCCACTATCACCGGCTTAAGTATACAGCACCCCACCCACTATCACCGGCTTAAGTATGTAGCATCCCCACCCACTATCACCGGCTTAAGTATGCAGCACCCCATCCACTATTACCGGTTTAAGTATGCAGCACCCCGACCCACTATCACCGGCTTAGGTATGCAGCACCCCCACCCACTATCACTGGCTTAAGTATGCAGCACCCCATCCACTATTACCGGTTTAAGTATGCAGCACCCCACCCATTATCACCGGCTTAAGTATGCAGCACCCCATCCATTATCACCGGCTTAAGTATGCAGCACCCCGACCCACTATCACCGGCTTAGGTATGCAGCACCCCCACCCACTATCACTGGCTTAAGTATGCAGCACCCCACCCACTATCACCGGCTTAAGTATGTAGCATCCCCACCCACTATCACCGGTTTAAGTATGCAGCACCCCACCCACTATCACCGGCTTAAGTATGCAGCACCCCAACCCACTATCACCGGCTTAAGTATGCAGCACCCCACCCACTATCACCGGCTTAAGTATGCAGCACCCCCACCCACTATCACCGGCTTAAGTATGCAGCACCCCACCCACTATCACCGGCTTAAGTATGCAGCACCCCCATCCACTATCACCGGCTTAAGTATGCAGCACCCCACCCACTATCACCGGCTTAAGCAGCATGGACTCCGTGATTCTATAAAACTCCCTTACGAACGATTCGTATTTGTGATGCTGTTTTTTCGCTATAAAAATATCAAATTTACATTTTGATTACTTAGGTGTTTTCATTTACATTTATAGTTACCAATTCAATTCACGTCAACATTGAAACATTTATTTCATATAAATTTCAGACGAGTTAAAGTTATAGATAATTTGTTATAGATAATTTTACATATCATTATCAAGATAAAGTTGCCGCTTTATATGTCATATGTATTTAAATATTCAGAAGTTTGTGCCACTTTGTTTTAAAAGTATCATTTTTTTCCGTTTTTAATCATTGCTATTTCTTTGAGTGATAAAAGTGTATATTTTAGTCTATTTTTAAAAGCAACTGTGGATAGTGTTCCATTCGGTCGTCTTGTAGAAAATATGTAATATTTTATTTAAAAAATCATTTGGAATTCTGTTCGTGACATGTTGTTTTCTACATTGGTATTAAATATAAAATATTTTTTCATAAAATGAGTTTTTTTGCATTTATAACAGAGTACCAAGTTCTGAGCTTATTAAGAAATGTTTGTGTTGCTGGACATGTCCAAAACGTGTGGTTGAGGCTCTCTTCCTGGTTACATAATCGTGTTGTATGGTGTTTAGCGTCGCTTCCAACAGTTTTTCAGTCATATCGCGACGGTGTCTACTTGAGACAGTATTCTGAGCGCTGTCACACTGGAATATCATGCCGCAGACACATGGTATGATACCCCGCCCAGTCACATTATACTGGCACCGGGCTGAGCAGACCTAGAACTCTCCTCTCAATGCTGAGCGCCAAGCGAGGAAGCTTCTAGAACCATTTTAAAGTCTTTGTTATGACCCGGTCGGGGATCGAACCCACGACCTTCCGCATGCGATACCGCTAGACCACGCTGTGGTCTGATAACAGGATGTACATAGAGGACTGTTAATTATTTTTATGTATGTAGATATATTTGACATGATAAAATCCTATGATTTATTCTGGTTCTTACACTTGTACTGCTTACTCATAAAGGTGCAAGCCCACCATTGAATGTTATTCTTTGTTCTATAGTAAATAAAAAAATGTTGGCATGCTTGTCATTCATAGAGAGACCCAAATGAAAGAAGTGAAATTTACATTTTACTGTTTGTCAACTTTCGCACTCCCAAAATATGACAAAAAGTAGAGGATAATGTGTCATATAAGAGATTTTTTTTGCCTGGCCAGTGCGTACACTGCTGACAAAGTGAAAATAGACTTCTGTAATCATGTATTTGTATTCCAATTTCAACAGATCAATATTTTCTCCAAAGTCACAATTCAAACATGACAATGCTTTCAAAATATTCAAAATAAATGTTCAAATAAACAAATGGGCATTAAAATAAGGTAAATTTCATTTTTAAAGAAGAAGAAAGAAGGATTATTCAGTAATACCGCCATTATGCCGCTACTCCACGGAAACATTTCCTGTTTCCAATAGTGATACTTTGCCAATAAAATAATCACTATCGTAACTACTAATATGCTTTTATTGTGACAGCTAGTTTTTTTTATTTTCCATCCATGTTATACTGTAACATTCGTAACGTGTTGTTTAAGTCACTTAAAGAAATAAAGTAACTGAACAGTATTCAGTATTTTGTTCACGAGCACTGCACGTACAGATCGAGATGATGTCTACTTGAAACAGTATTCTTAACGCTGCCACACTGGAGTATCACGTCGCACACATGGTATGATACCCCACCCAGTGATACTATACTGACACCGGGCCGACCAGGCCTAGAACTAACCTCTAAATGTTGAGCGTCAAGAGAAGAAGCTTTTAGTACCGTCTTTTAAGTCTTTGGCATGATCCGACCAGGGATTGAACCCACTGGACCTTCCGCATGCGAGGCGGACGCTCAACCATTAGACCACCGCTGCGGTTTATTAAATGTATGTAAACACGACCTTGGTGCAACTTTTACTAGTTTAAGGTCACTTAGAGAACAACCGGGTGCTAAATTTTGTAGTGAACATAGAACTAAATACTGCTTCAGGGATTTATAAAATAACTCCCATTAGTCTGTTCCAAACATATTTAATGGAAATCGTGTAAACAAAGAAACCACTTCACAATAGTGTATGGATGAAAACTTTGCATCAATATAGTTTAAGTATAATTCTGGGTTTATATAAATGAATATTTGATGTGTTTATATTTAGACAATGCACTAATTAAAACTTTGTTAAGGTAAAAGGGAAATTGCCGTACTATTGGTGATACTGTTACTTTAAAGCCTCACTAACCTTCCGAAATGCACAAATTTTGATAATAACAAAAATGATTGTAATTAAATGTGTTTAGAGCATTGCTTGTTGTTTTTAAAGACATTCGGTTCGAGCCTGTGATCGAGTTCATGACCCCTGTCTGACTCGAGCGGACAGCATCTTGTCAATTAAGTATATCACAGCCTTGCTCCCATATACGCTGATCATATATAGGAATAAAATAATCTAAATAAAGCATTCTTCCTTCTGGTTATAAAGATGTAAAATATATTATACTGCTTTTATATATACAGTCAAACCTGTGTAAGTGGTCACCTCTATTAAGCAACTACCTGTCTTAAACAATCACATATGTTATTTCCCATTTCAATTTCGCAGAAAATTCACCTGTATTACGCAACAACATGTAGTAAAAGGCCACCTTTGTCCCTTCCATTGATTGGATGTTCAGACAGGTTTGCCTGTATATAAAAGGGAAGATATGGCCTGATGTCCTTTATTCTGTAAAAATGTGTTCAACATATCAATTCATTCATTTAGCCTTTTGCATACCCCGATAGCGTGATTCTTATTTACTAACGGTACGTCATAATACGTATTGATGTGTAAATAACGATGAGCTGTATATGTTCAAGTTATATTAAATAAAATTCAGTTTTGTTCTGTTATGTTATTATATAGCTAATAGAAAACGTTCCATTTTATAATAATAAAAAATCACGCTTGGCTGAACTACGTGACTTCCAACTTAAGCTTGGGCGAACTACGTGACGTTCGATTATCACAGCGGCAACAATAGTTAACACTTGAAATAATATTATTCCAATTAAATGTAGATTGCTTATACGACAAAGCACGCAAATTCTTTGAACTTCAAAGTCGTGATTTTGTTTCGTATAAATATGTCAAATAACGATTAGTGATCTGAGTTTATACTAAACATAGAAGTAAATGATCGGTCAGTCCATATCATTGAAATAACGAGGTATGATTATTGTGTTTGCGTGCATGTTCATGTACATGTATGAGTGTGGGTTTGTGTGCGTGTGTGCTAGCACGTATGTGTTTTTTTATTTATTTGTACACATTTCCATGTACTTATGGCACCATTTATTATAAAAACTGTATCATGTTGTATCCACAAGGGCCTTATAGCCTATTGGAATATATATATATATATATGGAGATAATTAAATTCACAACAACAGAATTTACGATTTTTGGGATCTTTTTAGATGCTCATTCACAATGCATGATATATATATGGAGATAATTATTTGTGAATAACCAAGACAAATGTACAGACCAGACTACGGCGAGGGCGCCTAGCTACAATGCAAACCATAGGTACAATACCAAGGCCTCTGCCAAACCAACGGAATTTACGATTTTTGGTATCTTTTCAGATGCTCATTCACAATGCATGATCGACACCAAATTTATTGGTTTAGCAGAGGCGTTGATATTGTATCTATGGTTTGCATTGTAGCTAGGCGCACTCGCCGTAGTCTGGTCTGAACATTTATGTCTTGGTTATTCACAAATAATTATCTCCATATATATATATATTGTGAATTTGATTTTCTCCCTTTATACATACATACATACATACATACATACATACATACATACATACATACATACCTACCTACCTACCTACCTACCTACCTACCTACCTACCTACATACATACATACATATCCTTGTATATTTGAGGGGCATATGTGTTACATATAGTATACGTCTATAAATCCCCATTTATGTTTTAGATTACTTCATTTAGATGGCAGAAAATATCACCATACATTGATGCCTAGAAAGCATTTCTACTGCTCTCATGACAGGACGAAATTAAAAAAGGACCTTTATTCCTTGACAAGATTTTTGATTGCTGACTAGCATCAAACTTTTAAGTCATTCACAAATTTGAAATGTCAAACTGTTTTTAAAAAAAACTGCAATTTAATAATGTCACGAGAGAATGATAAATAATTGATTTGAATTGTTCCACAAATGAAATGTGCTGTGAGATATGACTTAAAATTCAATACACGTTCTTTGTATAAAACAGAAAAGGGTAAGTATTCTGTCTAAATTCAAATAAGGGTTGTTCCACTTGTCTTCCTACATTTGCTTTGCGGTGGTGACGATATGTGTGAAATAATCCAGAAAACTAATCTCGTTCTATGTTTAGTTTAAACTTATTTATTTTATGTCGATTGTGAAACAAGTTCCTACAACTTAGTCGAATCACACTCGAAGTCTTCCAGGGTAGAACCCCAGAACTAAGCATATGCGGAAAAAAGTGTCTTGCTCAAAGACACCAAACATAGCCGTGGCGGAGGATCGAACCTACGGCCCTCCGATCATGTGTTCGGTGCTTTACCACTGGACCACGCGCTCCACACTGACCCAGAGTTAGCGAGACACAAGCTTGGGTATTTTCCTTTTTATAAATATTCTATAAATGAATTGTTTGTATATGTGTTGTTGTGTTTGGAGTGGCATTTGAATGCGGCGCTTAATATTGGACATTTTGTTTTCTTAAGATACCAATACAGCTTAAATACGTTGCATTGTAGCACACATCACTTATGCAATTGGTCTGACGCGGCGTGTCAATCAAACAAGTCGATAATACAATCAACGGTCGCTATTGTTTTCATGGCCGCCATTTCCTTAGACAAGCAATCGGTCTCTAAGTAAAGATTACACTGTATTACATTGTGTTTACTAGGACAAACAACGCCACATGACCAGTGGGCGGAACGATATTCGCTCTCGCGACATTTCAGTTGGCGGAGGAACCACACAGATTTATAAAGATTTATTATTTTATTACAGTCTCATCCATATACATACACATAAAAACAATAAATTATACATATACACAAACGTACATGGTCATTCAACTATTAAAATTACAAAATATTTTTATCGTAAATAGTACAATAATATCACATACGCTTATATCACAAATGTAAATACACAAAATAGTACATTAACTATAGCTAGGCCATTGATATTTCGTCATCAAACGTCGCACCTATACCTCCGTCAAGTTATCACCATGTTACATGAGCGCCTTCTCACCAGATTAAGAATTAGATGCATGTCGCTCATTAGAATATAAACCGAAGTACAAGCTTGAAGTCGAATGAAGAAATCTCAGCTTCCTTAGTATTTACAACTCAACACATATTAAATAAAACTGAGGAGTAAACGCTAATTATTGCATTAAGATGTACTTAAAGGGTTGTGTAAAATACAGAATTAAGAAATACAAGCACTATTGAATGGTCAAAAAAATCACATGTCAACCACAATCAGATTGGGGTTGACTTAATAAGCATTTACTACTCAGATGCAGTAAAAAGGTTCACATAACATAAAACAAATTGACATCATTTACACATGTAAAATTGTCTTCTCTGTAATGTTCAAAAGCAGGTTTTGGCTAAAATTCGCACCAGATTAACCTCGGTAAAAAACAATTTCAGTTTATCGTTATTACATAAATTCAGAAAGTAAGGTGCAGAAACTATGGCTTTTTCAAAGAGGGTATTTCTTATATCACACAAGGTTTTTTTCTGTATTACATGCATCATTAATAAGTTCATACAACTAATATTTCAAGTTTTGAATGACTTATTCAGTTCCATTTTAATTCTTTAAACTTTTTTATTTACAAATAACAAAACAAATACAAACAATTTACTATTTACATATCACAACTTTTTGAAAAGGATTTACATGTCCTAAAAACTTACAGAGCCTATGGTATTATGTTTCAGTCAAATGTACCTATAATAAGCTTAATTACTGGTTTTCTTATGTATGGTCAGACGCTACCATGGCCTTCCCGTAGACGTCCAGCATAATGTTTGACACTTAGTATTTCTAAGAAATAGTTAGTGTTCATTTAGTAAAACTTTAACAATTAAGAAGTATAAAGGGAGTGACACGGAGAGCTTTGATGAAAGCTTAGATGGTTGACGATTTAAAGTTGATGTTTGCTTAGACCGTTTCTAAGCATAGCTCGTACGGCTTTGCAGTTTGTACATGACTCGTTCAGATTTGAATCAAGTGCGGAGTCTGTGCAATGCTATTCACGCGTGCGCAGTGATGACGAATTTCTTAATAGTTAAGTACGAACAAAATTATTTTGCTGGCTATTTTCACAAATAAGAGTGACACAATTTTGAAAATTGAAGCGATTCCTTTGGTTGTCAAATAAGGTTAAACACTAAGTTTCGTGCAAGGAAAAGTAAAAAATATATAGTATATTAATATACTCAGGGTCAAGTGAACTTGGGGGAAAATGGGGACAAACGTGTCACATTTTACCACTTCTTTGACCCTTAAAATTGTAATAACCTCCAGTTTTAGTTTTTAATGACATAAATCTACACTGAACTGTGATAATTTCAAGCCAGTCTGTCACTTTTCTCCAACTAGAAATTAGCTTACTACTGAATTTGGGGGGGGGGGGGGGGGGGGTCAGCCAATTAGCAGCCTCATCTCAATGATGGTAGCTGACCGCATGTGTTATAATAAAGGTCATTTATGCGTTCAATACTTGTTAAACTGATGATCACATTGTTTAAACTCAGTAATAATTCAGTTGCATTTTATTTAAATTGATTTCCAATACTGTTGCAAACATATGTATCCACGATAACATTTCTGTGTGTTGCCTTGTTCCCCATGAATGGTTTAATTTCACAATTTGCCCTGCCCTTCTGTCATGTCTCCATCTTGTAAGTTGTCTTGTCCTTCTATCATGTTTCCATCTTGTAAGTCGTCTTGTCTCACTTCAGTGTTTTCACCCCCAGACTGTGATTCGGGTTTCTCTTCGTCAGGATTGAGACCATGGTCGATAGCCACGTGTATCTGGTTTCTTTTCCTAAAAATAGAAATATGCACACCTTTGTCAAAAGGCGAATGCTGCCCTGCTATTTGCTTACTTTGTGGAGTGTAGAAAGGACCAAACTATCACCGCTGATTCGGGAGTTACTGGTATCAGGGACTGGGGTAGCATACTTACATTGGTTGTGATCTGCGCGTCAAAGCGACCTTTTTATCAGAATTTTATAGCTAATGGTGTATCATTTCCATACAAATAATAAAACAATTCAAAAATACAAATGTTCCGTGCATTGGAGCGTGATGGTAGAATGGCACTGTTAATACGTCTTGAATGATTCTTGTATACGTTTTCTTTAAAAACTGAAAAAAAACATCTCTATTACATCAAATGAGGAAATGTAATTCTCCAAAAAGAATATTTTATAATATGCAAATTCAGTTAATTAATAACGATAATGAAATAAAACCTCATCTAAAATGGGAAGAAATAATTAACAACCTTGACTGGAAAACCATTCACTGACTACCTTTCAAAGGTACAATAGACACAAAGCTAAGATCGTTTCAATACAAATACATTATGAGAATTTTACCTACTAACACGTTTTTATCTAAATGTAAAATAGTTAATTCAAATCTATGTGAATTTTGTGAGGGATATCCAGAAACTTTAAAACATTTATTTTGGGAATGTCATTTTATAAGAGCCTTTTGGACTCATGTTCATAACTTTTGTATTTCAAACAATCAACCTTTCAACATCTGTTATCAAAATGTATCGTTCGGGTTATATAACTCTTCATCATTTCATTTACTGAACTGTATAATAATACTTGCTAAATGCTTCATGTTAAGAATAAATACACGAAGACAGTTCCCAGTATTGAAGCATTCATACCATATCTACAAAAAAAGCAAGCAAATACGAACACTTATTTCAATAAACAAATACAAACTTAGGTCACACGAAAATAAATGGGGAAACGTAAACTATAATAACGAAAACTATACTGCATACAGCTTCTCGACTTCTCATCTGTAAATTTCTACTTGTCTTATCTTTGCTCCTTCTCTACTCTCTTTAATCCGTTGTTAATATTTTCTTTTTATATTCACCCTTAAAATATTACTTGTAAGACATTGTATGCATGTTATGTTATCTAAAGTTAACATGTAATGTGTTAAGTTTCAAAATTATATAGCTTGTACTGATACATGAACAGTTTTTGTATAGCATTGTATTGTCTTGCATGGAATAAGATATTCATCACAAAAAAGACGCACACATACATGTATAGGCCAAGTCACACACTTACTTCTTCAGTACAACAAAGATGACACCGGCCACCACAGCCGCTACCAGGACAACACCGCCCACTGATGCACCGACTATAACAGACGTGTCGGAGTTGCCGCTGGAAGCCTTTTGTTCTTAAATAAGGGGAGAGAAAAAACAAAAAGGTATGATAACTTACGTATGGTATGTCAAACATCAAAGGAAGCACGGAAAAGAAAATAGCAGACTCGGTTTTATCGAGTCTATTCATGGGTTGGGGTGAAATATGTAACACCCTTCAAAATCGAGGAACACTGACTGAATCTCCTTGCTCCCGTGCAGCCAGAAATATTTACATGTTTGGTGGGTCCTCAGTGGCCGAGTGGTTTAAGGTCTCAAGATCACTTCCCTCTCACCGCCTAGGTCGTAGGTTCGAGTCCCGCTCGCTCTAAAAACATTGTGTGAAGAATTTACTAGTTACTTTCGGAAGGTCGGTTGTTCTACTCATATTCATTCTGAAGCATTCCTCTACCAATTAAACTGGATATGCCATCGATAGCTCTAAAAAAGAAAATGCTTACCCGTAAATGTTCGTCCGATGATTTCATTAATAAATGTACATTCATTGCAGAATTCATAAAACTGTTATAGGTGTAATCCCACCATTGTTTTTTTGTTCTTTATTCTATAGTAAATAATAAAAGTTTGAAAGGCTTGTCATTCGTAGAGAGATCCGAATGAAAGAAGTGAAACTTACATTTTATTGTTTGTCAACCTCTGTACTACCAAAATATGATGAGAAAAATTGGGGTCATGTGTCATATAAGAGTGTGTTTTTTTCTGCTCAGTATGTACACAGGTGACAAAGTGAAAGTAGACTTCCGAAATCATGTATTCATACCTCAATTTCCAAGCATCAATTTCTTTCTTCTAAATTCACAATTCAAAAATGACAATGCTTTCAAAATACTCAAAATACATCAATAATGCCATTCAAATAAAAAATGAGCATTAAAATAACGAAAAAGCATTTTTAAAGAAGAAGAAACAAGGATTATTTATAACCGCCATTATGCGACTACCCCACTGAAACAATTTCTTTTTCCAATGGTGGTACTATGCCTACAGGTATTTAACAATTTGGGTAGGCTTTAATTTGAGCAGATACGAAACACGAAATACCAGGCGAATTTTAGTCTATCGTCATATATTGATAAGAAACGTTTTAAAAAACATATTACCATTTATTTCGTTAGTTATTTGTTTGACAACAGCTGACGTGGTTGTTGTAAGGTTCTTTTTTGTAGTTGTTGGTGTTGTTGGTGTGTTTGTAGTAGTTGTTATTGTTGTTGCTGCTGTCGATGTTGATGTTGTTGGTGTTGTTGTTGCTGTCGATATTATTGTTGTTGTTGTTGCTGCTGCTGCTGTCGATGTTGATGTTGTTGGTGTGTTTGTAGTAGTTGTTATTGTTGTTGTTGCTGTCGATGTTGATGTTGATGTTGTTGGTGTTGGTGTTGTTGCTGTCAATGTTGATGTTGATGTTGTTGGTGTTGTGGTTGCTGCTGTCGATATTGTTGTTGTTGTTGTAGATACACTGCAGTCGGTCTCTTTCCAACCGTTATCACAAAGACAGGTGTATGATCCGCGTGTATTGCTGCATTGTCCATGTACACATTTTATCTTTATATGATTTGTATCACATTCATTAACGTCGAATTCACAACATGGTCCTTGCCATGTTTCATGACACATGCATTTGAAAGCCGTGTCGTCTATGGTCGTGCTGTTTGTTAGTATACACGTTCCATTGTTCATGCAATTGTTGCAATAGTTGCTAATGCATGCGTTGTAAAATGAGCAATTATCACCCGTCCACGAGGAAGCACAACTACAACTGTAGGAGCCAGGGGTGTTTTGACAAGTTCCATTGTTCTGACAGGGATGATACAAACACTCGTCGATGTCTTTATCGCAAGTATCGCTTGGATGTGTATGAGTCCACCCTTGGTCACAAATGCATCTGTGTTATAAATTAGTAATAATAGCAGTTACACACACACACACACAGCTGTAATGAGATAGATATTATTATTTATATTTCCATGGTTAATACACAGTATATACATTATATAAAACATTATATTTAACAAATAACCGTGCCTTTCTATAAATAATTATATCATGTATTTATACCTCAATTTCCAAGTTATTTCCAAGCATCAATTTTGTTTTCTGAATACACAATTCAAACATGACGATGCTTTCAAAATGTTCAAAATACATCAAATAAAAAATAAGCATTAAAATAAGGACACTGCATCTTTAAAGAAGAAGAAACAACGAATATTTATAAACGCCATTGTGCAACTACCCCACGGAAACACTTCCTTTTTCCAATGCTGGTACTATGCCTATACACTGTAAAAATGAGAATCCTGTTCTAATCTTGACATATTATAGTCTAAAATTTTAGTAAGGGTATATAGGACTACGATGTGAAGAGAGAAGGAAATGCTAACGCAACAGCTACTCAAAGTTTAAACATATTTTAAACATCGAATATCAGATCAGATCTAGTACGAACTGTATAGCACCGATTTCTCATCACAATGTTAAAATGATTCATATATCTAAGGTAGTGCATATATTGCATATGTAAAACATTGATAAACTAATCTTGAAACAGAAGATCATCTCAACTATAGCTTACACTATATTTTAAATTCTTGCTGCAGTTATTTTAGGTAATGTTTAATTAGTATTTCTTATTATGCTTGACCAACTTATATTATTGTATTCATGCGATTTAAGGTTATTATACGTACATGGTGTGCCTTAAGTTGGATATTGGCACACCTATCAATGGTTAATGAATTTTAAAGTTTAAAAGACAAATATATCTAAATGCTAAATTAAATAATATTAAGGCAATATGAGCAACCCATTCACTTTGTTGTTTTTAAAAAAAAATTGATAATGAAAAAAAATATTGTTGTTGATTTATTTTGCTAATTTATTTTAACAGACAAGACATTATTATAGTTCCATTTTACTATCCATGAGTTTTTGTATTAATTATCTTCCATTTTGTATTTGTTTACTGAAAATCTGTTGTTTAAGAACAGATTGAAATAGTCGAGCGCGCTGTCCCTCCGACAGCTCTTGTTGTCTTCTCACTCTAAACAGTCAATGTCCTGTTTATGTAAAACAATATTTTGTTTCATAAAATTGTTTGTTGTTTTTAAAAGAGTTTCCCATATTGTATGACTGTAGAGAACTTTTGCAAGGAAATATAAGGCAGCAATGAATATCTCCGAAAATATACCAGAGTCCATACATTAGATATCTGAAGTCCACATTTTTTTCTCTATAAATTACCTCCCTTTATATTGAAATCAAAACATTTTTTGAAGTGGCATAAAACCACAATTCAATTGTTAAATTGCACATACGAGTATATGGTGTTTCTATTGTGTTTGATGTTTTTATATTTGTGTTCATCATTTTACATCCTTGTTCTTAAGTTCAAATCTATATCGTGTTTGTTTTGATGTTCTTAATTTTTGTTCTTATTGTTTGATTTAATTTGTGCTCGTTGATTTTATATGCTTGTTGTAAGTTTCTTGTTCTTAATTGAAAAATAAGAATGTAAAACGAACAACATGAATATAAAATTTAACACCATATATGTACAATTGACAACAAAAATGTTTAGTTTTAATAAGAACAAATTATACAATATTGCAACGATTTGCCTGCCATGTAATCACAAACTATTATAAGAACAGTGCATGGTCAATTTCAGTTATATATAATCCAAAGGAGAAATCAGCCAATTGGCGCCGTAAATTCACGTTTGAGAGTTTTATATTTGGCGGATTCGAAACACGTATGCCTCTCCTCGTCAAGTAGTTTAATTTGGCTCAGTACAACGCTATTGTTAAACGAAAGTATTTTGTCGATATTGCTTGTTGGTATATTAAAACGAACTGGGAAGAAAAAAGTTCTACTAAAGTACTATTTTTTTATCGTGATGCAGCAATCAGGCTTATTTATATACAAATTCAGCTATTTTCCGTAGTTTTATGTATAGAGCAATCATGTGCATTTAGCAACAATGAAGACTGAGTCTTGTATTTGATGCAAAGGGCGTGGTCAAAACCTAAATACAGCCTAAATGTCCATTCCGTGAGTTGGTTATGTTTTATTCTGGAATCGTTTGAGGGATTTTACATAAGTCCTTGGTTTCATCAGAGACACATATAAACAAGTAATCAAGTCACTGCTCTCCTAACATTGTGCATGTTGTTTAGGAAAGGAAAGTTTGGTTATGATACGTTACGTGTAATTCGTCAAGCTGTTTATTATAAACTCCTTAGTTTCAGCTGTTGTGGTTGAATACCCGTGGTTACACGCTGTTATATCACACTTGTCCCCGCTATATCCCGGCAAACATGTGATGTCTGCTGACGTGTTGAGTCGCTCATGACAACGCGGCCCTTCCCACCCATCAAGACAGCTGCATCTGAGAATCAAAACAAAACAGTAATTCAATAAGTATCTATTTTAATCCTAGCATGTAGAAGTCGCCAATCCAGGGGACACTGATGAGAAATAAACTTGAACATCTTCATAGAGCAAGGATTTACAGACAGCTGTTGTCTATTTTCACTTGTTATTTGGCATAGTTTAATTAGCCCTATGAAATTTTTAAGATTTGTCATTATTATTACAGATGCAGTTTAATTATTATTATTATATATGTAGCTTCATTATAATTACAGATGCAGTTTCATTATAATTACATTTGTAGTTTCATTATAATTATAGATACTGTTTCAATATAGTTACAGATGTATTTCATTATAATTACAGATGTAGTTTCATTATGATTACATATGCAATTTCATTATAATTACAGATGTAGTTTCTTTGTAATAACATATCTAGTTTCGTTATTATAACAGATGCAGTTTTATTATAATTATAAATTCAGTTTCATTATAATTACATTTGTAGATTCATTATAATTACAGATAATGTTTCATTAATATTACAGATAATGTTTCATTACAATTACATTTGTAGTTTCATTATAATTACAAATGATGTTTCATTAGTATTACAGATGATGTTTCATTATATTTACATATGCAATTTCATTATAATTACAAATGATGTTTCATTATTATTACAAATAAAGTTTCATTATAAGTACAGATACAGTTGCATAATCATTATAGATGTAATTTCATTATACTTGTATATGCAGTTACATTATTATTACATATGCAGTTTCATTATAATTATAGATGCGATGCAGTTTCATTATTATCACAGATGCAGTTTTACTATAATTATAGATGTAGTTTCATTATTATTACAGATGCAGTTTCAGTATATTTACATATGCTGTTTCATGGCTTTAAAAGATGTAGTTTCATTATTGTTACAGATGCAATTTTATTGTATTTATAAATGCAGTTTCATGAAATTTTCAATTTTATTGCCATCATCACACTCATTAATCATTAATAAATGTGCGTACATAATGACCTAATTATGTTATGACTTTCTGTAAAACACCATTCATTCATTCATTCATTCATTCATTCAAAACGAAACAAACGTAAAACATGTGTCCATTTTACGGTGTGCCCTTTTGGCTATCGCGGCATATTTATTTAAAGTCGAAGCAAAGATGGTGAAAAGTCGAAACTACGATCGTTGTTTCGTTGTTTCGAGTTTTCACCGTCGTAGTTTCGTTGTTTCGACTTTACTTAATTTAATGAATATGACTCCAACGGGACACCTTACCATTACTGTGTGTTTTTATCGTCGATAGTGTATCGACATAATATGGTTATAGTTGACGTAATGATTATAATAATGATCACATTAGAAGAGCAGTAGCAGTAGTTTTAGCAGCAGAAGAACGAGCAGTAGCAACAATAGTAATGGCAGTCACGGGCGTAGCTTCCTACAGGCACTGTAGGCACGTGCATACACTTTTTTCTACATCGTTTTCAGCGAAGCTACGCCCCTGCCAGTAGAAGTAGTAGTGGCGGAAGAAGAAATATTACTTGTAGTAGTAGTAGTAGTAGAAGAAAAAGTAGTAGTAGCAATATAAGCAGTAGTACATGTAGTGTTAGTATCAGTTGTAGTAGTTGTAGTAGTAGTAGTAGTAGTAGTAGTAGTAGTAGTAGTAGTAGTAATAGTGTAGAAGTAGTAGTAGTAGTAGTAGTAGTAGTAGTAGTAGTAGTAGTAGTAGTAGTAATAGTGTAGTAGTAGAAGTAGTAGTAGTAGTAGTAGTAGTAGTAGTAGTTGTAGTAGTAGTAGTAGTAGTAGTAGTAGTAGTAGTAGTAGTAGTAATAGTGTAGTAGTAGAAGTAGTAGTATTAGTAGTTGTAGAAGTAAAAGAAGAAGCAGCAGTAATAGTAGTAGTAGTAGTAGTAGTAGTAGTAGTAGTAGTAGTAGTAGTAGTAGTAGTAGTAGTAGTAGTAGTAGTAGAAGTAGTTGTAGTAGTAGTAGTAGTAGTAGTAGTAGTAGTAGTAGTAGTAGTTGTTGTAGTTGTAGTAGTGGTAGTAGCAGTAGCAGTAGCAGAAGTAGTAGTAGTTGTAGTAGTAGTGGGTACAGTAAAAGATTGTACAATTGTTTAACAGTTTAATTTATTATGACATAAGAATATAAAATCAGCCATACTTAAAACTACCAATGGTGTTTGTACATATGCCCCTGTGGAAGCATATATCTCTGTGACTTCTTCGACATTCATCTATATCTGTACAATTTTCACCTGCATATCCCTAAAACATTTCGTAAATACAAAAGTCACTAATCTGTAAATGTATTATTCAGCATTAAAAGGATGACCTAATAAACTGATAACAAGTTTACTTAGGCAGTAACAAAATAAACTTTTATAACTGAGATAACTTAGATGCCATCTCATAAACTACATTATGTATCTGCAGCAGTCGCAGCAGTAGCAGAAGCAGTTGTAGTGATATGAAATGCTGAAAATCACATCTCTCAGTCGTATGTCCATGGTCTCCGTTGCTGTTGGTCAGCTTGACCTTGAGTATCTTATAGAATGAATAAAGGGAGATAATCAGTTCCAGTCTGCTGTACATTAGGTAAAACTCAACGGAGGCCGATTTTTTTTTTCGCGATTTTACTGCTATAACTTGGGGCGTCCAACAGGTTTAACATCGCAATGTTTACGACGTCACATATAAATATATTTATCACAGAAATAAAAAAACATATTCACATTGGAAATGACTTCTGGTAATTATATACCAATTATACCTCTGATTTCGAAAATAATCTAACAGGTATATTCCTCTTTAATGAGTTTTAATGTCATTTTCAACACATTTCAGGCATATCCAGTGTTATTGTTAAGGAGGAAGGCATCAGAATAAATCTGAGTAGAACCATCGTCCTTGCGCAAGTAACTGGCAAACTTTCTAATAAAGTGTTTGCAGCAAGAGGGACGCCAACTTACAACCTTAGTGATGAGAGATTAGTGAAGGTTAGTAATCTTGAGACGTGAGGCCTATCAGGATCCTTAAAACGTGTACAACTATGTTTTTTGTGCGACATGTGAATGTATATACATACTGCCGAGACAATAATTATCAACTACAACTATATTCCCTTCTGTTAAAATAATAGCTTAATAAAATACCCCATAGCATCTGCAATCGTCTCCCTTTGTATAACAAGCTTTGCTCTCATAACAGGCTCTCCCGCGGCAGGCATTTACATATGTATTATTATTTTTGGCACCAGTTCCATCGACTAACATAGCCTTTGTCATGACCATAACCTGAATTATAGTGTAAGAGTTTTATAAGCATATACTGTTGTTGACAACACGTGTATTAATTAAAGGTTTTGAAAAAGTAATACAGAAATAAAAGAATGCTTAACTTTTTATTTTATCTCACCTACAGAGAGAGAGAGAGAGAGAGAGAGAGAGAGAGAGAGAGAGACAGACAGACAGACAGACAGACAGACAGACAGAGAGAGAGAGAGAGAGAGAGAGAGAGAGAGAGAGAGAGAGAGAGAGAGAGAGAGTATGGACAAATTAAACTTATTTATTTACAATTAAAACATAACAACATTACACACATTAATAAATGTTAACGAATTTGATCATTAGGGACAGAACATACTCATCATTACCAGTATCCAAATGAAGAGCCAAATAATACATGTGTGGTGTCCAAACATCCTGAATATTTTAACACAAAGACACTACTTATTTTACAAGTTTTATGTATATATTCTTATTTTGTTATCCCCAGAGAAGACAATACGTTGTAAATTAAATTAAAAACATTAATATATAACTTTAAAAACAACGAAACGCGATTTTCACGACAAACGTGGTTAGTTATGAAACGTTGTCACCATCAGTCAAAAATACATGGCCATACATGACCACAAAGTCCTTTTTTCTAAGTTACACCAAGGACTTATATAGAAAAGGAAAAGCAACAGATTGAGATTTTATGAACGTTCGCGTATTCACGCAAAACCTAGTTTTAAATTTTACACAATGGAATACTTTACAAAATGAGACCGTTCCCGTGAAATTGTAAGATGCAAGTTTCCTATCCTCCTATATGAATGTTTGGTTACACGTCCGTTATGCAATTTTTTTTTTATATATATTATTATTTGTACTGGTGTGATATTTGACACATCCAACCTTGTCCTAATACAGCATGGTGTGTACTCAGGCTACGTCAGGTGTCGTAAGAGCACACTTCATGTAATCCAACTGATAGAAAAAGTGGCTGTCATCTTGGTGAAAAGATAGATAAAATGGATAAACAAATATTAAGATACTGTTGCTAGATAGCGTAACATATTTGAGTTCCTTTAAATATTAAACAAATACTGTTTATTGAAATTGAATTAAACGCCATAACCATTACAACTTAACCACGTGTTTACAAAAAAAAGGAAATTAAGAGGATTTAATTAAATGAGACAGACTGACGTTAGACTAATATTCGTGTTTTGATATTCAATATAAAACCATCCTTAACCATCTCAACTTTCAATATTGAATAGTTATGCTCTTATATACTGAATATCGAAACGCGAATGCCAACTAATTGCTAACTGCGTTTAAGTGATAACGTCTACAAGTAAATGTAGGTACACATCGAATCTGATGCCGAACGAAAGAAATGAAGAGACGAAGAGAATGTTATGTTTATCTCTCTTTGTCCTTTTCTTACACGAGAACAATAATAACCTGGCATCGCATTCACAAAGCACCTTAACTGGAGAATTCAGTAAATTTAAGATTTCAAAATTGCTTCATTAGTAAACGTGTGAATATTAATTGTGATAATACAATGGTCACTCTAAATGTTCTGAAGACAACACGTATCCATAACAACGTAATAGTTGACAGTGATATAGACACTTTTCGGAAATAATGACATTAACTGAAAATGAGATTTGATAAAATTTGATCATGTACATATTGATCACATATATTGATCAAATTTGATCATGTAACTCGTACATTGATCAAATTTGATCATTACATGTACATATTGACTATGTATGTATTGATCAAATTTGATCATGTACATATTATGAGAAAGACAAAGATCCGTATGCTTCATTTCGAATTCGTATTTTCAATTCGGTTTAACAGTTTAATGGCATTTTCGACAGGTTGTATATGGCATATCCAGTTTTGTTGCAATAGAGCACCTTATCGAAATAATAATTGTGTTTAATTGTTTGTTTTTTCTTTCCTTTTTTTTTTTTGTTTGTTTGCATATGTAACGCCTCGTGATACTCGGAATAAAAATATTAAAATACTGCTTCCTTTCACAAATAACTCACAAACTAGTATTTATGAATCAAATTAAATCAAATAAATTTTATTTTACGTCAGCATGATATATTTGACCAGTGAACATAAGCTACATATGAAATCAACTAATGTGTAATTAGTTGACCTACTTAGACTTTAGCACTAGCCTCATCTCGATGGGTTTTGTTTCAAATCTGAAAGATAAACAATTGACGTTTCCTATCGCTGAAGTGGCTTGCGAATTACGTTGTGTGATACAAACAGCTGATGTGTTGGCTATAACAACTGAATGCAACGTTGAGAATATCAGTAAATAGTTGAACGTGATATGTATTACTTATTTGATACGGATTTGGTTGGCTCATCGACAAACTTGTAGTATCATCATTTAACATTCAAGTTCAATCGAGCTCAATGATTATTTGAGGGCAGCACTTTAATGAAGTAACACGTTGTTAACAAACTGTGAACATAGCAATTAGTACGATAGCCTAACGGTAAGAATCATAACTAAGTCATAAAAATTTGTGACATGCTCAGTGACACGGCGAAAGTTATCAAGAATAGAACCCGGCACAATTATATTCCGAGAAGGATCTTCTACTGCTAGGCCACCTGACTCGAACCCTGTTTTGCGTTTGTTGCAATCTTGGACAAAAAACGTAAAAATGACCTGGAACTGTAACAGAATCGTAACATTATTATAACTTGAGCAGTTTTATTTGTTCATACTAGTTTATTTTAACTTGGTTGCGAATTAAGCTCAGAGTTTATAAATATGAGCCGCTCTCGAGCCTGCTTTTGGGTAGAACCAGTACCGAGGGTTGTTATTGGGAGACAACTGTGTCGAGCTGGGGATCAACCTTGCAACCTCTTACGTGGGCGACCAACACTTTATCCACTGTAGTATCGCCCCGCTTTATTGAATGTCTATACAGTACACATTTCTACAAACAAATCAGAAATATTGAAATGTTCCGAACATGAAAACAAGATCTATAATCGACTAGGTATCAATTTTACGATACTGTAATAATTTTATAAAATGTAAGCAAATATAACAGAGCGCGTTCACTTGACAAGAAATGCCAACATGTTACTTTTGCAAATATGCAAAAGTAAATTTGGGTGTAGTCCCCACTGGGTACACATTTGCACATGGAGTCATTTTACTCACATGTATAAATGCGTTCACTTGACCATATTTGCTCCTGGGAGCTAATTTGCATATATGCAACTAAATTAAGGTGCATGACTACGAGGCTTTAGTTTGTGTTCATTTTTTTAACAGTAAAATATTTGATGCAAAAGCATAATAAAAGAAAGTCAATTAGACATGTCATTAGTGCGACCTTGACATTGAAGGTACGCCCATATAACCATGGGTTGCACGTGTCACACTCTTGTATTCTGAAGAAAATCCCTCAATAAATAGGGAATTCGGACGGTCGAACTAATGCACATATACTGAGACGTCAATGTGACGACTATGTTTAACTAGTGGCAGGACAAAGCATTAGCTAACACAATAAGTGGCAGGAAAAGGCATTAACTAACAAAATAGATGGCAGAACAAAGCACTAACTGGCACAATTGGTGGCAGGACAAGGCACTAACTGACAAAATTGATAGCAGGACAACGCACTGTCTGGCAGAATTTGTGGCAGGACAAGGCACTAACTGACAAAATTGGTGGCCGGACAAGGCACTAACTGACACAGTTGGTGTGGTAGGACAAGCCATAAAATATCATAATTGGTGACAGGACAAGGAACTAACTGACAGAATTTGTGGCAGGACAAGAGCCACAAAATGTCATAATTGGTGACAGGACAAGGAACTAACTGACAGAATTTGTGGCAGGACAAGGCCCACAAAATGTCAGAATTTGTGACAGGACAAAGAAAATGTCAGAATTGGTGACAGGACAAGGACTAACTGACATAATTTGTGGCAGGACAAAGCCAACAAAATGTCAGAATTTGTGACAGGACAAGGAACTAACTGACACAATTGGTGGCAGTACAAAGCATTAACTAAAAAATAGACGGCAGAATAAAGCACCAACTGGCACAATTGGTGGCAGGAGAGGGCACTTACTGGTAAAAGTCGTGGCAGCACAAGGCACTAACTGACAAAACTGATAGCAGGACAAAGCGCTGTCTGGCACATTTTTTGGCAGGACAAGGCACTAACTGACACAAATGATGACATGAGAATGCATTCACTAGCATAATTGATCGCACGACAAGGCACTTACTGACACAATTGGTGGCAGGACAAAGCACTAACTGACACAGTTGATGGCAGGACAATGCAAGCACTGACACAATTGGTGCCAGGACAAGGCATTCACTGACACAATTGGTGGCAGGACAAGGCACTAACTAGCAAAATTGGTGACAAAACAATGCACAAACTGACACAATTGGTGGCAGGACAAGGCACTAACTGACACAATTAATTTCAGAACAGTGCAATAGCTGACACAACTGGTGGTAGGTCATAGCACTAACTAACAAAACAAATGGCAGGACAAAGCACCAACTGACATAATTGGTGGCAGGACAGGGAAATAACTGACAAAATTGGTGACAGGTCAAGGCACTAACCAGCAAAACTTGTTGCACAGCAAGGCACTATCTGGCAAAATTGGTGGTAAGAAAAGACACTAACTGACAAAATAGGTAGCAGGACAAAGCACTGACTGTCAAAATTGGTGACACAGATTATCATTTTCTGATGTCCCCATAACATATAAGTGACTTTTTGAATTTATTATACACTATACGTTATATCTAGAAAACCAGATTCATTGATCAACGTGTGGCAGTTTAAATGTATACTGAACGGAACAGCTAACCCACCACGTGACATTTATGTACCTAACATTTGAAATTTGAATTTGAATAAGAGAGAACGTATAGGCTATGTAAACATTCACACTCTTCTGTTAATGTCATATACAAAGTCTAATAGCACCATTCCCTATTTTGACAAAGATATTGGAAATACAAAAGTGGCGGGTTAGCTGTTCCGTTCAGTATATTTACCGATTGTGAGCGGTTAACAATGCATTTTAATGAAAAGGTTACTATTATCCGCTGTTCCATGGGGATTAAACATCAGTATTTGGCGTACAATATAACAATAACTATTAATTAATAACTTTTCTAGAACACTTTAAATACTGATACTTATAAAACACATGTCTAATACTGTATGTAATAAAACATCTAATACGGTATACAATAACACACATATCTAATACGGCATATAATAAAACATAATAGAACCCCCTCTTGTAAATTGATGACCTGACAAATCAAGCGATTAAAATTTAAAAATGATAAATAAAAGCAACCCTAAAACTTATTTCAGTTATATTTATGACAAGCAGTCTAGGATTTGCACTCGTGCTTAAAAATAGTATTTGGATTTAGAAGGTAGTAGTCACTCTATAGTAATTCATATGAAACGTGCAACACTCCTCACTCACACTAATACCGGCTTAAACGGCATCTATTCTCAAGCAACACTTTATCAGTTTCATGATTCCAAGAAATCAGAAATAATAATAACACTGGAGAGGCGAAATTCCAACTGTCTTAAATCTGACAACGGACAATCAAAACATAGTATCACTTGTTTTCAACGGAACGGTTGTGTTACACTTGACCATTCTGTTATTCCCAGACTGGTTACATCCCATTTGATGACATGTAACTTTGAACCAACTAGACAAGATAACTTATTGCAAAGACAAAATGTAACTATGTACATGTATATGTATTGCTTTTAATTCACACGTGGTCGTTGACAGATCGCGACAAAACCTGAGAAGATGCCTTTGGCAATGGATTATCAATGCTATTAATAGCTATTTCAATAAACCATATATTATGTCCCTTTTTCTTTTAAAATGAATAAACAAATTGAGTATTATGATGAAACTAACAATGCAGAAAATATAACAACAGATAAATAATTTATTCATTTATATAATGACGAAACAAAAATATTTTATCATTTAATAATAATCATGGTATGCAAATGTTTGTAATATGATAAAAGTTTTATCTTAGGTATATAAAACATCTTAATATATGCGTGTCGATCGTTACTACATATCGCGGCGGTTTACCAGTTAGGTGAATAGCCCCTTGTTTATAAATCCTCCTTCATGAGGTCAACCCACCACGGTTGTATTCTTACAATTGCTTAATCACCGGTCGTTGAGGATTAAGCACCTTTCCTATATTTTTACATATTCTCATATACTTCTGCAGTAACTTTTATTTTTTTCAAATTTCTTAGCTTACAATACTCATACTATGTTTCTTTTCATACTTACTTTTTATTTCAATCTTTTGTATACTTAGTTCAAACTTCATTCTTGTATTTTTTTCATTTCCACCCTTACTTCATTTTTACATTCCTTTCCATTCTTACCTCATTCTTCTTTTCCTTTCCAACCTTTCTTCATTATTTTTTTCCTTTCTTTTCTTAACTCATTCTTATTTTCTTTTCATACTTCATCTTTCATTTCCATTCTTACTTCATCATTCTTTTCCGTTCTTACTTTGTACTTGTTTTCCTTTCCATCCTAACTTCATACTTGTTTTCCGGATTCTTTCCAACCTTATATTATTGTATTCTCTTTTCCTTTTCAGTCTTGTAATATATTTGTTTATATCCGCCTCCAATAAGGATAAAATTTCTATTGGTAGATTTAGTGGGGGAATGATATGTTAAAAACATATAGAAAGTTTACCAAAATCGGAGATTTTGAAATATGCACAAGACAGGCACTAAAGGCATGAGAACCACACGTTTGGTGCCTGAATTATACAAGACATTAGTTATCTGCATGATAAGCACGTGTCACGTGATTGGTACTTAAATTACACAAGATAAGCACCAACTGCATGATATGCACTGGTTAGGCACCCAAATTAGACGATTAAAACACCAACAGCATGGGAACATGCTTATTTGGTACATAAATTACACAATAAAAGCACCAACGGCATGATAATCACACGTTTGCTACATAAAATACACAAGACAGGTACCAACGGGATGAGAACCACCCGTCTTCCGGGGTCACTTGAATGTATTTTTTTCTCTTGTTAGACATAATTTACGTATTTCTTAAATGGAAGGAATCAAGCTCTAAGTGATTTTTATCATAAAATTCGCATATAATAATGGATATTAATCAATTATGTAAAAACTTTTTTTCTGAATATGTTATTAGGGCATCCTTATTTTATGTCTGCATTTTTGTATTTGGCAAAGAGTCCCTATAGATGTAAAAACTCGTTTTATCTAATTACGAGGACAGACAGACAGACAGACAGACAGGCAGGCAGGCAGGCAGGCAGGCAGGCATTTCAAATTCTTTTAAATTAAGATTCTTTATGTCAACTACATGAATACAAGAACTGGTATGAAAAAATATATTCTTGCAACCATAATTATTACCTAATTTTCTTCTTATATAATTTTAAGACATGTGTGTTAACTCTGCATATGTGTTTTCTTTCCATGTCTATGAACATGTGTATATATGTCATCAATGACAAAAGCAAAATAGTGAATATATGGTCACGCCACGTGTCTTGTTTATTTTATATAGGAGATGGAAGAGATTCTTCAGGAAAGATCAGCCATGCATGACAAGTATTACAAACAATATCAGAATCTCGTGTTGAAAGAGATCAACTACAGGGAGACAAAATAGACAGGGTAAGCTTATGGAATATAAAATATAGCTTATGAAGAAACAAGTTGGGTACAAACGCGAATTCAAATTTAATTAATAATTTCTTATTTTTTTCTTAATCAGTACAATAGAATGTAACAGTGTTAGTTATTACATAGTGCTTATAAATAAATGGAGTTGGTGGACTTGTGAACTTATATACTCTTTTTGGTCATGTTCTTATTCCCGTTGAATTGCATGCCTTTATCTTTACAACACAGTTTGCCTTTTTTCTGAAAGCTGATCATGGTTTCGTGAATCAATTCCGAACACCATTTCAAGTAAAACGCCGTTATAAAAATACCTGTATTGATGAGATAGTATACGAATATGTCGTTGTTTGCCCCTGCTACAATTTGAGGAAATCACAATTTAGGGAAACAAAATAAAAACTTGCAATATTCACTGAATTCGCCCGCTCTAAGTTTCGAGGGTTACCGGTTGGTTCAATATTTGCTCAAAATTTAACAAACACTATGTCTATTAAGTCACTGGTGAACACGTATGAAAACTGAATGACAGCAGTGAAAAAACACTCATGTACCGTGACTTAATAACAGACATGTCACTGTCTATAGTTCATTCTATATTCTATAGTTCATTGCTGACTTGTAGCCTACATCTATTTTCAAGCGATTGAAAATTTCACATTTAAGTTCAATTAAAACTTACGCGAACATTATAATATATTAAACAATTGTAATAGTTCTATAACTATATATTTTTTAACCAAATTAACGAAAAACCGACTTTTCAAATATGCCTCAAATGGAAATATTCCGTTCCCACCTTTTTCTTCATTGAACATAATAACCGACAATGGAACCATCTTACGATGTGACAGTTGGCGCTGCCATTTTTGTTTGCACATACGGAGTAAAGGTGTAACAAGCAAAAACATTAAACGTTTATTTTTTTTTTTTAATATTTTATCTTCCGATTCCTTATATTTATCATAATTAGATACAAAATCAATACTATATTACGTATATACGTGTATATAATCACAATTATGGTGTGTGTTTTTTAATATATAACTAAAATCTATACTAGTGTAATACTAGTTACACGCTCAAGACGGTGTTAACTATTGTCAGTAGAGCGGACTGAAATACACTCGAGTGCAAATAGCACCAAACAGATCAAATCAACAAAAATAACTATTCCAAAAGGACCTAAAGCAACAATTTGTACATCTAATTTCTAGAACGTTGTGGCGGAAGAACGGTGGTTCTACTCATTCTGACTCAGTCTGAGGTCTTCCTCCACCAGTAAAACTGGAGATGTCATATATAACCTGAAATGTGTTGAAAATGGCGTTCAACCCCATTCATTTCTTTTAAAAAAATAGAACATTGTGAACATTGTGTTTATGTAGACCTTTTCTGTATTACTTGCCAGCCTTACTTTCATAAAGAAATCGCTCATGTTATGATAGATACACCTAGGTCCCGGGGTTATTTCGAACGCAGGCGGAAATGGCCGAGTGATGTTCCGATTGGGAACAAATTCTTATTTCGAACGTTTATAGAAATGGCCGAGCGATGTTCCGATTGGTTCCGATTATGTCGAAAGATGACGGAAATTGGCCGAGAATAGGAAAATTTGGCGTCAATCTATTCACGGTTTCCACGAGAAAAAGAGTCCCGCGAAAAATGGTCGCCCGTTTGTTTTGCAGAACGATTTTATATTTTTTCTGTATTATTGCATTTACTGTGGAAACTTTGCAATGCAATATTCTGTGCGAAGGAGGTGGATTTTCCAGCAACTGGAAGAAAAATTGTAAGTTCTTGGAAAATACGAGAGACCTAAATGGGACCGGATTCTCCAGGGGCCGGATAATCTTTGATCCGGATTCTCCATGGCCGTATTGTAGTGGGGCCAGGTTTTTAACTATTTGTAGTTTTACATTTCCGGTTGGCCTTGACCTCGGAACGAAAACAAAATGGAGCAAAATTTAATCGTCATTTTTCTTTTCATAATTCTTGTGCCGATAGTGGCAATTTTAGCATTAGCTATCTGTTTGGCAGCCGTTGGGAAAACATTGGGTATTCGTAAAAAGTATATCCAGATGTTGTTGCGCATATTTGAGGTAAATTGAATTCTGTTCATATTGGGACTACCGAAAATGTGCCTTGCAGACGATATTTATTGCGTGCTAGATACGTGTTATGATGATATACACCGCGTTCTTTAAGCATGCTTCAATACAACGTCACCCTGCATTATTTAGTGTTCATAGTCTGCTGACTGGGCTTCTGACTTATTCGAATATGTTCCAGAGAATATACCAAACATGAGACATATTTGTGTGTCTCGGAAAATAGTGATACAGTGACAGAGGTCACCCTTCCAAATACTAACCCAGTACTTCGTTGCTTAACTTCCAATACAGTCAGTGCACTTCAGCCATGTTGCTATAAATGCTAGCTTAACAGCGAGGCTGTTGTAAGTGACCTATGTACTTTCGCTGCCCTCCTCCCCTCTGTAACCTTTAGGGCTTAGCCCCAACTGCACAGCCTGTGGCTTCCCGCAGTTCCTGGCCATATCCCGCCCCATCCCAAGGAAAGTGAGATTCGTGCAAACACAGGTTTGAAAGTTAATCCTTGTCGCCATTAAAGTGACAGCAGTGACCCATCCAAGTACTAACCCCGTACTTCGATGTTTAACTTCCAATACAGTCGGTGCACTTCAACCATGTCACTATAAAAGCTAGCTCAACAGCAAGGCTATTGTAAGTGACCTATGTACATTCACTACAGTGATATGCTTGTACAATTGTAAATATAGATATAATTTACATTAAAATCCTCGCACAATACCCAAGAGAAGTGGTAGTGCAGTGGAAAGATTGTTGGCCACTCAAGACACAGGTTGTGGGTTCCGTCACAAACTTAAACTGATGTCATCACTAAAACAATTTGGTAATTGTTCTATGTAGGAAACGGATTCAATTCACATAAGCTCTGATCATTCTCAACAACCAAGCTTAAATAAACTGGTATCAACTTACTCTCAACTAGCATGGATGAAGTAATAACTACCACTTTACTTGTCACCTCAAACTGTCGGCATATGTATGACAAGATTCAAACTTAGGAGTTACAGTGTTTTAGAGAGCTCTGACTTATGTGCACTCACCTGTGAAATTAAAAGCTTATAACAAAAAAACTTAAGGCAAGAATCTTTGTGAACCAACAATTCTAATCATATTGTTAAAATATAACTTTATTTAATCTTCATCCAAATGAAAGTGTACCCAAATTTAACTCAAATCATACATAATATTTTTTCTGAAAATACAACCATTTCAAACGGCCAATTAAGTTATTTTGTAAAACACAATCCTTGATTGGTGACTTCATTGGCTGACTATTATGTAGATACTGACAGACAGAAGGTTGGAAAGCCTCTTAAAGTTTCAGATTCTTGACTTATAATCATAAGAGGACTGGGAAAAAAACTGAGTGATGTGATTGGTAAAATAATATAAATCAAATCCCAACTTACCTTCTCTTTGCTTTTCTTATGACAAGCAAACTTAATGGACAGTGTAAAGTTATACGTTTTGTAGCAGGTTTGCAAGTTTGGATTATATTTCTTAAGAACTTATTAGCAAATTTAGTATATTAGATTCAGACTGATTTAGTACCAATGACTTAATTACCATGTATCTCTGATAGAACTACAGGTAAGAAAATCAATATTTAATATTAAGATCTTGTGTCAAAATTTATGTGCTTTTTTTTTTGTTTTCACAACCTTGTCACAGAATGGACCACATCACAGTGTGTGTATAACATGTCTAGAGAAAAATATAAACTAAAAAATAACAGGATTTGGGTCTTGGACATTATAATTTTGTTAGTAATCAGTGTACATGTCTGATATAAATATATGTTTTTCAGTTTGGACGAAACAGAATCGAAAGCTATGCAGCGTCAGAGCGTGGTAAACACAGATTCAACACAGAAGGTTCTGGAGACGAAGGACTTCCAGATACAGATGTTCTCACAGACAGCTCTCAGGAGTGCGATAGTGATGGTAAGTGTGGCTGTATAATCCTCACACAGTGATCTACCAGGAGTGTGATAGTGATGGTAAGTGTGGCTGTATGACATCACACAGTTATCTGTCAGGAGTGTGATAGTGATGGTAAGTGTTGCAGTATGATCCTCACACAGTTATCTGTCAGGAGTGTGATAGTGATGGTAAGTGTGGCTGTATGACCATCACACAGTTATCTGCCAGGAGTGTGATAGTGATGGTAAGTGTGGCTGTATGATCCTCACACAGTTATCTGCCAGGAGTGTGAAAGTGATGATAATTGTGGCTGTATGATCCTCACACAGTGTTCTGCCGGGAGTGTGACAGTGATGGTAAGTGTGGCTGTATGATCCTCACACATTTATCTGCCAGGAGTGTGATAGAGATGTTAAGTGTGGCAGTATGATCCTCAAACAGTGATCAATCAGGAGTGCAAAAGTGATGGTAAGTGTGGCAGTATGATCCTCACACAGTTATCTGCCACGAGTGTGATAGTGATGGTAAGTGTGGCTGTATGATCCTCACACAGTTATCTGCCAGGAGTGTGATAGTGATGGTAAGTGTTACAGTATGATCCTCACACAGTTATCTGTCAGGAGTGTGATAGTAATGGTAAGTGTTGCAGTATGATCCTCACACAGTTATCTGTCAGGAGTGTGATAGAGATGTTAAATGTGGCAGTATGATCCTCACACAGTTATCTGTCAGGAGTGTGATAGTGATGGTAAGTGTTGCAGTATGATCCTCACACAGTTATCTGCCAGGAGTGTGATGGTGATGGTAAGTGTTACAGTATGATCCTCACACAGTTATCTGTCAGGAGTGTGATAGTGATGGTAAGTGTTGCAGTATGATCCTCACACAGTTATCTGTCAGGAGTGTGATAGTGATGGTAAGTGTGGAAGTTTGATCCTCACACAGTTATCTGTCAGGAGTGAGATAGTGATGGTAAGTGTTGCAGTATAATCCTCACACAGTGATCTACCAAAAGTGTGATAGTGGTGGTAAGTGTGGCTGTATGATCCTCACAGTTATCTGTTGGAAGTGTGATAGTATGGTAAGTGTGTCTGTATGATCCTCACAGTTATCTGTTGGAAGTGTGATAGTATGGTAAGTGTGGCTGTATGGTCCTCACACAGTTATCTGCCAGGAGTGTGATAGTGATGGTTAGTGTGACTATATGATCCCCACACAGTAATCTGTCAGGAGTGTGATAGTGATGGTAAGTGTGGCAGTATCATCCTCACAGTTATCTGTCAGGAGTGTGATAGTGATGGTAAGTGTGGCAGTATCATCCTCACAGTTATCTGTCAGGAGTGTTGATAGTGATCATAAGTGTGGCTGTATGATCCTCACAGTTATCTGCCAGGAGTGTGATAGTGATGGTTAGTGTGACTATATGATCCCCACACAGTAATCTGTCAGGAGTGTGATAGTGATGGTAAGTGTGGCAGTATCATCCTCACAGTTATCTGTCAGGAGTGTGATAGTGATGGTAAGTGTGGCAGTATCATCCTCACAGTTATCTGTCAGGAGTGTTGATAGTGATCATAAGTGTGGCTGTATGATCCTCACAGTTATCTGCCAGGAGTGTGATAGTGATGGACAGTGTGACTATATGATCCCCACACAGTAATCTGTCAGGAGTGTGATAGTGATGGTAAGTGTGGCAGTATCATCCTCACAGTTATCTGTCAGGAGTGTGATAGTGATGGTAAGTGTGGCAGTATCATCCTCACAGTTATCTTTCATGAGTGTGATAGTGATGGTAAGTGTGGCTGTATGATCTTCACATAGTTATCTGCCAGGAGTGTGATAGTGATCGTAAGTGTGGCTGTATGATCTTCACATTCATTTTATGAATGAACAACAGTTAACAGATTTATTCAGTAACATCTTTATGTGTCCATTAGAAGTTGGGCCCTCCATGGCTGAGTGGTCTATTGGTGAAAAGAAAACATGATGGAGTAATACTCATTACTCATTTTTTTAATGAAAAATATTTAATTCATTTATTCATTAAGATCTTCCTATGTCCATTAGAAGTTTTGTCCTCTATGGTCTAAAGTCTAACTACCACTTACCTCTCACTGCTGAGGCCTTGGGTTTGAGTCCAGCTCGGTCCCAAATCTTTATATGAGACAGTTTACCAGTTACTCGTTAAAGGAGGTTATTCTACTTGGATTCATTTTGATGATAATTTCTATTTAGAATTATGAATACCTAATAGTATGACCTATTCCAGATAACCTGATAACCCGGGATATATCGATATCTGCTGTCGAGGGAATCAAGATCCCATCCAAACGGTCCGACTATGATTTGAGTTGGAGGAGAGATTTTCATATCTCGGACGTCATGTACTTTGCAAAATGTGGTACTGAGGTAAAACGAAAGCATAATACAACATTATTATTTTTTAACTCTTTCTGTATAATAATTTGCCTTGTCATCCATGGAAATGCTCATCCCATATTACACACACTGAAAAAATATAAATAAACAAGGCAAAAGTTGATAGGAACTTGCAGCAATAATATTATGCTGGAGCAGGTTAATGTGATTTAACGTCTGAAATTAAAAGTAATATATTCTCAAAATATCTTGACACTTAAACTTGTATTTCATTTCCAGTAAACTGCTCACACGTGTGGTTCATTGGTAGAGCACTGAACCCATGATAGGAGGGTCATGGGTTTGATCCTTCACTACGGCTATATGTGGTGTCCTTGAGCAAGACACTTTTCCGCATATGCTTAGTAATGTTTCTAACCAGGAAGACTTAGAGGCTGATATGCCTAAGTTGTAAGAACTTGTTTCACAATTGAAGTAAACTAAATAAGTTCAAACTTAACTATTCACACCTAGAGAAGATGTATAATCATAAATTTAATGGATGTGTTTGATTATTTTAGATTTTTCTCTATTAAGGTTTTTATGCATGTCTTATGTTCTATTATCCAGGCTATCATTCAAGATGACGTCACACAAAGATTTTCAGCTGAAGGTAACAGTTGTTTTTTCTTTTAGATGAATATGTCAATTATTTGGATTAACCTATAATATTTACTTTAGAGGAACCTTTCATATTTCCATGAACCTTTCATATTTCCATGAACCTTTCATATTTACATAAACTTTTCCATGAACCTTTCATATTGAGATGAACCTTTCATATTTACATAAACTTTTCCATGAACCTTTCATATTGAGATGAACCTTTCATATTAACATAAACTTTTAATGAACCTTTCATATTTACATGAACCTTTCATATTTACATAAACTTTCCATGAACCTTCCATATTGAGATGAACCTTTCATATTTACATAAACTTTTCCATGAACCTTTCATATTGAGATGAACTTTTCATATTGAAATGAACCTTTCATATTTACATAAACTTTTCCATGAACCTTACTTATTTACATAAACTTTTCCATGAACCTTTCGTATTGAAACTAAGAATGACATTCAATGACCGTGGTATCTATTTTCACAAACAGAAAGATATAAGCTATATATGTGTAGCTTATGAATTTTAACAAGCATATAAACTTTGCACTTAAAATAGTGAGGACAATGGCAGGTATTATACAAAAGATGGCAGCATATTTTGCATTCACCAAACCACTTATAGCAGAAAAGATTGATTGCTACTCCTGACTTGTTAAGGAAAAAGGTCCTATATAAATACAGTTCTAATGAAAACTAATGCCAAACTTCATGAGTTGGGATATATGTAGTGATAACACAATGCTATTCCTTCGTCAGTCATTGTCAACCACAGTTAATGAAAATTATTTGTTATCAAGGTTGCCCAAATCTTAAATGGCCATTGGAACTAAAAAATAATAAATCTATGAAAATTTTAAACAACAATTCATCTAAAAAATCTTATTCACAAATGATCAAATTTTATTTGCACTGGCCTTGGATCTTTATCAAATTTGTGTTGTTTACTGTTGTGAAATATTTAGACAGCTACCATGAGGCTGTGAATATTGCTTTGAGCTATAAAGGGCAATGTATAAAATGACAATAAAAGTTCAAATTTAAACTGTTTATTAAAATTTTTGAATTTTTATCGCAATGTTTCTTGATAACCCTAATTTATTTGGAACCTGGAAAATCCGGCCCCACTCCAAAATGGCTATGGAGAATCCAGCCTCAAGATTATCCGGCCCCTGGAGAATCCGGCCCCATTTAGTATGGTCCATCTGGCCCCACTTTTTAAAAAAAATTTATAGCAATATTAGGGTCATTTATCATAAACAATACATACATAATATGTATATGCTTACATTGAAATATTTATGAAATACACATAAACACGGTAAACTTGATTATTTGTGTCGCACATTGTACAAACAAATCAACAGTTTTTTCATACATCACAATTATTGTAAAATTGGAAATCAATTTGTTTTTAATTTTGTAAGATATTATAAATATGCACCATATTCAACATACTATAGATGATGGCTGACCAATACTTTTTTAATTATGCATATGTAAATAAACCATAAATAAAGAATAGTTATATTAATCTACATTTATAATAATACAGTAATCTATTTGCCTTTGAGAAAAACACACATCATTTTAACATGAATTTACATTTTCAACATGAGATGTTGCATACAAAATTTAAATATGAAGTATAGATACAATCTCTTAATTGTACACCTTTGAAATACTTGTATCAAATATAATTTATTCTGTTCATTGTCTCCATGATCATCTCATCTTATCAAATAGCTAGTTTTATTTACATCACATTATTACAATATTGAATTAATTTTTCAACGTACAACACTTATTCATTAACATATGATCATGTACACCCCGCAAACATTTGCGCAGTAAAGTTTAGTTGTGTCCCATAGCAATTGGAATCATAAACATTTACATACCCAAATTATGTGACTGTCTGCTGAACTTTGAACTGACTGTCTACTGAACTTTGAACAGAGAGCTTTGTTGTTTTCTGACAACTCTTGTTTATTCAAGAAATACCCTTTTCAGGGCAGATGTTTAATAGATTATTACCAGACAATTCTCATACCTGTAGCATATTAGCAGATGAGCATGCTTTCTATTTTAATCACTTAGTTATTAAAAATTGTAACTGACTCTGTACTTAAATGCCAGTAATGTTTCTACAGTTTCTGCAGTTTTAGAATAAAGTTTACTCAAGGAAATTTAACTAACAGAACTTTTCAACTTCAGAATTAAAAAGCTGGAACCTGTTAACCCGTACAGACAGAGGGTATCATTTCATCAGGTAAGTGTTGATAATTAGTAATTACATGTACATTGAAACCTCTATTTTAGTTGTTTCTAATAAAAATATATAAAAACTTGGATATTTAAGCTTAACCCTCTACTCCATAGATACGCGTTTTCCCGCACCAATCATAGAAGGCCTTTGAAAACAGTGCAGGAAGAGTTCCTGCACTGTTTTCCACTCTGTCAGTTTATATAAACATAATTCACCCATTGCTGATATGTGGTGAATTAATGGTTTCAATTTGGAAGAGTCTAAGAAAATGCTTATGGAGCAAAGGGTTAAATAAGCTAAAATATTTTGTCAAAGGATTATCATACTAGAAATAGTTGTCTTGCAGTCTTTTTTTTTTTCTAACTACAGTCCATTAGATGCACACTGCCTACTGTCTTTATATATGGTACATGTACTTGAATATACTGATAAGCTTGTTTGGTTTTATACTAATTTATTTTAGCTGCGATGAAAGCTCAGATCTTGTATGATCTGCTGTAAAGTCCGCTTCCTGGATAGAACTGTACTGAGTGTTGTTTTATGAGAGGCATTGAGAGGTCAAGCTAGGGATCGAACCTGCAACTTCTGGCATGAGCGGTCAACACACTATATGTTACACTGCCGCCCTGCTTAAGCTAGTATAACATGTGTACACTAATCAACATGTAAGAGCAAAGTACTAGATGTAAATTTGATTGTAATTTTATATGAAAACTATTTAAAATAAAATGACTATATAATGTGGCGTCTTTACAAGTAAAACATTAAAATGAACAATAGTGCACATCTGGAGCGAATTTTAACTGTATGCAATATAGCGGATGATTTTATACAGTTTTATACAGTTCAATGGTCATGGTTTACACATTAGTTTTGAAACCGGTTATGGGACACACGTGACTGCAGAATGGAAAGTTTGACAAGCAACTTAGATGTAACCATTCATTCATCAAAATATATAAGCTTGTTTACAAATAAAAAAAAAAGTGTAATACAAACGATTAGAGAATATTAATAGGTTGATATAAAAATGATGGAACTGAATATATTGATGATTATAATGATGCTGATGGTGATGATGATGTTGGTCATGATGTTGGTCATGATGTTTATGATTATAATGATGATAATGGTGATTATTAATATGTTGGTGGTTATAATGATGAAAATGGTGATTATTAATACAATATATGTTGATGATTATAATGATGAAAATGGTGATTATTAACCATGTTGATGATTATAATGATGATAATAGTGATTATTAATCATGTTGATGATTATAATGATGAAAATAGAGAATATTAATATGTTGATGATTATAATGATAATAATGGTGATGCTGATGCTGTTGATTGTGATGCTGATAATGGTGTTTATTGATATATAAATGATTATTTTGATGATAATGAGGAAACTAAATATATTGATGATGATAATGGTTATATTGATGATGATGTTAATGATTTGATTATTATTGGTGATTATTAATATGTTAATGATTATAATGTTGAAAATGGTGATTATTAATATGTTGATGGATATAATGGTGAAAATGGTAATGTTGATGATGATGTTGATTATAATGATGATAATGGTGATTATTAATATGTTGTTGATCATATGGATGAAAATGGTAATGTTGATGATTAAAATGATGATAATTGTGATTATAAATATGCTGATGATTATAATGATGATAATGGTAATGTTGATAATGATGTTGATGATAATGATTATACTGGTGATAATTAATATGTTGATGATTATAATGATGATAATGGTAATGTTGATGATTTGATTATAATGATGATAATTGTAATTATTAATATTTTGATGATTATAATGATGAATATGTTGATGATTATAAGGATGATAAAGGTGATGATGATGATAATGATTATGATTAATTAGGTTGAATCTTATAATGTGGTGAAAGCATACATGAATGCTTAACGCATATGACATTTATTCACTTTACTACTGATGTGTTTAAATATAACCGTAACGAATGATAATTCAGCCCTTTTCCTGCCATAGAAACATCATTTTTTTTTATTTGTTTCATCTATGTTATTTCATTAATCAAGAAAGATGTTTGTAATCATGGTACAAGTGTAACAAGAGTGAAGATAATAATTGGATTGTTTTATGGTTTGTGTTGTTATGGGGGTTTTGTTTTGTTTTTTGGGGGTGGGGGTGGGGGTTGCCTTTTTTCCATTAGTTTTAATATAAGTTTCTAAATTTCATTTGAGTAATATTTGGCTGGGCAGGGGCTGAACCTTTAAAATCCTTAAAATCAATAATTGCTGATTCTGATGGGAACTACTGTATTAATATTTAACATGAATTTTTTTCTCTATTTTATCTTTCCTTTCCTTCTGCTCTCTACTTTACTACATACATATGTTTTGCCAGGTAGTTTGTCCTTGTATTCTTATTCTTGTCTTTTCTTCCTTATGTGTGATTCCAGTATTAAGTTCTTCCATGAAACAGGCTGTTTGGAGTCCCTCAGATTGTCTTTGTTATTATATCCAAATAGGTAATGATATAAATGCATGGAGGGTCGCCATCGGTTTGTTTCATGGTAAAGTATATTATGGCTCAAAGAGATTACATGTAAAGCTTATACTATCTGCAAAATGTATTATGTTGATTTTATCAAAGGCTAGGTCGTATTTGAGGGAAATTATATATTTAGTCAAAGATGTATTTTATAGTTCATATTTTAGTTTAGTTATATGTCTCCTACTTTTGGAGGCTGGTGATATTGAGCTAAACCCTGGACCAATCACTGGGAATCATTGTTTATCAGTCATTCATTGTAATATTAGAAGTATTAGGAATGAGTTTATTAGAGATACTTACATTGATTTTGATATTTTATGTTTTACGGAGACTCACTTAGATCAAGCTGTTACAGATGAATCTATTCTTTTAACAAATACATTTGATGTTCCCTGTAGAAGGGATAGAACAAATCATGGAGGTGGAATTCTTGTATACTTAAATAAAGCTTTAGTGCACTCAAGAAAAACTGACCTTGATCAATTTTGTAAGGAATCTATATGGTTTGATGTTAGAGTAAATAGTGAAATATATCTAATAGGAGTATTTTATGGTCCAAAAACATCTGATGTGACTTTTTTTAATAACTTCAACAGAAATATAGAAAAGACATTGGAAAAATAAAAAAATATAATACTGCTAGGCCACCTAAATGAAGATTTATTAAATAACTTGTATCATAATTTAAAAGATATTTTACTCACTAATTCATTATGTAACGTTATAAATACACCAACAAGACAACACGCTATTCTTGACCCTATTCTTATTCCCAATGATATGGTTTATATTGAGGCAGGGACACATTGTAACCCGTCAGAAATAAGTGACCATAATGCAACTTATATATATTAACCATTTACTTATGAACTCAACTCATCATATGAAATGACCATCTGGTTATATAAAAAAGCAAATTTTGAGTTATTAAATAGAAAAATATCGTCTTTTAACTGAGACTGTCTATTAAATGGATCAGTACACAAAGCTTGTGATATGTTCACAGATATTTTTATCGAATTTGTCAAACTATGTGTACCATTCAAAAATGTAGGTGTTAGACCTGACGATAAACCTTGATATGATTCAAAAAAATTGAAAATTGTTGCGAAAAAGAGACAATATAAAACGAACGGCAAAAATAACTGGCAAATTAAATGATTGGTTTTAATACAAAAAAGTTCTTAATAAAGTAAACAACTTAAAAAAAGCATGCAAAAGAACTATTTTTTAGTAACTTAGAAATAAATTTAGCTGAATTGCAGTACAATGATAAAAGTGTATTTTGGAAAATAATACGCCATCGTTAAGAATAATACTTCTTCAAACATTCCTCCAATTTGTGTCACATCTCCAAATGGTCAAAACAAAATATTTACTACAAATCAAGAGAAAGCAGACTGTTTAAATGATTATTTTTCTTCGTCAATCTCTAGCGTAGATGACTCAAATGTAATGTTTCCTACATGTATAAGACAATCAGCATCTTGCTCTGTTTTTAAGAAAAATTTGCTTTCTTCTTCATCTGGCACGAATGAAATCCCTGGTTACTTTTTACATGGTAATCAATATCTATTGGTTATCCATGTTAGAATTAGAAACAATTGCAGCAAACTTAATAATGACCTTTTTCTAAATCACTTAAGATCAAATGCTATATGTGATTGTTCCAGCGGTGTAGAAAATGCTGAACATTTCTTTCTTTCAATGCAGTCTTTACAGAAATCTAAGATATTCACTTTTCCAATCTATGAGAGAATTTTATCCAATTAATATTAATGTATTACTTTTTGGAAATAAGAATCTAAAATTGGATGAAAACATTCACATTTTTCAAGCTGTCCAGGACTATATCAAAAGTACAAACCGGTTTTCAAATTAAGTTGCTTTACATTCCGAGAACATTTGATAAGCTTTCCAATATGTACATGTATGATGTGGTAAATAACCAAGTAAACTTATGCAAAGTTGTTATATGTAATTATTTTTTGTAGTCTGTCAATCTCGAAAGTTTATGTATATTTAATCACGGGATCACATGGTTGTCTTCTTATGAAAACTCGTTCAGTTAACTATGTTAAACAAACATTTTTGTATTTTTAAAGCTTGTTATAAGTTTTCTGTTCTTTCTGCTCTCATTCTCTTACAATTCTATCTTTTTCTCCTTCATATTTATGTTTATTTGTTTACAACTGCCGTACTTGTTGTTTGTTAAACTGTAGGGGGAGGGTCGAATCTAATGTTGGAAGAACTTGTGGCCCAACCCCATTTCTGTATATAGAAATAAAATATGTTTAAATGAAAACAAAACGAAAAGCGGATGATAACAGCATATTATCATAGGATATACTTGGACATTTCTAGTTGCATGTCCATTGTGATTGAATAAAGATAATCAACTTTCCAAACTTTGTTCTGGGTGTTTAAGATTTGGGTGGTAAATATTCTGATAAAAATTATAAAGTAATCATGTATATTGGAAAACTCGGCCAGACCTGTTCCAGATATCATCAATTCCATTTTTGTCTATAGAAACTAAGGATAAAATCCAAGTAATACAAATGTGTTACACCTTTACAATACATGTATCATTGAGATTTTATTGATGTTACAGTGTTCGTCTAATGGTGCTATGGTGGCTAGGATGTTTTGGAAGATATTGTATTTTATTACCATTCAGGTATGTATTGGTGCAGTTTACACCAGGATTTAAGTTTAATTAATAGCACTTAGTTAACAGCATACACTTGTAATAAGTATCCTTACATCTGTTTATTGGCAAAGAGTACTTGGTAATTTCCTTTGTTTTGGGGAGATTTTGTAATGTGCCCGATGAAATATGATAAAATCATTAATTATACATGTGTATAATTGTACTTGTTGTTAAATAATGCATCTGATTTAATTACATGTATATCTCCACAAACCCAACACCCCTTTTGTGGAAGATATATTGCTTTTAGCTACGATGTCTGTCTGCCAATCATGTTGGTCCAAGGTCAAGGTCCTACTGAGAGATCAATAGTTTAATACTTATAAAATATATGTGAAATTATCTAAGATAGAAAATAAAAAAGTACAAATTAAAAATTTATATGTGTCCGAAAACTTAGGAGCGAAAAATTTTCAGTTTTTTTTTAAAATATGTCCCAATTTTTATTATCAAAAAAATAATTATTTTCCTGAAAAATAAGGGTGTCCCAAAACATCGTGTAGGTATGGTAGGCAATATTTCGCGTCCACTTCTCATTATTAAATGCTTTAATGATTTTTAGCACAACTTCTGAAAAAAAAGGGGTACTATTGTATTTGCCATGGCATTGGTGTTGGTTTTATTTTTCAGGTAAAATGTTTAGGCACACATGTACTTATATCACGGTAACCACTGCCCATACATCAATGAAATGTCACGCATGTGTTCACTACCATAAAAGGGACTCAGAGTGTCAATAATGATACCTTCATATTGATTTTAGGCAGAATTATAACACTTTTTATATTAAAAAAGTTTTATGGCATGCTCTTATATCTCGGTAACCACTACTAATACAATAAAGAAACTTGGTGTGTATATTTAATATCATATAGGGGAATCAAGGGACAAAATGGGACAATACTATTATGATTTTAGGTAGAATCAATTAAGCAAAGTGTTCAGATATTGGAAATGGTACCGAACATAGGACTGAGCAAACTGAACATTGAACGAGCAATGAACGAACAGAGCAAAGGCTTAGCAGAATATTAGATTACAAATTATGAAATATTCAGAAATGCAGTTTACATCATTCTTAAGCAAGTACTTGTGTTAGTAAGTGAATTTGATTAAGTGCACTTAACTAAATGCATGCAAACCTAGTACAAACTAGTACACATTTATTGGGTAATTGAATGGTTTAGAGTCTGTACAAGTACATTGTTCTTTCATTATTCACTTAATGAATTATGTAAACAAATACATGTAGACCTTGAATGTATATTTATGATGACTTTGCTTTAAGTTATTAGGAAATTTGTTACGCAGATATTGGACAGCCTTAGAAATTAGATCAAAATAACGTTTTGGTCCCAGCAAGTTTGCTATAACCAAGTTTTACTCTATATTTCATAAAATATCGTTTATGTTTACTCTTATTAAACATTTTTGAGATTTTTATAGAAGCTATAAGTTTATATATTGATTTGTATTTCAGGTTTATATTATGTTTTGTTGGTCTCAGTTGGTTGATTGTATCTACGTTTTTGATTGGATATATCCCTGCAGGACGGTAAGTTACATATACTCCATGCATCTCTAGAAAGAATTTATGTTACTAGTATACATTTTGGATCTAAAATATCTTTCAATATTTATTATGATAGACATTGTTTTAATGAGCTTTTGTGAACACCCCATGTCTGTCGGTCACCTGTTATGAACTTTTGCTTAACTTTTATTCTAAAACTGCTTGACAGATTTTAACAAAATTCAGTGCAAAACATTGCTACATGAAGGTCTCTCAAGTTTGCTGACTCTTCAGTCACAATGCTGAGAAGTTTCAAAAGCCACTTGCCCTAAACCTGGAGCTGGGTTGAAGCCCATGACCTCAGTGTTGACAGGCTTGGAGCTGGGTTGGAGCACATGACCTCAGCGTTGACAGGCTTGGAGCTGGGTTGGAGCCCATGACCTCAGCGTTGACAGGCTTGGAGCTGGGTTGGAGCACATGACCTCAGCATTGACAGGCTTAGAGCTGGGTTAGAGGCCATGAACTCAACATTGACAGGCTTAGAGCTGGGTTTGAGCCCATGACCTCAGCCATGACATACTTGGAGCTGGGTTAGAGCACATGACCTCAGCAGTAACATGCTTGGAGCTGGGTTAGAGCCAGTGATCTCAGCGTTGACAGACTTGGCCCATGACCTAAGCATTGATAGACTTGGAGCTGGGTTAGGGCCATGACCTTAGCGTTGACAGGCTTAGAGCTGGTTTAGAGCACATGACCTCAGCATTGACAGGCTTGGAGCTGGGTTAGAGCCCAAAACCTCAGCGTTGACAGGCCTGGAGCCCTGGAGCTGGGTTAGAGCACATGACCTCAGCATTGAAAGGCTTGAAGCTGTGTTAGAGCCCATGACCTCAGCATTGACAGGCTTGGAGCTGGGTTAGAGCCCATGACTTCAGCATTGACAGGCTTTGACCTCAGCATTGACAGGCTTGGAGCTGAGTTAGAGCCGATGACCTCAGAGTTGACAGGCTTGTAGCTGGGTTTGAGCCCATGACCTCAGCGGTTATAGGCTTGGATCTTGGTTTAAGCCCATGACCTCAGCGTTGACAGGCTTGGAGTTGGGTTAGAGCACATGACCTCAGGGATGACATGCTTGGAGCCCTGGTGCTTGGTTAGAGCACATGACTTTAGTGGTGACAAGCTTGTGGCCCTGGAGCTGGGTTGGAGCACATGACCTCAGCGATGACATGCTTGGAACCCTGGAGCTGGGTTAGAGCACATGACTTTAGTGGTGACAGGCTTGGGGCCCTGGTGCTGGGTTAGAGCACATGACCTCAGTAATGACATGCTTGGAACCCTGGTGCTGGGTTAGAGCACATGACTTTAGTGGTGACAGGCTTGGAACCCTGGTGCTGGGTTAGAGCACATGACTTTAGTGGTGACAGGCTTGGAACCCTGGTGCTGGGTTAGAGCACATGACCTCAGTAATGACATGCTTGGAACCCTGGTGCTGGGTTAGAGCACATGACTTTAGTGGTGACAGGCTTGGGGCCCTGGAGCTGGGTTAGAGCACATGAACTAAGGGATGACATGTTTGGAACCCTGGAGCTGGGTTAGAGCACATGACTTAGAGATGACATGCTTGGAGCCCTGGTGCTGGGTAAGAGCACATGACTTAAGTGGTGACAGGCTTGGAGCCCTGGAGCTGGGTTAGAGCACATGACTTTAGTGGTGACAGGTTGGAGCCCTGGAGCTGGGTTAGAGCACATGACTTTAGTGGTGACAGCCTTAAAGCCATGGAGCTGGGTTAGAGCTCCTGACCTTAATGATGACATGCTTGGAGCCCTGGTGCTGGGTTAGAGCACATGACTTTAGTGGTGACAGGATTGGGGCCCTGGAGCTGGGTTAGAGCACATGACTTCAGGGATGACATGCTTGGAGCCCTTGTGCTTGGTAAGAGCACATGACTTCAGGGATGACATGCTTGGAGCCCTTGTGCTTGGTAAGAGCACATGACTTTAGTGGTGACAGGCTTGGGGCCCTGGAGCTGGGTTAGAGCACATGACTTAAATGGTGACAGGCTTGGAGCCCTGGAGCTGGGTTAGAGTATATGACTTTAGTGGTGACAGGTTGGAGCCCTGGAGCTGGGTTAGAGCACATGACTTTAGTGGTGACAGCCTAAAAGCCCTGGAGCTAGGTTAGAGCACATGACCTCAGCGATGACATTCTTGGAGCCCTGGTGCTGGGTTAGAGCACATGACTTTAGTGGTGACAGCCTTAAAGCCCTGGAGCTGGATTAGAGCACATGACCTCAGCGATGACATGCTAGGAGCCCTGGTGCTGGGTTAGAGCACATGACTTTAGTGGTGACAGGCTTGGAGCCCTGGAGCTGGATTAGAGCACATGACTTTAGTGGTGACAGGTATGGGATCTTTGGACCATTTGAGCATTGCTTTTCCTTCTTTTATAAGTCCCTGGTGAAAAAATGTAATGGATGTTAATGTAAATTAAGAATTGGAATAAAAAAAATTAAACTGAACCATGTGTTTCTATTGATTCTCCCCTACTTCAGGTACAGGAAGATGTTAAACAGAGTCACAAGTTTGATGGCCCACAGGATCCTGTGTCGTGCAATGTCAGCTCAAGTCACCTTCCACAATGTGTAAGTTTTGGTTTATAATTGTTTTGGATTTGCATTTTAGTGTAAATAAAAAATTTTTTTTTACAAAGATAAAATATGAGATGTATATGTATTACTGCGCCATATTGTCTTAAATTTTGCGTTAAGCTCTTATCTCAGACACTCTTTGGCTTTGACTCAACAAGTTGACCTTAACCATTACATGTCATTAATAGCCTATAAAATATTAAGTTTTTGTGTTTAGCTCTCTTATCATCACTATATGTTGGTAACTGTCTTCTGCAAGAATGTCAAACAATATGGCTGACAAGACTGCGCCATTTTTACATACTAGGCTAATATAGAGCTCTTCTTCCCTAAATAAATATATGCCAGAGATTTAAAGTTTTGCAATTTCAAGCACATGGTGCTGTTTTAGAATTATGTGTTCCCATCAGTCATCTAAGATGCCTGGGCTCTACCTATACAGGCAAGTATGTTTTAAACAGCCAGTTAAGGGAAGGAGCAAAAGTGGTCTTTCAAGAAATGTTGCTTAATACAGATTATTTTGCTTTGAAAGCATGGAAATGTGAAATAGCAAATATGGCCGTTAAAGACAAGTAACTGCATACTAGAGGTGCCAACTTACATAGGTTTTACTATGTTAAGAATTATTTCAAACATTAAGCAGAATCTCTAAAACATTTAAACTATTTTCTTTCAACTATTGTGGAATTGTTTCTAAAGTTACTGCATGTTAAAAAACTGGTTTAGACTCACTTGGGCTTCTTGTTTTTCCTTCTAATGATTCTTACTAACTACATGTAATATGTCTGAAAATAAAAGTGCCCTGCATCACGTTATGAGCATCCATATACATGTTGTCCTTACTCCAAAATTGGTAATTGTTATTTAATAAGCATCTAAGCTGCCTGTATATAGCAACCACCTGTCTTATGTGACTTTTTTACCAGATTACCACCAGGTCACTTTATACAGTCTAGACTGTTGCTTTATAACAAGATTTGTTCTTTAAACTTCAGGCCAGAAAACCGTCCACCCAATGGTATTTGTGTTGCCAACCATACGTCCCCCATAGATGTGATAATACTCAGCAGCGACAATTGTTATGCAATGGTAAGGTTTCAATTAATAAATCATTACTTTATGTCCAATACCAGTCAAGATAGCTTCCACAACTTTGTACACATGTGAACTTACTGGTCTGGTAGTTCCATTTGCTATAAGGGAGTTTCCATTTTCAATATTTTTTGCCTTAAAATGAAAACAAATAGTCAAAATTACAAAATTCTCCATTTCTGGAGCATAACTCTAAAACCATTTTAGACAACTCCACAAAACTTTATACATATGTCAACCAAGTCGTTTAGTAGTGCCTTTTATTATTAGAGAATTTTCAATATTTTTTCTATTACCATGGAAACACATTATCCAAATTTTTCTGTTTCCTGAGCACAACTTCAAAACTGTTTGAGATAAATTTACAATGCTGTGAACACATGTCAATCTAGTGGTTAAGTAATGCCAAATGCTAGGAAAGAGTTTTCATTTTCAATATTCTTCATTTAAATTTTCGGTAAAAAATTCATATCAGTCAAGGAAGCATTATGTTGACAGATTCATTTGTAGTCTTAGATTAAGTTTTTATTATTTAAGGTATTTTTGGTATGAACGAACTGCTGTCTTATAATCTATTAGTGATATGGAATATTTCATTACAAGATTTTTGGGCAGTTATTGATATTATGTAGGTTATATATTTGCACATGTGGTGTGTTGTGTTGAAATTAGAATTGATATTATTATTTTTTCAATAATTATTATTATAACTATTGCCAGACATTTGAACATCCATCTCTCCATTTTCAAATGTGACAAAAACATATTAATTTACAAAACATATCCCTGTCTTACCTTTATTTACAGGTAGGCCAGTCTCACTCCGGGTTTTTAGGCATTATGCAGCGGGCTTTATCCAGAGCTACTTCTCATATTTGGTTTGAACGATCTGAGATGAAAGACAGAATGGTTGTATTGCAAAGGTGAGCAACAGCTGCTTGACATAGTTTTTATACACTCTGTTAACATTTCAGTTATTGCAATTAAGTCTGCATTGGTTATTTAATAAGTATCTGGTGGTGGCCTTTCATACAATGTTTTTCCATCGCCGCCTGTGATTCTATGAAAGTCATTTACAACAATGTAATGAATTGGGGCATTCTCAAAAAACATTTTAATCAACTTATTATATACTGCAGCAGTGGTCTAGTAATAAAGCATCAACATGGCATTCAGAAGGTCGTGGGTTTGATCTCTTACCAGGTCTTATATTACCAAATACTTGAGAAAAAAATCATACTATAAGCTTCTTTGTTTGATGCTCAGTACAAAAAAAATTGACTATCAAGCACAGAAGCTTCTAGTATGCCATCAGCATTAGAAGGATAGAATGTTTGGTAGACCTGGTGTCACATTAATATGACTGGTTGGGGTACCATTCCACATGTCTGCATCACAGTACTTCATTGTGACAGTGCTTAAAATACTGTCTCAAGCAGTGATATGGTTGAAAATTTGATGAAACAATACAATCGGCTTAAATTATTGAAACGTGTTTTATTATCATTATTTTTAAATTTAGATAGGCTTGCATACACGAAAACAAATATTAAAGCACAAGTCAAAACTGTTATGGTATAAGTGCATGTTGAATAAGTAATTATGTCTCACCCTCACTGTATTTTTCGTGCAATCATTTGAAAACATCTAAATTCAAGACATTGTAAAACTCAGGCATTTCTGTTGGTTATGAGTCTGTATAACTATGAAGTCCAGTTGCTGTTATCATCATCAGGTTCTACTTCACAAATTTATGGCAGAGTTAGGACCCTTTAATTATATTTAATTGTAGTTCCTGTCAGCATCAATCCTAAACTTCTCAACTGATAATGGTTAAACTTGCTAAAGTATCAGTACAAAGTTCAGTTGTCACCTCTGTTGTAGTATTTACCAGTAATATTGTCACTAACCTAATCGTATTAGTCAAACAGTTCATATTGTTGTTTTGTTTTGTTTTATTTTGTTTTTCAAAAGTGCTCTTTATTATTGCAGAATGAAAGAGCATTCGGAAAATAAAGATAAATTTCCCATTTTAATTTTTCCAGAAGGTAAGCAAAAGTTATCAATGTTTCATAACCATTTGATCTTTTCTTAAGATATTTTGCCATGTTTGGACATTGTTTAGGTGCTCTTACATGAATTAATTCAGTAAACAATCATGATGTATAAGTAACTCTTTTCCATATAAGCTTATATTGGAAGCATCTGAAATGAATTGAATTAGAATGAATTAGAATATATTCCTATGCAAACACTTCATGTTCAATTTTCGAACATGTAAACCCATATTACTGCAAGTTAGTCAGTCTGATAACAGAATATGTTATCTAAAATTTCTAATATAGCAATGCGAGACAGTGATGGTGTAGTGGTTAAAATGTTGATCTCTCACCAGAGGTCATAGGTTTAATCTAAGACTTAACCTAATGGTGTTCTGAAGCAACAACCAGTACTTGTTCTACTTAGGAATTGGACTCTAGAGCTATTCAAAAAAGCTATTTCAAAGCTTACTTTACAGTCAAGATAAATAAATAGATATAAGTATAAAAGATAAATGGTATGAAATAAAATGACCAAAAACAAGGATGCGTATTATAAAGATATTAGCATACAATGTTTACTGTTGATAAACGATCTTTATAACATTGACATATGCTATATAAACTATGTAATATTAAGATACATTATATAAACAGGTACATGTATCAACAATACGTCCGTGATGATGTTTAAAAAAGGTGGATTTGAAGTCAGCCCAGTTGTGTATCCAGTCGCTATTAAAGTAAGTAGTCAGCTTTTATGTTGATTTTTTTTCGTACAATTATATTTTGCCGGTTTCCCTTAAATACTTTCTCATTGTTGGAGGATGTTAGTCACACAGTCTGATGTATCCTAATTTATCATTGGAAGAGATTAAAGAATAAAAATATAAATATGAATACAGTCAAACCTGTGTAAGTGGCCACCTCTATTAAGCAGCCACTTGTCTTAAGCAGCCACATTTGCTATTTCCCATTTCTTTGCTTTCAGAACAAATTAACATGTATTAAGCAACAACTTGTCTTAACCCTTTACTCCATAGATATGCGTTTTCCCACACCAATCACAGGCCTTTGAAAACAGTGCAGGAAGAGATCAGATTGCTTGTGACGAGCAATTTGAACACTTCCTGCACTGTTTTTCACTCTGTCAGTTAATATAAACATAATTCACCCAATAATTCAAAAGCCTTCTATATTAGAGGTGTCCAAAGGCGTCTATATTAGAGGTGGCCAAAGGCGTCTATATTAGAGGTGTCCAAAGGCATCTACATGAAGTAAAGGGTTAAAAGGTCACATTTTCTCCATGCCTTGACTGGCTACTTAAGACATGTTTGACTATTTTCTTACTTTAACTGTATTTCTCCATCTGTCAATTTCTATGAACAGTATATGTAAGATGCCAATGAGTGGATGATCACATTCGTAGAATGGCAACATGAAATGTAATTTTATTAATAAGGGGCTCGTGTAAAATTAAAACAAGGAGTGCAAAGCTGTAAATATAATCATATAAACCTGCCAGAGGATAGATGATATTATTAATAGAAGTTATTGAGGTGAAATTTTATATTTTAAGTAGTAGTGATGACTGACGTCCTGTATTAGGTGTTTTCTTAATAATTTGAACAAATATTCTTTTCAAATATTGAATGTTTTTCTGCTGTTTTTCATTAGCAGTATTTTATGATAAAAGAGTGCCCTCTCCTCCCAGCAGCTGTTGTTGCAGCTTTATAAAGTTTAATGAGACTTCCTCACTGGTCATTCTTTGATATCCCAACCAATTACATTTTCTGATCAACTTTGCAGTATGATAGTAGGTTTGGTGATGCATTTTGGAACAGTAGTAAGGAAAGCATGGTACGACATATATTCAACATCATGACAGGTTGGGCTCTGGTCGCTGATGTATGGTATCTGCCGCCTGTGAGACGACAGGTAAATGTGATATTTAGATAGTATTATTATGTGCAGTCGTCGTACTGGTGAAATATTGTCTGAGTGCAAAAACTTTTGATGAAATATCCAATTTATTAGGCTTTCACTTAGAATTACCTAATGCAAGAAACTCAGCAAATATGGAATTCTAACCTAATTAAGGTATATATCAAGATAGAATTTCGAATGTTTTCGGCATTATGGTTGTTTACATTTATGTGCCTATTTCAACTGACCATTCAGTTGAAACCTTTTGTAAGCAACTGGCTTTAAAAGAATCTGGCTGCCAGATATACATAAGTGTTTATCATATCATACAATGTATCGATGAACATACATGTAAAGTGGAGATTCTCTAATTTATTTTGCAAGACGTGGTAAAACCAAGTACATGTATTAACAGTGGTTGTACTCCAATTCAATCTGACATCTTTCTCCACTAATATAACTGAATGCGACACAGAACCTGCAATGTGTTGAAAATAACATATCGCTCCATTAAAAAATAACAAGACTCCTATTTATATGATATTCAAATGTTACTTCGATATTTACACATGCATTATTACTGAAAAAAATAAAATGATTAAATGATGAAACATTTGCAAGTTATCTTTAAAGGGATATTGAAAAGTGCTTCTTTTTTTTTTATGTGTATGGGGTCTTTAAAACTAGCTGTCATGTGTGATGTAATAGATAGAAGGATCATACATGGCACCTGCCATCTGCATATATAATGAAACTATATTTATATATTTATAACATAATAGGAGAATGAGAATGCTGTACAGTTTGCCGGTAGAGTCAAAGCAGAAATAGCCAGACAAGGAGGCCTTGTAGATTTAGAATGGTGAGTAATAGATATGTGTATGGAAGATACAGATGTTTATGTTAGTGGAAGATGGTAGGGAGCTGGGGTGGGGTAAATTAATTGATCTTTATGATGAGAAAATACTGTAACACTTATGCCAACACCAATCGATGATTGGTGAAGGGGCATTAAGTTTTACCTCTGTTCATCCAGTAAAAAATTTGGTTTTCCATTAATAACTTCTGGAGTGATGTTTTACATTAATATTTTGTTTCAATTAAGTTTTATTTATGAAATTTTGTGGATAGTTTCCCTGGCATGAAAATGAAACTTGAGATTGGTTTTCAGGTAGATGGGGTCAAGGTCAAGTTCACTGTTACTAGAAATAGAATAGAAAAGAATTCGATCAAGATATTTTGATATAGTTTGGTGTATACCAGTAGGTTCCTAACATAGAAAGGTAGTCTGGAATTAATTTGAGGCAAATGAGTTTAAGGTGAATGTTACTAGAAAAAATGCTCAATAACTTGGGATATTTTTCTGAAATTTGGTGTATATATTCATGACATGTAAAGTAAGCTTAGGATCTATTTGAAGTAAATAGGGTCAGGGTAACTGTTAAAATAGAAAAAGGGTTTACACTCCAGTTTCCTTTAGGATATTTTGATGAAATTTGGTGTATACATGTAGGTGCCTAACATGGAAAGAATGATTGGGATTGACTTGATGTAATCAGGTCACAGTCAAGGTTTTTCTTTATACTAAATACAGACAAAGAGGTTTCCCTCAATAACTCAAGTTTCCTAAGAGACGTTTTGATGCCATTGTGTGTATAGGTTTTTGGCATGAAAAGGAAGCTACAAATTAGTTTCAAGGTACATGTAAATGAGGGCACAAAAAAATAAAAAACGGTTTCCAACTGAAAACTTAGTTTCCTAAACTTCTGCCTAAATTGCACCATAGTTCCTACATCTAACAAAATTTGTCAGGATTACTCATGGTCATTAAATCTATAATTTGTTTAATTCGTCATATTGAACCAGAATGAACCAGCACAGTAATACACGGGCCTCTTGTTCACATAGAAATTTGAAAAGTTATGGGTGGATAATAAAATTTAAGATGCCTCAGTATAGTTTATTTAGAATAGTTCTAAAATGTATGATTTGAATTTGGCTGTGTAATGTTAAATGCCATTCTCATAGGTTCATACATTTCTTTCGTTCCTTACAGGGATGGACAGCTTAAAAGAATGAAAGCTAAAGATACGTGGAAACAGAAATCGCAGAGAGATTTTAGTAATCTCATTAAACGAAATGAAGAGTCTTTAAGACATGAAGAGAATGATTTAAAATTCACCATGGGTGGTGAGGAGGAGAATAACCAGAATACAAGTGATAATTTAAAAAAGAGTAACTGATTTTAGATTTTAAGAAGATAACATCGACTTTCAATGGGTTGTATGAAATGTGTTAGAATTAAAAAGTGTTTCAGTGTAAAGTGCATAATAAAGATGAAAATGGAACGAAAATACTGAGGTCAGAAAATATAGATGCAACAGATCGTCAGTGGCTGTTGTGAATTTCATTTTGCTGGTTGCGACTGATTGATGAGATTCACGTATAAGCAAAAAAATCTGTCTTGAGCAGTGCATGAAGGTCAAAAGTGAATGTGGCATCTTAAAGCAGGTTCCCTCTTTATATGGGTTGATAAGATTTACACCTAAGCCTGTCGGAAACAACTCATAAGCCTCAAAAACAAAAATGACATCTTAAAGCAGATGTCCTCTTAACGTGCATTGATTAGCAATACAACCATAAACATGGAAAATGTTGTAGATTTAGACAGGTGTTGGAGTAGTAGAGGTGATAGTGGATGTAGATATGACCATTGTGGATTCACTTGTGCTCAAAGTATATATAACACAGGTGTTAATAAACCTTTATGTTACAAGTTTTATTTCAACGATTGCTTCACACAGACAAGTGTTGGCATAGTAAAGTTGATTCTAAACACAGGAATGACATACCTGTGTTACAGGTTCACTTGTACTCAAAATGGACATGATACGCAATATCTTAACATGACAAGCCACGTTTTTTTATGTTTTGATGTCATGATAATACCATGTGCAGATTCTGCTGACTCTTTTTCAGGGTTGCAAGATGTATATAGTATAGAAATAGTGAAAAACTTTGTCACAAACAATATCTATCAAATTCTAGAATAGTGAAATACTTTGTCACAAACAATATCACACACTAGAAGAGTGAAATACTTTGTTACAAACAATATCAAACTCTAGAATAGTGAAATACTTTGTCACAAACAATATCACACACTAGAGTTAATAGCATACATTATCAGCTACATTGCATCATCTATGGCCCAATATATTTACCTAGGTAGTAAATGATATTTTTATAATGCATTCCTATAAAAAAAAACTGTTTAATGAAACATATTTTTTTAGCATCTGTAATTATATTGATTTTGCTGTTAGAAGGTGAAGTGTGGTTGTTTAATTCATCACACCCCATTCAAAAGTCTACAACTTAACCAAAAGGGTGATGAAAAACTTTCATACTTCAGGAAGTAAGTGTAGTGCATTCAGGTGTTTTTTCCGGAATTGGTTTCATTAAAACAATCATGGTTACAGCTGTTTATAAATTATGTTTTTTTTTTACAAATATCTAGGAAGAAATAGTTACTTCAGAAAAATGTACTGATTCATTCAATGTTACCCATTTTCTTTCAGACTGTATAGTTGGATCAATTCACAGACATTAATTTTCTTAAATTATAACACATACAAGGGTTATGCAGGTACAGTGTCATACTCGAGGACACGCCACACACGGCCACGGTGGGGGATCAAACTCACCATCTTCACATTCTGAGTCTGATGCTCTAACACGTGATTCACATAAATCTACAGGTGAAGCCTCTATAACATACTTGTTTAAACCTTTACTTCATGTAGGCGCCTTTGGACACCTCTAATATAGACGCCTTTGGATACCTAATATAGAAGGCTTTTGAATTATTGGGTGAATTATGTTTATATTAACTGACAGAGTGGAAAACAGTGAAGGAAGTGTTACTTGCAATCTGAACTCTTCCTGCACTGTTTTCAAAGGCCTTCTGTGATTGGTGCGGGAAAACCCGTATCTATGGAGTAAAGGGTTAAACCATTTCAAGATGAACCACACATATCTATGCAATCAGTGCTACACTGACGATAAGGCAAGAGTTGATTTTGTTTTGTTTTACTGATCCTCATGCCGTTACTTTCGACAATATAAAAAAAATAATATAAAAGATATATATCATATTTATATATTAAGTAATAAACAATAATAAAACAATTAAAACTTGATCTTATTTTTGTTAAAAAAAACATAAATAGACATTGCACCATAAAAGCATTCAGTTAAAGAGCTTAAACATTTTGACAAAAAAAAACATCCAACTTCTTTATTCAAAAAAATCTGTAAAACAAATAATACACAAAAAAAACACACTTCGTCTTTGTAATTTCATATCATATTAGGATTCTGCACCCTGCTTCACACCAATGACTTAATTACTTGTTTATATGTCTCCATTCACAGGTAGTAATCTAGCACCTTGTTAAACCATTATGCTTTATATCCATAAATGCCATTTATTGTGATTTTTTTATATAAAAATACTGCATCTCTCCTTACAACCTTTTAATAATGATGGTTACTGAACACTTACATGAAGATATATTTTACAAAAATGTATTGTTCTGTTGAAGACGGAACTAAAGAACATAACACTATTAGTGTGATTGTATTTTTACTTTAAACTTGTTAATATGGATAACATAATGGCAAACTTTTAAAATTATTCCGCTGAATAATTATTAGGGTCCTAAGTGGCTGAGTGGTCTAAGGCCCTGTTCTGAGATCATTTATCTCTCACTGCTAAGGTTGTAGGTTTGAGTCCAGCTCGCTCCAAAATCTTTATGTGAGAAAGTTAATCAGTTACTTGCGGAAGGACATGGTTCTACTCAGATTCATTCTGAGGTCTTCCTCAACCAATATGGATATGCCATATATAAACTGAAGTGTGTTGGAAATTGCGTTAACAATAAACAAATTGATGTTCCATTAACTTGTTTTAAATGTTTTACGGTACCCATAACATTTCAACAATGTTGCAGTTTAATACAAAACAATAAATTAACAGTTTTTCCCTAAAGTAAACTGTTTATGATGTAAGAGTAAGTTGTGTTGATTAGCTTGAAATAGAAAAAAAATGAGAAGTTTTACTGGGAAGTGATATTTTGCCTGTGCAAAGTTTACTTATAGCTTTTTTGTCGTACTGCATGGTGAATCTGGCCATTACAACACAGTAGCCATCTGTTTATTGCTATAGGCAAGGGTTACAATTGTCTTTTGTGCTCTCTTAGAGTTTACTAATAGAAAATGTAGAGGGACTACATGAATATTATTACACTAAATTTTATTGAGAACAAAATTATTTTAAGGGGTTATAAGGAGAAGTATATTTTATTTATGCATGTATGTTAATTTCTGCTATATATGTGTGTAGTCATTTGTTTCCTTTAGTATATCATTATTTTGCCAGCTTTAGTATACCAGTATATACATGTATTTTGATTTGTGCCATGGATTTTTGTTGATTTTGCGTTTTTGTTGCAATTTAACAATATGTATACATTTTAAGTTAATTCTGCCATGTATGGGCACTTTGGCTCCATTTTGAGAGAGGTAGGGGAGGTGGATGAAATATCACTACATGATGTTAAAATGATTTTGTAGTTAGTTTTTATGTTAACGTTTCTAACGAGGGCATAACTAAAAGTAAGTTAAATATGATAAACATATGTAGAATGTGTTACGGTTTTTTTAAATTTTTATCCACATGAAAAGAAAAAATTGGACAAATATATCGTTTTTTTTATTTTAAGGGATGCACAGCGGTGTGGAAATCTATTTTATCCTTATTTTTGCATTTAATCCAACTAAACACATGAAAATGTTGAAATCTTGAACACAACAATCTAAAACATATTTTGAAAATTAGTAACATTTTTAATAAAACTAGTGACATCACGCTAATTTCGAAAGTATAACTATCAATCATTAAAAAATACACATGATACATGTATTTCCTCAGAGTTCTCTCTTTTGTATTGATTTGAACTGATGAAAATAAAGAACGTGTTATACTTTTTGTCATACATGACCACAAAATATGCAAAATATGATTCTTTTCAACCATTTGCAAAAGTTATGCCCTTTTACAAAGTAGAAATGAAATAAAGGGTCTGGACACAGACTAGGGTATTCTGATATCATATTTAATAAAATTAAGTGTTTTTTTTTAAAACTGCCATGCATTTTTTAATTCCCCCACTCCATTTATTTTATTATCTAAAACTAGAGTGACACAAACATTTCTTTCAAAATTTGAAATTATTTCTAAAATATTAAGTTCCCTTTTAGAGTCTTAGATCTCAAATTGTTATAATTTAATAGGTCTGAAAATACATTTGAATGTGTGTGCAAAAGTATTGTGTGCGCAAATATTGATTTGAATATTGCGAAAGATGCATGGAAGAAAAAAATTAACCAAGAGTATTAGACAGAGATACTGTGATTGATACCATCTGTGTCGACTGTTTTGATAAGCCCTCGGTGGAACCTCAGTTATGATAAAGACAGGGAAACCGCCTTGTCTCATCCTAATACCCAGGAAAGATTCTCATATTTCAGGTACTTTCAATATGTGATACCAGTTGTATTGGCGTATAAATAATATTGTATTTCATTAATCAACTTTTTTTTTGTTGGGCATTTCACATATTGATGTCTCGTGTACATAGTTTTTGTTATATTTTGGATTGTGTAAATGCCAGAAAGAGGTCATTCTATCTTACTTTGATTTATAAAAGAATAACAATATTTCGGTTAACATGAATTCAGTTGAAAACAGATAAGTATAATCTCCAGTCCCATATTTATTCAATTTCTTCTTTTATAGTTGAAGTCAAACATTTTTTTCCAGTTTTGGGCTTGAGTAAAATTATTCTAAAAATTGAAATATGTCCACATCAGTCCTACATGTAATGACTTATCCTTGCATGTTATGAAATAAGCATGTGCTGAAAGAGACCAGTTCTTGAAAGTGTAATAAAAGTATGTCTATGTACTAATTGTATTGTGTTCATTAAGAGAAAAGGGCATTTGTTAATATCTGATTCTAACTTTGGTGCAATTTATTAAAATCTGTGTGAAGCCAAATCTTCTGACCTGTAAGATTGCAGACCTACCAAATTGTTTGTCAATAGTCTCGCCAGGAAATCTGTATGCCCTAGAGAATTCACATCCAGGAAGTGTTGGGCAACTGTTATTAAAAAATGAGATCATTTTCCATATAGACTTATGATTTAGCCCGCTACCCAGCAAAATTCAATGGTCAGACAATTTGGAAACAAAATCCTGCAGGAAATCACAATTACTTCATCTTAGTCTTGCCAATACAAATGTATAAAACGTTTCAATGGTTTCAATGCCAGCGCTATAACAAATCTTGTAATTTTAAAAAAAAAATACTTGTATATGTATTCTTATTTGATAAATTTATGTTGATTTTGCTATTGCATCAGCTCACAAATATGAATGAGAGACCGGTTAATTTAGTGACTAATTTTATATTTGGGTGAATTACCAGTCTTCATTATTCAAATTTAGGTTTATTACAAATTGTTTAAGGTTCTCCAGGTTAGTAATCTAAGGCATTCTCAATGCTGAGATCTTGGGTTCGAGCCCAGCTCAGTTTAAAACTTTTATCCAAGACATTTTCTAGTAAATTTGTGAAGGGGCAGTGACACTACTCAGATTTATTTTGAGGTTTGCCACCACCATTTAAACTGGATGCCAAATATAATCTTTACTGTGTTTAAAATGGTGTTGAACCTCAGTGATAAACAAATATATTCATACTGACCTTTGATTGTAACAATAAACCAATTTCCAAGAGCTCAAGTGGAGAATTAAAGCCTGAATTCCTTTGCTTCTTAATAAATGACAAAAACCTATTCTGTTCGTTTGCATGTTTAGCAACCTATACTAGTATATTTTACACGTTTTTAACCAAACCAAAGCATGCACACACATATTTATTACAGCCTTGTATTTGTTGTTACAGATTGCCAGTCTATATTTGGTTTATCTCTATACTTTGTTGTAATAGATTGCCAGTCTATATTTGGTTTATCTCTAAAATTTGTTGTTACAGATTGCCAGTCTATATTGTCAGTTATTAAAGCATTTACAATGTTTATATCGAATGTAATGTTAACTGTTGTGTATAAAATTTTGAAGCAACAAATTCTTATATTTTTCTGTTTTCCATTGGGCCAGGCCCCATTAGTTCAGTCTGTAACACGTCTGACTATCAATCCAGGGGTCGTGAGTTTGAATACCCACCCGGCAACAGTCTCCATGATGATAAATATACGACATTGTGTCATTATTATTTATCTCTCATCGCTGATTCAAGTGGGGAAGTTGTCAGTTACTTGGGGAAATTGGGTGTGCTTGAGTACTGGGTAACCTTTCAGGATCCCAGGAAACAGTGGTAAGGTTAACTGATCCTCTGTTAGCCCTCGACCACATAAAAATGAAGCTTGCTATTTAATCATTGTTTTCCATTGCAGCTATGGATCGGATCTGATACAGGAATATGCAGCTGCTTGATTTGCAGCCTTGTAGGTCAGTCTTAGACTGTCTCACAATCACTCAACTCTCACTGCTTGATTCATCGCTTTGAGCCCAACTTAATCTAACAACTTTTATGTGAGAAAATTTGTCAGTTACCTGCTGAACATCAGCTTGGATTCAAATCTTTCTCTTACAATAAAATTGGACACGGAATATATAATCTGTTATATGTTGACAATAGTACTAAACCCAATTCCATAAGTTACCTTGTTGTTTGGTGGTAGAGCGTCAGACCCAGGATCAGATGGCAAGGAGCTTCATTCCCCACCACTGCCTTTAATCTCGACACCTTATCTGCATATGTTCAGTACTGGTTCTACTGGGCAAGGCTTTGGGCATGATTTGTGGTTGTTTCATAATCAATGTAAAACAGTTAAAATCAATAAATAGATCATTTTAGATGGTAATGCAGATACATACTATACATTTGTCTGACGCCTATCTCCAGTAAAAAAAATAAATAAATAAATAAAAAAAGCCCGTGTGGTTCTGGCTAAGAATAGAATCACTGTCGATCTCTATTTTATCATTTTTTGTAGATAAATGTAGGTTCCATTTAAAAATAGAATGACATAGTTTCAAAATAGCGTATTTGGTTTATATACTGTGGATATTAAATATAAAAAAAAAGACTCAAAATGTTTTGTATGTTATCAGTTTATTTTTGTACATATCAAAAGTTATATTCATCTGATAAATACATTAAATCTCAAACTTCTTTCTCCTGAGTAGTTTGAAATGAGTAGGAAGCAGTTAAGCGGTGCATATACATATATAACCTGCTATATCATGGACAAATCACATGAAGATTACAATTTTCATTGCCATAAGAGCTGCATGACCTTCTGGGCTATTCAAAAACTACACTAAAATGAAGCCGTGTGCAAACAAAAACATAGCATTACGTTTTACATGAGAGTTTGCCATAGTAAGTTTAAAAGCAATTGTTTGTATATGTTTGACCCCTTTTGGGGAGAAAGCCTAGAACTACCAAAATTTAAACAAAGAATTATTCCTACAATAACTCCAAAACTAGTATATGTCACAGTATGAAACTGTCTAAAAGCTGACAAATGCTATAAACTACATTTTCAACTATAAAGAGATAATTATCCATACAAATAAAAAAGTTATAAGCAAAATTGGTTTTCTTTATATGATCTACATGTATAAGGACTGAAAATACACCAGAATGGTGTTTTATTATGCTTTTTCAGAACATGTTAACTGAAAGTGTCTAAAAATAGCATTAAGAAATATACAAAAATATGTTTTCTCTGTCTAAACTCAACCCAAAACCCTAAGGAAATGAATATTATATGCTAAATATTGCCAGAATAATCAATCTTCAAGCATTGTTACTGCATTTCTATGTAATTCCTGTCTTGATTGTTTATAATTTTTTTTAGCAAGTACCAGTCTTCTGCCAATTTTTGACCAATCAAATTCCGTTATGCATGCTTAATCAAACAGGGGTCACAGAAAAGATTTAAAAATGTGCATTTTATAAAGATGTTTTCTCCCTGAGATTTAGGTCTAAAAATGTGCGCTCATGATATCTGTGAGAAAAAAATAGTAAAATATCTGCATTGATTATGTGAAAAACATTCAATATGGATGTAACAACTGCATGTAGACATAAAAAAACACACCAGATGATGAAAAATAATTCATCACTTGCACAATCATTCATTATCTATTTACATTTTCACCATAAAACAGCTGCATGTATCTAAAATATACTGTGAATACCTGTCAACAAAATCTGTTTCAATTCATCTTGAAATAAATGAAGCACTGTCCTTTGCATTTGCAAACATAATTAAGTGGAATTTTACTATCCCATGAGCTCAGTTTCACGGATGAGATAGTCATATGCTTTCTTTTTTCCTTGCCGTTTTATTTCCTCGCCAACAACTTCTCTACATTTTGTATGGTAAGAGTTCAGCCAATCAATCTGAAAATAGATATATTTAAATGCAATGAAAAAAAAAAAAATCCTGTAAAACTGTTATAGATACTGCTTGTCATCTACTAAACTTCTGAAGAATATTACCAAACTTTTATGAATATAAGTGATGTTATATAATAAGAAGAGGGGGCGGGAATGTGGTTAAAATCCATTCCAACACATAGCAGATTTTATATGGCATTCAGATATACTAGTATCAGTGAAGAAAGATCTCTTAATGAACCGAAGTAGAACCATTATACTTCTGCCAGTACTTTTTCATGTAAAATCTTTGGAGCAAGCTAGGTTTGAACCCATGACCTCAGTAGTGAGGCTTAACTTGATATGATATGAATATTTAGAATCATTTTTATGACAGATAATCAGTAAATAATCACTCTTTTCTGGGATCCTTGAAAGTTAACCAGTATTTGACCACACACATCTCTGCAAGTAACTGATAATTTTCCCATTTAAACCAGTAGTGACAGATGAACGATAATAAGATTGTTGTATATCAATATCTTGGAAACTTGTCTAGGTGGGGCTTCAAAGTCATGGGCCCATCGTTTGATAGTCAGACGTGTTAACGACTGAGCTTTTCTGGTAGATGTAAATGATGGCATCTGAGACCACCTTGTAATAGAGGATGTGTAATGTCTAGTTAAATGGAAAAAAAATTTAATTTGAAATTGATGAATTGGGATTTTATGGCACACTAACATGTTCAGGTTGTAAGATGCCAACAGGAAAGAAGATTCCAGGCACACTTTCCATGTACAAAAACAACAAATCAACTTACAGATTGAAAAAAATACACAGCAACAATTGAATATGCAGAATTAAGCTAAAACCATGATAGCTGTAGAACTGCAGAGTTTCAGCAAATTTTATTTGATACTAAACAAGTTGCCTTATGAAGAAATGCACGTGTTACTGTGATCCTATTCTTACCTGTAACCATGTGGGCTTTAGCTTCCAAAACTTGGTACTTTTAAGCTACTTACCTCTTTTTGTGAGAGCAGGCTGGCATCAATCATCTTTGCCTGTATTGGGACCAGGGTCAGAGGTTCAAAAGTCAAGAAGCCTTTCTCCCTGAAATTGTACTGAAGTAGAAAAAAAACAAACATGTCTAAATACCACTTACAGTTTAAACAATGGTATTTTTTTAAGAATCTTCCAGGATTCAAACCCAATATAAGTAAAAATTACATTTTTTTAGTTAAATATTTCAAAAAATGATAGAAGTTGAGTCAACATGTCATTGCACTTTAATTTGTGAATGTGTGATTTTTTTATGATTACTGAAAATTGTTTTTGAAGAAGTTTATCCTCAGGGCAAGGTTATATATGGCATAAACAGTCTCATAGGTGGAAGACAAAGAATGAATCTGAGTAGAACCACTGTTTTTCTGTTAGTAATTGGCAAATTTTCTCATTAAAAGTTTTTGGGCCATGCTGGCTTGAACCCACAACCGCAGTTGTAAGATGCAAGTAATCTTGAGACAATGCTTAGACCATGCAGAAAGTTGTTGTATGGTGTTTAGCAATGTTTTCAACAATTTTTTAGTCATATCCGATGGTGTCTACTTCAGACAGTATTCCAAGCACTGCCCCAATGGAGTATCAAGCCACAGATACATGGTATGACACCCCACCCAGACCACAAGACATAAAATTATCCTCTCATTGCTGAGTGCCAAGCGAGGAAGCTAGTAGTACCATTTTTCTAGTCTTTGTTAAAACTTGGGTGGATATTGGCCTTGGACATTCCACATACAATGCTGATGCTCTACCTTTACACCACCACTGCAGTCAATTCATAGACCCCTGATTATGGCAAAAGAGACATGAGAACACTTACTTTTGTTTCAGCTTTCACTACAAGAACCACGTTTTCCACTCTTATTCCAAACTTCCCATCCTCATAGAAACCTGGCTCTGTAAACAAATAACATAAAACAGAGTGTGGTCAGACCAGACTTTAACAAAGGTGAGGTCAAACCTGGTTAACAAAGGGTGTGGTCAGACCAAAACAAGAGTGTGGTCAGACCAGACTATAACAAAGGTGATGTCAAACCATAACAAAGGGTATGGTCAGATCTGATTATAACAAAGATGATGTCAGACCAAAACAAAGGGTGTGGTCAGACCAGACTATAACAAAGATGATGTCAGACCAAAACAAAAGGTGTGGTCAGACCAGACTATAACAAAGGTGATGTCAGACAAAACAAAGGGTATGGTCAGACTATAACAAAGGTGATGTCAGACCAAAACAAAGGGTGTGGTCAGACTATAACAAAGGTGATGTCAGACAAAAACAAAGGGTATGGTCAGACTATAACAAGGTGATGTCAGACCAAAACAAAGGGTGTGGGCAAACTATAACAAAGATGATGTCAGACCAAAACAAAGGGTGTGGTCAGACTATACTATAACAAAGGTGATGTCGGACAAAAACAAATGTTATGGTCAGACCAGACTATAACAAAGGTGAGGCCAAACCATAACAAAGGGTGTCAACACTGACATGTGTTTTTAAGATTTCAACATTGACATATGTGTTATTAAGAACTTACCATTGACATATGGGTTATTAAGATTTCAACATTGACATATATGTGTTATTAAGATTTTAACATTAACACATGTGTAATTAAGATTTTAACATTGACATATGTGTTATTAAGATTTTAACATTGACATATATGTTATTAAGAACTTACCATTGACATATGTGTTATTAAGATTTTAACATTAACACATGTGTCATTAAGATTTTAACATTGACATCTGTGTTATTAAGATTTTAACATTAACACATGTGTCATTAAGATTTTAATATTGACATATGTGTTATTAAGATTTCAACATTGACATATGTGTTATTAAGATTTCAACATTGACACATGTGTTATTAAGAGTTTAACATTGACACATGTGTTATTAAGATTTCAACATTGACATATGTGTTATTAAGATTTTAACATTGACACATGTGTTATTAAGATTTCAACAATGACACATGTGTTATTAAGATTTCAACATTGACACATGTGTTATTAAGATTTTAACATTGACACATGTGTTATCAAGATTTTAACATTGACACATGTGTTATCAAGATTTTAACATTGACACGTGTTCTCAAGATCAGCAATGTAAGCAAGTAAAACAAATGTGAAAGTAATATTAGTACCAGTAACATACCATCAGACAGTATCATGCTTTCTTGAAGGGCTACATCGTGTAATGACACACGCTGGCTGATACCACATGGGCCTGTCAATGAAATTTTCAATGTGTAGTAACAGTTCCTGACTTATACCACATGGGCCTGTAAAATCTATTAAAATATGAAAGTTTAACCTGCTGTAAAAAAACTGACTGATATCGCATGTTACAGTCAATTAAATTAAAACAAGTGGGGCCTGGTTAGCTCAGTCAGTAGCATGTCCCACTATCAATTCAGAGGTCACAAGTTGGAATCCCCGCTTGGCCAGTCTCTATGATGATTGATATATAACATTGCGTCTCATCATTCGTCTCTAACAACTGTTTAAAGAGGAAAAGTTATCATTTACTTGCGGAGATGGTTTGTGATGGAGTATGGTTTATCTTCCAGGATCCCAGGAAACCGTGGTTAGGTTAACTAATCATCTGTAAGCCCTCTATGGCATAAAAATGATGCTAACTATTCAATCCATAAATTCAAACATGAAACATTTAATCTATATTAACAAATCCTCATTGATACCACATGGGCATGTGTATTAAATACAAAAATAAAATATTGAACCTGTAGGAACAAACCCTGACTGATACCACATGGGCATGTGTATAACATACAAAAATAAAATATTGAACCTGTAGGAACAAACCCTGACTGATACCACATGGGCATGTGTATTATATACAAAAATAAAATGCTGAAACTGAAAGAACAAACCCTGATTGATACCACATGGGCATGTGCATTATATACAAAAATAAAATATTGAACCTGAAGGAACAAACCCTGACTGATACCACATGAACTTATCAATAAAATAAAAATATAAAATGTTTAACTTGTGGTAACAAACCCTGGCTGGTATCAAATATGCATGTAATGTAAGAAAACAATGTATGTCCAACCTGTAGAGGCTTACTGATTACATTGAGACTGGAAATAATACAAGCATATAAGAAATACCTTCATGTACATTAAGAAAAGCCCCTACTCCATGACCAGTCCCATGTAGATAATCTAACCCTGTGTCCCAAAGGGGTGTCCGTGCTAAGCAGTCTATCAGCTGACCTATAATGAAAAATGAACTATAAAAAGAATTGAAGAATTAACAAGAGCTGTCATATAACTGTGTTAAATCGTCTTCACTCCCCTTGTCATAGAGCAGCATTTTGTATCTATAACATAGACCAGCAGAAAAACAGGCACATCTTCACCAATCACCCATCTTTGATATCAGTTCAAACAATGATACCTTGTATCTCCCATAATTAATGACTGTATAAGCATGCATGTAGATGCATGTGCCGATTTACATTCACATAACTGTAGCATGCTTAGTTAATCTTGCACCAAAACTTTTATGCGGTGTTAAAAGACAAAATATAACCTTTTCAACCTGCAATATGATATTGACTTTAAGTTAGGAGTCCAGTATGTTACATACTGCCTCAAAAATATAAACATGCACATTTATGCCTAGGTTTATCCATATAACTGCAACAATGCACACTAATGCAAATGCCAACACAGATGCTTGGCAACTACAAAAAAACTTATTCATAGAATAGTTGAGTTAAGTCATTTTTGTTTGTAATACCTTAAGCAATCATGATTTGTATTTATCAATTTGTATAAATGATTTTCAGCTTGTGAGCTTCTCTGGTACACGTTTATCTCTCTCTCCTCAAACTCAACTTTGTTATACAATTGTAACGTAATTAAAAATATGCTAATGTATATTTAAACTATTGACATTTTATTATTGATTTAAAAAAAACTTATATTCACATTCCAACACACAGAACAGAACAAAATCAAAAAGGATTAACAAAAAATAAAATAGGATAATTTTGTTGTAAACAAATTGCAACAACAAGTATTTACATACAAATCATTGGACTATAACTGGTATTTGTTGTGGAATAAATACAGTTGAAACTTGTTATTTCAATATCGCTTGAGTCAATATTCCCGTAGTGTCGATAATTTTGCCATCCTCAACTTTTCCCCTTCTTTGTGAATGTAAATTTATTCCATTTTACTCAATATTGTCTGTATCAATATTTCAGATATCTCGATCCCAGTTTTAGTTCCTGATTGATCATTTCACACCTTTAATTGAATGTTAAGTGTCTCAATATAACTATTGTTGACATAATATTGTATGTTTTTGCACTGCATGTCAAAATCTATGTGCGCAATTATCCAGTTTAAGATTCAACACTTATTACTACATGTAGTGAACAACAAAGGTGTCAGTTTTAATGACTGACAGAATGTTGTAAACATTGTGTCAACGAATTGGGTGACTGCATGTAAATTGTTTAAATATCATTTGATTCAATCAATCAGCCTCAACTTATATCTCACACTGCCGAGAAAATCAAACAATGACCCGGATATCAGCATTTATCATGACAGTGTAATTATAATGCACGGACCGAAATATGAAAGCGAAAGTACAATTGACAGGCGACAATTATCAGATGATGAAAATAAATAATGATCTTTAGACAAAATCTATGCAGATATTCGAACGTCTCAAGTTTTTTTGGCAGTCCCTCCAATATTGAGATAAGGAGTTTCGACTGTAATTACATTTTACCAACAAAACTGATTGAGTACAGACATATACAGACATTCCTACCTTTAACACCATTTGGAAATATGGCTGCACACAGGTTTATGTGACCTTTCAGAACCCTGGTAAAACACTCCTGAAAATGAAATTGTCTTAGAATAAAAAACAAAATCAAACTTATTGATACCCAAGGATTTTAACATGCTTTTAGATACAAGTTATTATAAAAAAGACAGATCTCTGAGGTATTTTCTATCTACGTCATCAGCTTTTTTTCCATTACATTATTGCTTGTTACTGAGCTTACTTTAATACCAAGTTTGGTGAAGGTGGCTATAACTGTATTGGACAAGTAGGCAAAACAGATTTCACGACTGTTGGAGAGCCGACATTGGTATACCCAAGTGAAAAATACCTTCTCATATTTTGAGGTTGTACCAAAATGTAACATTTTTTTTCACAATGCGAGACTGTGTGACATACATTTCAATGTTTTATGTTGTACCAGACGTGTAATCAAATGTGTGATTTACCTTCACATACTGTGAGATTGTACCAAAGTATAACATACCTTCTCATATTGTGAGGGTGTACCAAAATGCAATGTTCTTGTAACGTCTGTAGTTCCATCTCTAATGATATTAAAGAGAGAAAAAATACGGTAACATTATAATATTCCACAAATTTTCCCTTTCAATGCAATAGGTACAGATATGTCTTACAATATACATGTAGATACATAAAGATTATCATTATACTAACTTGATGTTGTTACCCGTGATCTCTAGTGAATCTGTCAGATCACTGCATTGCATGAGAGACAAAGCGATGTGTGTGATACATGTAAGCTTATCTGACATATTCACATGAGATGATGCAGGTAACTGTAACAAGTAAGTTTATATATAAGCCATTTATTATATACTTGTACCTTTGTTTTAGTACTAAAAAAAAATTCAACAAATCATCAGAAATTAATGTTTAATTTTGATTTATACTTCAACAAATATTGGATCCACTGGATGCTTCCTGAACAATTGCTTGATTAAGTAGTACCGGTAGCTGCATTGTTTGTAAAGAGAAAGGGAGTGCAAAGGGAAATTAATAGATTTTTGGTTCTTACACTCTGCACTTCCACACAAGACCTCTATCCATAATCCAATTCTTGTTGGATTCCCTTCCATGCTTCTGAAGACATCGCACTCTAAGGGTTACAAACCACAATCAAAATTCCCAAATCTCATTTAATTACACACTCCATAACTAAGCACTTGAGAGTGTGACATCTGCCAATATTTAGGTCTAACATTTGCTAACTCACTATCCTAGGGCACTCACATCCAGCAAATAACTTCTAATTAAAAGCGAATAGAACCCTGGGTTTCCTTAGGAGGAACCTATCCTTTGCACCTAAGGCTACCAAGTGCCTGGCATATAATACCTTAGTAAGACCCCAGGTAGAATTTGCTTCCCAAATTTGGAGCCCAAATGCCAAGTCTGAAATATACTGGTTAGAAATGGTGCAGAGAAAAGCAGCCAGGTGGTGTTGTAAACGTTGGAGAAATAGAGGCCATGCAGGGGAGATTCTGGATGACCTTTCTTGGCCAACCCTCCAACATAATAGGGATATTAATAGCCTTATCTTTTTTTATAAAATACATTACGGTTTTGTCTCAATTGACAAAAACATAACCTGTTCCATATCCAATCCCAGGTATCCTCAAGTCAACCTCATCCCACCCTTTTCAGTATAGGAGACACCTTGTCTATATTGATTCACTGAAATTCTCCTCTTTTCCAAGGATCATCTCATTATGGAATTCCCTTGCATGTGACATTGTGTCCTTGGAGACTCTTCATAGACACACTTGTCATTTTTTGTTAACTTGATCTATGTTGCCACCATTCCGCCTGCCGTGATGCTTAACATTGAGTGTAAGCAGTATAGATAGAGATACATGTATATAAAGATACATCTATATTCTGGACAAGCATGGACGGACGAAGTGGTGACCATATGCTTTCCCGAAATTTTTCAGGAAGCATAATAAAACTGGATATGCCATATATTTTCTGTAGTGTGTTAAAAATAGCATCAAACTTTGTTTTATAACAAGAAAAAGTACAATCAAACCTGTGCAAGTGGCCACCTCTATTAAGCTTAAGACAGGTTTGACTGGATATCAAAATAAAGAACCTACTTGTATTGTGCCCCAGAATCACACAAGTATATCTCCTCTGTTGACAAGTTCTTGTCTGTTTCTGGTGAAGGTCTACAATAAAAATAACAGTAACATTAACACCAACTACGTTGACAATTAAACTTACTCATTTTTCATTGCTGGGTGCTCAGTATTAAGGTTGGGCACAATCAATCATAGATGGCACAAGTCACGTCCATTTCCAAGGGTGACCAGTGAATAAAACCTCAAAACTTGAAATAAATTTTCCTGGTTTTTCACGATTGATGGCTACCCTGATTAGGGTCCAGTTCAATACTGACAATAAAGATCAAGTATGTAACAGTGATAATCTGATGCTAGTATAATACATGTATAATAAAAATTATATAACATGAGACTGAATAGACTATTCAAAATCAGCTAAACTTTTAGTCATCAGAACATGTTTCTGACAATGTTTTTTTTAAATATTTCTGTTAACTGTTACTTTTTTTTAAAAATACATTAATTTCATATATAAGGATACATGTATATGTTTAACCGCTGTGAGATATTTCTTTCCCACCATAGGGTCAATTAAAAATGTTGAAACTAAATATGATGTAACCTATTGAACATAAATGGAGTAAAATATATGACGATGCAAGCATAGTAAAAAAATATAGTTTTAAATTTAATAATTATTTGATGTGATAGGTATGTAAGAATAAGAATTATTCATGATTTAAGTTTGGATAGTCCATCCAATGGGATAGTTGTTTTAGAGGTAACTTGGAAGTCTTGTTTCAGCCAAAACAGTTATCTCTCCAGACAGAATTTTCTATCCAAACTTCAAACCCATAAAAGATTCTTATATCCTGATGCACAACAAAGTCTTTAACACTGTGTTTATCCAGTCACAAATGTCATTATTTCTATGCAACGTTTAGCTCAACGTCACTTTTTTGCATCAAGTTCAATTAATAATATATGTATTTGAAATGCAATGTTTTTCTTTTTCTTTTAACCAGTAGATTCTAAAAGTGTTAAATCTAAAATAAAACATAAGTAACTTTAATAGCATACTGATAATGGATGATGGCTCCATCTGGTCCCGTACTGGATATGGTTGTGAAACTGAGGCTCACGTAGTCTTCCTGCTCCCTGTCAAATATAAAATAATCAGTATTCAGTCTTCCTGACCTACATGTATATCAAATATCTAGACTGTCCAATTCTGGTCGTTACTGAGAGTGTTTTAAGCTCTCAAACATCTGTATATCAATATCCATTACAGTAACTGTAGATATAACATAATGTGCAGTGGAGCTCCATGTAGTATTAATCATGAAAACTACCTTAATTACATCTATTTTTAAGTTTCATGTTTCAGTCAGAGGCTTTTTGGCTTTTAAGAATACAATTTTAGTGACACATATATATAAATTAGATATCAGGGGGCCAATTGTTTTAGTGGTAAATACAAATATTTTGCATTTGGAAATCTGTAATGTAAAACAAATGTTACAGTAAAAACTTATTTAAATGGGGAAAATTAATGCAAATCTAGTGTTGCCAAAATACAAAGCAAATATTTATACTTCTGATAGCTGTAAAATTTTGTTGGTAGAATAAGACCTCAAAATGTATCAAAGCAAAATATTTTGTAGCACACTTGTTTTGTCGTTATAGTCAAATCTGTCTTAAGCAGCAAGTCAAGGGATGGCGCAAAAGTGACCTTTTAAGACAGATTGTTGCTTAATAAGAGATAGCATAGAAATTGGAAATAGCAAAGTGGCTACTTCAGACAAGTGGCTGTTCAATGAAGGTGGTTGCTTAAGCAGGTTTGACAGCAGTTTTGTTTTTACAATTAATCCTTCAACAAGTAACTGGCAAATGTTCCCACATGAAGGGATTTCGGGGTTCAAACCCACAACCTAATCATTGAGAGGTTAGTGATCTCGTGAGTTTTATAAGAGCACTCCTGTATATGTATGTTAAATCGGTCATATTAGTTGGACAGCACAAGGATGTTAGATATCTGAACTTTATATAATACTAAAGTTTATAACTAATATTTCAAGCATGATAAATCTTACTGTTTTATTAATTCTAGTTTGTCAGCAGCAGATACTTCTGTTACAGTTCCCAGTGGTACGTTTGTCTCCAGCCACGAGAAATACTCGCACAGAGTTACTGCATCCTTAATCTGTCATAGATAAAAACACATAAATGTACATGTGCATGTTATTTGTTGTAGTATTTAAGAACTAAATTTCATCTGTTGGAGTTGTATGTCATTGATGTACATTTGAATAATTACAATCATGTATATAGCTTAATCCATATTATATATACACACTGTTGTAATTTGATACAAATATTAGTTGAACATTGTGATAAAATCCAGTTTCCCTTTTATTTCATAGGTAGGAGACCATTGTTCACACTTGATGAATGCAAAAATTATGTAAAATAATCACAACTCATTTTCCTAAAACATGAAGAAGATCGCACGTTTTGTATGAAATTTTAATTTATAAGGGTTAAATACATTTTCCAGGAGACATGTGTGAATTAAATCCCAACTTAGATCGGCAGCTACTTGCTGGAGGGTAGTGGTTCTTTTCAGATTCATCTCACTATTAATACAACTGGATGTTCTTGGACATGTGCGCAACTCATAGTTTAAAGCTGTATAGTTCCCACACAGATCTAATATCTGTATTATTTACAGGTGCCAAATTTATACTTCCAATCTCATCCTAAGTCCCATATAAATCTAATCACTGCAGAACTTGCATGTGCCAAATGTATGCCACCAATCTTAACCAAAGTCCCATATAAATCTAATCACTGCAGAACTTACATGTGCCAAATTTATGCCTCCTATCTCAGCCTAAGTCCCATATAAATCTAATCACTGCAGAACTTACATGTGCCAAATTTATGCCTCCAGTCTCAGCCTAAGTCCCATATAAATATAATCACTGCAGAACTTACATGTGCCAAATTTATGCCTCCAATCTCAGCCCAAGTCCCATATAAATCTAATCACTGCAGATCTTACATGTGCCAAATTTATGCCTCCAATCTCAGCCTAAGTCCCATATAAATCTAATCACTGCAGAACTTACATGTGCCTAATTTATGCCTCCAATCTCAGCCTAAGTCCCATATAAATCTAATCACTGCAGAATTTACATGTGCCAAATTTAAACCTCCAATCTCAGCCTAAGTCCCATATAAATATAATTACTGCAGAACTTACATGTGCCAAATGTATGCCTCCAATCTCAACCTAAGTCCCATATAAATCTAATCACTGCAGAACTTACATATGCCAAATTTATACGTCCAATTTCAGCCCAAGTCCCATATAAATCTAATCACTGCAGAACTTACATGTGCCAAATTTATACCTCCAATCTCAGCCTAAGTCCCATATAAATCCAATCACTGCAGAACTTACATGTGCCAAATTTATACCTCCAATCTCAGCCTAAGTCCCATATAAATCTAATCACTGCAGAACTTACATGTGCCAAATGTATGCCTCCAAGCTCAACCTAAGTCCCATATAAATCTAATCACTGCAGAACTTACATATGCCAAATTTATGCGTCCAATATTGGCCTCGGTGCAAAACATATTTAATTTCAGTACATTCACTTTACCTGTGCCCAACATATGATTTGAATCTCACACTTCATGTTGATCAAACACAGGTCTTTGTAGTATGAAAATGGGAAAAAAATAATGCCTTCAATTTACATCCTACATTCAAATCCCAAAAACTGTATTACATACATGTGCTCGCCTCATGCCTTCAATCTCTGCCTGGTTTTTCACAGCTTTCATCATGGCAATCGGTGATGGCTGACTTAAACGTCTAATCTTCGGTATGGAATTTGCTAAACCAAAACTTGATTTATCGCTGATCTACAGTAAATAAATGTACAACATTTTTTTAAAATTATAATTTTTTTTTTTTCTTTTAAAAAAATTAAATTACATCACAGTCAATTATTACATTGCTAGAAATAAGCTTTGTCATCAGAGCAATTTAAATGCAAAAAAGATTCATAAATTTCCAATGAAGCAATTCTAAAATTTCTAAAGATGTGCTCTCAGAGGTGCTGTTTAAGCCATTTGAAACTCTTGAAAGGTTCACAAAAAGATCAACAAATGAAGTTTTAAAAGCATTGAATATTAGGTTTCAGAGATATTAGAGATATATTAGAGATTACAGCGAGGTGGTTGTGTAGTATATACATGTAGAGTGTTGGCCACTCACGCCAGCAGTTTCAATCCCCAGTTCGACAGTATACATCTAAAAACAAAAACCCACTCAGTACTGGTTCTACCAAAGAAGCAAACTCGAGAGTGATTCATATACATATAAGCTTTCTTTACAATCAATCTAAACATAATTATGACAAAATTTCAATAAAATTTGTATGAAGGTTAATGAGTAGTAGTATGCAGTAATGAGCAATGCTGGCTAACTGGCTATAGGATACTTCAGACATGTGTTCACAATGACTACAATTACTCTTGATTGCTAATTTATTGCAAAAGAAAACACAAGCTTGAGAAAGTTTGACTAATTGAACTGAACTGCATTTTTTTAATATAGCACTTCAGAGATATCAACCATTTTGGTTTAAACTGGAAACAAAAAATTTCAGAGGTCAATCAAAAAATCTGTGTGACAACCAACGATATAAGACAACTGGCTACAGAAATAATCGAGCCAAGCTGAAATGAGAACTATAATAGCTAGTTATTCTTGTACAGTTGTATAGTTATAATTATCGCAATCTTCTGCATAGTGTCAAATGCAATTAACTTTTTTAATCAAATTATGTATTTTCATAATAATTCATAAGTCTTTTTAAATACAATGAAAGTATTTATTTTCAAAATAACAGTTTGTTTATTAAACTTATAAACACTGACCCATATTTTCCCAGACAACTTTGTAGGCAACTCAGCAACAAAAGACTTCACTGCCTCGTACGTTTCGAGCGTAATTTTGATCCCATTTTCCTCCACTGAATCATTCAACTGCAGATGACCTTTCACCTTAGCATCCACTTTTTCATCATCAATAAATAAGCTGAAATTGAAACCATTAAATTCTAAAAGCATTTATCATAGGCAAGACATTTCAAATGTTTTAATTTTTACATCAGAAGTACATTTTTTTCCTTGGTTTGAACCTCGGGAGCATTTGGACACCAAATTCTGAGGTTTGGAAAAAAAAACATGGACATTTTTACAAGATGAGAAAAATGTTTTGGAAATGGGTTTAAAAACTACAGAAATTCTTGTAAACCTTAGAGTATTCAGACATTCCATGAGTGTTTTGTTTTTGTTTTGTTTTTTTGAATGGGGTCTAATGCCTTTTTCAACACATTTCAGGTTATACAAGGCATATCCAGTTTTACTGGTGGAGGAAAACCTCTGACTGATTCAGACTGAGTAGAACCACCGTCCTTCCACAAGTAACTAGAAACTGTCTCACATAAAGTTTTTGGAGGGAGTACGACTCGAACCTTGCGGTGAGAGGTAAGTGATCTTGAGACAGCACCTTAGACCACTCGACCATTGAGGACCTCTGAGTGTTTTTTTGATAATCATCGGAAAATATCATACAACCCTGGGATAGCCATGTCTTTCATATGAGCAGCCATTAGAAATTTTGAAATATGATGCAAACAAAATCAAAATAAAATTTGGATTAATTTTAATTAAACAAAGCAAGTAAGACACATACATGTATAAAGCCATGTATTACTATTAATGAAATGATATTACGTTCGCAATTTCAATCGGTCCAGTCAGGTTGTACCATAAATAAAATATATATAGCATCATAGTATAGTTCTTATTTTTAAACTTATTTGTTTTACATCGATTGTGTAACAAATTCTAACAAATTAGACAAATCATCACATCCTGGGTAGAACCAGTACTAAACATTTATTGGAATATAGTATTTATCTCAAGAACACCACACATAGCTGTGTCAAGGGATCATACCCAGGACCCTCCAATCCTAGACCCAATGCTCTACCACTAGACCATGTGTTCCGCACATTAATTTCTATTGATAAATCAAAGATTACAAGACGTGACTTACTGTATGGAGTTCATGGTTATCACTGTGTAGGCAAAGAACACAGGATTGTATTCAATTTCTGACCCTCTCATGTTGAATAAATCTGTCAAATACATAACAAAAGTTTAGTTTTGTACTCTCAATGTAAATATTTCCCTTGCAATAAACAATTAATTATTTTTAAGTTCATGAAAGACAACAGCAATATCTATAAATAGGTTTACGGTTCTTCCATGGCTGAGTGGTCTAAGGTGCTGACTTAGATCACTTACCTCTCACTGCTTAGGTTCGAGTCCTACTAAGTCCAAAATTTATATGTGAGAAAGTTTGCCAGTTGCTTGCGGAAGGACGGTGGTTCTTTTCAGATTCATTCTGAGGTCTGACTCCACCAATAAAATTGGGTATGCCATATATTACCAGAAATGTGTTGAATGGGGTTTAACACCAGTTTCAAGAATTGCTAATGCTAGACAGTTATGACGTCAAACATCGATTGCATTATATTATTTATGTGGACATCGTCTCAATTTAGGAAGTTATATTAAATGGGAATATTTCTTATTTTGGCAATACAACAAAAAATTAAAAGTCATAATATTGAAACATTTACTGTTTGATAATATTCGTCCCATACATAAGGCCTATAAAGTTGGATATTAGACTCATCAATAGACAATACTTGTATATTATTGGCTTTAAAGGGAATTTATCAGGATTTTTCAAAAAAATAAAATTGACTATAAACATTTTTTTTCAATATATACTCACTGACCCGTATTGCCAAAGGGATATCAATAATATATAAGGGATTTCCTAACTTTGGCTACATGCCTAGGTTAGACTAAAATATAATCCCTGCTTAAAATTGCAACATATTTTGTGACATATTTAATGAGTCATGTTTTTGGTACAGTAGATTCGACATATTGAGCCATAAATTTTTTATTTCTTATCGACAATAAGATGTATTTTAACCATTTTAAAAATGATTTTATTTTTATAAGACATTTATAAAGTTTTTTCCTGATATGCTCCCTTTAAGAAAGTAGTGTAATATTTTCATTTCAGTTTTATTATTTCATGACAATTTAGAAAACAAGGATAGTACATACAGGCTATTTCATCAAGAGCTGTAATAACCAAGGCCTCTGCTTTCTTTTCTGTCAACTTCTCACGAACGATCTTTATTTTGTCTTGCCAACATTTTCCTGAAGTAAATAAGAATAAACAAGATAAACAAGTGGGCCTAAGTCGCTCACCTGATTTCCACTGCCAACTCTTTTCAAATGTTGAATAGTTTATCTGTTTTCCTATAGCATTCCCATGTAAATATCAAAGTCCCCTTTCCAATGGACCAACTCACTGTATTTGAATAAACTTAAAACCTTTGCATATGGGTAATTTATACCAAATATAAACAAATTTGGTTTATCACTTCTTGAGAAGATTTTTTTTATATTTAACAACTGATCACTTTTGGTTCCAATGACAGCCCCTTATGGAAATAAATTCCCTTTAAAGACCCAGTCAAAATTGTTATGACTTAGCAATAATCCATACCTCAAGATGATCAAAATAATTCCTAAAAGAGAATTCTCTGCTTTTTCATAGGATTCCTATGTAAAAATCAAAATCCTCTCATTGGGCACCAATATCGCCTAGACCCTTCATTTGAACAAACTTGAAACCTCTTCTCATAAGGATCATCTATAACTAAATGAGTTATTGAGAAAAATTGTTTTGATAACTCACAATTTAATCTCTTTTTGGGCCCCTGCTGATCCCTTATGGATATCAAATCCCAATGTAAAGTATCCAGTCTCAACTGTTATGATTAAACCATGTTTCAGACTTCAAAATGATTAAAACAATATATAAAATAGAATAGAAAAAAAAGAAACTCCTGTATTTTCATAGTATTCTTATGTAAAAATCAAAGTCCCAAACTGGGTCCCAATAGGCACTAGCTACTATATTTGAACAAAATTGAAAGCCTCTTATGAATATCGAATTCTCCTCTTTATAGACCCCACTTTCATCCATTATGACTAAGCACAATGATTGAGATAATACTTAAAATGGGTATAAAAAAAACAGCAGACTTCCTGTTTTCCTAAGGCTGATGTAAAAATCAAAATACTTTAACTGGACCCTAGCCTTTTAATTTAAATTAACTTGAAACCCCTTCTTATTGGAATAATTCATATATGGGGGCCAATTTTGACCCTAGGATCATAGGTTGAAGAAACCTGAGAGAAAACGATTAGACAATACTCAAAATATGAAAGCTCCAGCTCTTGTACTTTCGAAGAAGATTTTTGGTATTTAAAAAAAAAAAGAGATAAGCCTCAGGGGCGGGCAATTTGAACAAATTTGAGAAAGCTTCATGTGAGAATGCTTCACATCATATTTGATGGAAATCTGTCAAGCAGTTTCAGGGAAAAAGTATTTGGAAGCAAAAGTTAACGATGGAAGAACAACAGAAACAGGGTGATCAACAGGTCACCTGGGATGCCTAGAAATGAACCAATAACATGACTGCACAGATAAGTCATTATAACCAAAACCGTAGTAAAGTCGGCTGCTGGATGCATGAGCCACAGTGGTCCTATTCTCACTATCAATAATAGAGCACTCTGCTTTATATGTACCAATTTATGATTTAAACACAATAATGAAGCCGTCAAAACACTACAAGATGGACATAACACCCATTTTGAAAGATTTCTATCCCTCTGCAAAGATCAGCAGCGATTCTTTTCTCACATGGAACAACAAGGGTTATACACATTACAAAAATGATAGTGACTTACACAAGTTCTGGGAGTTTGCTCCACAGTTGATGTACCAGTTTGAACTAAACTACATGTAAGGCAACTGACCTGTGTACGAGTCCTGTAAGATTAGGAGACTCTTTACAGGGGGTGGGGGCTGATCATTCCAGACAAGGTCTATCAAGTTCTGTGAAACAGGAACCAAGCTGTGACCGTTGGATTTCAAAAGTTTAGAAAGGGGCCTCCATATTTCTGGAAATATACATAATATAAGTCATGTGACATGAAATAAGAATATCTTAAACACAACACATAAAGAAATTGTAAATACTACTGCCACTATATATATAGTGACATGCAATTTTATTAGCTTTTTTTATTGCTACGCTAATATTTCTAAAATGTGTATATCTAAAAAGTAAATGAAAGGGGTTCAGGACCCTCTTTGGCCAAGTGGTCTCAATATCACTAACCTCTCACTGTTCAGATCATTAGTTTGAGCCCCACTTGCTCCAAAATCTTTATGTGAGAAAGTTTGCCAGTTACTTGCTTGCGGAAGGACAGTGTTTCTACTCTTGATTCATTCTGAGGATTTCCACTACCAATAAAAGTGGATATGCCATTATGTTACTGTAATCTGAAATGTTTTTATATTATAAAATGTTCTCAATTAACACCACCATGTCCTTCTTATCATTTATCTAGTATTAGCATACTGGTACACGCACATGTGAATAATGTGTTGAAGCATTAAATAATAGTTGGTAAACAGAAAAGCACAGGTTATGCTTCTACTGCTGCTTCACAACCTCCAAAACTGTAAATGTCTAAATGTCGTGAACAATCACAAATCTTGGAAGTGTCAATTTTATCCAAAATGATACCCAAAGCTAAAGATGACTGTTCATGATGGAGTCACGTCAAGGACATAAATATAACAGCATAAATACATGTATAGGTGTCTGTTAGTGACAGTACAGTGATATTAGAAATGATACAAAACAAAAAAATGATAATTTTTATGTAAAGGGAAATAACAATTTAATTCAATTCAATAATTATTTTGGCGTATGAACATACATGTACATGTTTGTCACCTTAATATATGTATAGGCGACCGTTACAAGAAATGTGAGAAGAACATGACATAATTAAGTTGTGTACATTATAAACCTAACATAATTATAAATGAACCATCAACGTAAATAACTGAATAAATTGTGTGTGTTTATACAGCACAGTGATATAAATGTAGAAGAGTTCTGCATTTTGCATTCATAACATGTTCAGACATATTTGTTAAAAGGATAATTCATGTTCTGTAAATTGGCAACATTTCTAGCCCTACTTTCCGTCAAGAGATTGACAACCTTTCAAGCACAAGTGCGGATCGTGTGGTCTAGCGATAAAGCATCAGACTCCGGATCGGTGTCTTGTGGGTTTGATCCCCACCACAGCCGTGTAGGTTTTTTTTCATCATAAAAAAAACGTTATTTGTTTTTGCTGTTTAGCGACATCAACTTCCAAACCACATATCAATTCCACTATCAAAATATGATTTACCATGTTATCAGATGAACTTTGTGGTACAAACCTGATGACATGAGAAATGGATCCACCCCAACCCTGCCTCCTACAGGTAAGACTTTGGACAACCAATCTCCCTGACTTGGTGTCGTGGGTAAACCTGTAATTATACAAATCAAAAACATACATAAAAAGGATTTTACATGAGTGCTCATTAATCACTGAATTTATTAAACAAGTTGACAAAAATATACTATGAGAGGCTTCGCCAAGCAGTTTATACCGATTTATTTTACCTAGATTGTGAAAGAATCTCAGAGCTTACATGAAACTCACAAGTCTGCTTCATGGGTAGAACCAGTACTGAGTGTTGCTTCATGGGTAGAACCAGTACTGAGTGTTGCTTCGTGGGTAGAACCAGTACTGAGTGTTGGTTCGTGGGTAGAACCAGTACTGAGTGTTGCTTCGTGGGTCGAACCAGTACTGAGTGTTGCTTCGTGGGTAGAACCAGTACTGAGTGTTGCTTCGTGGGTAGAACCAGTACTGAGTGTTGCTTCGTGGGTAGAACCAGTACTGAGTGTTGCTTCGTGGGTAGAACCAGTACTGAGTGTTGCTTCGTGGGTAGAACCAGTACCGAGTGTTGCTTCATGGGTAGAACCAGTACCGAGTGTTGCTTCATGGGTAGAACCAGTACCGAGTGTTGCTTCATGGGTAGAACCAGTACCGAGTGTTGCTTCATGGGTAGAACCAGTACCGAGTGTTGCTTCATGGGTAGAACCAGTACCGAGTGTTGCTTCATGGGTAGAACCAGTACCGAGTGTTGCTTCATGGTTAGAACCAGTACCGAGTGTTGCTTCATGGGTAGAACCAGTACCGAGTGTTGCTTCATGGGTAGAACCAGTACCGAGTGTTGCTTCATGGGTAGAACCAGTACCGAGTGTTGCTTCATGGGTAGAACCAGTACCGAGTGTTGCTTCATGGGTAGAACCAGTACCGAGTGTTGCTTCATGGGTAGAACCAGTACCGAGTGTTGCTTCATGGGTAGAACCAGTACCGAGTGTTGGTTCATGGGTAGAACCAGTACCGAGTGTTGGTTCATGGGTAGAACCAGTACCAAGTGTCGCTTCATGGGTAGAACCAGTACCGAGTGTCGCTTCATGGGTAGAACCAGTACTGAGTGTTGCTTCATGGGTAGAACCCGTACCGAGTGTTGCTTCATGGGTAGAACCAGTAGCGAGTGTTGCTTCATGGGTAGAACCAGTACTGAGTGTTGCTTCATGGGTAGAACCAGTACTGAGTGTCGTTTATTGAGAGGACATCAGGGAAGCTGGAGATGAGACCTATAGCATGAGCGGTCAACACTTTATATACTACACTGCTTATATATAATATCAGCTTTGCAGAGTTAAGGGTCCTCAGTGGCCGATTGGTCTAAGGTACTGTCTCAAGATCATTTACCCCTCACCGTTAAGGTCATAGGTTAAAGTCCCACTCGCTCCAAAAACTTTATGCGAGAATGTTTGCCAGTTACTTGTGGATAGATGGTGTTTCTACTCAGATTCATGCTTAAGTCTACCTCCACCAATGGATTTGCTATATATAACCTAGCCGGGCCTGATGAGTTCAGTCAGTTACACGTCTGACTATCAATCCAAGGGTTGTGAGTTCGAATCCCCCGCCCAGCAACAGTCTCCATGATGATTGATATACAACATTGTATCTCATTATCATTCGTCTCTCACCACCGATTCAAGTGGGAAAGTTATCAGTTATTGTGGAGATGGGGTATGCTCGAGTACTGGTTAATCCCAGGAAACACTGGTTAGGTTAACTGATCGTCTGTCTGCCGTCGATGGCATAAAAAATGACACTTAATATTCAATCAATTAATCAATATATAACCTGAAATGTGTCGAAATGGTGTTAAAAAGTAATAATAAACTTAATTATAAATGAGCATGTATGTGGAGATTCTGTTTATCACATTATTAATAAAAATGGTACATTTCCTTTTATATTTTTAGGTTATACATATATAAATATACACTATGCATAAATTACATGTAGCTTCCATCAGTTATTGTATGAGGTCAACTTCTCAAAATAACGTCCTTTAGATCATGTCACTTGTCACTTGTCTCTCACCACTGATTCAAATGATATTGGTAACTTACGAAGAAGGGTGTTATCTAGTACTGGTTAACATTCCAGGATTCCAGGAATGAGTGGTTAGGTTAACTGATTATCATTGGTGGCATTTAAATGATGCTAAATATTGAAACAAACAAACATTATTACAACAGTAATGTAAGATTATTTTACTCTATCATTTATATGAGGTACATATCGAGCTGAATCATTGAGTTATATGTTTGTTTAATTGAACCAAATTGGGAAAGTAAGATCGAATTATCTTTGTTATAGGCATAATCTAACAAGTGTTGAATGTTCAACAGTTTCATAAAATAAACTGTACCATCTTTCATTAATGTCCAGTTAGAATCCAGTTGTTTTTCTGCCTGTAGAAAGTAGCGTCCATCTGTCCACAAGGCTGCGTGACCTTCTGTGATAACTGCTGTGCCTGTAATAATTACCAGAATACCAACAAAATGGCTATGTAACATTTCTTAAATGATGTTTTCGAGTTTCAAGTCCTAAAGGATGTGTCATTGTATGGTCCAGTTATGTACAGTAATTGCTTTTTTTGAAAATAAGATACATGTATCTGGATACTTTTTTTTCTAAATCACAATTCTTAGAATTATTTGTCATGAATCACTATTATACAAGAAGCCCAAGAGGACCTGAATAACTCTACTCGCAACAGATGCTACATGTAAAATATCTAAGGTCTAGACCTTAAACTTTCAGAGAAAATTTTTTTTTAAAATTTTACTTAAAATGTGCTTATAAGCCCTGTGGCTGGGGCATTTGTGATCAATCATGCTGTTCAAGAACTCATCCGAGATCTTGTGGTTACCAGTATATAACTGCTGTGAAGTTTGGTTAAGATTCAATTAAAAATCAAGATGCTTTCGCATCAACAACATTTTCCCTATGTAAAACAGTGACCCTGTGGCGGCCTCAAATTTGACCCCAGGGACCTGACTTCAACAAATCGTTTAGGGGACCCCCATGCAATGCTACATGTAAAATATCTAAGGTCTAAGCCTTAAACTTTCAGAGAAAGTGTTTTTTGAAGTTTTGCTTAAAATGTGCTTATAAGCCCTGTGGCGGGGACATTTGTGGTGGAATGATGCTGGTTCAGGAACTCATCCGAGATCTTATGGTTATATAACTGCTGTGCAAGTTTGGTTAAGATTCAACTAAAATGATGGGGCTTTCAGGTCTACAAGAAAAAGGTCAACAGGCGGACGACGGACAATTTACCATGACACAAGCCCTGCAAGCCTTTGGCCAACTGCGCTAAAAATTGAAGGCTTTATGTAATACTACCTTGTACATGTATGTAGTTTTTGCATAACATTTTATTTGAACAAAAAAGATTTTTGAAAAGACCATTAAATGTTTTTGGTTGTCAGAGAACCTGTAGTAGGTATAACAGCAAAATGAACACCATAAACTAGTTTTCAAATGTTATCTCTGTCTGTTAACAACCCAAGCTGAGAAATAGAGAGTACAGGGTTTCACTGTAGAGACTAAGATTTTTTATATTTTTCAACACTTGTAAGTGGGGAGGGGGAAGGGTTAACTTCAAGTAAGTTTTTAATATTTTTCACCATTTCTAAATATATATTTGAAAATGTCAAGGGGGAGTAAGGAGGGAAGGTCCCAAAGTTATTGATTCACAAAAATAAGGAGAACATGTTTTAATATACCGGTACAGTCAAACCTGTGGAAGCAGTCACCTCTAGTGAGCAGTCACTTGTATTAAGCAACCACAATTGCTATTTCCCATTTCTATGCTTTCAGAGTAAATTAACCTGTATTAAGCAACAACCTTTTTTAAAAGTCCACTTTTGCTCATTCCCTTGACTGCCTGCTTAAGACAGATTTGACTGTATTGGAGATAAGGAGAATTACCTGCTGATCCGTCAAACCCCGACACAAAGGGTCGTCTACAGTCACATGGTGCTATGTATTCACTCTGAAGTAATTAAACAAATCATTATAAACAAATCATTATAACTATCCATTTGTTTCACCATTAACTTATATACACGTATAACACAAAAAAAATAGCTAGAATTAATTTTTCAAATAAAGCATCATTAGTTCCAACAAGAGGTGCATGACCTTGACATGCACATCTGACAGAATTTGACTGATATTTCAGTTTTCAGACAGATAAAAGCAAAAGGTTATCAGTTAATGACCTCAACATTAATATCGGTCTCCCTTAAAAAATGAATGATTTGCAAGTAAAATTTCACCAAGATGTATCAATGGGAAATCTCATTACTAAACAGAACTATTATTCATTTTTAGTAAAGTGACCTCTTGGTTAAACCCTTTACTCCATAGATACCAATCACAAAAGGCCTTTGAAAACAGTGCAGGAAGAGTTCAGATTGGTCATAACGAGCAATCTGAACACTTTCTGGACTGCTTTCCACCCTGTCAGTTAATATAAACATAATTCACTCAATATTTCAAAAGCCTTCTATATTAGAGGTGTCCAAAGGCGTCTATATGAAGTAAAGGGTTAAACAATATTTATTTATTATCAACATATTACATACATATATTCAATATACAGCGATACATAACAACAGAACTGAGAAGAAAGCTACTTCTAGCTCTTGTTCAAGTGTGTTTATGCGTCAGAGTGAGCCCTGTACTTTACCAGGAAGAAGAAGATCTTGAGACTACTTCAAAAAACAAGAGGCCCAAGAGGGCCTGAGGACGCTCTACTGACTCATAGTGGCCATAGCACTTTTTGAAATTCTCCTATGCAATAGAAACATCGGGGCAGGGTCATTTTTAACCCTAGGGACACCATTTGAACAAATCTAACAAAACCATAGTTGGTCATCATTACTACATAAACATTTTGAAAATCTGTTGGGCCGTTCGTGAGAAGAAGATTTTTTAAGTTTTGGACTGTTTTTAGTAATGATGACCATCTTGAATTTTAGATAGAAAAAAAAATCTTCTGTATAGTCTCCTATGCAATAGAAACATCCATGTAAAGTTTCAGTTTAATTGGCCTAGTGGTTTCAGAGAAAGTGCTGCTAACAGACGACGGACGACAGACAACGCGCCATCGCATAAGCACTTCTGGCCTTTGGCCAGTAGAGCTAACAACACCAGGCTGCCTTTTGATTTACAATATCATCTTAAGGAGAACTTGAATCACATGACATTTCTATAATAAGTTATGACTACACTTGTCAACAAAATATTATAATCTCAGTATATCAGTTGTGGAACGATTTTGAATGTTCTTAAGGATCAATACACAATAAACATTTATGAAAACACCTCCAGCAGTTCAGGAGAAGTGGTCATAAAACAAAATATTAAGAACAGACCCTGGACGAAGCATCACACTCTGTTTTCCTTATATTGGTTTTTGCATTTATGTATGCATTTATTACAAATCAATGGAACTTTTACATGTTTCGAATTTTTCATTTAAATCTTTTGCCATGTTCATCATTTTAAGCAAATAATATTTGTTTATTTGATGGTAATTTTATCCTTCTTCCAGAAATAGTTTGTAAAAGCCTTTGTTGTAGAAGAATGGTAATAAGGTAATTAATACATTTTTGTAGATAATTTCCAACAATGTTTATTTGAATATATATTAAATTGAATGGAATTTATTTCATATATTTTATGAACATCAGAAAATGCAGAACGTCTGCATCAATATTTGTAACAGTAAATTTGATAATTTGAATATTTGCAGGTTTATCTAGATTTTTAAAAATTTGATTATAATGTCATATTGAACATATTACATGAAATCTAATTTTACTGGCAGAGATCAGACGCCACATTCATAAACATAAATCTGAGTAGAATCATCGTCCAACTGCAAATATAATGACATAATTATCTTAGACTGGGTCAATGTTTTTATGGTTACCTGATGGGCATCCCCTGAAGGAACTATATAAGCATTTAGAGGCTCTGTGACATACGACTTGTTCTTCATCAACCCTCGCAACTTGGACAGAATTGCAGTTGTATTCTTCGGTGCCATATTACCTGTGATCAGCATTCATAATTTTAATAATTACTTGTTAAAATAATAATTTTTTTTACATATATGCATGTTTGTGTGTACATTTTTACTGCAGAAAACTTACATGTCATATCCACTGAGGCTAGTGTCATAATGATATAATTAAGACTTTAATATAATATATATAGGGATAAAAACCTGTGTAAACCTGATAAAAGTCCCTGTGGTCATATCAGGCTTCCCCACAGGCATTTTAAACACATGGTCATCCCAGCACTTGAATATATTAAAAATTGTATGCCCTAGCCCTTCAATTGCTGAAACTTAAAGCTTATTTTCATTTACACCATTGTATATATGTGCACATATCTCATTTTGATGCATACAATAAAACATGTTAATTCAAATTACTTAAACTGACTAATTACAAGTTCTACAAATTATGTATGTAATGAATGTTACGTTTGTTTCAGTGAGTGCTTCAGCACGGTTCTTGAAAATATTTTGCAGCTCTAGGACCTCTGGAAGAGTATAAATGATCCAATTCCAGATCTTAAACACCAGTCTGCCAGCAAAGTGCACTCATGTGTATACATGTAGATCTAAAAGTAGTAGACTAAAATATCACTATTTCACAACTAGCCTAAATTTTGGTGAACATTTTCAGCACTTCTAGTTCAATTTTTGAAAGTTGACAATCATGGCACAATTTTTAGTAGATATGGCACAAAATGTGCACTTCTGCACAATTCAGTCTATTTGCAACCAACTATATTCCTTTGGTAACTGAGGTTACTTGTTATATGTCTTTGGTAACCTAGAAAAAACATTTATGCTAACATATTGTAGTTAAAATTAGAAATAAACATGTCTATCGTTGGTTACTTCATTATCCTTCTTTGTCTTTGGTAACTAAAGGTTACTCTAGGTTACTATAGCAAATCTACGAAATCAGTGAAAAAAAACATGTCACTTTTTCTGGTTACTTGGTTACCCTTCTCTGTCTTTGGTAACTGAAAGCTACTCCAGGTTACTGCAGCAAATCTACAAAATCATATATAAGAAATATTGAAAAAAACATGTCTCTTGTTCTGGTTATTGGTTACCCTTCTTTGTCTTTGGTAACTGAAGGTTACTCCAGGTTACGACAGCAAATCTATAAAATCATTATATAAGAAATATTGAAAAAAAAAACATGTCTCTATTTCTGGTTACTTGGTTACCCTTCTTTGTCTTTGGTAATTGAAGGTTACTTCAGGTTACTGCAGATAAATCTGCAAAATCATATATAAGAAATATTGAGAAAAAACATGTCTCTATTTCTGGTTACTTGTTCACCCTTCTTTGTCTTTGGTAACTGAATATTACTCTAGGTTACTACAGCATATCTACAAAATCATACTTAAGAAATACTGAAAAAAACATGTCTCTTTTGCTGGTTACTTGGTTACCCTTCTTTGTCTTTGGTAACTAAAGGTTACTCCAGGTTACTGCGGCATATCTACAAAATCATTTAAGAAATACTGAAAGAAATAAACATGTCCTTATTTCTGGTTACTTGGTTACCCTTCTTTGTCTTTGGTAACTGAATGTTACTCCAGGTTACTACAGCAAATCTACAAAATCACTTAAGAAGTTTAGAAAAAACATGTCTATATTTCTGGTTACTTGGTTACCCTTCTTTGTCTTTGGTAACTGAAGGTAACTTTAGGTTACTGCATCAAATCTACAAAATCAATTAAGAAATACTGAAAACAAACACATCACTTTTTCTGGTTTCTTGGTTACCCTTCTTTGTCTTTGGTTACTGAAAGTTACTTCAGGTTACTGCAGCAAATCTACAAAATCATATATAAGAAATATTGAAAAAAATATGTCTCTTTTTCTGGTTATGCCGGTACCCTCCTTTGTCTTTGGTAACTGAAGGTTACTCCAGGTTACTATGGCAAATCTACAAAATTATTTAAGAAATATTGAGAAAAAAACATGTCTGTTTTTCTGGTTACTCGGTTACCTTTCTTTGTCTTTGGTAACTGATGGTTACTCAAGGTTACTGCAGCATATCTACAAAATCATAATATAAGAAATATTGAAAGGAAAAAACATGTCTCTTTTTCTGGTTACTTGGTTACCCTTCTCTGTTTTTGGTAACTGAAGGTTACTTAAGGTAACTGCAGCAAATCTACAAAATCACTTAAGAAGTTTAGAAAAACACATGTTTCTATTTCTGGTTACTTGGTTACCCTTCTTTGTCTTTGGTAACTGGAGGTTACTTCAGGTTACTGCATCAAATCTACAAAATCAATTAAGAAATACTGAAAAAAAACATGTCTCCTTTTCTGGTTACCTGGTTACCCTTCTTTGTCTTTGGTAACTGAATAATACTCCAGGTTACTATAGCAAATCTACAAAATCATATTTAAGAAATATTGAAAAAATAACATGTCTTTATTACTGGTTACTTGGTTACCCTTTTTTTGTCTTTGGTTACTCCAGGTTACTGCAGTAAATCTACACAATCATTATTTAAGAAATATTGAAAAAAACATGTCTCTATTTCTGGTTACTTGGTTACCCTTCTTTGTCTTTGGTAACTAAAGGTTACTCTGGTTACTGCAGCAAATCTACACAAGCATTATACAGTAGAACTTTGTTGGTTCAGACACAGATGGCTGGAGCACCACACATGGCTCCAACCACTTATCTTGTCCTGGCCGAAATACTTCTTAAATTCTATTATTTTACCTTCGATGGCTAGAATACCGATTTCTGGAAGAGGCAAACTAGAAATTAAGTTCAGCCAACATATTTCCCTGTATTTTTACACTCTTCGTTCAAACTATTTTGTTCAGTCCCGTCGGGTTCGATTTATCAAAGTTCTTCTGTATTCATCTTTATATACTTGGTATAAGTTCTATCATTCCAATACAACTCAGGAAATTAATATATGATTTGCACTTGCTGTCAATCTGCCAAATATAATGTGTTTCAACCATTTACAAGAGTTATGCACCTTTTTCAACACAGGAACAAAAATAGTCTTAACATATGCTAGGGTAATGTAACTTAACATAATAAGTATATATACTTTTCAGAAATAGTTTTAAGTGAAAATTGTAGCATGTCCCTTTCAAGTCCTTTAGCAAGCTAATAAATGTGAATAGCTGATATAATACGCAGCAGATTTTCAAATCTCTTTGCTTTGATTAGTAATACCGCAATTATCTAATCTTTATATTCCTTCTAGTGTTTCAAGTTTTATAAAGTAAACACTAAAACATTCACAAAATATTTCTTACAGATCATGTCATGTTAACACGCAATATGTTTTAAAATAGATATTTAACAATACAATGTGCATTCATATCAAGATCAAGACATTCCTAACTGCAGCCAAGGACAAGGTTAATGTTGGTGGTAATGGCTGTCTCGACCTGTAAACAAGTCAATTATGTTATTGTAGAGATTTGCATTTTGAGCCAGTTAGTCACTTAGGGATGTTGTCATAATCATTTGAATAAGTGACTTACTAAAGACGATTATACAGTAGAACTTCATTGGCTCGAACATGGATAGCTAGAACACAATATATAGCTCAAACAACTTATCTAGTCCCCCCCCCCCCCCCCCCCCCCGAAATCCTATTTCAATGTATATGCATGTACATGTTTGGTATGATGTTGAACAATGCTTGGCTCGAACAACCCTAAGCTCGAACTATTTTGATAAGTCCCATTGGGTTCGAGCCATCAAAGTTCTACTGTAAAAGAAATATTGAAAAAAAATCATGTCTCTATTTCTGGGTACTTGGTTACCCTTCTTTGTTTTTGGTAACTAAAAGTTACTCTGGTTACTGCAGCAAATTTACAATATCATTATATAAGAAATATTGAAAAAAACATGTCTCTTTTCCTGGTTACTTGTTTACCCTTCTTTGACTTTGGTAACATAAGGTAACTCCAGGTTACTGCAGCAAATCTACAAAATCATTATATAAGAAATATTGATTTGATTGATTGATTGAAAATTAAGTGTCATTTTTATGGAGTCGAGGGCTAACCGACAATCAGTTTACCTAACCACTGTTCCTGGGATTCTGAAAGGTTAACCAGTACTCGAGCATACCTCATCTCCGCAAGTAGCTGATAACTTTTCCATTTGAATTAGCTGTGTGAGACGAATGATAATGAGACACAATGTTGTATATCAATCAATCTCTGGAAATGGATAGGTATCACAAAAACATTGAATTTAAAAAAACAACTGGTAAAAGTATACTTTGTCCACCCCCCCCCCCCCCCCCTCATTTATAATTGCATATCTTGAACCAGTGAGGAATTTGAGCTGAGACACTTGCTGCAGATTTTTTTCACTGTGTTTTGGATATAAATGTTACACTGGAACCCTATGGGAAAAGTAAAAGAGATGCGAGACGTCAAGGGACCTTTTGCGGTCGCCTTTTGTCCGTCTTGCGTTGTCCGTTGTGTGAATTGCATGTCCCTATGTCTTGCGGTTTGACCCTGGGGTGGGGCCTAAAAAAATTTATGTGTCACAATTCACATTTTTTGTCTTCTTCTCAAAAACAGTAAGCTCAATTGTAATGAAATGCAGCTATGTCAGGTGGTATCCGGACAAAAGCCCCTTGGTAAAAAAATGTACACGTGGACAAAAACCCCTTGGTAAATTTTAGGAGATTTACAAAAGCTCCTTTGTCTAATAGAAGCTATGGTACCTAAGGGTGAATCAGAATTGTGAATTGCATGGTCCCCACTTCACTGGGACCTTGGAGGTGGGACCAAAACAGTCAAATTCAAGATCAACTTTGAAAATTTTCATCTTACTACTTTTATATAGGAAGCACTGGGGAAAAAATGGAGTGCATGATTATGGACATATATGGGTCTTTTATAAAAATTGTGAATTGTAAGCATATTAAAACACAAAAGTAATTTTCTTTTTAAGATATTTGAATGATACCTCTACTTTGTAATGGGGAAAAGTAAATTAAAACCTGTGTCTATTTATTTTTTTCATAAATATATGAAAATTTACCAAAGTAAAGCTTATTTTCCTTACTTATAATGCTTTGTTACTGTATGTTATTCAACAACATAGTTTTGTTTTTACTGTTAAAATAGTGTATTTGTGAGAAAAAAATTGTTCCCCTTACATTCTGTTTTTCTAAATGTATACCACTGTTTTAACGTTATTTTATGTTAGTAGTTAAGAGATATGAATAGTTTATAAACAATCGAAACAAATTAACTAACGTATTATGAAAGTGGAGAGATTTTGTTCTTAAAGTGAATATATCAGGATTTAAAAAAAATAATAATAATGAAATTGTCTATAAACATTTTTATATGCCCTCTGACTCCATTTTGCCAAAAAGGTTTATATTTAAACATGCCAAAAATATATATTGAAAAGCGATTTCCTAATATGCCTAGGTTAGACAAAAATAGATTTCCTTCTTAAAATTGCAAATATTTTGTAATGTATGTCACGTTATTTCATTTTGATTTCAATTTGATCTGTAATACAGGTTTACATATAGAGGTAGTTAAAATTGTTCATCTTAGAAAGTTTCTGAATGACGATGTGAAGCTTGTCAAGCAGTATTTAAGAAAAGTCTATTTTTAGAATTGGGATTTCGTTTCAAGTTTATCACTTCAATTTAGATATTGATTTTGTCACTTTTGGTGGATTTGGATTGATATGATATTATGAGATGTTTTTTATCCATTTTAAAATTCAGACATTTATATAAATACCGCTTTTCCCCGATATACTCTTTTTAAATTGGATGTTTAGTGTCACTTTGAAACAGAGGTTTCAAAAAGGGGACTGACATTATATGAATTTTATATGCCCACTGACTCCATGTTGCCAAAAGAATATAATATTCAAACATGCCAAAAGTATATATTGAAAAGGGATTTCCTAAAGTGCCTATTGTTAGACAAGTATAGATTTCCTGCTTAAAATTGCAAATATTTTGTGATGTATTAAATGTGTCACATTATCCATTTTAGAATTCAGGCATTTATATAAATACTGTTTTCCCCTGATATACCTATCCTTTAAAATTGGATGTTAAGTGTCACTTTGAAACGGAAGTTTCAAAAAAATGGACTGACATTGTAACATGATTTTTAAGTTGCAAGTGACCCTCTGGGGGACACTCAAAATCCCCATGATCAAAATCCCCCTAATTGACTAAAAATGTTGAGTAAGTATTTAGCCAAAAGATGATGTAATGTTACATATATCCTGTCATAAACTTTGGGGTGATTTATGCAAATTAGAGTACAGTATGAACGCACAGGTGGAAGGGTATATGTTTTACCACATGGTGAAAATGTAGTATTATACTATCCCAAAAGGTGAGAAATTCATATTTGTCCAATAGTCAAAGAACTATTATTATTGGCAGCGACTTAATATGTCTGTTATTTGTAATAATGTCAAAACGACGACGATAGTGATAATAAAAACCGCCAAAAGGACTCGACTTTAGATTTATGCATAGTGACAAAAGTATAGCACACATATCCAACTTCTCAGTAATACAAAATACACTAGGAAGTGATCACTACCCCACCAAAATAACAACACAATTTAACACAAAATCAGAACAAACAATAATAGCACCTAAATGGAACCTAAAGATAGCAGATAGGGGCTTATTCAAAAGCAAATGCAATGCACAATTCAACCTAAGCAATCAACACAATGACATCGAAACTAATCACCATAATTTCATAACAGAATTAAAACAAATATGCAATGAAACCATACAAAAAACTAAAGCAAGCATCAAAAAACATAAAAAAGTATATCCTTGGTGGACAGACGAATGTAACATAACTATAAAGAAAAGAGAAAACGCTAGAAAAACATATCACCACAATAAAACAGATCATAATCTCCAAAAATTCAGAAAACTCAGAAAAAACGGCAAAACAAACAATTAAACTAGCAAAAAACATAGTTGGATTGAATATATTAACAAAATAAATTACAAAACGAAATCAAAAGATATATGGCAATGAGTTAATCGATTCAGAGGCCAAAATAAACAGACAGAAATACCAATACTAACACAGGAAAATAATATTATCCTAGAAGATAAAGAAAAGGCAAACATACTAGTCAAACACTACCAAAAAGTTAGCAGTGATACTGAGTACACTCAAAGCTTTCAAAAAACAAAACAAGAAATGGAATCAAAATATTACAATCTAATGGAAAAACTACCAGACTACACTCAGCTAGATTATGACCAAAACTTCACAATATTTGAACTAAACAAAGCACTAAACCAGTGTAAAAACATTGCCCCAGGCGAAAACAAAATACACTATGAAATGATAAAACAACTACCCAAAAAAGACAAACAAAAATTACTAGAACTATTTAACCAATCATGGGCTCAATCCACCTCACCTGAAAACTGGAGCGAAACGATAATTATACCCATACTTAAAACAGGCAAAGACAAACAAAACTCAGCATCATACAGGCCAATATCACTGACACCATGCCTATCAAAAATAATGCAAACTTTCTAAATGGACGCAAAATAAAAGTTAAAATTAACAACACCAAATCAGAATCACATAAAACAGAAAACGGATGCCCACAAGGTAGTGTACCCTCACCCATCATATTCTGCATATGACGGAGCGACATGGATAAGCTCTATAAATGTAAAACATGTAATGAAAAACGGACAAAAAATACTAAACACCATAGAAGCATGGGCAGATAAATGGGGATTAACAATCAATCCAACAAAAACACAAGTACTGTTAGTTACTAAAAACAAGCATCCAGAGAAACAACCAGGATTCCCCACACTTACACTCTGCAATAAACAACTAACGATAGCACCATATGCTAAATTCCTAGGAATGTATTTTGATAAACATCTAACATGGGCCAAACACATACAATATGTAGTTGAAAGATGCAACAAAGATCTAAACTTACTAAGAATGCTTACAGGTACATCCTATGGAGCAGACAAAAAATCACTACTTAATCTATATAAAGCACTAATACTTAGCAAAATAAACTATGGTAGCATAGCATATGCATCAGCGCAAAATAAACATACGGATAAATTACAAACAATTCAAAATAAGGCGCTTAGAATAGTAACAGGAGCGTATAAAACAACAAACTCTAAAGCAATACTCATAGAATGTGCAGAATTACCCCTGCACCTTCAAAGACAAAAAAATATGCTAAAATATTTGGCAAGATCATACAGACTAAAAGAATATCTACCCATAAATGAACAGATAACAGACATACACATATTTGAAACAAACAAAAATAAACAAATATTACCATACACCCACAAAAAACAACACCTACTTCGAAAATACGACATGACAAACATACAGGTCAAAGAACCCATATACACATCAATCACAAAACTAGATACAATAAACACAGATAGAGATATTACACAACTGGTATCAAAACAAGAAACACCAGCTCACATAGCAAAACAAATAACCATAAATCATATAGATACGAACTATAAGGATCATGTAAAAATATACACTGATGGCAGTAAAGACACATAAAATAAACAGGCAGGAGCAGGAATAATAATATACGATAAAAACGACAATGTAATATATGAAAAAGGGAATAAAACTTGATGCATATATATATCAGTATACACAACAGAATACACAACAGAATTAATAGCCATATTAACAGCATTAACATGGATCCAAATAAATAAACCAAAACAAGTGGTGATAATCACCGATAGTTTAAGCGCGGTACAAACAATACAGCCAGGTCCATAAAAAAATAGAGAAGATATAGCCATCAGAATACTACAAGGAATAAAAGCAATCAAACAAATGCAATAAACATCGAAATAGCATGGATACCAAACCACGTAGGGACAGAAGGCAACGAAACAGTAGATAAAATAGCAAAAAATGGTTCAAAAAAAGGCAATTACAAACATTTCAAACCAAGCGTAAAGGAGACAAACACAATAATTAATGGAAAAATTAACAAAGAATGGGAACAGGAATGCAGAAATCTAAAAACTTACAGAACAAAACTAGACAGTAAAATACCCACCAAAATAGAACAGTATCATGATAAAAGGTTACTAGATAAAGCATATACAAAACTACATCTGGGACGAAATGGCATAGGTGAAACTAGGAAAAGATTAAAACAGGAAACAAAATGTAGAGCATGTGGCGAAAACGAAACCTTCAATCATATTTTCTTCAATATAAACAATACATGCCCAAACAATAGGCTAGAAAGATATACATAAGAAACAGAACTGCTCAAACTAGGACTAACAAATAACAATGACAAAACACTACTGTACCCAGAGGAAAAAATTAAAACACAAGTCAGAAACATTGTTTTTAAATTTTTAGAAGATACAGGACTAGACAAAATAATATAGAGTTTAAAACAAGGCAAATGAATGCATCACTGATTACACTTAAAAAATAATACGTCTGATACACAGTAATGAACTAACTGCCATAAGCGGCTAGGATTTGGCTCCTGGGGCGCTGGATACCAGATGATATGAAAATAAAAATACAATAAACAATATACAAAGTGGTATAAAATTCACACAACAAAAATAATATAAAATATAAAAATAAGGAAAAAAAAGAAACCATCCTAACACACAACCAAATAAAATACGGCTGGTGAACAGTAATGAACTAACTGCAATAAGCAGCTAGTATCTAGCTCTTGGGGCGCTGGACACTAAGTGATATAAAATTAAAAATACAATAAGCAATATATAAAATAGCATAAAAGGAACACAACAAAATAGTATATAAATATGAAAATGAGGCAAAAAGAAACCATTCCGACACACACTCAGTAATAATACATCTGGTAAACAGTAACGAACTAACTGCCATAAGCAGCTAGGATCTAGCTCCGTGGGCGCTGGATACCAGATGATACAAAAATAAAAATACAACAAACAAATATATAAAATGATATAAAAGCACACAACAAAAATAATATAGAATATAAAAATAAAAAATACAATAAGCAATAAATGAAATGATATAAATAAGCACGAAACATATACACAAGGTAAACAGTATAGAACTAACTGCCATAAGCGGATAGGCTCTTTGCTCCATGAGCGCTGCTCACCTAGTGATATATAAACATAAAAACATCATATATCAAACCCAACTATTTATAAATAAGTACAGTTATGTAGTTAATTACATACAAGGACATATAAATAAACATAGTATTATAAACATAGAGTAAAATGTATATAGAACAAACAAATAGTAGAATAGACAGATGGACACAACACCAGAAGCTGATGAATGGTACAGAAAAAGGCAAGTATAACAGACACTAACCTTAAGAACTAACCATAACCATAACTAGACAAGCAATAATATGCCAAAACCAAACCAAGTAGCGGTATACCATAGTGCTAGTGAAACCATGGTGCTAAGCACAACAAATGTAGCTATTAACTGTAAATATATTTACTATACAATAATAAAAGTAGATTTAGTTATCACATATATTATATATTATTTTTAAAAATAAAGGCAATGCCCAACTATATATACCCATAAAGCAGGCCGTTTTTTGTAAGCAACCCATAATAGCTCACTAACAATTAACAAAGGTTCACTGCACCAAGATGTCTAGAAGTACCAGGGACCAGACGGCACGACGACTGAACGAGGCCAACTGACCAATTTACAGGTGCCGTGACCAGAATACCCTTCAAGAAGACGAATCAACAAGCCCGGGGGTACTAGATGCATAACACCTAAAGTGTGGGGTACAAGTACTGTCGGGTACCTTCTAGACAAAGGACTATGCAGCACAACCTACAACAGAGCAACAACCTCCGACAACGACCACCCAAGTAGACACCACTACAACCAAGAGAACTAGCGCCCTCTCTGACCTTACCTGATCCACCTTGACACATACACAACACAACACAGCGATAATTTAAGCTAAACCGTCCATAAACAACAACACACATATTCCGCCAGTGCTAATTCCCAGCCTCTGCTAACCCCAATATCTTAAACAACAACAATATACACTCTAGTATTACCCCGACCCCATCCAAATCAACACCCAAACATAGGGAACCTAGATTAACACAGCGGCATGTCCAACACCACTACTAACCTACAATTTCCTTACCTCGGCATATCAGGATAAACCAACTAAAGGTTAAATTAACCGACAGGTATATCCTTGTTTTCACAGTTTTAGGAACTTTACAAACAGTTCTGCGGCGGGACCTCAAAACATCAAAATTAATCATTTAACAGTCCACAGGATAACCTGGCGGAGGGACTATAAACCTTAGTACTACACACACATGTCAAAATGGGGTAATTGTAGGTAAAATGTACACAATATAATTAACAAATTGTTATGTAAAAATTACCATTCAACCATGCATTAAAGTTTACATTAAAAGGGCATATGAATTCAAAATCTTATCATGTGGTCATTTGTTAATGAGAAAGAAAGAGATAAAACAAGGTCCTCCAAGACAAAAAAAAGTATTTAAGGTATTTTCAATATTATTTTAATAGTCTCTCTCAACCCATTAGCTCAGTCGTTAGCACGTCTGACTATCAATCCAGGGGTCGTGAGTTTGAATCCCCACCCGGCCACAATCTCATTGATGGTTGATATACGACAATGCATCTCATTATCATTCATCTCACACCACTGATTTAAGTGGGAAAGTTATCAGTTATCATTGAAGTTGTCTTAATCAAGCTAAAGGGGTATTTCAATATTTTACAAATTCAATCATGCTTGCTTTTATAATGAATGAATGATAAAATGTCCAACACATGACATCTGGGTTACAGGTTTGATCCCAGGGACATGACCTGTGACCTTTATCCCCCTTTCTGGGTGAAAGTTTCATAATTATGATTTTGTTGCTGAGAAATGACTGTTTCAGAAAATTAAGTTACCACTTTGCCCGAGAATCATATCACCACTGTCTGACAACAATAATGCCACTGTGCCTGGGAACTGTATTTAATGGTGTCCGAGAATTACAATTGCTATGATAAAAAAAAATATATAGTCACATGCAGTTTCTGAGAATGTATTTTCACTGTGCCTGAAAATAATAATATCACTGCCAGTAAATATCTGAATATATCTATGTATCCACATAATGTAAGAATGTACCCGAGTCTGTTTCTGAGAATTACTTGCTCCCAAATTCTCTTAAACAGACCCTATGTAGAAGCCGACAATCATTATATGTGCAGTGACAACTGGGGGTTACGTTATGCTGGTTTCATGTTATTGCTTATATAATATGCAATTATATAAGAGCACCGCAAGCGGGTGCAGATGCTCATCTTTTTTCCAAATCTATAACGTAGTCAAAGTCAGTGAAGTAAACTTTTTAAACATGATGGTGATTGATCACCAAAAATTGTAGAAATGTCAAGGAACAGCGTTAACTCAACAATTCTAGCCTTGTTGATCACAGAACAGTATATTATAATGTACCATCAGAAAAACAGATGTATCTGTATGAATGAAAGCATCTTTCATATTAGCAAAATAGTAGATACATGTAAGTGCAAGTAGGACTATTATATAAGTAACCCTAATATTGCTAAAAAAAAATTTTTAAAAAGTGGGGCCGGATGGACCATGCTAAATGGGGCTGGATTCTCCATGGCTGTTTTAAAATGGGGCCGGATTTTCCAGGTTCCAATACCGGTTGCTCAATACATTTAATTCAAGATCATTTTACGTGATCGAAACAATTTTTTGTTTAAACATCTAAGATAACATACAACTTACAGTTTACAAGAAATCAGTTGTTTATGTACAAGAAATCAGTTACCTGTGAATTAGGAATGATTAATTGGCAAACTATGAAAAACCTTCATGTGCTATTTCATCAATATTTAGTCAAGAGGTGAAAGTTTCCTTTCCTTCTATAAAAGTTCTTGCTGCTGCTGATGATGATGCTTATGTGTGAGCTGTAAGTGTAAATAGTGATAGTACTTCTGCTGATGATGTGACGTTAGTGTGAATGGGGATGCTGTTGTAGATATTGTAATTGTGGAATTAAATTGTGCTATTAAATGATGATGTAGTGTGTGACGTAAGTGTGAAAGGTTATGTTGCTCCTGCTGATAATGATAATATGTGTGATGTTAGTATGAATAGTGATATTGCTGCTGCTGATGATGAAGTGTGTGACATTAGTGTGAATGGTTTGTTGCTGCTGCTGATAATGATGATATGTGTGATGTTAGTATGAATAGTGATATTGCTGCTGCTGCTGCTGCTGATGATGATGATGATGTGTGTGACGTTAGTGTGAATGGTTATGTTGCTGCTGCTGATAATGATGTGTGTGACATTAGTGTGAATGGTTATGTTCTGCTGCTGATAATGATATGTGTGACATTAGTGTGAATGGTGATGCTGTTATAGGTAGTGTTATTGTGGAAAGTGGTTTTGCTGATGATGATGATGATGAATGATAATAGTGTGAATGGTGGTGTTCAACTGCTGTTAATGATGATGTAGTGTGTGATGTTAGTATGAATGGTTATGTTGCTGCTAATGATGATGTAGTGTGTGACATTAGTGTGAATGGTTAAGTTGCTGCTAATGAAGATGTAGTGTGTGACACGAGTGTGAATGGTTATGTTGCTGCTGCTGATGATGATGATATGTGTGATGTTAGTGTGAATGGTGATGTTGTTGCTGCTGCTGCTGCTGCTGCTGATAATGATGATGTGTGTGATGCTAGTGTGCATGGTTATGATATTGCTGCTGTTGATGATGTTGTGTGTGATGTTAGTGTGAAATTATTCAATTATTTAAAAGCATCCATCTATTAAAATATAAAAAAGATGAAATAACAAATCAATTGTATTATCTATTTTCTCTTGTATACCTGCACAGTGTTTTGTGTTGGTGCTTCTGTTTAGCTGTACCGCACAACAGAATTATATGGAGATCACAATAACAAAAATATCTTTAAAAATATAATAATTTAATACCTGTCAACATATAGATAACTCAATCAACCACTTTAAACATAGATAATACTCTCCTTTAAATAAGAATTAAGTAACACAAGAAGTAGATATGGACTTAACCAGTTTTGTCCACAATAAGAGTAAGGAACTATAGAAGAAATTCCTTAATGAATGTTAAAAACCAGAAATATCTGATTATTTTTTTCTGAACTCACTCTATAAAATACTTAGAAAACTATGCTTGATTTTAAAAGCATTTAGCCTACATGTATCTGTGCACTTATAAAATCCTCAGAAATCGAGTTATGGAGTATCCGGCCCCATGGAAATCCAGCCCCTGGATGAAACATCCTTGGAATATCCAGCCCCATTTAGCATAGAAAATCCGGCCCCACACTAATTTTAAAAATAATGTCAATTATTATTTGGTATTACTGATGAAATATTGGAAAGTTATTAGATAATTTGAAACTCACATATTAATTACAGTGGGATTGTTATTGAAAACTTACTCTTAACGGGAATTATATAGTGGATAATTTTAGTGAATGGCAACGGCAACATATTAATGTGGCCAAGTATTCCTGATATAAAAGGTTCTGCATGCACTCAGTACAATTGTATTGTAATTGTATTGCATGTATCATCTTCAGTTAGATTGGTTTGTAAAATTGCATATATGTATGCAAACCTTTAAGGTAGTTCGCGGCGTTCATAGCCGATTTTTGACATCTCGCGAAAATTATCAATTATTTGTACACATGTACTATAAAGTCTCAGCTTTTGTTTAACATTCTTTTTTTTTTAAAAATGTACTACAGTTTCTCGTTAACTGCGTCTCCTAGCGGTACATATTTTTCGGACGATTTTCGCCGCTTTCACTTATAAAACAGTCAACATTAACGCAAAATTGTTTTTGATAACATTTTTACATTACTGATTTTATTACCTGTGGGAAGAATATAACTTTTACACAGATAAAATACAAATTACGTTACTTTCACGTCTAATAATTACGACAGGGTTGGTTTAAATGCGGGTTTAAAAACAACAAATTTTGAACGTTCAAACCTGATCGCACAAAACAGCTGGTACAAGTTCTTGAAATTTACATATATCAAACTTCATACATTTTACTATAATATAATAGAAAAAAAAGAGTGGGTGTTCACGCTATTTTTTTCATAAATTTGAATTCAAATTAAAAATGAAACCCTTAAACACACGACGTTTGTCTGCTATTTCGGACGACATCGTTATTTTACAATAGTATTATATGGCGTTTTCTTGACGTTGTCCGAAATCATATGCTAACGTCGTGTTTTTTTAAGTATTTACTTTTAATTTAAATTAAAATTTTTGAAAAAACTAGCGTGAACACCCCCTCTTTTTATTTGACCATATTTTAGTGAAATTAATAAAGTTTAACATGTGTGAAATTAAAGAACTTGTACCAGAACTTTTTCGCGTAATCTGCCGTGAATGTGCAAAATTCGTTGTTTTTGAACCCGTGTTTATATCAACCCCGGCGTAATGATTAGATGTAAAGATAACACAAATTATATTTTATCTGCATGAAAGTTATAATCTTATCACAGGAAATAAAATGAGTAATTTAATAATGTTATTAAAAACAATTTTGAATAAATATTGATTATTTTACAAGGGACAAACAGCGAAAATCGTCCGAAAAATACCTACCACCAGGAGGCGCTGTTTACGAGAAACTGCGGAACTATATTAAATAAAACAAAGTTTAAACGAAAGCTGAGACTTCAGAGATCAATTGTACAGATTTTTTATAAATTACGCCAGATGTCAAAAAATCCAATAGGAACGCCGCGAACTACCTTAAATGCTTCTTTATTTTTGAAATCTATAATATGATCGTAATCGATTCGAGTTACAAATATTTGCGTACCAACTCTGTTTATATGTATCAAACAAACGTTGTTTAATTAAATCAAAGAGTATATCTATTTCAAATTGTTATAACCAAATGTTAGAAAAACCAAGATGATCATGTTATTTTTTAATTTGGTCTGCCCAATTGGTTTTATTGAAATTATTATTTTCAAAATCATTTTTTTAATATGATAATAACTTTTTTGGTTAACATATTAATGTCTATTTTTTTATGTATGTATTGTTTATGATGAGTAACCCTAATATTGCTATTAAAAAAATTAAAAAGTGGGGCCGGATGGACCATGCTTAATGGGGCCGGATAATCTTTGGTCCGGATTCGCCATGGCCATTTTGGAGTGAGGCCAGATTTTCCAGGTTCCTCAGAAAACTATGCTTGATTTAACTAATGCATTGACAAGACACATACGCTTCTAGACAGTACAAAGTGTGGTATTTTCTAAGAGAGAACAGTAAAAAAAACTGTTGCAGGAATTGGATTTGAACCTAGGACTCTCATTTTAACAGAGCCAGCATTCTACCCAATAAGCTGTTTCATGCTAATATCCCCAATCACGAAATTTCTATTACTATATATCACCACACTTCTTCCCAGTCTTTCTTTATGAGCCACAGCGCCAAAACAGAAGTATGCCATCCTCGTTGGTATTTGTGGTATTGTCTATTACAGAACAGCCTGATAAAGTGGGGATCAACAAGGTGCTAAACACACTGAGCTGTCCATGCTGATGTCCCCAATTCTGATAAATCTCAGTGTTGTTTTTTTTTGGCCATTTTTATAGCCATTATTGGATCATATTCCAAATGGCAAAGAGTATATATTTTTTCCAATTGAGTGATAAAAATTCACAACTGAAAGCTTCACTAATTGCAAATTGAAACTTGCCATAATTCCTTGATAAAATAAACAAAGTTTTCCCCGTTCTGAATTGAATATGACATTGGTTCTTTAATTAAATGACCAGAGAAGTAAGTGTACACATTTCTATGAAGTTACACTGAATCTATAACTAGACCACCTCAAAACATTAAATTAGAAATGTCCGAGTGTGTACTTCTTTTGTACTTTTTAATGTTATAAATTGACGTTACATGTCCGACAACAACAAAAAACAGTAATGATACATATTTAACAAGTTTCATCTACTATCCGACGTCCTTTTTGCATTTTTACTGCCACAAATCAACAAGGGAATGGGCGAAAGAAGCTGGGGCGACGGCGAACCTGTTTTTGTATTGTATTTATTTTCAACCTCTTACTGCACAGTTTATGACAATGCTTTCAGTAGTTTGACATAAGCATAATTAATGATAAGCATGTCGCAGTACTTGAAGTATTAGAAAGTATATACTACCTTATCCTTTTTTCCGATGCACTGTACTTTTATCGAATCTTCGTCCAGTCCAAAATGTGTACGTTGTATATGATGCGTGAGAACCGCTGCGGATCAATTCGGGTACTTTCGGTTACTTTCACTTTAACCGACGGTGTTGCATAATAGTTACACATTTGTTATATGGTGGATGCTCGGTCAGATTGCGTGGAAAAAGTCAAGTGTGGTGTGAGTAATAGTGATTATGGTGATTTAACACAAACTTCAATCATTATGAATTCCCTATAATCAATATCCACACAATAATTGCATTATTTGGGACAAATCGCGAATTTGACTGGCATTTTAACGCATGCGCTTTTCATCCGGTCGTAGATGGAGCGTGTTTACTGCACGTTGTGAGAGTTGGACATATCAGGTAATACTAAATCCCGGCCAAGTTTCCATTGACCTTGCCACATTCCAGCTTCAAAGTAAAAATGTAGCTTGTGTAATAGATATTATGGTGTTTAAATCATCAAGTCAATTATTATCCATTGCCATTTTCATATTTAATGAGAAATTGAAACACACAACATATATAAAGAGAAATATATTGAGGCTATAAATATAGATAAATATACCAAGTAAAATAAAGTACTAAAGAAATGAAAGGAATTGCTTGCTATTTCTCTCACTATCAAAGACTAACCATTCTGGTTTCCGTGGCGGTACCAGGGTCTTGAGCCCTGTCAGCATAGCAATGTCTGTCATTGGTTGGGCTACGTCGTAACTGGGAAGGAAAACATTGTTTAGGAAGCTCCCTTTTGAAGGGTACCCAGGAGGGAACCCCAGCAATAGATACTGGTAATCTGTATCGTGTAAGAATGGTAAAGCGGAAAAACTGCACTTGAAGTAATCTGTACATGAAATTTATTGTTGGTACTTTTATGAAGGAGCTGCTCTGGTTTTGGTTGTAGAAAGCCTTAACCCTTTACTTCATATAGACGCATTTGGACACCTCTAATATAGATGCCTTTGGACACCAAATATAGAAGGCATTTGAATTATTGGGTGAATTATGTTTATATTAACTGACAGAGTGGAAAACAGTGCAGGAAGTGTTCAGATTGCTCGTTACGAGCAATCTGAAATCTTCCTGCACTGTTTTCAAAGGCCATCTGTGATTGGTGTGGGAAAACACGTATCTATGTATGGAGTAAAGGGTTAATTTAGGTCTTGAAATTTACCTATTGATTATTTTTTGCCGACTTAAGAAAATTTGGCAGAGTTTGACAGGCAATTTACTGTTTATGATTTTCAAATAATATGGCTTTAATCAATAAGAATATCATATTTAAAGCATACAATAGAAAAAAATAACAATAATAGTTATTTCGTTCAATTATAACAAAGCGGTTTTACTGACTTAGAATTAGAATTTCAATACACAAAGTAATAACTTCGATTTCTATTCTTAGAATAAATGAATTTTAAGATATTGTTGTTGTTGTTGTTGTATGGTGTTTAGCGTCGCTTTCAACAATTTTTCAGTCATATCGCGACGGTGTCTACTTGAGACAGTATTCTAAGCGCTGTCACACTGGAGTATCATGCCACAGACACATGGTATGATACCCCACCCAGTCACATTATACTGACACCGGGCCAACCAGACCTAGAACTCTCCTCTAAATGCTGAGCGTCAAGCGAGGAAGCTTCTAGTACCATTTTTAAAGTCTTTGGTATGACCCGGCCGGGGATTGAACCCGCGACCTTCCGCATGCGATGCGGACGCTCTACCACTAGACCACGCCGCGGTCGAATTTTAAGATAAGAAAAGTGTCTGTTAACACAAATGCCCCTGATCGGAATCAAATATTATACCGAAAATTAACAAAAAAAAAAGGGGTCTTCTGTAAAATTTTACTGACATTGACAGATATTGAACTTGACCAGTATTTTATAATTATACAGGTACACATGAAATAGTAATTAAATGCAAAGACCACTTCAGAAGTTATTGATTGGAAATATATTTTTTTTAACCTCAGTTGGACGGGTGCAGGAACAAATGGATGGAAGGATGGAGGTAACACTTAGTGTCATTTCATCATTCATTGTATGGCAGGGGAATAAAAACTGAAAACAGAGTTTGCAACACTACGCAAGTTTAACAAAATCTCAACAAGTTGCTTTTAATTCTCTATATAAGTCCTTGATTAAACCAGTAATATGCGAAAAATGGTATTAAACCACATTCTAATTTGGAATCCATGATCAAAATCGGTAATCCTGAAACCATTCACAAAACAGGATCTGTAATTTAAATACAATAAATAAAGTCATGAGAAAACTGAAATATCAGCTTGACAGAAGATCCCTGGAGACAATATATACATCTTTTATCCGACCACTGTTAGAATATGGTAACACAATCTGGGATAACTGCACTAATTATGAAAAACACGAGTTAGAAAAAATTCAACACGAAGCAGCACGCATTGCAACTGGAACAACAAAACTTGTATCAATTAATAACTTAAACACAGAAGTTGGGTGGGAAAGTCTAGAAACTCGAAGGACGAAACACAAATTAATTATTTTCTATAAAATGGTAAACCATATGACTCCTCCCTACTTATCTACACTAGTACCATCCCTAATAGGTGAAAATTCCCCGTATAATCTCAGAAATAGTTATGACCTACAAATTCCAAGTTCGAGAACAGCGCTCTACTATAATTCTTTCATGCCATCTGTTGTCCGTGATTGGAACAATCTACCTATTGAAACAAGACAAGCCGTTTCTATCAATGCCTTTAAGCACCAGCTAAATAAAAATCTTACCAAAACATCAAAACACTTTTACACAGGCACAAGAAAATGTCAGGTCTTGCATACTCGTCTTCGTACAAATTGTAGCACGCTGAAACAACACTTATTCCAAAAAAATATTGAAAATTCTCCACTATGTACATGTGGAGCAATTGAAAGTACAAATCATTACCTCCTCGTCTGTCCTATTTATCATGTCGAACGCGCTACACTTCTTGCATCAATCTCTCATATATGCACTGTTACCCTCAACACACTTCTCTTTGGAGAACCTCATCTCCTCCACAATACAAACGTCGAAATTTTTAAAGCTGTCCACAAATATATACTCTCGAGTAAGCGTTTTAATAACGAAAACTAAAAACTTATCTAACAACGCTGTAAAGCTGTAGACTTGTAAATAACAATAATCACAATAATAATAATAACAATAATAATTATAATAATAATTATTATAATTATAATAATAATAATTTATATGTTGCTGTCTGTTTCCCTTGGCTCGCTCGCTTTAGTCCTGAACTCGTCCACCTTTTTTTCTGTTTATTTTGTTTTTAATTCTAATTTATATGATTAATTATAAAATTTTGTTTTCTTTCAAAACTTAATAAGACATACAACTATCGATGTAAAAATCATATATCTTTTATAGAACTCTATTTTGTTAATATATCAAAACTAATCTAATGAATCTTCGCCACCTTACACAAATGTTTGTATAAGTTACTGAGGAGAGAAACTATATAAGAAATATTTTCTTTCGTTTCAATCCTTTTACTAAATATGTTGTGGAATATGCTGTACATAATTTATGAATAAATATGTTTAAACCAAATAAAAACACTGTAGATAAAGTCTTTATTTTATGTCATATTATTTATAGTTATGTAGTAGATATAACACAATATTGTGCAGAAAGACTTTAATAATAAACCTATAACAAGTTTGCGAAATCACAAAATAGCTCTCATGAATTGATAGTCTGTGTACATATCACAACACTATAACCTTCCAAATTATTTTTTACATAAAGCTGAGACAACTACAAACAGTGCTGATACTACAGATAATAGAATTTCTACTTAACAGTACAAATGATACCAGAAGCATTATTGGTAAACATGTACAGTAAAACCTGTGTAACTGGTCACCTCTATTAGGCAGCCACCTGTCTTAAGCAACCATATTTTCTATTTCCCATTTCTATGCTTTCAGAGTAAATTAACCTGTATTAAGCAACAACCTGTCTTAAAATGCCACTTTGCTCTTTCCCTTGACTGGCTGCTTAAGACAGGTTTGACTGCACAATGTGTATTAGTCAAGTGTAAACCTTTAGATTAGTTTTTTTTTCCAATCGTCTACATATGCATTACATATGTACATTGCGACATCTAATAAATTCCTTGATTCAGTCTCTTTGCACCTTTTTTGGAGTGTGAATAAATATATATATACCGTACTATTTAAAATTTGTTTTGGCTCTTTTTTTTTTCTTTACTCTGACATCAACGCTACGATATTTTGATCGAAATTCAATCTTCATTTAAAGAAAATACTGATATTATCATACAAAGAATGTGTGACTTACATTTATTTTTAATGGTACTTGTGGACTAATGTTACACTAGAAAGAATGTACATACATTACTTGTAAACTGATGATGTGAAAATATAATAGATTATTACAGAATGTTTATAGCAACAAACCTGGGCTGCGTTCAACATGGTTTAGCATGTTTACTCTGTTTATAAACGCAAACGGTGATCAAACAACCAAAAAGTAAACTGAAATTAAACTTGCTGTCCCTCTATTTCTCTTTAAGTCATGTGATTTAATACAAGCAAATAGCTCCCAGAGGTGTTTGCTTGATTAGTAAATGTTCAAAGCAAGTTGACTTCTGTTATGAAACGTTTGCAAACAAATTAAATGTTTAAGCAAACTGAATGCTGCCCTATATATGTTTTTAAACTCCCTGTGTAAAATCAAAATGCTTTTGCTGGGAATGTTTGATTTTTATCTTTGTATTATTATTTGTGCATGCCTTGAAGACTGCTGTCTATATATTACAATATTCTATTTTCAAGTTACATACCAATATATCAAATTCACTAAAATAACTGTAAGACATTATAATGTTGACTTCCAACTGACGATTAATCAAATTTTAAAATTAAATAATGAAGAAAATTTGCTAAAATAGATCACATTTGTAAGCTGTTAACCGGTCGTTTAAACAACAATTTCACTACAATTTTTTTTATTAAAATTGAATTCTTCTTTAAATATTTTATCACCTTGGTGCAAAAACAGTCGAACTGCCTATAAATTATATTTAGATCATTTTTGGTCCAAGGTTACAATCTGTTATAAAATTGCACCATTATTGTTTCTAATACATGTACATAAATTTGATATTTTTCAGGTAGTAACAAGAAAGCCTGTAACTCTATTTACTTGTCACTTCTTTTCATTTCAATATCATGTAGGGTTCTAAATGACTTGTTCATACTCTTTGAAGACATCTTAAACAACTTTTATTGAGTTACTACAGATAAATAAAGATATTATACATGTTCTTTTTCAAAACAAAAGTTTAATATCTTGATTAATGTAAAATAGCACGTCCACAGCCAAATAAATATATCTTCTTTTACAGGCACATAAGTTTTAATATTTAGATGCAGATTTTAGATAATGAATATTTCTAATACAAAACTAGTAACTTTAAAATACAGTTCCTAACCCAGTTGCTGAAGCAAATCCCATCAGAGTATAGGATGCCTGTCTGGTCTCTAGATGCAATCTCGCTTCCTCGATCCACTCTGAAGCTACTGTTCTTGATTCTCCGTGTAGCTGATTCATAAATCTCAGTGCCTGTTCAAGGTCACCTTTCTCTAACCAATAGTTCGCGTGATTCAAAATTTGAAATGTGTCCATTTCCTCGATATTTATCTCATCTTTCTCTTCCTTGGCGTACACAGAATTAAATATAAACATTGACTGCACATATGACAACAGGTATTTAAACAAAGTTCCCCCTGTTTCATCTATCAGGGCAACGCGTTTAGCAACTTTTCTGACTCTCCCAAAACGATCCTTCAGATTATCCTCTGTGTATACACCACGCTCCAGGGCTTTCTCTGGTATTGATTCCAGGATCAAGCTCACAAAGGGGTTATTTTTTGCAGCAAAGAAGACGGCCTCCACTTCCTTATCAAGGGGTCGTAACTGATCTTCCCATGTTTCCCCAGCATCACTGCCGACACGTATGGCACCATTAAGCGCTACACAGGCCAACCACAACTCTTGGGCTTGCCTGGCTGTTTTCTCACTCTCGGCTCTTGCTGCAAGAAAAAAGAATATAAGACGTTGATATTCCATTCAGTCTGTTGTATAAAATGATAATGTCGTTTTTCCATCATCACTGAAGACAAAATTCCACACATTGTTGTTGTTTCTTTAAACAAGAGTTGTCAGAAGACAATAAAGCTCGCCTATTGGATAAAACTCACCACCCATGCAAAGATTGAGATTAGAGGCAAACACCAAAACTTAAACGCAATTAAACGCAAAAGTTTAACCTGGATGTCTACAGACGATGCCGACACCGGGGTCATGGTAATAGCTCTCCTGGACATTCGTCCTTGCGAGCTAAAAATGGTGTATTCAAAACAATTAAACTTAACCACATATATTTCATAGGCATAATGTATATTCACTTTTTTTATAAACCTTTCCAATCTGTTTTCATAGAGTAAAAGCAAAAACAAAACTTCACTAGAAAGAAAATAGGACCTGAAATGGTGTCCCTAGACAATAAACCATCAAACCAAAACTATGGATGTAAATTGTTTTAAAAGTTTCCAGTTGAGCAATTCTATTATATATGGCAAGAGCATAAATAGTGCTTTAAAATATAAAAAAAATGCCAGACAGCACAAACACTTTTAAATGCATCAATTCTTCTATATGCTTACCAGACACAGCTGACTCAATACCACGCAGACGAGCAATCCACCCAGACAGCTCATCATCAAACTTGTCTCTCTCTTCCAACAGTCGTAAGTGTACCTCTCGTTCAAATTTCTTATTTAGATCTTCCTCCTGCACCCGTAGCACCTGCTGGAGATGTTCACTATGTGCCGCAGTTTGGCGTGCCAGTTGTCTACGTAGCTCAATCTCAAATTGCACATGGGCATCTGCCTCCTGAAATAATTGCCTTTTTTACTTAGTATTAAATAAACAACTTTTTTAATTGTTGTACATATTTATTTGCTAGGTTTTGCACCTTTTTTTACCAGTAGCTCAGTTATACATAATGGCGTACATAATCACTGTTTCTGGGATCTGCTAGGCGGTAAACCACTACCAGACAGACCATATTTCTGCAAGCCACTGATTACTTTCTTACATATTTAGAGGTGGGAGATTAATGTTAGTAGAACAAAGGCCTATCCTTACAGAAACAGTGGTAATTTGAACTCAAAGACTCCTGCATTGTTAATCGACTACCGACTGATATAATCGGGCCTGGCTAGCTATATGTACATATTGAAGGTGTTTTAGGATAAACCTATTTTAGTGCCATGCACCCTTATAATTTTATGAGAAATTGAATCAGGAAGCCATTTACAACCAATCAAGACCACTTCTGATACACTTTATCTATTATATGTCTATATTTATATTTTCTCATCTATTTCTATTATTAGTCTAGTAATATAAACTATTTTAAAATAATGAATAGTTTCTTTTTAAATAAACAAGTCTTTGATGTGGAAAAAAAGTGACCTCCCAAATACCATGTTTTACATTAACACTCGCCCGACTGTCCAGGATAACTGAATTGTGGGTATGGACAAGTAAAATATAAGGCTGTTAGCCCGACAGGACAAGTGAAAATTCAAAAATTAAACGGCATCTCTTTTTTGCAAATCCCCTGTTTTTTAATTTTAACGGTGAATTTAGTTATACTTAATTTTATATCAATAGAACTAGTACCATAATTCTTGATTAAAGTAAAGACAAGTTGTTTTTGATCAGAACAAGCAGATTTTAGAAATACTTGTCCGACTGGACAAGTGAAATAAAAAAATAATGAAATGACCTGAAATGACCACCAGAATTTAGAGATCATTGCAACATTCCCATTCACAAGGCAATACTTACACACCTCAGTAATTATGATTATACTTCACATATCAAGTTAAAATTTCCATTGTTGGCAGCATTTCTTATAAAATGATATCAAAGAAAAAAGTCACTTTTTTTGCAATGGAAACTGGGCTATCAGTCAAAACATTGCGTAAGCAACTGGCTTTAAACAGTTCTATCTTTCTATCAGTCATATGAATATGTTTTTAATGAAAATAGCATATATTTTATATACATGTAAATAACAAAATGTTTAATCCAATTTAAAGTCAAGATGACTGTTTAACTGGTTAGAAGGTGTAGATGGCCATTTGGGAGAGACAGAATAAGAAACAAGAGGGCCAAGATGGCCCTATATCGCTCACCTGACTGACCTTGAGTCACCCAACATAAGTAGATTATATAGTACATGTACGCTCAAAATTCCAGAAAGATGAGATGGGCAAGTAGAATTTTGATTTGTTTTGAATATGTAACAGATGCATAGAATAGTTCAAACTTGGTAGAGGTTCATCCATGGTTAATGTCAGTGAAATTACATCAAAATCAGGTCAGTAGATTCTGACAAGAAGGCTTTTGAAGTTTTTACTATAGATGCTAAGTCTTCAAACTAAGATAAAAATCCAGTTCCAGCACAAAACTAACCTGTTATGTTTGAGAACGGTTTCAAACTAAAGCATCAGACTAAACCATTGTGCATGAAACAATCCTCAGTTCCAGCACAATAAATATTCCTATCAGTTTCAAACACAAGCCTTCCCAAAGCATATATCATTTGAAAGAATCTTTGCCGCAGTGCACTCTCCCCCCCAAAAAATTAAGCTCCTCCTCCAAGATTTCAATTACACTTTGACACTGAAAATCTCAAGTAGACTTTTTGCTGTGATAAAACTAGCTAAAAATATGGTATTAATTTATTATGAAGCAGTAACCCATCCCTGTCTGAACCATAGGAACTCTGCCTTTTATATTCAAAAAACACCTACTTTAAAATGGTTAATGATATTTGAATAATATTCAACAATCATTAATTATAATTGTTATCATTCATCTTTTTATGATGAATCATCTTTTAAAACTTATATCTAGTATAATATTGTATAATAATAGCAAAAAAAAATTTATTTAAAGAGTTTATTACCTCTTCTTATTACCTCTTATAATAATTGCTATATACAGACAAAACAGGGGAAGTAATTTGACATCAAAAACTAACATGTTTTTTGACGAATCAAGATGGCTTGAACAAACTTGGTAGACAGTCACCCAAGGAACATTTCTGTGAAATTATTTTAAAATCAAGCCAGTAGTTTCTGACAAGAAGATTTTTTAAGTTTTTACTATAGCTTATATAGTAAACTAACCCCACCCCTTGGCCGCCATGTTTTTTGACCAATCAAGGTGGCTTGAACAAACTTGGTAGAGGGTCACCCAAGGAACATTTCTGTGAAAATATTTTAAAATCGAGCCAGTAGTTTCTGACAAAAGGATTTTTTAAATATTTACTAATCAAACTTGCCCCGCCCCCTGGCGGCCATGTTTTTAGACAAATCAAGCTGGTTTGAACAAACTTGGTAGAGGGCCACCCAAGGAACATTTTTGTGAAGTTATATCAAAATTGGCCCAGTGGTTTCAGAGGAGAAGTTGTTAGAAGACAGGCGACGGACACCAGGCGATCATAAAAGCTCACCTGTGAGCCTTCGGCTCAGTTGAGCTAAAAAGGTATCCTACACAGTCAAACCTGTGTAAGCGGTCACCTCTATTAAGCAGTCACTTGTCTTAAGTAGCCACATTTGCTATTCCAATGTCTATGCTTTTACAGCAAATTAACCTGCATTAAGCAACAACCTGCCTTGAAAGTCCATATTTGCTCCTTCCCTTGACTGGCTGCTTAAGACAGGTTTGACTGTAACATTTTTATCTTGAACTGTGAAACATTTTAAACTGTGAAACAAAAATATTTACACATACTTTATCTACACATGTATGTATAAAAAGTTTCCAAGATTTTTCTTTTTTGCTCTAACTCACCCATTTATCTTTCTCCACAACAAACTCATCTTGTAAAGTCTGATTTGCCTGGCGAACTCTTTCATCACTTAGTTTCTCATCTTCTTCCTGTTTAATCTCCAGCGATTTCTGAATTGTCTATAACAAGCAAGACAGTTGTTTTACATGCATACAACATTTATACTAGACAAAAATAAACCACAATTATTTCAACTATCCAGTGGGTCCTCCACGGCCGAGTGGTCTTAGGCGATGTCTCAAGATCACTTACCTGTCACCGCTAAGGTCGTAGGTTCGAGTCCCACTCACTCCAAAATCTTTATGAGAGAAAGTTTGCCAGTTACTTGTGGACGGTGGTTCTACTCAGTCTGAGGTCTTCCTCCACCAGTAAAACTGAGTATGCCATATATAACTTGAAATGTGTAGTATATGGCGTTAAACCCCATTAAAAAAAAATTTAAATGTTTTTTTATATTTTTATAACACGAATTACGTTTAACATGTAAATTCCTCAAAGATTTAAAACAAAATGCCTTGAAGCAGTCTGTGATTGTATTTAAGTTGTATTTGTCTTTTTCATGTTTTATCTGTAATTCTGATCTCAACCTCTCAGCTACGGATCCGGGTTTTTACGTGCGACACAGTGTCATATCATGGAGGTAATTTTTGTCAAATTATTTTAAAGTCCTTCCATGAATGACAAAGTTATGGACAGGACACAAATTGTCAGACAGATGAATGGACAAACGCTTAGATTTCTCTTTGTTACCCTTTACGGACATACAAATATTCATATGAAAGGAAACTTAACAAAAACAAGACATATTAATTAGTGGTAAAGACTCATTATAAAAGAGAAAACCTACCTGTTGTTCCGTGGCGAGTTGCTGAGCCAGCTGTTTCTGCAACTGTTCAATCCTCTTGTGAGCGTGGGCAATCAGGGCATTCAATTCATCTTCTGACAGCTTACGACCTGGTAATAGGATCAATTATTGCTTACATGTATAATCAAATTGAATATTGTGTTAAGAAACTATAAAGCTGAATATGTTTTTGCAAAGCTTAAAGGAAGCAAATTTACACAAGCTTCAAAAGCTTTTTTCTATGTTTTTTTTTATTTTTCTACAGCTGCAAGTGATGTCCTTGAGCAAGACACTTTTTCCAAATATGCTTAGTAATGGTACTAACCAGAAAATTTGAGCGCGATTTGCCTAAGGGCTTTTCCAGAATTAAATGTATGGGGGGGTCGGACGGCAGTATAATTAAAATTTTATGCCTGGTGGGTGTTTTCATAAAAAAAAATGATGCCTTGTGGGGTAAAAGCTTATTAAAATGTCTTGCCGGTATTTTGGTCTCTGATCCGAATTTTTTCTTCAACACCGTTTTTCTTCTCGAAATTTTATACATTTTCTGCCCAGATATATCCTCCCGTCGTATACAAAAACATAAAATTGTCCTTCCCCATGTACCGCAGCGAGTCAATATCCCGCAGCGTCTAGATTTCGGCGAGCGTCTTATCTTTATCGCAGCAGAAACTGCAGGTCTTTTATATTTACCTTGATTTGACCTTTATGTTTGCCACTGACACGCGTGTTGTAACGATTGTAATACACAACCTCCAGACATCATGACCAAGTGAACGTTTTACGCGACTACACAGTTGGACACTCGATACACTGGTGATGTTAATATTAGGAACTGTCTTCAATTAACTTTTTCATCTCAAACTGATTGATCTTTTTTGCTAAGACGGCCAAAATATAATTACATCATCCGACAACAACATATGATTTAATTTGTTTGTTTGAAACAAAGTATAATTATCTACCTTCGGACTTCCCGAAAAGGGACAAGAAACATACTCTTAGTCGTGAATAAATTATTAACACGGAAATGTACGAGCTAATCAGGTGGCGGAATACACTCGTAGCAGGCCGTAACCACGTTTACTTTATTAAATTGATGCCGAGATGCCGTGTCACAAAATTATCTCCTCAAGTAAATTTTATGAATTATATATCAATATTTGATGTATCGGATATGTTTACAAATACTCCAATACGGATATGAATATACAGACGTGTATATTATTAAATTCCGCAAAACTTACTATTCAACTCTACGGCGGCATTGCTATAATTATATGCATATCCGCGCTGTTTGTCAGATAGTGTAAAACACTAATTTATTCGGCACAAAAAAACACCAAGAAATGCAAAGTCTATTGTGACAAAAAATCTAAATTAGGACATTGCGTTAGCAGTGAAAATAAAATCCACATTCTCAGATATGTCACCCCACACCCTATACGCCTCATTCTTACCCCAGTGTCTGAAAAAATCATGGCGAAAAGCAGATATTTTTTAACGGTCGTACAAAAACATAAATTGTACTGTGAAATTGTCTTTGAGCATCCATAACCGGATTGTTTGCCATCGGGTGTGCGAAATGAGGTCAAATTAGATTAAACCTTTATCGATAGTAGGGAGTAAATAACATGTGTCATAATAATGTTTGTTTCACTGTCAGAGTGACGTCATCGGACATTGGCACAAGGCGTTAATGAAAGGGACAGCGTGTTCATTCTGTGCATAAATTTAGGCATATGTAGCATAACTCTCTTTACGGATCGTATCAATTTAATAGTAATTCTGTTTTAAGAAATTAGTATACTGAAAATAAACATTTTAGAAGACAACTAGTTACAAACAAACACTAACCTTTAATTATTAATATGTTGTGTTTTTTTTTCTCGTTTGTTATCTGTAGTGCCCCTTTATTAAATTCTCGACCTGAGGTAATTTGTGACGTAATCACTTGCATATCGGCATTAGATCAAAAGTGTAACGTCGGCGTACTTCAAAGAAAGTAGGCAACCGTCCAGACTAGTAATTTTCGAAGCGTTACAATAAGAAAACATTAGAAAGGGGATTTTAGCCTCTTTTTTATTTTTATTTTGTGCATGGTGGTATTTTATCTAATTAAATTTTATGCATGGTGGTATATATCACAATTAAATTTTATGCTCTGTGGGTAAAAAAAATAAGTGCCGTCCGACCCCCCCATACATTTAATTCTGGAAAAGCCCTAAGTTGTAAGAACTTTTTTCACAATCAAACTAAAATAAATAAGTTTAAACTAAACTTTTTTCTGTATCTTTTCCAGATAATTTGTTAAATGTATGCCAAACATGTGTATTTATGTGAATAAAAATTGTTTACACTGAAGCTTAATACCATGAACAAAGTGTTTTGTAAGCAATGATAAGGCTGTTTCAACAAATTACAGGTTATATATAAAGCACGATGGAGTAAAACCACTGTCCGTCCACATGTAACCGGTTTGTTCGTTTGAATATTTAGCGTCATTTTTATGCCACCAAAAGCTAACAGACTATTAGTTAACCTAACCATTCTTTCCTGTGATCCTGGAATATTAACCAGTACTCAATACAAATCTTTGCATGTAAATGTCAGATAATGTTCCCATTTGTATCAGTGGCAAGAACAATGACAAGATACAATGCTATATCAACTATCACTAGATTATGACAGGCAAAAGATTCAAACTCCTGATTCAGACAATCAAATCTTTCGTCCTGTTTTAATTTGTTTGTTGATATTTATTTTTCCTAAAGTGTCAACATGTTTGCCTGTTAGAAAAGTAAGTATCAAAGGTGATCTACATATACTTTCAAATGGATTTTCATATCTGTAAGAATAAAATTGATCAGATTGAAATTTTCTCCTCTTAAACCACTTTAATACCTTTTCCAATTTTCACATCCGGCATTATACTCTCCAATTCTTTCTTAAACTGTTCCTTGCCTTTGTCAACCAGATTTTTATATTTCAGCATCACTCGAGATTCTGATTCGACCTTTGCTACCTAAAATAAACAATTGCAATGCTGAAAACTGAAAAAAAAACTTGTGATTACTATAAATAAATAAATTTGGTTTTACGGCGTACCAACACATCAGGGTCATATGAGAAAAAGAAAACTTCATACTCACTACCCTTGCGCAAATCAAACAAGCATACATAATGGAAAAAATTAACCAAATGAATATGCAAAAAAAATAATACCTGTAACACTGCAGTACTCAATTTGTTATCTCTTGCAAAATGCATTAACAACATTGGTCCTATTCTTGCTGTCACTCATTTGGCAACAAAACACACACACACACACACACACAAACACACACACAGAGGTTGATAAATTAACAATTATGAACATGACAAAAAATGATTAAATACCAAGACACCAGTTTGTATGACTTCCATCCCTCTGCAGATATTGACAGTGATCCTATTCTTACACAGAACAATGAGGGTAACTACTGTACAAGTGACTTTAAGTTAGTCATTATATAACTACTGTGTAATTTGGTTAACACCCGTTGAAATATAAGGGCTACATCATGCTTGTGATTTAATGCCAAACATTAATGTAACACATCATAGGTAATATACCAGAGTAAGACGAATTAATTCCGAGTGAAACCCATTCAATTCATGATTACCACAGCTGAGTATGGAGTAGAATGGGGGTTAAACACCATTTTCAACATATTTCAGGTTATATATGTCATATCCAGTTTTATTGGTGGAGGAAGACCTCAGAATGAATCCCAGTAGAAATGTTGTCCTCGGCAAGTAACTGGCAAACTTTCTCACATGAAGTTTTTGAAGCGAGCAGGACTCGGACCTACAACCTTAGTGGTGAGGCAAGAAATCTTGAAATGGCGCCTAAGACCGCTCAGTTATGGAGGAACCCAGTTAGGAGTAGAATCAGTGTATCTCTGCTAGTAACAGGCAACTTTTTCAACTAAAACACTGGGCCGAGGTATACTTAAACATATAATCTCAGAAGCAAGTGGTCTTGAGATGGCAACTTATACTTCTCAGCCATAGAAATCTTATGTACCAGAGGAGATTTCAATAAAAAAGTGCAGGTGACCCACAATAATTAATTGTACAATGACAGGTTATATCATATTGTAAGATATCGTTATGAATGTACACATTTTGGCAGTGCTCATATACAGAGTTACATTGTAATTACATACAGTTGATCAGAACATTTGAATTGGTAAGACATACAGTACCTGCACCAGGTTTTTATTCAACTCAGTACTTAGTTTGTTAAGACTCTCCTTGGCATTCATCAGTGATTTGTTTTTCTTTGTCACGGCATTTAACCTTCCTTCGTCAATTGCATGTCTCAGTTTTTCCAAATTTTCTCTGCAAAATAAGTAAGTCATAAGTAAGCCCAAGAGAACAGTTGTTATTTACGAGATGGTATGTAGATCTTGCATTTGTGTTACACAATTGATTTTATGCACATGCATATATATGTTCTGTAAAATGAATCAAAATATTATTAAAGTACAAGCCCAACATTTCTTTTTTAAAATGTCTATCCGCTATAAACTTTGGTACAAGACTTAAGCTGTTGACAACATACAAAAAGGTAAGATATATTTTATTTCAAACTGTTTTCTGCCAGGAAATATTTAAAGGGCAATAACTGTACCGAAAACTAATGGACAAAAACATGGCAAAACTATGGGTAACTAGACTTTATTTTGGTATGTTTTGTAGTTACTAGCAAGTCTGAATACAATCAATTGATAACTTTAGGATAAGCAGTCTAGACAAGTGTGACATAGTGGCATATATAAATGCTGGAGGGCAACATTGAACAACTTCTTTACCCCATCAACCCCAACCAATGGCAAGGACATGCAATAGAAAAAGTTATATGTTCCACATTTATTTTTCAAACAGTCTATTAGGGTAAAATCATTAAAAAAAATCAAGACTGTGAGTGTCTTGTATCAAAATTGTTTATATCTGAAGATACTGATTAATGAGACATTTCTTTAGGCCAATATAAATCAATTGCTAGATTATCATCCAATTTTTTCTTAAAAAGGGGGAGTGGGGGAGGGGTTTTTTTTATGAAAATAAAAACGGTCAAACACCATGAAAATTAGGGGGCAGACGGGGATGATAACCTAGCAATCAATTTATTATGGCATTTACAATAATGAAGAATTTGGTTCCAGTTTCTGCTAAATGTAGTCAAGATGTAGATTTATCATTTCACCAGTATAATTTCAACTTAAAGAAATGGGTCTAAACAGGAAGTGTTCATTTAGAATTAATACTTGCAACCATATTGTCAGCATTAACTTGAAGTTGTTGCTTTCAAATCTTCTGGGATTCTATTATAAATCCCAATATTATTGAAAGAATCATTAATGAAATACAATAACATACATTATAAAACTGTAAATATTGCTTACAATAGTTTGATAACGTTTCTCTGAAATCCATCTGGCATTTCTTTATCCTCTCAATTTATAAGAAAAATTAGTAGAACATTGATTGGCTATTTCGGAAGTTTGGCAAAAAATTAAAGTAAGGAGAAGAGTTGATCTACGGGAAATGTGATCATATCAATTCATCAGTTTATACTAATTTATTTTAGCTTGATTGCGATTAAAGCTCAGAACTTATATGAACCGCTTCCTGGGTAGAACCAGTACTGAGTGTTGTTTTATGAGAGGCATTGGGTCCATTGGGGGATCAAACCCGCAACCTCTGGTGTGAGCGGCTAACACCCTAACCATTACACTACCGCTCGCTTCTGTCATATCAATTCATTGAAAGAGAGTGTGTTATCAAAGTACATACTTAGCTGAAAGCACCACTTTTTCAGCTGATTTCATTGCGTCTTCTCTCGCTTCAAACGCCATGGAAACAGACTGCCACTGTGTATCCTTTTCAAGAATCTAAAAATAACAAAACAGATGATCAAGATCTCATCTCAATTTTCAAAACATCTGGAAAAAAGGGAATCTTCTATTTAAATTTAAAAGATATTCTTTTAAAATATGAATTAAAGTCAAGTATTATCTAATTTTATATAATACATATTAATTTTTATAAAAAATATCCAATTCATAGCTTTTTAAAGGGAATATATCAGGATTTTTCGAAAATTTAAAACTGGTTAAAAACTTTTTTTTCCAATATATCATGTGACTCGTGTCTATATAATATTCACTGTATTGCCAAAAGGGTGTGTATTTAAACATGCCAAAATAATATACTGAAAAGGGATTTCTTAACTTGGGCTACACGCCTAGGTTAGACTTAAAATATATTTCCTGCTTAAAATTGCAATATATTTTGTAACATATTAAATGAGTGACGTGCTTACATTTTGATTTCAATTTGATTCGTTATACAGGTTTACAAGTAGTAAAAGTTGTTTCATCTTAGTAAGAGTTTGAATGACAATGTTAAGGTCATCAAGCAAGTATTTAAGTTCTTTCTATTTTTAGAATGGGGATTTCATTTACCACTCCAATTTAGATATCAAATATGTCACATTTTAGTGGAATTGACATACCAAACCATTTGGAGTTTATTCATTGACGGTAATGTGGTGTTTTTTTATCCATTTAAAAATTATTTCAACATTAAAGACATTTATAGTGACTTTTCCTGATATGCTCCCTTTTAGGGAGTAACGTGATCAAGCAACAAAAAAAATAAAAAATTTGACTAGCAAAATTGTATTGTTCTTTTAGGATATATATAGTTTAGTATGTAAAATGTGTTACTTCCCATATATCGGCAACTAGCCAAACTGTATTAATTTCTATTGCTTGAGGAAGGCATCAGAATAAATCTGAGTAGACCCACCATCCTTTTGCAAAGAACTGGCAACCATAAAGGACCATGTGGGGTTCAAACCCACGACCTCAGTAATGAGAGGCAAGATATCTTGAGACAGCTCCTCAGGTCCACTCACTTGACCACTGAAGACCCGTAGTAAAATTTTAGAATTTGATTATTTTTTTTAATGATATTTTGTAATCGGGTAATTATTAATTATTTAAAGTATATTCCCAAAATCCAAATGCATGCACCTGTGAGTTGTCATCCATGGCAGTTTTCAGGAGGTCTACATGAGTCTTGGTTGTGTTTATCACTGCCTCATCCAGTTTTATAGCGTCTCTCACAGCATTATCACATGTTTCCATGAGGTTTTCCAGAATCACTTCCATTGCTGCGTTCTCAGCTGCAATTTCTGCTTCTTTTGCCTGCTGTCTCTTTCTCGCTTCTTCTCTTTCTCGTTCTTTTCTTTCGGCAGATGTTTCTAAAAGAATATAAATATATCACATAACTTAAGCATGAAAGTAAAAAACATTCACTCAATGCGTTTTATGTTTTCATTTGCAAATATTGTAACTGATGTCAGTCAGTACCGCTCTATGTTGTTTATAACTATGTTGTTTATAACTATGTTCTCTTATTTATGCTAAATGCCAAGCCACATTCTGACTTGATAAAATACCTAAATTAATCAACAATAAGATGCTCAAGGGCTACAATTTCAAGTCAACCAAGTTTATGTTTTCTCATAATGGAGAACATTTGTGGCATATTATTTCAAAATCTGACTAGTGGTTTACAAGATATGGAGTGGACACTAAATGCTGTACATTTTTCTGACTTTGAACTTCTTGACATTTGAGCTAAGGATCAGGGTGTTGCATGCAAAACATCGTCTTGTGTCACACGTAAGACCAAGGTCCATGGCAAAACTCTGTATTCATGAGAAAGTTAGACAGACAAAATTGGATGGACACACGCACGCACACACATACCGGTACACAATACTGCCATTGTGACCACTATGCCAAGCAAGCTAGACAAACATTATGTTATTTTGAAATACTGATACCATATGTCAACTTATGGGAACAAAATTAATGAATTGCGTCATTGGCAACATTTAATTAACATTTAATGTTAGAAAGTAGATTTTTTTTCAGTATCTATTACTTTATTTTTTGGCAATAAATTTCAATAATAAATAGGCACTCATGTATGCAAGATCCTCTCTATATATTTTGATATGAATGTTAAAGGAAGAACTTCTCAACACTCATTTGTTGCATTTTTCAAGCTTTCAACCTTCTTTAACTCTATAAAACTGACAGTTCTATATCATTTTATGCAAAGATGGTCACAAATGTTCTATATCCTGTTTTATTTTCAATTTTGAATTAGGTTTTAATGCCTTGTTAAACACTTTACATGTTGTATAGAGCACCAAGTTTTCCCTAGAACAAATCTGAGTAGAAGCGCCATCCTTCTACAAAATAACTGGCAAACCTTTTGGAGCCGGGTTTGAATCTCAGCAGTAAGTGATGTTGAGACAGTGCTTAGACTACCTGGCAACAGAATGAGAAAGAGATAATTTGTTTTAACCCTTTACTCCATAGATACTCCATAGATACGTGTTTTCCCGCACCAATCAAAGAAAGCCTTTGAAAACAGTGCAGGAAGAGTTCAGATTGTGCGTAATGAGCAATCTGAACACTTCCTGCACTGTTTTCCGCTCTGTCAGTTAATAGAAACACAATTCACTTAATCATTCAAAACCCTTCTATATTGGAGGTGTCCAAAGGCATCTATATGAAGTAAAGGGTTAAGAGGGTCACAAATGCGATTCGGTAGTGAAGTTGATAGTGTATTGCCAGCTAGATCCCCAGCTCGACCTGATACCACTAAAACAAAAACACTAAGTACTGACTCCACATAGCAAGCAGACTCAAATGTGATTCATATAAGCTTTGAGCTTTCTTCACAACTGAGCTATTTTTAGAAATAAATTAATATAAACTAAATGTTATTTAAATCATTAAAATAATGAAAATCATTGGTGACGTACCTGGTAGAGGCTCTCGTTTTTTCTCTGGTACAGGTGGTGGTGGTGATGCTTCTTGTTTGGGTGCTGATGATTCTGATGAATCAGCTACCTTGGCTGGTGTCCTTTTTTTGTAAAAACTTTCCTCTGATGTAACTGGTTCAATTTTCTTAGGCCTGTCACTAAACACACAACAAAATACTAATAAGCATATTAACAATGCTACCCATATCAAGAGTATTGAATGAATGAGTTTAAACTATTGTTTAGGGAATTTGTGTTGGGTAACATTTCTATTTTTTATTTTGTTAACACAATTTAGTAGGGAAAAAAATTAATTATGAATCAACTGAACAATCTTATACAGAACTTGATAAATAAAAATACTGAAGTTTTCAAAACTATCTGAAAACTTCTAGAAATGTCACAAAATATGATTATGGTGGGTAAATTATATCAATACGAAATTCTAGTATTTGAGAATATTTATGATCAATTATTTAATAAATGTTAAGTTAATATAATTATTCAATGTGTTTGGTATGCAAGAAAAAAATCACCCATGACTTATTTTTGCTCATAACGGCCACAGAGGGCAAGTGCTTTGGCAGTAAGTTCAATCTTAGTTTGCAAAAAAATGAACAAGGTTTCCCTCCAGGCTGAATTTTCTACCTGAACCTCAAACCCATGAACATTTTTATAGATTTACACTAATTCAATAAATAGCACATCTGAAATTCAACAACTTGTAATGGCATACTTACAGTATTGGTGCTGGGACAGACGGACTGTCGGGTAAATACACAAACAGGGCATCAAGGACGTCTTTACTGTATGGCACCTTATCACTGACAACATTACGAAACTCTTGATTGTACCAGGCATAACCTACTGCACCACCAGCTCCAACCAGTGTTAGGCCAACCAATTTGCCAAAAACGCCACCACGTTTAGATTGTCTGAAAATATTAATACAGTAAGTTTTAGTTTATTTTAACGTATTTTTTTCAACATAATTTCAGTTATATAATGGTGGTCAGTGTACCTATTCATTATTCCCAGGATCCGCTACACAGTTCACCAGTATTAGACACACCTTACATCTGCCTTTCATTGACTACTTCCCCACATATTTAGCAGTGGGAGGCTCATGGCAGTAGCACAAAGTTTATATGACTATTCATCAGACTGATAGTTACACATAAATATACTTCAATACAACATATTGCACATCTCTAACAACCAATTAAGATTTTTTATAATGTGCGCCTTCTGAGAGTCTTACAGACAGCAAGTCAAATATCTAAATAATAAGAAACAAACATCTTATACAATCAGGCTACTTGCAGCTGGGTTGAATTTAAAACTATCAGGCTTCTGTTTCATCAATATTTTAATAATAAGAATACTAAAATACTAAAAACCTAAGTTGACTGGCTAGTTATCTATTATATAATCAATATCAATGAAACAATAAACAGTTTTACTGGAACCAGTCTTAAATCAAGATCAACTGGTTGCTTTTCTTAGATTTAAGTTTGTAAGTATATAAGAAAAGGATCCAGTTTGCATTTCATGAGCACTGTGATCTAGCTTCCATTGCTAGTGCAAGGTCACATCAAGGTTTAAAGATTGCTACAAGTTGCCATAAAATGTGTGAAAGTAATCAGAAAATTCATAAATCATTGGAGAAAGATTGTGTCATGATTTAAGAATAAAACTTGGAATTTGGACTTCAAGGCAGCTACAGGGTATATTATAACTCACTGTGGTCTGATTGTAGCCGGTGGGGGTATATCCCCTGGGTTAGGTACTTCCTTCAGTGACTTGCCTGGCTGCTGTTGTTTAGCTCCACCCTCTGTGTTGGTAGATACTCTGCATCGTTGTTGTCCTTTCTGACCTACTGCCTAAAATATACAAAATACACTCATCATTTATTAGGTCATATAGAAAAAAGTATTCTTTTGCTGTAGGTTATATTCTATTTGATATTTTGGAGTGTGAATGGAGGCGAGTAAATGTGATTTTTTTTTCCAAATAGCATCATCATAATAATTATGCTTCTTTCAAACCCATTTTCCAAATGAAAAAAAAAATGTGCATCAATATAGGACCTCACAACTGTTTCTACTACAATTATTATATGGTTTCTAAAGATCTGTACTTTATACAATTGGTAGAAAATATCTAGACTGAATTGATATGGAATTTTAAAATGAAATACAGTTTTAAACAAAAAAAAATCAGTTGAAAACTGGAGAAAAAACGTGATTTTAGAAGACCAATATCAAAGTAATGTAACATTTCAAACTTACACGCGTTACAAATTTAGGGTAATTGTTCAGCCCACAATATGTATAAATGAATAGATATGGCATTTTAAACATAGATTGGATTAAATCAATGACTGTGGGTTGTTCATACATACATATTTATTATGAATATTAAAACTTTAATGAACACTGACTACCCTTACAATTACAATACTTGTAAGAATTGACTTTTCAGTTGACAATAGTTCATTCTGATTAAAACATTTGGTAAGTATTTTAAGTACTTTGATAATACAATCAATCAGAGTTGAAATCAACAATGGATAAACTTTCAATGCACCAATGTTTAGCTACCTGATGTGTATAAATATTGTTTTGCATAAAATTGCACAAAATGAGCAAATTTAATAAATTAAGTCTAATCTAAAATTAGTTTTACTGAAATTTAATTGGTATCTATGTACCTTTTGTACATGAATACATGCAAATTTATAAGGTTGTTGTTGTTAATAACTCGCTCAATATTACAGCTACCTAATTTTTTTCATTGACTTTTAAAGTGTTTTTTTTTTCATGATTTCTATCGTTGTTTAAAATCATTTTAATGGCAATACAAAATCAAGGTCTGGCAAATAGACCTACCCACATGAAAAATACTGGGTTGGAACACATCAAACAAACATTTTTTTAAGGATAGCCCAAAAATAGCAATTGTAAATTGTTTCTGTACAAAATAGAAAAAGAAACTTTAATACCAATTTTTACGTGTATAATTTCTGCATGGATACATTCAGAGTGTATGCCGATCGACACATTATGTATTACAGTAACACTGAAGGATCGGTTGCATTGTTATAACTTATACGTGTACTGCAAATATTTAGACAATTATGATGAAATATTGGTTTAATTGACACTTTGACCATTTATTTTGGAACAGTCCAAGTACATGTAACAACGTATTATATAGTATGCATGTGTCATGTGTCAAGTCATTCCACACAATATGACTGGGAATGACACAATTCTACCAGATCTGGGATACCAGATTTTTTTCAGTTTTCACAATGGACTACCACTCCAAATAAAGATTTGTCTGACCCTGTACTGTGTATGTTATTTGTATCGATAGGAAGTTATTATCGAAAACAGAAATTGGATGCTACCAGACTTTTTGAATGGATACCGCTCCAAATAAAGGTCTGTCCGACCCTGTACAGTTCTCTGTGTGTTATTTGTATCAGTAGAAAAATTATTATCAGAAATGGAAATTTGATGCTCATGACCCGATTTGTTTCTAGATCAAATTTATAAAGCATCATGGCAGAGAGATTTTACAACTGTGAATGCAAAATTGATTTGTAAAAAATTGTTCATAAAAATTATTTTGAAATAAAATACAGTTTCCCTGCAGTATGTTGATATAAGTACTTTGAGCAAAGTTTTAAACTATTAATAACGCATGATAAAGTTCAGTATAGAATCAAACATATGAAACAAGAGTTGTCAGAAGACAACAAAGCTCGCCCCTGGGTGTCTAAGTCCAAAAAGGACCATAACTGTGCCAAAATGCAATCAAGATTTATGGTTCTTGTCTGTGTATGTTCCTTTGATGATGGTGAACACACATGCAAAGTTTCATTAACATCCAATGAGTGGTTGCATAGATATCTTAAACTTAAACGCAAAAGTTTAACCTGGGTGTCTACAGACGACAATGACGACGACACCCACGACGCCGCCGGGGTCATGGCAATAGCTCTCCTTGGACTTCGTCTCGGCAAGCTAAAAAACAACTCATTCTTTCATTAAATTTTGTTAACCAGAAATAACCTTAAAATAGCAGAAGCAACTTTTTGTGTGTGATTCGCAATCAACATTGTATGTTGCAAACATTTATGAATTTCAGGGCTTGAATTTAACACTCGCAAAATGCCAGTGGAAAATGAAAAATGCGAGTGCTTTTTCCATACGCTTGCAAATTTTTGCAAGTACAAAAAATGAAATTGAAATGACGGCGGTTTTCATTTCTTCAGCTTTCAGTTTCGATCTGCTGTAAACATGCATCAACTGATGATGTTTTACACAGTACGCATCAATTGATGATGTTTTTTTGCACAGTGCATGTACTCAGTAGACTTGTTTGCCAATTTTAATCACATGGCAATATTTTATCTACATATTTTGATACACAATCCAATTTACCGTGACTCAGCAAATTGTCGGCGAAAAAAATAACCAGATATTCATGTATATAAAATTACTATAAAAAATGGTTGATCAAAATTGCGAGTTAAGTTGATATTTTGCGAGTTGAAATATCTTGTACTCGCAAAAATGTGCAAGTGCGAAAAAATGTTAAATTCTAGCAACGAATTTCAAAATAAAAGCTTTAAATTAATTGCCAGTTTCATTATATCTATTTGTAGTAGGAGTGCAGAGCCAAGTCTCTAGCGTCGGACACCACCATGGTGCAGATAATATTTCGAAGACTGCAAAGTGAAATTATCTGGATAAGTACGTTGTAGAGCCTCTCGGCATATGCACAACAGAAATTATATTATCATTCCCAGTGTATTTATCAGTATATTGAGAATATGACCAGACTAATGGAATATGTTGTGTCAAAGTTAATTTCAGCAAGCAAAAAATGCAAAAACATATAGACAATCTACATACAACAGCTATTTTCCCAAACTCAAAATTATTGGGCATGATTACCCCACCCACTTTTTTTCAACAAAGGTCAGTCAGACGGACAGGTTTCATTAAATGTCAAGCAGAAACTACGTAATGATGTTTTAACATAAAGTAAACAAGATGGCATGTAATTATACATGGCTTTATACCCTTAGTTTTGCTGTTACTCCTCGAGAAGTTGATTTCCACATCGTATCGGTCACCGGCAAGGATGTTGTCGCCTTGAATTGTGGGGTGAGAAACAACAACAACAAACATGGCTGCCTCCATGGTTCGGCAACTGGCTGGTAGCTATTTTTCTATTTTCTTTATAATACTTTGTATTCTATGCATCTTATTTTTATCAAAATAGAGATTAAAGTTTTATATTTTTTTAAATGTTTGCTTTCTGTTATAACGTCCAACTTAATAACGGTTGATTCAATACTATAAATGTCGTTGGTTTTCGCGAATTCAGTAACCTTCAAAATTGTTATTTGTTTTTAAGCTAGAATATTTAATATATTGTGTCAATATCCTGATTGTTCAGCTAATGTAATATTGTACTTTTTGGTATTGGTAAAATGTTAAAACGTTTCATCCTATGACACATAATGTGCGACAATGCCTTAGAGTGGGCCCTGTACATTATTGGAAGAAGATGAAGTACCAAACGTAACATAACCAACTGCCCATCCATTGGAAAACTCTTTCTACAAGAAGTTCAACCAAGTACCTCAGTGTTAACTTCTCCTCAGACCTCTCCTGGATAAAACACATCAACAACACAACCAAAAAGGCAAACTCCAATATATCCTTCATCATGTTCTCCAAAAGCCAAGTTGAAAGCATACCGCACATATATCCAGCCAATCCTAGAGTAGTCCTTAGGAGACTGGGTGCCATTTAATTTCACCGTTGATGTTTTTACTTTCTTTTGATGTCACTGTACAATGTGAACTTTTTATCTGTAAAAAGCTGATATGACTGCTGTGAGTGCTCAGTATTTTAACATCACAAGAATACTATTCTACAGCAAAGGAATTACTAGAGATGATGATGATCATCACCAACTTATCTCAACAAGAAACTTGAATTATCTGATTCCACAGTCTCATACCCAGTATCATGCAAATTCCTTATTCACAACGACAGTACACGCCTGGAAAAGTCTTTCAAACCATGTGCGCCAAGTTTAGCTCAGTTCACTGAGCTACTGGTTTCATTATATTTATCAGTTACGCCTGTTTTTATCCTGCAGAAGTATTGCTTTTTAACAATTACGTATAAGAAAAACTTTTAACATAGTCCCCAGACAACACGCCTCCCATGATCTGCATAATAACTGCATTCATTTTGGGGTTCTAATTCATTAAATCTTCATTAAATTTGGATAAACTTGTGCTTGTATTAAATATAATAAACAATAACTAAATTCAGTCATAAATTGTGTTTATTTATCCATATATAAATGTAATATTGTTTTAAACTTATTTATTTTACTTTGATTGTGAAACAAGTTAATACAACTTAGACAAATCACGCTTGAGGTCCTCCAAGGTATAACCACTAATAAGCATATGTGGATAAAGTGTCTTGCTCAAGGACACCACATATAGCCATGCGATGACGGAGGGTCGAACCCACATTCCTCTGATCCAGGGTCTGATGCACTACCACTGGACCACTCAACCAACTGTATATTGTTGTATTCTCCTGGTATTTGATTGTAAATATTACAAGCTATGAGTTTTTAATTTAAACATATTTTATGTTGAATATCTTACAATATTACATATTTACAAACAATTTTGTCAAAAGGATTGGAATGAAAGACAATCTTATAGAATTCCTCTCCTAAATACAATACAATTACACAAACTATGACGACAAATGCGGATTTCTAGCTAAGTATACAAGATAACAATAAAGATCAATTGTAAAGATATATTAGAATAGAAATGGAAGTTGCGGGAAACATGGATATAATAGAATGCAATATGTTAAATACATATTTGGGGGAGTTATGGGTAACATTGTAATGGGAGGATTTATTAATGTTCATGCCAGTTAAAACTATATGAGTGACATTAGAAACGATGTGTATTTTCGATGTAATTATGTACTGCACTGAATATGATAATATTTGTACCGATAGGAGAAGTTTCGTCTCCAAAGAGAAGAAGATGGGTTGTTATTCGCAGATGGGGTGGTAATGATCTTTTGAGTACTGTTTGTGAGTTGCGATATGAGATGCAATGAAGTAGAAAATGTTCTGCATCTTCAATTTCACCACATATACAAAGAGGGGGAATCAATCATGTTTTTTGAAAACAAGTCATTGTTAAGTGTACTGCATTCGGTTTGGACACGTGTATGTAGAAATTGAAGTTTTCTTGTTCCAAAGAGAAAATAGTTTGGAATTGAGGGTATTTGATATTTTAAGACCAAACAATTTATAATTGATGATTGATTGGACCAACCAATTTTAATAATTGATCAATTGTAAAAAATACTGTTTACATAATATAATTGCGTTAAGTATGGTCACACATGTACACAAAAACTTGCATCTCCCAACTTAAATGTTGATAAAAATAGGACACAAAAAATTAATTAATCATTTGGAATTAACAAGCTACTGACTTCTTATGCATAACATGTGAAATGTGTGTAACTGTAGATATTTTATAATGTTTTGATCATGCAGTATACACAGTGTTGTAGAGAATTTCATTATGCAAAGAAACAGTTTTGATTTGTATTTCTGCAATAAATGGAAGTTAAGATAATTGAAAACAAGATTTCGTGATGTTTTTCGTGACTATCCAGGAGTTAATAAAATTTCAGTCAGTTGTTTTCTTTCTTTAAGTTCTTGATGTATATGTATATAAAAAAAATATAAAAATGATCAACTGCATGTTTCACATTTTTTTCATATAAAATAAAGAAAATATAATTATATATAATAGTGGTCTTTGATTTGTTTATTTCAGGGACACTGTTATCTCCAGTCAGATGGACATACCCACATGTTACAAGGTGCTTGTCGAGTTTGACTAATACTACAAATAGGTCCATTCAGCCTCCAGCCACTTACACCAGCCTTACCTCACCAACACCTCCAGGAGTTTCCAACACAAGGTTAGTGTATTGGTAAATTTTGTAGTTAATACCTCGTATTATTGCATTTTGTTTTTAGCTCTACTGGCCAAAGGCCAGAGGTACTTATACTATGGTGCATTGTCCATTTGCTGTCGTCTGTCATGGTCTGTTAGCATCACTTTCTCAGATACCACTGGGGCAGTTATACTCAAACTTCACATGTTGCTTCACATGTCCCCCCAAAAATGGGTAAAAATTATAATCATTTTCTCAAAGAACAAAATTAATCTATCAAATTGCTTTGAATTACTATAGTACATAAGATTTGGGTCAATAAGAAGGATTGAATTGCATAAGAGGCCAGGAGGGGTCCAAAAAAAATATTAAAGTTGAGAATTTTCATGTCTTCTTCTTCTTCTCAAGAAGTTTGTACAAATTAAGGGCAAGTTTTAATAGTGGCCCTCATTACTGGGAAATTTTATTTTACAAAGGGATACTATGGGAAAATAAAAATCAGCATTTTTTCATCCATTTGTTAAAAAATAATATTCAGTTGAGATCTGAAGCATCATCTAGATATAGCAAATAAGATTTGGTTGAACAAGTAGGATTGAATTTCTATAAGGGGCCCCAAAAGAGTAAAAATTGTTTTTTTTTCAAAAAAATATTTTTCACAACAACCATTTAGTCAATCAAATGTTTATGATTGATGTAGATTATTCCTGTCAATAAGGGTTTGAAGTTTTTACAAGACAAGGTCTATATAGGGGCTCTGTAAGGTGATTTCAAGTTTTACATCGGAATGCTATTTGGAAATGGGAATCGTCCGTTTGATCAATAATATTTATTTGTTTTAGATCTGAAGCATTGTGTAGTCATAGCAAATTAGATTTTGTTCTAAAACAAACAAAAAAATCAATTTATACAGAGCACAAAAATGCAGCCTACACCTGGCGTAAACATAAAGAAGGATTGCATTACTTTAAGGCACCAGGAGGGGCCCCAATAAGGTTGATATTTTGAAATTCAAAAGCCTTCCTCTCAAGAACCAATCAGCCAAATTTGTAGACATATGATAAAAATTATCTTTACCTCAGCAAGAGATTGAAGATTTTACAAACCAAGGGGGTAAAATGTATATGGGTGACTTTCTTGTTTGTTTTCACATTCATTTGTACAAGAAAAGTTCAATTTGACATCTAAAACGTTGTCTGATCATAGTAAATCCCAACAAGTAGGGGATTGAAGTTTGGACAAATTAAGTGTTGGAATTTACATGATCCCTGTAAGCAGATTTTTTTACATAGGAATGGTATGGAAAACTGAACATTCCAATTATAGCTTTTTCTTTTCATAATGAAAAACATTTTCTCCAATAAGAGTGGCAGGGGTTGATTAAATAAGGAGTCAAGACTGCTCTCGAAAAGGGTTTATATGGTGACATTTTAAAAATACTATGGCCACTACAAGGCAGTAGAACATCCTCAGGCCCTCTTGTTATCTTGCATACTTGGCGAGAGTACTAGGTTTGATCCTCCTACATGGCCATGTGTGGTGTCCTGGAGAGTAGCAAGGATGATTTACATAAGGAGTCAAGACTGTCCTGCAAAAGGGATTAGCGGTATACATATATTGTGAAATTTCACAAATACTATGGCCACTATAAGCCAGCAGAATGTCCTCATGAACTCCTTGTCAGCTTGATTATTTGGTGAGGTTATTAGGTTGGATCGTCCCTCATTGCCATATGTCCTGGAGTAAGACACTTTATCCATACATGGGTAATACAGGTTCTGCCCAGGAAGACATGTAATTTGTACAAATTGTAAGAGTTTGTTGCAAAATCGATATATAATAAAAAAGATTAAAACTACCATCATTCCACTGTCATTTTGTTATTTTGCAACTTTGGTTCATGCTTTTTGTTTATCTTTTTCAGCTCTCTATTGGCTGCTACTTTGCCATGCATGAACAGCGTTCGGACCGTCGTGCGCTATAGCATCCGGAAGGGAAAACCAAAAACTGTGAAAGCTGTCATCAATAGATTTTATAGACTTGATTGGGGCATTTATATAAGGCCGAGAGCTGGGCGTAATAAGCACAAGTGGAAAAAACCTGAATGGATAAATGAGCGTGGAAAGTATCATGTGTTTTGTAATAGACAGCAGTCAAGATTGTTTGATAAAATGACAACATCAGCGTGGAAAAAGAAGCGGCACTATGTCGACGATCCATATGCTCCATATCATCAGAAACCCGGCGAATACCAGCCACCAAAGTTTTTACCTTAATATTATAAATAGATAAAGAAGGTACCAGTACTCATACATAATTAGATAATATTGATACGAGGAGAAACGAGAGATACATTTAATTGGAATGTTGCTAGTAACAGACCAACTGAGTGGCTGTTGCAGATTATTCTTAATTAATTTTTAATGAAGATAATTAGATATAGCGAGATCAGGTTTGCTGACCGTGCACCAAGACCACAGAAATATACAACACGACTCGTCAGCTTCCATTAAATCTTTCAAAAAATCAACGAACGTGAAAGTTGTTTTGTGAATAATTGAATGAACCTAGTTACTGGTATTATTTAAGAAAGTTGGAAATCAGTTACTTATAAAGTGAAAGAATGATTTATATTTGAATTGTGTCTACCAATAAATTGATTTGAATATATAAGAAGATAGTTGGAATTGTGTTTAGTAATAAATTAATTGAAATTTTATTTGTTTTCATATTCAAATTCCTGTTTTTATTACTTTCTTTGTTTTCACTGAAGAATAATTGGGTTTGCTCTTTGTATGTTAGACAGCTTTTTTGTCTGCCTTAGCGCATGGACAAATAGGAACAAAGTTTTGCCTGTCCATAAAAGGCATCTTTGTGAATGTTTTTTTCCACACCACTTTTACCTCATAGGGCTCCACTGTGACATCAGTGTCCAAAACACAGTGAAACACAAAATCTGCAGCATTTGTCTGCAGTGTTCTCATATTCTTCACTGGTTCAAGATCAGCAATTATAAAGAAAAAAACATGGTTGTTTTTTATATTCAATGGTTTTGTGATATTTTCTGGTATAAGCATCAATGTTTCATTTGTGATTTTAAAAAAACTGACCATTTAACACATGGAAGGAAAAAAATGAATACGTTGCAATGCAAAGCCCTGAAAAAAAAGGGGAAAAACTAAAAAAAATATTTCTGCCTTCTTCATCTGTAGGTTCAGAGTATTCAAGGGAGATAATAGTGGTGTGACTCCTTCAACACTTGTGAACACATTACAAATTGAATAAGGCAATCAGTCTTATTGGTGGAGGACGGGCCTTAATTATCACCTGCACTGTATATATTGGACTGGACTATGATATGTTTTATTAAAGGGTGCAGATTAAGGACAGTGGGCAGGGCACAGTGCCCCATTTTCATACTATAGATATGACTATGAAAACAATATACTGATGAAGGGTCCTCCGTGGCCGAGTGGTCTAAGGCGCCGTCTCAAGATCACTTACCTCCCACCACTAAGGTTGTAGGTTCAAGTCCTGCTTACTCTAAAAACTTTATGTGAGAAAGTTTCCTGTTATTTACGGAAGGACGGTGGTTCTACCCAGTCTGACTCAGTCTAAGGTCTTCCTCCACCAGTTAAACTGGATATGCCATATATAACCTGAAATGTGTTGAAAATGGCATAAAACCCCATTCAGAAAAAAAATATATATACTGATGAAGGATAATTTTAATATATTTTTGAAATACCGTATTTAGAGAAAAGAATGAAATCATACTAGCATATATATTTTATGAGCACATTGTTTTATTTTGAACCAGTCTAAATCGTAATCATTTAGAAAGGGTGATAATAAAATTTAGTAAAAGAGAGCCAAATGATGTGCGGAGTGCGACCCCAACCAGATGGCATCATTCTCATGAATGGGGAGTTTTGAATTCTTATATGATGCAGACTCTGTCTAACCAGATGGTATCATTCACATGAATGGGGAGTTTTGAATTCTTATATGATGCAGACTCTGTCTAACCAGATGGTATCATTCATATGAATGGGGAGTTTGGAATTCTTATATGATGCAGACTCTGTCTAACCAGATATATCATTCACATGAACAGAGAGTATATAATTCTTAATGTCTGATTTTCAATCCAGGGGTCGTGAGTTTGAATCTGAATTGAATTGAACAACATTGTGACTTTTTGTCATTCATCTTTCATCGCTGATTCAAATGGAGAAATTATCAGTTATGGTTGTCTTTGAGTACTTGTTAACCTTCCAGGATCTATGGAAGGAGTGGTTAGGTTAACTGATTGTTACCTGATTGTTTGTCATAAAATGACCCTAAATATTCAAGAAAACAAACATGAACAGAGATTAATAGTTCTAGGGCGTCTTCTTTCATTTACCCTTATGGTTGTCATTTAAATGTTTTAAGTATGGTTCTCCGTAGCCAAGTGGTCTAAGGCGCCGTCTCGAGATCACTTACCTCTCACTGCTAAGGTTGCAGGTTCGAGTACAGCTCTCTCCAAAAAATTTATGTGAGAAAGTTTCCAGTTTCTTACGGAAGGACGGTGGTTCTACTCAGTCTAAGGTTTTCCTCCACCAGTAAAACTGGATATACCATATATAACATGAAATGTGTTAAAAATGGCATTAAACCCCATTAAAAAAAAATGTTTAAGTTCAGTTGTAGTCGGAATATATATACTCTTTATCAAAATATTAAATATTGTATAGAGTGCATGATCCAATGATGGAGCATCAGACACAGGGTCTGAGGATTGCAGGTTGGATCCTCCATCCCATCTATGTCTTTAAGCCAGACACTTAATCCACATATACTTTGTACTGGTTCTACCCAAGAAGACTTATAGGGTAATACATCCAAGTTGTAATAACTTGTTTCACAATCAAAGTAAAACTTGTTAAATATATACAAGTGCAGCACTGCAAGCGGGTGTAAACGCTCGTCTTTTTTAATGACCATTAAGCAGTTCAAAATCAGTGAAATCAACTTATCTAACATGATGGTGTACGAATTTTACAAACTATTATTCAAACCATGGCTAAACATGGAGCTAAACTAGAGTCCAAAGTATGAAAATTTGGATAAATTAGCTATATATATATATTTATGTATTATTTGTTTAACATGATATGAAGTGTTTATGAAGTTGAGTCATAATAACATAAGTAGTTTGTTGAGAAACAAAGAAAAAGGTGAGCTAAACATGAAACTAACTGGACAATGAAGATATATCAAACTTTATATAGATGCCTTTTGACACCTCTATTATTGAAAGCATTAATTCACCAGGTATCAGCAATGGGTGAATTATGTTAATATTAACTGACAGAGTGGAACACAGTGCAGGAAGTGTTCAGATTGCTCATTACGAGCAATCTGAACTCTTCCTGCACTGTTTTCAATGAGCTTCTGTGTGGGAAAACGTGTATCAATGGAGTAAAGGGTTAACTAAGTCCATTAAATGGTCAAGGTCAGTGATGTCAACTTTTTTTTAATATGATGATAATCAGTTTACAGAATCAATACCTAACTCTGAAAAAAAAAAAAAAAGGATTAAAAAAATATCAAACCAGAGCTAAACAAAACAATTTAACCTGAAGTTTTAGAGCCAAAAGTATCAAATATCAGGATTTTTCAAAATTTTTAAATTTTTTCAGCACATGGTGATGCAAATATTACAGTAGAATGAAGACTGTAATGTTATTCCTATTATTGCCAAACGTAAATCTATTCAAGGCCTATGTGTCCAAGTTAGACTTAATTTGATTATAAAATATATCGATGGTGCTTTTTCTCGTGATATAGGAATAAAAAGGATATCCATTGCATATTTGTTTAGTGTACATTTCAAAGGCGTAGGAGTCATGGGGGCGAGTGTTCAGCGTATGCTTTGGAGCCTGGAAGTACATCACTACAGTGGGGGGGGGGGGGGGGGGGGGGGGGGGGAGCACTTTGGGTTCAAAGAATGTCTGGAATGTGATGATGTCATTGACATGTTCAGACACATTTCGCTATATTGAGTAACTCCGGAAATGAAATACGGTTAAAAAGGTAATGTTTTGTATCTAATCGAGAAACATAAGAAGTATTTAAATCTTCTTTTTTATTTAAAAGCTACTTTTGTTTGCTAATATAATGTTATAACATTAGAACACATTTTTGTGGTAAGGTAGGACTAATTTTAAATCGTACAGTGTTAAAATGTTTTAGATATCCACTCTACCACTACATGAAGTCCATACCTGTCTCATTTGTAAACTGGTAAGGGTTGATTAAGTGGGACGGATAAATCTTCACTTAAGTTTAATTAAATAAAAAAGCCACAACTGTTTTTCAATCATATTAAATCCTTACATTTTGAAATAATCTTTTTAACAAACCTATTAAGGAAACGTATATTGACCCCCCTTATATATACCAAAATAATGTATAATTGATGGGTTTATCGTGAGTTATATACTAATATTACAAAAATGCATGTTTCATGAGATTAGATATGTTTACAACTGAATTGTTATCCATGCAGTCCATGCTTATTATTTATCTTCACCATTTGATCGATAATTATAAACGAGTGATAAATATATTAAACGTTGTTTATTCAATTTATAATTTTTATGCAATTTAACATTTGGTTTTAATACATGTTAAATGGCTTGTAAATAAGTGTTTCAAGTTTTACCGTGAGATATATAGTAATATTACAAAATTTATTTTCTCGCGATTATATATATTTGTATCCTATTTACATTTTCATGGGTGAAGGAGCTTTTCAATTACTTGGGAGGCCAACCTGGCGAGAGAGTGCAGGAGAAAGAATCCCCTCTCGCAATTGAGGATATGGGGACCTCCGTCGTATCATTTTGATATCTTAATCCCAAGCTGTTGCATTCAATGGAGTTGTTAAGATAAAGATGTGGTTGTTATAACTCAAATATTTTGTAATATTTAAATATTTTATAAAGAAAAAAACATGAAATGTATTAAAAAACTAACTTTGATCGGGTTTTAAACCCGTCACCTCATGCATTGGGAGCAAGACATGAGAGGAGATCTGGGAGGGTGTTATCTATTGGGCTTCTCCCCTGCAAAAAAGATATTTTAAAAAAAAATGCATTCTAGTAGATTTTATTTGGAAAATGGTTGTTATTTATACCATTTTGTGGGGTCTCTGCTGGTGGGGGTACGGAGTCTACCTAGGAAAAGATTGTATTTAAAACACCAACTGCTGCATTCTAAAGAGTTTCCAAGAAAAATATGATCGACATTTATTCCATTGTGGAGAGAGTTTCCTTTGCTGGTGGGGGTAAGAGGTACCTCCCCTGGAAAATCTTGATATCTTAAAAGCCAAAATAATGCATTATAGCAGTTTTATAGTGTATTAGGGGAAGCTGGTTGTTATTTACTCCAATATTTTCACAGTGACATTTAAACGTTTTTATTTAGAAAGTAAAACTGTAAGATGTATTTAACAGGAACTTCCATTGTTTCACTGGGTTATAAAAGAAGGTGGGAAGCGGGTTTGTGTCGATGCTGCGGCCTCCCCGGGAAAGTAACATTGATATTATAGTCAAAACAACAAATGCTGCATTCTAGTTAGCTTTTAAGATAAAAAATATAGTTGTCATTTACTGAAGATTGTTTGTATTTTGTGACTTTTAAACATATTTTATCATATTTTTTGGAGTGGGAGGTGGGCAGTGTATATGCTGCCCCTCCGCCTTAATATTGAGTGTGTGTATGGGGGGTGGGGGGGGGGGGGGGGGGGACGAACATACGCCTTTGTTTTTACGCCACTTTCTGAAGCTTCGCCAATTCGAATTGCAGCCGGCAGTTACTACATCCACAAAGGCGTAGTGACGCACTGTGCATATACATAAATTGACAAAACCTTAAATTTTGTGTGAAAAGCATTTATACCCAACAGAAAATTACCAAGTTATAAATTCAAAATATAAAGAATCTAAAAAAAATCAATAACTATAATCGCAATATTTATATCGTCTTAATTTACCACTTTGAATAATTGGCATTATGTGCCAGCATGTTTTATAAATCTTTAACTTTCTAATACGATGTAGATTATATTAAAAAGTTAATAGATAACACATTGAAAACAACATATTTATCTATCTTAAATATAAGGGGGGGGGGGGGGGGTCAATATACGTTTCCGTAACCTATAGCATACGCAAGTCTCATTACATCCACATTATTATCTATTTTAAAACATGTAGGAATAAAAGCAGTAATTTATGTGTATCTCTTTCTTTTCTTTTCTTTTTTAAATGGCTTATATAACATTAAAGGGTTAACGTTTAGCCTAGTTTTAATACAGGTGAACGAAGGTATTTATAAGTGTGTCAGAAAAAAAGTACATTATCAAAATAGCGTGACACTGAATACCCCGTGTCAACGTTTATAAAGAATTAACATAACTGGTGAACCACAATTTATGGTAACCAAGCAACTTCTCAGATTTAATCTCGTTTAATATATATTGACGTTAGTAACTCAACATGTAGGCAGTCGACCTGAGCGATGAAATAAAAACGTGTATACAGTTTGATATGAATAACCGCTAAGTTTACAAAGTGTTTAAAATACTAACGCGTTGCGTTAAAAGTATAACAAAATAATTATAAAAAAATACAGTTTTTTTAGCTGTATGAAGTTAGTTCCTTTATATAGGCTAAACCGATTTATTTTGGAAATGGCGCGGATTCTGTTTTAGCGCGTGGATTTAACAGGCGTATTTCAGATTTAAGTTTGTCATTGGCGCTTTCAATGTTCAAGCTATATATACGTGTTAATTATATTTTAGGGGAACAATAACTTTAACATTATAAACCTGGATTTAATTGAAACAGTTATATTTGATATATGGCACACATTGTATTAGAGATATTTAAGCGAAAAGGAAATAATGAGTAATTCATGTTCAATATATACAATTAAAGATAAATAAAATAAAAGAGAATACAGTACAGGAATAGCATACATGTTTTAATTGTAAATTAAATTTTGAAACAAACTGTATCTAACAAAAAAGAAAAGATAAAAAAAGGGTTGGCAAATTTAATTTTTGTTTTGTTTACTATTTTAGTGTGTGAACTACAACCCAGACTGGATTATTGAAAACACACTTTATAGCTATTAAAATTGAAGAGAACAGGTAAGTACGTTTTTCTAAAATGTATATATAAACTTATTATTTAATAAAATGTACATAGGATTACAACCTAAATGCATAATCCCTATATATAACAGTATTCTTTATTAGAGTATGAAATTAAATATATTATTCACATATTTGTTTTATACATTTGGTTTTTTTTTGGTTTTATTTTATTTTTTTTTTTTTTTTTTTTTTTTTGGCAGAATGGATTCTTTTTTAAATGACATCCTCCCAACATTTGATGACGCCGACGACTTGAATCACTTTGCCACCAGTCTCCAAATCTTACATGATCCAGTTGTACAGAACAGACTTCAAGAGATCCGAACTACTGAAGCGCTGGGAGATTCAGTTCAGAATGATTTATTGTTTGAACCATGGTCCCCTGGAATGTTAGAAGATGTTGAGGCCTGTATAACATCACTGTAAGTTTTTTTTATCATTATTGTTTTTATAAGAGACTGAGTATGTGATATTCGAGTTGACGAGTGAGGCTGTTTAAAACAAATGTTCATGATAATTCTGTTGATACATCATTTACACAAATATGTTTGATAACTGTAGGGAACCTAGCTGTAGTGGGGTTACGGTACCTGTACCTCGCAAAAATATCTGCTGCTGAAGAAGCCCGTAATGTTGGTAATGGCGTGAAAGTGACTGACACCGTCGTGGTCTACCAAATTCAAATAGAGAAAAGGCCCTTCTGAATGTTTGTTGCCAGGAACTGTAATGAACTTGTTCCTTAACGAGGCTACACTGACGGTTATTCGCACTTATAGAACTTCTTCGAACTTAAGAATGTCATTTAAAGTAGAGGGGCTATCCGTGGACACATCAGCCAGACGACAAAGGGTGGTAGCCAGCGTTTTTTGTTCATTTCTGCTTTTCTTGCATATATTTTTGTAGCTTCTTAAAGATATTGTCCTCTTCTCTACCAAGATCTGTATATTATTTAGATGTCCAGTAGTACCTACCACTGAACGCCATTCTTCCGCAGACACACGTTTTAGCTAAACATACCCCTATAGCCCTCGCCATACATATTTGGTCGTCATTGATAATCAAAACCACGATTTTTTTTGTGTATGGAATTATCATGTCCAGTTAGTTTGGTGACTTTCTTCCTCCCTGCTCATTGGGGCATGTGTAAGGCTCCGACGATCACTGGAAATAAAACAGAATACATTTATTAATATTTAAACAACAACAACATCAACAACCAAAACAAGAGTGTTCTATCTTGTAATTTAAAAGTAAACTATTATATACAAAGTAAGCTTACCTTGTAGAGAATCGTCCACGGCTAAATTATCTTCGCTTTGCACCACATTCTCGATTTTTTCCATGACCTTGCTGGCATTCATTTCGTTGGCGGCTTGCAGAGGGATCACTATGGCGTGATTTAAGGCATCGTGACGAATAACAACTCTCATTAAATCGTGTTTGTCACTTTCACGCCATTATCAACATTACGGGCTTCTTCGGCAGAGATATTTTTGCAAGCGATGTTTGAAACAGTACAATACAACAGGAAGACACGAGTGTTAGACCACATGCATAGTGTGCAAAAGTTTTGAATGACCCATGATGGAGTCTAGTATGTGTTGTTTTCCTGTCACATGGACTGGCGATCCATGGACTGTTTCAAATGTCATCAAAGAGAGAGGGATTACACCATCTTATAGCATTGAAGAGTATCCACCACAACCATCACAACCACTAACACCAACAACAGCAACAAAAAGTACTAGCAAAGCATATCCACCACCACCATCACTTACAACAACAGCAACAATAATTACTAGTAAAGCATATCCACCACTAACAACAACAATCAGTGGAGCGTATCCACCACCACCACCACCACTAACACCAACAACAACTACCAGAAAAGCATATCCACCACCACCACCACCACTAACAACAACAGCAACAATAATTACGAGTAAAGCATATCCACAACTAACAACAACAATCAGTGGAGCGTATCCACCACCACCACCACCACCACCACCACCAAAAACTACCAGAAAAGCATATCCACCACCACCATCACTAACAACAACAGCAACAATAATTACTAGTAAAGCATATCCACCACTAACAACAACAATCAGTGGAGCGTATCCACCACAACCACCACCACTAACACCACCAACAACTACCAGAAAAACATATCCACCACCACCACCACTAACAACAACAGCAACAATAATTACTAGTAAAGCATATCCACCACTAACAATAACAATCAGTGGAGCGTATCCACCACCACCACCACAACCATCACCACCACTAACACCACCAACAACTACCAGAAAAGCGTACCCACCACCACCAACACCACAACCACCACCACTAACACCACCAACAACTACCAGAAAAGCATATCCACCACCACCACCACTAACAACAACAGCAGCAATAATTACTAGTAAAGCATAGCCACCACTAACAACAACAATCAGTGGAGCGTATCCACCACCACCACCACCAACAACAACAACAACAACTACCAGAAAAGCATATCCACCACCACCATCACTAACAACAACCATTCTGAGATATTGACAGTGGAGTGACCACTTAAAATGTTCTGTTAGGGCATTGTCGTCTCTCTCCAAAGATTTCACTTTCACTTGACAGCAAAAGCACATAACCATACCCGTTTCTCCAGAGTAATAAAATCCTGCTTTAGTCATAAAAATTCATACTTAATCCTACACAAACAGAATCTATCGTGTTCATCTTAATAATAAATTTACTTAAAACGTTTTCCCACTCTTATAAAGAACAGTTTTTGAAAGTTATCTACATTTCATTCCGAACACCTCATAGATGATTCTGGTGATTAAAGTGATCACACATGGTAGCATTCATTTCAGGTATTACTTGTTCGATCTCAGCTTTCAGTTTTATTAACGTATCAAATTCGTCAAATTTTAGAGCTATTCCTTGCCTGGTGGGTCTCACGTTGTCTGCACCCTCCGGTGTCCAAAACTTACGTCGGTCCACTACATTGAAACCACTAATCACCTGAACATAACGTTGGCTCCCAGATGATGCATGATATGAACCTCTTTCTCCGATTTGTGATCAGTCACAGTTTGTTGAATGTCTTTCAAACATCGAATTAATTGTTGCCAATGTGCTAATGTCAAAGAAAATTCTTTGATTGACGGCGAATTATACACTTTCTGATAAAATATAATTTCTACAGTGCCATGGTCATATTATGCTTTCACGTCAACATGAACGTATGGTCCCAACTAGTAACGAGCTCTGATGTTCACCGTGAACTTTCTGAAATGACCATTTTAATTTAAAGAAGAAAAAAAAAGAAGAAAAAAGAATAGACAAAGTTTTACCATAAATAGAAGATTTTAGCACTCCTTATGTTTCTCGATTAAATATAAAACATTACTTTTTTAACCGTATGTCCCAATTTGGATAATGCGCTTCAGGTTTAAAAAACACGTCCTTATAGCAAAATAAAGTCTCGACAGCAATCATTTAAAAAACCCAACTCGTTTGAACTCGTTGTACGGGAACTTCCGGAGTTACTCAATATAACGAAACGTGTCTGAAGATGTCAATGACGTCATCACATTCAAGATATTCTTCGAACCCAAAGAGCCCCACTGTAGTAAAATCCTCATACTCTGTCCTCAGGTTGCCCCCTCCCCCAATAATTGGAACGCTCCTACACCCATGCGTTGTTATGATGAAACATGAATAAAATTATAAATGAAAATATATAGAGAAACATATATTCTGTGTACTATGTGATCTTTTCAACTCATTAGACTTTCAAATAGGAATGTCAGATTCAGCGTCTGGTAAGTGTTTCAAGGGAGACAAATACAGCAATGAGTTATCTATAATGTCGTCGTTTTATAAATCATAACTACGGTTAGTTTAGTTTAAGCTTATTTATTTGACTTCGACTGTGAAACAAGTTCTTACAACAAATAACGCTCGAAGTCTTCCTGGGTATAACCAGTACTAAGCATATGCGGAAAAAATGTCTTGCTCAAGGACACCGCACATGGCCGTAGCGGAGAATCGAACCTACGATTACGTATTACGTCATTATTTATTTCCATTACTGATTTATTTACACACATTTCAGGTTTTGTGGCGTGTGTATGCGTGAATTGAGTACGTTTGTGGGCAATGCCGAAGTGTTTTTTTTTCCAACCACCCAATGGTGCTCCACCGCGTGTAAAAAGTATGAAGGTCAGGGTTGACCATCCCTCTATACACCTTACAGAAATTACACATCATACGAAACAGATATGTTTTTATGCTCCCCCCCCCCCTCCAAGGTGGCATATAGTAATCGCAGCGTCTGTCCGTCCTTCCGTCCGGTATTTCGTGTCTATATAGATGGATTTTATTGATACCTGCTACAAAATATTAATGATCAACATAACATGACGACGTGTCGCGAGTAAGACCCACACCTGTACCTCAAAGGTCAAGATCACAATTTGAGTTTGTTTGACAACACTTTGAGTCTGTGTGAGATTTCGTGTCCGGCCTGTAACTTTGTCATGCATAGATTGATTTTAATGATACTTGCTACAAATTATCAACATAACCTGACAACGTGTCGCGAGTAAGACCCACACCCGTACCACAAAGGTCAAGGACACAATTTGAGTTTGTTTGACAACACTTTGAGTCTGTGCGGCCAGTAACTTTGTCATGCATAGATGTATTTTGTTAATGATACTTGCTACAAATGATCAACATAACGTGACGACGTGTTGCGAGTAAGGCCCATAACCGTACCTCAAAGGTCAAGGTCACAATTTGAGTTTGTTTGACAACACTTTCAGTCTGTTTGAGATTTCGTGTCTGGCCTGTAACTTTGTCATACAGAGATGGATTTTGTTAATACTTGCTACAAATGATTAACATAACATGACGATGTGTCGCACGTTACACCCAGAATCCCATTTCAAAGATCAAGGTCACAATTTAACTTTGATGACACTTTCGGTCTGATTGAGATTTCGTGTCCGGTCGGAAACTTTTTCACTTATGGATAAATTTCAAAAACACGTTGCTCAATTCATCAGCATGACATTACAACGTGTCACGTGTGAGACCCACATGCTTACCTCAAAGGTCAAGGTCACACTTTGAGTTTGTTTGACAACACTTTCAGTCTGTGTGAGATTTCGTGTCTGACCTGTAACTTTGTTATGCATAGATAGATTTTGTTAATACTAGCTACAAATGATCAACATAGCATGACGACGTGTTGCACTTAATACCCAGACTCTCACTTTAAAGGCCAAGGTCACAATTTAACTTTGTTTAACAACATTTTCAGTCTGATTGAGATTTCGTTTCCGGTCTGTAACTTTGTCATCTATGGGTAAATTTTAAAAACACTTGGCTCAGTTGATCAACATGGCATAATTAAGTGTCGCATGTAAGACCTAGAACCTTTCCTCAAATGTCAAGGTCACACTTTCAATTGATATTGCTTGTCTGGTCTGTGACTTTGTCTTTAACTTGGCTCAATTTATCAAGATGACATGACGACGTGTCATAAGTAAGACCTAGACCCTGTACCTCAAAGGTCAAGGTCACACTTTTAGTATGTATGACAACATTTTGAATCTGTTTGAGATTTCAAGTCCGTCCATTAACTTTATCATACATGGATGGATTTCAAAAACACTTGGCTCAATTTATCAATTAATCAACAATTGATCTGTAACTTTGTCTTACATTTAGGCATTTTAAAATAGCTTGACACAAGTGATCGGCATGGCATGGTGATGTGTCACCTGCATTTAACTGTTGAAATACCCAGACCATTACATCAGATGTCATAGTCAAGGTTACACAAAGGTCAAGGTCACACTTTAATGTAAAAAACATGAAATTGCATGTCTAGTCTGAAACATCAGTCTATTACTCTTGATATTCATGGAAACACCGTTACCTATTATAACATATATTGTTATTTTTCACCGACCATTTGGGAGGCATGCGACACTTACCAGTGACATTTCTTGTTTAAAGTTATGATTAATTCAAACCTTTTCTTCTTTTCGTTTATCAATTCCAGAATAACAGTTGTATTTTATTTCAGTTTTTTCTTTCCATTCTGCATGTGTACTTTTCTTCAGAAACATTATTTCTAAAGTTATTAGAAATAAGTTTATAAACATGAATTATTCAAAGTGGAAGACAAAGAAAATATATGTATGATTATACGCTCAGAGCCTTTCACATTATTTGTTTTTACCACATCGGGCCCGATTAGCTCAGTCGGTTACGCGTCTGACTATCAATCCAGGGGTCGTGAGTTCGAATCCCCCGCACGGCAACAGTCTCCGTGATGATTGATATACGACATTGTGTCTCATTATCATTCGTCTCTCACCACTGATTCAAGTGGGAAAGTTATGAGTTATTTGCGGAGATGGGGTGTGCTCGAGTACTGGTTAATCCCAGGAAACAGTGGTTAGGTTAACTGATCGTCTGTTAGCCGTCGATGGCATAAAAATGACGCTAAATATTCAATCAATCAATCAATTGTTTTACCACATACTAAATATATATATATATATATATATATTAGTTTGTTCTGCAGCCATTTAGTGATTGTTTCGACCCAGCTGACCATTGTCTCCGTCGTAGCTGCTTTTATATTTCCCGCTTTTTGAGATCTCTAACACGATCTCAATTCCCCCTTTCAATGGTTTGTTAACATTGCTGTCCAGACGTTGCATCTTGGAAGTACAGCCAGGTATCACTATCGTCACACAGTAGAGCAAGGCACATAGTATTGAGACATATTGCGTGTCTCTAAGGAGCCTTTTAAAGATTTTTATTTTGCGTCTCCCGAGACGTTATGGACAGCAGATCGGATATCCAAATAAAAAAAGCTGTCAGTTCACGTCTTATTTAATTAGGCTAGGCACATAGTTACCAGACCCTTGTCAGGCCCATTCTTAAGTATGCCCAGCACGGGACCCGTACACCACAACGAACATAAGAAAGAACGACGAGCATCCGCGAGATTCGTGAATAACGACATGACAACAAGCAGTACTAGCCAGAGGATACAGGTCTTTGGCTAGAAAACATTGCAATAACGCCGCGTCAACGCGAAGCTCGTGATGATGTACAGAATCGTCCATGGGCTTATATTATCCCCTCAACATTCTTCTGACTAGCGTCCCTCAACACTAGAGGCAACTCACTGAAGTTCCTAGTCCCATTCTGCAGATTTGACATATACACGCACCCCTTCTTTCCTTCAGACACCAGATTGTGGAACAGCCTTCCAGAGTGCACCGCCACAAATTTACCTTAGAGGCTTTCAGTCTCTACGCCGTAGATCGTCGGAGGGCATCGTTTTGAAAAACTCATTTTTAATTTTAATCTAGTACATACGCGCTTCTTACGGTCACCTTGTATCATACACCAAATTGCACAACGATGCCACAGACTGAGATGTTGTGCAGTAATGGAAGAAGCCTTAGATCACTGTGTTACCCTTGTGACTTTCATGTATTTTTGTCAGGTGGACGCGGAAACTGTCCAAAACACACATTATAGATATGTCATTCTCTATAAACTTCAGGGAAATGTCGTTAATAAATACACTTTAACATGTTTTAAGCTGTTATTAAGTCAATGTCTGTATAACATTACGGGAATGCACTTTTTATTTAATAATTTGTGTGAAATATTACGTTGGTTTTTTTTTAACCGGGAATTAAACGGTTGGCGCCGGATATTAGTTCTCCCTGTCGATTGAAGACGAATCTATACTGTGAACAAAATTATGTCTTCTGTGTTTCAGCGCTGTTTGCTGAATCCAGCAAAACTACCGAGCGAACTAGCATGTTTATCACGTTACTTCCAAACAAGTGTCAACAACAAAAGAGCTAATGCCAGTCAAGGGAAGCAGCCAAGAATTGCAGTGGTATGATTTCGTGATTCGCACTTGTGATAATTCGCCCTTGACACCCAGCGATACTCAGTATAGGTTCTACCAGGAAGTAGAATCGAGAACAGCTCATATAAGCTCCGAGCTTGGCAATCGAACGAATATAAATTAATATAAAATAACCAAGAATTTGCTTTTGTATACATCAGTGACCAGAAGTGGTTCATTCTGTAAAGCCATTATGACAACCATGCATTTGCTGGTATGCACATCCGTGACAACAAGCATATCATGTCAGTCATGTCAGTGACAACAAGCAAAGCTTGTATAAAACCATATTTATAAATATCACTACATGCTTTTGTTGTTCTGTACCTCAGTGTCAACAAGCAGGGCTTGTACATATGAGAACCATGCATCTGTTGTAATGCACATCAGTTGCAACAAACAGACTTTGTACATATACGGCAACCATGCATTTGGTTATGTACATCAGTGACAACAAGAAGGGCTTGTACATATGAGAACCATGCATATGTTGTTATGTAAATCAGTGGCACCAAGCAGACTTTGTACATATATGACAACCATGAATTTTTGTTATGTATGTCAGTGACAAGTAGGGCTTGTACATATGAGAACCATGCATCTGTTGTAATGCACATCAGTTGCAACAAACAGACTTTGTACATATACGACAACCATGCATTTGGTTATGTACATCAGTGACAACAAGAAGGGCTTGTACATTTGAGAACCATGCATATGTTGTTATGTAAATCAGTGGCACCAAGCAGACTTTGTACATATATGACAACCATGAATTTTTGTTATGTATGTCAGTGACAACAAGCAGAGCTTGTACATATGAGAACCATGCATCTGTTGTAATGCACATCAGTTGCAACAAACAGACTTTGTACATATACGACAACCATGCATTTGGTTATGTACATCGGTGACAACAAGAAGGGCTTGTACATATGAGAACCATGCATATGTTGTTATGTAAATCAGTGGCAACAAGCAGACTTTGTACATATATGACAACCATGAATTTTGTTATGTACATCATTGACAACAAGCAGAGCTTGTACATATGAGAACCATGCATTTGTTGTTATGAAAATCACTGATGACAAGCAGTGCTTGTACATATATGACAACCGTGCATTTGTTATGTACATCAGTGACAACAAGCAAGGCTTGTACATATATGAAAACCATGCATTTGTTATGTACATCAATGACAACAATAAAGGCTTGTACATATATGGCAACCGTGCATTTGTTGTTATGTACATCAGTGACAACAATCAAGGCTTGTACATATATGACAACCGTGCATTTGTTGTTATGTACATAAGTGTCAACAAGCACGGCTTGTACATATATGAAAACCATGCATTTGTTGTTATGTACATCATTGACAACAAGCAAGGCTTGTAGATATATAACAACCGTGCATTTGTTGTTATGTACATCAGGGACAACAAGCAAGGCTTGTAGATATATGAAAACCATGCATTTGTTGTTATGTACATCAGTGACAACAAGCAAGGTTTGTACATATGTGAAAACCATGCATTTGTTATGTACATCAGTGACAACAAGCAAAGGCTTGTACATATATGACAACCATGCATTTGTTATGTATATCAGTGACAACAAGCAAGGCTTGTACATATATGACAACCATGCATTTGTTGTTATGTACATCATTGACAACAAGCAAGGCTTGTAGATATATAACAACCGTGCATTTGTTGTTATGTACATCAGGGACAACAAGCAAGGCTTGTAGATATATGAAAACCATGCATTTGTTGTTATGTACATCAGTGACAACAAGCAAGGCTTGTACATATATGACAACCATGCATTTTTGTTATGTACATCAGTGACAACAAGTAGGGCTTGTACATATGAGAACCATGCATCTGTTGTAATGTACATCATTTGCAACAAACAGACTTTGTACATATATGACAACCATGCACTTTTGTTATGTACATCAGTGACAACAAGAAAGGCTTGTACATATGAGAACCATGCATATGTTGTTATGTATATCAGTTGCAACAAGCAGACTAAGTACATATATGACAACCATGCATTTTTGTTATGTACATCAGTGACAACAAGCAGAGCTTGTACATATGCAAACCATGCATTTGTTGTTATGAACATTAGTGATGACAACCAGTGCTTGTACATATATGACAACCTTGCATTTTTGTTATGTACATCAGTGACAACAAGCAGGACTTGTACATATGAGAACCATGCATTTGTTGTTATGAAAATCAGTGATGACAAGCAGTGCTTGTACATATATGACAACCGTGCATTTGTTATGTTCATCAGTGACAACAAGCAAGGCTTGTACATATATGACAACCATGCATTTGTTATGCACATCAGTGACAACAAGCAAGGCTTGTACATATATGACAACCATGCATTTGTTATGTACATCAGTGACAACAATCAAGGCTTGTACATATATGACAACCATGCATTTGTTATGTACATCAGTGACAACAATCAAGGCTTGTACATATATGACAACCATGCATTTGTTATGTACATCAGTGACAACAAGCAAGGCTTGTACATATATGACAACCATGCATTTGTTATGTACATCAGTGACAACGAGCAAGACTTGAACATATATGACAACCATGCATTTGTTATGTACATCAGTGACAACAATCAAGGCTTGTACATATATGACAGCCATGCATTTGTTATGTACATCAGTGACAACAATCAAGGCTTGTACATATATGACAACCATGCATTTGTTATGTACATCAGTGACAACAAGCAAGGCTTGTACATATATGACAACCATGCATTTGTTATGTACATCAGTGACAACAAGCAAGGCTTGTACATATATGACAACCATGCATTTGTTATGTACATCAGTGACAATGAGCAAGGCTTGTACATATATGACAACCATGCATTTGTTATGTTCATCAGTGACTTTTTGTTATGAGAGTGACATTAATTAATAATTTGTCATGATTTAAGTACCCGTTTATTTTCAGAGAAATTTTCTGAGAATGTCTCAGATAGAATGTATTAAGATATGTATTAATATTGATTAGATGCATATATTTGTTTTATGTCAAAAGAAACAGGTAACCAGTTAGAAATTTAGTATTTAATACAGTACATTTTCCAGTAAGTAGTCTTTTAGAAAAGGAAGCAGGTCCTCCATGGCTGAGTGGACTAAGACACCCATTTCAAAATCACTTTCCTCTCATTGCTAGGATTGAAGATTTGAGTCTCGCTCAGTCCAAAAACATTATGTGACAAAGTTTGCCAGTTACTTGCAGAAGCACGGTGGTTCTACTCAGATTCAGTCTGAGGTCTTCCTCCACGAATAAAACTGGATATGCCATATATAAATTGAAATGTGTTGAAAATAGCGTTAAACCCCATCAAAAAAAAGAAACGGAAGCATTCAAGATGACCAAGACTATAATTGTTCTGTGTATCTATATTTCAGGTTCTCGCTGGCTGTGGTGTGTATGACGGAAGTGAAGTGCATGAATCATCTGCGTGAGTTATATACTAGTATTTGATAAATCCGTATATTTCCATATCCTAGTATAATATACTATTGCGTAGCATAAAGGCCGAGGTGATCAGATTGGTATTTGATAGAACCTCTCAAATATTGAAGTTAAATAACTGAACTCTTAAAAAGGATAAAATTCATAATTTTAAGCTATGCTTGGTTAGGTTGTGTCAATAACAATATTTTGTTGAACAGAATGTAATATACAAATGTTGTGATCTTTAAAATGCTGGTCTGCAAGTCAAGCCAAGTCTGGTATCCTCGGAATATCAATATATAGTGGAAAACGGCTCTAATGCTATGCAAGACAGCACAAGACAGGTGTTTTTAGACCACATGACAATTCTACACTGCTCTCTGGGATATCTCAGTCAATGTACCTATACACAGTCTCTAGGTTATTTGAGTCAATATACAATATATATCTACTGTTTACCAGGGTATCACAGCCAATGTACAAATCTGTATTACCTTCACAGTTTTCCAGGAAATCTCAGTCTATGTACAATGCCTACACAGTTCTTCAGTGTATCTCAGTTAATGTCCATTGTATTATTTACCTACATTTTCAGGGTATCTCAGCCTATGTGCAGTGTATATATATTATCTATATGGTTTTCCAGGATACAATGTAGTATTGTCTTCACATATTTCTCGGATATCTCGATTGATATACAATGTATTATGTACATAGTTATCAGGGTATCTAAATCAATGTACAATGTATTATGTATGCAGTTTTCAGGGTATGTCAGTCTGTGTACAATGTTTGTATTATTTACACAGTTTTCAAGGTATGTCAGTCAGTGTACAATGTATTATGTACACAGTTTTCAGGGTATGTCAGTCAATGTACAATGTATGTATTATGTACACAGTTTTCAGGGTATTTCAGTCAATGTACAATGTATCATGTACACAGTTTTTCCACTCTTTCATCACAATTTTCTAGGGTGCCATGTTCAGTATAATTATAAGCTAATATATACAGTATAAAATTCCAGGGTACTTGTCCATCTCAGCAGAAGTGGCGCAGATGTGTCTATGTTTGCCCCAAATGTTGAACAGATGCATGCAATAAACCACACAAAAGGTGAACCAATGGAACACAACAGGTATTATATAACATGCTGTTATGAAAGTAGCATTGATGCCATAATATTGTTATCAAAACTCGAATTAAACTAACAAAATGGCCATATTTTGTGTTCAAAACTTAATTCAAAACAACAAAATCGCCATATTTTGTTGTGAAAACTTAATTCGCAGCCGCGTTCAATACTAAGACTTTTGTATGGTGTTTAGCGTTGCTTTCAACAATTTTCAGTCATATCGCGACGGTGTCTACTTGAGACAGTATTTTAAGCCCTGTCACACTGGAGTATCATGCCGCAGACACATGGTATGATGCCCCATCCAGTCACATTATACTGACACCGGGCCGACCAGACCTAGAACTCTCCTCTAAATGCTGAGCTCCAAGCGAGGAAGCTTCTAGTACCATTTTGAAAGTCTTTGGTATGAGCCGGCCGGGGATTGAACCCCACGACCTTCCGCATGCGAGGCGGACGCTCTACCACTAGACCACGCAGCGGTCTTAATACTAAGACAATATTTGGTTTAAATTTTATAGCAAGCTCATATCTCAATAACTACTGTTCCTACATCTACGAAAAAATGTCTACAAAAATGTCTTCACTTCCTCCAGGGGTACTAGTGAGAAGTATAACTCTGTTTTAGGCAGAACTATTGCTTCTGCTTTACTTTTAATTCGATTTAAGTGTTTTAGAAAACTCATATCTCAGAAAGTACAAAATCAATTGGTGTGATTAGTATTAAGGTTAAGGACTCACATGGAAACGTGCTATAACCTTTACCAGGTACTTATATTTTGTTAGAAATATTCCTATATCCTAACCCTAACCCAGATCCTGAGGGCAAAGCATGATATAACCAGATCCCAGGAGAGAGTGGTTCGGTTAACTGATCGTCTTTTAGTCCTTGATAGCATAAAAATGCTAAATATTTGAACAATCAAAACATGATTTTACATAGACCCCAACCATGACCTCATAGTGGAAATCTTATTGTTTCATGTAATTGAATATTTTTATATGTTGTAAAAATTCTTATAAAAGTGTTTTTAATGAGGATTATAAATATTCAAATTTTGAGTTTTTGTCTGAGTTCTTTTGATTCAAAACATTGAAGTATTTAAACTCAAATTCACCATTTTGTTATAGTCTCATTAATAGCCAATATTTCATTAGGAATGTGAAATGTAGTTTTCAATTAGTTTATAACTTTTTGATATTACTATGATTGTGAAACAAGTTACATGTACTACAACTTATTACATTAGAACTGAGCATATCGGAAAAAGTGTCTTGCTCAAGTACACCACACATAGTTGTGAGAATCGAACCCACGACCCTCCGATCATGGGTTCAATGCTCTACCACTGGATCCCAAGCTCCACATTTTCAATTTTTTTTTTTGTTTTGTTCAGTTATTATTGTTATTGAATATTTTTACAAAGAGATGTGGTCAAAATCTTAGAAGTTTATTAGATGTGAAAATAATTTTTATGAATTCTGAGTTTGTGTCCGAATTCTAACTTAAAGTATTGATGAATTTAAATCAATGCCTTGTATTCACATTTCAGTTCAACATGAGTTAATGCACTCGAGATAAAAATTCATTTACTATTTACATCATTATTTCTGAACAGTTTCAAAATTACTGTCAGGTATTAAGTTGACATGCATTATGTATTACTTGAACATGATTTTTGTCTTTGAAACATTTCAAAAAGTCTATTGAAACAGTATATTAAAATATCAGCTTGAGTAAATATACTAAAATTGAGATGTTTTGTGAATTAGGGGCCTGATCTACTCTCATTATCAAAGTAAGTTATTTTGTTTTTAAACTCAAAAGGTTTGAAGTCACTGAATATACTTGTGTTTATTCCAGAAATGTACTTGTGGAGTCTGCTCGTATTGCCAGGGGTAAGATAGAGTGTCTCTCCAACCTCAGATCTGATGGTTTTGATGCTGTGGTATTTCCAGGAGGTTTTGGCGCAGCTAAGAACTTGTTAGTAGTAGTTTTCATTTCTGCATAATTATCTAGAGTTGATTTAACAAGTTAAGTTATTGCTTTATTACTTTTCTCTCTGTTATATATGGTTTCATTTGTATAACTGCATTGGCACAGGCAATGGGAAAGGGTGAGTGGGGGTAGGGATACTGGGTACAAACTCCAGTGGGGTAAGGATACTGGGTACAAACTCCAGTGGGGTAAGGATACTGGGTAAAAACTCCAGTGGGGGTAAGGATACTGGGTACAAACTCCAGTGGGGTAAGGATACTGGGTAAAAACTCCAATGGGGGTAAGGATACTGGGTAAAAACTCCAGTGGGGGTAAGGATACTGGGTACAAACTCCAGTGGGGTAAGGATACTGGGTACAAACTCCAGTGGGGGTAAGGATACTGGGTACAAATTCCAGTGGGGTAAGGATACTGGGTACAAACTCCAGTGGGGGTAAGGATACTGGGTACAAATTCCAGTGGGGTAAGGATACTGGGTACAAACTCCAGTGAGGGTAAGGATACTGGGTACAAATTCCAGTTCGGTAAGGATACTGGGTAAAAACTCCAGTGGGGGTAAGGATACTGGGTACAAACTCCAGTGGGTGTAAGGATACTGGGTACAAATTCCAGTTGGGTAAGGATACTGGGTAAAAACTCGAGTGGATTTTTTTTTACTTCACTAGTTTTATAAGGAAACACAAAAAACAGAAAAATGTATATAAATTTTCAGACTAATATTTGGAGAAAAAAAATCTTCAAATGGGCTGGGCCCGATTAGCTCTGTTGGTTACATGTCTATCAATCCAGGGATCATGATTTTGAATCCCCACCCGGCAACAGTCTCCGTGATGATTGATTTACAACAGTGTGTCTCATTATCAACAGTGGTGTGTGTCCATTTAAAGATTCGATTTCAATATTAGTGTGTGTCCTTTTAAAGATTCGTTTTCAACATTGCTGTGTATCCCTTTAAAGATTCAGTTTCAAAATTGATGTGTGTCCCTTTAAAGATTCAATTTCAACATTGGTGTGTGTACCTTAAAAGATTCAGTTTCAACATTACTGTGTGTCATTTTAAAGATTCAATTTCAACATTGGTGTGTGTCCCTTTAAAGATTCGATTTCAACATTGGTGTGTGTCCCTTTAAAGATTCGATTTCAACATTGGTGTGTGTCCCTTTAAAGATTCGATTTCGACATTGCTGTGTGTCCCTTAAAGAAGTAGGTGACATGTTTATATTTCTATATTTCAGGTCAACATTTGCTACAGATGGTACTGATATGAAGGTTAATCCAGATGTGGAAAGGGTTATTAAAGATTTCCATAGCAACAAGAAACCAATAGGGTATGCATGATATAATATGATATTAAATCAATGACACATGTAACATTATGTTATTACATTCTCATGAAATGGGTTTCATGTAGAAGTTTCGTGCAGATTGGTCTGTGTATCCGTAACTGCTAGCACAGTTTTTATGGTATTGCTTCCGCAGTTACTACACAGTTTAGATGGCTCTTTAGTTATTGTTGCAGAATTATGGAGTTTGATACATGTGATACTGTGTTCTCTTGAAATGTGTTTTATGCCATTTTCTTCTTTTAGAAGTTTGTGCAGAGAGGTTTAAGGTTTATGTGTCCGTAAATGCTATCACAGTTTTTTCGATGGTATAACCTCCACAGTTCTACACGGTTTAGGCGGCTCTTTAATATAAATTGCAGAATTATGGTGATTATTTAAAAACAATTATTACAATCTTAAAAATGAATTATCTTGAATAAAGAACTAACTTTATTTTAAAGAAATCAACTACCAGTACTCGGAGTATATGGTTTGATCCTGGGCTTGACCAAATGGCCTCTCAAAAATATTAGGTATATCCAGTACTGATTCAACCTAGCAAACAGACTCTAAAGTGATTAACAAACTCTTTGAGCGTACTTCCCAGTTGAGCTAGAATATATTGTTATAAATAATAATTTGTCCATCATTAATCTTATTTCATGAACACTACTGATTTAGTATTTTAAATTTATCTTATTTTAAACTAATTTTAATGTAAAAATTTGGTTTTGTTTGAATATTTAGCATCATTTTAAGCCATCAAGGGCTAACAAATGATCAGTCTACCTTACCACTTTTTCCTGGGAATGTTAATCAGTACTCGAGCACACCTATCTCCGCAAGTAACTGAAAACTTTCCCACTTGAATCGGCAATAAAAGACAAATGACAGTCTGACTGATTGTTGTATATCTATCATCATGGAGATTTTGAGTTGAGCATGTAATCAAACTCAGAATTGTTTTATAACTTCAGACGCAGCCATGTTCAAAACCTTTATGCAAGAAAGTTTGCCAGTTACTTATGAAAGTACAGTGTTTCAACTCAGATACATTCTAAGGAAATCCTTCACCAATAAAATTTGATTCCATATTTAACAACTAATATATTTGAAATGGTGTTAAACTCGTGAATTTTATCCCTTAAGTACCATAAAATAAACAGTAATTTAAAGTCTTTTTTCAACTCTGAATTATAAGTGCCACCTGTGACTTGTCTTGGAATCTAGTATATTACTTCTGCAATGCTGAAAATAACTTTCACATTAACATCAGGAACCGATGCTATCTCTGTATATAAGGGTTCTCAGTGGCAGAGCGGTCTAAGCGTTGTTTCAAGATCATTTAACCCCTCATCATGTGATTGTAGGTTCAGGTCCCACTCGGTCCACAAACTTTATGTGAGAAAGTTTGCTAGTTGTTTTCGGAAGGAATTAGGATTGTAGTTATACGCAGATTCATTCTGAGGTCTTCCTTCACCAAACAAAACTGGATATGCCATATATAACCTGAAATGTGCTGAAATGGTGTTAAACCCCTTAAAAAAAAAGCAAACACATGATTGTATGGTATTTTGCCTTGCGTAACAAGTTGGAGAATTTCCTCTTTGTTAGATCAAACAATGGAAGTGTGTACATGGTGCATGTGGATGAAGACTGTAGAGCTATTTGAGATCAAACAATGAGATTGTCAATGGAAATGTGTACATGGTGCATGTGGATGAAGACTGTAGAGCTGTTTGAGATCAAACAATGACATTATCAATGGAAAAGTGTACATGGTGCATGTGGATGAAGACTGTAGAGCTGTTTGAGATCAAACAATGACATTGTCAATGGAAAAGTGTACATGGTGCATGTGGATGAAGACTGTAGAGCTGTTTGAGATCAAACAATGACATTGTCAATGGAAAAGTGTACATGGTGCATGTGGATGAAGACTGTAGAGCTGTTTACTTTTACCTTTGAGTCAACTATGATTAACCAAAATAGCTTTGATGATATGCATGTAAAATGTGCTATGGACATTTAAAACTGGATATACCATGTACATGTATAAACTGAAATGTGTTAAAAATGGTGTTAAACCTTTATCAACCTAATATATATATTATTTGAATACAAGTATATGTACACCACATTGCTTTTTCTCCATTATTTGGAAATTAATGTAGTTATGGTGTAGTTAAGCGATATTTGTCTTTGTCACACCATTTTACAATTTCAGTTTATGCTGTATATCACCCGTACTTGCTGCCAAAGTGATTCCTGGTTGTGAGGTGACGGTTGGACAGGATAAAGAGGATGGTGGTCGCTGGCCATACGCTGGAACTGTGGGAGCCATACAGACCATGGGAGCTAAACACGTACTGAAAGATGTCTCTGTATCCTTGTAAACTTTTCTTTGTAAGGGAACACTCTGTGGCAGAGTGTTCTAAGGTGACGTCTCAAGATCACTTACCACTAACCGCATAGGTCGTAGGTCGAGTCCTACTTGCTCCAAAAACTAATGTTTGTTATTCAGTACTAACACCTTATCTCTGCAAATCAGGCCCGAGAGCTTTAGAACTTTAACTAGTAATTTTATATGTATGCCTATACAGACTTTGAAGCCCACTCAGTCCATATATTAACTTTATATTGCATGTGTTGGCAACAATTCTGAATCATCTATTAACCATACATTCAAATAAAACTCAGAAAACATTCTACAAGTTTTAGGTCTCTTTCTTTATTTGTTTGTTTGACATTTTTTTTGTCAGTGCTCGGAAAAAAGTCAAGAGTCGTATATCTTGAAAAGGATGCACCTCTTGAAGATAATAGTTATTTCAGTTGCAACCATGTTTATAACCTCCATGTATTTAATTGTATATGAAAGCAGCAATACAACACAAATCTCTTGCATTGTGAAAATTAGTTTAAAGCTAGAGGAATGAGAATTTTAATAATTTAATCAATAGGAACAGTAGATCTTACTTTAGACATTTTATTAAAACTCTGACGACAAATCCCTAGAAATTATTACTCAGTCCCAGTGATTTAACTAAATATGTATGCGCACAAATTAATTGCCGAGTGATGTTAAATACACCTGGAGGAATTATTGAGAAAACAGTCAAGATATGACTACTGCTTTTATGGCACTCAACTGAAGCGCAACTGTGTTTACAGTCAAACCTGTCATAAACAGCCACTCAAGGAAAAGAGCAAAAACTACCTCTTAAGGCAGATGGCTGCTTAATACAGGTTGTTTTAACTTAGATTATAAACATGTCAAATAGAAAATGTGGCTGTTTAAGACAAGTGATTGCTTAATGGATGTGACCACTAACACAGGTTTGACTGTATATTAGATTAACATTAATGCGCTGGTTTTCTGATGAATTTTGAGGATGAAAATGAGTTGATATGTAACTTTAATTATACTGTCTATCAGAGCAGCCAAATGCCGATTAATGCTACGTTAATTATTAATAATAAATTCATTCACTATTTTTCCTTAACCTGTCACAAGGAAATACATACGGACACGTCGAACAGGATTGTGACAACGCCAGCATTTATGTGTGAAACAAAGTTCCATGAGATATATGATGGTGTCGGTAAAATGGTGCATGGAGTCTTAGATCTGTTGGAATAAAAAAAATAAAATGTACTGATTAATTTTTTTTATTTATTTTTTATCTTTTATATAAATACTCATTGAGTGATAAACCAGAAGCCATGACAGAAAGTTTGTTTCCATTATTTCTAGAAGGTCTGAGACCAGTGAGGAATAGTCCTACATATATACATACATGTATATATATATATAGATTCAAATATGGCGACAAAAGCATATCAAAAAAACTTAATGTAAGATAATTATATGCAAATATTATAAAGCACTTACTTCTAGGATTACAAACAAATATGCAGATAACAATTTCAGGCTTTGTTCAAATATAAATACATGTATCTATTTTTTAATAAAGATAATACAACTATCACAAAATATATTAGTGGCTTTTTTATTCTGCTGAATTATTTTTGTAAGAAATCGTGTTTCTTGTTAAATTATTTGTGTTGATTTTAAAAAAAGAAATTGCACTGAACATTCCAAAATGTGAGCAAAAATGAGTCGTACATGGACAGTGAGCAGTTGTTAGTCTGACCGCTTTTTGTAAATATCGAAATGGTAACAACCACACCTACACTCAAGAGATATGAAAACGCAATACAGGAAGAGATTTGAAAACACAACACAGGAAGAGATCTGTAAATGCAACACAGGAAGAGATGTGAAAACGCAACACAGGAAGAGATCTGAAAATGCAACACAGGAAGAGATGTGAAAACACAACACAGGAATAGATCTGTAAATGCAACACAGGAAGAGATGTGAAAATGCAACACAGGAAGAGATATGGAAATGCAACACAGGAAGAGATCTGTAAACGCAACACAGGAAAAGATGTGAAAACACAACACAGGAAGAGATCTGTAAACGCAACACAGGAAGAGATGTGAAAATGCAACACAGGAAAAGATGTGAAAACACAACACAGGAAGAGATCTGTAAATGCAACACAGGAAGAGATGTGAAAACGCAACACAGGAAAAGATGTGAAAACGCAACACAGGAAGAGATCTGTAAACGCAACACAGGAAGAGATCTGTAAACGCAACACAGGAAAAGATGTGAAAACACAACACAGGAAGAGATCTGTAAATGCAACACAGGAAGAGATGTGAAAACGCAACACAGGAAAAGATGTGAAAACACAACACAGGAAGAGATCTGTAAATGCAACACAGGAAGAGATGTGAAAACACAACACAGGAAGAGATCTTAATCGCAACACAGGAAGAGATCTGAAAATGCAACGAAGGAAGAGATCTGAAACACAACACAGGAAAAGATCTGAAAATGCAACGAAGAAAGAGATCTGAAACACAACACCAGGTTTAGAGTGAACTTATGTTGAAATGTATAAAAGACACAAAAGCAGGAAGCACCGAATTATTGAGTAACATCTTGAGTAAACAACCATAACATCATCAGACAATAGTTACTGTAGGATATGGATATATACACTCACGCTAAATATGTTGCACTTTCGTTTCTCTTCCTGTGTTGCGTATTCATATCTTTCAAGTGTACAATTAAATTTTTTGAAATTTCATGTCGACTTGTGCCATCAAAATAAAATAAGAGGCCCAATAGTGCCTGTATTGTTTTACTGACTTTACATAAAGTCTAAATCAAAATGTGAAATAAGCAGTTGACCCTCACTTTGTTGATTTTTATCAAATTTGGCATAAAGCTTCCTTGCATGAAGCTTTCTTATTATTATTTGTTTGCATCGAATTTGGACCAGTATTATACTGATCCATGACATTGCTTTGCATAGGCATTTTTAATACATGTAGTTTAAAAAAAAGAGTGAATCCTTTTGTTGCTTTTGGATTAATGTCACATTCATCTTGCTCTATTTTTGTTTTGTATTCATTAATAACAGAAAGATGTTATTGAATATTTCTTTCCATAATATACATTTTCTTGGTTTCAAACAGGTTTTCAAATTAAGTTCATCAAATATAAGAAAAAAAATCAAATAATTTAATGTGTGACATACATATTTTATTTCTTTACCATATTTTTACATTTGTAAACTTTCTACATTGTAGATCTGGTTAATAACACTGTCAATCATACGACATTAAAAGGAACTTCATTCCTTTTAGAGGAGAGTGAAATACACATTTCAGGAATTATCCATTTACCATTTAGAGACATTACAGAAAAAATTGGGTAAAGGAAGTTTTGTTGAGTGCATTTTTATTGCGAGAATCAAACAGAAAATCAATGTTTTACCAACAGCTAAATTCAATCTAAATGGTCGAAGGGTTCTTTCAATGTTGTGTTTTTTTTATACAAATCTTACAATTAAACATCAAAAAATAAATTTACTGAAACAAAAGCATATACATTAAGCTCCAAAACCATAAATGACTGGCCTGTTTGATTATTGGAAGCATATTCATTGCAATCATAAAAAGATATGAACACTATTAATACCAAATTATTTTCATCACAGCCGGGAAAACAACTGTATTTAAACACTAGCCTTGAATATATTAAAACAAAAACACTTTATACACAAAAATAGGGATGAGACCTGGGGGTCGTATTAACCAACCATTCTAGAGAATATTTTTAGACTTGAGCTTGAAAATCTATATTTCAACCTTAAATATCTAGTTTACCATGCCTGACAGAAAAACTGTGAGAGTTTATTTGACTATATATTTGGTATCGTAAAATGCTTGCAAATTTTAGTCTCAAAATATTGTTTTCAAGTGTGTTTATCAAAATTTATTCTTCAGTTCAATTCTAAGAATATTCTTAAGAATGGTTTGTGAATACCACCCATGTGCGCAGTCTTAACTGGTTAAAAATCTAGATATAAGTGATCCACGAATATTGTTAAATTTATGGTTTTAAGCTTTGTGCAGTTTGTGAACAAGTTGCAGTTTAATCAAAAATAAGTACTATGCTTTTCTTCTGTTCCCCTGCTTTCATTAACATCTTCCTTGTCCAGCTCATTTATATCACTTGCACTAGAATGAGTTTTTGATGTTTCAGAATCATTTGATTTTTCTAGATCTCCATCATATTCAATATCAACTGAAACTGTTTCATTGTTGTTAGCAGCATTTGATGTTGATAGCATTTCAAATCCAAAACTGTCCTTTTCGTTTGCAGATGTATCAGAAATAGTATCTGAACCATCAAAACCACTATCGCCCACACTCCAGAATTGGTACCTCCAAAGTCGATTGTTTGTGTGTTTACCAGCTTGTTTTTGTACAGTTTCATTATTTGTGTCACAGTCTTTTGCAACAATGGATTTGATGTTGTCTATTTCCTCATTTCTTTCTTCATTGCTACTCAGTGTTTCAATATCAGCTTTACTTCCTTGTAGTTTGTCAGATATTTTACATGTAAGATCTGTATCGCTGTCCGTACTGTGTTTACCTTTACTCTTGAATCTCGTCCAGTCCCATTTATCGATTTCCATATTCACTCCATCGGACTGGACTTCTATAGATTCCGTTTTCTTTCCATTTTTAGCCTTTTTACAGCACTTTCTATTTCTAAAAATTGTCAGTAAATCAAACATCACTATGGAGCCAAAAACCAATGAAAGGAACAACACGGCAACATAACCTACATAAGTTGCTGATGGTCTTTTGTCATCTACACTTATTTTCTTTAAATTTTTCTGCCTTTCTTTTACTATTTCACCAATTTCTTTCAGTTCTTCTACTGGGTCTTGGTAAACAGAAGCTGAAGGGAATACAAACAACGGAGATGGTGTGATAATATGTGTAGATGTTTCAAATTTAGTAGTTGTGCTTGTAACTAGAATGGTTTCCGTCAAGACAACCTTTTGTGTGACAAAGACATCTCTCGTTTCTATGACATCCCTGGTCACAGGAACAACTTGTGATATAGGAACAGTTTGCGTTATAAAGATTTTGTGTGTGACAAAAACATCTGTTGTCATGAATATTTCCGAGCACTCAATGGCGATACTTGATGACTCTATAATGAACAAAACAGGCATCAATTAGATAAGATCTATGGCCTCTCCAATCTCTAATGTGTTACTAAAACAAATATTTAAATAAACTGTATACTAAGATGAATTGCATTTTATATACCAATAAAAAAAACATTTGGAGCTAAAAAGAAACAGTTTCATTTCATTAGGTGCATGGTCTTGTTTGGTTGGTGACATTAGTCACGATGTGAGTTTCACATGACGTTTCCATAAAAGTTTGTGCCTGTATTCAGTGTTCATCGCTGTTCCAAATATAACCTTAGCTTTGCGGTTTACTAATTATTAAAGCATATAATCAGCCTTTTTATATCAAAATGCCAAAATAAGTAATTTGTTAAAGTAATATTAGTAGATCTATGTAAAAATATTTTTACTTGTCCCTGTGACATGTTGCATTTATTGCAAGTAATACATTTTTATGCCCACTAGATATCCCAATGGTCCATCTCTGTACAGAGATGGCAATGATTGTCTTTGTTTTGTGAATTTTCATGAAATACAGTCAGACCTGTGTAAGTGGTCACCTCTATTAAGCAGCCACTTGTATTAAGCAGCCATAGTTACTATTTCCCATTTCTATGCTTTCAGCTCAGATAGGCCACTTTTGCTCCTTCCCTTGACTGGCTGCTTAAGACAGGTTATCGGCCAAAATGTCAACTGGAGTGGGCACTTTTCCTCAGATTTCTTTTCCATCACTCCACAGCATAAAGTCATGTTGGTTTGCCAGTGTGTAAATAAAACAACCTGACTTACCTATTGAAATTGTTGAAGATGGTCTTATAGGAACAGATGTGGTAGAAGGAGGCAACTCGAGGAGTTCTCCTGTTATTTCCACTGCAAGATACAAAGCAAAGTAATCTATATATTTTTTAAACCTGACATGGTACATTGTATATAGTTACATATTTGCAATTTGCAAGTGTGTAAATTTGACCAGAAAAACTTTTTCTTTATTATTAGAAATAAAAAACAGTCTGGCGGACAAGGTCCTCAAACTCGAGGAGGGTCATCCAAGGACATTTTGTTTTCACCATTCTTCACTGAATTAGGTACAGTTTTTTAATAATTCGAAAATGAACTTCCTGTATGCCATCTAAATCGTGAGTGACGTTACATTTTCATGTGCTATTATATGATGATGACACAATGCTTCGGTCACTTCGGTCACCATGGCTGTCTGAATAAATGGTTTTTATGACCAGGTCAAAAGCAAGGTTAATATTGAGTTGATGAAAATGAGAAATAGCACTACAATGAACATAGCTTATAGTTAAACTTATTTATTTTACTTCGATTGTGAAACAAGTTCTTGTAACTTAGACAAATCATGCTCAAAGTATTCCTGGGTAGAATCAGTGCTAAGCATAAGCAACAAAAGTGTCTTGCTCAAGGACAAACAACACAGCGATAGCGGAGGATCGAACCCACGACCCTCTGCTCCATATGTAATGAACATGATAGTGATCGTATGAAAGTGTTCAATTCAAATCTGAATCCAAAACTGAATCAAAGAACTTCATATCTTCACATGTTATTGCATCTTTATACCACATTTACACAAATAAATCAGCCGGTAAATTCTAAGCTGTACCCCTCGGGGGGGGGGGGGGGGGGGGGGGGGCTGTATATGGCTGAGTGAATGGTGTCTACTAAACGTCAACACATAAATATGTGTTCACAAAGTTAATGATTGCCAAGAGGTCAATAATGTATTTTATGTGCATCTGTTCACATCTAAGCACTGGCTCTGTGTAATTATGTTTTTGGAAAAAAACTCAATTATTATTTTTGCCAAAAATTCAAACAATCAATAATGTATAAAATAATGTTAAAATAAATAAATGAAAACATAGATAAAGAATATGTATACATAAATAAAAGATATAAAAAAATATTAAGAAAAAATAATGAACCCGTCATTGGGTTTTGGCAATGGCTGAATCTTAATTTTTATGTATGAAAACAAAAAAAATATATTAAAGGAATACATGGCAGTTTTGATAAATCCTTGGAAGGAAAAGATCCAAGGAAACAACTAACTGTCTACTTAAAATGAAGCTTCAGTTTGGAATACCAGTACACATATATCGGAATATAGTATAGAAAAGTATTGATTTCAATAACACCGTGTGTCCCTTTAAAGCTCTGAAATTAAATAGTAATCAAATATTTACCGGAATTACAACTCCGGTGATAGTATGTCCATCCACTGTGGCTTGAATAGAATTTTGGTAAAGTCCATCGATTTCCGCTGTTGAACTGGCATCTTCCGTCACCATTTAAATATTCGAATGATTGACAAATAAAATCTGTACTTTTAGAGCAGACGTCTTTGCACTGTTCGGCAGTCTTCTGATATAAGTACATATAGTTATGGGCAGCAATGCTGGCATCTGGGACTTCTATAAATCTGCATTCACCTGACAAAAAATGTTATAATGTCTATAAATCTACATTCACCTGACAAAAAATGTAATAATGTCTATAAATCTACATTCACCTGTCAATGTTACATTGTCTATAAATTTACAATCACTTCACAATAAGTGTTACAATGGCTATGAATCTTAATTCAGCTGACAAAAATGTTACTATCATTTTATAGATTTAAATTCAGATGACAAAAATTAATACATTGTCTATAAATCTATATTCAGCTGACAAAAAAGTATTACATTGTCTATAAATCTACATTCACCTGACAAAAAGTGTTACATTGTCTATAAATTGACATTCACCTTTCAATGTTACATTATCTATAAATCAACATTCACCTGACTAAAAATGTTACATTGTCTATAAATCAACCTTCGTCTGAATGATAGCTTTACATTGTCCATGAGTCTATGTTCACCTGACAAAAAGTTACATTATTAATAAATCTACATTCACCTGACAAAAAGTTATATTATCTATAAATCTACATTCGCCTGACTTAAAGTGTTACATTGGCTATTATTCTACATTCACCTGCCAAAAAGTGATACATTGTCTATAAATCTACATTTACCTGACAAAAAGGGTTACATTGTCTATGAATTTACATACACCTGAAAGATAGTGTTACATTGTATATGAATCTACATTCAAATGAAAGATCATATTATATTGTCTATAAATTTACATTCACCTGACTAAATAAGTTAACGCTTCACTTTAACAATGTTACTTTGTCTATAAATATACGTTTGTCTGATAAATAGTATAACATTGTCTGTAAACTTTCGTTCACCTGACAATAGTATATGATCTGGAAATCTACATTCACTTGTCTATGTTTCATTATATATAAAGCTACAATCACTTGACAAATTATGTTACGGTATTACTGCTCAAGTAAATTGGTACTTTACCAACATCTTTACATAAGCATTTTACTCAAGTATATATGTAGGGAACGTATATACTACTATTACTTAAGTAGAGACATTGGTAATATATATACTAGTATTACTTATGTATAGACATTGGCAATGCGTAAACGTGTACTGTCATTGCTTAAGTAGAAACATTGGTAATATATATACTATTATTACTTACGTATAAACATTGGCAATGCATAAACGTGTACTATTATTACTTAAGTAGAGACATTGGTAATATATATACTAGTATTACTTATGTATAGACATTGGCAATGCATAAACGTGTACTGTCATTACTTAAGTAGAGACATTGGTAATATATATATTATTATTACTTATGTATTGACATTGGCAATGCATAAACATGTACTATTATTACTTAAGTAGAGACATTGGTAATATATATACTAGTATTACTTATGTATAGACATTGGCAATGCGTAAACGTGTACTGTCATTACTTAAGTAGAGACATTGGTAATATATATACTATTATTACTTATGTATTTACATTGGCAATGCATAAACGTGTACTATTATTACTTAAGTAGAGACATTGGTAATATATATACTAGTATTACTTATGTATAGACATTGGCAATGTATAAACGTGTAGTGTCATTACTTAAGTAGAGATATTGGTAATATATATATACTAATGTTACTTATGTATAGATATTGGCAATGCATAAACGTGTACTATTATTACTTAAGTAGAGACATTGGTATTATATATACTAGTATTACTTATGTATAGACATTGGCAATGCATAAACGTGTACTGTCATTACTTAAGTAGAGACATTGGTAATATATATACTATTATTACTATTATAGAGACCTTGGCAATGCATAAACATGTACTATTATTACTTAAGTAGAGACATTGGTAATGTATATACTAGTATTACTTATGTATAGACATTGGCAATGCATAAACGTGTACTGTCATTACATAAGTAGAAACAACAGTAACATATATACAATTATTACTTAAGTAGAGACATTGGCAATGCATAAACATGTACTATCATTACTTAAGTAGAGACCTTGACAATGCATAAACATATACTATTATTACTTAAGCAGAAACAATGGAAATATATATATACTATTATTACTTAAGTAGAGACCTTGGCAATGCATAAACATGTACTATCATTACTTTAGTAGAAACAATGGTAACATATATACTATCATTACTTATATAGAGACATTGGCAATGCATAAACATGTACTATCATTACTTAAGTAGAGACAATGGTAACATATATACTATCATTACTTATATAGAGACATTGGCAATACATAAACATGTACTATCATTACTTAAGTAGAAACAATGGTAACATATATACTATCATTACTTATATAGAGACATTGGCAATGCATAAACATGCACTATCACTACTTAAGTAGAGACCTTGACAATGCATAAACATGTTCTATTATTACTTAAGTAGAAACAATGGTAACATATATACTTTTATTACTTAATTAGAGACCTTGGCAATGCATATACATGTACTTTCATTACTTAAGTAGAAACATTGGTAATATATATACTAGTATACTTAAATAGAACCATTGGCAATGCATAAACATGTACTATTATTACTTAAGTAGAGACCTTGACAATGCATAAACATGTTCTATTATTACTTAAGTAGAAACAATGGTAACATATATACTTTTATTACTTAATTAGAGACCTTGGCAATGCATATACATGTACTTTCATTACTTAAGTAGAGACCTTGACAATGCATAAACATGTTCTATTATTACTTAAGTAGAAACAATGGTAACATATATACTTTTATTACTTAATTAGAGACCTTGGCAATGCATATACATGTACTTTCATTACTTAAGTAGAAACATTGGTAATATATATACTAGTATACTTAAATAGAACCATTGGCAATGCATAAACATGTACTATTATTACTTAAGTAGAGTCAGTGGTAGCGTATATACTATTGTACTAAAATAGAAACATTGGTTGCGTATATACTATTATATAAAAAATAGAAACAATGGTAGCGTATATACTATAATACTATAAATATTTCTACCTATGTATAATACTACATATGTATATACATTATCTACACAAATGTAATGGAATATACGTTACCTATATATATCTACTTAAATATTTCAATATACACGTTACCAACATATTTACTTAAGTATAATTGATGTGGTAACATATATATTCACTGTATATATTATGTAACTTACACCACATCTACTTTATATATAATAAATGTAATATATGTACGTTATTAACACATTAGGATAATAGTATATACGCGACTGATATCCACTTAACCCTTTACTCCATAGATACGCGTTTTCCCGCACCAACCACAGAAAGCCTTTGAAAACAGTGCAGGAAGAGTTCAGATTGCTCATAACGAGCAATCTGAACACTTCCTGCACTGTTTTCCACTCTGTCAGTTAATATAAACATAATTCACCAAATAATTCAAAAGCCTTCTATATTAGGTGTTCAAAGGTGTCAAAAGGCGTCTATATGAAGTAAAGGGTCAAATATAGTAGTATGTATACGTTAAAAACATATATATTTGGTATAACAATATATACATTACCAATATCTTAACTTAAATGAAGTAGTTTATATCCCATTAAACTACAAATAGTTTAGTAGCTAGTATATACGCTAACCAACATAATATAAAAATTATACTAAATATCTACTATTCACCAATGTATGCATTATCTACATATTTACAAAAGGTAAATAGTATACATATACTCTACTTATATCTTTACAAAAAGTAAATAGTATATAAATCTACGCTTCTTACATCTCTACAAAAAGTAAAAAGTATTTCCGTTACTTATATCTTTACAAAAAGTAAATAGTATATAAATCTAAGCTTCTTACATCTCTACAAAAAGTAAATAGTATTTCCGTTACTTATATCTTTACAAAAAGTAAATAGTATATAAATCTACGCGTCTTACATCTCTACAAAAAGTAAATAGTATTTCCGTTACTTATATCTTTACAAAAAGTAAATAGTATAAAAATCTACGCTTCTTACATCTCTACAAAAAGTAAATAGTATTTCCGTTACTTATATCTTTACAAAAAGTAGATAGTATATATATGTTACTAACATCTTTACAAAAAGTAGATCTGTGTCACCAACATCTGTGTTTGTTATGCATTAAATAATTTAACAAATATTAAACACAGAGGACATGCTATGTTGACCTTTTGTAAGAGAGGAATGGTGCCAAGTAGGTAACACACTGTTAAAGGCCGTGGTGCTGAAACACCTGAGATCAGTAAAATACATTTTATAATTATGTTGAATTTAAATTGTCAGAATACATTAACAATGTACCTCCAACATATTGACACAAGTAAGGCAGTCGCTCTTGGCAAGGCTGTCCGTACCAGTCGTACGGATGTTCCGTTTTCGCGGTTGCGCAGTTTCCGGTAGACACGATGTCTGCATTCCAATTCTGACAACCAACGTCATCTCCGTTATCCCAGCTCCATGTGCCTTTGGAGTTTTTGTTGAGTCCAATCCAGAATAATCCAGCGGTTCTTTCAAATAAAATGAAGTTCGGTTGTACCATTAAAGTATAGTATACTTTGTATATTGAAAGAAGTAAACTGGCATATTAATTGTTTGGGTCTAATTAAATTGAAATAAATTATAATAAGAGGAACTTATTAAGTATTCTTCATTGTCGCGACGATAATATTACGACTTTAGGTGTGAAAAATCATAACTACTTTACCAGTAGCCTGACATAACAAGAAAGGTCTCATTGATAGCAGCATTAATTAAAGCATAGATTTTACTATACTCAATGTTGAACGGTTTGTCGATTAGCTTGTGTCAAAGATGATCAATGACGATTTTTTATTTAATTATTTTTAATCATATTTGACCCTTGCTGTTCTAAACGGTAACAACGAGACTGCTCAGTCTAAACGGTAAACAGCGAGACTGTTCTAAACGACAAACAGCAAGACTTACCTTAACGGCAATCGGCGAGACTGTTCTAAACGGCGAATAGCGAAATGGTTCTAAACGACGAACAGCGAGACTGTTCTAAACGACAAACAGGGAGACTGTTCTAAATGGCAATCAGCGAGACTGTTCTAAAGGACAGACAGCGAGACTGTTGTAAACGACAAACAGCGAGACTGTTCTAAACGGCAATTAGCGAGACTGTTCAAAACGACGAACAGCGAGACGGTTCTAAACGACAAACAACGAGAATGTTCTAAACGACAAACAGCGAGTCTGTTCTAAACGTGAAAACAGCGATAGAGACTGTTCTAAACGGTAAACAGTGAGACTGTTCTAAACGGCAAACAGCGAAACTGATATAAACGGTAAACAACGAGACTGTTCTCAACTGTAAACAGCGAGATGATGAAGACAAGTTTGGCTCGACCATAAGGGTTTATCAGTTTGTTTGATTTTATTTTAAAAGAAATGAGTAACAAGTTAAATCAGATGAATGACTTGGACCCCTGGCTTTTTTTAAGTTATTGTATAAATACGCCTGACATGTTTGTTAATATCCCGCCTTAATGAATGTGCTTTTATTAAACAATTAAGCTAATCAAGCAACATGTAAAACCGTCCAATGTCATTTTATTAAAACGTTCTTAGTTTGTAATTGTAATGTTTAAATAGTACGTAAGTTTGCTATACAATTGGGCTATTTTAAATGTTTACGCTACGTTACATTGCATTACATGCACTTATATGAAGTTGAATGTAGCAGATTGAAATGAAGTTCATATATTCTATATCTATTTCACTTTCTATTCACTTAAAAAGGTGTTTCATTGTAACTATATATGCCTTAAATTAAATTCAACTTACTCTTGAAGGACGTTGTGTAACTCAAGATCGGGTACAGTTGATAGATCGTACAGCGTTGCTAAGTGTCCTCCAGTCTGTGCGCAACTTGTTTGCGCGTCGTGCCATGCCGTCTGCGTTAGGTTGAGGACATATCGCCTCGGCGTGCTGTAGTCCTCGAGTCCTGTAAGACACGATATATATATATATACATTGTTTGATTTCAATCAGGGTTCTAAGACTTTTATATGTAAAGAGAATCTGACTTTAAAACCTAATTTTGTTATTCTCTTTTTGAATATACATACTGATGTGTATATTCTTGGCACAAACACTCGCATTTTTATAATATAAATGCTACCAAGTAGATATAGAGAAGAAAAAAAAAGTAACTAATTCAAATTTTGTGAACGCTTGCGTATTCGCGCAAAATCAAGCAAATTATCGTTTTCACATTCATCTCAGGAATACAGATCAAAACTGTTTACTTTGCAAAATGATATTCTCGACAAAACGAGACCGCTCCCTACTACTGGTCACTATGCACCGTTTTGTGGTTGGCAATATATACGGTTTCAGAATCCAGTGAAATGTTTTTCGTGAAAGGGTAGGGTTTATAGTTTGACCTGTAGCGAAATGATGGCTGCATGTCAAATATGCGTATATATTATAACATCTACATTTTCCACTATCCAGTGCGTGTGATTTTTCTACAACGAATATGAGTCATTCATATTTGATCTATATTTTACCTTCCTCGTCAGTAATTTAGTTACTTAGTATACTAATTTATTTAACTCGACTGCGAAGAAAGATTAAAGCTTATTTGAATCGCTTTCGAGTCCGCTTCTCATTTGACACAGTTTCAAAAGTGCTAATATTTTCGTCAAAACAACGATTTAGCATATTGTAAAACTCTTATAACTTTATGCTTACCATTTAAATAATTACTGTTTAAAATAAGTATCCAGATTCCTAGTCCAGCAATATCATCCATTCTCATGTTTACTCATAGTCAATGCCAGGATATATGTTTGACATATTAATACAAACCATTCAAATTAGAAATAAATATCCAGTCAAAAGTAAGTCCAGTCAAACGAAACAGTCTTATATTTGCTCATGATACGTCAAACTATATATAGTCACATGCAAAACTACGATATCCATTCATTCGTTCAGGATCTTCTGTTTTACTTTGTCCGTTCTTATTACGGGAAATAGAACCAACAATTCTAAGGAAACTTAAGCTTTGCATTAGAATCCCTCCATCACACACACTTCACAAAGTCTAATACTTTCTAACCTTTAACGTTTCCGTATTGGGACTGGAGCAACATCAGCATGGCTGCATAGACATTGGCTATCGCTGACTTTCCAGTGACCAAACTCTATGTATTGACGCCATTAATTAATATCTGGTGAGCTTTTGCATCTCCTAGTTTGTTATAAAATAAGTTTTATATAGATATACACATATTTAAAACGTCGTCTTCTTCTTTTTCTTCTTCTTCTTCTTCTTTTTCTTTTTCTTTTTCTTTTTCTTGTTCGTAAAACGTAATGTAAAAAGTCAAGGAACGATAGCCATATGTTTTGATTTGAAATGGAGTCATATTATGGAAATAGAACAATATTTCCCTCATACAGGATAATTACATCAGCCGTTTAACCAGGGTGATGAATTTCTATTTTTAATCAGCCATTCATTGAAATGGCCAGAAACAACATTAAACATTATTGTTTTACGCTTGTTTGAGTTTTAATATTTCTAGGAAACATGACATATTATATATGGTATACCCAGTGTTACTGGTGGAAAGATGAGGGTCTAAATGAAACCGAGTATAACCACCGTCCGTCCGTCCGCATGTAACTGGTAAACTTTATCGCATACCGTTTGATCCGAGTGAGACTCGAATCCACGACCTATGTGATGAGTAAATGAACGTCAGATGGCAATGACAACGCCTGAAGTTGATCTTTTGGCCACAGAGAATCCACTAGTTCTAAGAAACACGACCTCAGCCGAGCGGGTGACAGTCGATCGTTAAATGACGGCGCCTTGGACCACTCGGCCATGGATTGTTATTAAACTGTTTATACTGTTAACAAATGTTCACGAAACATTTTGTCATTAATAGATGCTGTACGATCTGGTCTGGACAGTTTTATTTTCATGTAGGTACGAACCTGATGGGTCAGTTATTATTGGAAATTACTCGTCAGATTTGACCATGTCGAAACAATAGATATTTAAGTGTTGTTTGTTGTTATTTTTGTATGGCGTAAATACCACAGCGTGGTCTAGTGGTAGAGCGTCCGCCTCGCATGCGGAAGGTCGTGGGTTCAATCCCCGGCCGGGTCATACCAAAGACTTTAAAAATGGTACTGGAAGCTTCCTCGCTTGGCGCTCAGCATTTAGAGGACAGTTCTACGTCTGGTCGGCCCGGAGTCAGTATAATTTGGGGTATCATACCACGTGTCTGCGGCTTGATACTCCAGTGTGACAGCGCTCAGAATACTGTCTCAAGTAGACAACGTCGCGATATGACTGAAAAACTGTTGAAAGCGACGCTAAACACCATACAACAACAAAAACAATTGTATTGCGTAAACTGCGATTTTCGACACATAACCTGGATGAACTATTTAAGTTTTAGATACATGTGTATTGACTGGCAACCTTTATCTAGACACGCTGGATGCTTGCTACATAACACAGACGTGACAGTAATGCCCCGGTCGATATCTGAGGAAATTGAATTCCAGTAAACATGCCAAACATGAATACGTCGTAAATACGAGCTTCATAAAATCCCTTTGACTGGCCGATGTATCATTCAAATTGAATGCGTATTGGAGCAATTTCACACAACATGGAATAATTTAAAAATACTTCCAATTAACTATAATCAATAGATCTGTGCCTGGTGTGTGAGACAAAGGAGAGTCATGAGAAAATATTTATCTTTTTTAAGTTCAGCTCACTGTCTTTGAAACACACGTGTAATATTTAATTTCGATATTTGACTTTCTTTGAAGTTCAAAAGCTTTGAAAGCGTTTTATGTTGATGCCCTGATAAACCCCTGTTGTAATTATCGTTCGTTCGTTCGTTCGTTCGTTCGCGTTCGTGCGTGCGTGAGTGCGTTCGTGTATTCATTCATTCATTCATTCATTCATTCATTCATTCATTCATTCATTCATTCATTCATTCATTCATGTACATTCATACACCCATCCATCATACATCCATCACTCACTCACTCACTCACTCACTCACTCACTCACTCACTCACTCACTCATTCACTCACTCACTCACTCATTCATTCATTCATTCATTCATTCATTCATTCATTCATTCATTCATTCATTCATCCATTCATTCACATTCATACATCCATCTATCAATCATTCAATCATTCATTCATTCATCTATACATTTATTCATTCATTATTTTCATTCATTCATTCACTGAAATTTCAATACACAACAGTCTGCAAATGAATTGTGTATTTGGTTAAATCACACTTAATAAACACTAAATTTTGTTTTCAAGGGCTTTAACCGTTGTATAATGAATGATCTCCCAGTCAGTGTTTATTGCCAACTATGATAATTAAAACTATTGTCATATTATAGGCAACTACATAGACGACAACTTTGAAAACGATTTTTTTCTCATTTTTAGCTCTACTGGGCAAAGGCAAGCAGGGCTTATGTCATGGTAAATTAGCCGTCGTTCGTCGTCGTCCGTCCGTCCTTCCGTTTACTTTTTTCTTGTAGACGTGACAGACAGCACCTTCATTTTTTATTGAATCCTCACCAAACTTGCACAGTAGTTATATAACAACATGATCTCGGACGAGTTCTTTAACCAGCTTGATTCGACTACAAATGCCCCCGCCAAAGGAGTTATAAGAACATTTTAAGTGCAATTAAAAATTAAAAAAAAAAGCAGTTTCTCTGAAAGTTCAGGGCCTGTATCTTATAATTTTACATGTAGCATCTGTTACCAGTAGAGCGATCCAGGTCCACTTCTTGTTTCTCTCGTGAATCACGTGGAACTTGTTATCTCACAATTAAGTGTATCAACTGGAATTGTATTAACTATTGATTTTATAAAACGAGCTTTCGAACTATGACTACAAATAATATTTAGAAAAGAAAACAAAAAAAACGAATTGACATTTCCTTATTGCTTTTTTTTCTAGTATGCGGATTTCATTCATTCTATACTTTTTCACACGTTTACAAAATAAACGCCTTTCAACCTTGCAGCCATTTACCAGAGTTATGCCCCTTCACAAAGCAGAACCGAAATTAAAGTTCTGTATGCGTACTGGGATATTTCAAATTTCATATTCACATATTTATTCTTTATTTCCTCCAATGGTAGAGAAGAGTACAAGCTTATACATCTATACACTGATACATTTATACACTTATACATTTATACACTTATACATTTATACAATATGAAAGAACATACAACTTGACAGAAGTATCGTTACATTTTTTTACATATTTCTGGAGGACTTCACGAAAATAATTTTGCAAGAAGTAAGACAGCTGTTTGACATTGGGATCTCACATCCGGTCTATCCCGACACAATTGCCGCACACGACATTGTTTTAGATTATTAATAACCTGGCATTCTTCCATCATAGAGGAGAGTCTTGTGGGCAATATACTAATTTGCATATATCTTCTGTTTTAAAATAATTTTCAAAGCGTACTCGCTTGTGCTTGCTTGCTTGCCGGATGGAAATTGTGGCGTAACCGCACACATCTGCTTTTATATGATCTAACAAATCATACAGAATGTTGGGCGTCTGATAAAATACTTCACACACTACAACGGCGCCCACATTATTATATTAATTGACTTTTACTGTAATTCTAACTTTTACTTCCCATTAAACGCTGCAGGAACTGCAAACATTCATTTCATTAAATTTTGCTGCACATTTCCGGTTATATTACACTAAATGGTTACATGATATAAATGACAATAAATATTTCAATTCATTGTTTCTGGTTTAGTGGAGAAAAATATTTCAACAACGTATTTGTAAATCTCAACTACAATCTTTTTATTAATATATACAGTTTCATGTTTTTATCTCTGCAAGCCATTTCCACATACGCAATTGTGCGTTGCCCTTTTTCTGTCATCGTCCGTTAGTAACACTACATGTACCTCTCTGAATCCCCAGTCTGAATCCTCTTCGCCAATTATACTCAGACTTCACATGGTCACATGATGGATGATTCTGATGTGTATGCGACTATACAGAAGAAGTTTTTGCCTAAAATTCAAGATGGCCATCGTTACTAAAAATAGTAAACACTTTAAATATAAATTTTCTTCTCAAGAACAAATCAATATCATATTGAAAATTCTAAATTAAAAATGATCACTAGATATCAAACTGATTTGAACATGTGATGTCACTGGGGTCAAAATTATGATACAAGGAAAGGTCCCCAAAAGGACTTTTTGAGAAAATACATAAAATGTCAGGTACATAAAATGTCAGGTGGCGGGTTAGCTGCTCCGTTCAGTATACTTCGTTTAGAAGAGACTTTAAATGTGTGCAAGTCAGTGTTGCTCCGTAAAGGAACTTTGGTTTTTACATATAAGTGATAGAAATGGAGATTTAGTCCATTAAAAAAATGAAAATATGTTATAATAAGATGAGCGGCGTAGATTTATCGGTATATATACATGTACTGAACGGAACAGCTAACCCGCCACTTTTGTATTTCCAATATCTTCGCAAAAATGTTGCGTAGAGTTATTAATATTTTACACGACATAAAAAGACCGTTACGTATTGATTTTACATCGCCCAAATGTTCTTTTTTATTCAATTTCAAATTTCAAGGAAATTGCTTTAATATATTTTTCAGAAAATACTTTATGTGCTAGGTACATAAAATGTCAGCTGGCGGGTAAGCTGTTCCGTTCATTATATATAAGATTGATAAACAGGCCTAATTGGCTAAAGCAAAAAAAGTCATATTACAAGACCGGGAATAACTGAATGAACTCTGTCACACAAAATGTGTATCACTTGAGAGATAATCAATTATTTGTCTTACTCCAGCATTCTTTTAAAGGCGCGGAGAAGCTTGAAATTACATTAGTTTCAATCTAAACTGTTAAAAATAAAACGTCTTAGCTACAAGTCAAAGTTTCGTACCTTGGACCACCCCCACCACCCACCAAAAAAAAAATAATATATTTATGAGTTTTATGATTATAATATTTTATTTTTATTAATATGTTCATTATTTGGGGGGGGGGGGGGGGGGGGGAATGTAATTATTTTTTTTATAACGACATATTTATAAAAACTTTTTTTTTTCAAATGAGCATACACTTTTTTGTTGAGGTAGGGGGTACTAGGTACGATACTTTGACCTGTGAACTTAGCCGCTTCTATATGCAAGCGGAGTGTCCACAGATCCTACTGGACCTCTTGATGTATTTTACAGTTTATTTACCTGACACAATTGAAGTATATATATATCTTTTTTTAATAGTTTTGTGTTTCTATACATGTCACATGTTTATAATTGAAATAACACATTCGATCCCAAAACACATTTATTCAACTCCGCAAAAGTCCGGTCCACCACCGCCGTCCACGGTCACTTATAAACATACACCCAGTTTCTTCAACAAACATTATTTGAAACCACCACTGGCAGCCAGAGATTAAACTTTCTTTATAAGATTTTGTCTGCGTGATTAGCAGACGTCATTACATATTTACTGCATAATCACAAAGATAACGTGACGGTTACGGGTTTCTTTTATTTGCAACAAGCACGGATCGAACAACAGTGTGTTTGAATATTTATAACCTGTTTGCATGCCAGTTCCAATGTCGAGTAAATTAGATTGTAGCTTACAATATGGCGAAGGGAAGCAGATTAATAAAGCATGAACATAGACATTACTTCATGATTCACAAGATACGGTTAAAGCGTATAAATCTAATATGCTAGAGCGATACGCGACAGGCTTAATAAACAGAGGAGCTAACATGTGTGCTTATTTAGTATTGAATTTATTAAACAAGTTGACAAAATATTATGAGAGGCTCTCATTTTGTCAATGCGTTTGATAAATTCAATAATAAATGAGCACGAATGTAAGATACGTTTATTACATAACTCAGAAAAATAGTACAATTTTACCATTTATTTAATATAGCCCTATCATGTCTATAAGGAACGAAAAAAAAGTCTGGTATATTTGTTTCCGTAATTCGTCGTATGGCGTATACCACCCTGTCCAACGTGTAAGTTACATAAACGGCAACTAAGCCGCATTTACGGTGATTACTACCCACGATAAACCGAACAATGAGGTAAGAAAACCCCTTTATTTTAGTATTACTATTTCGTTTTTAAATTAAATGTTCATTCCGTCACTTTTCTTGAATATTTGAGGAAACGGTAATGTTCCCTTTCAAAAGCACATGCTCGCTTGAAACTTAAATATAATGCCGCTCGTATCGGTTATATCTTTAATTTAAAAACGAAATAATAATACAAAAATAAAGAGGTTTCCCACCTCACTGCCCAACCGTGTGCACAAAAATGGAAGGAAGTACCGGTTAATCGTGTGTAGTTATCACTGTAAATGCGGCGTAGTTACCGTTTATGTAACATAAAAGTAAAAATGTATGAGGTTACACTATATTATATATGTATGAGATCACACTATATCATATATGTATGAGGTCACACTATATATTATATATGTATGAGATCACACTATATCATATATGTATGAGGTCATACTATATATTATATATGTATGAGATCACACTATATCATATATGTATGAGGTCACACTATATTATATATGTATGAGGTCACACTATATTATATATGTATGAGATCACACTATATTATATATGTATGAAGTCACACAATATTATATATGTATGAGGTAACACTATATCATATATGTATGAGGTCACACTATATCATATATGTATGAGATCACACTATATCATATATGTATGAGGTCACACTATATCATATATGTATGAGGTCACACTATATCATATATGTATGAGGTCACACTATATCATATATGTATGAGATCACACTATATCATATATGTATGAGATCACACTATATCATATATGTATGAAGTCACACAATATCATATATGTATGAGGTCACACTATATCATATATGTATGAGGTCACACTATATCATATATGTATGAGGTCACACTATATCATATATGTATGAGGTCACACTATATCATATATGTATGAGGTCACACTATATCATATATGTATGAGATCACACTATATCATATATGTATGAGTTCACACTATATCATATATGTATGAGGTCACACTATATCATATATGTATGAGATCACACTATATCATATATGTATGAGATCACACTATATCATATATGTATGAGGTCACACTATATATTATATATGTATGAGATCACACTATATCATATATGTATGAGGTCACACTATATTATATATGTATGAGATCACACTATATTATATATGTATGAAGTCACACAATATTATATATGTATGAGGTCACACTATATTATATATGTATGAGGTCACACAATATTATATATGTATGAGATCACACTATATCATATATGTATGAAGTCACACAATATCATATATGTATGAGATCACACTATATCATATATGTATGAGGTCACACAATATATTATGTATGTATGAGGTCACACTATATTATATATGTATGAGATCACACTATATCATATATGTATGAAGTCACACACTTTATCATATATGTATGAGGTCACACTATATTATATATGTATGAAGTCACACTATATCATATATGTATGAGGTCACACTATATATTATATATGTATGAGATCACACTATATCATATATGTATGAGGTCACACTATATATTATATATGTATGAGATCACACTATATCATATATGTATGAGGTCACACTATATTATATATGTATGGTTCACACTATATTATATATGTATGAAGTCACACAATATTATATATGTATGAGGTAACACTATATCATATATGTATGAGGTCACACTATATCATATATGTATAAGGTCACACTATATTATATGTATGAGGTCACACTATATCATATATGTATGAGATCACACTATATCATATATGTATGTGGTCACGCTATATCATATATGTATGAGGTCACTATATCATATATGTATGAGGTCACACTATATCATATATGTATGAGGTCACACTATATTATATATGTATGATGTCACACTATATTATATGTATGAGGTCACACTATATCATATATGTATGAGGTCACACTATATTATATATGTATGTGGTCACGCTATATTTTATATATATGAGGTCACACTATATCATATATGTATGAGGTCACACTATATTATATATGTATGAGGTCACACTATATCATATATATATGAGGGCACACTATTTTTTATATGTATGAGGCAAATTGGTATGAATATAAAATGTCGAAACTCTGCATATCTAAGGGTGTCAAGATCCTAGGTTTATTCTGCATTTGACAGATGTAATTTTCTTTCCAATTTGTGTGTTTATTTGTTGTTGTTTTTTACATAGAAGGTTAGTCTGGAATAGTCCTTCTTGTTTAACGCCTTAAAACCTTTATGTGATGTTACATATGTAAAATATTTATATTTATGTACCATATTTCAAAGGTATTATGAATTACTTCAATGTATTTAATCTATTAGGCCTATAATAATACCTTCATGCAAGCGCAGATGTGAAAATATTGCTTATGGTAACATTAATCAATTCAAACTGATATGTATTGCACCAGACAGTAAGCCACATATTTACAAGTTGCACAGATCCTACCAAAACTGCAAGCATATGCCACATATGATGATCATATGAGATCAATAAAGTCACACGCATCATCTTTTATATGTGAATTAAATGTGGTTTTAAATTCCTGTGTTACCAAAATAAATTTGCCGTTATGTTGTTCTATAAATGATTAATTAAAAAAACGCCTACTTTGTTTCAGAAAATTTATCGATTATTATTGACATACTTTCTCCTAAGCAACGTCATAGCAATCCGCTATTTTTCAATTTTGTAATACATGTACCGGAAGTGATACCCGAACAGAATTTTCAATCTTATTTAAAATATACAATATTTATTGGGGCTACAGCTTGTGTTCTTGATCAATTTGACAAATCTTCAATGACTTTTTCGTTTTACGTTGTCAGCTTGTATGGACTAAAAATGCCAGCAATACCAAGTAGGTTACTTAACATACATTCATCAAGCCAATCTCTCCCAGAATTCCCTTTTCCTCCATTCACCTTTATCCAAACATTAGAACATTCTGGTATGTGTCACTATATGCATAGTATGAAGATGGCTTAAAAGCATATAATTGGCTATAAGAATACAACACGAGTGTCCATGTGAGATAGAAATACATTATGTATCTTACACAAGTTGGAGGTTAGCACAGAAAATTCTGTCCCCTGGTATAAATGTTTTTATGGGGAACTGGGCAGAGCCTCATAACCACCAAAATCGCTTATCTATCGGGACAGAATTGAGGAACAACTGTTTTCGGCAGAAAGCAGAACTTTTGCTTCATTTTCATATCAAGAGATCTGTTTTAAGGTTTGTTTAATTGCGGAATAGAAATTAAAATGTACACCACATAATGAGTATTCAATGATTTAATAAAATAATAAAATAGCATAAAAACTTCATCAAAATTATTAACAACATAATTTTACAAGTTAAGCAAACATCTAGTCTCCTTCACTACAAAAGTACAAACAACCGGACTTTTGTGTATTCATGACCAATGCTGTATATAGAAAAGAACAGAAAACTTGCATCTTCTGTCTCAATGGCAATAATAATAACACGAGAATGATCAATCAATTAGCAAGCTAGTCATTCAAAATTCATAGACAAATGATTTCTTGTAGATAAAACATAAGTTGTACGTTACACTTACTGGTTTATAATGTTTTGATCTTCGATTAAAATCATTGTAGTTCATAATTGAATAACTAAAATAAATTTGTTGTTGTTTTAGTTAAGTGACAGTAAACATATTTCGTAATTAAAAGTATTTCAATAAATTTTGAACAGAAACTGCAGAGAGCCTGGAAAGGGTCCAACTTTGTTGGTTATTTACTTTTGCATTGTAATAAATTTCTATTCTCGAGTTGAACTGAAACAAAGATAATTGAACTCCAAGCAAACTTTTGATACATGAAGTACATACAAATTTTTCACAAATGAAAACAAAGCAGTTGGACTATTTTATTCAAAAGGAATACTCAGTCATTTCCCCCCCTTCTTATATTTCATCTTAGATATCAAAACAATCTGTATTTTCTTCAAGACCAACAAACCATGTGTATCATTTCTACAAAGTTTGATGAAGATCCAACAAATAACTTGAAAGACTAATCGCCCCAAACCAAAGTTTATATAGAGGAGCTACCACACTTATATGTTAATCACTAAATCATAGTTGATTAGTAACATCAGCCCTGCACCAATTCAAGCTAGGTGACAAACAACAAACACCAGTTAGTATCATCAAGAGTGTAAAACTACATTTGCCAGCTCACACTAGCGAGTTGAAGTCGCAATCAAATGTGTAAGAATTTGTATATCTAGTCTAGCAAGGAAGAATAGGTTGCCACTGCATAATTACTCCAAAATCTGAAGAAATATTGTAAATTCAAAGTTGTTTGATCACAAACCAGTCACTCAATCACTAGACGATTTATATATGTCATGATCAATAAGTGCATGTTGCTACAAAATGGATAAAACTGTACCATAAACTGAGATGAACAGTGGAGTGCATGGTCCAGTGGTAGAGCATTAAACAGATGATCGGAGGGTCGTGGGGTCGATCCTCCCCCACGGCTACGTGTGGTGTCCTCCAGCAAGACACTTTTTCCCCAAATGCTTAGTACCGATTCTACCCAGGAAGACGTCAAGCATGATTTGTGTAAGTTGCAATAACTTCGTTTTGCAATCAAAGTAAAATAAATATTTTAAAACTAAACCTAGATGAAATATAAAAGAACAAAACATGGAATGATATTAAGTAGCACTACTTGTTCTACTGCCGCTACGGCAGCTTTTAATATATGGAACTTACTTATTTTAAACATGTAGACATATTGAATTTCCTATACACGTAAGGTTTTGTAAATTCCTTAAATCGTGATTACATAAAAATTTATCACAATATATAAAATGCATTAAAAGCCGACTGTAATAACATAAGCAAGTCATACAATACAAAACTTAACATTTAATTTTTGAAAAGATTAGTGTCTAAGATGTGTCCATTTTTTTTCCTGGTTATACACATATGGGTATCACTCAGGACCTGCTGTGTGTGAGATAAATCTTATAATGAATGTTGTAAGAATCATGTTCTTGTTTAAGATATGTTACAGGGGACTAGCTGTGTGTGATATATGCTATGTTGTCAGAATCACAACCTTGTTTAAGATAATGTATTACTGGGAAGTAGCTCCGGGTGAGACAAATGTTGTTACAGGAGTGATTGTTACTAGAATTGAGATATTGTCATAGTTATGTTACAGGGGACCAGCTATGTTTGAGATATAATATTACTAGGGTGAATGTTGTTTGAATTGCTATCTTGTTAATGTTATGTTACTTTTAAAAACAGTGCAGGAAGAGTTTGGATTTCTCGTAACAAGCAATCTGAACACTTCCTGCACTGTTTTCCACTCTGTCAGTTAATATAAACATAATTCATCCATTACTGATACGTGATGAATTAATGCTTTCAATATTAGAGGTGTCCAAAGGCGTCTATATGAAGTAAAGGGTTAAAATCTGGGGGTCATTTTCAAAATCTGCGGGGTCATCAGTTGACTAGTTTTAAACTTAAATCAACTTGAATAACTGGAGGTACATATTTTACTAAAACAGTTTTACTTCCTGTTTCACACAAATTTCAAAATCAAAACTGCAACTGAAGTTTACAACTTCAAAACAATTAAACTTCAAATGAATGTTTCACTTCTGGCAACAAGTTGCAACAACTAGAAACTAGTTGTCTTTTCCTTCCTAACGGCAGTTTTTTATGATCATGAACTTTTCAAATGTAATGGCCCCAGCTCCAGTGGCCATAACAAGTTGGTTTCAGAGTTATTTTTACAATGATAGCTAAAACAGCTAGCATTGTAAAAATAACGCTGAAACCAACTTGCCATAACAAATATGCGTTAATTTGAATTTCTGTATTTTGAAGATTGAGTCATAGTGGACGCACTGAACAAATCTGATTGCGTCAAATGAGATTTAATTGCGTCAAAAACGCAAGAAACGCGCTCTGGAGAAAACACTATAGAAGCATGTTCTTGTTATGGTTTTGTTACAGTGGACCAGCTATGTGTGAAATATGATATTACTAGTGTGAATGTTGTTAGAATCATAAACCTTGTTATGGTTATGTTACTGGGCACCAAATGTGTGCGAGATATGTTACTGGTTGTTGTTAGAATCACAACCTTGTTATGGTTATGTTACTGGGCACCAGCTGTGTGCGAGATATGTTACTGGTTGTTGTTAGAATCACAACCTTGTTATGGTTATGTTACTGGGCACCAGCTGTGTGCGAGGTATGTTACTGGTTGTTGTTAGAATCACAACCTTGTTATGGTTGTTACTGGGCATGCGGTGTGCGAGATATGTTACTGGTTGTTGTTAGAATCACAACCTTGTTATGGTTATGTTACTGGGCACCAGCTGTGTGCGAGATATATGTTACTGGTTGATGATAGAATCACAACCTTGTTATGGTTATGTTACAGGGCACCAGCTGTGTGCAAGATATATATTACTGGTTGATGATAGAATCATCTTCTTGTTATGGTTATGTTACAGGGGACCAGCTATGTGTGAAATATGATATTACTAGAGTGAATGTTGTAAAGTTGCGATCTCGTTATGGTTATGTAACTGGGTACCAGCTGTGTGCGAGATATATATTGTTGCTGAACATTGTTAGAATGGCAATCATAGTATATATAGCTATGACATATCCATGGTACCCAACAGCATGAGATAAAATTTCATTTTTATGTTGCTTGAAACCAACTAGATGAGATAACTTATTTACTGACTGTTGTTGTTAGAATCATGATCCTTAAAACCAGAGAAGTGCTATATTTACATTAAAAACACACACGCAGCAATTTCATACCTCTTAAATGACATGTAAATTTTTACTAAAAATATGTATGACTTAAAATGTTTTCAATAATTTTGAAAATATTCAAAACTACAGCAATTTTTAATGAAATATCGTGACTTTGATCAAGGTAGTTTCAATCACTTCAGTGTAAGTAACTATAAATTACAAAACAAAATGTCACAGTCTTGATTACAGAACTTCAACATTTGTTTAGAATAAGGCCTTGTTTGTAAAAAGTTATCGTGACTAATGATCCGATTGTTCCCAATTTGTCCTTTTCAAAATAATTGCACACACAAAGCTGAAATCACTCAAAGCCCTTTAATATCAGATTTATGTTACTTCCCAGATATCACATCCGCAGGTATCACAATCAGAATCTGCTATAAAGTTTCTGTTACAATATCAGGAAGAACATTTAGAAAAGCATCTGCTCCTCCAGGATAAGTCATCTTGTAGGCTCACTGTGTCCGTAGCATTTTGTTCTGTAACACAAAATAGCAGGAAAAAATTACACCCATCATCAAAGTTGATGCAATGTACTACATGTATATTCAAGTTGTGCTTACACATTTGACTATTTCTGTTTACATTTTACTTTATTCGACAATAATCAAGGATTATAACTGACTCAGCTGGGCTTGAACCCGTAACCGCAGTAGTGGGAGGTCAGTGATTTAGAGACAGTGTCATAGGACTCAATTGAAAATAATGCTACAGAAAATTAAAATAAAAATTAAATTGAAAGTTTTCTTTATGTTTTTTTTTCATTCCCCAGATTGCAAATATGGTTAAAAAAATCAGATCTAAGATAAAGATCTATCCATTGTTTTGCTAGATATTCATGTCTATTATAAGTTATTATTAACTTATTATATATCTCAACTTCAGGTTATGCAAATATTTAAATTTATATATAGAAGTTCTCATATACATGTATCTAAACTGGGTCTGATTAGCTCAGGAGTTATCACGTCTGACTATCAATCCAGGGTCGTGAGTTTGAATCCCCGCCTGGCCACAGTCTCCGTGATGGTTGATATACGACATTGCGTCTCATTGTCATTCGTCTCCCATCGCTGGTTCAAGTGAGAAAGTTATCAATTACTTGCTGAGATAGGGTGTGCTTAAGTACTGGTTAACCTTTCAGGATCCCAGGAAACAGTGGTTAGGTTAACCGATCATCTGTTAGCTCTCAATGGCATAAAAATGATGCTAAATATTCAATCAATCAATCAATCAATCATACATCTAAAAGTTATTATGTGTCTGAGAAAGATGTTGATAATGTATAAGTTATCATATATCTGAAAAAAATATATAGATAATAAGTTCTTATATATCTTGACGACACATAAGTTAAATGTTATTATAAATCTAAGTAATGTATAAGTTAAATTTTATTAAATATCTAAGTAATGTACAAGTTATAATATATTATATATCTAAGTAATGTATAAGTTATAATATATTATATATATATATATATATATATATTAGTATTGTATAAGTTATAATATATTATATATCTTATTAATGTATAAGTTATAATATATTTTATATCTGATGAATGTATAAGTTATAATGTTTTATATATTTGAGGAATGCGAAATTTATGATGCATTTAATGATCTTGTATAGATTAACTTCAAGTGTTATAAAAGTTTTATATTTAATTAAATAACATTATTGTATATTTTATACCTCCAATTCAGGAGAGTTACACGACTATCAACTATGAACCGGTTAAATATGTGGTAATTGATATCCACTTACATTTGAACATAATAATTATGATAAATTGCAACAACTTAATGCAACAAAGTAGATCTGTGTATATCACTTGGAAAGATCCCTAAAATGAACGACAACCCACAGTGACAAGCTTCTCTCCCCTTGTATTAATTTCTTTTAAAATTTTGTTAATGTTTAAAAATCGTGAACACTATGTAAATTAATAAGTCTATAAATTTTGAAAAAATGTTATTCATAATATATATGAGAAATGTATATTTATATAAAATTAGTTTCTTACATAACGAAGCAATATTTAAGTTCTAATTTTTTATAATATTTGAGGAATGTTGTTGTTGTATGGTGTTTACAGTGAAGCTTTCAAACTTTTTTCAGTCATACCCTGACAGTGTTTACTTGAGACAGTATTCTGGAGTGTCATGCCACTGATACATTGTATGATACCCCACCCAGTCACATTATACTGACATCAGCCCAACCAGACCTAGAACTATCCTCTAAATACTGAGCGCCAAGTGAGGAAACTTCTAGTACCATCTTTCAAGTCTTTGATATGACCAGGCCAGGGATGGAACCCAAGGCCTTCAACATGAGAGGGGGATGTTCTATTAATAGAACACTGCTGCGATACTGTGTAAAAGTTATAATCTTGATCATTTATAAGTTATATAAAAGTTTTTGATGTCTGTTAAAGTAAGGTACCTGTTTTATATGTCTGCATATAAATGTATCAGTTATACTTTCTCATAAATAATTAAAACTATAATATAATAAATATCTAATCAATGTCAGAGTTATTACATATCTAAATATAAATAAAAGTAACTAGTTATTATATATCTTAGTGATGTAAAAATCACAAATATGTAATAAAACATAAAAATACACTGCATTATGCAGATATTATGTTAGACATACGTCTATGATCTTCTGCTTCTTGATCCTGTCTCTCTATAATATCACCTGCTATTTTCTTAAACAACACATCTGAAATGAAGACATAATGTCTATTTTTATCAAAAATGATAGTCTTGCCAAGAAAGTAAAAAGCAAAAATACTGCTCAAGGAAAAAAGCAATGTCACATAAGGACCATGACCTTATTGCACTCTCCTGACATTATCTGACTGTTTTTTATTGCCAGACTGGTCATTGTCAATTATTTTTAGTAAATTTCCTCGAAAGAAGTGGTTTATTTTACTACAATCAAATTCCCAATAAAACATCTTCAGGATATTTCAATGGCAAACCACATTAATTTATTGAACACAGCATTTGATTTATTTTTAGTTACAGTGAGCTTGACCTGGAAGGCAATGACCCCAAAAGCAATTTTAGACTTAGACTTAATTTAGATATATATATGTTAAATATCATTAGTGTATCTAAAAGGGAACTAAAATTAAGCAGAAACCATTTTTGTTTCTTTTATACTATGTAGTAGTGACCTTGACATTGAGCTAATGACCTCATACACAATTTCAGGCTTCCCTTTCGTATCAGTAATTTATCAATGCGATGGCATCAAGATATATATCAGTTATTGTGCGAATCATTTTCAGCAAAGGGACACAATTCAGTAAAATTAATTACCTTTAATGGAAAACAGTTGTTTCCCTTCCACTATAATTTCCATATTTTTCAGCTTTGGACTCCAGACTATACAATCTTGTTTTTTTTTCAGCTGAGGTACAAACCCAAATTTTCTTCAGTATAGTTTATATAATTATAGCAATTAGTTTTAATATGAATAGAACACTGCAGTAATTGTACAAGAATCCCAATAGAACCAGCAGCTTTCTGAAAGTTACTGGCAAATTTCTTTTATCCTATGATATCACCATAATAAAGAGATGACGGAATATATTTAAGTTCATTTGGCAGGTAGCGAACTTGGATTTTTACCATTCAAAATAGTTATTAGTCAAATTATACATATGTTATGATTGAAACCTACACAGGGTGTTTTTTTTGGTCAGGTCAAAAACGATTAATAGTACTAAGAGTAGTGCCTTTCCCTGCAACGTTTATTTGGTTTGGCATGAAAAATGCAACAATAGCTCGGCAGAACCTCTCATCTGTTACGTTTTCTTATTCTCACATGATAAACATTGCAGGGAAAGGCTCTCTCTATTTACCGCGATAGTATCTTAGACATTAGACCTCAGAAGGCACTCGTGTTATTGTTGTATAACAAAATTTAGCAATTTCGCTACTTTAAACAGAAATATATAAAATATCTTTTATAGTACTGACCTATATTTTCTCCTGTTTGACTTGAAGTTTCATACAACTCTGATTGAAAATCTGTAAGATAACACAAATCATATCAAATGTTTTGTTTTATTTATTTTTCAATGTTTTGTTTAACACCAATTCAACACATGACAAGTTATATATGGCATGTACAGTGCCAGGCTTCTCCACAGGCCATTTAAGCACAGGGGCACCCCAGCGCATGACTGTCAGCAATGGTATTACCGTAGCACTTGATTTCTTTAACAAAATTTGGCAAAAGCTTACTTTCCCCTAAATCATTATGTTTCTTTGCATATCTTTTCTCATTTTAATACTAAATATGATGACTTTAGCTGATTTATACAAGTTTTACTAGTGAAATATATTTCAATGAGTGCCTTACACAGCGCTTGAAAAAGCGCTGAAGATGTTTACACGCTGTTACCCCAGTGCTTGAATTCCTTCCTGAGGAGAACCCCAAGTGCTATTGGTAAAGGATAGCCTCAGAATGAATCTGGGCAAACCTTGAGTAACTGGCAAACTAATCCATATAACGTTTTTGGACCAAGCTTATAAAATGTTAGTTAAAAATGAGTTTAATTAAAAGACAGAAACTTAAAATGCCATTTTTACAAATCTTTGTAAGAGTTTCATGCAATATTAGTTTTATTATATAGACAACAACAGCTAAATTCATCCAAGTGTGCCATATTGAACAAAGAGTAACGTTTATTTAATAGATCACTTACTTTGCACAAAGTTAAATTCATTATCTCATGAATAAAAATCATTCCATGAATGACAGATGTAGTAGTTTATGTATGCTGCTAGGTTTCAGCCATAACAAACATTTTTAACTTTACAGACAAAATGAAATTTATTTTGTTTTTTGTATTCTATTAGTGTTTTTTTTAACACATGACAAGAGTTTTCCATGACTGTTGGCTAACGTGCTGTCGTCTAATGACCACTTACTTGTCACCACTGTGGCTACGGGTATGAGTTCAGCACACTTAAAAATCCTTATGTGAGAAAGTTTGCCAGTTACTTACAGAAGGACGGCGGTTCTACTCAGATTCATTCTGAGGTCTTTCTCCACCAATAAAACTGGATATGCCATTAAGACTTAATTTTATATAGTCCGAGAAACATTTAAATTATTCTTTGATCTCTATTCTTAATAGACAAATTGTGAATTTGTAGGAAAATGATGCCAGTGTCTATGCTACCTGTAAAATAAATCAACAATGTCGCTCACTCAGAAGACAGAGCATTCCCCACCTCCACCTGTTAGCTAAAGGTCCCGGGTTTGAGTTACGGACAGGCTGTATATTTTTCTCATCATGTTACATACTCAATAATTAGATGTTTAGAAACATACCAGCAGCTAACGGTTCTGCCGCGCTCTTATTAACCTCCCTCTTATTCGGGTCCTCATCCACTATATCCTTCTTTGTACCACACAAATATATTTTACATGACTGGAAAAATAGAAATAGTACATTATATACAGTTTTATAATTATAATGGAATTAAAAATCTAAATGTATCTTACCATAAACATTGAATTAAGACAAGAAATATATCTGTTGACACAAATGCCCCCCACTATTTTTTTTTAAATGTTTTACTAAAAATTAAGTTGAAAAGAGGATTTAACTCCTGTAAAATTTGACAAAGTCAACAAACATCGAATTTGGCCTGTATTTTATAATTATACATTGTATCATAGAAGTAATGGACAGGAAAGCAAATATTCACTATTCTTTGAATGGCAGAGGCATCAAAACAGGTAATAGAAAATACCATCTATGTATATAATTTTTTTTTTCGAATGGGGTTTAATGCCATTTTCAACACATTTCAGGTTGTATATGGCATATCCAATTCACATAAAGTTTTTGGAGCGAGCAGGATTCGAACCTATGACCTTAATGATATGAGGTAAAGGATCTTGAGATGGCGCCTTAGGCCACTTGGCCACGGAGGACCCTTCTATGTAAATAAACATTAAACATTTATTAACAAGGCAGTGGTGCAGAATCCACTTGTAAGCTTCAGCTGAAGTCCCAATCGGGCGAGTAAGAATTTACAAATATTAGTGCAACTACATTTTCGCTGCATAATTATTCCAAAATGATAAAAACATATTGCAAAATCAAAGCCACTCAATTGCAAATTCAACAAACAATAGCTGGTCAACGAAACAACAAACAATAGCTGAATCACGAGACAACAAACAATAGCCGAATCACGATACATTTTATTAATCATGATCTACCAAACATAAATTTTGTAGTTCGACAATGATAAATTCACCAATCACGAATACAGGTGTTTTTGAAGATATAATGTTTATACTGAGACCGCATTTTTTCTCCCCAAAGTATCAAATTTGATCAACATTATGTCAAAAGAAACCATTAGATAATGATTGGGCGCTAAAGACATGGGTGATGTGACAATTTACTAAGGGCTAGTATGTTTTATTGGCCACAAGTCTATCAGAATGAAGTCTTTAAATAAAATATGCACCACGACAAGGTGTCATCATTTGAACTTTATTTTTGTCACATTCAAATCTTACATGAGTGGTTATTCATTACTGAATTAAATAAATGGGATTCTTCTTAATGGCATAACTCAGACAAATGCTACATTTATCAATTATTTTCTAGATCATTAATTTAGGATTGGAAACTCAATTCTATGTTTTCATCATGATGAAAACATTAGATTACTTAAATGTCTGTAAAACTCAAAGGGCTTCTCAGTAACAATAAACTAGACAAATGACAAAACATTACCTGATGAAAACTCAAAACTATACTTCCAATACTTAAGTTTTCATTTTATTTTCAAACTATTTGAAATATGGTATAAGAATAAAATGTCTCTTTATTTATTTTTTTTTTTAAAACCAATTTACCGTTAATGTTGGAACAGTAAATTTGTGAAGATGTTGAATAAGCAAACACAATCTTATGGCAGCTTGTGATAAACTTCACAGGAAACTCTTGACGTGACGCCTCACAAGCAAAACAATATCGACACACCAATATGTAAACTGATACTTTTTAGCTTCACCAAACTGCAACAGCTTTTCATAGAGAATCAAATAGAGTAGATCAATAGACTGGTACATGTACTTTATTTATACTGACTGCAGTAATAATGAAGAAACTGGTACAGATGCAGTAAACCCTGCAAGATGATCCTGAAGAAGCACACTACTGATAGTGTAACAGAAACTGTGACGTAGATTTTGATATATGCGAATGTGATATGTGGGAAAAACGTAAGCAAAACTTATATGTAGTATTGACTTTGATAGGTCACAGTATCCGTGATGATCGATATACAACATTGAGTTTTATTATCATTCGTCTTCCATCGCTGATTCAAGTGGAAAAGTTATCATTACTTTCGGAGATAGATGTGCTCTAGTACTAGTTAACCTTCCAGGATCCCAGGAGAAAGAGCGGTTAAGTTAACAGATCATCTGTTAGACCCCGATGGCATAAAATGATGCTCAATCACTAAACTTTGATAATGGTGTGAATTTTTCCTGCTTTTTTTTGTGATTCATCTTGGAGAAGCAGGCTGCTGCAGATTCTGATTGTCATACTTGCGAATGAAGTCATTTTTTAACTGTATACAAAACTATGCACATAATTTATATTTAATTTTGAATGTTAATTTATGTATACTATTTGTGAATTGAATGTTTACAACAAATTTGTGTAAAAAAACTTTTTGAAAAAAATTAAATCTACAAATATTTACCGGTTCAGTTGCTTTTAATTCACCTGCCCAGAAACGGACACGATCCAGACTTGACCGATCAGTAATGTCGTAGCACAATATACATGCTTTGGATCCACGGTAGTACATACGTGTCATGGACTCGTAACGCTCGTGACCGGCTGTGTCCTTCAATAGATATTTACATTGACATATAAAAACCCTTTACTTCATATAGACGCCTTTGGACACCTCTTATACAGATGCCTTTGGTCACCTCTAATATAGAAGGCTTTTGAATTATTGAGTGAATTATGTTTATATTAACCGACAGAGTGGAAAACAGTGCAGGAAGTGTTCAGATTGCTCGTCACGAGCAATCTGAGCTCTTCCTGCACTGTTTTCAAAGGCCTTCTGTGATTGGTGCAGGAAAATGCATATCTATGGAGTAAAGGGTTATATCAAAGTCATCATGATCACCTGATTGGAAAACAGATTCAGTACAAGTATTGAATGGGGTTTAATACATTTCAGTTTACATATGGCATACTAGTCTCCAGTTTCATAGGTGGAGAAAGATCTCAGACTGAATCTAAGTTGAACCCCTGTGCAAGTAAGTAACAAACTTTCTCACCTAAAGGTTTTGGAGCAATCAAGCCAAGCCTCAAACCTACGCCCTTAGCGATGAGAAGTGATATTGAAATGGCGTGTAAGACACCCCCCCCCCCCCCAGCCCCTGCCACAGAAGACGCAGTATGTAAGGGGAATATCCTGCCACTTTTGTTCTTGACTGTGAACATGCGGTCAAGTTGCCTGCTTGTAAATAGATCTTTTACAAAAACATGTATTGTGAAACTAGTTTTCCTATAACATGCCAAGCAGTTTCACACTTTCCTTGCTAGAAATAGCCTTAAACATATGCAAATTATGATAAAGTGTCTTGCTCAAAGACACATCAAATGACACTGGTGGGAGATTGAGCCCATGAACTTGTGTTCACATCAGATGTATTTGAGGGTGCATAAAAATAGTTTTCATGGTAGATATTTGAGAATTCATTCCCAATCTACTAAATATATACCACAGCGTCTTTATCTGCAGTGAATTAAGAACCACATTGAACTGAGATTAACATCATTTTCAACACATTACAGGTTATAAATGTAGATGGCATCTAGTTTTATTGTTTTATTTATTATCATTATTTTTTTTTTTTTATTTATCAACAATGAATTTGAGTAGAGCAACCATCCTTCTGAAGGTCACTGATAAAATTCTTACATAAAATGTTTTGACAGGGCTCAGCTTGAACCGATGACCTCAGATGACAAAATTCTGGCACAATTACTCAAGACTTACCCATATTCCAAGAACAATTGCTCTTCTTCCAATAACTTCTCTCTTGGAACCAAAAGCAGCCCCAATTGTCTGGAACATAAATATATACAATATCATTATGGATATGAGTTTTGTCATTATGTACATGTGCCTTGTCATCATAAATGTGTGCTTTGTCATTATGTACATGTGCCATGTCATCATAAATGTGTGCTTTGTCATTATGTTCATGTTCCTTGTCATCATAAATGTGTGCTTTGTCATTATGTACATGTGCCTTGTCATCATAAATGTGTGCTTTGTCATTATGTACATGTGCCTTGTCATCATAAATGTGTGCTTAGTCATTATGTACATGTGCCTTGTCATCATAAATGTGTGCTTTGTCATTATGTACATGTGCCTTGTCATCATAAATGTGTGCTTTGTCATTATGTACATGTGCCTTGTCATCATAAATGTGTGCTTTGTCATTATGTACATGTGCCTTGTCATCATAAATGTGTGCTTTGTCATTATGTACATGTGCCATGTCATCATAAATGTGTGCTTTTTCATTATGAACATGTGCCTTGTCATCATAAATGTGTGCTTTGTCATTATGTACATGTGCCTTGTCATCATAAATGTGTGCTTTGTCATTATGTTCATGTTCCTTGTCATCATAAATGTGTGCTTTGTCATTATTTACATGTGCCTTGTCAGCATAAATGTGTGCTTTGTCATTATGTACATGTGCCTTGTCATCATAAATGTGTGCTTTGTCATTATGTACATGTGCCTTGTCATCATAAATGTGTGCTTTGTCATTATTTACATGTGCCTTGTCATCATAAATGTGTGCTTTGTCATTATGTACATGTGCCATGTCACCATAAATGTGTGCTTTGTCATTATTTACATGTGCCTTGTCATCATAAATGTGTGCTTTGTCATTATTTACATGTGCCTTGTCATCATAAATGTGTGCTTTGTCATTATGTACATGTGCCTTGTCATTATAATATGAACATTGTCATTATAGATGTGTATATTGTCATTATGAATGTTTACATTGTCATTATGGATGTGTACATCCTCATTATGAACATGTACATTGTCATTATGAATGTGTACATTGTCATTATAAACATGAATATTGTCATTATGAATGTGTACATTGTCATTATAAACATGAATATTGTCATTATGAATGTGTACATTGTCATAATGCATGTGTACATCCTCATTATGAACATGTACATTGTCATTATGAATGTGTACATTGTCATTATAAACATGAATATTGTCATTATGAACATGTACATTGTCATTATGAATGTGTACATTGTCATTATAAACATGAATATTGTCATTATGAATGTGTACATTGTCATTATGCATGTGTACATTGTCATTATGAATGTATACATTGTCATTATGAATGTGTACATTGTCTTTATAAACATGTACATTGTTGTTATAGATGTGTACATTGTCATTATGAATGTGAACATTGTCAAAATGCATGTGTACATTGTCATTATGAATGTGTACATTTTCATTATGAATGTGAACATTGTCATAATGCATGTGTACATTGTCATTATGAATGTGTACATTGCCATTATGAATGTGTACATGGTCTTTATGAACATGTACATTGTCATTATGAACATGTACATTGTTGTTATAGATGTGTACATTGTCATTATGAATGTGAACTTTGTCAAAATGCATGTGTACATTGTCATTATGAATGTGTACATTTTCATTATGAATGTGAACATTGTCATAATGCATGTGTACATTGTCATTATGAATGTGTACATTGCCATTATGAATGTGTACATGGTCTTTATGAACATGTACATTGTCATTATGAACATGTACATTGTCATTATCAATATGTACATTGTCATTATGAATGTGAACATTGTCTTTATAAACATATACATTGTCATTACGAATGTGTACATTGCCATTATAAAAGTGTACATTGCCATTATGAACATGTACATTGCCATAATGAACATGTACATTGTTATTATGAACATGTATTTTAGCATAATAAACATGTACAATACCATAATAAAATGTACACTGTCATATGAACATGAACAATATCACTATGAAAAAAAATAATTAGAGATTGTGACTACAGGTCTTTTTAACCTTACTACACAGAGGCAGATATTCAGCTATTTCCTAAATAAAAAAACATGCTCACCACACCACCTCCCCCTGCTGGAAATAGAGCCCAAAAAATCATGTTTACCACCACCTCCCCCTGCTGGAAATAGAGCCCAAAAATTCATGTTTACCACCACCTCACCCTGCCGGAAATAGAGCCCAAAAATTCATGTTTACCACCACCTCCCCCTGACGGAAATAGAGCCCAAAAAATCATGTTCACCACCACCTCCCCCTGCCGGAAATAGAGCCCCCCCAAAAAAAGATCCCAAAATGGTAAAAGAAATATCTTTCTTACACAAGGGAATAAAAAAAACACTGGATTTGAAATATTGTTTTAAAATCTGATAATTAATGGCTAGAACATAATCTTAAAAGGCTTGGACCTCTTCCCAATTTACAGGAAAAAAGTACCTAGGGCAAAACTAGTTTATCTACCTTCTTAGTTAATACTGAGTTAGACTAGTTGAGCACCAAGTCCTCAATATCCAGTAAAAGTTAGTGTAACTTCCATTATACAGAACTGATGACATCTGAGAAATGGCTGTTGAAGTTTACAGTTTTTAAATTCCAATATTATACCATATACATGCATCACTAACGAACCTGGCAAACAATAAAGCAAAAATTTACTCATAACAAGGAATTATATAAAGAAGGAAAAGCAATTGATTGAGATTTTGTGAACGCTCACATATTCACGCAAAATCTCACAATATCTAGTTTTCTATTACCCTAACAACCATTAATCTCAGGAACACAGTTCAAAATTCTTACACTGCAGAATGAAATTGTCATTAAAACAATACCATTCGCAGAAATTTGTGTTTAAAATTGTTGAAGTACTTGTGGTTACAAAATTTGTATACTGCAGCTAAAATAATGACAAATTATGATTTTTTTTTTTTTCAAACCTCAAAATCTTTAATTCAAGATCATTTTGTGTGATCGAAACATGTTTAAACATCTAAGATTACATACAAATTACAGTTTTTGTACAAGAAATCAGTTGCCTGTGAATTATGAATGATTAATTTGCAAATTATGAATCCTTCGTGTGCCGTTTCATCAACATTTAGTCAGGAGATGCAAGTTTACTATCCTTCTATACAAGTCCTTGCTCATAACAAACAAATTATGAAATATGTTCAAAATATTACGCTCAAACTGTTTGCATTAAACAATCTGTTTATGTCACAGCACCTGACCTTGTTTAGCTATTACTTCGCCAATAAGAACAAGTGAGAAATGAATACATGAGTTAAGCTTAAAAATGACACATGCATGTACTTACATTTTGGTATGGAATACTGGCATCAAATCTAGAATGAACATATCTGTTGACTAGACAGGTTTTGCCCACGTAAGACTTGCCAAGAAGCACCACCTTGGCATCAATTCTGCTCATCCTGAAGTTCTTTAAGTCAAATAGTATATTCCCCAACTGGACAAAATTCAACAATCAGTTGGTTTTAGGCATTATGGACTCCTGTTCAAATATACAAAATATTTTTAGTTAGCAAATATTGCCAAATTATTTTATAAAACTACAGTTCAGCATGTTTTCAAAATTTCAGCATAAGATTGTGTTCACTAAATTATGCTAATTTACCAATTTAAAATGTAGATAAACTACACAAGTTATGGAGGAAGCTTTACACCATAAGTCATGTCAGATGTGCAAGTAGCTGCCTCAAAATGAAGGCCATCAACACATTGGGACCAAGCTGGGCTCAAACCTACAACCTCACCAGTGGTAGGTGACATGGGGTTGTATTCACCAACACCATTTTTATCATGGGCAGAATTGCTACTGTTTTCTGATAATTAAAGGAAGTAGCAAGGCCAAAATATGTCTCATGTATGGACCCAAGGTAGTTTTTTGAAGAAATATATATAATTAATGTTTAAAAATGTTTGTACTGTCATCACAATGAGTGACTTGACATTGTTTCCATTCAACTATTAAAATTATGCCTCGGAAAAGGAAAATAATTCTATACAGTCATATACATAACTTCTTAATTGTCACTTCCTGTGGTCTATCCATGTGTTATTAAAGCAAGCTTACTATATGGGGAGTAGATTTCAATATATGAATGCTGGTAAACTTTCTATTGTGACATTAGTGACATTTTTTTATATCTCAAACAAGCTGTTTGAAGTGTTTATTGTGTTATGTCTCTCTATCTATCCATACTGCCACACTCCCCTTTTGGTTATTTCGAGCAAAAAAAGTCAGCGAGAAGAGTAAAAGACAGATTTGCCCTGTTTTGTAGACCGTGATGATGTGATCTTGTTGAGGCAGTCGTAACCATCTTGTAAGATCATAATTTGCTCCTAGGGACTGTTCAGAAAGGGCGTGACAACCAGTTCAAGAAACCACATTTAGAGTACCATGTATGATTTGTAGTGGGAGAATATAGTAATAAATGAATGCTCCCCATGCCATAACACTCTCTGCCTCTCCTACCTTTGTCTCTTGCATGCAATCTGCACAACTTTGACAGTCTTTGTGCAATAATCATAAACAGCTCTCATCAGTACATAAAATTCTTATCCAAGCCCTAATATGTCATGTCTGATGTTGCATAGCAAAATGCAAAGTCTGCTTAATGGTGTTAGACAGGGTCTATTGGCAGGCTGTCTAGCACATAATCTACCTTGGAGAAGATGTTGTTAACAGTCAGTGCTTCTTGATAGGCAAATACAGACCTGTCAGATAATCAGCCATAATGGCCTTGTTAGATGTTTGATAAACTTAAAGGAAGAGATATTGTTCAAGGAAAGGCCTTTCTAGGAACTCCTGACAAGATGCTGACTGTCTCCGGTATTTAGCAGATCTGTACCTGTACACAACTACATGCTAACTGTATCTGATATTAGGCAGATCTGTACCTGTATACAACTACAGTCTAGGAGCTGGGGGGCAAGAAATGCTCCAATTCATTCAGTCTTTCCCTGGATTCTGTAGTGGCGGAGCTTCTTAGGAGGCTGTGTGAAACCTTGTCGATCACTTTTGAGAATTCCATTAAGGACACAGGAGCTACCGGTAGTAATAATATATAAATACTAAATCCCTATATATAGTATAATTAGTCTTTATTATACTATATATAGGGATTTAGAATATATATATATTATTACTAGCTCCTGTGATTAAGGATTTCTATCTGTCTGGTTCCAGGTTTGCTCATATATGGCACAAAAACACAGAAGTTTCCACATGGTATATATACTGGTCATACCTAATACCGCGAGTTGAAAAAAATTTTCAACCACGTAAAGAATGGCATCAATACTTAACAGTAATAAGGTTACACAAGTGTGCTGAGTAAAAAACATTTACCAATACGAAATGCAAACAAATGCCAACGCTAACGGAAGTTGGGGCTTTGTGCATGTCTTCACAGATTGTTATTAAACGGGCATTCGCGGTAATATGTATATCGCGGTATTAGGTATACAAGGGATACTTTGTAGTCTAGGGTACACTGGTTAGATTGGTTACAGTAACTTTGTAGCCAAGGTACACCCCTACTCCCCGCTGTGTTTATTATATTTGTTTAATTATCTACTCCTACTCTGGGGGTATGCTTTATTGTCGTCAAGGGCCCTTACTTATAGGAAGACTCCTGCTGTGAACTGAATACTTTGATCAAATTACAAGCCAAAATAAATAGGGGCGGGAAATGATTATATTGCAGTTCTGTGTTGTAATGTAGTTGACAATTGAGTGTACCCTGTACCCTAGATTACAAAGTATATACCTTGTGAAAACATTTGTGTTTTTAGGACATATCTACATATCTAGGTTTGCTGGTAAAGTTTGGGTGCTACCAATTCAAATACTGTCTACGGCATGCTGATATAAATATATTTTGTACTCACGTATAAAGAATTATCAAGACAAAAATGTTCAATTTTCAAACGTTGCCTTCGAACAATTCATTTCATTTTTTTCCATGAAGAAATATCGTAGTTTATATATATAATTATCGTAGTTTCTCTTTAGACAATCGAGCGTTCAGAGTAGCTTCCCTTCGCGGGGAACTTTACGACGCTGACTTTCATGGCTAATGTCAGCTATGGGCCGACCGAATTATGCGAGGAAAACGCTGTAAAATAAAATTATCCTTTTTTATCCTTATATAATTCCTATTTTTATTTATAAGATGTATTCGAATACCTTATATTGAAATTCAACTGATTATTTTAATAACACACATTTTAGTTCAAATAAGAAAACGCTGACCGAATCAGGCGCGTACCAGGCTATGTTGAAGTGGATTCGGAAGTCGCCGTTTCGAGCCCCTCTCAACCAGGAATTTGATTGCCTCTTATTAACTGCAAAAAATCTTTAGTTTTTTCTCTTTAAAATTTTTACCTACTATGAAGCGAACTCGGGAGTGATTTACTATTAGTTATAGAAACGTGTAACACTTAAACAATGTTGTGTGATCGATCCATCACGTCTAGTAGTTAGGGTTTTAGGTTATCTCGTTTTTTTTAACAAAAAAGTAATAATAACAAATAATAAGTTAAACATTTTTTAAGTTTGTTCACGTTTTATTTCATAACCGCCTGAACCAAGTACGTTTTACTGTGGCCGTGCAAAAAGAAATATTCATGTTACCATCATCGACACTGTCATCACACAATCACAATTTGTACTCAACTGAGCGTCCCCGATTCTAGATAAAGTCTAATTTCCCGACGGGGCGGTAGTGTAATTGATAGAGTGTTGGCCTCTCACACCAGAAAAAAATAAAATAAAAAGTAAACATATTCACTCAACGCATCCCAGATTCTAGATAAAGTCTAATTTCCGGACGGGGCGGTAGTGTAATTGATAGAGAATTGGCCTCTCACACCAGAAAAAAATAAAATAAAAAGTAGACCTATTCACTCTACGCATGACACTGACTGAACAACCTTTCCGCACTGGATTCTGACATGGTTATAATAAAACCTTCCATCAAGACACTTTACGTCGCAAGCTCTCACGGTCACCGCTGAGGTCAGTAAATGGTGCATCAAAGACACTGTCCTCCTGTCATGCTGTCAGCTGATGCAACATACTTGGGGTCAGATACTGGACAAGGATGCCGGCATGTGCTATGAGTACTTTGAGTAGACGATCCTCGAGCTCTGTCACAAGGTGGCCGAGCAATGGGTAGTACAGAGCACGCTTCCAGTACACGGCAACAGAGTCAGCTGGGACGTTTCCGCGGTGTTGCTGGTGCTGAGCTGTTTCAGGATTCGAAGGTTTGTAGACTTCAGCCATTGGCACCGCTTTCTGGTAAAGCTCATCCCATTCAACACCATCCGCAACCGGCACGAATCGGTGTGATAAGCACATTGCTCTCCTTTGCCGCTTCAACCAAATCTGTGTCCTTGCCTGCAACATCTTAAGAAGCATTACACCCTGCAGTACAAATTCAACAGCCACTAGTAAAACAAAGTGACAACTTCAAGATGCTGCATCTGTAACTGTATGCCTTGGAGTCTAGCACTTCAAGTGAACTCACAATTGTAGAGTAGGCTGATTTAAATGTGAACACAGTCTCTTTTTTTTTTGCAAAATGGTTTGTAGGTTCGAGTCCCGCTCGCTCCAGAAACTTTATGTAAGAAAGTTTCCAGCAACTTGTGGAAGGACGGTGGTTCTACTCAATCTAAGGTCTTCCTCCACCAGTAAAACATGATATGCCATATATAACCTGAAATGTGTTGAAAATGGCACCAAAACCCCATTCAAAATTTTTTTTTATATATAACACGAAATGGTCCTAGACGCCTTTAATACTGATATTACATTTAATAGTGATCATCAGATCCTTCAAAGAATTATATAGTGTGCTGTTTTATCAACATTCAGTCAGGAGATGCATGTTTCCTATCCTTCTATACAAGACATTGGTTCCTTCTCAGGAAATAAAAAAGCGAAAAGAAAACTTTATATTCTTCATATTTTTTTTTATTTTACTCCAAATATCATTCAATGTAACAATACGCAAATAACAGTAAATAGATAACAGAATGTGTACCGACTCTTGACAATAATGCAGTGTGATATATAAAGTAAAACCACATTAAATTGTTAAAAGCAAGAATCCTTCAATGGTCCGTATTCATCCACCTGATACAATATAGACTTATATGCGTGTACATACAAACAACAATCACCATAACTGAAGCACCACATATTAGTTAGTACTTATGAAATCATGTTTTATAATTGAACCCAAAAACATAGAGACCTAACTTATTTATTGTTCAGCCCAATTTTTTACCAACCACTGGCAAATGCATCATTCTGAATGTTACTATGCAAATTCACTGCACTTCTTCCATTCCATGATAGGCATAAGCAGATTGTGTGCTTGTGACGTTTTTATATGTATTTATTTTTGCATGTGATGCATGTTGCAATATCTAGCCTGATGTGAACCGTTTTGTTTGACTTTAAAATAAAACAAATTATTTAACAGAAATTAGGCTTAAACCATTTTTCAAACAAAACAAATTCATGCAAAATTTGAAAATCAAGGCAATCTGATTGGATAGAAAAAACTGCTACCACAATACACAACACCACAACATATTTCATTCGTTTTAAACAGGCAGAAAAATGTGAAATGTGTGTTGAAAGGGGACACACGGTAGTGTTGAAATAATTGTACTGGTGTTCATGCATAAATCTTTACCCCTGTGAACGAATAATTATGTTGTTAATGAGATAGTAATCTATAAATGTTATAATCTGTAATTTCATATCAAAGGAAATAATCAAAATAACAATTAAAAAAAATTCAATTGGCTTCATTCTAGTGTCTGAAATCTGACCAAAAATTCTTAAAAAACAGAAGTTAATATTTCCTTGGAATTTTTGCTTTCTTCTGATAAAAACTAATAACATTAAAATTTTGTTGGTAACAACCAATTTTACGAGAATTATTCTCCTTTCTCAAATATAAAGGAAATTGAGGATCTTAGTATTTCACATCTTTTTTTAACTTTCAGAAACTGTGTTATGTGAAAAACTGATCAAATTGCTGTGTCCCTTTAATGTAAATAACATGAGGAAGATTCAAGTACCTTTAACAGTGTAACCAACATATAAAAGTTATACAACCTTATTATTGCAAAACAAACCAACTTTTATTATATATTTTGGAAATCTGATTTTTATATCTTGAGTCGAGCTTGAATGAATAAACGAACGAGTTAGGAATTTAACAGTGTACTCAACACATTAAAGTTATACGACTTCAACAGAATGGAAGATTCAAGACTCATTTTCCATATACATGTACAATAACATTAACATACAGATTGAAAAAAACACACCGAAAACAAATGAATATGCAGAATGAACCTACAACCATCTGTAGAACTTCAGCAAAGTCTACCCAATGCTTACGACATGCCTGAGATACAGTATTCATAGTCTTACAATAATTTATTTGATACCCTGACACCACATAAGGATTAATTTAACAATAATAATGAACATGACAAAATAAACATAAAATGAACATGAAACAATTTGAAAGAATTTTACCCGGGCCCTCTGCAGAGACAGTAATCTGATACTTACCCGGAACCACTCATGTTAAAAATATGTACAAAGTGAGTATATCTGATGTATATTCTTGGAAGCTTTATATAGGGCAAGACTGATTGATAATTGTTTTTTCAATAATGACCTAAATTCATAATCCACTACCGGTAATCAAATCTAATGATGAAAATACCAATTTATTTATCATTGGTTCCGGTCATCAGTGGCCGAGTGGTCATCGCCATCTCAAGATTATTTACCTCTCACCACTAAGGTTGTAGGTTCGACTCCCGCTCGCTCCAAAAACTTTATGTGCGAAAGTTTCCAGTTACTTGCAGAAGGACGGTAGATTAAGGTCTTCCTCCACCAGTAGCTCTGGATATGCCATATATAACCTGAAATATGTTGAAAAATGCGTTAAACCCCATTAAAAAACACACAAAAAAAATATCATTGGTTCAACTTAAGTTTAAACTAATGTATTTTAGCTTGATTGTGAAGTAAACTCAGATATTTTGCAATGTCTATAAAATGTCTACTACATACATTAATTTCCTGCAAACTGCCTTACAACCAACTTAAAGTGAATATATGGTTGAATAATTGATAACATCTATGACATTTTTCTTTCTTTCAAGATCCACATGATGTAGGCACTACTTCTAAGCTAGGAATTAAGAACTTGACAAATTATATGTCCATGTATCATTTTGGAAAGAATGGAAATACCAGACACAAGATGAAGACTTTGTTGAATTGACAAGACCAAACTGTATAATATTTGACAATACAAAGGCCACAACACATGCCCGACAATAACAAATATAATTTGGTCAAGTGAAGTACCAAAAGCTATGGTTAGATGATTAATGTGGGACTTGGGACAAGATCAAATTAAAATACAGGTCACTGGTGTTACAAGTGTACACGTGAGTGAAGTACCAAAAGCTATGGTTAGATTATTAATGTGGGACTTGGGACAAGATCAAATTAAATACAGGTCACTGGTGTTACAAGTGCACACGTGAGTGAAGTACCAAAAGCTATGGTTAGATGATTAATGTGGGACTTGGGACAAGATCAAATTAAAATACAGGTCACTATTGTTACAAGTGTACACGTGAGTGAAGTACCAAAAGCTATGGTTAGATGATTAATGTGGGACTTGGGACAAGATCAAATTAAAATACAGGTCACTGGTGTTACAAGTGTACATGTGAGTGAAGTTCTAAAAGCTATGGTTAGATTATTAATGTGGGACTTGGGACAAGATCAAATTAAAATACATGTCACTGGTGTTACAAGTGTACACGTGAGAGAAATTCCAAAAGCTATGGTTAGATGATTAATGTGGGACTTGGGACAAGATCAAATTAAAATACAGGTCACTGGTGTTACAAGTGTACACGTGAGTGAAGTTCCAAAAGCTATGGTTAGATTATTGATGTGGGACTTGGGACAAGATCAAATTAAAATACAGGTCACTGGTGTTACAAGTGTACACGTGAGTGAAGTACCAAAAGCTATGGTTAGCTTATTAATGTGGGACTTGGGACAAGATCAAATTAAAATACAGGTCACTAGTGATACAAGTGTACACGTGAGTGAAGTACCAAAAGCTACGGTTAGATTATTAATGTGGGACTTGGGACAAGATCAAATTAAAATACAGGTCACTGGTGTTACAAGTGTACATGTGAGTGAAGTACCAAAAGCTATGGTTAGATGATTAATGTGGGACTTGGGACAAGATCAAATTAAAATACAGGTCACAGGTGTTACAAGTGTACACTTGAGTGAAGTTCCAAAAGCTATGGTTAGATGATTAATGTGGGACTTGGGACAAGATCAAATTAAAATACAGGTCACTGGTGTTACAAGTGTACACGTAAGTGAAATTCCAAAAGCTATGGTTAGATGATTAATGTGGGACTTGGGACAAGATCAAATTAAAATACAGGTCACTGGTGTTACAAGTGAACACATAACAACTGATGACAAACATTAAACACAGGGTGCATAAATAATAATCAAAATGGATAAAAAGCATCTCATTATCAATATTAAATATAAACCGAATAATTCAGTTTGTCAAATCCACCAAAACATGTTAAAATCAATATGAAAAGTGGAGCGGAAAACTTAAAACGAAATCTCCATTCTAAAAATAGACAGGACTTAAATACTGACTGACAACCTTTACATTGCCAGTCTGAATGTTTTGAAGATGAAGCCATTTTAACTGTACATGTAAACCTGTTAAATCAAATTAAAATAAAAATGAAATCATTGGTCAAATAATATGTTGCCATTTTAAGCGGAAAATCAATTATAGTCTAACCTAAGAGCGTAGCCCACATTAGGATAGCCCTTTTCAATATACTATTTTGGCATGTTAAAATAAATATCTTTTAGGAAATACAGGGTCAGTGAGTATATACAACTTGAAGACAGGAACACAAATGTTGGGTTCTGCATGTGAAGCCAAGTAATTGTGCCTGTTTATTTTGAAATCCATCTATACATACTGGATTTTTAATTATAATGCCTACACTATTTTTTGTTTATAATCATATACTGGTATAAGGATATTCAGTGTGACCTTTACCATGAAGATGAGGACACACATGTTAGGTTCTGCATGTTGCCTTCATGTGACACGTCCATCCATGACAGACAGACGAACGGACGGACGGACGGACATTCTGGTGGAAGTGATGTTGTGGGGTGCGTTTTTATATGTTATAAAACATCTTTTTTTTTCATAAAACAAAACAAAACCTATTTTCTTTCTAACCTTAATGTCACAAACCTTGAGATCCAACCCTAATGACACTAAAAAAGAATGAAAAAAAGTGAAAAAAAAGTAAAAGAAAAATGTAAAAAAAATGGAATTAACCCCACAATGCAATTTGGACGCGTTTTCGCACTTGTGGGGTGAACATTGCACCCCACAAGTACCAAAAAACCCACAATGTCAATCTGTACTGGCAACGCAACCCACAAATGCCGCTCCAGATGGACGGACGGACGGACGGACGGACGGACGGACGGACGGACGGAGACATTCCACTGACTCATACCCACATTGTGACGGAAAGATAACTAAATAGATAATCAACAAAATATACATGTATCCAACAATTTTTCAGTATCACTTTAAACATTTTACTAGCAACATAAAAATTGAGAGAAACATTTGTGATAAACATCTGCGTTCTTGGTGATAAAAGTTTAAAGACTGCAGTACTACTACATGCAATTTGTACATCAAGATTTTCAGAAAAAAATTTGACAAAAATTAAAAGTAAAACTTAAAAACAATATTGATAAAGCTGAAGAGTAACAATCAATTTATGTTTAAATTTCCTATTGAATTTGTCACTGGATCTGTTGTACCTATACCATTATGTGAAGGATTTGAGGCCTGCGGTGGTGTATCACTGAATATATTTGAGTCCATGCCTCCCTGAGAGGTTGTATTATCTGAACAATTTGATTGGCTGGTTCCTGCAGTGGGAGGAGCCTGTGCACCAGTAGGTGTATATTGACTCTGTTGTGGCTCAGTGGCTGCCTCATTTGGCTTATTACGGGCACCAAAAATGGTGCTTCCAACTCGTATATTTGTACTGCCAAGGTCAATCTGAAAAAAAAATGATAACACTGTGTTACTTTTTACATGCACATTTTATTGTTAACATGAAACCATGGACAGGCTGTGGGGTTAAGAGGTTTGGTATGCTTGCATCCAAGACAACATGTCGGACTTATGGTGGTGTCAGCTCAAGGCACTACCCCAATGTCTTGATTGGGCCATATGCTTTGTGGTTAAATGGTTTAGTATACTTGCATCCAAGACAACTTGTGGTACTTATGGTGGGGTCAGCTCCAGTCACTACCCCTATGTCTTGATCGAGCAACATGCTATGTGGTTAAATGGTTTAGCATACTTGCATCCATGACAACTTGTGGTACTTATGGTGGGGTAAGCTCCATTCACTACCCCTATGTCTTGGTCGAGCAACATGCTATGTGGTTAAATGGTTAAGCATACTTGCATCCAAGACAACTTGTGGTACTTATGGTGGTGTCAGAACAAGGCACTACCCCAATGTATTGATCGGGCCACATGCTATGTGGTTAAATGGTTTAGCATACTTGCATCCATGACAACTTGTGGTACTTATGGTGGGGTCAGCTCCAGTCACTACCTCAATGTCTTGATCAGGCCATGTGCTATGTGGTTAAGTGATTTAGTTTACTTGCTGGAATGTAAAGCTGCCAGAACATATGGGAAGGAAAAGCCATCAGAACATTGGGAATGTAAGGCCCTGTGCACGATAAAGATTGCACTGAAATTGAACACTGAACATTGATTTAGGTAGGTATCTATCATAAAGAGTCTAATGAAAACTAAACTGAAATTTGAGGATAACTGTCAGCATATTCATGGAGTTTTATCCCCTTACATATATTTAACTTACAGCTATATATTAAGCACATCTTAAAGGCCCATGAAACTTCTGAAACGGTTGTTTTTAGTTTTAATTTAAGTGAGTTTTACTCTTCCAGATGATAGAATACATGTTTATTTGATCACTGAGAGACTTTGCAAACAAAAAAATAAATATAAAGCACATTATAAGTACATAATTAAGAACGGGATTGTTTACAAATTAATGTTTGTCTCTTTTGGATAAACACCTTCGGCATAAAACGGGGAGTTACGAAGCTTGTTCAGAAATGAGTCGGTCTCTAATATATGATTAATTCGCTTCAGAGAGAACATAGTATGGGAAATATAGGCAATGTGGTTAAAAAATTAAATAACTGTTTGCGGTTAGATAGTTTTTAAGAACGTTCCCTTTATTCACCTCAGTGTATGATTGAACTGGAACCTACGAGCATGTAAGCGACAAAACGTTCATATAAAATCAAAAATAAAATTACTTTTTTAATAACTGTACTGAACAAACAACCCTTGGTAGCCTCTCAATATTGACTGCGATAAAGTGATTTATGACGTAATAGCGCATGCGATAGTATCACCCGTATATGCAAGGGAGGATCCTGACCTAGTTATTAGACCAAACTAGTATTCCAAATTCATTGTTTTTCAGTGCGTATAAATACATTGTATGGAATGCGTATGACGTTCGTTACAGTTATTGCAGACATCAATATTATATATTTTAAAAAAAAGAAAACCCAATAACGATACATAATATTAGTGAAGCCATAACTTTTCTAATCTCGTTAATGAACCCCATATCTAATGATCTTAATCCGCACACTACCACTGCAGTATTCATTTGTGTACTTAGGAACACTGGCAGAGGTACAGTCAGAAAAGCAACCGAGTCATTACAGAATTAAAAAAATGTAAACAAAAGTTCAGTCCGCTCGTCTAAGAAACACACATTTCGATCGAAGTTATTTATTTCAAACTTTTTTAAAAACAGTCACTAAGGGGTCTACAGGAATGGTTTTAGCAATACTATAAATGCATTTAATTACAACCATTTTTGTTATTATCAAAAAGTGTGCATATCAGAAGTTTAATGAGACTTCAACTGTTTATGGTAAGTTTCTCTTATAGTACTGATGATTCAAGTCAAATGAAACTCGAGGAGAACTGTCAATACCTCAATATTCCCAAGTTTCATTCAAATAGCATACAAACTGTAAAAATTCTGAAATTCTGAGAAGCCCTCAAGATGGCAACAACTTTTTGCCTTTATTCTCTTTTGAACAATAAGAAGTCACTTCTTATTTGAAACATGCAGAACCTGATAAGCTCAGTCAGTAACACGTCTGACCATCAAGCCAGCGCTCAAATCTTAGCTTGGCCACTGTCTCTGTGATGATTTTATATATGATATTGTGTATCATTGTTGTTCGTCTCTGAACACTGATTCAAGTGGAAAAGTTATCTGTTACTTGAAAAGATTGATGTACTCAATTGCTGGTTAACCTTCCAGGATCCCAGGAAAAAGTGGATAGGTTAACAGACAGCTCTCGATAGCATAAAAATGATGCTTAATATTCAAAAGAATTATTTGAAGCATACAAATTCTCATCTTAAACATTCTTATCCTTATATTTGCTTGTTGTTTTCTCTACTTACAGCTTGTTCATAATCTGACGACATGCCCATACTGAGCTCCACATCATCCACATTGAGACTTAGTGCTTCACAAAGACCTTCCCTGTACTTGACCAGACGCTGAATTGAAAATCAGTGTTGTTATTGTTATTCTGTAACATTACAGCTGTTTCCAGTAGTTGTGCTCATTGTGTAAGGGTGGTTTATAAAAAGTCACGAGTTTAGTAAGAGCAGCTGACACACCTGTTAATTACCTGCACTGGCTGCATATAATGGATTGTCATGATACAGCATAGAAGCATAGTATTACAATTGAAAACAGGAAATGCTTCTGCGGGGTAGTCGCATTATGGCAGTAATAAATAATTGTTGTTTCTTCTTATTTTTCTTACCTAAATGCTCATTATTTTTTTATTTGAATGGCATAATTGATGTATTTTGAATATGATGAAAGCATTGTCATGTTTGATTTGCGAATTTTGTGAAAAACACTGATGCTTGAAAATTTGGGTTGGCATACATGTACATGATTTTTGACGAATACTTTCAACAATGTACACATTGAACAGAAATATATTCTCTTGGATAACATGACCCCTACTATTCTCATCACGTTTTGAGTGCACAGCATTAATGCAAAGTTTAATAAAAAAAAACCAACTACATGTATTTAAAAGGTTTATGAACATTCATAAAATGGCGTTAGCAAAACAGATAATGAATTACTTTTTTTGTAAATCCAAATTTTACACCAAGAAGTTCGTAAACTTGATATCATCCCCTGGGCATTATACATTAGAACTTACCACAAAGTCTGGATTTGGTCCATTTAATGGATCATAGCCGATGGCACCTATAGTCATAAGCCCACTAAATAACAGACATGGACACTTCTCTCTGACAAATTTTACCAAGTGATGCAACTCGTCAGCATTACAACCAGATTTACCTGAAAAGAAACAACAAGTCACATGATATGATATATCAGGTAACAATCATGTTTAAACCATAAACAAGTCACATGACATGATGTACAATATTACTGAAAAACAACTCACATGACATGATGTACAAGATGTACAACATAACTGAAAAACAAGTCACATGACATGATGTACAAGATGTACAACATAGGTCACATGACATGATGTTCAATGTGATATTCAGATTTAACTGAAATGTAAGTCATATGACATTAAGTACATTGAGATAATCTTATTTAACTATAAAACAAATCACATGGCATAACATACAATGCAATATCTAGATTTAACTGAAAAACAACTCATGTGACATGATGCACAATGCAATATCCAGATTTAACTGAAAAACAAGTCACGTGACATGATGCAAAATGCTATATCCAGATTTAACTGATAAACAAGTCATGTGACATGATGCACAATGCAATATCCAGATTTAACTGATAAACAAGTCAATTGACATGATGCATAATGCTATATCCAGAATTAACTAAAAAAAAAAATCGTGACATGATGCATAATGCTATATCCAGATTTAACTGAAAAACAAGTCATGTGACATGATGCACAATGCTATATCCAGATTTAACTAAAAAAAATATCGTGACATGATGCATAATGCTATATCAAGATTTAACTGAAAAACAAGTCACGTGACATGATGCAAAATGCTATATCCAGATTTAACTGATAAACAAGTCACTTGACGTGATGCACAATGCAATATCCAGATTTAACTGAAAAAACAAGTCATGTGACATGATGTACAATGCAATATCCAGATTTAACTGATAAACAAGTCAATTGACATGATGCACAATGCTATATCCAGATTTAACTAAAAAAAAAAATCGTGACATGATGCATAATGCTATATCCAGATTTAACTGAAAAACAAGTCACGTGACATGATGCACAATGCTATATCCAGATTTAACTGAAAAACAAGTCACATGAATCAAACCCCTACACTTAGGGATAATTTATATCAAATATGCACAAATGTGACATACCGGTTCTTAAGAAAACAATTTTACTAATTCCCAATTTGTACCCTTATGGGGCCCCTCCTGACCCCTTAAGACATAGGAACCCAGTCATTTTTACAAATCTTAGCTTCCTTCACTTAACAATGCTTTAATGAAAATATAGGCAAAATCATTTCCATTTAAAAAAAATAATAAAAATATTATATTGACATGATTGTGTCCCCTAATTGAACTCTCGGGGCAGGGTCATTTTTAACCCTAGGGACACCATTTGAACAAATCTAACAGAACTATAGTTGGTCATCATTACTACATAAACATTTTGAAAATCTGTTGGGCCGTTCATGAGAAGAAGATTTTTTAAGTTTTGGACTATTTTTAGTAACGGCGGCCATCTTGAATTTCAGATAAAAAAAAATCTTCGGTATAGTCTCCTATGCAATAGAGACACCAATGTGAAGTTTCAATTTAACTGGCCAAGTGGTTTCAGAACATATGAAAGAAAAAGAGAATTTTCTGTTTTCCCATAGTATACCTGTGTAAAATTCTAAGTCCCCTTACAGGGCCCCTATAAATTTTAGCCCCTAAATTCTTATCTGCAATCAAACCCCTACACATAGGGATAATTTATGCAAAATATGAACAAATCTGACATACCGGTTCTTAAGAAAACGAATTTAGTAATTCCCAATTTTTACCCTTTTGGGGCCCCTCCTGACCCCTTAAGACAGTGGAACCCAGTCATTTTTACAAATCTGAACCTCCTTCACCAAACAATGCTTCTGTGAAGATATAGGCAAAATCATTTCCATTTTAAAAAAAAAAAAAAAATATTATGACATGTGTCCCCTAATTGAACCCTCGGGGTGGGGTCATATTCAACCCTAGGGACACCATTTGAACAAATCTAACAAAACTATAGTTGGTCATCATTTCTACATAAACATTTTGAAAATCTGTTGGGCCGTTCATGAGAAGAAGATTTTTTAAGTTTTGGACTATTTTTAGTTACGGCGGCCATCTTGAATTTCAGATCGAAAAAAAAAAAAAATCTTCTGTATAGTCTCCTATGCAATAGAAACACCCATGTGAAGTTTCAGTTTAATTGGCCTAGTGGTTTCAGAGAAAGTGCTGCTAACAGACGACAGGCAACAGACAACGCGCCATCGCATAAGCACTTCTGGCCTTTGGCCAGTAGAGCTAACAAATCACGTGACATGATGCACAATGCTATATCCAGATTTAACTGATAAACAAGTCAGGTGACATGATGCACAATGCAATATCCAGATTTAACTGAAAAACAAGTCATGTGACATGATGCACAATGCTATATCCAAATTAACTGACAAACAAGTCACGTGACATGATGCACAATGCATTATCAAGATTTAACTGAAAAACAAGTCACGTGACATGATGCACAATGATATATCTAGATTTAACTGAAAAACAAGTCACGCGACATGATGCACAATGCAATATCCAGATTTAACTGATAAACAAGTCACATGACATGATGTTCAATGCTATATCCAGATTTAACTGAAAAAAAACAACACGTGACATGATGCACAATGCTATATCCAGATTTAACTGAAAAACAAGTCACGTGACATGATGCACAATGCTATATCCAGATTAAACTGAAAAACAACTCATGTGACATGATGCACAATGCAATATCCAGATTTAACTGAAAAACAAGTCACGTGACATGATGCACAATGCAATATCTAGATTTAACTGAAAAACAAGTCATGTGACATGATGCACAATGCAATATCCAGATTTAACTGAAAAACAAACCATGTGACATGATGCACAATGCAATACCAGATTTAACTGAAAAACAACTCACTTGACATGATGCACAATGCAATATCCAGATTTAACTGAAAAACAAGTCACGTGACATGATTCACAATGTTATATCCAGATTTAACTGAAAAACAAGTCACGTGACATGATGCACAACGCAATATCCAGATTAAACTGAAAACTAACCATGTGACATGATGCACAATGCAATACCAGATTTAACTGAAAAACAACTCACTTGACATGATGCACAATGCAATATCCAGATTTAACTGAAAAACAAGTCACGTGACATGATTCACAATGTTATATCCAGATTTAACTGAAAAACAAGTCACGTGACATGATGCACAACGCAATATCCAGATTAAACTGAAAACTAACCATGTGACATGATGCACAATGCAATATCCAGATTTAACTGGAAAAAAAGTCACGTGCCATGATGCACAATGCAATATCCAGATTTAACTGATTAACAACTCATGTGACATGATGCACAATGCAATATCCAGATTTAACTGAAAAACAAGCCACGTGACATGATTCACAATAAAACAGTTTCTTGAATGTTATATATTAAGGGCTTAGAGCAAAACCCGTCTATCGTCTTTGTCTACTTTCTGTTAGACTAGTTTTATGCCATGTCCTTGATTGAATATTTAGTGTCATTGTTTTGCGATCAAGGGCTTACAGACGGTCAGTTAATCTAACTACTGTTTCCTGGGATCCTGGAAGGTTAACCAGTACTCAAGCACACCCAATCTCTGGTAGTAACTGATAACTCTCTCACTTGAATCAGCAGTGAGAGACAAATGATAATGTGACACAATGTTGTATATCAACCATCACTAAGATTGTGTCCGGTTGGGGATTTGAACTCGCGACCCCTGGATTGTTAGTCAGATGCGCTAACAACTGAGCTAATAGGACCCGACCCATGTTCTTGATGTTGTATATAGTAAATTACTACAACCATGTTCTAAGTGTAAATTGTGTTAACTACACATGTAGATATAACTATTTCATAAGGAGAACCGATGGTACAAAATATCAACTAATTCAGATGTATTCTGACTGCTTTTCAGAGAAAATAAGCACAAACGATGGTCTTAGATAAACAAGATATGCTGAGAGACTATGATGCTGTACATGACCTAGATTAGTTAGAATATTGTACAAAAATGGACTGAATTCCATTTATTGATCCTTTATGTCGTGAGTTTGAATCCCCCGCCCGGCAACAGTCTCCGTGATAATTGATATATGACATTGTGGCTCATTATCATTCTTCTCTCACTACTGATTCAAGTGGGAAAATTATCAGTTACTAGCATAGATGGGGTGTGCTCGAGTACTGGTTAATCCCAGAAAACAGTGGTTTCTGCCCCATTCCCCCTAAGGGCCGGGATTTGGTTACAGAAACGAAGGAAGCCTGCGACTGGTTAAGCGAATGTCCCTTCTATTTAACTTTTTCAAAATATGATATTCCATTTATACCAGGTCCGGGTATAATTTTAATTACAATTTTTTATCATAATCTAACAAACAGAGATATTATTTTACCACCTATAACAGCTGGGTTCCGTTAGCTCATTCGTCTATCACCGCTGATTCAAGTGGGGAAGTTATCAGTTACATGTACTTGCGGAGATTGGGTGTGCTCAAGTACTGGTTAACCTTCCAGGATACCAGGAAACAGTGGTTAGATCATCAGTTTGCCCTCAATGGCATAAAAATGATACTAAATATTCAATCAATAAAAAATCCGTTACCTCAGTTGGTAATGTGTCTGACTGTCAATCTGGTACTCTCAAGTTTGAAACTCAGTTTGACCACAGTATCTGTGATGATTGGCCATTTTTCAACGGTCAAAGCACTTCAGAGTTTGCAGATGTATGTTATGTCTAGTAGTGTTTAATCAATTATTAGATCTCACGGCTGATGATTAAGGGTTCTGACCATCGTTAGATAATTGTAATACTGTTGAAAAAAAAAATTGAAAAACAACATACACTGTGATCTGGTTAGAAATTGAGTTCATTGAAAGAGACATCACTTACTAGCTTCTCCGCTTGTATTAACTTGTACCATGACATATAACTTTCCTGGTCGTCTGTATTTCTCCCAGTGGTTGTTTAACGTCTGGGCAAGTTTCTGATTATCCACTGTCTCCACCATGTACAAATTTGGTACCGCTGAAACATGGTGAAGCCAGACAGTAAATATACACTGGCTTCTTTGAAAATAATCAAAACTGGAGGTCAGCAGGCTAACGCAGGTAACTAACAAGAGCATGGCAAGTGGGTGCAGACACTCGTCTTTTTTCCAAACCTATTAGGTAGGTCATAGTCAGTGATGTAAACGTTTTAAACATGATGGTGATCAGTTAACAGAATCAATAGTATTACTGAAAAACAATAAAAAGATTAAAAAAAAAATCAAACCCAAGCTAAGTACATTGTAAACAATTATTTTTTTATCTAAGGTTTAAGAGCACAAAGTATTGAAATTTAGCTATATACATTGTTTCTATAATATATATGAATGTGTTTATGAAGTTTAGACACTAGTTTGTTCAGAAACAGAGAAAAGGCTGAGCTTAACATCAAACTTTAACCGGCGAATGAAGCTGACACCAGAGTCATCACTTTTAATTTGAACCTAACTGCATTGCTTAAAAGTGACTTTCCTCCTTATTTTGCTTATTGGACAAGTGTTTGACTTATAGTTTCATTGCCCAACGCTTGGTGTCCAACGTTATGGGTGAATGGGGTTTAACGCCATTTTCAACACATTTCAAGTTATATATGGCATATCCAGTTTTAATGGAGGAAGACTTTAGAATGAATCTGAATAGAACCACAGTCCTTCTGCTAGACTGGCAAACTTTCTCACATGAAGTTTTTGGAGTAAACAGGACTTGAACCTACAACTTTAGTGATAGGAGATAAGTGATCTTGTAATGGCGCCTTAGACCACTTGGCAACAGAGGACCACTTGCGTGCAACAATAACACTAGAACATAACAATCACAGGTCATTGTCGATCATCAGCGATAAATATAAGCTTCAGCAAGAAACCCATTAATTTCATATCCTCTACAGACTAAGGACCACAGACTGAGCCAAATAGATATTGGCTGTGGATGAGGGCACTGGAACAGTGTGTTGTAAGGCTTGAGATGTAAAAAAAACAAAAAAAGTGTGATGTGTAATGTACAAGAACAAAAGGTCATCAACTCAATAACAAATAATTGAATTAGAATGTCTAAGCACATGGGATCATGTTAAGATCATGTACCTGCTGTAACAGTACAAGTGTCATTTGAATTGGTTTTAAACTGTGGGAGAAGTCGTTGGTGCAAATTGCATCATATAATTTAAGATAAAAGAAAAAAGGGTCATTTAAAAATTATCTAACTGGAATGCAAATTTAAAATGCTCATGGTAAGGCCATGTTCCTGCTGCACAGGAAGGTTTATGTAAATCTGTGGGAGGAAAGTTGTAGGTTCCAAACATGACGAAAGGACACCATTTCAGTATCCACAATTTTTTTGGAAGAAAAATAAAATAATAAATATAATAATAAATATTTATAACTATTGTAACATAATTGAAGTTTCAAGAAAATTTATTTAATTTATGACCATGTATTTTTATCTGTTTGAAAGAGAGAAAAAAAGTTTTCATCAAAATGATCTTATCTGAACTTACCTGTCACCTTGCTGGCCTTGTTACGTTGAAGATGTCCCACAAAATGCCACTTTATGTCTTTACACTGTTGTAAAATCTATAACACAATGAAAGAATGATTGTTTTATATATTTTTGTAATGATATATTATAACATAGCTAAATATATATTGACTGTGACTCTGGCCTAACGGTGTGCTGGGAACCAAGACTGAACCTTATGCATAACAAGGAGATTGAACTTTAAAAAACAATATAAACATATATATAATACTGACTCTGGGCTAATGGTGTGCCTTGCATCAAGATTAAACTTTTTTTAATAAATCTTATAATGGAGAGTTAAAGAAATTTTCAGAGGCAGAAAATCAGGGGGAAAAAACTATAAATATCTTTAACAAAATCCCCATTCTAAAACAGACAGCCCATAAATTCTGCGTGACGACCATTAAATTGTCATTCTGACTCTTTATAAGATGAAACAAATTCTACAATATGCAACCCAGAATGACAGATCAAATAGAAATGAAAATAAAATCATGCTTCTCATATTATACGCAACAAAAAGTTGCAAGTTGAAGCAAGAAATCTATTCGAGTCTGACCTTAGGCATGTAGGCAAGTATTATTTTGGTATGTTTGAATATATATATCCTGATGGCAATACAGGTTCAGTGAGTACATATAGGCATGACATAGTTCAGTCAATTTTATCATTTTGATATATCCCGATATACTTCTATTAAAAGAACTTCGAGTTTAATTCTTTGTCTACATAAACAAAATGGAAACTTACTTGAGAATTATTTGATTTTTCCTCCAATTCTGTAACCTGAAAAAACATCAACAACTGTCAGTGAGCTAGGCTATTTACTGTCATTATTCATCTTTAATAAACATAAAATGTAGTAATGCTGGGCCGGATTAGCTCAGTCGGTTATGCATCTGACTATCAATCCAGTGGTCGTGAGTTTGAATCCCCGCCAGGCAACTGTCTCTGTGATGATTGTTATACGACATTGTGTCTCATTATCATTCGTCTCCCATCGCTGATTCAAGTGGGGAAGTTATCAGTTACTTGCGGAGAAGGGGTGTGTTTAAGTACTGGTTAACCTTTCAGGATCCCATAAAACAGTGGTTAGGTTAACTGATCGTCTGTTAGCCCTTGATGACATAAAAATGATGCTAAATAATCAATCAATCAATTAATATATACTAAAAATACAGACATTATATACAGTGCTGTCGGGTAATGCTCAACTGCCCATCCCAGGATACTACCACAGTATAAGGCTGATAGAGACCTATACTGGGTTTATTAGCCTTGAAATGCCCAGTTTAAATTCTTGCTTAGATTTTGAAATCAGATGTCAGTTTTGAGTGCTTGGCATTTTACTATCCATAAGCAGTTGATATGCGTCCACAACAAGTTAAATGAAAGTAAATGGAATGAAAATCTTTTAGATTTTCGAAAATCTTAAAGGAAGTAAGAGCTTGAAGAAATCTAAAGTTATGGAGTGGAAACCACTTTTCATTTTTTAGTTACAGTGAAGCTGACCATGCCTGATTTGTCAAAGACAATTCCCAAGGTTCCTTTACATATCACAAACTCATTATATCAAAATATCTTTATAAAGAACATTAAGTTATTGAGTGGAAAGCATTGCCAGATGTACAAATGGATTAACTATCTGACAGACAGTGGTAACACTTTATGGATGGATCCCAACCACAAAACCTTCAAAATAATTAAATTTGACAACATCAACCTGTATGTTTTCAAGATTATCAACTGTTTGACTTATTATCTGTACAAGACAGAAAAACTGCCTCAGTTTCACATATGCATGTTATCTACTAACAACACATTCCTTCCTATATAAGGGAAGTGACTCCAAATGACTTGTTAAGCTCAAGATTCATAATCTATCTGTTTCAATGCAATTTCATGCATTTTATACCCAACCTGTGATAAATCATTTTGGTTTTATTAACCATCTGTTTGTTATGTAGTCATCTTCTCCATATCAGTGATACAAGTTGCAACACCGAGAGAACTTTATTTCCTCTTCAGCAACATCTGTTGATGCTGTTGAACCATTTCAAGCAAAGTGCAAGGGTACTTAAGTAAATGCTGTACATAGTTTGCTACATCATGTATTTAATAAGAATGATCTATTTTCAACAACTAAAACGTGATACATTATATTTAATGAATAAAAGGCAATCTCACATAATTTTCACCAAAATGCCTCTGGCCATGTTGGTAAGCAGAAATAATATCTGAAGCAGGTTTGGTCTTTGACACAGCAACAAGTCTTGGTGGCACCTGAGGTAAACTCTGAAATGACAATTTGAATTTGCTTATATAGTATTTCAGGACATTTAAAGCTTACTGCAGCACCAGAGCCTGGCATTCGGTTCTATTTCCAATGGATGTTAGTGGTTTCATCTACATGTATGCTATTTTGTCTACCTTGATTATGTCTTTAACCCTTTACTCCATAGATACGCATTTTCCCGCATCAATCACAGAAGGCCTTTGAAAATGAGCAATCTGAACACTTCCTGCACTGTTATCCACTCTGTCAGTTAATATAAACATAATTCACCCATTTCTAATACTTGGTGAATTACTGCTTTCAATATTAGAGGTGTCAAAAGGCGTCTTTTGAAGTAAAGGGTTAATACACGGGGTTTTCATTTTAAAATCAAACAATACATTGAAAGAGAAAAACAACAGATCAGGCTAGGGGTCAAGGGGGGAAATGGTCGATGTTTCTGGAAAAACAACAGATCCAAACCTGATTTTAACCGATGATTTCAATCGGCGATCAGTTAAAAATGAAAACCCTGAATACAGTCAGGTTGTGGTCTGTCAACCTTAATTTACTGTATTATTAGGCCGATTTAATAAGGTAGGTATAATAATCCAATATACAACTTAGAATGACGATAACACATAACCTGTTAGGTTCATTGAACTGGAGCTTTAATTATATAAAGTCATGTACGTCATTTAATTGTAAAAAGTAGTAAAATATTCATTTTTTTTCCCAAACAATTTAAACCATTTTATGCAAAACATTATCACTATCATCAATATCATCACCTATCAGGAGGGGGTTTAAAGCAGACAGTCCAGTGAACAGTAAAAATCATACCCAGTTTATGTATCTCACTGAACTTCTATGCTAATCAATGATTCAAATGTATGTAAAATTGTGCACTCCCGAGTCTGTACATAATCCCTCCGAGAAGGTGTTGCAGTATCAGTATATATATATATTCAGACAAAAAACTATTGTAAACGAAACCACTTCACACCTTTTATATAAAATAAGGTTAAGGAATCGGAAGGTTGACGTAATCACCTTAATTCATTTCCATCACATGTTTTGTTAATGTTACAAGTCTTTTTATTTTACTTCTTTCCTATAATGGTGATTATTCAAGTTTTTCCATGTTTGACAGTGTTTTTGTTTGTTTATTTTTATAGCTCTTATTGGGTCATATTCCCAATTGCAAAAAGTATCTTTTTTTCCGAAATGAGTGGTAAAAATTCCCTATTGAAAGCTTGAATAATTATAGTGAAAGTTGCCATAATTCCTTGATAAAATAAACAACATTTCCCCCATTCTAAATTGAGAATGAAATTGCTTCTTCAATTAAAGGGTCAGATTAGCAAGTGTAGAAGTTTTTATTAAGTTGAACAAATAAATTCAATGCAAGAGTTACCCAAATTTTAATGAAAACGCCCGTAAAATTCCCAATTCCAAGGGTACGGGTCATTCCCAAAATGGTGGAAGAAAACACAGATTATTATTTGCTGTTGATCATAGCTAATGTTTGTAGTGTTATAAATAAGTCTGTAACAATACACTTGATCCACGACTTGATTTGATTCTCGATTTTTGTTCATCGATTCAATTTTCTCAATTTGATTAATTTCTTTCGACAATTTGATGACAAACTGATTAAATGAATGGACATTTTCTGTAGAAATAATAATATTGGTATTTTTTTAACTTTCAAGAAAGTAACCTTTTTTAATAATGATTAATGAAGCTTAAAAATAAATCATCAAATAAAGCATTGCCTGCACTGTCATTGTCTAGACTTTTATAACTAAAGTTCTGAACACAAATTACAAAATATAAATTAACAGTAACTGCCTAACTGTTGATAACTGATTCTGAGTCATATTTCATTAGGATAGTACTCTTTAAAAACTTTCTTTGGTAATTTACCAAAAAAATAAAAAACATCTTGTTTTCAGTATAATATACTGGTTATATCTATGACCATGAGTCTAAAACTTCATCAACAATGTAAATGTTGACATCAATAATAAATGGTAATAACGTTACTTTATTGTCCTGAATAATCCTTCTAAAAAAAAATTCTTATAAAATTTAATTTACCATTAAAAATAATACTCATGAAAAAACAGTGGTTATTTATGATATGGAGTCAGACATTTAGATTTTTCCTAGTACACATATTACCATGAATCGGCCATTCAGACTGCTTGAAATGGTGTCGTCAGGAAAAATACTTGTACTGATTAAAACTTTCAAATAATGTTATGAAAAAAAATAGAGATTCAAATAAACATAAACAGTGCATTTGTACACTGTACAACTCTTGCACTGATTCTAGTGTTGCTAAAAAAAAAAGAGGGTTAACAAATGTTGAGCTCCACCTTCCTTCCTCCAAAGAAATCGTACTGATGTGCAGTATTTTAAATGTACAAATCCATTTCAATTGTCACACTGTCCCTAAGAAAGGAATTCTAAGTGCTCATGTTAGTGATAATGCTATTATACGGGCATTCGAGGTAATACGTATATCACAGTATTAGGTATACAAGTAAAGCGACAGCGGTCACCTTTCCAAGTACTAACCCCATACTTCGTTGCTTAACTTCAAATACAGGCATCGCATTTCAACTATGCTGCTATAAATGCTAGCTTAACAGCGTGGTTGTTGTAAGTGACCTATGTACATTCACTGCACTCCTCCCTTCTTTAACCTTTGGGCTTAGCCCCTACTGCACAGCCTGTGGCTTCCCGCAGTTCCTGGTCATATCCCGCCCCATCCCAAGGAAAGAGAGATTTGTGCAAACAAAGATTCAAAAGTTAATCCTCGTCGCCATTAAAGTGCCAGCTGTCACCCATCCAAGTACTAACCCCATACTTCTTTGCTTGACTTCCAATACCAGGGCTAGAATTTAACTTTTTTGTGCAATGGCAATTTTTTTTTACCATTTTAGATAGTTGAACCATACCCTTGGAAATGGGAATTTTAGCAGCATTTTCATTAACATCAAGAAGTTTTCCATTAAATATACTTGGTCAACTTGTTCAAATGTGTACACTTGCTTCTCTGACCATTTAATTAAAGAATCAGTGTCCTACTCGTTTCAGAAAGGGGAACACTTTGTATATTTTATCAAAGAATTATGGCAAGTTTCAATTTATAATTATTGAAGCTTTCAATTGGGAATTTTTACCACTCAATTGGGGAAAAAATATACTACTTGCCATCAGGAATATAACCCATGAACGGCTATGAAAATTGACGAAAAAAACACTGAATACAGTCAGAGCACTTCAACTATGTCGCTATACAATCTATCTTAACATCTGAAGCTGTTTTAACTCTTTACTTCATATAGACACCTTTGGACACCTAATATAGACGGCTTTTGAATTATTGGGTGAATTATGTTTATAGTAACTGACAGAGTGGAAAACAGTGCAGGAAGTGTTCAGATTGCTCGTTACGAGCAATCTGAACTCTTCCTGCACTGTTTTCAAAGGCCTTCTGTGATTGGTGCAGGAAAATGCATATCTATGGAGTAAAGGGTTAAGTGACCTATGTACATTCACTAGATAAGGGATAAGTGACCGCCTTATGCTTTACCACTTGACAACGTGCTCCATATGTCTTATCTTACAGTACATTTCAACTGTAGTTTGTATCTTATGGAGTTTGCAATTTGAATTCAAGATAAATTATGTATAATTCAAATCAAAACCCTCAAAGCATGACTGTGATCTGAGAGTCAGACAATCAATTGTAAACAAATCACCCCACCCACTTTTTAAAAACGTTCTAGCAACATGTCTGCTACAGGTCAATAAATGCGCAACTTCTGGTTTTGAATAAAAAATTAAATTAAATGCAACATTATTTGAAAAATAGTTTTACTTTTGGCCTTGCATCCGTTGCTTTCTGGATGCGTTCAAGCACAAGTTTCAGTGATCTTCCGATTTCTTCGCTATTCGCCATCTTACGAAACATTATTGACCGGCATCGCGTTTGTTTTACACGTTGTGTCAGAAAAGCAAAATGACTCTGAACAAATTTTGTTTTTAACCGTAACAAAGCTTAAAGTGACCTATTAAGATCGTCCTGTGTCGTCCGTCAACTTTAAGATTCCATCAACTGCATTTTTAAATAATTAAGATCTTCACCAATCTTTTTGACAACAATTTCAATTATTCCTAACAAATTCTAGACCCTAAACCAAGGATTTGTATATAATTCCCTGTCCGTCCGTCCGTCCGTCCGTCCGTCCGTCCGTCCGTCTGTCTGTCTGTCTGTCTGTCTGTCTGTCTTTTCTTTCTATCTTTCTTTCTTCCAATAAGTTGAACCCCTCGCGAGGACATAGATTATGGTGCGCGTCAATTGACAAAGAGAGAAAAGAATAAATGCATAAAAGAGAGGAGATATACAGATTGTATTATAATAAAAACATAACATTACTAATATAATCCACTGGATTTTTTTTCAATTCAAATAATAAAATATAATTATATTGGAAATATAAATTTAATAATAAAAAAAAAATCAATACAAAAAGACGGTATATCTTTGGTTTTCATTTCCAAGTAGATACAGCATTTCCATTTCCACTAAGCCATCGAAATATAATGCAATTCATCGTTTCAAGGGAACGGCCGTAACTAATATGTGGGAGGCACTTGTGGCCAGACACTTTTGCCTTATTTATTGTAATATGCATATGTATATATAATATAGTTGGCAATAAAATATGTTTAACTCTAGGGATATAAATATATAATGTATATTGGCACTTATACACTTAGTGTCAACATAAACGATACTATTGTTCATAGAGGTATCATTTGAATATAATAAAAAGAGAATCATGACAAAGTCACACTTTTGAATGAGTCCGATGAATTGTTAAAGACAGTACGAATTACCTCCCTTAGATAAAAAAAAAAACACTACAGACTGAAATCTACATGACAGTAAGAATTACCTCCCTTAGATAAAAAAAATCTACCTGAGATGCTGACTGACAGGCTGACGTCATGATTGTTCGTCTGCAAAGTTTTACATTTGGTTGCGCAGTTTTCACAAATCAGTTGCCCGAAAGCCTGTTTTTAAACAGCGTAAAGTAGAAATTCAAGGTAAATTTATATTTTAATTGATGTAATATGTATCATAATTGTTTTTATCATTGTAATAATGAAATTAAATAGATTAATAGAATAAAATTATCCTCTCAGCATCCAGCGGTCATGCCTGACCTGAGTGGATATTCAGACGACACCTATTTTTTGTTGTAAAAGTTTCGTACGTTCTTTTACATGTGACTTAAAACGGTCATACATGGCGCAAAATCACCGAATTATTCCCTTCCACACCCTGTCCCTAGAATAACTTTAATTTAGAGGGCTTGTGCGGTCGTCTGACAATTCATACGTCCCACATTTTGTCCAAACCACCCCTCCAAAACCTTTTAATTGATAAAGGTCAAACTTGCGACGGAGTATCAAGTTATCAAGATGTGCATATCGTCGTCGCGTTCCAGTCCGTCGATTTTGGTCCTATTCATATTAATGCTTAATGCTGTCCGGGATACTTCTCTTGAAGTTATCCGCCGATTTTGACCCAATTTGTTTGGGAGTGTGGTATGAAGTCTGCAGTAGCGCATGTAGTCAAACTTTCGGGCTCGAGCCCATGCCGTTATGGATCAGCGAGGGGACGCATTTTTGATCACTAGACCAGGAAGAACAACAGAATCAAAAGATGGCCCAGTCCTAATGCTGTGCATAAATATACAAAGCAGCGATATTTGTATGTTGGCTTATTAGAAACATAGGTCCCTCTTATGACTGTCAGCCAGTAAAATGATTACATGTTCTTTAACAAAATCGCTTTAAAATACATTTTAGCTTGCCGGGACGAATGTCCAAGGAGAGCTATTGCCATGACTCCGGCGTTGTCGGCGTCGTCTGTAGCCACCCAGGTTAAACGTTTGCGTTTAAGTTTTACATATATATATGCAACCACTCATTGGATATGAATGGAACTTCGCATGTGTGTTCACCATCATCAATGGAACATACAGAGACAAAAACCTATAACTCTAGATTGCATTTTGGCAGAGTTAAGGCCCTTGTTGGACTTAATTTTTCAGGTTAAAGTTTTTTATCAGCTAACATATCAATACAACCACTCATTGGATATGAATAAGACTTCACATGTGTTTTCACCATCATTGATGGAACACACAGAGATAAGAACCATAACTCGGGGTTGCATTTTGGCAAAGTTATGGCCCTTTTGGACTTAATTTTTCGTCTGTAGACATCCAGGTTACACTTTTGCGTTTAGGTGCGTTTAAGTTTTGGCGTTTGCCTCCAATCTCAGTCCTTGCATGCGTGGCGAGTTTTATCCCATCGGCGAGCTTTGTTGTCTTCTAACAACTCTTGTCTATATAACGATTTCTTTGGTAAAATAATCTATATATATCGAAGATTGCCGAGACCTATGTCGGCATAGTTCTGCCAGCTTGATAGTCAGATTTTCAATTCATTATGTCGGCATCAGTAACGTATGATGTCGGCAACTCACTCATTATGTTCACATCATCGTCTTTTTAAAATCACTTATTCGAATGAGTACGGCAATATCAGTTAGTAATCAACTGGCTAAAAGCTACTACTTATTCAGCATGGATGTACATGTATCAACGAGGGGGAGCACCCTGATGTTGGTATGTTACAATCAGGTTGGCAAAAACTATACCACCATAGAGACCCCTTAAAAGTATATTCATTACATATATAATATAAACTGCGCTTGTTTATTGCAAAATAATAATTTAATACGACTGACGATCAAAACATTGCTTCCGACACAGCGCCACTTTTATACATGAAGTATAATTATGCTATTCACCGCGCAGAATTCGCAAGACGACGGGTGCACGCTTTGTCATTGCAACATCAAAAAACATGTACATGTTCATTTTGATTGAAATCCTAGTAGACCATTTCACCCACTGTCTCATGTTGCACGTGCAAAGGAGAAGGCGCACGCGCGCGCGCGCACACACACACACACACACACACACACACACACACACACACACACATTATTAAAGCGGCACTATCCTTTATCATTTTAAAGCAGGGTTGAATTAAAATATTGTAGCATAAGGCCACTGGCTGATTCCCGAAGGCGTACAGTGGAATACTGATGAGTGCACATTTTCCATACATGTTGCTCAGCAATGTATTATTTTTTATTTATTTTAGTTTAATCAGTTTTATCGGTATAATACTAAATATCTTTTTTTACATATATTTCTAATACCAGCGCGACTGAATTTTATATAAAAGAAAGAGTTATTATTTTTTTTAAATATGGAGTTTCAGGTAATACTCGGAGAATAATATCTGTATAAGGTTACGAGTTAATGTGTGTAAACAGTGATATAAGTAAACTTTGATTTAAAGATTGCCGTGGGTCCCTTTAACATAGACGTATTCATAGGCGGATATATAATATTTCAACGAATGGGGGTCTGGTTTAAACGTGTTTTCACAATGAATGCATGAATGAAAAAAGAAACGGACGAACAAATGAATGAATAATAGTAAAATGTTAATTTACGAGATAATTGATTTGAAAAAGTCAATTTTCCACGAAGTCCGCAAACATACATTAGTTACACAAACGAATAGGACAAATAAACCATTCACAGTTTACGTGTAGATAATAAAAAAAATCAAGAGTGCAGATCATAAATGCATGTTACTCTAAGTCTCAATGAAATTATTTTTTTGAAATTATTTTAAATTGTTTTTAATTTTTAAATGAGAATTATAAAATTTTGGAATTTTTGGGATTGTGTATTCTTTGGCAAGCAAGTTCTCATTATTCCATGCTTTTTAACAATTGCAATAAAATGTGTACGGTATTTCAACATTCCGTTAATCTCACAGGTAAGGGCTGTCCTTATAAATTTGCTCAAATCAAATCCCCACTCCACCTCTAAATCTGCTGGTGTATTGATGTTCAGTCCTCTTGTACATTTGGGATGCGTTCGATTCACTGTCCAGAACATATTCCGAACTTGTTCCAGAATATTGATCAATCGAACGTAAAGGAACAGATATTATGAAATCAAAATGGCTCAGCCTATTCAAATAAATGTTGTTGTTTTTTTTTTTGTTGTTTTTTTTCAAAATAAACATTGTATTGTAACTAATTAATTGTAAGTATTGGAAGTGGCGCACTTCCAATGCCCATAATTGTTTATCTCAACAAAGACTTATATAGAGACTATATAAATCCTTGATCTCAATTAGTATTTATGGATCAATTAGTATTTACTGACCCAAAATGAAAACCTAAAACAAACACAATATTTACATCGACTTCAAACGTTTCTCTTTTGCTGATAAATATATTTTATGAAGCTTTCTGGATTTATTAATGTTTCTGTGTAATTTGCTGGGAAAATCATATATCGCATGTGTTTTTTTTTCTAAAAATAAAGTGAAAACAGTTCAAAATGAAAATTTCAGAAAAAAGTGAAAATGATCACGTAACATTTGAAAAAGATCAAAGTGCTGACTGAGTGCAATAACTGATTTTCAAAACATCAGTGACCAGTGTGGCTTCTCATTTTACGAATGCATTCTCATTTGGTTGTGACGTCACTGTTCCGACCTTACCAGCCGCGCAGATGGAACATGTTTCAGAACACTCATTCACTACATGCGATTGTTGTTCGAATGTTAAGAACCGTGAATCAAACGCGCCCAATGTTAAACTCGTGTTGCACATGCCAAAAGGCGTGAAATAATACACAATCTGCCCGAACTGTAAATTATATTCAAAACGAAGGCGTGGTTCCTTAGTTGCAACCGCATATTGGCGACCAAAAGAAGTGTATCCCACGTGTGGGAAGATTGACTTTACAAAAAGAAGCATTTCTAAAATAGAATTTATAGTATATTGTGAAAATATTTATATATGTGTCGTATTTATTTATATCTCGTCTCTCCTTCTCCGGGATACTCATTTTAGTTTGCCTGCCTAACTGGGTACCTGCTGCCCGCCCGCCCGAACGACCACCCGCTGGTCCGTCCGTCATTTATAATGTTTTCAATAGGTTGTAACGAGCATATATTGACCACTTTGCACTCTTGATAGGTCACCTTTTGTCCGTTTGTCCGTTGTCGTGCGTCCATAAATAAAGTTACTTTATTAAAACTATATATTAAGAGAAAATGAGAAAAACCGTCATTTCTGATGACTGAATAGACTCATTTGAACGGTTTTCGGTGTGATTTCTTGTTGATGACATGACGGTTAATGCTTCTATTTTAGTGAATGCCCCCCCCCCCCCCCCCCCCCCCCTTGGGTTGGGTAATGCTTTACGAAGTCTATATAAGAGAAAATGATGCTATTTGTTGAACATCCATGCTTTCTGGAGAACAAAAGTTGGAAATATATTCATATAGCTTTAAATCATCAAGGATAATCAGGTGACCGTTAAGGTCCATAGGTCCATTGGGCCTCTTATTTTATTTCTACACAGCTCATCTTAGACCACAGCGTGCTGGGTGCCTACATCTGTATCTGCCAGTGTCATCTGACCCTGGAATTAAAAGTCAATATCTCATTTTGAAAATACTCTTTTTTTTATTTTAGGTACTACATTAAGATGCTGTTGGTTTGGTTCGGTCAAATGCAAATAAAGGCTTATCAGCGAACATTTGTAGGAGTAATAACGATGTGAACAAATTTATGTTAAAATGCACAATACGTGTGTGTGTGTTTGGACGCAAATTGATTTACATACATTATGGACAAATTGTTTTATGGACGCTTCATATAAAAGACAATATAAAGTGTAACTTGGACATGTTACAGTGTGTATATTCAGACAGACGGAGGATGTTTATTCCAGGCTAACTCTAGATCTACCCGTGCATAGCACAGAAGACGACGCTTGAAGATCATCAGACTGGTATCGTTATTATGGATACATATCAACTTTTTGAGTCTTATTCTTTAAATCAGGCGCAAGTATCTAATTTTCAAATCCATTTTGGTAAAAATCAACTTCATATAGTAACAGAAAGAGAAAATTGAATTATATAGCTTCATGTATAAAAAGTTTGAAGTCTGTATAATGAGAATAAGATTCGAAGGTTCGGTATATGCTAACCGGGATATTGAACAAATCTGTTCCAGAATCCCTACACTTTCAAATGCCCTACACTTGGTAGTTGTTATAAGTACTCCAATTACGATTATGTCTTTAATAAAGCAATTTGATTCCTTTTGACCTTTCATACGTCGAAAAACGTGAGCAATGAATCAGCACTTAATTCTAAAACAAATATAAGAACATTTCAAATATCTATACTGAAACTTGTAGAGGATAGTAATTGTAATAAAAAACGGAGTAATTATAACATTTACTCAGCCGCCAAGTGCTTGTTTTTTCTAGGCCGTTCTTGAATTAAATGTGTGTTTGCCGTGCTCCGTACCAGCCCATACAAAATGCAGATTTCCAAGCTTTTTATTAATTTTAAAATTGTCCATTTTCCTCCATGATTCCTGACTCATTTTTAAATCAAAATGACACTAAAACATCGAAATCATGTAAAAGGTAAATTAGTTGTGACCCACATTTACACATGAAAATGTGTAGGTTGGAACACGGCAGCATACTGTTTTTTAAGGACGGTCCTTTATTAATTGCTTACAATCTTTGCTTGACTTGCGTGCTGATTATAATGTCACAGTGGACAATACAAATATAATGTTCAATACTATGTTATATACAAACCTTCAGTCTTTGGACACGTGTTCTTATTTAGGCCTAAGTATTTCTTTATCAATAACAATATTAGATTAAGTAAATAAATACTGTCTATTAATCAAAAACTGAAAGCCTAGCTCAGCGTCATGCGAACGACTGGATGGGTTTTCGTGCTTGAGCGTGGATATTTCCCATGCATACAGCGTCGTGTTTAACCTGAAATATGCTTGAAACTGACGTTAAATACTAAAACATATCTTAAAGTAAATATCAAATTAAAATCTGTATATTAGTACTATTCACTGTGACGTAATGGTTAATAAACTCTATATCATGCTTAATGTACTATGTGACTATTTAGAAGTCTTTTTGGAAATTTCCAATAAGATATTATTAGTTGCACGTGCTTTTAATATAATTGGATGTATATTTTCAGTAATTTTATTGGAATTTGCTAATAAAATATTGAAGTTTATATGGATCCAATTGAATTCAACCTATCAGTAGACTTATTGGCACCTCTAATAAGATATTAATAGTTGCACGTGCGATTTTTTTTCTAGTCTATGAATTGTGTAATTAGAGGAATAAGAAGAAATATGTTTTTCGCGGCGGCGGTTTGCATACGGCATTTTTTGTACCTGTACATCTATGGAATTGTACGTATATTTTCATTATTTAATTGTTTGTATTAGAAATTCAGCGGTGGAAGGCACATAACCGTGGAACAAAAATTCATGACCAATCATCACAAAGACTTCGGGGATTCGAACTTGCCACTCCTCAATTGACAATCCGGCACATTAGAGGTGACGTTACCTACTGAGTTAGCCGGGTGGGACTATAAACACATTAGTTGCAACACTGCCGACTGACATAGCCGAGTAGAACTTCAGGCGCATAAGTTGCAACAATGCAGACTGAGATAACCTGGTTGAAATATAACGCATTATTAGTTGCAACAATGCCGACTGAGATAGTTGGGTCGAACTTTATACAAATTAATTGCAACATTGCCAACTGAGACAGCCGGGTCGAACTTTAGTTGAATTTGTTGCATCATTGCCGACTGAGACAGCCGGGATGGACTTGAGGCGGGTCGAAGTTTAGATGCATTAATTAGTTGCAACAACGCCGACTGAGATAGCTGGGTCGAACTTTATGCAAATTAATTGCAACATTGCCAACTGAGACAGCCGGGTCGAACTTTAGTTGAATTTGTTGCAACATTGCCGGCTGAGACAGCCGGGATGGACTTGAGGCGGGTCGAAGTTTAGATGCATTAATTATTTGTAACACTGCCGACTTAGATAGCCGTGTCGAACTTTAGGCGAATTTCTTGCAACAATGCGTACTGAGATAGCCGTGTCGAACTTTAGATGCATTAAACAGCAACATTGCCAACCGTGAGGTAGCTGGGTCAAACTTTTGGTCAATTTGTTGCAACATTGCCTACTGAGATAGCCGGGCCGAACTTTAGGTGAATTTTTTTACAACACTGCCAACTGAGATAACCGGGTCGAACTTTAGGCGAATTTGTTGCAACACTACCGACTGAGATAGCTGGGTCGAACTTTATGCAAATTAATTGCAACATTGCCAACTGAGACAGCTGGGTCGAACTTTAGTTGAATTTGTTGCAACATTGCCGACTGAGACAGCCGGGATGGACTTGAGGAGGGTCGAAGTTTAGATGCATTAATTAGTTGCAACAATGCCGACTGAGATAGCTGGGTCGAACTTTATGCAAATTAATTGCAACATTGCCAACTGAGACAGCCGGGTCGAACTTTAGTTGAATTTATTGCAACATTGCCGGCTGAGACAGCCGGGATGGACTTGAGGCGGGTCGAAGTTTAGATGCATTAATTATTTGTAACACTGCCGACTTAGATAGCCGTGTCGAACTTTAGGCGAATTTCTTGCAACAATGCGTACTGAGATAGCCGTGTCGAACTTTAGATGCATTAAACAGCAACATTGCCAACCGTGAGGTAGCTGGGTCAAACTTTTGGTCAATTTGTTGCAACATTGCCTACTGAGATAGCCGGGCCGAACTTTAGGTGAACTTTTTTACAACACTGCCAACTGAGATAACCGGGTCGAACTTTAGGCGAATTTGTTGCAACACTACCGACTGAGATAGCTGGGTCGAACTTCATGCAGATTTGTTGCAACATTGCAGACTGAGATAGCCGAGTCGAACTTTAGAAGTTGCATTAATAAGTTGCAGCAATTCCAACTGAGATAGCCGGGTCGACTTTAGGTGAAATTGTTGCAACACTGCCAACTGAGATAGCTGGGTCGAACTTTATGCGAATTTGTTGCAACACTGCAGACTGAGATAGCCGGGTCGAACTTTTATGCAAATTTATTGCAACACTGCCGACTGAGATAGCTGGGTCGAACATCATGCAAGTTTGTTGCAACACTGCAGACTGAGATAGCTAGGTCGAACTTTATGCAAACTTGTTCTAACACTGCAGACTGAGATAGCCGGGTCGAACTTTAGGCGAATTTATTGCAACACTGCTGACTTAGATAGTTCGGTCGAACTTTATGCAAATTTGTTGCAACACTGCAGACTGAGATTGTCGGGTCGAACGTTGACGAATTTGTTACAACACAGCCAACTGAGATAGCCGGGTCGAACTTTAAGCGAATTTGTTGCAGTGTCGAAGTTTAAACGAATTTGTTGCAACACTATCAACTGATATAACCTGCTCGAAATTTAGGCCAATTTATTGCAACATTCCAGACTGAGATAGCCGGGTCGAACTTTAAGCGAATTTGTTGCAGGGTCGAACTTTAAGCGAATTTGTTGCATCACTTCCGACTGAGATAGCCAAGTCGAACTTTAAGCGACTTTGCTGCATTACTGCCGACTGCCATAGCTGGCTCGAACTTTAAGCGAATTTGTTGCAGAGTCGAACTTTAAGAGATTTTTTTTGCATCAATGCCGACTGAGATAGCCGAGTCGAACGTTAAGCAAATTTATTGCATCACTGCCGACTGCGACAGCTGGCTCGAACTTTAAGCGAATTTGTTGCTGGTCGAACTTTAAACGAATTTGTTGCATCACTGCCGGCTGAGATAGCCGAGTCGAACTTTAAGCGAATTTGTTGCAGTGTCGAACGTTAGGCCAATTTATTGCAACACTGCCGACTGAGATAGCCGAGTCGAACTTTAAGCGAATTTGTTGCAGTCTCGAATTTAAGGCCAATTTGTTGCAACACTGCCGACTAAGATAGCCCGGTCGAACTTTAAGCGAATTTGTTGCATCACTGCCAACTGAGATAGCCGGATCGAACTTTAGGAGAATTTGTTGCAACACTGCAGACTGAGATAACAGGGTCGAACTTTAGACACATTTGTTGCAACATTGCAGACTGAGATAGCCGAGTCGAACTTTATGCAAATTTGTTGCAACACTGTCGACTGAGATAGACAGGTCAAACTTAAACCGAATTTGTTGCATCACTGCCGACTGAGATAGCTGGGTCAAACATTAAGCGAATTTGTTACAACACTGCTGACTGAGATAGCTATGTCGAACTTTATGCAAATATGTTGCAACAATGCCGACTGACATTGCCGTGTCGAACTTTAGGCGAATTTGTTGCAACACTGCCGACTGAGGTAGCTGGGTCGAACTTTATGCAAATGTGTTGCAACATTACAGACTGAGAAAGCCGGGTCGAAGTTTAGATGCATTTATTTAGTTGTAACGCTGCTGACTGAGATTGCTGGGTCGAACTCTATGCAAATCTGTTGCAACAATGCCGACTGAGATTGCCGTGTGGAACTTTAGGCGAATTTGTTGCAAACATGCGTATTGAGATAGCCATGTCGAACTTTAGGTGAATTTGTTGCAACACTGGTGACTGAATTAACCTGAACGGACTTTAGGCGAATTTGTTGCAACCTTGCCAACTGAGATAACTTGGTCGAACTTTAGGCGAATTTGTTGCAACACTGTAGACTGAGATAGCTAGGATCAACATAAGATGAATTTATTGCAACACTGCAAACTGAGATAACAGGATCGAACTTCAGGTGAATTTGTTGCAACGATGCGTTCTGAGATAGCCGTGTCGAACTTTAGGTAAATTTGTTGCAACATTGGCGACTGAGATAGCCTTGACGGACTTTGGGCTAATTTCTTGCAACACTGCCAACTGAGAAAACTGGGTTGAACTTTAGGCGAATTTGTTGCAACACTGTAGACTGAGATATCAGGATCGAAATTTAGGCAAATTTGTTGCAACACTGCTGACTGAGGTAGCCGGGTCGATCTTTAGGCGAATTTGTTGCAACACTGCCGACTGAGATAGCTGGGTCGAATTTTATGCAAATTTGTTGCAATATTGCAAACCGATAGATAGCCGGGTCGAACTTAAGGCGAATTTGTTGCAACTTTGCCGAATCAGATAGCCGGAACGGATTTTAGGCAAATTTGTTGCAACACTGACAACTGAGATAACCGAGTCGAACATTTGGAAAATTTGTTGCAACTTTGCCAACCGTGAGATAGCCGGTTCGAACTTTAGGCCAATTTGTTGCAACATTGCCAACTGAGATAGGTGGTTCGAACTTCAGGCGAATTTATTGCAACACTGCAGACTGAGATAGCCGGGACGGACTTTATGCAAATTTGTTGCAACACTGGCGACTGAGATAGCCAGGGCGAACTGAAGGCGAATTTATTGCAACACTGAAAACTGAGATAGTCGGGTCGAACATTTGGCAAATTTGTTGCAACTTTGCCAACCGTGAGATAGCCGGTTCGAACTTTAGGCCAATTTGTTGCAACATCGCCATCTGAGATAGGTGGTTCGAACTGAAGGCGAATTTATTTCAACACTGCAGACTGAGATAGCCGGGACGGACTTTATGCAAATTTGTTGCAACACTGGCGACTGAGATAGCCGGGGCGAACTGAAGGCGAATTTATTGCAACACCGAAAACTGAGATAGTCGGGACAAACTTTAGCCGAATTTGATGCAACACTGCCGAATGAGATAGCTGTGTCAAACTTTATGCAAATTTGTTGGAACACTGCAGATTGAGATAGCTTGGTCGAACTTTAGGTGAATGTGTTGCAACACTACCAACTGAGATAACCGGGTCGAACTTTAGGCAAATTTGTAACACTGCCGACTGGGTTAGCCGGGTCGAACTTTAGGCGAATTTGTTGCAACACTGCCATCTGAGATAGTTGGGTCGAACTTTATGCAAATTTGTTGCAACATTGCAGACTGAGATAGCCAGGTCGAACTTAAGGCGAATTTGTTGCAACACTGCCGACTGAGATAGCCGGGTGGAACTTTAGGGGAATTTGTTGCAACACTACCGACTGAGATAGCTGGGTCGAACTTTATGCACATTTGTTGCAACATTGCAGATTGAGATAGCCGGGTCGAACTTTAGAAGCATTTATTATTTGCAACAATGCCAACTGAGATAGCCGGGTCGACTTTAGGTGAATTTGTTGCAACAATGCAGACTGAGATAGCCTGGATGGACAGTTAGGCGAATTTGTTGCAACACTGCCGACTGAGATAGTCGAGTCGAACTTTATGCAAATTTGTTTCAACACTGGCGACTGATGATAGCCGGGGCGAACTGAAGGCGAATTTATTGCGACACTGTCGACTGAGATAGCTGGGTCGAAACTTTATGCAACACTGCCGACTGAGATAGCCGAGTCGAACTTTAGGCGAATTTATTGCAACATTGCTGACTTAGATAGGTGGGTGAAACTTTATGCAAATTTATTGTAACTTTGCCAACTTGAGATAGCTGGGACAGGACTTTAGGCCAAGTTTGTTGCAACACTGCCGACTGAGATAACAGAGTCGAACTTGAGGCAAATTTGTTGGCACATTGCAGACTTAGATGGCCGGGTCGAACTTTATCCAAATGTGTTGGAACACTGCAGACTGAGATTGCCAGGTCGAACGTTAGGCGAATGTGTTGCAACACTGCAGATTGAGATAGCTGGGTCGAACTTTAGGTGAATTTGTTGCAACACTACCAATTGAGATAACTGCGTCGAACTTTAGGCGAATTTGCAATACTGCAGACTGAGATAACCCGGTCGAACTTTAAGCAAATTTGTTGCAACACTGACGACTGAGTTAGCCGGGTCGAACTTTAGGCATATTTGTTGCAACACTACCGACTGAGTTAGCCGGGTCGAACTTTAGGCATATTTGTTGCAACATTGCAGACTGAGATAGATGGGTCGAACTTTAGGCATATTTGTTGCAACACTGCCGACTGAGTTAGCCGGGTCGAACTTTAGGCATATTTGTTGCAACACTGCCGACTGAGTTAGCCGGGTCGAACTTTAGGCATATTTGTTGCAACACTGCCGACTGAGTTAGCCGGGTCGAACTTTAGGCGTATTTGTTGCAACATTGCAGACTGAGATAACGGAGTCGAACTTAAGATGCATTAATTAGTTGCATTTTAGGTACTACATGAAGATGCTAGTGATTTGGTTCGGTGAAATGCAAATAAAGGCTGATGTGCGAACATTTGAAGGAGTAATAGCGATGTGGACAAATTTACGTTAAATTGCACAATACGTGTGTGTGTGTGTGTTTGGACGCAAATTGATTTACATACATTATGGACAAATTGTTTTATGGACGCTGCATATAAAAGATAATATAAAGTGTAACTTGGACATGTTACAGTGTGTATATTCAGACAGACGGAGGATGTTCATTCCAGGCTAACTCTAGATCTACCCGTGCATAGCACAGAAGACGACGCTTGAAGATCATCAGACTGGTATCGTTATTATGGATACATATCAACTTTTTGAGTCTTATTCTTTAAATCAGGCGCAAGTATCTAATTTTCAAATCCATTTTGGTAAAAATCAACTTCATATAGTAACAGAAACAGCAAATTGAATTATATAGCTGCATGTATAAACAGTTTGAAGTCTGAATAATGAGTATAAGATTCGAAGGTTCGATATATGCTTTCACGTGATTCATTTGAATATAAGCCATTATAGTACCTGTACAATGATATTGACATTACCCTCTTTACCATTGTACAAATCTAAAGTGTGAAGACGGAGAGTCTCCCAATATGGATTCAAACCTGCAACTACTTGAACACTTGCAGGGTGCTCTGACCACTGGGTTAAAAGAAACAAACCCATACCGGAATCGATTTACCTCCTTTTCCCAGGACATGACTTGTTGCCTACAAGTAACCCGAAACAGATTCGAACCAGCGAATATCCGAATACTACCAGGGTGCTCTACCACTGAGCTAACCGGGATATTGAAGAAATCTGTTCCAGAATCCCTACACTTTCAAATGCCCTACACTTGGTAGTTGTTATAAGTACTCCAATTACGATTATGTCTTTAATAAAGCAATTTAATTCCTTTTGACCTTTCATACGTCGGAACACGTGAGCAATGAATCAACACTTAATTCTAAAACAAATATAAGAACATTTCAAATATCTATACTGAAACTTGTAGAGGATAGTTATTGTAATAAAAACGGAGTTAATTATAACATTTACTCAGCCGCCAAGTGCTTGTTTTGCTAGGCTGTTCTTGAATTAAATATGTGTTTGCCGTGCTCCGTACCAGCCCATACAAAATGCAGATATCCAAGCTTTTTATTAATTTTCAAATTGTCCATTGTCCCCCATGATTCCTGACTCATTTTCAAATCAAAATGACACATAAACATCGAAATCATGTAAAACTGTAAATTAGCTGTGACCCACATTTACACATGAAAATTTGTAGGTTGGAACACGGCAGCGTACTGTTTTTTAAGGACGGTCTGTTATTAATTGTTTACAATATTTGCTTGACTTGCATGTTGATTATAATGTCACAGTGGACAATACACATATAATGTTCAATAATATGTTATATACAAACCTTCAGTCTTTGGACACGTGGTCTTATTTAGGCCTAAGTATTTCTTTATCAATAACAATATTAGATTAAGTAAATAAATACTGTCTATTAAATAAAAAACTGAAAGCTAGCTCAGCGTCATGCGAACGACTGGATGGGTTTTCGTGCTTGGGCGTGGATTTTTTCCCATGCATACAGCGTCGTGTTTAAACTGTAATATGCTTGAAACTGACGTTAAATGCTAAAACATATCTTTAAAGTAAATATCTAATTAAAATCTGTATATTTGTACTATTCACTGTGACGTTATTGTTAACAAACTCTATATCATGTTTAATGTACTATGTGACTATTTAGAAGTCTTTTTGGAAATTTCCAATCAGATATTAATAGTTGCACGTGCTTTTAATATAATTGGATGTATATTTTCAGTAATTTTATTGGAATTTGCTAATAAAATATTGAAGTTTATATGGATCCAATTGAATTCAACCTATCAGTAGACTTATTGGCACCTCTAATAAGGATATTAATAGTTGCAATACGTGCGATTTCTTTTCTAGTCTATGAATTGTGTAATTAGAGGAATAAGAAGAAATATTTTTTTCGCGGCGGCGGTTTACATACGGCATTTTTTCTATCTGTACATCTATGGAGTTGTACGTATATTTTCATTATTTAATTGTTTGTATTACAAATTCAGAGGTGGAAGGCACATAACCGTGGAACAAAAATTCATGAACAATCATCACAAACACTTCAGGGATTCGAACTTGCCACTCCTCTTTGACAATCCGGCACAATAGAGGTGACGTTACCTACTGAATTAGCCGGGTGGGACTATAGACACATTAGTTGCAACACTGCCAACTGACATAGCCGAGTAGAACTTCAAGCGCATAAGTTGCAACAATGCAGACTGAGATAACCTGGTTGAAATATAACGCATTATTAGTTGCAACAATGCCGACTGAGAATGCTGGGTCGAACTTTATGCAAATTAATTGCAACATTGCCAACTGAGACAGCCGGGTCGAACTTTAGTTGAATTTGTTGCAACATTGCCGGCTGAGACAGCCGGGATGGACTTGAGGCGGGTCGAAGTTTAGATGCATTAATTAGTTGCAACAATGCCGACTGAGAATGCTGGGTCGAACTTTCTGCAAATTAATTGCAACATTGCCAACTGAGACAGCCGGGTCGAACTTTAGTTGAATTTGTTGCAACATTGCCGGCTGAGACAGCCGGGATGGACTTGAGGCGGGTCGAAGTTTAGATGCATTAATTAGTTGTAACACTGCCGACTGAGATAGCTGGGCCGAACTCTATGCAAATTTGTTTCAACAATGCCGACTGAGATAGCCGTGTCGAACTTTAGGCGAATTTGTTGCAACAATGCGTACTGAGATAGCCGTGTCGAACTTTAGATGCATTAAACAGCAACATTGCCAACCGTGAAGTAGCTGGGTCAAACTTTTGGTCAATTTGTTGCAACATTGCCTACTGAGATAGCCGGGACGAACTTTAGGCGATTTTTTTACAACACTACAAACTGAGATTACCGGGTTGAACTTTAGGCGAATTTGTTGCAACACTACCGACTGAGATAGCTGGATCGAACTTCATGCAGATTTGTTGCAACATTGCAGACTGAGATAGCCGAGTCGAACTTTAGAAGGTGCATTAATTAGTTGCAGCAATGCCAACTGAGATAGCCGGGTCGACTTTAGGTGAAATTGTTGCAACAATGCCGACTGAGATAGCCGGGACGAACTTTAGGTGAATTCATTGCAACACTCCTGACTGAGATAGCTGGGACGAACATCATGCAAGTTTGTTGCAACACTGCCGACTGAGATAGCCGAGTCGAACTTTATGCAAGTTTGTTCCAACACTGCCGACTGAGATAGCCTGGTCGAACTTTAGGCGAATTTATTGCAACACTTCTGACTTAGATAGTTGGGTCGAACTTTATGCAAATTTGATGCAACACTGCAGACTGAGATTGCCGGGTCGAACGTTGATGAATTTGTTACAACACTGCCGACTGAGATAGCCGGGTCGAACTTTAAGCGAATTTGTTGCAGTGTCGAACTTTAAGCGAATTTGTTGAAACACTACCAACTAATATAACCTGGTCGAACTTTAGGCCAGTTAGTTGCAACATTGCCGACTGAGATAGCCGGGTCGAACTTTAAGTGAATGTGTTGCATCACTTCCGACTGAGATAGCTGAGTCGAACAGTAAGCGATTTTGTTGAATTACTGCCGACTGCGATAGCTGGATCGAACTTTAAGCGAATTTGTTGCTTGGTCGAATTTTAAGCGAATCTGTTGCATCACTGCCGACTGAGATAGCCGTGTCTTTAAGCGAATTTGTTGCAGAGTCGAACTTAAGCGAATTTATTGCATCACTGCCGACTGAGATAGCCGAGTCGAACTTTAAGCGAATTTGTTGCATCACTGCCAACTGCGATAGCTGGCTCGAACTTTAAGCGAATTTGTTGCAGGGTCGAACATTAAGCAAATTTTTTGCATCACTGCCGACTGAGATAGCCGAGTCGAACTTTAAGCGAATTTGTTGCAGTGTCGAACTTTAGGCCAATTTGTTGCAACACTGCCGACTGAGATAGCTGAGTCGAACTTTAAGCGAATTTGTTGCAATATCGAACTTTAGGCCAATTTGTTGCAACACTGCTGTCAGAGATAGCCGGGTTGAACTTTAGGAGATTTTTTTGCATCACTGCCGACTGAGAAAGCCGGGTCGAACTTTAGGAGATTTTTTTGCAACACTGCAGATTGAGATAACAGGGTCGAACTTTAGACACATTTGTTGCAACATTGTAGACTGAGATAGCCGAGTCGAACTTTATGCATATTTGTTGCAACACTGCCGACTGAGATAGACAGGTCAAACTTAAACCGAATTTGTTGCATCACTGCCGACTGAGGTAGCTGGGTCGAACTTTAGGCGAATTTGTAACAACACTGCTGACTGAGATAGCTAGGTCGAACTTTATGCAAATGTGTTGCAACATTGCAGACTGAGATAGCCGGGTTGAAGTTTAGATGCATTAATAAGTTGTAACGCTGACGACTGAGATAGCCGGGTCGAACTTAAGGCGAACTTTGCCGAATCAGATAGCCGGAACTGATTTTAGGTGAATTTGTTGCAACACTGACAACTGAGATAACCGGGTCGAACATTTGGCAAATTTGTTGCAACTTTGCCAACCGTGAGATAGCCGCGTCGAACTTAAGGCCAATATGTTGCAACATTGCCAACTGAGATATTTGGTTCGAACTTCAGGCGAATTTATTGCAACACTGCAGACTGAGATAGCCGGGACGGACTATAGATGTATTAATCAGTTGCAACACTACCGACAGAAATAACAGGGTCGAACTTTAGGCGAATTTGTTGCAACACTGCTGACTGAGTTAGCCGGGTCGAACTTTAGGCGTATTTGTTGCAACACTGCTGACTGAATTAGCCGGGTCGAACTTTAGGCGTATTTGTTGCAACATTGCAGACTGAGATAGATGGGTCGAACTTTATGCAAATTTGTTGCAACATTGCAGACTGAGATAGATGGGTCGAACTTTATGCAAATTTGTTGCAACATTGCCGACTGAGATAGCCGGGTCGAACTTTAGACGTATTTGTTGCAACATTGCAGACTGAGATAGATGGGTCGAACTTTATGCAAATTTGTTGCAACATTGCAGACTGAGATAGCCGGGTCGAACTTTAGACGTATTTGTTGCAACATTGCAGACTGAGATAGATGGGTCGAACTTTATGCAAATTTGTTACAACATTGCAGACTGAGATAGCCGGGTCGAACTTAAGATGCATTAATTAGTTGCATTTTAGGTACTACATGAAGATGCTGGTGATTTGGTTCGGTGAAATGCAAATAAAGGCTGATGTGCGAACATTTGAAGGAGTAATAGCGATGTGGACAAATTTACGTTAAATTGCACAATACGTGTGTGTGTGTGTGTGTTTGGACGCAAATTGATTGACATACATTATGGACAAATTGTTTTATGGATGCTGCATATAAAAGACAATATAAAGTGTAACTTGGACATGTTACAGTGTGTATATTCAGACAGACGGAGGATGTTTATTCCAGGCTAACTCTAGATCTACCCGTGCATAGCACAGAAGACGACGCTTGAAGATCATCAGACTGGTATCGTTATTATGGCTACATATCAACTTTTTGAGTCTTATTCTTTAAATCAGGCGCATGTATCTAATTTTCAAATCCATTTTGGTAAAATCAACTTCATATAGTAACAGAAACAGCAAATTGAATTATATAGCTGCATGTATAAAAAGTTTGAAGTCTGAATAATGAGTATAAGATTCGAAGGTTCGATATATGCTTTCACGCGATTCATTTGAATATAAGCCATTATAGTACCTGTACAATTGATATTGACATTACCCTCTTTACCAGTGTACAAATCTAAAGTGTGAAGAGGATGGGTCGCCCAATATGGATTCAAACCTGCACCTACTTGAACACTTACAGGATGCTCTGACCACTGGGTTAAAACAAACAAACCCATACCGGAATCGATTTACTTCCTTTTCCCAGGACCTGACTTGTTCCTACAAGTAACCCGAAACAGATTCGAACCAGCGAATATCCGAATACTACCAGGGTGCTCTACCACCGAGCTAACCGGGATATTGAACAAATCTGTTCCAGAATCCCTACACTTGGTAGTTGTTATAAGTACTCCAATTACGATTACGTCTTTAATAAAACAATTTAATATATTTTGACCTTTCATACGTCGGAACACGTGAACAATGAATCAACACTTAATTCTAAAACAAATATAAGAACATTTCAAATATCTATACTGAAACTTGAAGAGGTAAGTTATTGTAATAAAAACGGAGTAATTATAACATTTACTCAGCCGCCAAGTGCTTGTTTTGCTAGGCCATTCTTGAATTAAATATTTGTTTGCCGTGCTCCCTACCAGCCCATACAAAATGCAGATATCCAAGCTTTTTATTAATTTTCAAATTGTCCATTTTCCCTCATGATTCCTGACTCATTTTTAAATCAAAATTACACATAAACATCGAAATCATGTAAACGGTAAACTAGCTGTGACCCACATTTACACATGAAAATGTGTAGGTTGGAACACGGCAGCATACTGTTTTTTAAGGACGGTCTGTTATTAATTGTTTACAATCTTTGCTTGACTTGCATGCTGATTATAATGTCACAGTGGACAATACAAATATAATGTTCAATACTATGTTATATACAAACCTTCAGTCTTTGGACACGTGTTCTTATTTAAGCCTAAAGTATTTCTTTATCAATAACAATATTAGATTAAGTAAATAAATACTGTCTATTAAATCAAAAACTGAAAGCTAGCTCAGCAGTCATGCGAACGACTGGATGGGTTTTCGTGCTTGAGCGTGGATCGTTCCCATGCATACAGCGTCGTGTTTAAACTGAAATATGCTTGAAACTGACGTTAAATACTAAAATATATCTTAAAGTAAATATCAAATTAAAATCTGTATATTTGTACTATTCACTGTGACGTAATTGTTAACAAACTCTATATCATGTTTAATGTACTATGTGACTATTTAGAAGTCTTTTTGGAAATTTCCAATAAGATATTAATAGTTGCACGTGCTTTTAATATAATTGGATGTATATTTTCAGTAATTTTATTGGAATTTGCTAATAAAATATTGAAGTTAATATGGATCCGATTGAATTCAACCTATCAGTAGACTTATTGGCACTTCCAATAAGATATTAATAGTTGCAATACGTGCGATTTTTTATGAATTGTGTAATTAGAGGAATAAGAAGAAAAAATGTTTTTCGCGGCAGCGGTTTGCATACGGCATTTTTTTCCATCTGTACTTCTGTAGAGTTGTACGTATATTTTCATTATTTAATTGTTTGTATTACAAATCAGAGGTGGAAGGCACATAACCGTGTAATAAAAATGCATGACCAATCATCACAGAGACTGGGGATTCGAACTTACCACTACTCAATTGACAGTCCTACACACTAGAGGTGACGTTACTTGCTGAGTAAGCCAGGTGGGACTTTAGACACACAAGGTGCAACACTGCCGACTTACATAGCCGGGTAGAACTTTAGGTGCATAAGTTGCAACAATGCAGTCTGAGATAGCCGGGTCGAATTTTACGAGAATTTGTTACAACACTGCCGACTGAGATAACGGGGTCGAACTTTAGGCGAATTTTTTGCAACACTGCCGACTGAGATATGCGGGACGGACTTTAAATGAATTAATTACAACAATGCCGACTGAGATCGCCGGGTCGAACTTTAGGAACTTTATACAGATTTGTTGCAACATTGCGGACTGAGATAACCGGGTCGAACTTTATGCAAATGTGTTGCAACATTGCCGACTGAGATAGTCGGGTCGAACTTTAGATTAATTTGTTACAACATTGCCAGCTGAGATAGCCGGTGCGAACTTTAGATGAATTAGGTGCAACATTGCCGACTGCGATAGCCGGGACTGACTTTAGATGAATTAGTTGCAACAATGCCGACTGAGTTAGCCGGATCGAATTTTGGAAGAATTAGTTGCAGATAGTTGAGATAGCTGGGTCGAACTTAAGCCGCATTTGTTGTAACAATGCTGACTGAGATAGCTGGGTCAGACTTTTGATACATTAATTAGATAGCCGGGACGGACTTTAAATGAATTAGTTGCAACAATGCCGAATTGAGTTAGCCGGATCGAATTTTGGATGAATTAGTTGCAGATAGTTGAGATAGCTGGGTCGAACTTAAGCCGCATTTGTTGCAACAATGCTGACTGAGATAGCTGGGTCAAACTTTAGATACATTAATTAGATAGCCGGGACGGACTTTAGATGAATTAGTTGTAACATTGCCGACTGAGTTAGCCGGATCGAATTTTGGATGAGTTAAGTTGCAACAATGCCGACTGAGATAGCCGGGTCGGACTGTGAACTTTGTACAATTATTTATAGACTGAATGTGATGTTCATTTTCATGTTTTATTGAAATCAAATTAAACTTATTAAACCCAGGATATTGTTATTATATTTGAAATAGAATGTTGCGATAAACCATTTACTAAAATGTCAGACTTTTATTTAAAAAAAAAAAGATAAATCTTTTTCACCAGCGATATATATCAAACATCCGAATTTCATCACAGCTGCAAATTGTGATAAATCGGTTTAATATGCAAACCGTTGTTTAAATTTTCGTTGGTAGCGTGTCCGAAACGGTGTTTTGCTTCTAAATGATGAAGAGCGGATTTTTTTATTATTAAAACAACAATGCGAATATGTACACATGCATCGCCCTTAGTAACCCAAACACACACACACACACACACACACACACACACACACACACACACAGAGAGTTTTGCAAGCAAAATTTATATTGACCGGTATAGCAACTGAATTATATTATATACAAAGTGGAATATTTCTTTGAGAATGAAAATAAACAACGATTATTTGTCATAGAACTTGGATGTTATACTATGGTTTTGGTTGATATGGAATGTATGGGCTTGTGTTTGAATTGTTTATCGTCTATCGCTGGTGGCTTGGATAAGGTTGTTTTTTGGATGTTAGTTTTATTGCTGACTGTTTATATCTTGTTGGCTTTGGATGAAGTGTTTGTGTGGTTGATAATAATCATGAATAACACATAAAAGTGCTCTATCTTTTTCTATCGTGGGGAATATACATAGCTATACCCATCGTTCGAATTTAAATATAAATAATCTGTTTGTATATCCCGGTATAATATTAAGACATACGCGCCATTTTGTATCTCATCGTTAGTATTTTGGATCTATTTTCAGAGATGCAGGCATAACAAAAAAAATAAATAAATGTTCGCGCCGTTTTATATATATCGTTCGAATATGAATTTAAATAACCAGTAAGTATATCCCAGCATAATATTAAGACATGCGCCCAATTTTGTATCTTATAATTCGTATTTTGGATCTATTTTCAGAGATGTAGGTATAACAGCAAATTATAAATTTAGGTTCGCGCCGTTTTGTATATATCGTTCGAATATGAATTTAAATAATCTGTAAGTATATCCCAGCATAATATTAAGACATGCGCGCCATTTTGTATTACATCGTTCATATTTTCGATCTATTTTCAGAGATGCAGGTATAACAACGAATTATAAATAGATGTTTTGTATATATCGTTGGAATATGAATTTAAATAATCTGTAAGTATATATCAGCATAGTATTAAGACATGCGCTCCATTTTGTATCTCATCGTTCGTATTTTGGATCTATTTTAGAGATGAAGGTATAACAACGAATTATAAATAGATGTTCGCGCTGTTTTGTATATATCGTTGAAATACGAATTTAAATAATCTGTAAGTATATCCCAGCATAATATTAAGACATGCGCGCCATTTTGCATTTCATCGTTCGTATTTTGGATCTATTTTCAGAGATGCAGGTATAACAACGAATTATAAATAGATGTTCGCGCTGTTTTGTATATATCTTTGAAATATGAATTTAAATAATCTGTAAGTATATCCCAGCATAATATTAATACATGCGCGCCATTTTGCATTTCATCGTTCGTATTTTGGATCTATTCTCAGAGATGCAGGTATAACAACGAATTATTAATAGATGTTCGCGCAGTTTTGTATATATCGTTGAATATTAAGACATGCGCGCCATTTTGCATTTCATCGTTCGTATTTTGGATCTATTTTCAGAGATGCAGGTATAACTAGATGTTAGCGCTGTTTTGTATATATCGATGGAATATGAATTTAAATAATCTGTAAGTATATCCCAGCATAATATTAAGACATGTGCGCCATTTTGTATCTTATCGTTCGTATTTTGGATATATATTCAAAGATGCAGGTATAACAATGAATTATAAATAGATGTTCGCGCCGTTTTGTATATATCGTTCGAATTTGAATTTAAATAATCTTTAAGTATATAACAGCATAATATTAAGACATGCGCGCCACTTTGTATCTCATCGTTCGTATTTTGGATCTATTTTAGAAATGCAGGTATAACAACGAATTATAAATAGATTTTCGCGCTGTTTTGTATATATCGTTGAATATTTAAGACCTGCGCGCCATTTTGCATTTCATCGTTCGTATTTTGGATCTTTTTTCAGAGATGCAGGTATAACAACGAATTATAAATAGATGTTCGCGCCGTTTTGTATATATTGTTGAATATTTAAGACATGCGCGCCATTTTGCATTTCATCGCTCGTATTTTGGATCTTTTTTCAGAGATGCAGGTATAACAACGAATTATAAATAGATGTTCGCGCCGTTTTGTATATATCGTTCGAATATGAATTTAAATAATCTGTAAGTATATCCCAGCATAATATTAAGACATGTGCGCCATTTTGCATTTCATCGCTCGTATTTTGGATCTTTTTTCAGAGATGCAGGTATAACAACGAATTATAAATAGATGTTCGCGCCGTTTTGTATATATCGTTCGAATATGAATTTAAATAATCTGTAAGTATATCCCAGCATAATATTAAGACATGTGCGCCATTTTGCATTTCATCGTTCGTATTTTGGATCTTTTTTCAGAGATGCAGGTATAACAACGAATTATAAACAGATGTTTGCGCTGTTTTGTATATATCGTTGGAATAAGAATTTAAATAATCTGTAAGTATATCGCAGCATAATATTAAGACATGCGCGCCATTTTGCATTTCATCGTTCGTATTTTGGATCTATTTTCAGAGATGCAGGTATAACAACGAATTATAAACAGATGTTTGCGCTGTTTTGTATATATCGTTGGAATAAGAATTTAAATAATCTGTAAGTATATCCCAGCATAATATTAAGACATGTGCGCCATTTTGCATTTCATCGTTCGTATTTTGGATCTTTTTTCAGAGATGCAGGTATAACAACGAATTATAAACAGATGTCGCGCCGTTTTGTATATATCGTTCGAATATGAATTTAAATAATCTGTAAGTATATCCCAGCATAATATTAAGACATGTGCGCCATTTTGCATTTCATCGCTTCGTATTTTGGATCTATTTTCAGAGATGCAGGTATAACAACGAATTATAAACAGATGTTCGCGCCGTTTTGTATATATCGTTCGAATATGAATTTAAATAATCTGTAAGTATATCCCAGCATAATATTAAGACATGTGCGCCATTTTGCATTTCATCGTTCGTATTTTGGATCTATTTTCAGAGATGCAGGTATAACAACGAATTATAAACAGATGTTCGCGCCGTTTTGTATATATCGTTCGAATATGAATTTAAATAATCTGTAAGTATATCCCAGCATAATATTAAGACATGCGCGCCATTTTGCATTTCATCGTTCGTATTTTGGATCTTTTTTCAGAGATGCAGGTATAACAACGAATTATAAACAGATGTTTGCGCTGTTTTGTATATATCGTTCGAATATGAATTTAAATAATCTGTAAGTATATCGCAGCATAATATTAAGACATGCGCGCCATTTTGCATTTCATCGTTCGTATTTTGGATCTTTTTTCAGAGATGCAGGTATAACAGCAAATTATAAATAGATGTTCGCGCCGTTTTGTATATATTGTTGAATATTTAAGACATGCGCGCCATTTTGCATTTCATCGCTCGTATTTTGGATCTTTTTTCAGAGATGCAGGTATAACAACGAATTATAAATAGATGTTCGCGCCGTTTTGTATATATCGTTCGAATATGAATTTAAATAATCTGTAAGTATATCCCAGCATAATATTAAGACATGTGCGCCATTTTGCATTTCATCGCTCGTATTTTGGATCTTTTTTCAGAGATGCAGGTATAACAACGAATTATAAATAGATGTTCGCGCCGTTTTGTATATATCGTTCGAATATGAATTTAAATAATCTGTAAGTATATCCCAGCATAATATTAAGACATGTGCGCCATTTTGCATTTCATCGTTCGTATTTTGGATCTTTTTTCAGAGATGCAGGTATAACAACGAATTATAAATAGATGTTCGCGCCGTTTTGTATATATCGTTCGAATATGAATTTAAATAATCTGTAAGTATATCCCAGCATAATATTAAGACATGCGCGCCATTTTGCATTTCATCGTTCGTATTTTGGATCTATTTTCAGAGATGCAGGTATAACAACGAATTATAAACAGATGTTTGCGCTGTTTTGTATATATCGTTCGAATAAGAATTTAAATAATCTGTAAGTATATCGCAGCATAATATTAAGACATGTGCGCCATTTTGCATTTCATCGTTCGTATTTTGGATCTATTTTCAGAGATGCAGGTATAACAACGAATTATAAATAGATATTCGCGCCGTTTTGTATATTTCGTCCGAATATGAATTTTAATAATCAGTAAGTATATCCCAGCATAATATTAAAACATGCGCGCCATTTTGTATCTCATCGTTCCTATTTTGGATCTATTTTCAGAGATGCAGGTGTAACAATGAATTATAAATACATGTTCGCACCGTTTTATATATATCGTTCGAATATGAATTTCTGAATAATCTGTAAGTATATACCAGCATAATATTAAGACATGCGAGCCATTTTGTATCTCATCGTTCGTATTTCGGATCTATTTTCAGAGATGCAGGTATAACAGTAAATTATAAATGACTATGTCATATATTTATTGTTTTATTTATTTTTTTCCTTACTTTCTTTTCAGGATAGATACCTTTGTTGCAAGTATAATCTTAAAAACAATGAATATTTGAGATATAATATGTTGTGTATTGTGGCATGGTCATTATCGCATTTGTTATTTCACTGATGACAGAGATAAAATAGTTATATCTGTGTTTCGCATACGCTATAACTACATGCAATAGTCATTATAGTCATATGTGATCATATTCAGATGGTTGAGATGTTATATGTTTATTCTTTATTCTAATCTCATTCATGTCCACGTTAACATATAAATAGATGATTGGCTGTGCGCTGTGGTGTTATACGGATTCTGAATATGTGAGGAAATTGTCCTGTGTCTTGCAGATAGTACTGGTTAATCGCCTAGCGGATCTAAGGAACGGTTTTTGGTTTGTTGATCACCTATAAATAACTAAATCTACCGTTAAATAAGACAATCATCCATGCATACACATACATGCATGTTCTACATGGTATGGTATTTTTCAAACATTTGGTCGATTATACATTGTCATTTGTTGTTTATTGAAATATTGAATCATTGAGTTTTCAGTTATGCATAGCAATGTAAAGATCTTACTGGATACACTTAATTGCCAGGCGAAGAGCAATCTTTGGTTTATAGTAATTAATTACTATTGTACAGCTACGCTGTCAATAACCATAAGTATATTTTTGAATATTCACACAGATACATGTAGCCCTCGACTACCAGCATACTGGATTGTAGCAATAAGGTAAACTACTATCGAATAATGGGTAATAAAAATTTACTTACAAATAGCTCTTAGTCTTCGTGTATAAAAACGGTACACAGCTTGTGGAGATATGGTGTACACGTGACCGTTAGGGGGTGGGGGATCGAACTTGCGACCATCCTGGGACTGATACTTTACCACTAGACAAGTCTAGAATAATCGCCATTCCTCTTGGCGTCATATAAATTGTAAGCGTTGTGTCGGTACTCCGTAAAAATAAATGCATTCCAATGTTTAAAAGTTCATCTCAGTACGGAGACAAAATCACAGTTTAACGTGTATCTTTTATTGAAATTGGTATGTGAATATATTCAAACTGATCGCCTTGAAACAGTCTTAATCTAATTTAGTAATGTTACGTGAATACGGACCAAACCGATTGTGGAAAGCTCAATGGCAGCTGTAAGCAAAAGCAAGATTATGTAAATTGTTACCTTTTCTTTTAGATAAATGTATATATATTTAAAGAAGTCATTTTGTCCATTTCTCGACCGCTCAGCTTTATGGCTCTTATCAAAATGTCTGTCATTCATGAACGATTTATAGTGGAGGAAGAGCTCAGAAATAAATCCGAGTATCCAGCGACCCCTGTCAAGTAACAAGCAAACATACTTACACTCGCATGAAGATTTTAGTCTGAATTTGGCTCGAACCAGCGGTGAGTAGTATATTCTTTGAGGCACTGTCTTAAACCACCACATTGCAGCGGAAGTTCCATATTCTGTGATTGACAGTTTAAGCGACTGACAGTGTGAGGAGCATGTTAAACACCTGATGGGTTACACATTCAGCAAGTAACAAGCAAACAGTATCACTCACATGAATATTTTGGACTGAATTGGGCTCGAACCAAGGATCTCAGCCATGAGAGGTTAGTTATTGACAGTCAATAAGATTAGTTTAAGCCATTGAGAGTTTCAGGAGTATGTTAAAGAAACGGATTGTAAACTGCTTAAGAGTTGTATCTTTAAGGCAGGACTGCAGTGCCAACAAATATGGTGGTACATGTGTAGCATATTATAAGGAAGGAGCATGTTAGTTCGGAGTGTTTCACATCATACGGGTGCAATATCACCTTATGTAGCGTAACAAGTGAGTATTTGTTCATATTTTTAAAATCTATCTATCCTATCCTATCCTATCCTATCCTATCTATCTATCTATCTATCTATCTATCTATCTATCTATCTATCTATCTATCTATCTATCTATCTATCTATCTATCTATCTATCTATCTATCTTTTTTTCTACCTACCTAACTGACTGCCTACCTACCTACCTAACTAACTCTTTCTATCTCTTCTCTCTCTCTCTCATGCTTTTTTCTAAGTTTAGATTTCTCTATCTTTTTTGTCTCTCATTCTCTATATAAAGTTCGCTCTCTCTCTCTCTCTCTCTCTCTCTCTCTCTCTCTCTCTCTGATATTTTTAGTTTCGGTGACAACCTGTATGTGACCACAGACGCAGGTGATATTCAGCACAATGAAACACAGCGCAGGGTTCATTTACCAAAAACATCTCAGGAGCTAGTGCATATGGCATATGGAGTTCATGGGTTCGATCCCCAGTCAGGTCATACCAAAGACTTGCGGTTGATGTTATTTTCAACACATGAACCGTTACATATGTCGTACAGATTTATAGTGGAGGAAGAAATCAGAAATGAATCCGAGTATCCAGCGACCTTCAGCAAGTAACACGCAAACATTCTCACACTCGCATGAATATTTTTAAACGAATTAGGCTCGAACCAACAACCTCAGTGGTGAGAAGTAAGTTAGCTGAGGTACCGTCTTAGACCATGTGACAGTGAAGGACCATATTCTGTGATTGATAATTAATAAGGTTAGTTTAAGCGATTTACAGTTTTAGGAGTGTGTTAAAGAAATAGAGTGTAGACTTGTTTTAGAGTTGTATCTTTTTGATAGGACTGCAGTGTCACAAAATATGGAGGTACATTTGTAGCATATTATAAGGAAGAAGCACATCGTGTTAGGAGTGTTGCAGACAGGTGAATTAACAGTTATAAGTAAGTATTTGTAAATGTTTGTGAAAGGCTCCTTCTCTTTCACTTTTTATCTCTGATATTTTCAGATTCAGTGACAACCTGTTTTTGACCACAGACACTGGTGATCTTCAGGTCTGTTGAACCAAATATGATAATTACAAGATGACATTGGATCTTGACCTTGGTGCCATTAAGTCACATGATGTTGTCACGATCGGGCAGATTCATAATTGTAGCTGGGAAACCTATACATGTAGAGGACAGTGTAAGTGTATTAATAATCTTCCTTCAGCTTGTTGCAGCTGGAACACATTCACTTTTCACAAACTCCATGAATCAGAGGAACGTACAGCGTTCATTCACCCAGAACATCTCGGAATTGATCTAGTGGTAGAGCTTCAACCATGCATATGGACGGCCGTGAGCTTCGAACCCCAGCTGGGTCATACCAAAGACTTGTAAACCAGGACATGCTGAGCACAAATGTCTATTTTTTTTTAATGGTGGTTAACTTTATTTTCAATACATGACCGGTTACGTATGGCATACAGATATATATAGCGGAAGAACTCAGGTATCCAACTATCTTCAGCAAGTAACAAGCAACAAGCAAACCCCCGAACTCACATGAAGAGTTTTTACTAAATCAGGCTCGAAATTTGGGAACGTCTTAGACCCGTGACAACAAATGACAACAAATGACAGGTTACATATGGCATACAGAGTTATAGTGGAGCTCGAATATGAATACTAGTATGCAACAAACTTCAATAAATAACAAGAAAACATTCTCAAACTCACCATCATGGACCGCGTAACAGTGAGTGACCCGTATTCTATGATAGTCAATAAGATCAGTTTAAGCAATTGACAGTTGGAGGGGCATGTTAAAGAAATAGATAATTAACTTGTTTGATATTTGTAAAATTATTTTAGCAGAACTTCAGTGCCAACAAAAATTGTGGTACATAATTTTTATATAGCATATTATAAGGAAGGAGCACATCATGTTCGGAGTGTTAATTGCAATTGAGTATATGTAAATATGTTTAAAAGGCTATTTCTCTTAAACTCAATCTTTCTCTCTCTTCTCCCATCTCTCCTCCCCCCTCTCTCTCTCTCTCTCTCTCTCTCTCTCTCTCTCTCTCAGGCTTGTTCTCACTCATCTGTTTTGTATCTCTTCTCTATATATAGCACTCTGACTCTCTCTCTCTCTCCCTGTCTCTCTCTTTCTCCCTCTCTCTCTATTTTCAGATTCAGTGACAGCCTGCATAAGTAGCCACAGAAGCTGGTGATCTTCACGACTGGAATTAAATCTGGTGATCACAAGATGACCTTGATCCTTGACCTTGGTGCCATAAGTTAAATGGCATTCTCACAATCGGGCAGATTCATGATTGCAGCTGGGAAACATATACATGTGGAGGACGGCGGTGTAAATGTATTAAACAATCTTAATGTATTCCTTCAGCTTATTACAGCTGGATCACACCCACTTTTCACAAACTCCGTGAATGAGAGGGACGTACATCTCAGAGCAACCTTGCATATGGAAGGTCGTGAGTTTTGAACACCAGCTGGGTCATACCAAAGACTTGAAAGCTAATACATGCTTAGCACCAATATTCATTTTCATTTAATGGTGGTTAATGTCATTTTCAACACAAGACAGGTTACATGTGGTATATAGATATATGTATATAAGATATATTGTGGGGGAAGAGATTAGAAGTGAATCAGAGCTTCTGGCTTGAACCAACAACTTCAGCGGTGAAAAATAAGTTCTTTGAGGCACCTTCTTTGACTGTGAATGACGATTACTTATGTTAAACAGATTTATAGTGGAGGAAAAGCTCAGAAATGAATCTGAGTATCCAACGATATTCAGCAAGTAACATTTTTTGCTGACATTTTCAAACTTCAATGATGATTTTTTAATTGAATTGGGCTCGAACCAACGACTTCAGCGATGAGCTCTTTGAGGTCACAGCGAATGACCCATATTCTGTGATTGATAATAAATAAGAATAGTTTAAGCCATTGACAGTTTGAGGAGTATGTTAAAGAAATAGATTGTAAACTTGATTGAGATTTGTATCTTTTTGGCAGGACTGCAGTGCCAACAAATATTGAGGTACATATGTAGCATATTTTAGGGAAGAAGGAGTACGTCATTTTCGAAGTGTTGCACAACAGATGGATGCACTAACAACTTGTATTGCGTAATATGTAAGTATTTGTTAATCTCTCTCTCTCTCTCTCTCTCTCTCTCTCTCTCTCTCTCTCTCTCTCTCTCTGATATTTTCAGTAACAACCTGTATGTGACCACAGACACTGGTTATCTTCAGTACTATGTAACACAGCTGCGGTTCATTTACCAAAAACATCTCGAGCTGATCTACTGGTAGAGCTTCCGCCTTGTATACAGAAGGAAGTGGGTTTGATCCCCAGCCATGTCATACAAGAGACATGAAAATTGTTTAAGTGCTCATTGCAGTATGGAACAATGATCCCTTGTCAAAATGATCTTGTATTTACACCGATTTATATGTATTTGACTTAATTAATGGCGGTTAAAGGCATTTTCAACACAGAACAGGTTACATATGGCATCCAGTCTTATAATGGAGGGAAAGCTCAGAAATGGATCTGAGAATCCAGCGACCTTCAGCAAGAAACAAACAAACATTCTCATGTTCACATGAAGATTTCGGACTGAATTGGGCTTGAACCAATGACCTCAGTGATGACTAGGAAGTTCTTTGAGGCACCGTCTTACACCATGTGACAGCGAATGTTGGTTACATATGCCATACATATTTATAGCGGAGGAAGAGATCATAAATGAATCCAAGTATATTGCGACCTTAAGTTTGGCAAGTAACAAGCAAACTCACATAAATATTTTAGACTGAATTGGGCTCGAACCAACTGACCTCAGCAGTAAGAAGTAAATTCTTTGAGGCACTGTCTTAGTCTGTGTAACAGTGAATGACCCGTATTCTATGACTGACTGTCAATAAGATTAGTTTAAGCAATTGAGAGTTTGAGGAGTATGTTGAAGAAATAGATTGTAAACTTGCTTGAGAGGTTATCTTTTTGGCAGGACTGCAGAGCCAACAAATATTGAGGTACATATGTAGCATAATACAATGGAAAAAGAAGAAGTAATGCCATATCTGTCGGAAAGTTGCACAATAGACGGGTGGAATAGAAAGTTTTATACTGTAAAAAGTGAGTATTTGTAAACAGTTTTAAATCTTTCACTTTAGCTTAATATCTATCTATCTCTCTCTCCTTTTTCTCTTTTTTATGCACTCCCCCCTCACCCCACCACCACACACACATGTTTGGGGTGGCATAAAGTAATCACAGCGTCCGTCCTTCCGTCCGATATTTCGTGTCCGGCCTGTAACTTGGTCATGCATAGATTGATTTTTTCAATACTTGCTACAAATGATCAACAAAACATAACGTGTAGGGCGTAACACCCACAACTTTACCCTGAAGGTCACAATTTAACTTTGTTTGACAACACTTTCAATCTGTTTGAGATTTCATGTCCTGTAATTTTGTCATGCATAGAAAGATTTTATAAATTATCAACATAACATGACGACGTGCCGCGCATAACACCGTACTCCCACTTTGAAGGTCAAGGTCACACTTTTACTTTGTTTGACAACATTTTCAGTCTGAGTGAGATTTCTTGTCTGGTCAGTAAATTTGTCATACATGGATACATTTCAAAAACGTTTGGCTCAATTGATCAACATAACATGACGAAGTGTTGCAATCTTGTAAGACCCAGAACCTTTCCCTACAGGTCAAGGTCACACTTTCAATTTGTCTGATATTTTGTGTCTGGTCTATAACTTACTTATATGGAGAGATTTAACTTGGCTTAATTGATCAGTTGGTCTACATGACATGATGACTTGTCGCCTGTAAGACCCAGAACCTTACCTCAAAGGGCAATGTCACACTTTCAGTTTGTTTGATATTTCATGTCTGGTCTGTAACTTTGTTTTACATGGAAGGATTTTAAAATAGCTTGACACAAGTTATCAACATGCCATGATGATGTGTCACCTGCATTTACCTGTAGAAATACCCAGACCTTTACATCAGATGTCAAGGTCAAGGTTACACAAAGATCAAGGTCATACTTTAATGTAAAAGAAACCCCATGAAAGTGTGTGTCTTAGTCTGAAACGTCAGTTCATGACTCTTGATATTCATGGATACATTGCTACCTATTATAGAATATATTAATATATTGTTATTTTCACAGACCATTTGGGGGGCATGCGACACTTACCAGTGATATTTCTTGTTTTTCTCTGTTTTTGACCTTTCATGGTGGAATAATGTACCCCAGTTTCTACATTGCCTTATATAGCCGAATATAAACATGTGATAAGTGGACCTGTTTTGGCTTGGTTATTTACCCATTATGCGTACTTACTCATTAAACAATCAAAGTAAGTGATAAACATGGCTAAATGGAATTTAATTAATTCATAAAGATAATAAGTATGATTAAATAATACAAAACTAATGCTGACAGTCCAAAACATCAATCAATTGTCATCACAAATATTTGTAAATTCAGTCAAAAATCTTATTACATTGGTAAATTGGGACAGATATTCAATATGAACTGTAATGTTCAGTATTGTCCTGGTAAATATCATTATCTGATTCATAGCAATATCTTCTGCTATATAATCTGGTTAAATGACTAAGTACTCGCAGTATCATCTGTCCATTATATTGTGTACACTCTACAAGATATTTCGGTAAATTTGTCTTTATATCATGTAGATATAATGTATTATGTTTGGTCATAATGTCTTAATATAGATACTATTTTATGTTTGGTCATAATGTCTTAATAAAGATACTATTTATGTTTGGTCATAACGACTTTATATAGAATACCTATATTATTTTATGTTTGGTCGTAATGTCTTTATATAGAGCACCAATACTATTTTATGTTTGTCGTCACAACTTTATATAGAGCACCAATACTAGTCTATGTTTGGTCGTCACGTCTTTATATAGAGCACCTATACTAGTCTATGTTTGGTCGTCACGTCTTTATATAGAGCACCTATACTATTCTATGTTTGGTCGTCACGTCTTTATATAGAGCACCTATACTAGTCTATGTTTGGTCGTCACGTCTTTATATAGAGCACCTATACTAGTCTATGTTTGGTCGTCACGTCTTTATATAGAGCACCTATACTAGTCTATGTTTGGTCGTCACGTCTTTATATAGAGCACCTATACTAGTCTATGTTTGGTCGTCACGTCTTTATATAGAGCACCTATACTAGTCTATGTTTGGTCGTCACGTCTTTATATAGAGCACCTATACTAGTCTATGTTTGGTCGTCACGTCTTTATATAGAGCACCTATACTATTCTATGTTTGGTCGTCACGTCGTTATATAGAGCACCTATACTATTCTATGTTTGGTCGTCACGTCGTTATATAGAGCACCTATACTATTCTATGTTTGGTCGTCACGTCGTTATATAGAGCACCTATACTATTCTATGTTTGGTCGTCACGTCGTTATATAGAGCACCTATACTATTCTATGTTTGGTCGTCACGTCGTTATATAGAGCACCTATACTATTCTATGTTTGGTCGTCACGTCGTTATATAGAGCACCTATACTATTCTATGTTTGGTCGTCACGTCGTTATATAGAGCACCTATACTATTCTATGTTTGGTCGTCACGTCGTTATATAGAGCACCTATACTATTCTATGTTTGGTCGTCACGTCGTTATATAGAGCACCTATACTATTCTATGTTTGGTCGTCACGTCTTTATATAGAGCACCTATACTTTTCTATGTTTGGTCGTCACGTCTTTATATAGAGCACCTATACTTTTCTATGTTTGGTCGTCACGTCTTTATATAGAGCACCTATACTATTCTATGTTTGGTCGTCACGTCGTTATATAGAGCACCTATACTATTCTATGTTTGGTCGTCACGTCTTTATATAGAGCACCTATACTATTCTATGTTTGGTCGTCACGTCATTATATAGAGCACCTATACTATTCTATGTTTGGTCGTCACGTCTTTATATAGAGCACCTATACTATTCTATGTTTGGTCGTCACGTCGTTATATAGAGCACCTATACTATTCTATGTTTCGTCATCACGTCTTTATATAGAGCACCTATACTATTCTATGTTTGGTCATCACGTCTTTATATAGAGCACCTCTACTATTCTATGTTTGGTCATCACGTCATTATATAGAGCACCTATACTATTCTATGTTTGGTCATCACGTCTTTATATAGAGCACCTATACTATTCTATGTTTGGTCATCACGTCTTTATATAGAGCACCTATACTATTCTATGTTTGGTCATCACGTATTTATATAGAGCACCTATACTATTCTATGTTTGGTCATCACGTATTTATATAGAGCACCTATACTATTCTATGTTTGGTCATCACGTATTTATATAGAGCACCTAAACTATTCTATGTTTGGTCATCACGTCTTTATATAGAGCACCTATACTATTCTATGTTTGGTCATCACGTCTTTATATAGAGCACCTATACTATTCTATGTTTAGTCATCATGTCTTTATATAGAGTACCTATACTATTCTATGTTTGGTCATCACGTCGTTATAAAGAGTACCTATACTATTCTATGTTTAGTCATCATGTCTTTATATAGAGTACCTATACTATTCTATGTTTGGTCATCACGTCTTTATATAGAGTACCTATACTATTTTATGTTTGGTCATCACGTCTTTATAAAGAGTACCTATACTATTTTATGTTTGGTCATCACGTCTTTATATAGAGTACCTATACTATTTAATGTTTGGTCATCACGACTTTATATAGAGCACCTATACTATTTTATGTTTCGTCATCATGTCGTTATATAGAGTACCTATACCATTTTATGTTTGGTCATCACGTCTTTATATAGAGTACCTATACTATTTTATGTTTGGTCATCACGACTTTATATAGAGTACCTATACTATTTTATGTTTGGTCATCACGTCTTTATATAGAGTACCTATACTATTTTATGTTTGGTCATCACGACTTTATATAGAGCACTTATACTATTTTATGTTTGGTCATCATGTCGTTATATAGAGCACCTATACTATTTTATGTTTGGTCATCACGTCTTTATATAGAGCACCTATACTATTTTATGTTTGGTCATCACGACTTTATATAGAGTACCTATACTATTTTATGTTTGGTCATCACGTCTTTATATAGAGTACCTATACTATTCTATGTTTGGTCATCACGACTTTATATAGAGTACCTATACTATTCTATGTTTGGTCATCACGTCTTTATATAGAGTATCTATACTATTTTATGTTTAGTCATCACGTCTTGGTCATCACGTCTTTATATAGAGTACCTATACTATTTTATGTTTGGTCATCACGTCTTTATATAGAGTACCTATACTATTTTATGTTTGGTCATCACGTCGTTATATAGAGTACCTATACTATTTTATGTTTGGTCATCACGTCTTTATATAGAGTACCTATACTATTTTATGTTTGGTCATCACGACTTTATATAGAGTACCTATACTATTTGATGTTTGGTCATCACGTCTTTATATAGAGTACCTATACTATTTTATGTTTGGTCATCACGACTTTATATAGAGTACCTATACTATTTTATGTTTGGTCATCACGTCTTTATATAGAGTACCTATACTATTTTATGTTTGGTCATCACGACTTTATATAGAGTACCTATACTATTTTATGTTTGGTCATCACGTCTTTATATAGAGTACCTATACTATTTTATGTTTAGTCATCACGTCTTGATATAGTGTACCTATACTATTTTATGTTTAGTCATCATGTCTTGATATAGAGTACCTATACTATTTTATGTTTAGTCATCACATCTTTATATAGAGTACCTATACTAGTTTATGTTTAGTCATCACATCGTTATATAGAGTACCTATACTATTTTATGTTTGGTCATAATGTCTTGATATAGAGTACCTATACTATTTAATGTTTGGTCATAATGTCGTTATATACATGAAGAGTACCTATACAAGTGCCGTTAATTAAATATAAATGTATAATGTGTGTTTTAAAGAACTGATATGCTAATTACTTTATATTTGCCAGTCATTAGCTTAATACATTTCGGACAAGTTGTAATACAGTCACTTATATTTTTAGCATAAAATGACATCAATATACAACGTACATGTATACAATATAATCAAATCATTCAGAGAAGCTCAATTTTTGGTTTTTCGGAGAGATAAAAACTATAACAACACCGCAGTGTGGTCTAGTGTCCGCCTCGCATGAAGAAGGTCGTGGGTTTGATCCCTGGCTGGGTCATACCAAAGACTTGAACAATCATTCTAGAATCTTCTTTGCTTGGCACTCGGCATTCAGAGGATAGTTCTAGGTCCGGTCCGTTTTCTGTATAATGTGACTGGGTAAAAAATTGTTGAAAGCAATGCCAAACAATATACAACAACTAACTATAACATAATACATGTAACTGTAAATAATGAATCTGGAGTTTAAAACAAGATAAAACAATATGTATATAATTATCATAATGATTTAATCATGAATGAGTGAAATACATAAATATAAATTGGTATACTATTTGCCTAACTTAACACAATTTGTCATTCATAACGTCTATTTAATTTTCTATAAAAAGATTGTTTGCAATATAACCATGTCTTACCACCAATACTTTGAAACAACAAAGCACATCCTTCAATAGAAAAAAAGCAGGTAAGGCTGAATCTAATTCTGTCAAATTCTTGAAACTCCAAAAATAATTTAAAGATACATGTAGATATAAGTTCAGATACAATTATGTGAAACAAACCTAACCAAAATAAAGACAGAAGAAAAACAATGCAACTTTACCTGAAATATTTTTGTAACAAGTAACTTGTTACTAGACAATGAACCAAAGTCACTCATTCTAGAATTGGACCTTCAGTCCCTCATACATGTATACTAATTATCACTTACATGATTTTCAGTCTTCATATCAATATCAATATATAGAAGAAATAGCAAAATCATAACAAAAATTACAAAACAAAATCCATCACAGAAAGTTTTACCATCAAAAAAGTAGTGAAATTTAACAATAGATATAAGTATATTATATATATATAAAGAATGTATAACGTTTGATTTATATTTATTATCACAAAATTCAGTTTTAATTACAATTATGTATATAAATCTGATAAATTGCATTTTAAGTGCATAATTATTTTATTTTACCTCAAATAAAAAACTACTGTTAAATCCCCATAAGACAATGGATTACAGTTCTATTTCATTGAAATCTACTGTAAACCACTCCGGCAGGTGAGTCTATAAAATGACATGATTGTAGTGTTAACTGCTCCAGTATGTAACAGTATTTAAACTGTTACACGCTTATAAATAGATCTGGTTTTTCCAATATAAAAAAATATGTTTTGTGCCAAATTTATTTAAATCTTATTTATAAATATACTATTATCATAACAAGTAAATATAGTATTTGGTATAATAAAATAAATATTACATTTTTTAAGAGGCTGACAGTAATATTGTCAACCTACGGAAATATACTGTTAGCTGAGATGAAGTCGAGGCTAAAATTTGGTTGTAAACATACTTTTACAAATAGCTGCAGTTTGTGAGAAGTGAAATACAAACACTTATTTCTAGAAAGTAACATGGTTTACAGCAAAAAACTTCAAGTCACATGATTTTCTTTAAGGCCACAGAAAATTTGACCATTTCGTTAACATAACATAGTAATATAGTTGAAGGTTCTTTTAAGTTATCATATAAATTACAAAGTGAACCATTAAATTCTCTATTTAGTGAGTATATTCATAATATTAAAAAATATTTATATAAGTAATTATACAGTCAAACCTGTCTTAAGCAGTCAGTCAAGGAAAGAGACAATGGAATTTTTAACACAGGTTGCTGCTTAATACAGGTTTAAATAGTAAATACATGGGAAATAGCAAATGTGGCTGTTTAGGACAAGTGGCTGCTCAGCATGTTCACTTGCACAGGTTAGATGGTATATCATTAAATAACAACTTGTCAATATTCTAAACAACATGTAGGTACATGTTTAAATCATGCCTTGAATAACCAGTTTCAGAATCACCACTTCACTGTTAGATCATACGTTTTAAACCTCTTTATTTTAGCTTGATTGTGAAGCAAGTTCTTACAACTTAGACAAGTTATGCTCAATCGTCTTCCTGGGTAGAATCCTTACTAAGCAAATGTAGATAAAATGCCTTGCTGAAAGACACCACACATTGCCATGGCTGAGGAACCAACTCACGACCCTCTGATCTCAGGTTTGATGCTCTACCACTGAACCATTCGCTTCACACTATTATCCATAAAACATGTGTACATAGTGCACATGACTAACAGAAATATAGCAGTTTGATTTCACCTATCTTCACTTGTGATTGGCTGATTCAGGTTGTAATGTTCATGTAAAATGTGTCATGATCACTAAAATCTACTTCAGGTGACTGATCGTACAGCTAGAACGTTTTAGTTTAAACTTATTATATTACTTCGATTGAGAAACAAGTTATTACAATTTATACAAATCACGCTCACATTCATCCTGGGTAGAACCAGTACTCAGCATATGAGGAAGTGTCTTGGTCAATGACACCACACATAACTATGGGGGAGAATCTAACCTATGACCATCAGATCCTGGGTTCTACCACTGGACCACACACTCAAACTTTTCAAACCTAGATTATTAATTTTGACATTATATGCCATTTTTTTATTAAAGAGACACACTGTAATTTTCACCTAACTTAATTCCTAAACATATATCTACATGATGCACACTTGACATTAGAATATCCTAGAATGTGTCCAGACTTTTAGTTTTAGTTTTATTTTGGTAAAGGGGTACATTCCGCTTATATGTAGCCATAATTATCATGCTTATGACCACAAATAGGTGTAATATGCACTGTGGTAAAAAGTATGACAAATATTTAAATTAGTAGAGGTTTTTAATGATAAAGCAGATAAAATTTAAAAAGAAATGTTGATTTATAATAATTTTTTAACTGCTATTTTCAAAACAAGCATGACATCACTAGTTTTTAGAAAGATGTTAATAAATTATTTAATATGAAGTTCCTGACAGAAATTATTTTGGAGACTTATATTTGCATATATGTTCATGTTCATAGGTGAAAGAGCTTGAGGTACAGTGGTAGGGCATCGAACCCAGGATCAGGAAATAGTGGATTTAGTTCTCTGCCAAGGATATGTGCAGTGTCCTTGAGCAAAACAATTTATCCGCAAAGTCGATATGCGGAAATGACCATTACAAAACGAGATGATATATCTTTATGGACCCCAATTTATACATATTGATACTATAAACAGAAAGCTGAACTCAAAGCTATTCATATTATCCTGTTTTATACACAGTGTTGCCTTCCCCTAAAACAAAAAGATACGATGAGTATAAAGAGGTCACTATGAATGTTGTGAGATACGATCAGTACAACGAGGTCACAATGAATGTTGCGGGCATGACGCGAGTCCTGCATAATGTTTCCCTACCGGACCCATGATTTTCTGCAAAAAGATACGATGAGTATAAAGAGGTCACTATGAATGTTGTGAGATACGATCAGTACAACGAGGTCACAATGAATGTTGCGGGCATGACGCGAGTCCTGCATAATGTTTCCCTACTGGACCCATGATTTTCTGCCTGCAGTGAAAACACAGACTCGTCTTGCAATTCCAGCAATGAATATGGTTGCTATTAGATTCCTTCAAGTTTTTCTGACGGCAGGACATACATCGTAAAACCTTGTCTATCAGTGTGGGGTCAGCCTTGATCCTTTCTTCTAGAAGCCTTCCCTGTAAAAGGTGAAATGTTCTTATTAATCTGTCGCATCCAGCTTTTTGATAAAAGTTTGTTTTGGTTGAATTATACCTCATATTATTCATCATATTTACAACATTTTCGTTATATATATATATAGAACTCCGCGTTTACTGTCAAAAAAATAATGGTTTGGCAGAGGCCTTGATATTGTATCTATGGTTTGCATCACAGCTAGGCGCATTCGCTGCAGTCTGGTCTGTACATTTATATCTTGGTTATTCACAAATAATTATCTCCATATATATCATGCATTGTGAATGAGCATCTGAAAAGATCCCAAGAATCATAAATTCCAATGTTGTGAATTTAATTATCTCCCTTTATATATATATATATATATATATATATATAATTAAACTGTTAGAAAATGACCAATCCTACTCTAACATATACATTTATGTATTTTAATTTCTGCTGATATCCATTATAAGTAACCATTTTGGTCATTGTTAACACTTTCAGTAATTCTTATTTTCATCTGAAATGTATACCATTTGACAACATGTGGGTCCATGCACAAGGGATGATAAAAAAAAAATATGTGGATTTTTGTTAGCTCTTGAAAACGAGACGGACTATTTCATTCAAATTTTCGCTACTGGTAGCACGTTTAAATATTATAAATTCTCTGAAGTACTTTATCCCAACGTTTTTCGATACCCCTGTTTTACAAACGCTGTCTAAATGACACACTTTTATGAAAAGCCGATCCTATTGAAGTCACTATTTTTGCATTAAATGGGAACAAAATCCACCAAAGTTAGTCTGCTGGTGGAATGAGTCTTTTATAACTGTTGATGTTTTGTCTGAACGTCAGTCTAGTTGTTTTCACACAGAGTCCAGTAAACACTAACATACTTATGACGTCATCAGAATCCACGGAAACGCACTTTAATAAAACATTTTGTGTAAATTCTATTTCTTTAATAACCAAGTTTTCCTGTTAGTAGAACAATTCACAGTTGCTATGGCATTACAGAAAATAGTTCAAAGTAACATCAATTTGTACATGTATTTTAAAAGATGTTTTATTTTCATTTACAAAACAAGCAAAATGCCATTATTTTTATTTATTACTTAATAATTATTCAAATAAGAGAGAGACTCAGAGGTTATCACCAATCTTTATTTATCAAAGGGCCATAACTCGGAAGTAACTGGCATAATCAGGCTGGTTATCCAACTCAACTGGATTAACGTTACTTGAGCAAATATCAACAATCCAAGGGCTGTAACTTCAGAGTTACTGGGGCTATTGTGCTGGGCATCAAATTTCAATCAGATATTTTGCCAATGTATTCTGTGATCAATTCTGGTGAAGATTGGATAAAAAATACTCCAATTAAAGAGATGACATCACCAATTTTGAACATTTGAACTCTCCAAGGGTTATAACTCTGGATTAACCTGACTGGTTATTGAACTAGACCTAGACATTCTGCAAAGAAAATTTATGGCTGGTTAACTCTTACTTCCTGCTCAGAGACAGTGACCACTCCTGAAATCCATTACCATTACATTTTTGTGACCCACAGTAAATGGTTATTATTCCTATCAATCTTGCACTGAATGCTGCGACCCAGTAACAAGACAAATGCCTACTGAAGAATTTTGATTGATATCAAAGAGTGCTCTGCTTTGTCTTACGATAAAGATAAGTCAAAATGTTTGATAATATGTCTTGTAAGCTATCAATGATGCTTTTAAACATCTTAACAAGTTGATCATCATTTCAAGTTTTTAGAAAATACGAAAATTAACGCATATTTCATCCCTATAATTATGGAAGCCATTTGCAGCAGTAGTCCACTCCAGTAGCATTTTACACTAATCTTTGTAAGTGTAATAAAAACGCCTACATATTTTCATCAACACAAAGTTTTGAATATGAATATCATATTCTGCACTTGCATCTCATGATGTTGTTAGTGAAATGCTAAATGAATTTCCTTTTTTTGCAACTGATGTTTTAAAATTCCTTAAATTAATGACTGTGGTGACACTGGTTAAACTAAAGTTAGTGAAACTGGCCTCGGGTACATGAACTGGCTATTGATGAAGGCAAGTGTCGTACCTGAGTAGGCGGGGCTGGTGGTGGTCGTATAGGTCTCGCTGCATAAAGTACGCCATAATCATCTCTATTACCAATATCTGTATTGTCTATCATCTCTTGGTCCATGGAAAATGTATTACAGGATGGACTGTCTGAAAAGTGTGCATAGCTTTCAATTCTTGCTTTACACACCCAGCACATTGCACTGCTGCAAACTGTACATACCACCTTGTTACATCTGTAATAAATGAGCAACGAAAGAGTTTTATTAAGGCTTTTTAATTAATTATAGATTTTTTGGTGAATCTGTTTTGATAATTTTACTATCAAAAATATGCGATTAGTTCAATCATGAACAGTGAACTTTGCATATTCGCTTTTGGCGGAGATTGGCCAGATGGGGATTCAATCTCACGACCTCTGGATTGATAGTCAGATGCACTGTTTAGTGTCGCTTTCAACAATTTTTCAGCTATAATGCTATGGTGTCTGCTTGAGACAGTATTCTAAGCGCAGCCACACTGGAATATCATGCTGCAGACACATTGTATGATACCCCCATCCAGTCACAATATACTGACCAGACCTTGAACTACCCTCTAAGTGCCAAGTGCCAAGAGAGGAAGCTTCTAGTACCATTTTTCAAAGATTTGGTTTGAACCAGCTTGGTATCAAACCCACCATCTTCCTCTACACCACCACAGTGGTTCACCATTTTAAAAGAAGAATTAAAACGTAACTGTGCATAATGTTTTAAAGCTTTATTTTACTTGTCGAAGTAACAAATAGACTAACCCACTCATTTTCATGATCCGTGATGAGCATGTCGGACATTTGGAGGCCATTTTGTTAATATAACTATAACTCTTCTGAATTTCAATTTCTTGTCTCGCTTTTCTCAAACCATCCTTCTCATATTTCAGTTTTTCTTCTATCTTTTCTTTCAGTTGTTTTTCTTGCTCTTCTGTCAATAATTTACAATCATCTCCCTGAAAAAAACAAAAAGAATGTTAAATAAGAATATCAGTAAACTAACATTCTCCCCCTGTGATTTTAAGCACAAACTTCTAAAAAAAAACAGGTGTTTCTGCAAAAAAATGTAATGATACTTGATTACCTGATTTTCTTCATACTACGTTAGTTGAATCCTTGTAGACACATGTTTATATGTGAGGATTCTTTAATGTAATTTAGCATAACAAGGAGAATTATTTTATTTCAAATAAAAATAGGTCTATGATTCTAAAGTTCTGTCCCATTTTCCTAGTCAAGTAGATTTTGTTTTCTGTTAGATGTTTTGATGATATTTTGCGTTAGAAGTTCTCATGAGAAAGAAGAAAGAAAAATTATGTTAGAAGGTTGACCTAGACGAGTTCGGTTTTGCTGCCTGACCTTTTTTTATCCAATCAGCATTCAATTTAATTATAATGAAGAGCAACAACTCTTGTGCGATAATTAGTATAATTTGTCGACGAAACAAATCCATTGTGGATGACCATACCGGTAGCTTTTGATATCAATTTTGGGAAAATTCAGAACAATTTACTTACTGGATGCCATTTACCTTGACAATCTACGCAGAACGAGTAAAAACAAGCCAGACAGTGCGCGAGGTTGAGGTTTTGTTCTGGTTCACCAATTACAACACTGTTACACCGCGGGCAATAGGTAACATCATGCATGACGTCCAAAGCATTCTGTTTAAAAATTAAATAATTGTTAAAATACATTGTATACAATAATCTTGAAGGAAGTATGCTCAGAGCGTTATTCTGTGAATCACTCTTGAGTCATCTAAAGTCTGTTTCCTGGGTAAAACCAGTTTACAAGAAACCATCAAGATGTGCCGTTGCAAATGACCAAAACCACTTCTTTAAATGGGGTGTAACACATGACTGGTTAGATATGACAGTTTTTATTGACGGGAGTACATATAGAACCCAGATACACATTACTTGCATACTGAAAAAGGATATCTGCATTTTTTTATAGAGATATTTCTATCTCATCCCTGGGCCACCGAGATAATTCTCGTGCCAGTGATGTCCAGAAACATCTTTGACAAGACAAGTGAAAATAATATAGCATATCCTATTGGATTTGACGTTAATAAGCAAGTGTTTGATATGCAAATAAAAAATCATTCATGGCTTTTCCAGTTCCGTACTTTATCTGTACTAGAGTTTTTGCAACGGATCCTTGTTCCCATCAAAACAGTTATCCCTTAGTTTAAACAATATTTTATTCACATAAGTACATATATTTAGCAAACATTTAACAATGAAGCAATAAATTCATACATCTAACACATTATGCGGAAAGGATACAGAAAAAACCTTTTGAAGCTTATGTGAATCTGCTTCCAAAAATAAAATCCTCTATCCAAACCTTAATAGTATTCTTTGAAGCAATTACATAATTTTCTATTAAAAACAAATTTAAATTTGGCAGAGGAACATGATAAAAATTACCTAATATGATAAAGGTAAAACCTATAGGGCGAGTGCAACAGTTATCAAGATGTTTGTCTTAAAATGCAAGCGTCGCAGATGATCAAGATCAAGACTACTGCTCATTAAAGGGGCAGGGTAGGAGACTACTTCTGAACTGATAAAATTATGGCATAATGCAAAAATGAGATTACCAATGCACTTTAGGTGTTTTTTTAAACTTTCTCCCATTATTATTCCAGAAACTTAATTATCATAGTTAAGACTCCCACACCAGACTACATTTGGAACCAAGGTTTTTTATCTGTGCTCTACTCGAGGCAAAAATTTTATGAGAGAATGTTTACTAGTTTCTTGCTGACGAACAGTGGCTCTTTTGAGATTCTTTTTCATGAGTCTAAGGTTTCCCTTCACAAATAAAACTCGATACAATTTACAACATATTTTTTCTTTAAAATTGTATCCATTACTACCTCACCCTGTCACTTTGAAATAGTCTCTATAACCCTGTACAGCAAGAGAGCTTGTATAAAGGCAAAACAATACCTGTAATGCAAGGGACTCATATCTGGCAAACTGTTCTTCCGTCAAAACTTCCTTTAACACCAGTGGTGGTATACTGGACGTGCACTTGTATGCAGGACATCTAAAACAATAAGCAATATCTCTTCATTCAAATCTCAACGACAAAAAAATAATATCTAATGATTTTTCTAAGCAGTTTTAAGTGGCGTTTACAACATATCCCATGTTGTATGTGGCAGCCAGACTTATTGGTGGAGGGAGACCCTAGATGCAAACACATGACTGATTGATTGATTGAATATTTAGAGTCATTTTTATACCATCGAGGGCTACAGACAATCAGTTAACCTAACCACTGTTTCCTGGGATCCTGAATGGAGCACACCCCATTTCACCAAGTAACTGATAACTTCCCCACTTGAATCAGTGGTGAGAGACAAATGATAATGAGACACAATGTTATATATCAATCATTACAGAGACTGTTGCCTGGTGGGGATTCAAACTCATGACTTGGCATGAACATACATACATGTAGAATCAATGTTTCTTTACATTGCTGGAGATTTTTGGGTAATTCTGTTCATCACTAATGGTAACCCTTCCATTAGTAACTGACCATGCCCGAGATTCACTAGAAGCTACACATATCAGAGATTTTTGAGAGATCTCCCATCCACAAATGTACTATTACACCTTTCCTATATAAATATATATTGACTGTACCTGATATTTTGGATTCCGATTGTTTCATTCTCCGCAAATAAATTGAATTACCTGAGATTTTGGACTGTTCTATCCTTCACAAGTTACAAATATACATTACTGACCCTTCCTGAGATTTTGGATGGTTCCATCCTTCACAAGTAACAAATACACTACCTGAGATTTTGGACTGTTCTATCCTTCACAAGTAACAAATATACATTACTGACCCTACCTGAAATTTTCCACTATTCCACCCTTCACGAGTAACAAATATACATTACTCACACTACCTGAGATTTTGGACTGTTCCAATGCTTCACAAGTAACAAATATACATTGCTGACCCTACCTGAGATTTTGGACTGTTCCATGATTACTGACCCTACTTCAGATTTTGAACTGTTCCATCCTTTACAAGTAACAAATATTCATTACTGACACTACTGCTCGCCAAAATGACCAGTTCAAAGCATGAGGGTAAAAAAACACTTGAACTTGACTTGAATGACCCTACCTGAGATTTTGAACTGTTCCATCTTTTACAAGTATCTGACACTGTTCCTTCATACACTCCTTGCAGACATGATGCTTACACTCAGTCAGCAAGAAAAACTTGCTGCCAGGTAACGTATCAAAACATATGCCACATTCCTGGTCAGTTTTGTAAAACTCCATAAACTCTTGATCCCTGTTATACCTGAAGTATCAAGTCGCACAAGTAAATAGAAAAGTATTGAATTCTGATTAGTTGGCCATCTGACATAATGTGACATAATGTTATACATTGCCAGTAATGTTTTCAAATGGCATTAAATGCAGCACCCACAGGAAAGGTACCCTATCTGACATATTTTTCATTTCCTTTAAGGACATTACATTCTCAATGAAATATTACCATCAAAGTACAAGTCATGTACATGTTATTTATTTTTGTGATTTGCTTTAAACACTGGACCACACTCTTCATTCATATTTTTTTAGATTCATTTCAATGACAGAGAAAACTTATGTAAATGTGGCGTAATTACTAATTAACATATAACTTGCTTATGAGCTCCTTGCCATAATACTTTTGCACCAAAACCTTTAACAAGTTGCTTTGTTTTAAAAAAATCACTTATTTTTATCAGCCTAAATCAGATCAGATATTTTGTTTCACTTATGTGTTGAAGCTATTAAATTATTAGTCTTGGTATATCGAAAAAAAAGAAGCTTTTTTATAGAGATTTTTTCCCCTGGTTATCAAAAGTCTTTCATTTGTATAACAAGGTGAAGTGGCCTCACCATTTATATATGATTAATAAATATATTTTGAAGAAATAATCCGTTAATTGTAAATATGATATGAGATGGATATGCATCTACCTCATCACGTTTGTGACAATTTCTTCAAGATCATTTGTTTCCATGACAACCCTGCAATCATCTACATCTTCATCCAAAACATGAGATGTAAGAGAAATCTGACAATCTATTCCAAGGCATCTGAAATATAAAACACGCTGTGTGTATAAGAGAAATTAGATGTACAAATTTAATTTCTATGCTTAAAAACCAAATGATCAAAGCTCCATTTCCCATAGCTAAATATCATATAGGATCTTACATTAGTGCACAGTCATTATTGAATTTATTAAATGAGTTAGCAAATGTTATAATAAAAGAGCACTATTGCGAGATTATATTCATCACGTGACAGAAAAGAATCTATTTTCCAAGAAACCATAAATAACACTATGCGTATATTAGTTTCTGTCAGTTACACTAGTATGAAGTCAACGTGTCAAGATAACAGCAATTACCGGTACAAAGAATAATTGACATCATTTAGATATTTGGTCAAAGCATCTTGGCATTTTACGTATCAGTCCTAAGTTCTTTTTTTTTTTTACTGGAATGAAAAGATTATATGATTGATTATTATGGCATATTCAGTTTCTATTTGTGGATGAAGACCTCAGAATAAATCTGAGTGGAATCACTGTTTTTTTCCTCACATTAAGATTTTGGAGTGAGCGAAACTCAAACACACAACCTCAGCGGTGAGAGTTAAGAGGTCATTAAATGACAATGCTTTAGACCACAGGGCCACGGAGGACTAATGACGACACTGAGAGATGACTGAATGAATATATATATAAAATATTGAATGGAAGCCATTCACTCCCAGGCCATAAATAGGTGGTAAGTGATTTATAGCAGGTGTACCAGCTTGTACATGCCACCTTTTACTTGCTTAATTTCTAGTTTCTCTTTGTGTTTGAGCACTCAAATTTGTGTCAAAGTTATATTGAGGGATATATTTCAATTTGAGTTGGATTCATATTTAAGCCAGTTTTGGATATGAGGTCATGGGCCTTTAGTTTTAGGCAGACAGATTTACCTTACACTTGCCGGGCCACATTGTCTATTGGCAGCCTGTCAGCCTATCAATCCAAGGTTGTGAGTTTGTGTCCCTGCCCAGTCATAGTCTCTGCTGATGACTGATATACATCATTGCATCTCATATCATTCGTCTCTCACTGCTGTTTAGGTGGGAAAGTTATCAGTTACTTGTGGAGATGGGGTGTTCTTGAGTACTGTGAACCTTCTAGGATTCCAGGAATGAGTGGTTAGGTTAACTGTTTTGTTAGCCCCCAATGGCATAAAATGATGCTAAATATTCAATCAACCAAATATACTCACCTTAACAGATTTTCCTGTAACCAGTCTACCCATGTGTAGAGTATAGGCATACCTGGTGAACCGTCACTTTTATTTTCAGACCAAAGTCTATCCAGTTCCTGGCACAGAAGTGTCAGCTGCTTTGGCGACAACCATAAACAGGATATGACAAATGAAGGAGAATCTCGAGATGGGTATGTCTCGGGCAGTGTCACATGAAGACAAAGTGGTGGGAGGTAGGTCATGTCAAAACTCCAAATTATACGCTGTCCTGCAAAATGATTACATTCAATTAAAATGTATAATTTGTGACATTTCTGATACAGTCAAAACCTGTATACATAGTCACCTCTTCTAAACAGCCACTTGTCTTAAGCAGCCACATTTGTTATTTCCCATTTCTATGCTTTCACAGCAAATTAATATGTATAACGTAACAACCTGTCTTAAAAGGCCACTTTTGCTCCTTTCCTTGACTAGCTATTTAAGATAGGTTTGATTGTATATATGATATTTTTTAACACTTTATCGAAACATGCCCATGCTATAAATAACTTACAAATTCCTAATCGGTTCAATAAAAGAATTATCTCACGAGTGTACACAACAAATATATAAATAAATTAACCTGATTCAGACCTGGCTAGTGCCGGTCCAGGTGGTTGATTTTTAGATTCCTGGACAAGATTGTACAAACCAGATTTAGACCTGGCTAGTGCCAGTCCAGGTGGTTGATGTTCAGATTCCTGGACATGATTGTACAAACCTGATTCAGACCTGGCTAGTGTCAGTCCAGGTGGTTGATGTTCAGATTCCTGGACATGATTGTACAAACCTGATTCAGACCTGGCTAGTGCCAGTCCAGGTGGTTGATGTTTAGATTGCTGGAATTCACCATCATTTAAAGGCTGATATACGTCCATATGTAACTTTCCTCCATCCGGAACTTTCACTGGGATAAATATCTAAATAGAAGAGAAAATACTTTGACTCTTCGTAATAGTTCTAAATGTGTAATAACCCTAATAGGAGTTATTAAAGTTATAAATACATGTAATTGTCCAATCTAAGGGTGTAAAGGGACAAACAGCAAATTTTATAAATATTTCACTTCACCTGAATATCAAGTATTATCAACATTATATAAACATAAAATTAGAATACCCAAGGACTTACATAGAGAAGGAAATGCAACTGATTTAGATGTTATAATCACTGGCATATTCATGTAAAACCTCGCGAAATCTCGTTTTCAAATATACTAACTTCCATTCATCTCAAAAATACAAATTAAAATTCTTCTTTGCACAATGTAATTCTCTACAAAACAAGAACATTCCCATCAAATTGTGTTTAAAATTGTTGAAGTACTTATGATTACAAAGTTTGAACATGTATACTGCAACTAAATAATTACGGAAAGTGCTTAAATTTTTTGCTTCAAACTGCAATATTTTAAATTCAAGATCATTTTACATGTTTAAAACAGTATGAAACAGTTAAGGTTACACATACCTTACATTAATGTATAAGAAATCAGTTGCATGTGAGATTTAAATGATTAATTTGCCAAATTATTACTTCTTCCCATGCTATTTTATAAATATTTTAAAGAGATATGCAAGTTTCTTAACCTTCTGTAAAAGTAAAGTAAAGTGTTTGTTTATTATAGAGTCATCCCTATTGAAAGGACCAGCCACACTGGGCTTAAGAGACATCTTTATGTTGTACACAGTTACTTCCCGAAAGCTATCATTGCCAGGCGTCAGGCTGTTAGACATTCTGTACCCCTCAATTGAACTATCTGCTGGGTGAGCAACAGGCCGCATCTGAAAAATCCAAGTGCTTTCATCGGGATTCAAACCTTCGACCGCCCTTTTCCAAGGCGAACGCCTTAACGCCTAGGCCACGGAAGATGGTTCTTGGAATACCCCAGTAAGAGTGATGACCCATATGCTTATTTCTCTTTTAGCTCAATTAAAAAATAAGCTCAAAGCTTATATTGTTCTTGTGTCTGCTCCCTTGGTAGAACCAGTACTGAGTGTTGAGCTTGGAATTGAATCCACACCCACTAGAGAAAGCAGCCAAAACTGTATCCACTGCTAAAAGGGGCATAACTCTTACAGAGTTATGTGTTTTTGAACATGACACTTCAATCTATATATACGTAAATACTGACTCTACTAAGGTAGATGTCAAACGTAATTTGTATAAGCTGTAAAAACTTGATCCACAATCAATGTGAAAAGTTTAAACTAAAATAATTTTCTGTTTACCTTTAACATATTTCCCAAATATTGATTTTCTTCAGCAGCATCTCCACCATTGGCTGTTGACAAAATTTGCAATCTATCTTCATCTGCCTCAAATATAGACTGCAACACGAGGACCTGAAAGTTGTTATTTCATAGAATAACTACATAGAAATAGAAATATCAAATTTTTATTCAAATGTACATTTCTTGTGTAAAAAGCATACTAATTTTTTTAGAAAGAATCTTTTGTTCATCTACTAAGTAATAGTAAGTGTTCATTTAGTAAAAATTTAACAATTAAGTAATCCAAAGGGAGCTGCTTTTATTGTTAAAACGTCATTTGATGGACAGTTTGACGTCATTTGACTGACTCCAGGCGGAGCTATGATGAAAGCTGAGATGATTGACGTTTTAAAGTTGATGTTTGCTAAGGCCGTTTCTAAGAATAGCTTGTGCTGCTTTGCAGTTTGTACACAACTTGTTCACAATTGAATCAAGGGTTGAGTCTGTGCAATCCCATTTACGCGTGCGCAATGATGACAGACTTCTTAATAATTAAGATCGAACTTAACAATTAAATTATTTTGTAGGCTGTTTTAACAAATAAGAGCAACACAATTTTAAAAAATTGAAGCGATTCCATTGGTTGTCAAATGAGGTTTAACACTTATAATAAATGTTTAAAGCAATGTCTGCCTTCCTTGGAACAAAAGCATGTTTGTAAGTTAAATTTATCAGAATCCTGTTTTAATTTAAAGAAGAAATTGTCAAGACGTTCATTCAATAAGAATAGCAAGCATCACAGAATGATGATCAAGACAAGTATGTTAAAGAGGCCTCACCTATATTGCCGTTATTTTTTCCGATCTTAACAGTACAACTGCACATTTATATCAAACATCCTAAAAACTATATTAGGGATACTCTGTTCAATAAAGTCACTCATTGGCCAGTATCGGGTAACACTAAAACTGTAACGAATAAAACAACCTGTATATTAACAAATTTCTCAACAATAAGATAAACTACAGGGACAGAATCAACCAATATCTACAAATGGGACCTTCCATTTAACTTTGTGAATCAATAAACTTTCCATCATTTACTGAACAGAAAGTTATAGGTATCATCTTTAATGAAAAAATAAGCCATTATTTCTTCACCTCATCATTCTGTTCTTGTATGTTTTCTTCAAACAACCTCAAATCAGCAATATCTGGAACACCACCTACTGCCATAGGGAGATATATGTAGTTTTTAAGACAGTTTACTTAAATAACTTTTGTGTCTGTGTTGTTTGTTCTGAAAGACAAAATATTATCAGGTATACGAGAATGAATAAAGAAGGTAAAAAAACACCTGTAGTAAAATTCTATGTGCAGTCTGCGGTTCAATGATAGAGCACCGAATCCAGGATCAGAGGGTCACGGGTCCGATCCTCTACCACAGCTGTGTGTGGTGTCCTTTAACAATAATTCATTAAAATGCGTTAATAAAGTTTGAAATAAATATAATGAATGAACAGGGTTTTACAGCATACTAACACATCATAGGTTATTCGACGCCAACAGGAGGAAGATTCCAGGTTCACTCTACATGTACAAAAACAACAAATTAACATACAGATTTAAAAAAAATACACTGACAAATGAATATTCTAGAACCTAGAACCTTGATACCTGCAGAACTGCAGAGTTTCAGCAAATTCTATCGTATTACTCAAATTATCACTTCTTACGACATGCATGAGCCACAGTGGTCCTATTCTTGCCATCACTCATACGGCTCCCTGAAACCACACTGGGGTTGATAATTTAACCACAATAGTGAACATGACAGAAAATGATAAAATAACACGACACCCATACAGAGGATTCCTACCCCTCTGCAGAGATCGGCAGTGATTCTATTCTTAGCCAGAACCACACGGAAATATATATAAAAAATACCGGTTAATAAATGTTTTAATTGGTTAAGTTCTATGTAAGTTTTTATAAAAAATAAAATCAAAAAAATTTAACAACTGTATGCTTTTCAGTGAATTAACACTTATAAAATAAAGTCATTGAGAAATATTCACTCATGTGAACGGTATGTGCTGTTTTATCTACTTTCATTTATTTGCACCTCTACAGTCATTCATTACATCACCCAGTCATGAGATCAAATTTTGTTTTTTGAAGTTTACTGGTTATACCTATTACCGCAAGTGTAAAATTTTGTCAACCATGTAAATAATGGCATCAATAATAAACAGAATAGGTTACTTAAGTGTGCCGAGTAATAAACTGTTGCTGGTACGAAATGTAAACAAATGCCGATACTAACAGGAGTTGGAGATTTGCACATGTCTTGGGATATTGTTATTAGACGGGCATTCGCGATAATAAGTATATCGCAGTATTAAGTATACAAGGGATATATTACAGTTACTTTGATCTAATGTGAATTGTTAAGGCAATGGGAATGCATTTGTTATCTTTTAGGAAGAATATTTTTGTTTTATAGTTGTATAAATGTTATATACAAGCATTTAGTGTCAGTATTCGTTTTACATTGAAATATTTAACGGCGATTGTTAAGTGATCAAAAACTGGTAATACCATCATAATCCAATAATTGTTTGATTGTTACACCTGATCATGTTGCGAAACACTATAAAGTTTATGCATTAATCTATGTGTCGTACGAAACCTCTCAAATTGGTACGAACTTATAATTGTACGAAACCTCCGTTTTACATAAAATTTGGATTTGCAAACTTTAGATCTTAAGTTAAATGCATTATTACCTGGTTATTACTTGTATAAAGTATTTTGTACAAATATTACGCTTAATTCCTGCGTTTGCGTTTAACTGTAAATATCAACGACTGTTGATAAATAACATTGGCTAGTATTCTCAACGTACCGGATTTCACAACTACTCCCCTCTGTGTACCAGCTATCAAACAAACATTCATAGTTAAACACTATGCGTTTTGTGACCCTAATCAGTTTTGTCAATCTGATCACCTCGGCTTTTATGCTACGCAATAGAATACCCGATGTTTCACGATTGCAGTTTTGTGTGAAATCCTCAATGCGTAATAATTGCGGGTAGGTATAAAAGGCGGATTATTGAGTGCGGACTAGCGGACTGCGGACTAGAAAAGGTCTGAAAAGCGGACCACTGCGGATGTGATAGAATATAATTATATAAATGACGTGTGGATTTTGATAATATTTTTGATGAATGTTTCATTAAATAGCTACAGCGTACGAACAAGGACTTATTTATTTAACTTTAAATTTCTTGGCAAGAATAAATAATTACAAATCTAAACAATTACTTGCAGAAAAAAATGTGTTCCCCTTATATTTTAGTATAATGGTAAAACAAACCTGTTTTAAGAGACCAACAAAGGGACATCTGAAAAATGGTATCTAAAGTCATGGGAGGTTTCTTATTCGGGTAAACTATTTTAAACATTTTTTATCTGATGAAATGCATGTACAGTTACACACTATTTATTGTGCATGTACAATAGTATTAATGTTAAATTAATACAACAACAACAAATGCAACAACAGCAACAACAGCAAAATGTCAGCTAGATTTAATTTCACGTCATTTAATGTACACAACAGACATGTGAGCAACATTTTAATCTCTTAGCAGTTCTTTTTTTAGAAAAAGTCACTATTTGATGCAGGGAGGTAAGTATTTCCATATGGTTATACTTTCATATGTGTAAACATTGATCTGATACAGGAGTGTAGGTATTTCCATATGGTTATACGTTCATATGTGTAAACATTGATCTGATACAGGAGCGTAGGTTTTTCCATATGGTTGTACGTTCATAAGTGTAAACATTGATCTGATACAGGGAGGTAGGTAATTCCATATGGTTGTACGTTCATAAGTGTAAACATTGATCTGATACAGGAAGGTAGGTATTTCCATATGGTTATACGTTCATATGTGTAAACATTGATCTGATACAGGAAGGTAGGTATTTCCATATGGTTCTACGTTTATATGTGTAAACATTGATCTGCTACAGGAAGGTAGGTAATTCCATATGGCTGTACATTCATATGTGTAAACATTGATCTGATACAGGAAGGTAGGTATTTCCATATGGTTATACGTTCATAAGTGTAAACATTGATCTGATACAGGAAGGTAAGTGTTTCCATATGGTTATACGTTCATATGTGTAAACATTGATCTGATACAGGAAGGTAGGTATTTCCATATGGTTATACGTTTATATGTGTAAACATTGATCTGCTACAGGAAGGTAGGTAATTCCATATGGCTGTTCGTTCATATGTGTAAGCGTTGATCTGATACAGGAAGGTAGGTATTTCCATATGGTTATACGTTTATATGTGTAAACATTGATCTGCTACAGGAAGGTAGGTGTTTCCATATGGCTGTACGTTCATATGTGTAAATGTTGGTCTGATACAGGGAGGTAGGTATTTCCATATGGTTATACGTTTATATGTGTAAACATTGATCTGCTACAGGAAGGTAGGTGTTTCCATATGGCTGTACGTTCATATGTGTAAATGTTGGTCTGATACAGGGAGGTAGGTATTTCCATATGGTTATACGTTCATATGTGTAAATATTGATCCGATACAGGAAGGTAGGTAATTACATATGGTTGTACGTTCATAAGTGTAAACATTGATCTGATACAGGGAGGTAGGTATTTCCATATGGTTATACGTTCATGGGTGTAAACATTGATCTAATACGTTCATAAGTGAAAACATTGAAACTGATACAGGGAGGTAATTATTTCCATATGGTTATACGTTCATGAGTGTAAACATTGATCTGATACAGGAAGGTAAGTATTTCCATATGGTTATACGTTCATAAGTGTAAATATTGATCTGATACAAGGAGGTAAGTATTTCCATATGGTTATACGTTCATGAGTGTAAACATTGATCTGATACACGGAGGTAGGTATTTACATATGGTAATACGTTCATATGTGTAAACATTGATCTGATACACGGAGGTAGGTATTTCCATATGGTTATACGTTCATGGGTGTAAACATTGGTCTAATACGTTCATAAGTAAAAACATTGAAACTGATACAGGGAGGTAATTATTTCCAAATGGTTATACGTTCATGAGTGTAAACATTGATATGATACAGGAAGATAAGTATTTCCATATGGTTATACGTTCATAAGTGTAAATATTGATCTGATACAAGGAGGTAAGTATTTCCATATGGTTATACGTTCATGAGTGTAAACATTGATCTGATACAGGGAGGTAAGTATTTCCATATGGTTATACGTTCATAAGGTTATACGTTCATTGATCTGATACAAGGAGGTAAATATTTCTATATAGTTATACGTTCATATGTGTTAACACGATCTAATACAGGAAAGGTTAGTGTTTCCATATGGTTATACGTTCATATATGTCAGAAACACTGATCTGATACGGGAAGGTAAGTGTTTCCATATGGTTATACGTTCATATGTGTAAACAATGATCTGATACATGTAGGTAAATATTTCCATATGGTTATACGTTCATATGTCAACATTGATCTGATACAGGAACGTAGGTATTTCCATATGGTTATACGTTCATATGTGTCAGAAACACTGATCTGATACGGGCAGGTAAGTGTTTCCATATGGTTATACGTTCATATATGTAAACATTGATCTGATACAGGGAGGTAAGTATTTCCATATGGTTATATGTTCATATGTGTAAACATTTATCTTGATTCAGTTAGTATTTCCATATGGTTATACGTTCATATGTGTCAGAAACACTGATCTGATACGGGAAGGTAAGTGTTTCCATATGGTTATACGTTCATATATGTAAACAATGATCTGATACAGGGAGGTAAGTATTTCCATATGGTTATATGTTCATATGTGTAAACATTTATCTTGTTTCAGTAAATATTTCCATATGGTTATACGTTCATATGTGTAATCATTGACCTGATACAGGAAGGTAAATATTTCCATATGATTATACGTTCGTATCTGTACACATTGACCTGATACAGGAAAGTAAGTATTTCCATTTGGTTATACGTTCATATGTGTAAACATTGACCTGATACAGGGAGGTCAGTATTTCCATATGGTTATACGTTCATCTGTGTAAACACTAATCTGATACGGAGAAGTAAGTATTTCCATATGGTTATACGTTCATCTGTGTAAACACTGGTCTGATACGGAGAAGTTAGTATTTCCATATGGTTATACGTTCATATGTGTATACTTTGATCTGATACAGGGAGGTAAGTATTTCCATACGGTGATATGTTCATATGTGTGAACATTAATATGATATATTGAAAATGAAGAAAACTGATTTCAATATTGTCGTATGTCCCTTTAAATGAGATACTGTTTTATTCATGTCCACATATCAAATCCGTTGTTGTAACATGCCAAAATAATATATTGAAACGCGATTTCCTTACTTGGGCTCCGCGCCTAGGTTAGACTAAAATAGGTTTCCCGCTTAAAATTGCAACATATGTTGTGAGGTAGCAAATGAGTGTTTTCAATTTGATCTGTTATATAGCTTAAAAGGAAATATTTTGAGTGAAATGTAGTACTAATCTACAACACAGTCAAACTGCTTTAATACATGTAAATTGGATAAATTTTAAATAAATACTTTTATAAAACATTTTTTATACTCTTTTTTTGTATCCTGACTGCGGATTTAATAACCACTACCGAATGACAAGTAATCACTGCCGAATGATGTGTAACCACTAGCGAATGACATGTAATCAGTGCCGAATGATGTGTAACCACTAGCAAATGACATGTAATTACTGCCGAATGATGTGTAACCACTAGCGAATGACATGTAATCAGTGCCGAATGATGTGTAACCACTAGCAAATGACATGTAATTACTGCTGAATGATGTGTAACCACTAGCGAATGACATATAATCACTGCCGAATGATGTGTAACCACTAGCGAATGACATGTAATTACTGCCGAATGATGTGTAACCACTAGCGAATGACATGTAATCAGTGCCGAATGATGTGTAACCACTAGCAAATGACATGTAATTACTGCCGAATGATGTGTAACCACTAGCGAATGACATGTAATCAGTGCCGAATGATGTGTAACCACTAGCGAATGACATGTAATCACTGCCGAATGGTGTGTAACCACTAGCGAATGACATGTAATTACTGCCGAATGATGTGTAACCACTAGCGAATGATATGTAACCACTACCAAACGACAAGTTACCATGCACTGCCAAATGCCATGGAAAAATAACCGCTGCCGACTGACATGGAACCACTGCCAAATGACATTTAACCACTGCCGAATGACATGTAACCACTGCCGACTGACATGGAACCACTGCCAAATGACAGTTAACCTCTGCCGAATGACACGTCACCACTGTCGAATAACGGGTGTAACCACTGCCAAATGATGTGTAACCAATGCCAAATGACAAGTAACCACTGCCGAATGACACTGTGATGTAATTACTGCCGAACAACATGTTACCACTGGCGAATGACATGTAACAACTGCCGAACGACATTCAACCACTGCCGAATAACGGGTGTAACCGCTGCTGAATGATGTGTAACCACTGCCGAATTAAATGTAACCACTACCGAATGATGTGTAACCACTACCGAATGGAATTTTTATATTAATGCAATTAATCAAGGTCTTTTATATAAGTCCTTGGATTATGTATATTTCATATTCATTGGCACGTCCAGTTCCGTTGACTCGCTGATATGCATCTATGTTAAATAATTTCACGATGTAATCTTATTCAGTTTAAAACACCCTGAAAGCTGGTTTCTGCTTCACCAACATTGTTCTTTGCATTTATTCTGATAGACCTACTTCCAGTATTAACTGATTTTTCGAATGGTTACTTGCCTTTTCTGTAATCAATGTTAAAAAAAAAACAAACATAATGCAGTTTTACTGAATCCAGTGTTAAACAAGGCACCCAAACTATATTTCTTTTTAATTAAGTTTTTTTTGTACCTGAATAACTACTCCTGGAGCATCAGTTGAATAGTTCGCTCTCTTCCATTGAACGTAGAGGTAATCAATCGTCTGCTGAATAGGGAGCGTACCAGAGAGAGTGTTGGTGAGGTGCAAGTTTTTGTTGCTGTAAATATGGCATTTGCTTGTGAAAAACTATTTTCACAAAATGAATAAATGGAAAACTTTCCAGTTAATAAAAATTAACTTAGAATGTACGTAAATAGTGGGGCAATATGGTGCAGTATATTGAAATAATTGTGCCTTTTTTCAGAAAAGCGTCAAACTTGGCACAGACAATGTTAACTTATTGTTTTAATACCGAGACCCACTTTCAAAATGGCAGAAAGTCCAAGATGGCCGCCAAAATGGCCGCCAATTTTTAAAAATTTCACGTTTGTCCTTGTATTTACAATATTTTATCTTGTTACTCTTTATGACTAATGCTATCAAATTATACTTATATTTAAAATAATTTTAATGGCTTTATTGTGACAAATGGTTCTAAAAGAGATCAAAAATGCAAACTATGGCCAAGATTGTCAAAATTAGCAAATATTTTTATTATTTAGATATTAATTTATACTTTTGCACAACGTTTTCATCGAATTTTATAAAAAGACATGCTTGGACACATAAGATACAAAATTGCTAAATAAATGCACAGGAAATGTTTGTATCTATATGCAGCTTAAAGTGGGTGGGGTTAAATCAATATTTCAAAAGTTACCAGCATCAGTCAATGCTAGAACAAATTTAAGATTAAACTTAAGAAATATCCAACCGTTACTGGTGTATTACTATGAAGAACACATACTTTAGTCTTTGTACATTTATATGTTTTAAAAAAAATTTGCCCGCATGTAGAATAGACGACCAGATTGGTACCAATATTTTCCCCAATTTCTCTTTTTGGGGCTTGGAATGGTGTTAGGAAAATACTTGATAAGCTGTTCGATTGGTGCGTGATAGCTGAGCTGTCGATATAATGGTTGGTCACCTTTATGTGTAAACAATTCCTTAAAGGACTCATTTACATTTGACAAAGTACTTGTTGGGACAAATACAAATTACTTGTGGAGTGCGTGGTTCAGCAGTAGAGAGCCGAACTCATGGAGGGTCATTGGTTTGATCCTCCGCCTCGGCCGTAGTGTGGTTACCTAGACACCTTTTCCGCAAATGCTTAGCACTGGTTCTACCCAGGAAGAATTCGAACGTTATTTATATAAGTTGTAAGAACTTGTTTTACAATCGAAGTTAAAGAAATAAGTGTAAACTAAACTTAAACTACAAATCACTCTATTAATGGCATTACACCTTCATGGATTCTTTAGAGGAAGTAGTGAATATTGTTTAAATGCCTTATTAATCCAAGTTTATCCTGCTCTATAGTTTTCCTTTCACACACCGTGAATGAATGAAATGCTGGCAGGGACCTCATCCTCTCTTTATCAAGTTGATATGAAACGGTATGCATATGAGAAGTATCTTCCAGTTCCTAAATCCAAACCAATTCACACTCAAACCAGTTTGTAAACTTATACCAGGACATATATATCAACTGCTTTCTATCATGACCTTTAATATACTACCTATTATTGTACAGACTGACTTGTTGTCATCAACCCTGAAGAACAGCTTCATATGGCTTTCATGTCTCACATTTCCTGTTGAAGACTACCATGCACATACTTAATCCCTACCAATCTGTTTACATCGGAGGGTTCTCTTCTTATACTTAGTTTTAACATATTTTAACCATAATTTTGAATGTCTTGCAGGTTATGAATTTCACTTAGACTGTGTCAACAAGAATAACATAGTTATTGTGTTCTCCTAGTTGTATACTGGGTTTGGTTTGATGGTCCAGATTTGATCCGATGCACATATTTCACTTGATGGAGAGGAAATGGTGTTTTTTCTTCAAAACTAGTCATGATCTGCCTTTTGCACATGACTTGACAGGCAGTGTAGTAAGTGCCTTCGGATTTCATTGGCCGCTCCTACCAGAGTTAGAATCCAAACTCGACCTCATTGGCCTCTCAAAAACAACCTCTGGTTTTACCTAGAAAAGGGACTCCAGAGTGATTCATATAAATTCTGATCTTTCTTCGCAGTCTAGCTATATAAATTGTTATAAACTAAACCTATATCATTGTCTGTGCCGTATATCAACATATCTCCCGAGTGCTTTACAAATGAGATTACCCATTGCTCTCATAGTCACAAAGAGGTAATATACTTCAGACCTTAATTTAACACATTTGACCTGATTTTGATGTTGACCATTTGCTCCTTTTCTTTATGTTAGTTATGTCAACATCCATCCATTATTTTACAAGCTTGTTATTTTATTCATGCGTTTGGTCTGTTGGTACTCAAGGAAATAATGATGTGTTTTTGCTATCTCGTCCACCGAAGCCTTGTCATAAATGTCAACAAGGAACCAAAAGTAAAAGTTCAACAAAAGTCATTCGTAAAGCTGAAGTTGCCTTCTTACAGCGCACTTACGAAACTTCAAGTTAACCCATCAATTAAAAATTCTGCGTTGATACAAACAACAAGAAAAATGTTTAATGCTGCCATTTTCTGTATTTTGGTTTCTTACATAAGTATATGAAATGTTTATGTGGATGGTATAAAGGAATGACCTGGCCCTCCGATACATTATATGCCTTTTCCAGAGCACTTATATAATCATTACCTCTAAGCCAGTTGCCAAGATTGTGCAAAGAAGCCACCCCAATGTGAAGCTATCCAATCATTACTGACTACTAGTATCTTCGAATGTACTTTACCAGTTTTACTGAATTTTTTTTGAAGCAATAAGGTAGTTTGCTTGGGATTGGAAAGGCTTATAGATGCCGTGTGATGTTTACTGACTGACGAACAGACTGAACAGATTGAGGTAGAACGGTTAAGCCTTGTTCTATGTTTGGTCCTTTTCTCAAAATGGCTCCACTAAAACAACAACCTGAAATATAAAATGTTCCCACATCTAGCAATAATGTGACTTAAAAGTTTTATATCAAAGTGGGTTAATGCAATCAATGTATAAATCTATAATGTACAGTGAATTAGTACTTCTGATTCTTTGATTAATAAGCTATTTCAAAACAAGCCAATCAAAAACAGCGAATTAGATATCTGCTTTTTCATTGGACAATGTTCGAATCTGCGCCAAATTCGAATGAGCACTTCCGTCTCAAAAGGAGTTGTATTTACATCGCGATAATATTAAATTAAAAACAATAAAAAAATGCCTCCCTCAAAACCGAAGGATAAATTAGAAAATCAGCATATTCAAGTTGCTGTTCGACTCAGGTACGTAATGAAATATACTCCAAAATGTTCTTTATTACACCGTCCATCACAGCTGTTATGATTACGGCAGTGGGTGGGGTAAGATAGCAGTTATTTCCTCGTTATAGTTTATGACCAACATTCTCGTATTCATTGACAAAAAAAGCATTAAATAATACTTCTATAACAATATTAATCATTGTAATCACAACAACGATCACAAAATCATTTGTACAATACTAGGATTGGAGAGTTCAACATAGTGTGTAAAACAGTTTACTAAGTGCGTTCAGTGTTTGTTTCTTGTGCAGTTGTAACGGATGTGACTTGATCATAAATTGTATATAAAAGTCGCATTCACTTAGTACCATAGCCTGGTTAAATAATGTGTGTAATGGACAGCTTTTTTATAATTTGGATATCCGACCTGCTGGCTCGGGAGATGCAAAATAAAAATTGTTAAACTGGCTTCCATTGAGACATGCAATATGGGGTCTCACTATATAGCGTCAAGAAGCGACAAGAAGCGTCAAGAGCTTATTATTAATAGAAGTTATGGTCAGGAAATAACCATGTGTATATTATACCTATATTAACATATATCAGTTGATTTTTTTAAATTCCATTCATTAATAAAGTCATAATTGAACTTTGTTGCTCCGTTGCAATACCGACAAGAAGATCCGCCATTTTGTTTATGCAAAGGATAGTAACCCTCTAGCGTCAAGCAGCTCAGAGGTGCAAACAACGAAAAGCGGAGTGTGCCTTATTTTAATTAGCTCTCTTTACAAACCAACACAAGCCCGCTTACGAGCGTGTAGCTGCTTGGATGACGGCCTTCAATTTATTGAGTAACCAAACATGTAATTATATAATCAAACATACAAACAACTCGCAATACCTGTAATCCAACAGAATTTATTATTCATGAAAAATTTCACTCTATTAAAAAATATTCATATGGATATAGTTTATCATTATGTCAAGTGCAGAGCTTGATTAAATTATAATATGGATTATGGGTTGGAAGGTAAGATATGGTTGCTTTATATTGTTATAGGAAAAAGTTATATGCTTCTTCATGTTGATTTTTTATGTATCAATTTATTATTTCTTCAACGTGATGGTTCTTGACGCTAATAATCAGATTTCTTGACGCTGATATTTTGAAACACTTTTTACAAGGTTATGCTTCTTGACGCTAGTTATCAGATTTCTTGACGCTGATAATTGAAATTAATTATTACAAGGTTATGCTTTCATGTTGATTTTTTACGTATCAATTTATTATTTCTTCAATGTGATGCTTCTTGACGCTAGTAATCAAATTTCTTGACGCTAATATTTTGAAACAATTTTTACAATGTTATGGTTCATGTTGTTTATTGCGTATCAATTTATTATTTCTTCAATGTGATGGTTCTTGACACTAGTTATCAGATTTCTTGACGCTGATATTTTGAAACGATTTTTACAAGACTATGCTTCCTGATGCTAGTTATTAGATTTCTTGACGCTGATATTTTGCAATAGGTTAACATGTACCGACACCCATTTTAGCAATCACAACACTTATTAAAAAACTATTTGAATGTAATTAGTTTATTGAAAAACAAGTGTTAGTGCAGACAGTGTTTATCATTAGTGTCACATACGCCAGTACAGCTTCTTGACGCTAACGGGTTACTATCCTTTGCATAAACAAAATGGCGGATCTTCTTGTCTGTATTGCAACGGAGCAACAAAGTTCAATTATGACTTTATTAATGAATGGAATTTAAAAAAATCAACTGATATATGTTTATATAGGTATAATATACATATGGTTATTTCCTGACAGTAACTTTTATTAATAATAAAAGCTGTTGATACTTCTTGTCGCTTCTTGACACTAAATAGTGAGACCGGCACTATGTAGAGACCCCATGAGTTTCATGATTAACCAAGGACCATTCCTATTGCATGTGGTCTTGGTGCAACATATTACATATGTGATTATTCTGATTGATTTTTTATCTTGTGTCTTCTGAGATGCACATAAATGAAGGAATGTCAGATATATACCCAACTAGAAAAAAACCTGTCAATCCACATATTATTTAATCAGGTTAGATTTTGTCTCTTATTAATGAACAGATGTTGGTAAAATTGAATCAACAGAGTTGTGACAGTGGAGATGGTTAAACAGTTAGCTATCTTGTTCCACTCCTGACTCTGTGGATAAGAACTTTATAAATGTGATTATTTTCAGTCCAATAATTTTGATATTTGGAAGCACTATCATCTGAAATCTGTTATTCAAATACATGTATTGACAATGATAAATATGTTTAAAACCAAGACTGAGTGACCCAAGTTTGATTCTTGATGGGATCACATCCAGTGGGTCTTTTTTGAAATGCACTTCCATAGTGACTTTTTGAGAAAGGCATTGAAAGTATGCACATATTTGGATGAGATGTGATGAACGGCTGTCCATCCTATGTGTGCACGCAGTTGTACCCATGGCTTCACTACACTAAAGTTCAGATCACCACTGGGTGGTCTAGCAGGCCATTACATTAATTTTTAGCTCGCCAGGACGAATGTCCAGGAGAGCTATTGCCATGACGTCAGCAGCATCTGTAGACACCAAGGTTAAACTCTTGCGTTTAGTTGTGTTTAAGTTTTGGTGTTTGCCTCCAATCTCAGCCTTTGCATGGGTGGTGAGTTTTATCCCATAGGCGAGCTTTATTGTCCTCTGACAACTCTTGTTAATTTCACTTGTCCAATCAGACAAGTATTTCTAAAATCTGCTTGTCCTGACCAAAAACATCTTGTCCTTACTTTAATCTAGAATAATGATACCAGTCTTATGGATATAAAATTAATAATAACTTAGTCGTTTTATTAAAGTTAAAAAACAGGGGAAGAAAAACAAGTGAGAAGTCTCAGCTATTAGATCTATATAACTTATTCTGATGAAAGAGAAACCGTTATTAGACTTCTAGCAATAAGCTGAGCAAGTGCTGACTATTTTTAGAATGTGACATTCGTTTCAAGACAATTATAGCGTTTTTTCCTGATATACTCCTTTTAAAGTTAGTAAGTTTGCTGTTTAAATAAAACAGTAAAAGAAATTAAATAAAAAATTATTGTGGTGCTTCATAATTTTAATTTCATACTTTTCAGTCTTTTTAAACATTTCCCCCTAAATGTCCTACTTACTAGTACTGTCACCATTCTGGAAATCTCATGTTCACAAAAAAAAAATTGGTAAAGCTCAGTGATTTTGATATTATTTCAGACCTATAAACAACTCTGAGAGGAAGCAGGGATCATACTCTGTTGTTGACAGCAACGGCGACAAGAAAGAAGTCACTGTCAAGGAAAGACTTGGTATTAATCCCACTACAAAGACGTTCAGTTTTGACAACGTATTTCCACCTGATGTAAAACAAGTTCAAGTCTACAAAAATGTTGTATCACCAATTATTAGCGAGGTGCTCAGTGGTTACAACTGCACCATATTTGCGTAAGTTATTAAAACTGTTGGTAGTACATTTATCTTTATCAAAATATGCAAACTATGAATTCGTCAGAGAAGGTTATGTAATGAACAAGAAAGAAAATCTTTTTTTTTTGGATGAGTAAGTCCAAAAAATTCTGACAAGCAGAATTGTTGTGCCTTGGCAGAAAGCAGCAAATAAACAATATTCTTAATGGCGACCTCATGAATCATTCCCTGTTTTCATATTTGACAGATTTTGGTTCAGAGCTACAATATCCACGGTGAGTCATAGAGAGACAAGGTCTTCGCTTTCTACATAATTTACTGCTTTTCACTGACTGTGTTTATGTAATTTTTAAATTTTCAGTTATGGTCAGACTGGTACAGGGAAGACATTTACAATGGAAGGTGAAAGGACTGATGATCCAACTCTGTCCTGGGAAAATGACCCCCTGACTGGTATCATACCTAGGGCTCTCGCCAATATCTTCGACGCTCTCCAGGTAAATTGATAAGGGCTATTCCATTTAAACATACAACCCACTCATGGAAGGCACTTTGAAATTGGACCCTCCCCCTTTATATTTTTAATTCATTTTATCAGGCCCCCCATTTTGAAAAACCCTCCCACCTTAGAAGTTTATTATTTTGTCGTCCATGGGTGGGATGTATGTGTAAATGGAACAGCCCTAAGTCAATGAGTTTGACACACAGTATATTTATAAAATAATACACATCAAATATCAATTTTTACCCTAGCCCCGTTCTCATAAGTAAACAAGATGTCGTAAAACTATATAATCATTATTCTGATGCAATGACATATTTTTAAAGTTTCCTACAATAAAATCAAGTTGTAGAATATTTTTGTAAGCGTGAAAATAAGAAATATACATGTATGTCATATTGTATAACAAATGTTTACCATAATGATACAGCAATCAACATTGCAGCCCTTGGTATAATCCAGTTGACTTTTTTTGTATAATTTACTGATATAGCGGGGTTATCTGTGTTCTATGGACATATTTCTAGTTTCACTAGTTGTGTAGTATGTTTTTAGGTCTCAGTGTATTTCTTTGAAATTTATATTCTGATATATATGAGTATCATTGAAGAAGATCATTCTTGCTTTTCTACAGGGTCAAGAGGTGGAGTTTTCCGTGCGTGTGTCATTCCTGGAACTGTACAATGAGGAATTGTTTGACCTTTTGGGATCATCAGAAGATCCGCTCAGACTAAGAATATATGAAGATAGTGCCAGAAAGGTGAGTCATTGTCACGTGACACTAATCTATCATTACTGCTTACAGTGTTGGGAATCTGAGATATACTTACTGTTGGTAATCTGATAAACATCACTCCAAGTAACTGTTTATCAATCCAATCTATAGATTCAAAGTATTAAAATGATTTTTTTCCCAAAAAAGAAAAACAACCTAATTTCAAGCTTAAACTGATTATTATTATAATCAACCGCCAGAACATCTACATTTGTATTTGTTAAAATTACACGAATGAATTGTTACACAGGTTACCACAGTTGTACAAGGTGGTTCTCTGTGGCTGAATGATTCAGGGAACTTACCACTAACTGCTGAGTTCGGGGTTCGACCCCAGTTAAGTCCATACACTGTGTGAGCAAGTGTACTACTTGGATTCATGTATATATATATATATAGATAGATAGATAGATAGATAGATAGATAGATAGATAGATAGATAGATAGATAGATAGATAGATAGATAGATAGATATAGATATGTATCAGAGGTTTTCATCTTGAAAACAATCCAACTGGTTGCCAAACAATAATTTGTATAGGACTGTGTTAAAATGGCATTAAACTCCATTTAAAAAATGACAAAGTTACTACAATAGGATGTGCTAGTATTTTTCACCGATCATGTATTTCGTTTTGTTTTTAGGGGTCGGTTATTATTCAAGGCCTTGAGGAGCTTGTTGTGAAGAGTAAAGAAGAGGTGTATGAAATACTGGAGCGTGGAGCTTCCAAGCGACAAACAGCCGCTACTCTCATGAACGCGTTCTCAAGGTGAGCATTATAAAAGTTCAATCATATGTTTTTTTGTAAAAATCAGACTCAAAATCTTTGTTATTTGCCTTAAAATCTATTTAAGTTATTAACAATATTTTCTTACAAATTCATTGAATTTCAATGTTTAAATATTAGAAAATATCTCTAAAAATTGACAAGTTTGAGTCTATTGCAACATACATTTTGGAACCGTTTTAAAATGCTTGAGATCTTGCAGAAGAAAGGAAAAATGTTTTTACTGTTCGATGTATTCACTTTGTAATCTGTAACACTACACCAATTGTAAATGCAGGACTGGAAAACTCTTTTTGTCTGCTAAACATGACAAGTAAGCATTTGTTCAAAAGGAGTAAGAATCAAGGAACTACCCTTGACATTTATTTGATTGTAAGCTTTCAAAAAAATATATGGGAAGGCAAGCTAAGTAACTCTGATAACAATTTTTAAGCCCTGGTATGAACTATTTCAGTCGTTCCCACTCTGTGTTTACGGTGACCATTCACATAAAGGAGAACACAATTGATGGTGAAGAGCTGCTTAAGACAGGAAAACTTCATTTGGTAGGTTAGCTAGTCAATATCAAAATGTTCTCAACCGGTAAAAGGCCTACTGGTACTTTTAAATCTATTTATGGCAATAGCTCATAACTCAAATGAAATGTGAAAACCTATTGTTTTGTGTCAATCTTTGATGACTCGTAAAAAAATTAAGGGTATAAATTTATGCTTATACTTGATATATTCTTAATATTATACAAAGTTTTTGTTTATAGCATGCAATATCAGGGACATATAATGTCTATACATTTGTTGGATTAGACATTTAAACAGAGATAAATAACTGCAGGTACTTATGAAATCTAAATTTCGGGTGATTACATTTTATGAACATAACTCCTGAACCAACAGTTTTTTTGTGATTTTGGTATCAAAAGAAAGTATGTAATTGTAATATTGGATGGTAAACTTTCCTTTTTTAAGTTTAAAGAAAGGAGAAAATTATCCATCAATAAACTGATATCAATAAAATGCAGTGTTTATATTTTTATAGTGCTGAGGCAATTTGTTTTAAAAATAATGTTTGACACTTAGTACTCAGGCTTCTCCACAGGCCATTTAAGCACAGGGGCACCCCGGCACTTAACTATCAGAAATGCTATTCCCCTAGTGCTTGAATTCTTTAACAAAATTTTGCAAAAGCTTATTTTTATCTAAATCATTACTTTTTTTTTTTGCATATCTTTTCTCATTTAAATGCGTTAAAAGAAACATACTTAATATGATGACTTTAACTGATTAATACCAGTTTTTTTACTGGTGAAATATATTTCACTGCACTTGAAAATGTGTTGAAGGTGTTTAGAACTCTTACCCAAGCATTTGCATTCATTCCTGTGGAGAACCCTGGTACTGTTTCAGTGTTAGTTTTTACATATTGACTCATATCTTCTTTGTTTTAGGTCGATTTAGCCGGTAGTGAGAATATTGGTCGATCTGGAGCTGTTGACAAAAGGGCCAGGGAAGCAGGAAATATTAACCAGAGTCTATTGACACTTGGTCGGGTCATTACAGCCCTGGTAGAGCATGCACCCCACATACCATACAGGTAAATAGTGACAAATGCGTCTTCAATGCTACAGACATAGATGAAAAAAAGCACATCATAGTTAAATTGTTTGTTGCCATAAACTAGGGTGTCAGAACAACATTGACATTAATCTGAACTAGGTGTTTCAGACACTGTTTCTTATTGGTATGTGGTGGGGTCGGATCAAGTTTGAACGTCTATCACATTGCCTATTGCATATAAAAGTTATTATCTCCTTTCATCCAAAATGTTCAGAAATTATAACACTCTTTTCTTGAATCATATAGAAACTCTGGGACTAGGGATAAACTTAAACTCTGCAAGATGATGTGTGTGTTTTTATTATGACAAACAGTAACAAAAATACATGTAACATAGTAACAGTAAGCATGTTTATGGAATAGATGTTCTTATATTTGAAAATATATTCATTTTCTTTATATTTAGCGTTAAAATTTACTTTTTTTAAAAATCATTTTGCTGGAATTTACTTCACCTGTACAAGCAATCTACGGCAGCTTGTTTTTACTACACACAGAATTGATAATTTTACCATTTTTATTAAAGAGAGAGCAAACTTACTCGTATTCTTCAAGATTCACTTGGCGGCCGTACAAAGACATCCATTATTGCCACAATCTCTCCTGCCTCTATCAACTTAGAGGAGACCCTGAGTACCCTCGACTACGCCCATCGCGCCAAGAACATTACAAATCGTCCAGAGATAAACCAGAAGCTTACGAAGAAGGCTCTCATCAAGGAGTATAATGATGAAATAGACAAGTTGAGAAGAGATCTGCAAGCAGCCAGGGAGAAGAATGGCTTCTTCATTGCTGAAGAAAATTATAAGTAAGTTTTATTTAAGTCAACAAATTACTTAGTTTCAAGATTTTTAAATAATTTATGGAGAGAAGGGCTGTTCTATTTCCATTATCGACGTCCAGAACAAGAGGTTAATTATGCCGGACAAGTGACCATTTACAAAAAGTTAGTCACAGGTAAACTTGCCATTTTCAGAAATTAAAAGTTTGACAAGATTCTTTAATGTGTGCACACATGGGTATTAGTTTTTAGATTATTAGCCACTTGCCCAAGATTGAATATTTGTAAAGGATTCCTTATCTGGCGTTAATTTTTCGACCGTGACAGCCCAGGGAAGTCTTTAATTATTGTCAGGACATTTTAGTTATCTCACAACAATTTAAACCAGCTAGTTTCTCGTCCAGCTGAATTTGAGGATAACAAGGCCATCCTTAAAGAATAAATTGTTTGCCATGCTCCTACCTACTCACTCTAAATTGTAGCTACCCAAACTTTTTTATTGACTTTTAAAGCGTTTAAAATTTTTTTTAATGATTTCTGTCCATTTTACTTTAAAATAACATAGCAAAAGTTTGATTCAGATATGGTTAAAAAATATATATATTTAGCTACCTACCCACCAACATGAAAAATACTGGTTCTGAACAAAGCAAACAAATATTTTTTTAAGGATGGCGCTCATAAGTTATATTTTATCGATAATAGAAATATATGCAAGGTAACTTATACCAAGATAATATATTTATTCAAAATTTGATTTCGTAAATAATGAATTTAATGTATTGTTGAATCATGTTTGACATAAGATATATTAAGAAACAAACAACTGCTTCTGGTGGAAAAAGAAGACAAAATCAGGTTTCAATTCATAGGTATCTAATCTATTCTGACGTGGGTTTTTGAAACATTTCAGTTCACGGCATTGAACATAACTTTTCATGTCAGAGTGGACTCTGTGAGGTGTTAGTAAAGGTTCTTTGTTATTTATTTTATTTTTAGAGTTAACACAGTGTTAGACCATCAAGTGAGTTTCATTGTGTCAGCGACATGTTTATACTGCATTACATTCTACTTGTCCTGAAACTTACTGTTATAGTTTTGTTTGCTATCTAGTTCTATGCAGATGAAACTGACAGCTCAGGATGACTCAATCTTGGAATTAACCAATAGAATTGAGGCACTGGTAGAGGAACTTGCCAAGGTATGAATTTCTTTCATTTTTTGTGTAAATGGTGTTTTTTTTAGAGTTTTTTTTTTTTGTTGTTTTTTTTGTTCTTCCTCCAACAATAAAAATGAAAAGGCCATATATAATCTGTTCTGGAATGAGTAAGGAGTAAAGAACCTATTTTTGATCTTGAACCTCTAACTGACCTTGACCTTTGAGTTGCAGAACTGGTTCTCATGCATTTCATTATGGTGAACATTTATACCATGTTGTATGAAAATCCCTCGATGCATGAGACAATTATAGCCCTGATAAGATCAGACAAATGTATGTACATGCACCAAACCGCCAATGTGACGACTAATTATTGAGCTCACCGCAACTGGCTTGGCAAAAATAACTCATACCCCTGGTGTAAGATCAAACTAGCAAAACCCATGTTAAAGTTTGAGTAAAAAAGATAACAGTTCTGCAGCTCAAAGGTCAAGGTCAGTTAGAGGTTCAAGATCAAAAATAGGTTCTTTGGTGTCCACTTTGTATTTTGTAAACAACTATAATGAGACAACATTCACTCACAGGTCTGTATTTATATGGCAAGCTTGACATTGTATCCCTTGGGCAGTAAAGAACAAGAAAGTCAAACCAATTTTCTATAGTCTACAATTTAAAGTTAATATATAAATTGATGATATATACTAGTCACACAAATTCTTCATTTTCTACTGGCTGTACTTAATTATGTGCTGTTTATAATTCTGTAAATTTAATTGGCTATTGAATACTTATTAATACGAACAGGCTTGCTTTACAGATTCAGGATATGTTTACGGAGACTAAACAGGAGCTTGAAGCTACAACAGAAAAGTTGACAGTAACCAAAGAAAAACTTGTGCTTACAAAATCAAATCTTCGCGAGACCAAGACCAATCTGCGTTTGACGGAGCAAGACAGAAACGAGCAGCGTTTTCTGGTGTCTGAGCATGTAAAAACAGAAACAGATCTGTACTCAGAAGCAACTGAGGTAACGGTTTATGTTATTATACTTAAACATGATGTGAATCAGTGGTATTTATATGAAGTTAAATTTTTATTCCTTGTGGGTAGAGGGAGGGGCATATACATATAAAATTGTTGTGCCTGTCAATACATACGTCAGGATATGTTGTCCTAACTAATCCTTCTAAGCTTCGCACCATATTGTGTTCACATACTATTTTAATTGCTATGAAGTGAAGTTATTTATTTTGTTTGTATTGAAGTGAAAAATCATGTTCCGCTAGTCTGTTACTGTAGAATTGTACTTTAATAATTAATATAAGGAATTCCATCAAACTCCTCAGGAATATGCTGTACTATGAGACTGTATGAGGTACGTGATATTCAGACTGATATGGTCAAAGTGTATCATGACCCTTATTCATTTTGTGATCGACAGGTCAGAGTCACCATTACTAAATCAAGTTTCCGTCTCTCTTTTGAGAACGGTTTGGTTAAAGTCCATTAAGTTCTTCCTCCTGTCTTTTGAAAAACCCAATTAAATGACACGCTATCATGGGGGCATATGTATTTTTCACAAACATGTCCTGTTTTACAGTTGTTAGGCACGGTGGAGACGTCAACAACTGATGTGAAGGGTCTACATGATAAATTGGACCGTAAACGCTCTGTGGAGAAGCACAACAAAGAATGTCAGCAGACGTTCCAGCAGAAATATTACACCAATGTAGAAAATATGGTAACTGAGGTGCAGACTTATGTATCAGGGCAGGAGGAAATACACGACACACATACACAGCATATAGGTTAGTTGTTAGCACAATACATATACACCGCATATCAAATGTTTCAGTTATTTCCAAATTTCCAAGTACGAGTGTAATTTTCAAATGCTTTTTTTGTCGAATACAAAAGGCATTATCCTTAATAGATATTCCTCCACCAATAAAGGTGGATATTGGTAGTGGAGTGGATAGTGTTGACCACACATGTCAAGAGGTCGCAAGATCCTACAAGACTCTGCAGCATCCCAAAAACAACCACTAAGTATGTATGGTACACTGCTGGTTCTGCCCAGGAAACTGATTCATATTAAAAGCTTTGAAATTTCTTTGTATAAAGTTAAAATAATTTGTTATAGAATAAACAAAAAATATGTATTGTGTCGATATTGTCATTGAACCCATTTCACTTCCTTTCTACCTAGTCCAGAATCACATTTAAATTTATTAACTATGTACAAATGTTAACAGCTAAAAAAGTGAAACGGAACAGAGATTGTGTGACAACCCTCACCACACAGATGCGAGACCTGCAGTCTTGTCTACGTAAACATATAGAAGAGTTGAACAAGCAACAGCAGTCTGGTAGTGAAATGAACGTCAGCTGGACGAAGGGTGTAAGCAGTTCTGTAGTAGATGTAAAGGTAAGTAGTGATGCATGTAGAGTGTACATTTGGATATCATCATAATGATGCATAGCAGAAAAGGATGTATTGTTGGGTGTTCAGTTTGATAAGTAAATGATGCATGACACTGTCACAGTAAATTAAGTGCAATGTACATGTAATTGTATAGATATTTATGGAGTTAAGGTCTTTGAAGTATTAAAAATTACATCATTTGATATTGGGTGCACTGTAGTACTTGTGGTTTTCATTTGATCTTCACAAAACTTGCACAGTAGTTATATAGCCAAAAACATCTTGAACATGCCAAATTAGATAATATTTGTTAAATTTATGGACTTTGAGTCATCAAAAGTGTTGTTTGGCATGGTGTACACGTTATTTTTTATTTGATCCTCACTAAATTTACACAGTAGTTGCATAACCACACTATCCTAGAAAAGTTCTTGAACTAGCCATATTGATTGATTAATATTAGAGCTATTAATATCATAAGTCTACCATAAACAGAATGCCATGAGCCACTGTTCTATTATTCAGAGTAATGAAAAGAGTCGCCTTGATAGCTTTGAGTCCACAGTGGTGAACAAGTTTTCAGGAGTTCTTAACAAATTACAAACAATGGACACGTCCTTGGAACAAGTTACTCAGCTGTTGGAAAAGCAGGTACATTGTATTTTATATCTGTTACTTATTTATTTTACTTTGATTGTGAAACTTATACAGAATATACTTGAAGTCTTCTTGTGTAGAAAACTACTAAGCATATGCGGAAAATGTATTTTGGTCAAGGACACTACACATAGCAGTGACAGAGGATTGAACCCTTGACCTCCGATTATAGATTCAATGCTCTAACACTGCACCACACGCTCCACTGCTGGACTACACATTCTCCTTTTTATAAATATATATCAAGAAAAGATAAAAGGTGCACTATGTACATGAAGACTTGTAAACTAAATATGCATGTATTTATTGTCTCGTCTTTTCACAGAAAAAAGACATGTGTTAATTAAAAATGTTTGTCTTGAGCTCTTTTTCTCAGAAACTGTTTGACCTAGAATTATCAAATTTGGTATATAGTTGTGTAATGATGGGTTGTTCTACTCAAAAGCATGCAGCATTTTTCCTGGTGACCTGATGTCTTTGAATAAATAAATTCACCCACATAATTATTTTTTTTGTTGAACTCTGTCAAAAACTGTTTAGTCTAGAGTAACCAAGTTTAAGCAGTTGTTGTGTTTATATTGGTAATACCATTCAAAACCATACAGCATTTTTTTTGGTTGACCGTGACCTCTACGGAGGAACTACTTGGCTTACACAATATAAAACTCTTTGGACCAGTCACAGAATTTGGCCCATAGTTGTGTAAATAATAGTACCAATCAAAACCATGCAGTATTTTTTCGGTGACTTTGACTGTAACTGCTACAGATAAATAACTTGGCCTTATCAATATTAAGTTTTTGCATTTTGCTTTTTAATCAGAAACTGATTCATATTAAAAGCTTTGACCCTTAAACAAAGCAACACATATGATACTATAACTGGTATTCATTTCACTCTGCATATGGAACAAAAAGTCAATAGACAGAATTAATGCTTCAAATACCTTTCGTGTTCTCATTTGCAGCTTTAAATGTGATTTTATGATTAATTTTGCAGAGACAAGAACAAGAAGATAAGATGCGGGCGTGGGCAGAGAAGCTGACGTCGGAGTTACATGTACTGGATACGAGTGTTCAGAAGCATGTGACACAGCAGACACATCAGGTGGCCTCAATACAGCAACACATACAGACAGTCAGGGAGCAATATGACAACCGCAATAAGGTACACAGTGAAATAAATATAGATTTTTGTGAATCGCTCTTAAGATCATCTCTTTGGTAGAACCAGTATAAGGTGTTATTTTGAGAAGCTTTTAGGTTTGAGATTGGAATTGAACTAGCAACCTATGGCATGAATAACTAACATCATTGTCCTGCTTTTTTTCTCTTGTGTGCAAAAACCTATATTATAGAGTTTCCTTGAAGTTGTTAAGTAATAGTTGTTCTTTATTTTATGGAAATTTATGTTCTTGTTTATTTCCACATGAAATTTTGAAATGTTAGCACTCCAAACATTGCTGGGTTTTTTTTCCCCTCGCCATTCAAAGAACGGTGAAAGGCATTAAGTATTTCCCCGATCCATTCATTCATTTGTCCAACAAATTGATTTCTGATTAAGAATTTCTGTAAGGAATTACCATTCACATAATTATCTCCATATATATATCATGCATTGTGAATGAGCATCTGAAAAGATCCCAAAAATCGTAAATTATGTTGTTGTGAGTTTAATTATCTCCCTTTATGAAATTAAATATATATTAATTCGCTGTATCTAGTATCTATATGATCCAATGGGTTTATTAATATATCCTTTATAAAGGATGTGAGTAGTCATGAATCCTTAACTGGATCCTACTCATATAAAGCTATCAGTTCATGTATGTAAATTTGTCCACCCAGACCAGATGTGTTGCATGTAATTCCATAGAATATAAGTCATGGTTGACACCAAATCTATTGGTTTGGCAGAGGCCTTGATATTGTATCTATGGTTTGCATTGTAGCACTGGGCACTCGCTGTAGTCTGGTCTGTACATTTATGTCTTGGTTATTCACAGATAATTATCTCATATATATATATATATTTACATCATGCATTATGAATGAGCATCTGAAAAGATTCCAGAAATCGTAAATTCTGTTGTGAATTTAGTTATCTCCCTTTATATAGTATGTTTATTAGAAAAAATTTACAAAAAAAATTGTCCAAAAGGGGATCGTAACTCTTGTGAAATATATACATAAATGAATATATATATATATTATAGCAGGGACATTCATTCCTAGTTTTGTCAGTTGTTCTGAAGAAATCACTTTCCAAGATTGTTTAATTACTTGTCTTTTCATTTGAATATTAATAAGTATGCCATTTTTGCTTTCAGTGAAAGTTTCAAGTGCTCAAATCTTTAAGAAATGAATTATGTATCAATTTTTTATTATCTTTTTCAGAGCATTGAGGATAAATTGAAGGAAATATTACAACTGCAGACAGAAAACTACACTTCCTTTACAGAAATGAATACATTTGTAAGTATCAAAAAAAAATGCATTTTCTATTTCATAAATGTTTTTTTGATAAATGTTGTCATGTGTACATGTATTTGCAAGAGTTGTAAGAAAAAAATGTGAAATTCTTGTAACTTTGACCTCAGTGGTACACATTTTACAAGCATTTATTGCTTGAAAACATCTTTGAAATAAACAACAATATGTAATTGTTTGACATCAGGCTTCTCCAAAGGCCATTTAAGCACAGGGGCACCCCAGCGCTTGACTATAAGAAATCGTATTCCCCTGGCGCTTTAATTATTTAACAAAAGTTTGCAAAAGCTTACTTTCCTCTTAATTGTTATTTTATTGTCTGCATATCTTTTCTCATTTTAATGCCTAAAATGAAACATACTAAATATCAATGATGACTTTAACTGATTAATGCAAGTTTTACTTTAATATATTTTTATGAGTGCCTTACACAGAGCTTGAAAATGTGTTGAAGGTGTTTACATGCTCTTACCCCAGCGCTTGCATCCCTTCCTGTGGAGAACCCTGGACATTGGATCATAATGTCTAGATTTTGTGGGGTTCCTTGTAGTCTAGTGGTCTATTACTCTGAGGTATCATGTTAAGATTACTCACTGGTGGGATCATGGGTTCGACCCAAGCTTGATCCAGAAACGATTGTGAGAAGTTTACCAGTTACTGAATGAAGGTGGTTCTCATTTCATTCGTCCTGAGATCTTCCTTCATCAATTAGTGTCCTCTGTGACAGAGTGGTTTTATCTAATGAACGCTGATATAAGCTGTTGTGTTAAAAAAAAATGGTCTTGGACCCATTCCCTTTGCAATAATTCCATATGGATTCCATATACAGTCTGTTATGAGTTGAGTTGAAAATGGTGTTAAAGTATTTTGGATATTTAAATATAGAAATATAGTAGATTCAGTATAAGACTTCTACTAGAGCTATATTTTAAATATTTCATGCCAAGCATGTGACTTAAAGAAGGCTATTTGTTTGTGGGGGGATGTGGGGGTGGTACTCCACCTACATGTTACATTTTCTAAATATTTCAGACATCGACAAATACGAGTGCCATGGAAAATGAGTCACATCAGTTGTACAGTAATGTGGGTGGCCAAATAACCAGCATAAAGGAGGCTTCTGAAGCACATCTAGAGGAGACGGTCAGTGAAGGAAAGTCTAACAATCAATGCTCACATGGACGGATACAGCAGGTAGGAGGGTTATTACTTCAATACCAGATAAAGGCACATATGTGTTACATGTACATCTGTATCTAGGGCGAATAATAATTTTTTTTTTTTATAAATTCGTATCCACGCATGCAAAAGGAAACCTACCCAAAACATTTTATAACCCTTATTTTATAAAAATGTTTGTTCTTACATTCTGCAAGTGTCATCGTGAAGGGCATTATGTGTTGCCTCTGTCCGTCCATTGAAGTGTATGTGTGTAAGATTGGATTCTGATGAATGATCATCTGAAAGGGTCTTTTTGTAGTTTTGAATTGAGTATTTTGTTGTGAAACTATATATTTATACAATACATGTCAGGTTCAGCATTTGTCAACATTGGTCAAATTTAATAGGAGTTATGGCCTCTTTGTTACTTTGGTAATTGTTATTTACATATAGGACATACTTCTAGTTTAAAGACAATATAGAGTTGTGCATTTCAATATATGGATGTTGCCTAATACAAAAAATGACTCTGCAAGAATCAAATTGTATTTTCCTGTTCTCTGTTGAGGATTAAGTTCTTATGCAGTATTAAATGTATTTTCAGATCAAAGAATCAGTTCAAGAAACACAGGCCAGTTGCACTGACATTCAAGGGGAGGTCACTCGGTGTACTACACAGTCATGTGACAAGTGGGAGGAGTTAGGTCAGAACCTGATTGACAGGTGTACACAACAGGAGACTGATGTCAATACAGAATTGAACACATTCTATAAGCACACTGATGTATGTAAAACAAGTTATTTGAAAGTGAAAGCAGTAGAAATCTTTTGCTATGAACATATATTTAATATTTACTAATTTCTGATAGTCTAGATATGTATATTGAGAATATATTAAAAATTCAAGACTCTGCTGCAAAGAAACATATTACACCAGCTGATGGACTAATTTTCAATGTAACAAGTTTTATCCAGGATTAAATCAAACAGTCAGAAACAGTCTATAAATTACACAGTATGTTTATGTTTTTATGAAGTAAAAAAATCACTTCCTTTTATCATGATGAAATTGTAGAAAATTAAATAAAAAAAATATATCTCAACCTACCATTACAATTATCTGGCTGAATGTTTCATAAAACAATTATTTTTGTGAAAGCAAGATACTATTTGAGCTTGAGATTTCAACTTGCTGTTCTCCATTTTGTAGAATCTTCAGTCAAGTACCCAGTCCGAGTGTGACAAATTAGTGGACATACTGGATAAACAATCATCTGCATTTGATACAGAAGTAGAGTCAGAGACCACGACCTTGACATCTCAGTTGGAGGCAACAAGAAAGTTTACCGAGACTCAGTTATCACAGCTGAGTGAGAGAAACACAGATGTGGAGAGGCTTGTACAGCAAGAACTACGCGAGGATGTACCAACAGGTGGGTGAACAACTCTTTAAGTGTTCTGTCAAACCCCAAGATGATGGCACTCAAGTGTTGAAATATGTGATCTGAATTGGATCCTTGTTACATTGAATTATTTTTTTTCTCACAGAGGTGCACTGTGATAAATTTTGGTTAAAATCAGTCATTATTCTATGAAGTGTTCAAATGTCTTATTAGACTTGAAGAATGGTAATATGTATTGAAACGCTGTTTTGATGAGAAAAAATACGAAAGTTTTGAAATTATTTATGCTACATTACAATACAAACAGCTCGCACCAGTGTTTGAATGTTTCTGCCAGTAATGTCTGTGAAATTATGTTTAGAAGAACTCAACTCTGTTTTGATTACAGATTGTTGCAATTCCTAACCAACCACAGGACTTATTATACATGTAGACTGTCAAAGGTCTTTATCAGAAAGAGACGAGTCCCAGTGGTCAATATAACAAACACATGTCAAACAAATCAACCACAATCGATGTTTTGTCTGTATTTTCATTTGCATGCTTTCTCATTGTCAAATAAATATTTTATCTTTTAACTAAAAAAATGGACATACATGTAGCTGTATTGAAACTACATGGACTTTTAAGAATTTTCATATCTCTACCTTAAACTTTCCATCATTGACTTACAGTAATAGCAGATATTGTGGACCTGTACATGTTTTGTCTATCATTTTGATAACTGTTTAAATAGGAATTACAAAATTTGAGCTATAGTTATCATTCACATTTCCTAGGTTCCACACCTGTGCGTCGTGATTTCCGTTATCCCAGGGACTTGAGCAAGACCGGGGAACATGGTACATTGTTAGAGAAATTCAAGGCAGAAAACATTGTCACTGTTGAAGAGGAAATAGACAGTGATCAAGATAGCTCTATAAATCAGGTTCGTTTTTTTTTTCTTCTAAAATCCAAACGTCTACAAAGCTGTGTCAATGATCATCTACCTTCATCTATAAATTAAACAGTTGTAGCCTCGAAAGTATGAGTGACAAACAGCTGAGGAAGGGTAAAATTGGACTACAGATTGTTTTGAACAGTAGAAGTAGTAAGTCTTAGAGAATGATGAATTAAATAGTTTCATGTTGCCATTAAATGACAGATAATATGTTTTGCATGGTACCTGCTGTCATTTGAGATACATACAGAATCAGGAACTAACTACATGCCCTATGAAATAGGTCAAACCTATAGGAAGAGGTCAAGAAAACATAGTCTCATTTTTATTCTGGTATCTTTTTATAATGATTGTTTTAATAAAACAACTTTAACAACAGCAAAAGTTTGTTGCCCCATAAACCATTTCCAGAACCAAGTTTTCAATACATGTACGTTAATGACTGCATGTTACCATTTGAGCTTGCTTTGCTCACTATCAGTATCTTAAAGTTAAGATCCTCATGGTGAAAATTAAGTTATAGAAAAAGAAATTGAAGCTTTAGAAAAAAAATAATAAAGACGCTTTTAGGTTTACTTAACCCACAGGGCAGTGGGAGGTCCTCTTTGGTCTAAGGCAATGTCTAAAGTTCAGTTTATAATACCTCACACCACTAAGATCGTAAGTCGAGTCAGCTCGCTCTAAAAACATTCTGTGAGAAAGTTTGCCAGTTAGTTTAAATAGGAATAATGGTGGTTCTACTCAGATTCATTCTGAGGTCTTCCTCCACCAATAAAACTGTATATGCCATATATAACCTGAAATGTGTTGAAAATGACCTTGTTAAAAAAATAAAAATAAATAACTCACGATTAATCATATAAAATTTTTTAGCACTGACATACCAGTATATGACTTTTCCAGAGATCAGCGGATGAGAACCAGGATTTGGATGATAGGAGTGATGCTGCCAGTGTGAAATCGTCAACATCAGGTATATCTGGCATATCAGGATATTCAACTGTCAGTGGTGCCAGCAAGGTATGTGTCCCTAAATTGAGTCAGTCTCTAAATTGAGTCGGATATGTCTTTGACAATGTCTCTTTGATTTGTCATTTCAAAAGTATTTTTTTACAGAAATTAATTAGATAAAAAAAAGAACTGGCACACAAGTATTTCATTCTGACCATATATATTCATATATATTCTAAGTATCAACGTAAACTGTTGCTGTTTTTTGCCAGATGGGGGGAGGGTGAAATAATGATGCTATTTCAGGGGTAATCAAAAAAGATAACAGCTTCTGTTACTATTTAATTAACAATGCATGCGAACATAGATATTGAGTGGTTTCAGAAATCGATCCAAATGATTGGTATATATATATATATTTTTTTCTCTTCATTTTAGGCATCTGAATGCAAGGAGAATGACAGGCAGGGGCGTCCATTGGGTTCCAAGAAGACCAAAAAGATTAACTTTAGCAATGTGACTCCACGTGGAAAGACAAGACTTCCTCTAAGACAATCACAGAAAACAGAATAACATGTAATGATGAAGAAGTGAATCGAGCATTTCAATGTTAGCGCAAAAAACAGATCTAAATATATTGTAATGATGAAGCAACAAAATCCAGGGCTTCTGTTCTAAACTTAGGTAGAGTTATAAATACCAACATAACAACATATGTATATGTACTCAAAACTGAAAGTTTTTAATAAAAAAAACAAATGTACATGTTTATACCAAATATAAACATGTACATTTGTTTTTTTTTATTAAAATCCGTAGACATTTCTGCAAGTATTTAAGTATTTACCCAATGGCTATCTATAACGTATTTTGGTGAAATTCGATCTTAATAGAACTTTGCAATGACATTCATATAGGTGTAAACTTTAACTCGTAATTGAAATTTTTTTGACTTATCAGATAATGGTATATAGATAACAGTTAATATACCCTGTATTGTAAATTAAATGTCTTACTTGGTGCTTCCTTTATGTAGACGTTGTTTTTTTGTGTGAGAATTTTTCTCTTTTTAAGTTAAAGGGAAACATCTATCCTTTTTATCGATAGAAGTTTAATTACTTGACATAATCTTCTTTGTATATAAGTATACATATATATTAATATAAAAATATATAACGTTATATAACATTCTGATTCAAGTGGGGATAATCTTGAGTACTGGTTAACCTTCCAGGATCTCGAGATAGAATACCGGTAGTTACATGTAGGTTATGTTGTCTGTTAGCCCTCGATGGCATAAAAATGATGCTATATATTCAAAAATATCCATAATACCCTTAAAACACCATCTAACTTGGGCTTTAGTACAATAAATAGTCTTGGCCGCTCACGCCAGAGATTGCTGGTTTGGTTCCCAGACTTGATCTGGTAGACTCTTAAAAAAACTCTGTACTGATTCTACTTAGAAAAGGATTTGAGAGAGATTTATTAAAGTTTAAAAAAAAATTTAAATTCTTATAAAAATTGTTGAAATTTAAAATATAAGTGTGTTTTTATCAAAATGTACAGGTAAAATGACTTTTAATTAAGTAAAATAACTTTTATTTTGTATGAGAATTTTAGTGTGTAAATACTCAGGTCAGTTGCTTTCAATTACCTTCTTTTTTGTAACTATACACAATGTTATTAAATCTAGAGGAACAGTTACATTTATTGTAGTTCAGGACATTACGACATGTACATATTGTTAAGACCAAAACCAACATGTATTTTTCTCTCTATTTCTCTTTCTTTTTGTTCTTTGCAGTCACAAATTATATAATATGCCTGTATCGCAAAGTTTAAGAAGAATGTGTGTGGCTGGTTTTATAAAGACTACTGGTGAATGCGTGTTCTTATGTGATGGATTGGTTTATCGTTTCTGATTGCAAATATTGAAATGTTTGTATTTTGGGAAAATATATTCATCTCCATTTTTAATATAGGTTTTTCAGCTTCCTCCATCTATGTCTTTAAGATTTAGTGTTGGTATTTATTTACTGTAACTGAATTTTATTTATATTTAACATCATATACGGTGTTAAAACGACATTTCATACATACTTTCATCAAATTGACAATCTTGTCATTTCAAATGTTGTTTTTTGGTGCCTCATTCATTATAATTATGTAAAATATGAAAACTTATAAAAGAAGTGAATGTTTTTGCTATTATATATTTATGTGAGATATGAACTGTTTTCTTCTCTTTCTATCTGTATTTCTCACTATTGCCTTATAACCAATTTGCAAACTTCTTTTTTTTTAACCTATTCATGTTGATGCTGAACAAAATAGTGCTTTTTAAATCCCATACATACGATGTGTTCTATATATGTGAGATTTATATGTGTAGGAAGTAGGTCAAAGAATTTTGTCTCGATCTGATTACCACAGTCCTGATTTAGTAACATCTATAACAGGAATTTTGAAGAAATTTGTTTGTTGCCATGTGTGGCATTCTAAAAACTGTCTTAAATTAAAAATGGGCATAAATTAATATTTTATTTTTTATCTGAGTGGTTCTTTAATGATTGTAATATGAGCCTTCTTAAATGATTGTTTGTCTATCTGAGCCTTCTACAATGATTGTTTGTCTATCTGAGCCTTCTTAGATGCTTGTTTGTATATCTGAGCCTTCTTAAATGCTTGTTTGTATATCTGAGCCTTCTTAAATGCTTGTTTGTATATCTGAGCCTTCTTAAATGATTATCTATCTGAGCCTTCTTAAACGATTATCTATCTGAGCCTCTTAAATGATTATCTATCTGAGCCTCTTAAATTATTGTTTGTCTATCTGAGCCTTCTTATGTAATTGTTTATCTGTGCCTTGAATGATTTTCAATCTAAACTTTCTGAAATGATTGTCCTAATGAACCTGCTTAAATGACCCTACTATGTATCCACTTATACCCTAATAGGCCATAGACTTACTCCATTAAATCACTGTAAAAACATCACATTCATTAAATTATATGCAAAATACAGACACTTGCACATAAAACTGTGGCCATATTGGTCCAGTGTGGAGAAAACCACTAATTATACAAAGTTGTATTGGATTAGCCTTTACCAACTTTATTTAGGTTTAGAGAAAGAGTTGCATCACAAATGTCAATATAATGTACATGTATATATTCATTCATTCATTCATTCATTCATTCATTCATTCATTCATTCATTGTTATATTGCTTGACTCGAGATGTTTTAAGTTTTGTAGAATAAAAATATAAAAGTAGGTGACCTTTTTTACTCTTTTAACATGGTTCAAAGAAAGTTATTTTTAATTTATATGGACACACAATTATAGAATTAATGGAAGAATAATTTATATTGCTGGAACTGTTGGACAGCAATATATTATTGTGCATGTGTATAATAAAGCATACATGGTATTATTTGTTTCTGTTTTCTATTTTTGCCACAAATAGTTTGCTTAATGTGTGTGTAGTACATATATAGAGAGAGAGAGAGAGAGCGAGAGAGAGAGAGAGCGAGAGAGAGAGAGAGAGAGAGAGATGTATTAAAGGGAGTAAGCATATATCAAGGAAAACACAGTAAATCATAAATAAAATCCAAATGTTCCCATATATCAGTGGTATTGTGCTGAAACATGAAAAAATCGATGTTACAATCGGAGTGGTAAAAATAAAACAAAATTCCCATTCTAAAAATAGACCACACATAAATACTGCTTTTCGACCTTCACATTGTCATTCAGACTCTTCTTAGATGGAACAAATTTTACATGTAGAGCGAATCAACTTGAAATCAAAATAAAAACGTGACTCATTTAATATGGCAAAAATATGTTGCATTTTAAGTGGGAAATCTATTTTAGTCCAACCTAGACCGTAGCCCAAGTTAGGAAACCCCTTTTCAATGTATTATTTTAGTATATTTAAATAGATATCATTTTGGCAATGCGGGCCAATAAGCATATATTGGTAAAAAATATTTTTAGTCAATTTTGAAAACACTTTATATACATTCTTTAAATGTTATTACAGTACTTGTACCATACCAAGTTATGAAGTGTTGTATAGGTACAGATCTCGGATCTATTTATTGGATCCTTGTCACATGATGGCTTCAGGATTTGATATCGAGAGTGGCGGGCATAGATTTTGGGCAAATTCTCAATATAATTGGGTGGATGGGGGAGGGGAATAAATAATTTAAGGCGGATATATAGAAACAAAAGGGTATAACTTGTTTTGCCACTTTAGCTTAATCCATATATGTATATTGATCTTTATTCATTTCTCAAATTTCACAAATAGTGCACTTTATGACAGTTGCGATGTAGCAAGTAATCATAAACATGGCATTATATAATAATTATTAATTCATAAAATCTCGGATTGAGGATGCATACCATTTCTAACACTAGAGTAACGCTAGAGTATAAAGATACGAGGTATATTAAAAAATACGTTGACTTTTGTAATATTTTCAACATCAAAAAACTATATATCCATGAAAAATAATATTTCCTCTCTGCAAATGCCAATTTTCGTATCTAATGTTGAACATGGTTATGTAGCAACATTGCTAGAATATATGCAGATAATTACTCGTAGCATTTTGATGACGTCAACGATTTTAAGTTTTAGCATGCCGTGTAACTGGCCAAATTCGCATCTTGTCAAAGTACACACCTAGTTCTTGGACGCATTTCATGCATGTCTTTTCACCCATTTATCATACACAACTCCACATCACTCTTTATTGAACCGGTTAAACATTGTACAAATACTTGACGTCACTTGACTTCTCCAGGTAGCCATTACATGCCTATTTTCTTGCGCTGTTGCTAAATATATATCAGTATAAAGTTTGGCAATTACTAATATAATTTTTATTCATTTGCTATATTAAATGTTGAAAATATTGCAATATCCATCTTTTTTTTTTAAACACCTCACCTCATACATGTTAGCCTTTGAACTACAGTGTATCCCTTTATAATGTTAGCTTGTAGTTTGCTCTGAATATGGATAAACAAAATTGCATACCAAGAAAAATAAATCGGATTCAGAATGTTATATGACTTTCTCAATCACATCTATATCAAATTTTCAATATTATTTTATATTGATAGACAATATTTTGGTCCATTGATTGAAGGAATACATTTATAGAAGAAAAACAACAATCAAGAGTACGTTTTTAATCATATTTTTAAACCAAGCAAGTATTAAGCAAAACAAATTCAAAGAAAAAGTTAAAAGTCGTTGATTTGGAGTAAATAATGACATACATGTGAATTTTGTTATTAAACGAGTAGAATGGCATATAATTAACTCTAAAATTTTCTGCGACGTTGGTTAGAGACATTCAATTCATCTTGTTAAAGAACTCGTCAGCTACCATAATCAAAGGTGAGGTCGAGATCGGAGAGTTTATCCTGCACCATGCGGTCGACTTGTTCACTTATTGATGATGATAGATGGTCCCTCCATCCGCCAATCTTCCCTGCAACGGATAATATATCTGTTGTTCAAATGTATGCACTAAAGTTTCTGTTATGTGTATTGCGGTTTTAAGTCTAACAACGCAAGTTTATGTTTTCATAACTTGTACAGAGGCAATTGGGAGCCTTATGGTACTCATAGGAAACATAAAATCACAAAAAAGGAGTGGCGCAGATAATACTCAAATTAAACATCACATTAAAAAGAGCCGAACACATGAATCTCGCATGAAACATCACATAAAAAAGGACTTGCACACATGAATCTTGTATGATACATCATATAAAAGTCACAAAAATGAGTCGCACATATGAATCTCATATGAAACATCACATAAAAATCATTAAAGGAGTCGCACACATGAATCTCATATGATACATCACATAAAAATCACAAAAATGAGTCGCACATATGAATCTCATATGAAACATCACATAAAAATCATTAAAGGAGTCGCACACATGAATCTCATATGGAACTCACATAAAATCATAAAAGGAATCGCACACATGAATAAAAGGAGTAGCAAACGTGAATCTCATATGAAAAATCACATAAAACCATAAAAAGGAGTCGCACACATGATTTCTATTTGAAACATCACAAGGAAATGATAAAAGCGGTCACACATATTTCTCATATGTAGCATATGATAATCATAATGTTAAATACATGTATAGCATATATGGATCACGTGTTAATCCTTAAGGCCCTCACATGAGAATTGTATGTTACTGAGTTGCCATTGCACATGGGGAAAATAGACGTTTATACAACTCAAACAAAATGAAAATTGTTCTTTATTTGCCAATTCCTGTTTCCAAGGCAATTAAAAACTTCAGAAAAATACAGAATTAACCATTTTGATAAACACATGTTAACACTGCTGCTATGACAACACTTCCAACATCAGTTAGTATTATACATTTGTGTCAATTAAAGATTAAATTAAAAGATTGTCTAAAAAACTATCATGCATCAATTCATTCCATGTCCTAGATCAATGGTCATCCCTTGCAAGAATATAAATCTAATTACCGAGAAATAGTCTTTCCTCTAAGATGACTTAATTAGGTTAATATGACCCAAATTGGTTACCTTTTCGTATGTGACCTCCGAATGTTTTGTCCCCGGAACAACAGTCGTTTTGCCATTCAGCATTTGTAGAAGCATTGCTCTTCATTTTGTCAAACTGGCAATGGTCGGCAATCTTGTCTACATCTTCGTCGGTGACGACAACGTCCAAGTGCTGTGCAATCTGACGAATAGCTGTCTTCATGTCCTATTAAAGAGACACGTGGAAAAATACCCTTACCGCTATTTTTTTAAACGTACACATGATGTAAAAAACGAGATTAAAATCAATACAGTATATTTGCTGGTACGGTAAATGGTTTATTTTCAGATATCGTATATCGTACAGTTGTGATCATCTGATTACAGAAAACGTGTAAAACGTATCTTAAATTTATCAGAGTTTATCGGTGTAATAGAAAAAATACATGAAAATATCGTTTTGTATCTTTTTGAACATTTTTGTCTCATAGTTTTAAAACTAGTGTAACATCATTAGTTTTATGGAAACTTAAAATGTATCCAGTATGAAGATTCAACTATTATTATCTCCACATGGTTATACAATCAAACCTGTCTTAAGAAGCCAGTCAAGGGAATGAGCACAAATGACCTTTTAAGACAGGTTGTTGCTTAATACAGATAAACTTGCTCTGAAAGCATAGCCATGGGAAATATCTAATGTGGCTGCTTAAGACAAGTGGCTGTTTAATAGAGGTGACCGCTTACACAGGTTTGACTGTACGTTCGAAGGTGGAAATATTGATTTGATGGTGTAAAATCAATTTCATTATTGACTGCCCCTTTTAAGTACAATCAAACCTGTCTTAAGCAACCACTCATGGGAAGGAGCAAAAGTGGCCTTTTAAGGCAGATTGTTGTTTAATGCTGGTTGGTTAGCTCTGAAAGCAATATAAAGGGGGACATAACAAATGTGGCTGCTTTATAGTTGTGACCGCCAACACAGATTTGGCTGTAATATATGTGACCGCTTACACAGATTTGGCAGTAATAGATGTGACCGCCAACACAGATTTGGCTGTAATAGATGTGACCGCCAACACAGATTTGGCTGTAATAGATGTGACCGCTTACACAGATTTGGCAGTAATAGATGTGACCGCCAACACAGATTTGGCTGTAATAGATGTGACCGCTAACACAGATTTGGCTGTAATAGATGTGACCGCCAACACAGATTTGGCTGCAGTAGATGTGACCGCCAACACAGATTTGACTGCAATAGATGTGACCGCCAACACAGATTTGGCTGTAATAGATGTGACCGCCAACACAGATTTGGCAGTAATAGATGTGACCGCCAACACAGATTTGGCTGTAATAGATGTGACCGCCAACACAGATTTTTGGCTGTAATAGATGTGACCGCCAACACAGATTTGGCTGTAATATATGTTACCACCAACACAGATTTGGCTGTAATAGATGTGACCGCCAACACAGATTTGGCAGTAATAGATGTGACCGCCAACACAGATTTGGCTGTAATAGATGTGACCGCCAACACAAATTTGGCAGTAATAGATGTGACCGCCAACACAGATTTGGCTGTAATAGATGTGACTGCCAACACAGATTTGGCAGTAATAGATGTGACCGCCAACACAGATTTGGCTGTAATAGATGTGACTGCCAACACAGATTTGGCAGTAATAGATGTGACCGCTTACATTTGGCCCTTATTGGATTTTTACTTCACAGTTATTTTACCTATTAAGAATGGCATGATGACGATGAGTTATATCATGTTACGCTGTTCTGTAAGAATTAATATTTATTTTTTATGATAAACAATCGCAAGTTGTGGTTATCTTAATGTATCATTAAAGTTGGGTTTAAGGTGCTGTTTAAATGACACATCTCATCGCGAGTAGTCCAAGATTGAGTGTCCGCCTCGAATGTGAAGGTCGTGGGTTCGATCCCCGGTCGGGTCATACCAAAGACTTTTAAAATGGTACTGGAAGCTTCGTCGCTTGGCGCTCAGCATTTAGTGGATAGTCTGGTGGGCCAGGTGTCAGTATAATGTGACAGGGTGGGTTATCATACTATATGTCTGCAGCATGATACTCCTGTGCGCTTAGAAACACCATAAAACATCATCGCTGAGGTCGAGTGTTCGAGTCCAACATCGTTCAAAACCTCGATAGGATGAACCCTGTTTATTACTTACGGAAAGACGGCAGTCTGACTTAACTTCCTCTACCATTTAATTACCACCGGTACTGTATTGTAAATCTATTAACACCGTCCATTATCGCTGGTACCCGTTCTTACCGTAACAATTTCCTCATATTTAAGTATGAGGATGTTCTTGTCGGACCGATGAAGCCAGAAATCCCGGACGTGTTGCCACCACGGAGTTGCATATGCTGAAAGATGACGTGTATAACAATTCACATTTTTAATGCGTAAAATGGTAAAATGCTTTATTTTAGAAAAAAAGATAATATATGATTTGTCAGCCAGCTTGTAAAAATAGTAAAATACTTAACGCCTTTAAAAACGCAATTTTTTGAATATTGCATATATTTTTCATTGTAGGTCTGCTATCATTTTATCGGATTGTTAAATGTCGATCGCAATTATTTTAGAAAAAAATTGTGTTTAAAAGTGATGAAATTGTTCGAATAAAATTAAAAAACAAAGTAAGATAATTATTGTTTTTTTTCTTGTTGTTTTTTTCATGTCATATCTAGATTTGATATACTACACATACTAGCATTTGTACAGGCGTGAAGTACACATTGTAGGTTTAATGTTACTTTAACTCATGTTCATGTCTGGCGTTTATATGTTTAGAGATTGCTCTGATACGTGGACATGGCCGTGTGTATGTTTACAAACATACTTGTGCTATTTAGCCAGTCTTGGTGGTAGTCCTTGTAATTCACATCCACCTGCTGTAGGAATCTCGTCAACATCTCGCAAGAGACGAGAACGTCCTTAGGATTGCGCATCACATATACTTTCTGGAAATAAATAAAGTTTGCTTCGTTCATTACTGGCCTTGATATATACTACTTCAAATTTAGATGCATGCTTAATGTTGACGTATACACACCTTAATAAATATACATTGTATATCAAATATACTATACTCAGCAATTCTGCAGGTATCAAGGTTCTCGGTTCATTCTGCATATTCATTTGTTAATGTTTGTTTAAATCTGTATGTTGATGTGTTTTTGTACATGGAGAGTATATAGAAGTAGCCTTCCTTATAGTATCCTATAACAGTCTCATTACAATCATATCCTTAAGATCGTCTACTTTAGTCAGATTGCCGTAAAACCCAACTTCATTCATAATTCAATCTCATTAAAACCAGATCACCTTTAAGCTTCCATTCTCTTCGCAAAGTAGTACAGTCCGCAGAGTTAATAAATAATGTGGAACTCAGTTACCACAAAATTTACTCACATTCTCTATTAAAATGTTACAGTCATTATCGCTTATTAAGAGTGAAATACACAAATATGAAATTTAGTACATAAGTACACTACGGTTACAGCTATCAGTGACTTAATTGTTTATATGTTTCTGCAGTTATGCAGTGGTTAAAAGTAGTATAAAGGCATTCCATGACAATAGTAACGGTCTGATATAAAAAATTGACAAAGAGAAGCCTGTGGCCTATATACAGAAATGAGGGGTCCGGATTACGCAACACGCAGTTAAGTACATACCAAAATGACATACACACACGCGCGCACACGCACGCACGAACGCATACATACACTCATACCTAGCCATTGGCACTCTTAATTCTAATTTTACTGACGGGAAATCTGCAAAACTTGAGATCAAGAGAACGGACACCAATGCTTGTATAGTATTTCAACCAATTATGGTTAGCCTAATAAAACATAACTAGAACAAATACATGCATATATACTACGTATGTGATTGAACTGTCTTACTTTGCAGCTACTCTTGAAAAGTTGCGGTGGCAGCACGTGGTAATGAAGGTGGGATTTTATAAGTCGCGGTGATGATTGTTTTTCAACGGATGTCAAACCACGCAAAAGAGGTAACGTTGGATGACACATGTCGAGGAACGGGAAACGCTCGTCTACAGGCGATTCTTTGGCGCGATCAATATCAACCCCTGTCTTCAACAGATATACTATTTCTTGTGTTAGGGTAGTACCTAAAGAAACGAAATTTAAAGGAAGTCAACATGTAATTACATTACCAAACAAACGGTAGCAGGCGATTGATTAAAACATATATTTGATAGAAAACATGTGTCATAACAAACAAAAAATAATAGAAATTTACATATTTGATTGAAAACACGTGCTAAAACAGAATTTATAGTAAACATGTGTGCTTAAATAGCATATTGGAAGTAAGTATGTGCTTAAAGAATGCAATTGGTAATAAAATGTGCTTCATCATTATCATCATCATCATCATCATCATCATAACCACGTTGGTTACCTGATCTAGGAAAGCTTAACACCCACGTGTCGTCATCTTGTATTGCCATGTTCTGTATGGATTCTATTTCACAATTTGCAAACAGACATGTCCCTTTGTATTTCTTCACTGACAACTTTTCGAAGTCTGGCAGTTCCATTGCTAGTTCTGGCAGTTCCTTTGTTGATTACGTTATGTTGTCGATATATTTCCTTTTCTTGTTGAGTACGGTATGTTGTCGATATATATCTCTTTCCTTGTTGAGTACGTAATGTTGCCGATAAATATCTCTTTCTTTGTTGAGTATGTAATGTTGTCGATATATTTCCTTTTCTTATTGAGTACGTTATGTTGTCGATATATTTCCTTTTCTTGTTGAGTACGGTATGTTGTCGATATGTATCTCTTTCCTTGTTAAGTACGAAATGTTGCCGATATATATCCCTTTCTTTGTTGATTACGTAATATTGTCGATCATTTTCATTTCTTTGTTGAGTACGTAATGTTGCCGATATAGTTTCCTTTTTTTGTTGAGTACGTTATGTTGCCGATATATTTTTTTTCCTTTCTTTGTTGAGTTCGTTATGTTGCCGATATATTTGTTTCCATCTTTGTTGAGTACGTTATGTTACCGATATATTTTCCTTTCTTTGTTGAGTTCTTTATGTTGCCGATATATTTTCCTTTCTTTGTTGAGTACGTTATGTTGTCGATATATTTTCCTTTCTTTGTTGAGTACGTTTATGTTGTCGATATATTTTACTTTCTTTGTTTAGTACGTTATGTTGTCGATATATTTTACTTTCTTTGTTGAGTACGTTATGTTATCGATATATATCTCTTTCCTTGTTGAGTACGTAATGTTGACGATATATTTTCCTTTCTTTGTTGAGTACTTTATGCTTTGAACCACTTTTTGCTGAGTACGTTATATGGTTGATACACCGTGTGGTTTTATTCAAATATCTATTTATGATTTGTGTCGTGCTTGGTGATTTTTTATCTGTATGTGAGAAAGTTAGGCAAGATAAAATAGTTGCTATAAACTATTTAGATTACAATAAACTGCTTAGTTTCTATCACATAATAAAATACCGTCGATCCCAATAAATATTAGTTTTTATCAAATAAGAACATACCGCCGATCCTAGAAAATGTTAGTTTATAACACAAATTAAGAGATTCCGTCATAAAATAAAATACCGCCGATCCTACGAAAAGTTAGTTTCTATCACACATATATATATACCATTTGTATCGTCTAAAGATACACAGATTCTGCTGTTGTTACCAAAACTTTATCAGACAAACATGTGCACAAACCTAAAATGAGAATAATACAATTTATCATTCAGACGGAATCTGCAGTATTCATAAAAGGTCTCAGCAGTTTAATCACCGCGTCTGATAATTATGAATGCATGTACACGACTTTCCTGTGATCCAGGATAGATGTGAATTAATTATGTTAATTGAGCGGACCAGTCAGTGCTGGTCAAATACTTACACCAATTGGACTTGTTACTTGATGAACTTCTGTCTTTATGGAGCAAATATGAAATTAGAATAACCATAGAAGCATGCCCGCGTACACCCCTAGCAAAGTTAGGATTGTGCTTCCTGTAAAATCAAACTTTGGCTACGGCCCTGATTAATAGATTAGATACAAATCCAGGGAAATATGTAAATATGTAGATGCTCATCTTATATATTTGTCTTTCATATTCATAATCAGTTCGAAAGGCGAGAGTGTTCATATATTACCTAACAGTTTTGCATTCTCAATGCGGTTAACTGATAATAATAATAATAATAATAATAATCATAATAATAATAATAATAATAATAATAATAATTATAATAATTATAATAATTATAATAATAATAACAATAATATGATAATAAATAATAATAATATATTTTGATTACAATATGTTTTGTTGCCCTCTGGACTGTTTTGTGTAAATAATGTGCTGTTGTTAGGAAAGGCCGATTTTAATGTTGGATACTGTGTGGTCCAAACATTTTGCTATTCCATGTATATAAAAAAGCAATTACAAATAAATACAATTTATAAACAATATAATAAATAAATAATTGAAAAAATAGCTGTTATATATTTTTTTCCATAAAATAAAATATTAATTGGGCTATAATTATGCGTTCCTACAATGCGTATCCAAGCAACGTATATGACGTTGCGCATCTTTGTGCTATTGTTACGTTCACCGTAAAACTGATTTTAGCTGTCTTTGAATTATTGCTGTTGGTGTTTAATTGATTAGTAATTAATAAGTATTGTCATACCATGGGAAACTGTTGTTGTCTACCGAAGCCTGAACCTGGCGGTGAAAAGGTTTCTGATTGGGTGAGACGAAAGTTTAAGTCAAAGAAGAATTTGAAAGTTGACGAAATTGTCGCAGAAGTGATTATCAAGAGTCAGTCCCAGGAAGATGGTAATTAATGGTTATGTTTTATTAAACATCGATACGACTAATTGAGCTTATTGCATATCTCCTTTAACACAGTAGTATTTCCACATATTTACAATCGTTGACGACCATTTGTCTTAATTTTATATCTCCTTTCACACAGTAATTTCCCATTTTTTCGTTTTCTCCAATTTTTACAAGAATGCACGCACACACAACGTCAACATGTTGTGTCACCCATACGGACACTAGATAATGCAGCCAATGGTCTGAAAATAGACGTAAAAAGACAAGATACGCAAGATACAACATGATACAATATACTTTGACAGAATAGAGATTATATCATGTTTATCTGATGTGGACAAAATTGTATAAAATACATTTAAATATTTAGATCTTAGCAATTCCTTTTTAAAGTAGTGTAAGATGTCCACAAATTGGGCATTTGAAAAAGAAATGAAACGCGTCTTCAGTTACACATTTGCTTTATGACAAAATAAACAAAGTAATAAAATACTACCAAGACCCATATGTCATCCTATTTCGACCATTAAATTACGACAAGGGCATTTAAAATTAACAAAGCCTTTCTCGATTTGTATGATGAATGCAAACTTTCATATATGACTATATATTAAGCAATGACAATGTTTGCATTGATGGACTTTCGATGTACAATGAATTTCTGTAAATAACAATCATTGACGCGCTGTTTAAGGATCTTAAGGAACATTGCATCATCACCAACATCATGGGATATCAACATACATTATATGTATCATAAGATTTCAATCCTCTAATGTTTATTTTTTAAGGCCTGTCACCAGAATACTTTTATATACAACAGTTATACACCAGCATGACATACGTCTTAACATGCATAAGAACTTAAAAACAATATCGGAAGAATTGCACCTTCAAAGATCACATTTAGATATTTGCATCATATGACAATAATCCTCCGATCCTATATCTAATAAGGTCGTAACATTTTAATACTTTTGAATGCTAAATGATATACATGCCAAGGGCGTATCGAAACATACGCACGTACGCAAATGCGTACAATTCGTCAGCAAAAAGTGAAAACATGGAAATTAAAAAAATGAAGGCTGAGAGGGTAACGTGGTAATTTCTTATCATTACATATCAGCGGTGATTTTCCTATTTCTCTCGCAGTAATTAATTCAGTTATATTCATATATTATATGAGAAAACATCATTTGTCTTCTAATTTCAAATATTTTCTTAGTTTAAACAATTTTTTAGTTACAATAAGCATGGTAGTCATACATTCAATATACATATTAAATTACAAGTGAAACCGATTCAGAAGAAAGCTATGATAGTTTGTATGTATCTGTTGCTTAAAAATTTTATGGAGGAGACACATCTCTCCCACACCTACCCCACTTGCAACATCGCTGCTTATATCTGGAGTACAATTCAAACATGTTCAGGTACGCCCCTAAACAAAATTAATATTGTCAAAAACTTACTTAAATGGATCACTTTTTAGTTATTGAAATTAAAATATATATATATTTATATATATATTGTCAACAACAACAACTTACAGCAACTTATAATGTTCGACACATCAGTTTCATTTACTCGTTCTTGCTTTATAGACAGTTTTTTCCTTTATAGTCACATATCTTTTATGTAATATATTATATGTGTATCTGTCATTGATTTAATTAATGGGTGCGTTTCTATTGAAGCTTCTCATACTATGTGACATTGTATTTCGTTTCGACAAAACACATATTCTCGAGGCTTCAGACTGGATATATTTACATATTGTTTCACAGCTGACGGCAATCAACGTCCAATTGTGAGGAACCAAGTGTCACCAAGTTCTGTCAGTTTGGATGAAACATCGACGCCCTCGTCTACTAACTGCCGTTGTGGTACTGATGATGAATTAATGGAAACATCAAACACACTGGGTAGGCATAAACTGTATATTTTAACAAAATGTGCATAGATTACCAGCGGAACAGGCAGATTTCAACAGCCATATTAACCGTATCAAGATCACAAATACCGACACTGCTTTTAAACGATATCGGCGATGAACTACATTATGCCCTAAAATGTCCATTATTTCTTACTGAAAGATTGAGATATATTCTCCGTTACTATTACCGTCGGCAAAATATCATAAAGTTTCGTGAACATATGTCCTCAAACTTGTCCAAAATACTGAAAAATGTTAGTACATTTGCTTACTATATTAACACTTACTTTAGGTCAATTAATAAAACGCACTGACTTACCTTTTATTAAAGCTATGGTTATATCCAAAATAGTCATATTCCCTCAAGTAATCCACTGCCTTTCAAGCACAGCCATGTATTTATTATCAAATCATAGTCAATGCCATTCCAATTCCATGAATACAAGCACGTTAAACACGTGCACATGAAAAAACTCTCCAAACCTTGATTTGACAGACAATGAATTAATCACGTCCATTTGCAAAGTTATAAATGAAACTCTGATCGGCCAATCGTGATTTTAATGCACAAGCCTGCATTTGCATTGCATACTGCAATTATATTTATTTTTTTATTTTTTTCACAATGCAATAAAAGTTATCTTTTTTTGTTGATATGAACATTATTAAGTTATTTATTTTAAAACAATCGTTTCATTATCTCCCCTAAGCAAATCTTTAAAGCCTGCACAACCCCAACATTTATTTTTATGGGCAGAGCTGAACGGATTTGAGAGTGGATACACACACCTTTATTTGTATGCATATATGTTGCAACTTACTTCAGCAATGCCAATGACATGTACTTAATATAAATTTAACATAATTCTAAATTTACCTGTGGCTCGGCAGATAGCACGAAATTTGGAAAAAGTACATATATATATGAACACAAGTAAAACACCATAATGCATTTGCGTCATTAAATGTTGTTTTAGTATGTAACTGTTGACTGATGGGTAATACAAATAAAATGTTTATTTCTGTCTCCTGGATAAATACCCCTATACAAAATGAATCGTGTTGACATTACCTTTGTGTAACCAGATATTAATACAAGCAAATGTTGTTGTTGTTGTTGTTGTTGATGATGTTGTTGTTGTTGTTGTTGTTGTTGTTGTTAGAAGCTATATGAATATATACGGTTATTATGTTGATCATTAGATGTTATCCTACTGTATTGGCTGAGAAAGTAAGACAACACATAATTTTCATTAAATAGACAATAAAATCGCTCAGATGTTTCAAAATAGAACATTCCGTTTTACATCAGTAGATGTTGATCTACAACAAGAAATCGCTGAACGAAAAAGTAAACCAACATCTAAGCCGGTTAGAAGTAACTAACGTAGAAAGTGCCACATATTTTCTAACTTATACAACGACTAAAGAAAAAATGCAACGGAATGAACCAAACGTACAACGGGGTTATAAGTTGTGTTTCCTTGGGCAAAACTCTTTGTTTACCTTTGATAAGCATGTATTCCGCTGACTGAAAAAAAAGAAGATTTAGCTTGATTTGTACATGTTAAAAAAAACCTGTTTCACAAGTAGTTTAACATACATAATTTCAAACTAGTAGTACAACTATGATATGTTGAGAGATCATAGTTATGAAACAGAAAACAAATTAATATATGTAATGGAATATACGCTTGGCAAGGGGATACGTCATGGCTTATTAGTCTAAGGCTTCGTCTCAAGATAACTTATCTCTCACTGCTGAGCTGGAGCCCATCACTGTCCAAAAGGAAACCTTGTGTAAGAACGATTATCAATTATTCATGGAAGGTGTTTTTCTCAGATTGATTCTTAAGTCTACCTTCACTAAAACGGATAGCATGTATATTATGTAAGGAATTGAATATGACGTAACCTTCTATAAAAATCCACAGTGTAAAACAACTACTAAACTGTAAAGATTAATTTTGTTTAATACAGGAAAACATAGTTACTATTTGGACATTGTCGAACTTGAACGTCGCCCATCCTCACCTCTGCCTGACGACGGCGCTTTATCTACGTTATCCCAAGACGATTATTCAAATACGAGTACCAGATTCAAGTCGCCCAAAACCTCAAAGCCAATAAGTCCTCTTGCAATCACTAAGGACGAGTGGGAAAAGTACAAGATACAAAGACCCGCCGACAACCCACTGCGCGAAATCCCTCCCCCGAAAAATCCTATTTGCTTGGGAGTGGCAATGAGACGCATGCAAAGGGAAGGTATAAAACCACAGATTCAGGCAATTTCAAGGATAAAGGACGACGAGGGAGGTAGGTTGCATGATGTTTTAAATAACTAAGTTGACCAGACGCGGACTGTCAAGCAAACCAATCGATAATCCAATCAGCAATCGAAACTGTTTCCCAGACCGCCATTTTCGTTAGACAAGCGAACGATCTCTAAGTAAACACTACATTGTGTTACATTGTATTTACTTAGATAAACAACGCCATGTGGCCATTGGGCACTGTCTGTTTTTAATATAATAAAGATATGGCATTGATATGAAAACGGCACTATTTTGCCAATTATAAATGTGCTTGTTCGTGCCCGGGCCTAAAATCAATAATTTGAGTCTTTGAATCAGGCTCAGGCTCAAAATTGTATATGTTGTAAAACCCTTCATCGTGTTATCGAGGCATCGCTTTGTCACTTTTGTATTATCTTCATCATACGTTTTCTTTTTCATTATATTGTTGTCGTACTGTCGTGCTATAACCATCGTGCTATCGTGGTGTCGTGACATGGGTATGTTGACAACGTTATATTAAAATGACCCTCAACAGAACACCGTACTATGGTGCGTGGTCTAAAGGAAAAGCCATGATAATGATAATGATACCGATATTGATATTGATACTGGATGGTGATGATGATGATGATGGTGATGATGATGAGGAGGAGGAGGAGGAGGAGGATAACGATAATGGTAGTGATAATGATAATAATGATGCAGTCTTTATTTAACGAGAAAGCAAGTATATTCTAATGCGATTATTTCAGCAACACTTTCATCATATAATTCCAGTTTATAGTAAAGTAAGCGTTAATAAACAGTTAATCAAACGTATATCTTGCTAATTATGGTTCAAATTGAAATGTGTCAATTTTCTTTTAAACACAGTTGCGCCAGCGATCCTCATCAGAAAGAGAGCGGATATTGAAACACCTCCATTACCTGCAACATCATCATTCGGTAAGCCAACTCTTGAGTTTACGTATGATTAAACATCAACTCTATTATCACACATGTGAGAGTATACGGAGATATCACAGACACACACAACGATAATTTTTGATTATTTTTCACCTTAGTCTATTTCTGATAATTATATATCTACACGATACAAACATAGCAAAATAGCATTATAACACCATCGCATGTGTGCAACGCTGCGCCACGCAACAAAAACCCTCAGCCCGACGCAACGTACTGAAATGCAATTGTAGCAAATCAGTGCAGTGCAATGTAGTTCAATGCAATACCCATTTGCTTAAATGTCTAAATTGTCATTTAGGACTGTCTGTAGATGTATTTACAATATAATTTATTTATCCAGAAAAACCACGTACGCCAATTATGGGTGTACGACGGCTGACCATTGAATCTTCAACCAGTAGAAATACAAGTCCGCAGCCCCTGGGTAAGAGCCCCGCCAGTAGCAAGTGTCTCAGATATCCGTCTATGTACAACCCAACATCGGAGTCTGCCTGCCATATTAGATCAAAGGTAATTAAAAAAATGTTTTGTATATCCAAAACCTTAAAACAATTATTTTTTTTATCTTTCAAGAAGTTAATTTATTGTCGTTTCTTTGTAAATAGAAAATGGTTCTGGAACGGACCTTCATGTTTGTGTTGTAATCCCATTTTGTGTAAATTGTTAACCTCGCTTAATGAGTTTTTTTCTTATTTTTTTTTTCGCCTGCCAAACCGTCCATGCATACACCTATCCATTCATTCCTTTATTAATCCATTAGTGCATCCATTGTTTCATTCGTTCGTTCGTTCGTTCGTTCGTTCGTTCGTTCACTCGTTATTCGTTCCATTATTCGTTCTTTCATTTATCATTTACATTTTTGATATAATATAGCTATAATATTACCATAACAAATCTAGTATTGCCTATATTGTTATTTTTATATTGTATTATACCAGAATGAAGAATTTACGATTGCATCTTTGGCTCGAAGTCAGTCACAGCAAACAACACAGCTGCATGCAGACAGAGTTCTAGAGGAGAAATTTCTAAAGTATTTGCGTGCAAAGAAAGCAGCGAAGACCTTCGCCACCGGGAACAGCAGCTACATCCATCACATGTTCTGAAGCTCAAGCAGCTTAATGAAGACGAGATCTCCTCCATAGCAACACCGGAACCGGAAGTCACAAATGAGTCTGCAACTTAGAAGAACGGTTTCATGGAGTCACAACATCATAGAATGTCAACACATGTTCGAGAGAAGAAATGAGTAGATTATCAAGATAAGTTTATGTATTGAGAAAATTATTCAAAATACTAGTAATTTTCAATGTTGCAATAATATATTTTTAATATGATATAAAACTATAATAATCATTTTAGTAGATCTAATATTAATATAAAATTAGGGTTAAATGAGAAAAAGATAATTTGAAGAAAAAAAAGTGTATTAATTAACCTTATTAATCACGTGTGCACTGTGGTGAATTTCCATATGGAACGATTTTCTACCAAATTGAATCTTTTTTCCGTTAAACATAATATCTACGAAAAAAAAAAAATTAAAATAAAAAATGGAAATGATTAACAAAAGATATCGACAAGGTACATACGTATATCTTATGTACAATATCGCAAATTTATAAATAAAACAGTGGAAAGAAAGAAAGAAATAATAGAAAAATGAAAAATAATAAACAAAACGTTAAAAAAACTAGAAAAACAAAACACAAACAAAAAAGGAATGAGAGAGAGACGGTCAGAGAGAGAGAGAAGCAAAGAGAGAGAGAGAGAAAGAGGGAGAGAGAGGCAGAGAGAGAGAGAGAGAGAGAGAGAGAGAGAGAGAGAGAGAGAGAGAGAGACGGGGGATACACCCAGAACATTTCATAATATATATGTGCTAAATATATTAATCATATACATATACTTTCTGTTGCGAGTATTTTTTAATAATTAATATTTATAAAAGAAAACTTGTTTATGTTGATTTATTTCTTTATTATCCCACAGAGCATTGCATTGTTATTTATTTCACAAGTTTACTGTTCAAAATGGTTTACTGATTAGAAGACCAATTGGTACACTGGAATAAAACATTGTTATCTATTTTATGTGTGTTGCATTCGTTTGTTTAACACATTTTATAATCTTACTATAAAACAATTATATATTATGAATCTATAAAAATTAACTTACCGGGCCCCGGCTAGTTCAGTCGATAACGTGTCCGACTGTCAATCCAGTGTTCGTGAGTTCGAATCCCTGCCCGGCCACAGTCTATGTGATGATTGGTCATGTACTTTGTTCTACGACCATGGCCACCTATCTCTGAATAGTGAAAGTTTTGAGAAATAAAGGACTGTAACTCCAGCATCAATTACCTGATTTGGTCAGTGTGAGACATTTTGGCTACTATAACTACTACGTAAGTACGTAAGCGGATGCTTAAAGGACACAAGAAACGCAACGGAAGGACGGCGGACACAGGGCGATCACAATAGTTCAATGTGAGCTTTGATGAAATTTCTGAGCTTACTCTGCCATCGAGCTGAAACACTTTAATATAACACAATATTCTACACTATAAAAACAATGCTAGATCTTCACATGCAGTCAATTTAAACGTTATTGGTTTATTCACGTATTTATAAGCGCGGAGAGCAAATAGTCGAACAGTTGAACCGAAAGGGGAAGTATTTTTTGCATTGGCTTAAGACAGGTAATTATTTGTCTAGGATTAAACGTGGATTACTCAGCAATAAATGTAGGTAAGTTAACTTACATGTGTTATACTAGTATGATAAATCGTATAAATTATTATTCAAAATTTCGATTATAGGTAGGCGGGCTTCTTAGGGACAAAATTCCATTTTTTAAAGTGTTAGAGAAAGTAACGTGTTGATCTGACATACCAGTATACAGGTAATTCGTCAGACACGGGTATAGTTGTTTCAACACAGATCTCCGGTCTTATGTACCAATACATAAACCAAGCCCAAGCTTTAAATATGATAAAAAAACAATACACACACACAAACTGGTATATGGTAGATATAATACTGTAATATGTTAAGTACTTTATTAAAGTTTAATACAACATGTCATTTGTGTGTGTGTGTGTGTGTGTGTGTGTGTGCGTGTGTGCGTGCGTGTACGCGCGTGTGTGTGTGTTTATCGCATTACAAACCGTTTTGGGGTGCTTACAGAGACCCCATGGTTACAGCACGTACATATACATGTGTTGATTCACATATTCAATGTGTTTAACGATACTTGACTGAAAAAAAAACCCCAATTGTATACATATATCATAAATATAGGCACACTAATCGATATCTCGTAGTGGGTTAACACTGAAGCGTGGCCTGTCATATTAAGTATTGATTTGTTGAAAAGAACTTTTATCTTGTTTATTGTTGGCCATCATGAACGTAGCTATAACTGAAGCGTCATATGGCGTTTTTAGGAGACAGATTTTTTTTTTACTAAATTGGCTACCCTACCACCAACCTTAAAACAAAACACTAGCGGATTTAGACGTGGCACATTGGGGCGTCCCACTCCCATTAAAAGTTGGTAAATTTACTAAAAATTTGGTAACATAATCGGCCTGGAACCCATCTTAAATGTCAATGTATGTATTAATCCGACCTTTAAATTTGCACGTCTCCTTTCTTATACACGATGTCACTATGCTGTCTTTAAAAAAACAAGCTTGTCAACCTACCAGTTGTGTATTTTTATGTGCGGATACATTCCTGCTATGGAACAATACCTTAAAAACTTTTCTATGTGAATGATTTCACCGTGGAAATCCTAGACGTTGTGTTATATAGGACAACGTACGCAGTGAGACCTGCATTTATGGCAAATGTATAGCCTTACTGTTGACATGGTCAAGTTTATCTTGATCACCGCAAAAAGGATCAAAGATAACAGGGACTACTTTTTATTTGCCGAATTTCATTTGTTTTCCATGTACATGTATATACAACAAATCAAACAATAAACATATACACTGTTGGCATTGTATTATGTCATTTCTAAAACTATTAAAAAAACATACACTATAATAATATCAATCAAATAAGGAATGAGCACGAAACCTTATTAAAACACTGCTACCTTATGTACTTTGATAGCATCTCTCTGTGGTGTACGGCGTATACATATGTTGACAAAAAATGCACACACGTCACATCTTAAAAGCATTTTATTTCTTAATATTTTAATAATATGTCCTTGCCCACCCTCTTGGCTGTTTATCAATGTTTCCTGTTGCAAGGTACTAGTGTGCTAACACGGACATTTTATACTAAATGATCGAAATTTTAATTCTTGTATTATTATTAACATCATAAACAGACAGTCTTTCCTCACATTGTCGCTCATATTTCATTGGTCAAGACGTTTCCAGCTATGTTCAATTGTTACCCCGTCCGACTATACTTGTTACGTTTACAAAAACACGTACTCGCCTTCCTTCACCGTTTGGAATCTGGTAAAAAGCTATATCAATATTTGTTTTCTTTTTTATTTAGTATTCGGTAACTCATAACCAGTGTGATAGCCATCATTTAAGGTGCTACGAGAACAATGACGCGACTCATAACACCAATTAAAGATATAGAAATTGTGTACGACGATCTGGACCCCGTCATTACCAGACAAGCTAGAGATGTTGACAATGTGCTAAACTCGTATAATGTAGAAGTGAAATGTGTCAAGGCGACTGAATATGACGGCCAGGATGAGAACGCTGAAACTATCGTGTATTTGGTTTCCGTAGAAACGGAACAGTTCCATAAAACAGTTAAACCAAAGCTGCTTTCATACAATCAAACGCAAAGCTCAACGTCAAAAAATAGTGCAAATACTTGCAGACTTTTGGCCGTATTAAAACACTCGAGTGACGATGTTAAATTTGTGAATAAATTTATAAAGGATATGCACAAAAAATTAAAAAGCAATACTAGTATAAAGTGTACGAAGAAATTAGAGGAACCTTTGATTTGTATACTGGACTGGTCCGATGTGGCATCATGGTGGCCTATGGTATTGTATTTCATACAAGGGGCGCAAACATGCAGTCGTCACCAGTAAGGAGATCGGGGCTTACTTCCATATAAACCCCGATGTTGACACTCAGATGCAATGGTATTGCCGAACACCGCAAAACGCTGGAAGACACTTTTTTAGTAAAATGTGCGTATGGTGCGAAGAGTACGGACAATGAGAAAGTCATAAACAACTCCCTCTGTGCTGTGATTTACGTACGGGAAGAAAGTTTAAAAAATAGAAAAGTAGAGTTATCCTAAGGACCAGAGCAAATTAATCAGTTACATAAAATCAGGATCGTGCAAGCTGCACGTCTATGTTGATCGATATGGAGAAGATAACGAGAACACGTTCAATAAAAGAATTGTTGAGGACTATGGTCTTGTATTGAGAGGAAACGGCATGTTGATCCATTGGGTGGGGCTGATGAACCATCTAGGACTCAGTAAGTTTAAAAATATATATTTTTAATTTGTATACTCAACACCAAGGAATTATTATGTTATTTTTGTAAGTTCAAGCGACAGCTATTCTGATCGTTGCGTGCCCCTTGTCAGTTAACGTTTAGGTGGCCTGATTAAGGAGTGAACAGACATTTTTTTATTATTTTCATAACCAATATTTAAAGAGGCCCTCCCATGTTTTTTTGAAGATCCTGGAAGATCCTGGGAACATGGCCAATTATTTTTAGGGATCTGCGAAACACTATCCATAACTTTCAGGGATCAAAGTCCCATTTTTAGACACTACTTTTAGGGAACTATGGCAAATACTTTTTGGGATCTTGGGAACAATGGACACTACTTTAAGAGATGCAGGAAACAGGGACTCCCACCTGGGAGGGCTTCTTTAAAAGGTTCCTTAGAGACGTGCAATATGTCGCACCAACGTTCTAATTGTGTGCAAAAGGAGCAAATAAATTGGCCATATATTTTATCGCAAAACGACTAATATATATTTTGTTGAATCATTGTATTCATTCTTAAAACAGCCAAATTGCGGTACAAGCCGGACCTGCAGTTCTACTCCATGGAATCGGACGACAACCTTCCTGATCGTTTCGCGACACACGATACAGTCATAGACCGTGTAATGACCACAATGACCTCCAGATCAGGTAAGCCTTGAATTTTATTTTAATTTTATTTTATAGTAATAATTAAAATCTATTTTTAACAAAGGAGTGACCTTGACTTCTACATTGGGCTGCTTGCAGACTTTCAATGATGTGATTGGTCTAATCAATTAGTATTTTTATTTCAGAATATATATATGCATGTACAATGCGTAAACAAAACATTAGTGAACAATTATAGAAAAAGGATAGAATTATATTCAATGTACATTTTCACATATACATACATATGGCTTCTTTATCCCCCAATAATAATGACCTAAAACACACAATAACATAATTATGTAAAATAATAAATCCTTCTTCAATGCCCCAACAACATCTATTGACATTATATTACAAGACCATGAGATTAACACTTGTATAACATTTTGTCATGTAATGTACCTTGAACGGTTTTGGAGTTTTGATCCAGAAATGGTAAATTTTGTAATTTTGACTATTTATTTCCATGGTTACAGAAAAAATTGAAATTGAAAACTCCCTCATACCAAAAGACACTACTAGTCTGACATGTGCACAAAGTTTCATGAACAGTTTTTGGGGTTGTGCTCCCGAAATGGTAAATTTTTGCAATTTCGGCTATTTGTTTCCATGATTACAGAAACAATATTGGAAATGAAAACTCCTTCATAGCAAAAGGCACTACTAGACAAATAGGTTGACATCTGTACAAGTTTCGTGAAGTTAGCTTGAAAGATTTTAGCATTGTCCAGAAATGGCAAATTTTGTAATTTTGGCTGTTTTGTTTCCATGGAGCAGAAAAAGTATTTAAAATGAAAACTCCCGCTTAGTAAAATGCATTTCAATACCATTAGATTGACATGTGTACAAAGTTTTGTGAAGTTACTTTGACCTGATTTGGAGTGGTGCTCTGGAAACGCATTCAGATGCATGCATGAACGGTGTCCAATTCAATATCCCAAACAAAACTGCATTGCAGGGGATAAAATTTAAAAAAAATATGCTATCTATTGATCCAACAGTATCAGATATCTCGCTTCTCTTGATTAATATGAAAAAAAAATAACCTAACGATGCAAGGTCAAAACTATATTAAATATGAAGTATTTTTCTTAACCACTATTCAATTGATACATAACTGATGTTGTTTCTTTAAGAATTATGTTAATAGAATCAAAAACACTTTAAATAACAATTACATTTTCTTACAAAACATTAATAATTCAGTAAATGTTATGCATCCCAAATAGCAAACATTTTCTCTCTCTTCTTCTCCACGCAACAATTTACAGTCAATGTATGAAAATGTCTGTATATCATATTCTTTACTTATAATTATTTTGACAAGTTTGCAATTCAAATGTCAGGTTAAGATGAATTAAGACAAGCTTTTCATTCCGTATAGGTTACATGGGGGATGCTACAGTAGATGATATACAAACACCAGCTCTCACAGTAGATAGACATGGTATCGGTAAGTAAAACCGTCTGTCTGTCTCTCTGTCTGTCTGTCTGTCTGTCTGTCTGTCTTTGCCTATTGATTTTCTACATATCTTTGCCAGTATAACAAACAACCTCTTGCTGAGAATTGGAAAATAAACCTAGACCATGATCTTGACACTTGTACGACAGCACTTTCTATAAATTCTAAATTATCCTATGATATGCATGCACTTACAGTGGTCCTATTCATACCATCCCTAATTTGGCACATGAACCCCCAGACCGAAAATCACGAATCTACCCATCAATTGTAAGAGGTCCAGACCCTACCCAAATGTTTGTCAAAAATCATCAAAATATTCTGTCAAATGATAAAATTATACTTTTGAATTCCCTTTGTTATTTGTGGTAACCACACCAGATGAAGTTTCTAGATCCAACTATGAATTGTATTAAAGGTAACCATTTGTTTGTCCCACTTTAGGTTTCCATGACAATACAGATGGTGGAACAAACTTAGACCGTGCCATATATCACATTTCCTACCAGCTTCCAGATTCGGAAGATGTGACCGATGCTACTGTGGACGAGGGGAGAAATTGCTGTGCCTTTTTTCCTTTTTTGACAATGAAATAAGATCTTTGACAAAGATATTTGTTTAACTACAGCTTTCAATTATCAAAAAATATTTCAAGATTTATTCACAATTTGAAGAGGTTAAAATAAAAGGATAACATCAGTCAAAAATGACTTGTACTATTCCCTGATAACTCATGAATTATACGCCATTACATTCAAAGTAAGAAAGAATAAAACAGATTACAGAATTTATATTTACTGGCACATGCTGACTCACCAGACTTATGTGGTATTAATGACTTGACTAGAGCATATACAGTCAAACCTGTGTAAGTGGCCACCTCTACTTGCCAACCACCTGTCTTAAGCAGCCACATTTGCTTATTTCCTAGTGTTATGCTTTCAGAGCAAATTAACCTGCATGAAGCAAACAACCTGTCTTAAAAGGTCACTTTTGCTTCATCCCTCAACTAGCTGCTTAAGACAGGTTTGATGTTAGTTATACATTTATACAGTGGTTGATGAATATAAGCCTGGTAATAAACTGAGTCAGCATGCCAGTTTCTTTCTTGGGTAAGGCTTAAATGGGAAAGCTCAATGCCTGTAAATTATTTTTCAGTCATTAATGACAACTGTTGAATACACCATTATCATATTTCATAAAATCAAAACCGACATTTATTTTTCTATCGAATTAGATCTACCACTTTTCATCACTCGAATACATAAAAAACATTCTCTAGAAATCATGTTTGTGTTTACGATGACGGCATTCTATATATACGTTGATATTAATGACCACTGTATGAACAAGCATGGATCAAAGAGGTAGTGATATTAAAGTCGAAGAGTAGTTAATATTATTTCAGTTCGCAAATTAACCAGTCATGAGAATGACTATTGCTCTGCCCACTGACCATGTGGCATTGTTTGTCCAAGTAAATACAGTACAATGTAGTATTTACTCAAGACATTGTTGGCTTGTATAAGGAAAATGGTGGCAGTATCAACCAATATTGTTCACTGATTGGATTATTGAGCAAGGGCCTGGCAAGCTCAGTTGGTAACGCGTCTGACTATAGCCCTCAATAGGCATTAAAATGACGCTAAATATTCAATTCGATCAATCAATGGATTATCGACTTGTTTGATAGGCAGCCTTGCATCAGGTCAATTCATAATTATGAATGAAATAAAAGAGAATGATGTTGTCAAGTAGTCTCATCTCTCCTAGCACTGATATGATCAATCTTAAATGTGGCCAGACACTACTCTTATGTATATTCAACGCCTCTTAAAACGCAAGCATGGGTATTGTATCAAATCTAGATATGACATGAATGATAAACCAAAACAAAAATGTCTTACCTTGATTATAAACTTAACAAATTAATTGCGGTCTTTTAAATTCAACAGTGTTTTTGTAACATAAATGAACCGATATAAATGATAACAGATCTGGGATAAAATGTATATTATTCAAGAATTCAATATTCAAAACTATTTTTTGAAGTCGTTAAGACAGAATCTGTCATATTCTTTACGATACAGTGTCCGTCACTTTCAGATTATCCTAAAAATTGAGCTAAATACTTATTATCTATGGCCGAGTGTTCCTAAGGTGGAGAAAGTTTGCCATTAACTTACTGGAGGATGATGGTTCTGCTAAGATTCTTTCTGCGGTCTTCCTTCACCAATAAAACTAGATATGCCATATATAACCTGAGCTATGTTGAAAACAGTGTTAATCCCCATTCAGAAAGAAATAATAATAAAAAAAATACAACCAAATGTGTAATGGATAAACTGTCCTGAAACTATGATTTTCGGAACAGGTGTACACCATTCAAATGAGTCTAATACAATGGATGGAATCAATATATCATTCTACAACAAAACAGTTAAATTTTCTTCCCAATTTAATATCAGTATAAGATTGTTTCACTTGCAATGTTTCGAGGTTTATCACTAGATAAACAATGTTTAGTTTTAATTCAACAAACAATACCATCATGCAACAGATCAAGGATATACAAAATTAATGTTCTAGCTTTAACATTCTCAAATTGTACATTTAAAATACATTTGATGAGCCAATTATTGCTGAACCAGTACACCATAGTAAAACTGTAATCACCGTCATACAATTAATTGTACCACTGATTTCAACATCGGACAACTTGAATTACTGGAAGCATAACTTTATATGAAAATGTATTCAGGTTTTACAAGATTTATCGATAAAAGGTTAAAACCGTCTGTCAAAACACAAAGATGATGGTATTTCAGTACAAATTTACTAGTACTTATAAATGTTCCACAGACGTCAATGATTTCAGTACACAACAAAATATATAAAACTTTCAACATCCTCAAGTCTTTGTTTTAGTTTTAGAACCGGATGGTCCTTCCAATTCATGCTCATACTCAATTTCAACTTTCCGTCTGGGTCGTCTCTTCTTGGTCGACGTGGACGGTTTCTGATCATCATCAGAGTCGGATGAGCTGCTTGAATCTGATCCTTGTAATCTATCCATGTCCTGAAGATGAGCAAAGTTCAAGATTTAATATTCATTAAGAAATAAAGGATTTCCGGGGTGGTATTCACCAACAATTCTTAAGAATATTCTTAGAAATGAACTTAAGAATGGATTTTGAAAAACAAATTTAGAGACATGTTTTTTAGACCAAAATTTGCAAGCATGTAGGGACACCTAATACATTGTCAAAAAAATTCTCACAATTATTTTATCTGCCATGGTAAACTAGATACCTAAGGTTGAAATTTGGATTTTCAAGCTCAAGTCTAAGAATATTCTTAAGGATGGTTGGTGAATAAGATCCCAGGTTTTGAAATATAAAGTTTTGTTACGGGTATTTTCTGGTAAATCATCTGCCTTGCACATCACTGGCTATGGATCCAGACTCTAGCCATACCATACAGTAGGCATTCTAGTTTTATCCTTCAGCTTAATAAAAAATTATCTACATTTGTACTGCAATCAGTCTAAATGTACTATGTAGATTAACTGCTTTTCATTTCCCAATAGAAAACATATGCAGCTAGGCAGAGCTAAAAGTGATCAGTTTACATTTCATTGGTTGCATGAAACTGTTTTGCTGATATGTGACAAAGTCATGAGTTTCATGTGATGTTTGCCTAAGTTGCCATAAAAATGCACAACATGATTTTATAAAATTAAATATAACTAAAACTGTACAACTGTAACTATTTGCATGATTTCTTTTAAACCAACTAGCGTCTAAATATTACAACTACAGTGACAAGAGTTACTCTTTTTACCAATGACTTGGAGCTTTTATATCACTTTAACTATGGACTCTGTTATTAGCATTTACAAAGAATAGAATGGTTTACAATTTATCCAACAATTAATATTACCATAGAAACATCAATTGTAATCATGTGGTCCTAAAATATGTTTGTAAAATTTAACAAATGACTTACCAGTCTGTAAGTTTGAAATTTATAAAGTAAATAACTTTTTTCTTGTTATTTTTTAAATGGGTTAAACACATAACCAGTTATATATGTCAACCCCTTTTATTGGTGGAGGGAGACCTCAGAACGAATCTGGATAAAACATCATCATTCAGCAAGTACCAGGGCAAACTTTCTTTTACACATAAAATATTAGGACCAAGTTGGGCTTAGACCAATTTCAATGAGAAGGAACCATAAACCACTCGACCACAGAGGAACCACCCCATAAACTGTTCACAACTAACCATAAGCTCTACAGATGAGACGTAAAAGTTTACAACACTTTAAAGTATCAATCTTCACATGCAACTATCAACAATCTAAGGGTTCATTATTACCTCCATATCTTCCACATCACTTTCTTCAAACTCCTCTTCGGCAACATATTCTATTTCTCCAGAATCCTGCACAAATATATAAGTTATAATGCAATCAAAACATAGCATATTTCTAACGATTTATTTCACAGTTCATACAGGTTATATATGACATTCAGCTTAATGGTGAAGGAAGCCCATAAAAAATTACCATCCATCAGCAAGTAACTGGCAGACTAAAGTTTTTATGTGCTGTGCTAGGTTCGAAATCAACAACATCAGCAGCCACAGGTAAGTGATGTTGAGACAGTACCTTGAACCACTTGGTCGAGGAGCCTCACAGGGAAAAAGTTTTGCTTCATGATGTACGCAAACATTGTGGAGTAACAAAAAGGTCAAATGTTCAACAGCTTAAGTCAAGTCATGATGGACCGGTGACGAGTAATGAACACTTAAAATATGGTTATGAGGAGCACATGATCTAAAAATAGAATGTCAGACATCTTTCTGTTTAATGGCTTCAATACACTACAGAACATTTATTGATGAAAAATATAATGAAAATCTTATCGTGATATTTTAGGCAATTCAGGCACATACGATTCTCACATGAAAAGAGTTGAATCATGATTATAATGATTCTCACATGAAAGGAATTCGGTAATGTGAGAATAATGAAATAATTTATAACCTTGTGAGAATAATGAAATCTAGAATAACTTTCATCATCCTCATATGATAATCAGTTTATATGTATCTCGCATCATTATTATATGAGACCTTCAATATTAGAATCTTGCAGATCCCTTTTCTTGATTCTTAAATGGAAACTTTCATAATAATGATTCCTTTATGAAAATCATATGCAACCTTTGACATTGGAATTATGAGCATCCATGATTCATAATTGTGATTCTCATACCAGAATCATACGATACCTTGGATATGTAAATCATATGCAACCTTTGACATTGGAATTATGAGTATCCATGATTCACAATTGTGATTCTCATACCAGAATCATACGATACCTTGGATATGTAAATCATATGCAACCTTTGACATTGGAATTATGAGCATCCATGATTCATAATTGTGATTCTCATACCAGAATCATATGATACTTTGGATATGTAAATCATATGAGCTTTTTTTGAATGTAATGGTCTGTCATTTCTGTTTCTAATGGACTTACAGAATCTTCCTCCATTTCTTCCTCAGATTCGTCTTCCTCCTCTCTCTCTCCATCTTCCTTCTCCGATTCTTCTTCACTTTCTACCTCCTCTCCTTCTACAACCTTGTCAAACGCTTTCTGGGGGAAGTTGTAAATATCCTTGTACTGAAATACACAGAAATGTATATACTTAAACAATGTTTTGAAAAGAAAATTAATATTACATAAAATATATATGTAAAGTAGATACTTAGGGTGCTGGCCAATTATGCCAGATGTCAAAGATTCGATTCCAAGCTTGATTCGATGATCACATAAAACCTAGAAGTTGTATTGCCATGGAAACTGACCCAAGAGTGATGCTCAAAAGCTCTGCGTTTATTTCACAATCTAGCTCAATTATATTAGACTAAATTAATTGCATGTTGTTGTTTCTTTCATTGATTTATTCGAGATTACAAATGGATAGACAGATGGTAAACACAGGTTGTTCGGAATAGATCACCTAGAGCTTTGCTCAGGTAAGCTGAAAAACATAATCTTTAAATAATTGTAAAACATAAATCCCAGTTGTAATGGAAAAGCGTTTGAAGATGCAGAAATAATTATTTTTTAGGGGGTTATAGTTTCTCGTGGCATTTGTCATGACAAGACTCGCTACTACCCCTACTCACCGTTCCTTGTTTGAGTCTCTCAAGCAACTCTTTCTCAATAGCGGTATCCAGTTGAGCGGCAATAAGAGCCTTCTCTTCCCGCCGCCGTTCCCGTCGTTCGACTTTCTTACTCAGAGGTACCAGCTTTTTCCTGAATTAATAATAATAAAAATCTAAGTTTAAACTGGTATTGACATATGGCAAGTGTAACATTAGTTGATGCTTCAAACTATCAAGAAGTGCTTACTTGTTTAGTTTTTATTTACCCTTGCACTTTGAACAGGTAAATTAGGCAAACAACAAAAGATGCTGCAAAGAAAAAAGATTTAGAGAAAAGATAGGTCATGAATAAAAGCTATAAACAAGAGGTCAATAGCTTTGATGTGCTCTTCTGACAGAATGTTTTTGATTAGCAGACAGAAATAAGCAAAGAATTAGTGTTAATTGTTTCATTAAGTGACCTTTAAAGGCATTGCTGTCTTTTGATACATAACCAAGACATTTCTACATTTATTTACTAAGGTTTTAACCTTATAGCGACTGATACCAAAGAAATTCCAGGGCTCATTTTAATACTCTGGTAATTATTTTACATGTGAAATTTAATTGGAATATCTTACAGGTAATTAAAATCATTTGGCAGAAACCACATTTTCTTCTTAGTTACCAGCAACAATAGCACTGAATTAATGATCTTAAAAGCTAAATTGACTTCTCTGAACTTCTTTTATATACATGCAAACAACTTACCTGAAATTGCACCAAGCTATAATAGTGATTTAGCTGGATTAATTTCCTTTTTACTATGTGCATCAAAGACTACCCTATTTACTTTTAATATCATGATGGTTTAGATCCAGTCATCTCCAGATCAATTGTCCTTGGAAGACTCCAAACTAGTAATCTCCAGAAGACTTAGACCAGGCATCACTGGAAGACTCAGACCATTCATCCCTGGAAGACTTGGACCAGTCATCCCAGGAGGACTTAGACCAATCATCCTGGAAAGGCTTAGACCAGTCATCACTGAAGGACTTAGACCAGCCATCCCTGAAAGACTCAGACCAGTCATCCCAGGAAGACTTAAACCAGTCATCCCTGGAAAACTTTGACTAGTCATCCCAGGAAGACTGAGACCAGTCATCCCTGGAAGACTTAGACCAATCATCCCAGGAATACTGAGACCTTTCATCACCGGAAGACTTAGACCAGTCATCCCTGGAAGACTAAGACCAGTCATCCCTGGAAGACTTAGACCAGTCATCCTTGGAAGACTTAGACCAGTTATCCCTGGAAGACTTAGACCAGTCATCCCTGGAAGACTTACACCAGTCATCCCAGGAAGATTTAGACCAGTCATCCCTTGAAGACTTAAATCAGTCATCCCTGGAAGACTTCGATCAGCCATCCCTGAAAGACTTAGACCAGTCATCCCTGGAAGACTCCCATGAACATAGAAAACAAAAACCAGATTAACTTACTGTCTTTTCAGTGTGAGTCTCCTAATTCTGATCAAATATTGCGTAATCTTTGTAAACCTCTGCTTGCATTTGTGACGTAAATATCTGAAAGAGAACATACTTTAGTTGAATTATGCTGTGTTGTAATGGATAGTGTGTTGAACTTTCAAGCTAGAAGTCACAAGTTCAATTCCACACTTGGCCCGACATCAAATACTGGTCACATTATCTTTTCTTCTTTTTTTTTAATTGAATGGGTTTAACGCCATTTTCAACACATTTCAGGTTATATATGGCATATCCAATTTTACTGGTGAAGGAAGACCTCAGACTGACTCAGATTAAGTAGAACCACCACCCTTCCACAAGTAACTGGAAACTTTCTCACATAAAGTTTTTGGAGTGAGCACAACTGGAACCTTCAACCTTAGCGATGAGAGGTAAGTGATCTCGAGACAACATGATAGAGCACTTGACCATGGAGGACCCTGATTACATTCATCATTAACATAATAAAGGAAGTAAGAAACAGTGGAAACTGTTATCCAAGACGACACATGTATACAATTATTATGATTACATTATTGGAAAGTGTAGTAACAACAGGATATTGAAGATAGGAGAGTTTTCATTAAGTTAGTATGGAAGGTTTCCAGTGTTGTTTATATACACACATGTATATGTAGTAAAAACAGGATACTGAAGACAGGAGGGTTGTTCATTAAGTTAGTATGGAAGGTTTCCAGTGTTGATTATATACACATGTATATGTAGTAAAAACAGGATATTGAAGACAGGAGGGTTTTCATTAAGTAAGTATGGAAGGTTTCCAGTGTTGTTTATATATACATGTATATGTAGTAATAACAAGATAATGAAGACAGGAGGGTTTTTCATTAAGTAAGTATGGAAGGTTCCCAGTGTTGTTTGTATATACACATGTATATGTAGTAAAAACAAGATAATGAAGACAGGAGGGTTGTTCATTAAGTAAGTATGGAAGGTTCCCAGTGTTGTTTGTATATACACATGTATATGTAGTAATAACAAGATAATGAAGACAGGAGGGTTGTTCATTAAGTAAGTATGGAAGGTTCCCAGTGTTGTTTGTATATACACATGTATATGTAGTAATAACAAGATAATGAAGACAGGAGGGTTGTTCATTAAGTAAGTATGGAAGGTTCCCAGTGTTGTTTGTATATACATGTATATGCAGTAATAACAAGATAATGAAGACAGGAGGGTTGTTCATTAAGTTAGTATGGAAGGTTCCCAGGGTTGTTTATATATACACATGTATATGTAGTAATAACAAGATAATGAAGACAGGAGGGTTGTTCATTAAGTTTGTATGGAAGGTTTCCAGTGTTGTTTATATATACACATGTATATGTAGTAAAAACAAGATAATGAAGACAGGAGGGTTGTTCATTAACTTTGTATGGAAGGTTTCCAGTGTTGTTTGTATATACACATGTATATGTAGTAATTACAAGATAATGCAGACAGGAGGGTTGTTCATTAAGTTAGTATGGAAGGTGTCCAGTGTTGTTTATATATACATGTATATGTAGTAATAACAAGATAATGAAGACAGGAGGGTTGTTCATTAAGTTTGTATGGAAGGTTTCCAGTGTTGTTTATATATACATGTATATGTAGTAATAACAATATAATGAAGACAGAAGGGTTGTTCATTAACTTAGTATGGAAGGTTTCCAGTGTTGTTTGTATATACATGTATTTGTAGTAATAACAAGATAATGAAGACAGGAGGATTGTTCATTAAGTTAGTATGGAAAGTTTTCAGTATTGTTTATATATCAGGCTTCTCCACAGGCCATTTAACCACAGGGACACCCCTTACACAGCGCTTGAAAATGTGTTGAAGGTGTTTACGGGCTCTTACCTCAGCGCTTGCATTTCTTCCTGTGGAGAACTCTGTATATACATGTATATGTAGTAATAATTTGTTGTTATTGTTTATTTTGATGTCATGTTCTACACATTTCAGGTTATATATGGCATATCCAGTTTTACTGGTGGAGGAAGACCTCAGACTGAGTAGAACCACAGTCCTTCCACAAATAACTGGAAATTATCTCACAAAGTTTTTAGAGCAAGCGGGACTCGAACCTACGACATTAGCGGTGAGAGGTAAGTGATCTTGAGACGGCGCCTTAGACCACTCGGCCAGGGAGGACCCTATGTAGTCATAACAGGATAATGAAGACAGGCAGTTAATTAAGTTAGTATGGAAGGTTTCCAGTTTTGTTTATTTATACATGTATATGTAATAATAACTGTAAACAAGATAATGATTTGGCTAGTGTGTAAGTTTCTTTGCAACAGTAGTTAGGTGGGTTGTTTACTTAGTTTCCAGTGATGTTTTAATATATATACATGTATGTAGAAACAGTAGGATAATGAAGTAAGGAGGATCATTAATTAAGTTTGTAAAATCTTCTATATGGTTTCCTATCCAAAATAAACAAGAGGCCAGCATGGTTCTAAATCAATCACCTGAGGCACAGGAGACGAAGCTAAATGCAAAAGGGCCATAACTCAAAGATCAATTACTAGATTTGACCAGTTCAACCACTTGTCCAGGATATTATGATTATATAACTGCTATATAAGTTTGATGAAGACTTCAGTGAAAAATGCAGGTGCAAGTTGGACAGAGGGATGATGGACACAAAGTGATCAGAATAGATTACCATGCTCAGGTGAGCTAAAAAACTATTATAGTTCCGGTACATGCAGTTCCATTTCCTATTTTACATCTTTTTCTGAATACTCAAACCATTAACTGTCTATCATTATATACATTATTATTTAAAGGGATGGGGGACAATTCCAGTATCTGTTACAAATGGTATTATTAAAATTCACTGACACACAGCCAAACAATGTAAACCAGGATCCACCTGCCTGTAATACTTGCAAACTGATCTGAGTCTACATCATGACTGTGTAAATGGTATCAATGATTGGAACAGCAATTGTAAAGTTGAACTAAATGTCAATTGATACAACTAAATAAGTAACAAAATAATTATCATTCAGCTTTCTGTCTATAAGCCTCTAATGAGTTGTTTTACTTACTTTGGCCAGTAAAGTAAGTTTTCATCTATTTGTTTGAGAGCTTTGTCATAACTTCTCGATAGTTTCACCTTTTCCCAGAGTCGTCGTGGAAATGCTGCCCTCTCTATTACTTTCATATACAAGAAACACACACCTGAAATAAAACAGATATCCAAAATATCCTTCTAATTAACACATTAAGCACGAGTTTCAAATGAAAATAGAAGCAAAAAGGTACATGTATGCAGGTTGGTTATTTCAGTTTTGTTTCATTGAAAAATGCAAGAATGACTCTGAATAGAGCAGTTGTCCTACAACAAGTAACCAGCAAACACTTTCACATAAAGTTTTTGGAGAGAGCTTGAATCGAACATACAACCTTAGAAGTGAGAGGTAAGCTGATCTTGAGACGGCGCCTTAGACCACTCCGCCACGGAGGACCCCTTCAATCATGAACAGCATTTCAACTCTTGTCTCAAACCAAGGACTCATATAGAAGGAATAGGAAACTTACATTTCCTGACTAAATATTGTTAAGAGAGCACTTGAAGGATTAATTATTTGGCAAATTAATCATTCAGATTTCACAGACAATTGACTTCTGATAAATGAAATGTAAGCTGTATGTAGCCCATGATGTTTTATAATGTTTTGATCATGCAAAATGATCTTGAATAAAAATATGAAGTTTGAAGTAAAATTCTGTCAGTTGCTGTATATACATTTTGTAATCATAACTTCTTCATCAATTTAAAACACAATTTGCTAGGAATAATCTTGTTTTGTAGAGAAATTCATTGTACAAAGAAACAATTTAGATTTGTATTCCCGAGATGAATAAAACTTAAGATAACAGATAACAAGATATCGTGAGAAATTGTATGATTGAATATGAAAGCATTTACAAAAGTAAGTTGCCTTTCCTTGTCTTATAATATTGTTCAACTTTAACAATTGTCATACTGTGACTATGGTCATTAAGACTGATGATAGGTGAATAATGAACTGTACCATTTTCCTCACGTATTGTTGCATACTGACTATTTGCTAGAGGACACGAAGATCTGTTACAGAGACCTGTCAAGCTAAACTCATTTCTACAAAACTTCTGGGTTTTTGATCTGGAAAAAAAATCAGTAAACAATGTTATTTTGGAATAGGAACAATATAGCATAATTTCTAAAATGGTCTTATGGTACATCTTTAAACGCAGTATTGTATGTATTATATTTGATCTTCAATCAGGCTCCTGTTTGACTAAGATTTTCTTAAGTTTCATTTAAACACTTAAAATGTTAACTTAATTTTGACAGTTTACCTTCATAATATTTAATCAATGTTGATAAAACTAAATGCACTTTTTCAGAAATCTATCTTAAATCAGGATCACCTAGATGCTTTTCTTTTATTTAAATTTTTAAAAAAATATATATATACTTAAACATGTTGGTGAAACAGCAGCCTGTAGGATTTCCGTATTTATCTGAATATGTTTAGTCTTGGTTCTACTCAAGAAGATACAAGTGTGAATTGTTCAAGACATTTGTTTGGTTGCCCTGTTTTAAACATTACAGTAATTTAATGAAGGTTGGCATACCTCATCATTCTTAAGATATTAAGTGGTTAAACAGTATCAGACAAACCATATTTCTCCAGGTCACTGACTACACCCCCCTTATTTGGAGATGGGAGAATCAAGACCATATAATGAAGTTCAAAACTTAAACTTCACAGTGATTGTGATTGGATAAACATTTAAACTCGCAACCTCTGGACTGATAGCCAGACAAAGTAACTCCATACAGTAGTGTGGATAACGTTGGACAGACAGATGAACACCATTTCAAAAGTGGGGTATATTTAAGTAAGAGCTCATTTTCATGTACATAGTTACATAGATATGTCAAAATTTGAAATTGTATTTTATTTCAGTTATCAAGATATCAATGTAATAAATATTAGTTTTACCTTGTCTTGAATGAACAAAATGACCCATTTATGATGCTCCAGATCACCTGTAAAATTGAGGATAAAAAGGGTGAAGGAATAAAGCAAAATTGAAGGATGCATGTGCCAAAGAATTATATAGAGTTTAGAAAGATTTAATGATTTAACTGTCCTGAAGTATTATATACAGTAACTTCATTAGGAATGATATTGAGTGATTAAATACAGTAACTTCACAATGCAATTATATCAAGGGATTAAATACAGTATCTTCACAATGCTATTGTGGTTGACAAAACAAACTGTCAAGTTGGCATGTGAACAAGGACTTATATATAGAATGATAGGAAACTTAATAATTTGGCAAATGAATAATTCAAATTTCACAGGCAACTGATTTCTTTTACATAAAATGTTAGGTGTATGTAATCTTAGATGTTTTATATGGTTTTAAACTCACAAAATGATCTTGACTGTAACATTTCAAGTACTTTCCTTGATTTTTTCATCTCAGTATATAAATTTTGTAATCAAGTATTTCAACAATTTTTAAACATAATTTGATGGGAATAGTCTTGTTTTGTAGAGAATTTTAATTAATATTCCTGAGATTTATAAATGGAAGTTAAGATATTTGAAAATGAGTTTTAGTGTGAATACGCCAGTGTTTGTAACATCTCAATTAGTTGCTTTTCCTTCGCCTTATAAGTTCTTGATGTAAATTAAAAAAATATTTGGAAAATTGTGTAGTGGACAGTGTATTGGCTACTCATGCCATGAGTTAGATTTCAATTCCAGACCCAACCTGATGGCCTCTCAAAAACAACACCCGGCAAAGTGACCCCGATAGCGATTCACAAAAACTTTTAGCTAAAATATTAAGAAATAAATACAAACAAAAGCAACTACTACTTTTCAAGAATGATTCTTCTCATTCTCCTATCATATAAGTAAATCTAAAAAAAAATACTGTGGATGTGAAACTATTTTTTCGCGAAAACACATGACTTTTTAAAGCCATACAAAATTGAGGTCATGAAATTTAAAACAAAACTATTTAATTAAACTAAAACCTTGTCTTACATCATCGTTCTGCATTTTGAAACTTGTTTCTATCAGCAATGATAGTTTAATGTAATGTTAATGGAGTGTTTACAAAAATAAATATCCACACGTGAGGAAGTATAATAAAATTTACACATTTATAATAAAACGAATTATCATTCAAAATATATTTCTAAATATATCGAAGATGCGATGTTCAGTAGAAACAAACCAATACTTTTAAAATATATTCTGATATTTACATGACCAATGATAAAATCACATTTATTTTATTTTTCGTTTAAATATAAATTTTAACTTTATATAAAACAAAAAGTACAAGGATAAAATAAACAAGGAAGTTGATTTGTTTAACGTCAAGGCTTTCGAACTATTCTAGAAGGAGAAAAAAACTTGTGATAATAAAAAAATGCCAAAGAATAATCCCCAGCCATTGCCAGAATATTCATCGTTGATAAGATGGACGGTACAAGACGTGATAAACTGGTTAACCCAGGTGACAACTTGCTGAATCTTCTACTTTCATTTTGAAATTATTTTGTCGGCATGTTCTCCTTTGCGTCGGTCAAAAATTACAATTATTATTCGTGTAGTCACTGGGACTGATTTTAGCCAGAAACAAAACTTGTGTCTGTTTATAAACTGTGTGATATTATAGAGTGCATAGTACTGTGGGCCAATGGAAGGTTATCAGTCGGTTTAAATTGGCTTGCACAAAAAAACAACAACAAAAAAAACCCAGAAGAAACTTGTGATGGGTATCTATCTGTATCCAAGGCTATTGTTTGCCCATATTTGGTGCCATTATTCTGCCCCACTCCCAGTGGCAAAGAGTATCATTTTTTACCAATGAAAGTAACAAAATTCCCAATTTAAAAATGCAAAGAAACCGAAAGAAATTATTTTAATAACATCACATTTTTATACATTTAATAAATAAGCCACCTAATTCTTTTAGCAAGGTATGATTTTCAGAGGATGCACCATGCATAACCTCTGACATGATGCCTACATGATTGATTGAAAACCATCTACTGTGCAAAAGTACTGAGTAGTTGATGGGAGATAACTCCAAAGAGGAATACTCAGTTACTTCGGAAAAAAGTAAAATTTAATGGCACTATTATTAACCTTGTATCTGCTATATTGGGCTTGATTGAATAAAAGGTTTTGTTCCTTTTTTTGGAGACTTGACATGTGTGTATTATATAAAATATAGAGGTTGAGACTAGCTTTGGTCCTATGGGATTGTAAAGTTGATCATTGAAGTTCTTCAACTTTAGTTATGTCAGCATCTGAAAGCTCATCTGGCCGAAATTCTCTGGACTTTTTCCTATTTTGTTAATATCTGACTGGTGGTAGGGGTTCCATATCGGGGACATGTATTCTAACTTGGATCAGACCAGGCTGTTTGGGCAACCACCTTTGTTTGTCTTGGAGCTATGGCCAAATTACAATGAATGAAACCTAGGGTTTTAGTTGCTTTACTAGTAATATTTCGTATGTGAATGCCCAGTCAATAATGTTAGTTAAAGTGACCCTAGACTCTCTGATACTTGACCTTGAAATACATAATCACGTCGAAATAGTTGTCTGAGTTGATGTCTAGTCTAGTGATTTTCATTGTATTAAATTCCACTAGCAGTCTTGTTCCCAGAGGGTTAGTTTGTCAGTGATCATCTTGAAGTGTCTCACAATTCCCCTGGGTGGTAATATTTCTGTATAAAACAAATTTAGGGCTTTATTTTATTAAGTCTCCCAATAACCTAGATATAGTAAATTTGTATATATATGTATTAATTGCCAGGTTCTTAATTTTCCCTATCATCCCCTGAATAAATAAAACACATGCTTTCCAACCTTACCATGACCTTTTGTTTTCCTTACAGAACAGTTTAATAAACTCCATCAGGATATTTCGGGATGCAGGTGTAGATGGAAACAAATTACTGGTAAGTGTGAGAAATTCATGCCATTCTAGGTAACACCAGACAAGGGACAAGTTACAGATGAGGAAATATGCAGCCAGTTAAGGACTGTGGCATACCCCTCACAAATTTGGAATTTGCCCTTGAATTTCCATAGAGACAAGAGAATCATGACTGAATGTTTTTCAGCATAGTTGGATACCCATGCGTAATTCATTCTGATACTCTCCATTCATCACCCGTGGGATATAACACTAGCTTTGCATCATTTCTACCAAGCCACGATGCAACCATATGATTGGTTCCTTCATGATTTCATAAAAGGATGCTATTCAATCACAATGCTAGTTTCATGCAAATGTCGTTTTGATTATTGTTGTTAATGTTAGCTGTATTTTGTTCTGTTATGTTCAAATAAAATGACGAAGAGCTAGCGTAATTTCCCACGGATGGTGGATGGAGAGTATCGGAATTGACAACCGCGGGTATCTGATGTACAGTTTGTCTGGCACTTGAACCTGAGACCTTTTGGTGATAGGGCGATGCTTTACAAACTGAGTCAGTTGGACTGCGGGAATACTTTTCTCTGCTAAAAGGTTACATATACATTGACATTTAAAAAGAATCCAGGGGAAAGGTCAGCAAACCAGTGCAGTAAACTTTAATTTGGATCAATTAATTATATCTCTCCTTCCAAATTTAGTACCAAAATAATGCTATAATGGGCTGGTTGCAATATTAATTAAAAGTTATTTGGTCAAAGTTTAACAAAAATATTTGCTAGGAATTGCTTGTTGACATGAAATAAATGGATGAAAAATGATTACAACTGATTATTCAATTTTAATTTTTCTATCATAAACACAATAGTTTTTCACCATTTGAAGATGTGTCTATAACTGTTTAACGATGATTAGCTGTACCACCATTAAATTACTGAAATACTTTTTAATAAAGGTGAAAAACGCTTACAAAGCAAAGCAAAAGAATCAAGGACCTTATGTATGAGATAGTTTCAGCTACTTCTAATAATTTGACTATTGTAGTTGCAAAATTTTTTTTTTTTCAGAACATCACAAGTACAGATTTACGGCAAATAAGATGCCCTAACAAGGAACAAAGGTAAATTTAATTTCACTCTATAATACCAGTACTTGGGTTCCAGGAAATCATCAAAACAACAAATAATTGTACATATAACTCATATAACTGGTAATAGGGTCTGGCCACTGGTTCACTCGACATTAAGATATTCCTGTTAACTTTTATCAATTGAAAATCTTAGATGCTTTGCTACAGTTTATGTTTATAAACTCTTAACTTAAAAAGGGTAAAGGTGTACTAAAAGCCACTTTTTAAGGAATAAAGTTATACAAAAAGATAAAAATTTAAAATATTTGTATCTGTTTATTTGTTTTCAGTGAGATAATGAAATTTGTTAACGCGGTCCAGATTCCACTGAAAAGGTAAGTCACTTTGTGTCATGTCTACCCTGGTTCCTTGTATGTCCCTTGCCTACCTATGTGTCTGTTTGACTGTCTGTCTGGCCTCCCTGTCTGCCGATGTATGGCTTGCCTACCTATGTGTCTGTTTGTCTGTTTGATTGCCTGTCTGCCTTTCCATGTATGTCTTGCCTACCTATGTGTCTGTTTGACTATCTGTCTGCCTATCTGCCTGTCGATATGTGTCTTGCCTGCCTGTGTGTCTGTTTTACTGCCTGTCTGCCTACCCGTCTGTCCGTGTATGTCTTGCCTACCTATGTGTCTGTTTGACTGCCTGTCTGCCTACCTGCCTGTCAATGTATGTCTTGCCTACCTATGTGTCTGTTTTGGCTGCCTGTCTGCCTACCTGCTTGTCCATGTATGTCTTGCCTACCTGTGTGTCTGTTTGACTGCCTGTCTGCCTACCTGCTTGTCCATGTATGTCTTGCCTACCTATGTGTCTATTTGACTGCCAGTCAGCCTACCTGCCTGTCCATGTTTGTCTTGCCTACCTATGTTTCTGTTTGACTGCCTGTCTGCCTACCTGCCTGTCCATGTATGTCTTGCCTACATATGTGTCTGTTTGACTGCCAGTTGGACTACCTATCTGTCCATGTATGTCTTGCATACCTATGTGTATGTTTGACTGCATCCCTTCCTGTCCATGTATGTCTTATCTACATATGTGTGTGTTTGACTGCCAGTCTGCCTACTTGCCTGTCCATGTATGTCTTGCCTACCTATATAAGTGTTTGACTGCCTGTCTGTCTACCTACCTCTCAATGTATGTCTTGCCTACCTCTGTGTCTGTTTGACTGTCTGTCTTCCAACCTGCCTGTCTATATATGTCTTGCCTACCTTTGTGTCTGCTTGACTGCCTGTCTGCCTACCTGCCTGTCCATGTATGCCTTGCCTACATATGTGTCTGTTTGACTGTCTGTCTTCCTACCTGCCTGTCTATATACGTCTTGCCTACCTATGTGTCTGTTTGACTGCCTGTCTTCTTACCTGCCTGTCCATGTATGTCTTGCCTACCTTTGTGTCTGTTTGACTGTCTGTCTGCATACCTGTCTGTACACGTATGTCTTGCCTACCTATGTGTCTGTTTGACTGTCTGTCTTGCTACCTGCATGTCGATGTCTGTCTTGCCTACCCAAGGGTTTGTTTGACTGTCTGTCTTTCTACCTTGATTCCATGTAGGTCTTGCCTAACTGTGTCTGTTTGACTATGTGTTTATGTTATTCTTCATCCTCCCATCCATCAACAATTGCTTGAAGCCATCTCCTCTAAAACTTCTTGGTAAATTCTTGTATGAAGCTTCCTTGCACAAAGTTCACATATAATATTACATACTGATATGACCTGATTCAAAATATGGCTGCCATAATTAAATGAATAATGGCAATATTCTTAAGACAGCCACACCTCTGAAGCTGTTGAACCAGGTTTAATGAATTTTATATTTATGATCATCCGTCCATGGTCTTCCATGTTAACACAAGCACTGGCTCTTTACACTTTACTTCATATAGACACCTTTTGACACCTCTAATATAGACGCATTTGGACACCTAATATAGAAGACTTTTGAATTATTTGGTGAATTATGTTTAAATTAACTGACAGAGTGGAAAACAATGCAGGAAGTATTCAGATTGCTCGTTACAAGCAATCTGAACTCTTCCTGCACTGTTTTTATAGGCCTTCTGTGATTGATGCGGGAAAACGCGTATATGGAATAAAGGGTTAAGTAAAATATGGACACACACCTGACTGTTATATAATGTACTCCCTAAAGTAATGGAATGTACTCCCTAAAGTAATGGATTCGTTGTAACCATGTATTGAGAATAGACTTATTCTGGACTTGGTGTCACATTGGGGTAGGCCCATAATAAGATAATTTCTACAGTTATTGTTTTGACACGGTCGGCTTTGACAATATAATTTATTTTCCACACAAGCAACTTTCAGTAGACAATGTGTCCCATCCTATTTGTATATGTATAAAGTTTTTACGTGGAAAAACTTCGTCAGATTATTTTCTGGATATAATCAATGTTGTTAATTTTTACATCCCCTATTATGAAATCCTTAATTCTGAATCCACATCACCGCCAAAGGAAGTCCTCTAGTAGATATTTATCGTTTTTACAATTTTCTAATAAATTGGTGATATCTAGTATACCATATGCATACTGGCTTGAGGCCTGCCATACTGTTGTTTTGTTGACATGCCCTGGGCACAACGTCCTCTTGTTATCTGCAGTATGATAATGGAAGTTTTGTGATGTGTAAATAGGACCTGAATAAACATAAGATACATAAGGTGTGAATGGGGGATAGATGTTAATTTATAATCTTGCTGATATATGCATACTCAGATGTAAAAGTGTAACAGTGTTTTGATCAATCTCGAGTATAGGCCATACCAGAGACTTAAAAGAAATGGTATTGGGTGCTTCTTCGCTTTGCAATCAGCATTTAGAAAATGGTTCTAATGTGACTGGGTGTAGGATCTTAAAATTTGTCTGCAGCATCGGATTACTGGTTCAAGCAGCCATCATGGTGGCATGAAAAATTGTTGATAGTGATGTTAAATACCACACAATGGAATACATTACTGTCAAATCCTGTTCTTGTCAGACTTTCGATGTTTTTATCAATTTGATATAGGGAACTGAAAGGGTTAAAATTTTTACAAATAGAGAAGGTTCTGACCTTGACTTGAACACAAATAACAGCTTTTAACTATATCCCTGATACCAATGCACCCAATCAAAATCTGCCCCTGATGTTGATGATAAACACATTTTAATTAACAGTTTAAATTTGGTGACATTGAGTTTATTTAATTGTAGGACAAATTTTTAACCATTTTCAGTGTTTGTGGTTTTGTTTGTGTGAACTTATTTCGTTTGGAATATTCATTGGATTTATGTCAGAGTCATTTATGATTATTGTTTTTGTTAATATGCACACAATGGGAATATAAAACAAAGATGTTTCAGTGAATGCATCAGATTGGTGTTTTGATCAATTTATTTTGATTTGTTTTAGTTTATGTGTATATTCTTTATTTCGCTTTAACACCATTTTCAAGACATTACAGGTTTTATAATTATATCGATCTATTTTATTGGTAAAGGAAGAACTCCAGGTGCAAAATGGTTGCTGAAAGTAAAGAATAGATCTTTCAATTTTTCTGATTTTGAAATGTTTTGTTGATTTGCAAACTTTGCGATTTGGCATTTTGTGTTTGAAAAATATAGAATTTCGGGGGAAAAAACAAACTGTTTGTAAACATGGAGTGCATGTTAGCGGGCAAAACATGAAGTGGTCCCAAAGTAACCATATTGGTATAACATACAACATTTGTTGCAGAAAAAATTGTTTGCTGTGCTTCTACCTACTCACTCAAAATTGCAGCTGCCTAAACTTTTTTATTGCCTTTTTAAGACGTTTAAAAATTTTGTTCATGATTTCTATCCATTTTTCTTTTAAATGACTATGCAAAATCAAAATCTGACTAAAAAAAAAAAATACTACCTACCTACCCACATGAAAAATACAGAGTTTGAGCACAGTAAACAAACATTTTTTTAAGGATGGCCCAAGGGATGGTGGGAACTGGACATCTCATATATATACACATGTTTACAGATAACATTGTAGCTCCCATATCATCCCGAAATACTGAACCCCAGTTTTCTTTCATGAAGAAAATTTCACATATGAAATTATACATTGTTATCACAAAAATTAAGTATGTTTGATAACAATCAGCATTTCATTTCAAATTTTGACCTGGTGGTAGAGCACCAGCCCTATGATTGGAGGGTTGCGAGTTAGATTCTCTGCCATGACTTGTGTGGTGTTCTCAAGCAAGACAGTTTTCCACATATACTTAGTACTGGTTCTACCCAGGAAGAATTCGAGCGTGATTTGTTGTAAGTTGTAATAACTTGTTTCAAGTTGTTTCTCAATCAAAGTAAAACCATTTAAAGTTTAAACCGAACTCCACCCAGGTCAATGTACAAATACAATTTATTCTAAATTTGTGACTGCTGCCTAAACATGAATCTGAGTGGGACCTTGTCCTCAAGTAATCAGTAAATTTTCATGAAGAAAAGTGTTTAGACGGGTCTGGGCTCAAACTGACAAGTGCAACGGTAAGTGATATTGAGAGGACACTTTAGACCACTTGGCCATGGAGGATCCCACTGTAAAACAAATGGTTTGGTTTGGTTAATATATCAGTTTTGATAAATTATCCAGAACTGCAGTGGTGGCCTACTGGTAGAGCACCCAGCTGCCACGCATGCTTAAGGTTGTAGGTTTGATCCCAAGCCGGTCATACTGAAGGCTTGCAAAATGATACTTGAATTATTTTAGCATGGCACTCAGCATACTTAGAAGATAGTTCTAGGTCTGGTCAGGTCAATGTAAAGTACAGTTAAACATGTGTTAGCAGTCACCTCTATTAAGCAGTCACCTGTTTTAAGCAACCATATTTTTTATTTCCCATTTATATGATTTCAGAGTAAAATTAACCTTTATTAATCAACAACCTGTCTTAAAAGGCCACTTTTACTCATGCCCTTGACTGGCTGCTTAAGACAGATTTTACTGTACATGTACAATGTGACTACCGGTAGGTTGGGTATCATACCATGTGTCTGTGGCTTGATACTCCAGTGTTGCAGCACTTAAAACTCATCCTCAAGCAGACACCATCACAATATGACTGAAAAATTGTCGAATGTCACTCTAAACACCATGCAGAACTCAGTGCAATACAATGCATGTGTTTGTGTAACTGGGTACTAGGAAGTCAGGATTGGTATACTAAAGCAGGAAAATCTAGAAACTGAAAGCTGCCTTTTTTGTTTCCTTAATGAGTTAACAGTAGTATGATGTTGTAGATGTGTAGATTTGTTACAAGTGTGTTTGTTAATGGGACACAGTAATGTTGAAATGGAATTTACTACTAATAAGGTATAACCATACAACAACAATAATGATAATAATAATGGTTATAATAGTAATTATAATAATAATGGTTATAAAAGTTATAATAATAATAATGGTTATAAAAGTAATAATAATAATAATAATAATGATAATAATAATAATAATAATGGTTATAATAGTAATAAAAATAATAATAATAATAATGATTATAATAGTAATAATAATAATGGTTATAATAATAATAATAATAATGGTTATAATAGTAATAATAATAATAATAATAATGGTTATAAAAGTTATAATAATAATAATGGTTATAAAAGTAATAATAATAATAATAATAATGATGATAATAATAATAATGGTTATAATAGTAATAAAAATAATAATATTAATAATGGTTATAATAGTAATAATAATAATGGTTATAATAGTAATAATAATAATAATAATGGTTATTATAGTAATAATAATAATAATGGTTATAATAGTAATAATAATAATAATGGTTATAATAGTAATAATAATAATAATGGTTATTATAGTAATAATAATAATAATGGTTATAATAGTAATAATAATAATAATGGTTATAATAGTAATAATAATAATAATAATGGTTATTATAGTAATAATAATAATAATGGTTATAATAGTAATAATAATAATGGTTATAATAGTAATAATAATAATAATAATGGTTATTATAGTAGTAATAATAATAATATATGTAGTTATAAAAGTAAAAATAATACAGTTGATACTCGTTTATTTCTAAATTCAGGTTATCTCAAATTTGAAGTTCGGTTCCATTTTTTCCCCTTCTATTTCTATATTAATTAACTCCTGATATATCAAATTCCAGTAATTCGAATTGTTCACAGTTTCAAATCTTGATCTTCAGTCCCTCCATCTTAAAATTTATATATTTCTCACTCATTATTTCAAATTTTTATCACCGCATGAAGATGAAAGGTAAACCGCCGAAGGTGATAATTGCTGATCCAATACCTGTAATTTATTGCTTCATGTGTCTGTCCTGGCAGGTAAGTTAATTGTGTCGTCGAATTGTTATGATACAAATACAAGCGAGACACATGCTAATTAGGCAAATAACGCTGCTTCTTGTTTGTGTGACAAAGTTTTAGAAGACATTTGCTCTATTTTTTTGGTCTTTTTTTTTATTTGTAAACTTGATGAAACCATTGCTTGTATATAACCTGTGTTTATCTTCCTGTTGCATATTCTATTTATTTGATACTCATGAAAATAAAAAGTATAAAAACATTTTATTTGTCTTTTATAGCACACTTAAAAAATAGCAATGTTCATGCACTGAGCAAATAGACAATTAGCCAAGACACGGAAAACAACTCACAACATATGCATGTAAGCAGTTAAATTTGCCACGATTTAAGATATTTCCACAGTACACATCAATATAAACAAAGTTTATATTATGTGTAAATATAACAATAACATATTATTTTGAGTATAAAACAACAAATATAGGTATTTACATGTACACATATTCTCAGCGATTTATGAAGTGGGTGGGGTAACGGTAAAAAGTTGCACAAAAGTAGACTCCTGATAAATCGAAATCCAGATATTTATTTTTATTTTACAGTCCCACAGAATTTGAAATAAAGAGTTTCAACTGTAAAAAAATAATAATAATAATTATAATAATAAAATACTAATAATAAAAATAATAATAGTAATAATAATAACAATTATAATTAAATAATAATAATAAAAGTAATAGTGATAATGATAATAATAATAATAATAATAATAATAATAATAATAAAATTATAATAAAAGAGATAATGATATAATAATAATAATAATGATAATAATAAAAATGATAATAATAATAATAATTATAATAAAATAATAATAATGATTAAAAAAAAAATGTACATTATAACAGTTGATAACACCAGTGGATTTTATTCGTAAAATTTGGTTTGAAAAAAAAATAATAAAGAAGTAAAATTTTTAGCTGAACCATGAAGTGAATTCCATATGTTTTCACCAGAGTATGTAAATAAGATATAATACAAGATTAGGCATCGGAAAATACAGTTAACTTTGGTCACCTGACCGTGAATTAATGCCATGTAAGTCACTTCATAAACAGAACTTGTTCTGAAGATGAGCTGGTGCCATTGATTGGCCAGAGATTTAAAAATAATATATACAAGAGTCTATCGTACACGGGGACATTAATCTTCACATATTACTGCTGTTTTGAGTTTCATATTTAGGTGATCATGAACAGCTCCAAGGGGACACACGGCAATGTTGAAATTGAATCTTTAAAGGAACACACAGCAATGTTGAAATTGAATCTTTAAAGACATGCAGCAATTTTGAAATTGAATCTTTAAAGACATGCAGCAATGTTGAAATTGAATCTTTAAAGGGACACACAGCAATGTTGAAATTGAATCTTTAAAGGCACGCAGCAATGTTGAAATTGAATCTTTGAAGGGACACACCAATTTTGAAATCAAATTTTTAAAAGGACACACTCCAATTTTGAAATTAAATCTTTAAGGGGACACACAGCAATGTTGAAATTGAATCTTTAAAGGGACACACAGCAATGGTGAAATCAAATCTTTAAAAGGACACACTCCAATTTTGAAATTGAATCTTTAAGGGGACACACAGCAATGTTGAAATTGAATCTTTAAAGGGACACACAGCAATGGTGAAATCAAATCTTTAAAGGAACACACACCAATTTTGAAATTGAATCTTTAAAGGGACTCCCATCAATTTTGAAATTGAATCTTTAAAGGGACAAACACCAATGTTGAAATTGAATTTTACTCAAGTTCACGAACCAAATCAGTTTTTACAACATGATTGTATTACCATATAAATATGATCGTATTACCATATAAATATGATTGTATAACCAGATAAAGATGAATGTTTTACGATATAAAGATGAATGTTTTACCATATTAATATGATTGTATAACCATATAAATGTGATTGTATTACCATATAAAGATGATTGTATAACCATATAAAGATGAATGTATTACCATATCAATATGATTGTATTACCATATAAAGATGATTGTATTACCATATAAATATGATTGTATTACCATATAAAGATGAATGTATTACCATATAAATATAATTGTATTACCATATAAAGATGAATGTATTACCAAATAAATATGAATGTATTACCATATAAAGATGAATGTATTACCAAATAAATATGAATGTATTACCATATAAAGATGAATATATTGCCATATAAAGATATTACTTGTCAAGTATACTTAACACAAAAGTATGGGTAGATATGACATGAATGATAAACCAAACTTTTTTACTTGTTTTTCAATTTCATTCCAACAATTTTATCATTTCAAAACACAAACTTAACAAATTATTTGATTTTGTAACATAATTATATTAATCGATAAAAATGGTAGCAGATCTGGGATAAAAAATATACCATTAGGTAAACTAATGATCTGTTAGTCATTGATGACATAAAAAAAGTTGTTAAATACTCAAGCAAACAAATCTCATCTCTGCTGTAGCCATGTGAGAAAGATTGTTACCTATGAAACGATGACGTGTTTTCTTAGATCCATCCCGAGGTCTTCCTGCACCAATAGAACTGGTTATACCATAATTATATACCCCAATATATGTTGAAAATTACTATGAATTTCATTCAATTTAATGAGCATTTCCATCCTCATAAAGCTATTGTTTCAAGTAACATTTTTTTCTATATGTATATGTAACACAATATATGTTATGACACAAGGAATTTATAACAATTTATAACAATGACAAGCTTTTATGTACATTGATGTGATCATGTCTATGAAGTGATTTGTGAACTTTGAACATTAATTTTTTAACTTGACATAATTCTGGATTAGTCATGATGGAATTTGGAAAATTAGTGACAACGTTGAAATGCAAGCTAAGAAGGTAATTATGTGTTTTGCATATCTGAGTCTGACATGTATGGTTTAAGTAGCAGAATATTACATAAAATAATACCTTAGTTTACAGTGCAGGCGTGTATTAAATCCATGACATATTCTTGATATTATCTTTGTGTAATATTTCTGACTTTTCTTCACTTGATGATGCCGGTTTACTTCGACTCTCGTATGTCAATTGTTGAGTTATGCTCTAAAATCATAGGTTTTCTATTTAGCTTGGGTTGGAATTTTCTTTTTAATCTGTTTTTCATTAATAGATATTGAATCTGTAAACTGATCACCATCATATTAAAAAAGGTTTACATCACTGACATGCACTTTGTCATTTTTGTGCCGTTGAGGGTAAACAGACAATCGATTTACCTAACCACTCTTTCCTGCGATCCTGAAAGGTTGACCAGTACTTGAGCATACCCATTTTTTCAAGTACCTGATAATTTTCCCACTTGAATCAATGGTGAGGGACAAATGACAATGAGACGCAATGTCATATATCAATCATCACATAGACTGTGACCAGACGTGGGATTTTAACTCATGACTTGGATTGATGGTCAGACGCACTACCAACTGAGCTAAATGGGGGGGTTGCAGCATATATTGTCTTGTTTTGTCAATAACCAATGTGGTTCTGGGTAAGAATAGAATTTCTGCCGATCTCTGTAGAGGGGAAGGAATCCTCCAAATGTGTGTCATGTTCGTTTTGTCATTTTTTGTCATGTTTTTTTATTGTGGTTCAATAACCAACACATGTGTGGTTCCAGGGAGCCATAGTTATGAGTGATTGCAAGAATATGATTACTGTGGATCATGAATCATAAGAAGCGACAATTTGAGTAATATAATAGAATTTGCTGAAACTTTGCAGTTCTGTAGGTATCAAGGTTCAAGGTTCATTCTGCATATTCATTTGTGGATGTGATTTTTTCAAATCTGTACATTAATTGTTGTTTATTTGCATGTAGTGTGAACCTGGAATCTTCCTTCCTGTTGGATTCGAGTTACCTACAATGTGTTGGTATGCCGTAAAACCTCATTCATTCATTCATTCATTCATTCATTCATTCATTCATTGTGTTGTCAAACCTAATTAACATTACTAGGTATCAAGGTTCTAAGTTCATTCTGCATACTCATTTGTTGATATGATTTTTTAAATCTGTATGTTAATTGTTGCTTATATGCATGTAGAGTGAACCTGGAATCTTCCTTCCTGTTCTCCATTCATTCATTCATTCATTATGTTGCCAAACTGAATTACCGTAACATTACTATAGTCAGAAATATGTAAGGGAGGTAACTACATTTAAAATAATACATGGCAAAGTAAGAGTTGTCTTTCTTTTTATAAAAACTTTTATATCTCTTTCAGGCCAGGCCAGAACAGACCAATGTTTGCTTCTAACCAGTCCAATTTTATACCACAAGCTAATGATGGTAACTATATAAAACTGATTTAAACCATTATTTCCTATGTTTTATACTTTTTGATAAATTAAAGAGATTTTTCAGTGAATTATTTTTTAAAAACAGTTACATCGTACAAATATGTGCAGGCAAAGAATTAGATATAGAGAAGGAAAGGCAACTGATTGAAATTTTGTGAACGTTCGTGTATTCACGCAAAATCTCACAATATCTTGTTTTCAATTATCCTAACTTCCATTCATAACAGGAACAGAGATCAAAATTCTTAAATTGCAGAACGATATTGTCATCAGAACGATGCCATTCCCAGCAACATGTGTTTGAAATTGTTGAATTACTTTTGGTTACAAAATAATAAAATTTCTTAATACAAAAGTGGTTATAACAATCATTATAAACCTTAATTATATATATATGCAAATGCAGATTCTGTGTGTTTACAATGATTCTTTAAAATCAATTTTTTTTGTTTTAGCAATACTTTAATGAGTAAATAAACAATAGACATTCATTGTTTTAAAATTTAATTTGGGGTCCTCTGTTGCCAAGTGGTCTAAGGTGCCATCCCAAAATTATTAACCTCTCACTGCTAAGGTTGTAGGTTAGAGTCCAGATTGCCCCCAAATAATATGTATGACACTTTGCAAGTTACTTGCAGAAGGGCAATGGTTCTACTCAGATTCATTCCACCAATAAAACCGGATATTCCATCATTTATATAACCTGAAATGTGTTAAAAATGGTGTTAAACCCCATTAAAAATAGAGAGATTCACAATGAATTTTTTAAAATCAACTTTTCAGTTTTATCAATATTTAACAGATAAAAGATAGTTATTCATTGTTTTAAAAATTAATTTTTAATCAAAAATGCTTGAACATGTTGACCTTGAGTTAAGTGTCCATTATTCCTTCTGTAGATGAAGATTCAGAGGATGAGATGTGGTCTGATAATGAATTTGACAACAGTGATTTTGAAGACAATCAAGGTTAGTAGATACGACACTTTGTACTGCAGGATCTTTCTTACGGTTCAAGAAAAGCTTCTAAGCATGTCTCTATCTACTGATACTGCAACACCCTCTCATGTGGATTATGTGCAGCCACAAAGCGCGGTGCAGCTTTACAGGCATTTGAATCACTGATTAACACAGAAGTAAGTGAAGTATTTTACGTGCACTGGGTATGACTGTTCACTTGACCCACTGCTCAAATCCCCTACGAAGGATTTCATGCTTACGCAGTACCTTGCCCAACCAAGGCACTGTAGGAGTCAGGCCTTCTAAAATTGCCGGTTTTTCGGTTTTCGGACCGATTTCTGAAGTTCAAAACCGGTTTTCGTTTCAAAGTTTAATAAAAAATCGGTCCAAATATTTTCAAAGTTTGATAAAAAATCAGTCCAGATATTTTCTATCGGTCGTATAAAATCTCATAAATTGCTCTTACCATGCCATACTGACCTGTGAAATACGCCTTGCGGCAATATCATTTAACCCAATAATCACCTGCTGTGCGAAATGATGTCAATTTGGACTAAACCATTAACTATATTAGGGGGAGTTTATCGGAAGAGTCTATCGGTGTGTAGCACGCCTTCGATGTGTGATCAGCGACCCATAGCGTTCTGTCGGTTCATCAAAAGATTGTGTTTGCATCCGTAATTTCTTTGATATACCGCTAGCCAAAGCTGGGACGGCCGGACCGAATATTGTTTGCGTCATTAAAATATTTGATAAAACGTGCAGTGCTACTTGTTTGTTTCATTTTTTTTAAATAACTTTAATTATATATACGAGCTGGTTTTAGTACTTGTAAGTAGTGGCTAGCTGCAGCACAACGCATATTAAAAATAAAAAGTTGAATGAACCGTTACATTGGTTTCCACGGTGATTGTTTCACGCAGCTTCCGGTACTGCGACACTTCCGGTTTGATAATTTTTAATATTTATAATGAAAATTATTCAGTAAAGCGGAAACATAATGTCAGTCATTAAAATGTACACATTGTGATAAAGTATGTTATAAATAATACACAAATGAACTTGAAATAGTTCCCTGTTAATTAATAAACGGAGAAAATACATGGTGCAGCTGACATGGTGGGTGGGGTATGCATATATGTAAAGGCATATAGTATTTTTTTTTAATAAGTGCGATTCTCACGGTAGTAAAAAATCTGGACCGATTTGCATTTTGGAATTTTAGAAGGCCTGGTAGGAGTGTATTTGAAAAACTGTGGATGAAACCTCACGGCCTTGGAGCAAGCATGCTAACCACTAGATCACAATATATTGCTGGACATTTCATTAAATTTCTATTAAATACCCTCCCTGTAACATTTCGTGTATAATTATAAGATACAGGTCAAGTTTGATATTTCACAATGTCTGTACATATGGGCCCCTTTTTATTTAACATATAGCAGGGGAATCTGTTTACTGGATACATTTCTAGTTTTTAAACAAAATTAAAAATACAACACACCAACATATCTATTTGCAGTCTGTTTCTGTTTAATCCTTTAAACATTTCAATGAATAAATTAATCCATGGATTTTGAGAAGCAATTATAAAATTATTTTTGTCTCTCTTTTTTTAGTGTGTTTAATAGTGGATTTTATGGTATTTATGTTCATATTATTGATATGAGAGGGGAAAGAGAGAGAATATCTTGGAACAATATTATATCAAGTGCCCATGTTCCAAGGTAGGACAGCTTTATGACTAAAAGTCACGTTCAAGTAAGTGTTAAACACAACAGTGTATGTGACAGTTCAGATTCCACAAGGGCCCTTGTACATAAAGGTCTTCTGTTATATTCGAATTTGCATGATTTGACATTCATGCATGAAGAAAAAGAAAAAATGAATTTAATCCTTTGTTAAAAACGGTAATGTTTCTTTTTTTGCTGAGTATATTTGTAAGCAGTCTTGTCCAATTGTCCTGAATATCAGTTTACTTATACGAGGGTTGATCCAAAATTAATGGGAAAATGAATATAACTTTTTTCATACACAAGGTATTCATATAAAGTTTCATTTGCGGATAGAACAATGTGTCAGGGGTGAATGCAAATTTTTATGTTCATACATAATTAAATTTGAATAATTAACAATTTAGTGACCAGTGCTGTGTTTCACATAATACATTCCGATAAAAATCGCCATAAGTCTGTTTGACAGTTACTATGTGGTTTGTTTAAATTTTGATCGATATTTAAAATGATTGTATTTCTAGAAAAAATTTCATTTATCTACATGGTTTTAGCAATTTTGGATTCATTCTGATGGATATTAAAACTAATATGAATAAAGGTTGGTATACGCTTACGACGATTTCTCTTGTAAGTTTTTTGTGAAACGCATCCCATCTCTGCATAATTTCGGTTCATTTGGATGAATATTAGAAATATTATGAATAATTGTTGGTATACATTTACGTCAATTTTTGCCTTAAGTTTTTTTGTGAAATGCAGTCTTAATTGATAACATACAATAATTTAGAGCTCTTTGTGATGCGATGGTTAATAAGGCAAATTTAAGGATTTGAAGTTGCATATTGTTGACAAGAAATGTGACATTCACCTTACCAATGCAAACTTAGCATAGCCATAGCAACAATATTTTCATTAATATTGTTGTAATGTTTCCGATAGTTTGACTTTATCATCCAAGATCATAATTTCAATAGAATATTTGTTATAATAAAAAAATTGTATTCATTTCCCCGTTAATTCTGAAATATATCTAGCTATACAAGCCTGATACTCAAAAAAAAAATTCCAGTTTCTGGAAACAGTATTTTTTTCATCCAGAAAATTGCATGGTGTATGGCTTGAATGTATTTGTTGAAGGATTATTTTAATGATAATGAAAAAAAAGAAGTGTTTTCCAACCTTCCTAATTTTGTAAACTTGGATTGGGAGACAGCTACCAAACATTCTTATATTTGCCTAATTCTATTTTACTGATATAAATTTTGTTTTCTTATGTATACCACCTGTAGAAGATACAAATTTCTATGTAACGCTGGAACCAGGACCTGTGAGTTGCTTGTGTAGCCTCCAGATTTCATGACCCTATTTAGTTTACTTGTACCAAGATGTATAGATATAGGTTGTGTTTGAAACTTTGTAGTGTCAAATCATGATAAATGGGTAAAAAAATTAATCAAAGTGAATATAAAGCTATTTATGAGCATTTATAACTAAAATACAAATAATTTCACTCAAAGGTAGCATTGATCAATATTTTAATTGGAGCATGAAATTGAAATGGAATCACTTTTCTTAAAATGAATATCACACATGCGCTATTTAACCCTTTACTTCATATAGACGCCTTTGGACATCTCTAATATAGACACCTTTGGACAACTCTTATATAGACGCTGTTGGACACCTTACATAGAAGGCTTTTGAATTATTGGGTGAATTGTGTTTATATTAACTGACAGAGTGGAAAACAGTGCAGGAAGTGTTCAGATTGCTCGTTACGAGCAAAGGCCTGTTTTCGAAGGCCTTCTTTGATTGGTGCGGGAAAATGCGTATCTATGGAGTGAAGGGTTAATGATCATTAGTCTCTTCCTTAGATGAATCAAATTTAACAATAATGCATCCAATATAATGGATTAAATCGAAATCAAATTTAAGTCACCTGACTGATTAAATACTTCATAAAATGCAGTGTAAATTTAAGCGGGAAATCTATTCTAGTCTACCGGTAACCTGAGTGCTTAGGCCAAGATAGAAAATAATTATTCAGTACATTTATTTTGGTATGTTGGAAAATAAATTTTATATTTTTATGTTGATAAGGGCTGAGTGAGTACATTAGTTTTGATAATGAATTATTTATAACAAAAAAATGTGTTTCCAAATTTCTGAAATCCTGATATTCTTCTGCTATTTCCATGCATCACTTTAAACTTCTTGAAAACTATCTGCTTTTTGATGCGAAAAATTTGAGTGAATAAAGAGCATTCATAGGGCGGATAGAATGACTGATTTACTTTTTTGATTTATTTCTTTATAAAGACATTATAATTGATAATTGACGATGACCTACCTTGTTTACGTAAATTTCGAAGCCTCTTCTGCATCACTGGAAAACACTCTCTCAGTGTTGACGTCAACACCATGAGAGCGTTTAGCAGGCATGATTACGTCTTCTTATCTTTTAAACTGACTTTGCATGGGAGTCTCTGTATGAAGTCCATTTACGCATATTGTTGATACATTCCTGTCCATTACCTTATCGCCCTGTGTTTGTTTTTATTTTTAAATCTTGTGAGCACTATTCCTGAGTTTTTCAACCCATTTTGACCAAACTTGCTGTTTCAGTATGCACATAAGTTGAGCATATCGTCATCTTGTTCCAGTCCATAAACTCTTGTGCAAATCTTTTCAGCACTTCCTCCAAACTGATTATCAGCATGAAGTTCAGTTAAGCATGTGACTATAATTGGTTTTTTAATTATTTTTGATACTTGGGACAGTATTCTTAACGCTACCACACTGGAGTAAATTCTTGCCGCAAGACACATTAGTATTATGATACCCCACCTAGTCACATTATACTGACACTGGGCCGACTAGACTTAGAACTATCCTTTAAATGCTGAGCACCGTACGAAGAAGCTTCTAGTACCATTTTTCAAGTCTTTCATATTTTCATTTCTGACCCTCTTCGGTTGTAAAGAATAAATTTATCACAATTGCCAAGTGACTCTTTAACAGTAATACATTTGTTCTGTCTTGTGCTAGCATGGAAGCTAAATTCAGCGTGGACAGTAGTGCAGTGCATAAAGTATTGACTGCTCACATCAGAGGCCATGGGTCTGATCCCAGGTTCTACCAAATTACTTTTCAAAAAAAACAACACTAATCACTGATTCTAATCAGGAAATGGACTCGATAGAGATTCATATAAAGTTTGGGCTTACTTCACAATTGGTAATGAGAAGTGTTTTACAGCACTTCGACGTATAAATAGGTAATTTTGTGTGCACATTCACAATTAAGCTAAATTGAATTAGTAGAAAGTATACTAAATACATTGCTTAAAATATGTAAAAATACATGAAATCTGGAGTGTTATGCTATCATAATTAGAAATCCAACATTACCTGACCCAGTTGAAATATAGTACATGCACATTGCATTTGTAATCAAACATCAAGTAGCAACTTAAATAATTTTGTCACACAACTCACTTTGTGCATGCATCACTGGTTTTATGTTTTACTTTGCAACTTTTCAGAACATATTAAATACCTCAATCAGTCATCATAAATGATGTGATATGGTGACTGATGGAAAATATGCACAGCAAAGTACATGCATTTTTGAACCCTATTTATAGAGATGGAATGAACAATAAATACTCAATGCAAGTTTTATCTGAGTTATGTGATAAAATAGAATCTTACCTTCATGCTCTTTTAATATATAATTATTAAATTCATTAAAATATAGTCGGACCTGTGTAAGCGGTCACCTCTGTTAAACAGCCACTTGTCTTAAGCTGCCAAATTTGCTATTTCTCATTTATATGCATTTAGAGCAAATTAACCTATATTGAGCACACCCTGTCTTAAAATGGCAGCTTAAGACAGATTTGACTGGTACAAAAAATTACATATTTCTGTGAGGAGCATACTGTTTTTTTGCCAATTCACCAAATACCGGTAAATTAATGTTAAATGAACACTCATGTAAGACTCTGGATTATTTGTATACAATACAAATATGGGTAACCTATTTACATGTTCTCGTCTAACCCTGAATATACAGTCAAACCTGTCTTAAGCAGCCAGTCAAGGGAAGGAGCAAAAGTGGCCTTTTAAGACAGGTTGTTGCTTAATAACAGGTTAATTTATTCTGAAAGCATAGAAACAGGAAATTAGAAAATATGGTTGCTTAAGACAGGTGGCTGCTTATAGAGGTAACAGCTTACACAGGTTTGACTATATTTATTATAATTTACAGAGATTCTATATACAACCTTTATAGCCTAAAAGTTTCTCTCCAAAATATTCATATAACCCTGCCTACTTCCTGCTTTAATTGTGCTGTCTATATGTTCTTTTATTGCCCTCCACATGCCACTGTAAACCAGCATGTTGCTGTAATAGGGAACTCATCTTCATGGGTTTGCCAATCATAAAATGCTTATGATTCATTCTGTGAATTTATTGTTTTTCGACAATAGTGGGATTAACATCAGCAGACGTGATCATTCCACTTTGATTATTACAGTAATATTTCATAATTTTTTTATAAGACATTGCATTTTAATATTTTATGAAGTAGAGCACGACGTCTCATGGTAGACCACATGACCCAGGATCTGACAGTCATGAATTGGATCCTCCGCCATGGGCAGATGGGGTGTCCTCAAGAAAGACACTTTATCTTTTCATACTCTTAGGGCTTGTTCTGCAATTGATGTATAAGATAAGTTTGAGCTTTCCAAGCAGCATACAATTATATCAAATTCATATTGTGAAACTGATATAGTTTGGTTGATGCTTGAGGTAAGCTCTGTTGATACTGAGTGTCACATCTTTAATATGTAAGTTCAACTGATATAGCTGATAGATTACGGCATATTACGTGAGATAACACAGGTAGACTGAGTGTTATTATTCTCTGTTCAAGTGCGAGGGGAACTTTATAGATTTTAATAAGTGAACATGTCAAAGGATAAACTTGTTTTGTAAGCAGATAAAACCAGGAAGTCTGACTGGCAATAATATACAGAGGCCCTCTCAGAGTATACGGAGTAACACACATCAACCTTTAATGTATTGTTTGATTGATTGAATATTTATCGTCATTTTTATGCCATCGAGGGTTAACAGAAGCTCAGTTAACATAACCACTGTTTCCTGGGATCCTGAAAGGTTAACCAGTACTCAAGTACCCCCCCCCCCCCCCCCCTCCCCCCCATCTCTGCATGTAACTGATAACTTTCCTGCTTGAATCTACGGTGATAGAAGAATGATAATGAGACACAATGTCGTATATTAATCAACACCGAGAGTGTTGCCGTGCGGGAATTCAAAGTCATGACCCCTGGATTAATAGTCAGATGCGTAACCAACCGGGCCCGGCTACCTGTATTGTGAATTATAATTATATTTTTTTCTACTTCTATAACATATATACTGACTTTAGATCATAAAAAAACTGTCTATTCATGTTGAAAAACAAATAATACTGGCATGTGACTATATGATGCATGTGTACACAGTTATATTTCTAGAATTAGCGTCTGTTTCAACGTCTGCCATTTCAGCCTGTATTTAGAAGCCAATGTCATTTAGAGGCAAATTTGTTATTTTATTTTGTTTGGCTTGTTAAAATTCTTTAAAATGTCATATTGTATCTGAAACAAGGTTATGCAGTACAGTGCAGTGCAGTGCAGTGCAGTGCAGTGCAGTGCAGTGCAATACAGTACAGTACAGTGCAGTGCAGTACAGTGCAGTACAATACAACACAAGTACACATATACAATTTTATTATTTTTGGTACACTATACCCCATACTGCAGTATATTATCTTTGACATAATATTGTAGAAGTTACTATACAGAAGATTAAAACCATAATATGGGCCTTGCTGTAACATGCATCCTGGCATTAGATCTTATAAAACAGCTTGTTATGTTCAAAAACAAATGATACTGGAATGTGACTGTGACTAAATGATAAGGATGTGTTCACAGTTATACTTGTAAAATCAGCGTCTGTTTTAACATCTGCCATTTCAGCCTGCATTGAGTAGCCAACTTAATTTGAACTTTTTTGGCTTGTAAAAATCTTTAAAAATGTCATTTGAATATACGGTGCAGTACGATTCTGTTAAATACTACGATAGGAAAACTTGTACCCAATACTGCAGTATATTATCTACCGGTATCACACAGAAGAAGTGAGATAAAAAACAATATATGGGCCTTATATCTATGTGTTAAATTATAAATACTTTATAATTGTTAAAAATAAAGTTAAGCATAATTTATAGAAGTTTTATCTCCAACTTATGTTGTGCATGATTTTCACAATATATGTTTACAGTTTGTGTACATATTTTGATACAGTACATAGAATTGACAATTGTCATTTATGAAAAGACAGTGGCATGTAAAAAGATAATATATATTATATATAACACAGATAATGACTTAGTGATTGTGTTATAATCAGCTGATTCGATAAGTGATTGATGCAAAATATACAACAATGAGCCCAAATGAACTTTAAGAAGGAGCCTGGAGTGATATGACATTTTATCTTATAAAGTAGATAATGCTGGAAGTCAGTAGCATTGGAAAGTCTGGCTTATTTCTTTTCTGGCTGAAATATTACTTTCATTTATAAACTTTAAAATTATGGAAAAGTTTAAACCTGTTCCGAAGAAAAGGCACCTTAAGAAGAAAGGTAGGATGCTGTTTTAGATTACTATAGTTTCATATACATTAATTTGTAGCTTGTATATTATACATATAGATAGATTTATTTTAGTAATAAATGTACAAACAAAGCATGGCATTTTTCAATGTGAACAATAAAACAACAATAACATAGAAAGTATCCTATCGATACACACATATATGTCATGAAATGCACACGAGTATCAAGGATAACACAAAAAAGAGAGAACTCGGAGAGCTGTTAGCTTGTGTTTAATCACATGGCTTATTGAGAAATGGAGGGAGGCAGCACCGATGTCCGATTTCCATTAATTTTCATTCGTTTGGTCACCGTTTGGGTTTATAGAGTAAACTTGTTTAACGGTGCCCTGGTTTGACCCCATTGATTTGCACATACTAGCTACTGAAATTGGATTTTTAAACTTAGCCTAACAAGAGAACTTCGCTTTACATCAGATTAAATAAGTGATATTGAAGGGAAACTTGTACAGTGGTGTTCATGATGATCCCCAGAACTGAGTGACCTATTCTTACAATGAGTTAATATTTAGTTTAGTTTATACTAATTTATTTATATCTAAGCGGTGTGGTAGTCTAATTAATGGATAGAGTGTTGGCCGCTCACACCAGAGGTTGCAGGTTCGATCCCCAGCTCGACCTGATGCCTCTCATAAAACAACACTCAGTACTGGTTCTACCAAGGAAGCGGACTCGAGAGCGGTTTATATAAGCTCTGGGCTTTCATTGTAATTGGGCCAATATAAATAAGTATAAACTGAGTTAATATTTCCTACCTTCCACAGGGTAGTAACACTTTAGTTTAGTTTTAACATATTTTATTACTATATAACATCATTATATTACATCCCATATTGTGCATATAAATAATACATGATTGTAGGCAAAAGGGTCTTGCCACAGATAAGATACATTAGAAATAGCCATTTCTCCTTTCATTTACATTGATATTTGGCTGGGTCTGATTATCTCCTTGAATAGCGCTTCTGACTATCAATCCACAGTTCATGTGTTTGAATCTTTGTTTGGTCCCATTCTCTGTGATTATTTGATTTACAACATTTTATGTCATTGTCATTCATCTCTCACCCCTGATTTAAGTGGGAAAGTTATCAGTTACTTGCGGCGATGGGTGTGCTCAAGTACTGGTTTACCTTTGGGGATCCCATGAAAGAGCGATTATGTTAACTGATAGACTTTTAGTCCTCGATGGCATAAAAGTGACTCTAAATATTTAAACAAACAAACAAATCTGACATACTACTTTTAAGATGCAGATGAGAATCCGGTGGAGTGCCCTGAAGGCAGAATATCTCTATCACAATCTGTCATTTCGTCACTTATTGGACAGCAAGTGATTTGATATTTACATGATATTTGTGACTACCTCCAACAGGCATGTAAATATGTCAGAAACACTGGTGGTCATCTATCTTACATCACTGGTGGTCACTTAGTACTTCTATAGTTATTCTACTGGATGTGTTGTTGAAGTATGCCTCTACTGAATGTGATTTTGAAGCATGCCTTTGCTGAATGTGTTGTTGAAGTATGTTTATTGAAGTGTCTCTTTATTGGATGTGTTGGTCAAGTGTCCCCTATTGTATGTGTTGTTGAAGTGTCTTATTATTGACGTGTCTCTACTGAATGTGTTTTCCAAGTGTGTCTATTGAAGTGTCTCTGCTGGATGTGTTTTTGAAGTGTGTTTATTGAAGTGTCTCTCTGCTGGATGTGTTGGTGAAGTGTGTTTATTGAAGTGTCTCTCTACTGGATGTGTTGGCGAAGTGTGTTAATTGAAGTGTCTCTCTGCTGGATGTAGTTTTGAAGTGTGTTTATTGAAGTGTCTCTCTGCTGGATGTGTTGGTGAAGTGTATCTATTGAAATGTCTGTCTACTGGATGTGTTGGCGAAGTGTGTTTATTGAAGTGTCTCTCTGCTGGATGTAGTTTTGAAGTGTGTTTATTGAAGTGTCTCTGCTGGATGTGTTGGCGAAGTGTATCTATTGAAATGTCTGTCTACTGGATCTGTTGGCGAAGTGTGTTTATTTAAGTGTCTCTCTGCTGGATGTAGTTTTGAAGTGTGTTTATTGAAGTGTCTCTCTGCTGGATGTGTTGGCGAAGTGTATCTATTGAAATGTCTGTCTACTGGATGTGTTGGCCAAGTGTGTTTATTGAAGTGTCTCTGCTGGATGTAGTTTTGAAGTATGTTTATTGAAGTGTCTCTCTACTGGATGTGTTGGCGAAGTGTGTTTATTGAAGTGTCTCTCTGCTGGATGTAGTTTTGAAGTGTGTTTATTGAAGTGTCTCTCTGCTGGATGTAGTTTTGAAGTGTGTTTATTGAAGTGTCTCTCTGCTGGATGTAGTTTTGAAGTGTGTTTATTGAAGTGTCTCTCTACTGGATGTGTTGGCGAAGTGTGTTTATTGAAGTGTCTCTCTACTGGATGTGTTGGCCAAGTGTGTTTATTGAAGTAAGCTGACTTTCGGCGGGAAAATATTTTGTTTCTTTTTTTTTAAATGGGTGGAAGTTTATTAAAAATTTGGTTCAAGGATAATATATTTGTTCTCTTTCAGCGCCTTTTGTTCTTGAGTTATATTTGGTGACGCTTGATGTGAATAAAACTAGTGGTCAGTGCTTTCAGCACAATTTGAAAGCATATTTGAAATGTTGATGCAAGCTTGCATGGTCCATAAATAGTTATGTCCTTTATATAGCCATGTTTATGGCTGTTGGTATATATTAATATATGTGCATAAATCCTTGAATTAGGCCAATTAAAAGTGAATCTAGCCCATGGCGATAACCTTTAATTGTCTGTTAAAAGTTGCATCCATTTTTGAAAATATATTTTCTTATTTTTGAACATAAATAGAAATTATCAAATAAATGCCAGTTTGCCAATTACCTGTCTTAAGCGGCCACTGAAGATAAATACCATTTACAGCAGGTGGCTGCTTAATACAGGTTGATTAAAACTAAAATTATAAAAAATGGTAAATAGAAAATGTGGCAGTTTAAGAAGTGGTTGCTTAACACAGGTGACCAGATAACTAACACACGTTTGAATGTACTTGGAAAATGAAGGTGGAAATTTCTACCTGAAACATGGGACCTGGTTGCCAAATATGACCTGCAATGTATTGAACAAGCAAATTTTGTGAATTTATGTCCCCCGCCTTCTTCAAAGATGTGCTTCAGGCATACTTAAGTTATTGCACTGAAACCCCAAAAAATATGATTTTTCACAAATTAAAGCGGCATAACTGTAGAACGCCAAATGCCACAACCCCTAAAATCAAACTTAGCCTGTGTTTTTTTCTTTATAAACACTGCATTAAAATTTCAAAAGATTTGACTCTGGAATTCTGAAGTTATTGCAAGGAAACTCAAAAAGTGTGACAGACGAACTGAAACTACGATTTTTCACAAATTAAAGGAGCACAACTCTACAATTCAAAAAGGCATAACCCAGAAAATCGAACTTAGCCTGTGATTTGTCATTATAAACATTTAATTAAATTTTAAGACTTAATTCAGGCATTCTTAAGTTATTGCATGGAAACTAAAAGTGTGACTGACAGACCAATTAGTGTCTCCCGCTTTTCGCAAAGTGGGGGACAAAAAAGGCATTAACAACAACAGCAACAAAAAAATTAACACAATCCTAAACAACATACATAATATAAGAAAACAAGACTTGTAAACATGGTAAAGTAACATATACAGAGCAGGAAATTTTCAGACAAGGATAAAAATTATAAGGAACCAGAGTAGAGTTGAATCAGCCAACCACAATCCAGTATAACTACAGTTCTGCACTATTTGTATATATGGATGAATTTATAATTATGTTTTACATAAAAAGCATTCAGCGATGGTTTGCTTCTTTTTGTTGTGGAAATATTTGTTGGCTCAATGTGTACGTTGCAGTATATTTAAGTGTTTTTTTTAGGTGTTGCAAGATTGGATTATGTAAAAAATGAATTTTAATTGAATTGGATAGTTTTCATTTTTATCACCCTAAATAAATCATAAAATGTTCAAATGCAGTTTTACGAGTAATGAATTTTGATTTGGATTTTTGTGTATTGCTCAGAACTGAGTGTGATTTGCAGTGAATAGCTTATATTTGTATATAACAGCTTTTAACCCTTTACTTTATATAGACGCCTTTGGACACCTCTAATATAGAAGGCTTTGGACACCTAATATAGACGGCTTTGGACACCTAATAAAGAAGGCTTTTGAATTATTAGTGAATTATGCTTAAATTAACTGACAGAGTGGAAAACAGTGCAGGAAGTGTCCAGATTACTTGTTATGAGCAATCTGAAGTCTTCCTGCACTGTTTTCAAAGGCCTTCTGTGATTGGTGCGGGAAAATGCGTATCTACCGAGTAAAGGGTTAAAGAATTTAAATTCTGAGATGCTGTGATCTTGTTTCCTCGTTTAATTACTTGGTCTATAAAATAATACATTATTATCACAGGTTAAGATACACTTTAACTTCAGGAAGTAATATCTCTCAAACAGATAAGATATAAACAGTTGACCTGTATAAAATTTTGAAAATTGATCTGCGTATATTGATTACTTGATAAGTTGATAACATAAGGCTTACATTAGTATAAACGTTTTTATGCAAGTGGAAAAGATATGTAAGACAGCTAGCTCAAAGTTTAAAGGTTATATGAATCGATTATGAGCCCACTTCCTGGGTAGAACCAGTACTGAGTGTTTTTTTTTTACAGACACCAGGCTGGGCTGGGGATCAAACTACAGCCTCTAGCACAAGCTGCCAACACTCTATCCACTGTACTACCACCCCTTATTTGAGGTATTACGAATAAAAATCCTAAAAATTTCATATTTTTTTAGCATATTTTCAATAACTTAGCGGATATACATTTAGATTCATACAAAATAAAGACTGCTGATTTGTGATCATGAGTAATTTTATTTTTATCATTTATCTCTTTAAAGCACTGTCTAGCAAATGACATCACAGAATGACATCAAAGAATGACATCACAGAATGACATCACAGCATATTCGTTGACCAATTAATTGCTCATTGTCTTGTGATACATTTTATGAATGGTGGGGGATGAAATGTAGGGATGCTCTGACATATCGTTAAGTATCTCGGCTGACATTTATGTCTACACTTAGGTGTTTTATGATCATAAAACCATGAGATTGGGTGATGCAGGGATTGGGCGATGCAGAGTTTGAGGACATAGTGGGGTCTAAAATTTTCAGTAAGGTGGAGGTGTTTTAATGCAGATTTTGTAAATCTCAGCTGGGATTACCGTATAACAGGGGGTGTAAATATATTTTTTTGATCATTTCCATGAATAAGGTACCTTTTTGTAACATTCTAAAAAGTTTCCTGGGGTTCTGACCCTCTGTAGCTACCCTCACCTGCCTCTTTCAATCCGCCAGTGGATGACAAAGTTTACAATGTGTGAAGTTGTAGTTGTAGTAGTAAGAAATATTATGATGAACTACATTTAACAACAGTGAAGTGCCTGACACATCATGTAAATCTATGACTTTTTGATACTATGAATCTTGGACATACACTTTTGATTATTCATTAGATAAATTACTTGCCGTATAAACAGTCTCATTTTGTCATTTGAAATATTGTAAATTTTAAAAGTGGACACACATGAGCTGGCGACACTCACTCAGAGATACAATCACTGGGGGAGACTTGATCGAAGCTGCTGTATTTTTTGCTATACCTGATGTGTATGCTGATTAATAAGGTTTATTGCAATGTTCAAAGTTACGTTTCTGTGGTGATTAATCGTTATTGCTTCTTGCTCTTATATGGAGAAGGATTATATCTTGAGTACCTGGTATTTGAAGGTGGTGATACACACATAACTGGAGGGATAATTTTAGTTTGTGGTGCAAAAAGCAAAACAAGGATCATCAAAATGTTAATTTTGCTTATTCAAGCAACAGTGGCTGATATCTGTAGAATTTATATATAGACAATGGATATAAGATGTGTGATTGAAATTCAAATTCAACAGATATGCATGTATGTTAATGAAAAATTGGTTTATATAAAGATGTTAGTATCATATTATTATAATATATTATTATTATGTTGGTTATTTACATTGCAAGTCATGTTTGGGTTGTAGGTTCAGTTCCCCGCCAGGTCATACCAATGACTTTATAAATGGTATATCAGAAATGCCTTCACTTTGTGTTCTGTGAGTGATTGTCAGTTAGTATTTGGAGGATAAATCTAGGACAAGGTGTCGGTATAATGTGACTGTTTGGGGTATCATGCACATGAATGTGGCGGCATTTGCTCAAGCAGACACCATTATATTGTACTATGTTAAAGATTATTGTGCACAGCTCTGAGCTCAGTTCAGCTCAGCTCAGCACAGCTCACCTCATTACATCACATACGTGTTATGGATAATTATAGTCTTTCATTGTTAATTCTCTATATAAAACAAAAACCCCCATAAATGATGTGGGTTTTTTTCCTTGCAAACAAAACACATTGATTAATTACTTTAATATAAATTCATTTTTATTACCCCAATTGCTTTTAACATATCAAATCATAAAATTGAATATTTATTTTATAATATCATCATGACAAAGACAGTTCCAGTCCCAGATTATGAGAAGTTTATCTCAAACCTGGGATGAGATAGAAATACAACCTGAGTACAGGTATAAACAACTGACTGTTGTTGTTAGGCCCCCCAGGCAATTGTACAATTGTAATTTAAACAATGCATCAATCTGAAGATATATGCATGTGATCGCTTGTTGATAATGTATATCATTGTTTAATAAGACTTATGTTTCTTATCAGCTGGATTTTTAGGTATGATTGATCATAATTATAATTAAGTTAATGAAATGTAATCTAATGTTTAATTGTTTTTGCTGGACCTGGACAGCTCAGTCTGTAGCATGTCTGACTATCAATCAAGAGGTCATGAGTTTAAATCCCTGCCCAGCCATGTTCTCTATATTGATTGGTAAATGATATTTTGTCTCATTATCATTCATCTCTCACCGCTGATTCAAGTGGGAAAGTTATCAGTTACTTGCAGAGATGGGGTGTGCTTGAGTACTGGTTAACCTTTTGGTTAATATTATAATTCTATTTCAAGATAGAGAAATGTCATTTTATTTAATCATTTTTCCAGTCAGTAAAATTTTTTAAAAAAAAATTTAGTAAGCAAAATACTGCAGAATTAGCTAAATGGAAGAGACAAAAAAAAATACCGGTAAAATAGAAATAAACACCATGAATGAAGATTGGCAACCAATAGAATAATTTGTCTCTTCTAACACTATTTTACCTGTTAGATGTCATGGTTACACACATAATACAATGATCGTGACTGTTTAAATCGGAGTTGATGACGTCATACATATATCACATGTCGTCTGTATGTGAGAGTGTCACATTGAAACATTACGTTACAGTCCTGGTAACCTAATACAAGCTTAACTTGTACATGCAGGATTTTACAGGCACATTAAGTGTATTAACTGCTGAATTTGGTGATAAAAATGCTATTAAAAAACACTTGTCAAACAGTACAGTAATAATAATAATGTCCTTTAAGTTTAATGACCAAATTCATTGTTAAAGAACTGTATGTAAATTGATCCAAAATTTGAGTTTCTGTAAAAGATTCTCCTTATGGTGTTCAAGACCAGAAGCACCTCTTATGTTGAGTCATACCATCACCTGTCCTTTAATTTTAAAGTGATGGTGATTTTAAGATGGCCATTCTAACATTCAAGTGATGGTGATTTTAAGATGGCCATTCTAGCGTTCAAGTGATGGTGATTTTGAGATGGTCATTCTAGCATTCAAGTGATAGTGATTTTAAGATGGCCATTCTAGCATTCAAGTGATGGTGATTTTGAGATGGCCATTCTAGCATTAAAGTGATGGTGATTTTAAGATGGTTGTTCTAACATTAAAGTGATGGTGATTTTAAGATGGTTGTTCTAGCATTTAAGTGATGGTAATTTTAAGGTGGTCGTTCTAGCATTCAAGTGATGGTGATTTTGAGATGGTCGTTCTAGCATTCAAGTGATGGTAATTTGAGATGGTCATTCTAGCATTCAAGTGATGGTGATTTTGAGATGGTCATTCTAGCATTCAAGTGATGGTGATTTTGAGATGGTCATTTTAACTTAAAGTGATGGTGATGCTGAAATGTTAATTTTAACTTTAAAGTGACGATGATGCTGAGATGGTCATCCTAACTTTAAAGGTAAAGATTTGTTTGTAATTTTTCAACTGTATCACAGTGGCAATCAGCTGGAGCGAGTGACATTTGAAATACTCATATCATAACTGCGATGATTGATGATTGCATTGACATTCTGTATAGACGGCATTTAACATAACCACAGTAAAATGTGATCATCAAAATGTGCTACATCTGTTCAGTATAAAAATTCACAGAGAATAACTATAATGGTACTTTAGGAGTTTAGTGAGTTTCATCATTAATTTGTGATTAACTTGTAGTGAGATTGCATCGCCAATCTGTGATTAACTGATAGTGAAATTGCAACACCAATCTGTGATTAACTAGTAGTGATATTTCATCACCAATCTGTGATTAACTAGTAGTTAGATTGCATCACCAATCTGTGATTAACTGATGTTGAGATTTCATAACCAATCTGTGATTAACTGGAAGTGAGATTCATAACCAATCTGTGATTAACTAGTAGTGAAATTGCATCACAAATCTGCGATTATCTTTCAGTGCAATGATTGAATTACTAATTTGTGATTAATTAGTATTGAGACTGCATCAAAAATCTGTGATTAGCTGATGGTGTGCAATTTTATCTCCAGTTTAAGATATATAAAGAAATTGTTCATTTGTAAAATCTGTGATAATGTTGGATAAAGGAACAGAGTTGACACCTGAACCATATGCTGTTGTGAATAAAACAAAGAAGGGTTCTGGCCCTGCAATAGTAATGTTGCCACGTAAAAAACGCACCACTGTGTACCGACGGAGTGATAAACGTAAAGTAGAAACAGGTAAGAACTGAAAGAAGATTTTTGCTGATTTCGGCCATATTGTTATTTTTACAGTGATGGTTGCCTTATATGTTACAATAACATGATGATGTCTGCTGCTTTAGGAGTTTGTTGTATAGGGAAAATTTTGGTTGTTTATATATTGAATAATTGTGTTGTAAGAAAAATGTTATAGTGTTGCATAATTAAGATTTCAGCTATATAGTTCTTGATACAGTGATGATTTCCTAATATGATAAGAAAAACAGGAAGACGTCTGCTGTTTTAGGAGTTGGTGGTTGTGTGGGGAAAAGTTTTAATGTTTGTATTGAATAATTGTGTGGTAAGAAAAGAAAGAAAATGTTATTATAGTGTTGCATGATTGAGATTTCAGCCATATTGTTGTTGTTGTTACATACAGTGATGATTTCCAAACAGGAAGACGTCTGCTGCTTTAGGAGTTTGTGGTGTGGGGATAACTTTTGTTGTCTTTATTGAATAATTGTGTTGTAAGAAAAGAAAGAAAATGTTATAGTGTTGCATGATTGAGATTTCAGCCATATTGTTGTTGTTACATACAGTGATGATTTCCTAATATGATAAGAAAAACACAAAGATGACAGCTGTTTTAGGAGTTTGTGGTGTGGGAATAACTTTTATTGCTCATATTTTATTGTAAGTAGACATATATCAATCATCACAGAGATTGTGGCCGGACTGGGATTTGGATTCACAACCCCTGGATTGTTTATCAGATGCGCCACCACCCCAGCTAACCGGCCGACGTTTATAATAAATAAATCTGCAAGTAAATGTATTAATTTGCCACCATGCTGTTTAATAACCAGTATTCAGATTTCAAATGTTTGATATTTTGAGTCAGTTCTTGCAGAAAACAAAATATTCACAGTCTCAAACAACTGATGAATTTATGTTTGAAAGGAGTGTACACAATTATGTTAAACAATTAATAAGCAACAGATGTCAAGTCTGCACCAATTTATGTATGTACAAGTATTTATTTACCCTTGCACTTTGAACTAAGTCATTTTGGCGAGTCGGATAAGTTGATTATTAAAAACTATAGGATGATTATTTAAAACTAATAAAGTTAATGATGATGAAGATGATTATTTACTTTGGAATTTAAGTATTTATTATTTCATTAAATATATATATATTTTTTATTTATATAGCATGTGAGTAGTCATGAATCCTTAACTGGATCCTACTCATATAAAGCTATCAGTTCATGTATGTAAATTTGTTCACCCTGTCCAGATGTGTTGCATGTAATTCCATAGTATATAAGTAATGGTTGACACCAAATTTATTGGTTTGGCAGAGGCCTTGATATTGTATCTATGGTTTGCATTGTAGCTAGGCGCACTCGCCTTAGTTTGGTCTGTACATTTATGTCTTGGTTATTCACAAATAATTATCTCCATATATATATATATTTATATATATATTTTTTTTTTTTAAACTAGCTGATTAGTTGAATATTTTATTTTTTTTGCTAATATTGATGCAGATTTTTTGAGATTTTCATTGATGACTAAAAATTGATGATTAATTATTAAAACTTTAATTATTTTACTCTACCTTGTGCAGCCAAACAATGAGTTAGACAGTAATCATTATTGTATAAGTGTTATTATGGTAGTTTACTATATGTTAGCCCACACTAATTATGCTCAGTTGCTATGGCACCAATTTACAGATTTCTTTCATGCAATAAATTACAAAAAAAAAGGTGTTAAAAACAATAAAGGTTAAATCGAAAGAATGTCACACTTTGAATTACAATGAAAACATTCTGATTAAGAAGATATGGCAGCTTGCAATTTAATGCAATAATTAAAATGTGATTCAGTTTATAATACCTTTGATACTAGTGTGGAGTAGATCTTATCTTGTAACATAGACAAAAATGGCGCTTGTATTTGGGAAGTTACTGAAGAATTTCTATAAAACTGGTGATCACAGAGATGCTGCTGATGATGATGGTGTTATATTGTTGAAGACTGTAAGAAAACAGACTACTGATGCTAGTGTCAAACTAGGGAGAAGTGAAGTACTTTATAAGGGCATTCGGATTAAAAATGGAAAAACTAAACTGCATTGTAAAAGTCATTCAGATATAGGTGAAGATCAGTTTGGATATTTTATACTCGTTAACATGATTTTAGTGTGATTTTTAAAATCTTTTATGATCTTACCCCTACCCAATGAAGTGTCGGCATGTACTCAAAATAGTTGTAATTAGTAAAGCTATTCTATTCTTTATGCCTCGACAAGGTGATCATTCATCCATCCTAGGTAAAAAGTGTTTTCTAATCATTAATTTCTGAAAGGGTTTATGTATCTAGTTAATGTGTGTAGTTGTATAATCGTGTAAATACAGGTAACCTTCGATATTTGTAAACCATTGTCAAATTTTATAGGAATTATTATGGCCCATTTTCGTTAAAAAAATTGGTTGCTTAGCGTTCATTTCAACAAACACATTGCTTTGCAGATAATCATCAGTTTTTGAAGAGATTTATATGTCTGATGTGTTGGTTAATTATTGAATTAAACAACTGAGTAAATCTAGGTATGATATCAGCCCATTGGGATGTCAGTTTAAAATACTTTACTGTCAATCACATACTGCCAAAGTCTTAAAATAAAAAATGAATGTACCAATAATTCAAAAGTTAATCATTTTGCTACATTATTTTTTTTTTTTACAAAAGACTAGGAGAGGATTTTTTACTGTTGAATTGAAAAGTCAAGTGTTGAGTAAGAAAATTGAAAGTCATTTGTTGAGCTGTTAAAATGCTCTTTTCTTATTTGTGATTGCCTGTGTTTCACATGTATATTTTGACTCAGATCAAGGAATTATACAGAGATGGAAAGGCAACTGAATGAGATTTTGTGAACTGCTCGTGTATTCACGCAAAATATCTCGTTTTCAGTTAACTTAACTTCCATTCATCTCAGGAACACAAATCAAAATTCTTACATTGCAGAATGAAATTCTCATCAAAACAATACAGTGATTATACCATTCCCAGAAATTAGTGTTTAAAGTGCATTTTTTTTTTTACAAAATTTGTACACTGCAGCTAAAATCACAACAAATTATGATAATTTTTCCTTCAGACCTCAATACTTTGATTTAAGATCATTTTGCATGATTGAAACATTTATGTACAATAAATCAGTTGCCTGTAGATTATGAATAACTTAAATTTGCCAAATAATTAATCCTTTGTGTGCTATTTTATCAACATTCAGCCAGGAGGTGCAAGCTAATTTTCTTTCTATACAAGTTCTTGCTGCTGGGATGCATACTTTCTATACAAGTTCTTGCTGGGATGCATACTTCTATACAAGTTCTTGCTGGGATGCATACTTTCTATACAAGTTCTTGCTGGGATGCATACTTTCTATACAAGTTCTTGCTGGGATGCATACTTTCTATACAAGTTCTTGCTGGGATGCATACTTTCTATACAAGTTCTTGCTGGGATGCATACTTTAGAAATTGTTATATTCAACAATTGCTAGGTTTTCTGTTATTGCATGTCGCTGCTTCCAATGTATTCACCAAGGAATGTACATATCAGTTTTGGTGTGGTTTTTTGAAATGCTTTATTGAATACAAAATCAACATACTGGAATGCCAAATATGTAACTATGTGCAAATATTACTGACACAGTATGCAAGTTACCCTTGATTATTGTATTGTATTGTATTGTATGGTGTTTAGCATTGCTTTCAACAATTTTTCAATCATATTGCGACAGTGTCTACTTGAGACAGTATTCTAAGCGCTTTCACACTGGAGTATCATGCCGCAGACATATAGTATGATACCCCACCCAGTCACATTATACTGACACTGGGCTGACCAGACCTAGAACTCTCCTCTAAATGCTGAGCGTCAAGCGAGGAAGCTTCTAGTAACAATTTTTTAAAGTCTTTGGTATGACCCGACCGAGGGATTGAACCCACAACCTTCCGCATGCAAGGCAGACAAGTTACCCTTGAATATGATCAGCAGTTTTACTAGCTCAGTTCATAGTTTCAGAGACTAAATTGAGTGTATATATTTCTTGTCTGGTCACATAATTAAATACACTAATTGTATCATTTACTTTTCATCATTTACAAACACTTTTCTACAATGCGAATCATCAATGATCAGTACAAATTGATATTAAACAGTTTTGGTTATATTGATGGATAAATATTTAGATGGTTTCATGAGAGACATAATTAACAAATATGATAAAGAGTCTCTTGTAATTCTAAACAGAAGGACATGGTTCTATATAAGTGTATAATAGTAATTATGTTTATGTGTGTTTATGTTGTAACCATGATGAAACTTTACTTAAGAAAATTCGGCAGTTTTGTGTGGAAGGACAATGATCCTGTAGGCCAGATTCATTCTTGTTTCTTCCTCCATCAAAACTGGATGCCATATATAACCTCACATTAAAAATCCTATAGTCACAAATCCTTATAGTAGAGAGAACCTGGAAGTTAGGACCCTTACTCACATGCATAAAGAAAAAATATATTACCTAACATATAAGTATAAATATTGCATATATTCATGTATCTGCTCCCCACCCCAACTAATCTGTTGTATTAATTGTTAATTAAGTTTTTATCGAATTTCCAATTTGGAAGAAAGTAAAAAGAGGTTACTGGTAATTATTATTTGTTTCCTATTATGGGATATAATTCCAGCGGGCAATCAGCTTAAATATCTGGTAAAAAACTAGCGCCATGGAGCACATGTTATATATGAATTCACTTGTGGCCATCGGGAATTATATCTAATAATACAAAAGCACATGTTAATCTAAATTACATTTCTTTATCAAACAAATTATTTTGTACAAACAGTTTATTTTGTAAAAGAATAAGTACAGGGAAACCTGTATAAGTGGTCACCTCTATTAAGCAGCCACCTGTTTTAAGCAGCCACATTTGTTATTTCCCATTTATATGCTTAAAGTGCAAATTAACCTACATTAAACAACAACCTGTCTTAACCCTTTACTTCATAGATACTCATTTTAGGGCACCAATCACAGAAGGCATCTATATGAAGTAAAGGGTTAAATGGCCACTCTTTGCTCCTCCCTTGAATGGCTGTTTAAGACAGAGTTGACTGTAGTTTCTAAAGTCTAAGACTTACAGGTTGTAAAGTCTAAGACTTACAGGTTGTAAAGGAAAATATTTCTCGCTGGAATTCAAAATTTGTTATTATTTTTTCCATAAAAATCTCTATAAATCACAAGTTAAAATGAAATTCAGAATATTATATATCAGTGAAGGCATAAAAGTTGTAATATTTGATGTGGTAATTTCATTTAAGTGAGCCCGTGTGGTTCCGGCTAAGAATAGAATCACTGTCGATCTCTGCAGAGGGGAAGGAATCCTCTGAATGGGTGTCATGTTCATTTTATCATTTTTTGTCATGTTCACTATTGTGGTTAAATTATCAACCCCTGTGTGGTTCCAGGGAGCCATGAGTGATGGCAAGAATAGAATCACTGTGGCTTATGCATGTCGTAAGAAGCTACAAATTGAGTAATACGATAGAATTTGCCGAAAACTCTGCAGTTCTGCAGGTATCAAGGTTCTAGGTTCATTCTGCATATTCATTTGTCAGGTGTATTTTTTTTAATCTGTATGTTAATTTGTTGTTTTTGTACATGTAGAGTGAACTTGGAATCTTCCTTCCTGTTGGTGTCGAATAACCTATAATGTGTTGGTATGCCATAAAACCCTATTCATTCATTCATTCATTCATTCATTCATTCATTCATTTATTTTAGTGTGTCTAAAATTTAATAATGGTTCAGATTTTAAGATATTTACTCTGTAACTTAGTGGTCATACTTTTGATAATTGTAAAATACTACAATATAAAAAATAGTTTGTGTAGGGTCATAAATATTGAAACATGCATATAATTATAGATAAACAACTTGATATTGTAGATTTTAAGTTTGAAATAAGCAAGAATTGCAATAACATGTTTGATATCAATATTAATTTTATGTAAATTACTTATAAATAAACGAGAATTTAATATGACTTTGATAAATAGTTGAATTGTAAAATAAACACATGTCATATTGTACTTTAGTGATCTTCAAAGTGTGAACTTGTAAGATTTTTGGAGAAAAAAAAACAAACCTAAAAGATAAATGTCTTAAGGTATTCCCATCAGAGGATGGAATTTGAATTAAATGAGTTCTACAGAAGAAATCACTTGTTATCAAGAGGTTTGTTTTCTCAAAGATAGTGCCAGTGGTTCATCGGATAGGCTCAGTACACAGGACTGCGTCGTTAAACTTGCCGCTGACTTTGTGGCTTCTCAGACAATTGAAATTAATGAAGGTAATCCTGCTGTAATTAATGCATCTGATTACATGGGTAATTAATAAAACACAGTTGTGAAATATTGGAAATATAGGTATATAAAATAATTTTCATATTTTAATATTAAATATTAGGAAAGTTACCCAAAATATTAAATAAGAGTGTTATGTAATGTAGTCTCAGTGTGGGTAATGACATTAATTCAATTTTATGTAAAATTTACATCTTTGTTGTTGAACTATCGAGATTTTACATGATTCGTTCTTTCATAAAATCTCATGTAGTTACTTGTAACGGGGATCCTCCTGTGGCAGAGTGGTCTAAGGCACTGACTCAACATGACTTACCTCTCATCACTAAGGATGTAGGTTCGAGTCACGCTCGGTCCAAAAACTTTTTGGGAGAAAGTTTGCCATTAACTTTTAGGTGGTTCTACTCAGATTCATTCTGAGGTTTTCCTCCAACAATAAAACTGGATATGCCACATATAACCTGAAATGTGTTGAAAATGACGTTGAACACCATTAAAAAAATCATTACATATAAAAATCATTCTATACACATGTTAACTTATGGTAATCTTGATATGCCATGCTTTATTTTTCAAGAAAAAAATACTTGCTATAACTATAATTTTATATATCTTTTATTCTTGATTAATATTTGTCTATTTTGATGGCTTAATTAACTTATCCTTTTTATGCCCCCCCCCCCCACATTTTTTTTGGTGGCATATAGTAATCGCAGCGTCTGTCCGTCCTTCCTTCTTTGTCCTTCCGTCCGGTATTTCGTATCCGGCATGTAACTTTGTCATGCATAGATGGATTTTGTTGATACATGCTACAAATGATCAACATAACATGACGACGTGTCGCTAGTAAGACCCACACCTGTACTTAAAGGTCAAGGTCACAATTTGAGTTTATTGGCAACACTGGGTCTGTGTGAGATTTCCTGTCCGACCTGTAACTTTGACATGCATAGATGGATTTTATAAATTCTTGCTATAAATGATCAACATAGCATGACGATAGTGTAGCGAGTGAGACCCATACCCATACCTCAAAGGTCAGGGTCACACTTTGAGTTTATTTGACAACCCTTTCAGTCTGAGATTTCATGTCTGGCCTGTACTTTGCCATGCATAGATGGATTTTGTTAATACTAGCTACAAATGATCAACATAACATGGCGATGTGTCGCGCGTTACACCAAGAATCCCACTTCAAAGGTCAAGGTCACAATTTTACTTTGTTTGATGACACTTTCAGTCTGATAGAGATTTCATGTCAGATCTGAAAGTTTGTCATCTATGGATAAATTTCAAAAACACTTGACTCAATTCATCAGCATGACATTACAATGTGTCACATGTAATACCCACATGCGTACCTCTAAGGTCAAGGTCACACTTTGAGTTTGTTTGACAACACTTTCAGTCTGTGTGAGATTTCTTGTACGGTCTGTAACTTTGTCATCTATGGATGAATTTTAAAAACACTTGACTCAGTTGATAAACATGACATAATTAAGTGTTGCATGTAAGACCCAGAGCCTTTCCTCAAAGGTCAAGGCCACACTTCCAATTTGTTTGATATTGCATGTCTGATCTGTGATTTTGTCTTGGCTCAATTTATCAAGATGACATGACGATGTGTCATAAGTAAGACCTAGACCCGCACCTCAAAGGTCAAGTTCACACTTTGAATATGTATGACAACACTTTGAATCTGTTTGAGATCTCAAGTCTGTCCTTTAACTTTATCATACATGGATGAACTTCAAAAACACTTGGCTCAATTTATCAATTGATCAACAATTGATCTGTAACAAGTTACATTTAAGGGATTTTATAATAGATTGACACAAGTGATCAGCATGTCATGATAATGTTTCACCTGCATTTAACTGTTGAAATACCCAGACCATTACATTAGATGTCAAGGATCAAGTTTACACAAAGGTCAAGGTCATGCTTTAATGTAAAAAAAAAACCTCATGAAATTGCATGTCTAGTCTGAAACATCAGTCCATTACTCTTGATATTCATATATACATAGCTACCTATTATATGATATATTGTTATTTTTCACAGACCATTTGGGGGGCATGCGGCACTAAACAGTGACATTTCTTGTTTGTGCGAAAGTTCTCATTTCTTGTCACTTTCAATTGCACCAATTCTATTACTAATAAATAACCACTAACAAAACTTACGTCTAGCATTATGTTACTAATGAACAAGTAACAACTGTGCACAATTTTCAGATCTATGAAAAAAAATCCAGTCTTTCAAGAAATGAGTACTGCTGAAATTTATATATTGTTTATAACAATCTAACTTTTTCGCAAATTTTACAATTTTTCAGGCACAGGTAGTGACAGCTCATATGAAACCCCTGCTAACGAGCCTGGACCCCCTCCCAGGTCTAATCGAGGTAGTTATCTGTCTTTGCTACAAATGCATGTTTATGTTAGTAATATTTTTAAAAAAAGTATCTGAGATAGTTATCCATTGATTAAAGTGTAAGTTTGGAGGTATTAATGTAAGTAGTTCTTCATGTTCAGAAAGTTGTTATTTGTGTTCAGTGTTGTGTTCAGAAAGTAGATAAAAAAATATTCATGTTCAGTAAGTAGTAATCCATTGTTCAGTGTGCAGAAAGTAGTTATTTAGTGTTCAGAAAGTTGTTATTCATGTTCAGTAAGTAGTTTTTCATGTTCAGTAAAAAGTAATCCATATTCAGTGTTCAGAAAGTAGTTATTTAGTGTTCAAAAAGTAGTTATTCATGTTCAGTATTCAGTAAGTAGTTATTCATGTTCAGTTTTCAGAAAAATGTTACTCATGTTCAGAAAGTCATTATTCATGTTCATAAAGTAGTTTTTAATATACAGTGTTCAGGAAGTTGTTATTCCTGTTCATTAAATTGTTCTTCATGTCCAGAAAGTAGTTCTTCATGTTCAGTTTTCAGTAAGTAGTTATCTATGTTCAGTCTTCAGAAAGTAGTTCTTCCTGTTCAGTAATAGTTCTTCATGTTCAGAAAGTAGTGCTACATGTTCAGAAAGTAATTATTCATGTTCAGTAAGTAGTTATCCATGTTCAGTGTTCAGAAAGTAGTTCTTTATATTCAGAAAGTTGTTATTCATGTTCAGAAAGTAGTTATTCATGATCATTGTTCAGTAAGTAGTTATTCATATTCAGTGTTCAGTAAATCATGTTCAGAAAGTAGTTCTTCATGTTCAGTAAGTAGTTATTCATGTTTAAAAAGTATTTATTTATGTTCAGTGTTCAGAAAACAATTCTTGTTTAGTAAATAATTATTCATGTTCAGTGTTCATTAAGTAGTTCTTCATGTTCAGAAAGTAGTTCTTCATGTTCAGAAAGCATTTATTTATGTTCAGTGTTCAGAAAACAATTCTTGTTTAGTAAGTAATTATTCATGTTCAGTGTTCATTAAGTAGTTCTTCATGTTCAGAAAGTAGTTGTTCATGTTCAATAGTAGTTCTTCATGTTCAGAAAGTAGTTGTTCATGTTCAGTGTTCAGTAAGTAGTTCTTCATGTTCAGTAAGTAATTCTTCAAGTTCAATAGTAGTTGTTCATGTTCAGAAAGTAATTGTTCATGTTCAAAAGTAGTTATTCATGTTCAAAAAGTAGTTGTTCATGTTCATAAGTAGTTCTTCATGTTCAGAAAGTAGTTCTTCATGTTCAGTGTTCAGTAAGTAGTTCTTCATATTCAGTAAGGAGTTCTTCATTTTCAGTAAGGAGTTCTTCATGTTCAAAAGTAGTTATTCATGTTCAAAAAGTAGTTCTTCATGTTCAATAGTAGTTTTTCATGTTCAGAAAGTAGTTATTCATGTTCAGTGTTCAGTAAGTAGTTCTTCATGTTCAGTAAGTAGTTCTTCATGTTCAACAGTAGTTCTTCATGTTCAGTAGTAGTTTTTCATGTTCAGTAAGTAGTTCTTCATGTTTAGTGTTCAGTAAGTAGTTCTTCATGTTCAGTTAGTAGTTCTTCATGTTCAGTAAGTAGTTCTTCATGTTCAGTAAGTAGTTCTTCATGTTCAGTTAGTAGTTCTTCATGTTCAGTAAGTAGTTCTTTATGTTCAGTAAGTAATTCTTCATGTTCAATAGAAGTTCTTCATTTTATTAAGTAGTTCTACATGTTCAGTAAGTAGTTCTTCATGTTCAATAGTAGTTATTCATGTTCAGAAAGTAGTTGTTCTTGCTCAGTGTTCAGTAAGTAATTATTCATGTTCAGAAAGTATTTCTTCATGTTCAATAGTAGTTATTCATGTTCAGTAAGTAGTTCTTCATGTTCAGTAGTAGTTATTCATGTTCAGAAAGTAGTTCTTTATGTTCAGTGTTCAGTAAGTAGTTCTTCATGTTCAGTAAGTAGTTCTTCATGGTCAGTGAGTAGTTCTTCATGTTCAGTAAGTAGTTCTTCATGTTCAGTAGTAGTTATTCATGTTCAGAAAGTAGTTCTTTATGTTCAGTGTTCAGTAAGTAGTTCTTCATGTTCAGTAAGTAGTTCTTCATGTTCAGAAAGTAGTTATTCATGTTCAGTAAGTAGTTCTTCATGTTCAGTAAGTAGTTCTTCATGTTCAGAAAGTAGTTCTTCATGTTCAATAATATTTATTCATTTTCAGAAAGTAGTTCTTTATGCTCAGTGTGTCAGATTTAGCATTTGTTTAAAGGCAAATTTTAGTGTCTATTTTAAATTTAAACTTTGAAAAATTCTACAATTCTTTATGAATTTGATTTTTTTTTTTAAAAAATGACTATCCACACTTTGTATGCTATGCTTTATATAGTTGCATTATAATTATATCAAGTTGCATATTAGAACAGCTGCTACTACTAATATAGTTAAGTGATTAAAGTTAGTTTATCATCCTTGCCTTGTTTTTAGCTTACTTCAGTATATTCTGCTTTTTGCTTCATCTAAGTTGATTTTTCTGGCACTTAAACATTCATGGTTGTATATGAAACCATTGAAATGAAACATTGCAACAGTATTTTCATGACAGCGTCTTCATTTTCACTGGAAATTTGTTAATTGACAGATAATTTGTTGAATGATTGAAATAAAATAGTAATTTGTGGAACGACAAATTTGCGAAATATTTAAATTTTGATCATTCAACTCATTGAACAAATTAGTTGTTGTTGTGATGATTTTCCAGGTCTGTTTCTGAAACAATCAATGTTCAAGACATCCTATTGTCTTGATTTAACATCCCCCAAATAGCTGTTCATTCTCGCAAAATGTGTTGGAATTATTCCACATTTTGATTTGACCTAATAGTCTGCTAGACTGCAATTAAACATTCCAAATTTTTGCCTTGTATTAAGCTGTTATTTTATTGTGGCCATCTTTCCTAGCCCCTGCACCAAGGCAGCAGCAGCCACTACCCAAATCAAGGGCAGCAGCACCGACCCCTTCCAGACCACGGGCACGCCCAGCAACACCACCAGAATCAGAGGTATGACTTCCAATACTTAAAAAAAATGTGCTATGAAAATATTCTAGTATTGTATGTTTGCTTTACGCATATTTTGTTAAACACAAGGGTGTAGTTGCTAGTCTAGTATTGGATGTTTGCTTTAGGCATATTTTGTTAAACACAAGGGTGTAGTTGCTAGTCTAGTATTGTATGTTTGTTTTAGGCATATTTTGTTAAAAAACAAGGGTGTAGTTGCTAGTCTAGTATTGGATGTTTGCTTTAGGCATATTTTGTTAAACACAAGGGTGTAGTTGCTAGTCTAGTATTGGATGTTTGCTTTAGGCATATTTTGTTAAACACAAGGGTGTAGTTGCTAGCCTAGTATTGGATGTTTGCTTTAGGCATATTTTGTTAAACACAAGGGTGTAGTTGCTAGTCTAGTATTGTATGTTTGCTTTAGGCATATTTTGTTAAACACAAGGGTGTAGTTGCTAGTCTAGTATTGGATGTTTGCTTTAGGCATATTTTGTTAAACACAAGGGTGTAGTTGCTAGTCTAGTATTGTATGTTTGCTTTAGGCATATTTTGTTAAACACAAGAGTGTAGTTGCTAGTCTAGTATTGTATGTTTGTTTTAGGCATATTTTGTTAAAAAACAATGGTGTAGTTGCTAGTGTAGTATTGTATGTTTGCTTTAGGCATATTTTGTTCAACACAAGGGTGTAGTTGCTAGCCTAGTATTGGATGTTTGCTTTAGGCATATTTTGTTAAACACAAGGGTGTAGTTGCTAGTCTAGTATAGGATGTTTGCTTTAGGCATATTTTGTTAAACACAAGGGTGTAGTTGCTACTCTAGTATTGTATGTTTGCTTTAGGCATATTTTGTTAAACACAAGGGTGTAGTTGCTAGTCTAGTATTGTATGTTTGTTTTAGGCATATTTTGTTAAAAAACAAGGGTGTAGTTGCTAGTCTAGTATTGTATGTTTGTTTTAGGCATATTTTGTTAAAACACAAGGGTGTAGTTGCTAGTCTAGTATTGTATGTTTGCTTTAGGCATATTTTGTTAAACACAAGGGTGTAGTTGCTAGCCTAGTATTGGATGTTTGCTTTAGGCATATTTTGTTAAACACAAGGGTATAGTTGCTAGTCTTGTATTTTATGTTTGTTTTTGGCATATTTTGTTAAAAAACAAGGGTGTAGTTGCTAGTCTAGTATTGTATGTTTGCTTTAGGCATATTTTGTTAAACACAAGGGTGAAGTTGTTAGTCTAGTATTCGATGTTTGCTTTAGGCATATTTTGTTAAACACAAGGGTGTAGTTGCTAGTCTTGTATTGGATGTTTGATTTAGGCATATTTTGTTAAACACAAGGATGTAGTTGCTAGTCTAGTATTGTATGTTTGCTTTAGGCATATTTTGTTAAACACAAGGGTGTAGTTGCTAGTCTAGTATTGTATGTTTGCTTTAGGCATATTTTGTTAAAAACAAGGGTGTAGTTGCTAGTCTAGTATTGGATGTTTGCTTTAGGCATATTTTGTTAAAAACAAGGGTGTAGTTGCTAGTCTAGTATTGGATGTTTGTTTTAGGCATATTTTGTTAAAAACAAGGGTGTAGTTGCTAGTCTAGTATTGGATGTTTGCTTTAGGCATATTTTGTTAAACACAAGGGTGTAATTACTAGTCTAGTATTGTATGTTTGTTTTAGGCATATTTTGTTAAACACAAGGGTGTAGTTGCTAATCTAGTATTGGATGTTTGCTTTAGGCATATTTTGTTAAACACAAGGATGTAGTTGCTAGTCTAGTATTCGATGTTTGCTTTAGGCATATTTTGTTAAACACAAGGGTGTAGTTGCTAGTCTAGTATTTGATGTTTGTTTTAAGCATATTAATGTTGAATGTTTTGGTGTAAACTCTTAGTTAATACAGAAAACAAAAAACCTTTGTAATATTACTTCTGATTCATCACTTGGTGTTTTCTGTATAATTCAGCTCTCGTACATAAATTGTCGGACTTGTCCAACTATATAAATGACGTTATTTTGATTCATTAAGTCATGCAATGACTCCTGGAAACAAATATGCCCGATTTTTTTCTCATTCCTTATAGAGAAGATATGTTATATAAAAAGTAAATATAAACTTTGCCGAGTTATGTGTGATAAAACAAATCTTACAGTTGTGCTCATTTATTATTGGATTTATTAAACTCATTGGGAAAAGTGATATTATGCTCAGCAGAACCTCGTTTAATAAATTCAATAATAGATAAACACTCATGTAAGATTTTGAATATGGAGTTCAACAACAACATATTCTCTTTGTTTACAGTGTATCAGTATTGTAAATTACCATATACCGGTCAATTGTGGATCTATTCCCCACCCCCACCCCCACCCCCCTTAACTCCTGTACATATTTTATTAAAATAAACTACTGAAAAACCTTTGTGCCCATTCAGATTTTGTGTTGAGCACCTTAAGTACTTTCTTAACTGAAATCCTGGATCCACCTCTGTTGGTAATAATTTACAAATGCTGGATTGAGATTAACAAAAAAGTTATATTTGCTTCCTCTTGTCCCTGTTTGTCTCTGCTCTCATCCATAGACTGGTCAAAGCATCTTAATGACATTGACTAAGCTTTTGGTTAATTGTAAGCATTTTGGGATGTTTGCATCATCAACAACTGACAGAAATTGATATATGCATTATTAGTGTTATTTGTAGTGACTTTGAATATTATTTTGTGTGTTTTATAGAGGTAAAGTGAACATAAATGCTAATTTTATAATTTTTGTGAGTTAGATAATAAAAGAGTCTCACCATGAATTTTGTTTTATAACCAGTTGTTATAGAAAATGTGGCTGGGCAGCGATTTGATCTGATGACCCCAGCGTTAATATAGCCAGACACATTCTTGCACATCAGATGAAGATATCTGCTTTTTTACCGGGGCTGAGATCAAATTCTTGCCAATGATGTTGTAACTATTTATGACGTGACGTCACAAAACTATATGACATAAGTTATATGATTAATAATAAAATCGACGTCTGAAAATTGATATTTGTTAAATATAATGATATTCAATATGTTTGGTATTTAAGAAAAAGAATCATTCATGGTTTTTTTCATCCCTTGGGATAACTGTTTTCGCGGGAACTCAACTCTGCCAAAACAGATATCCTTCGGGATGAAACTCTGTATCTGAACCTCAAACCCATGCAAGGTTCTTATATTCCTGACTAGCTGGGCCCAGTTTTATTCAATTTTAAATCCAATCTTTTGTAAAATGTTATATATATATATATTGAACAATTACAGGACACGTATGAGGACCCTGATTTATCCGCTAAGGTTCAGCATGTTCATGGTGGACCCTTGCCACCCCTACCCACGATGGGCAGACCACCACCCGTCAGCAGAAACACACAACAGTATACGGCCCTTCAGAAGCACAACAGTCCTGTGGGAAGAAAAAAAGTTCCTGTACCTCCCCTGTCATCTTCCAGCGATACGGAGGTTTGTGTCTCAATGTCAGCTATAAGTAAACAGATAAACGATCACTTCCCCAAGTTCATATTTAGGCGTGATGATGTGGTGAATGATGAAGTGGTAGGAGAGTTGGCTGCTCATGGCAGAGGTTATGGTTTGATCTCTTAATCGACCAAATGACCTTTCAAAAACAACACCTTGTACTTGTTCTACCCAGAAAGCTGACTCGAGAGTGATGAAAAGGGTTCATTTTGTGAGAGAGAAAAACTGAAATATATAATTGTCCCATTAGTGTAATAAGGCACCAAGTGTATAAAGAATAAGAAGGCACTTGGTACCTTTTTGCACAAATAGGTCGTATTGTTATAAATCAACCAGTCTGACTCTGTCAGTACAGCATATTAAAAAAGATCAAACAACGCTCCTCATACACTTGGTGTTTTATTATGGCGCATGTACAATACATGTTCAACACAATGTTAATATATCATCATTTTGTCTTTTTCTTTTTGAACTCTTTGCTAGATATCTTAATAGAAATATATTTTTGTAAATTTGAGCATCATTAGGTTAAGTGCAATCAATTGTTTATTCATTTAAGCACTTTAATTTGATTATTGGTAAAAAGTTGATCTTAATTGCAGTTAAGCACCACAATCTCCTCAGCATACTGGGAATTTGAGCCCAGATTATGAAATGAAAAATGAAATGTAATTTTATCATTTATTTTTAATTCATATGATTAGTGTTTCAATATGAAATCTGTATTTAAATTAATTATTGCAATAGATTGGTACAGTTTTCTAATACTTTGATAAAAAATATACAAGAAAAAAAATGAACTATTAAAGCAATAAAAACAATATAATTATTTACAAGGGGTTCATACATATTTTTCTTAAACTTAACAATATTGCACAATATTGCAGGATTTATATGAATGAAAACTGAAGTATTCATCGTAGCAAAATGTATCAGTTGCACTAAGTCTTCTTCTTCACTATGCATGACTTTTCCTATGCATTTTGCTTGCATGACCTTTGACCTGTGTTGCTATAGGAGACATACACTGAACCAACTGCAGACTCACCTCCCCAACCACCAGTTCCTTCATCTATTCCCAGACCAAAAAGAGCAAATAAACTGCAACCACCACCTCCAGTTGATGATCAAGTACGTAATAAGTGGAATAATTTATACATTGTTTTTCATTTTTTTGTCTTGCTTTTTGCAAAAAAGAGCCGTGTTACTTTTCCAGAGGATGCATTGCCCGTGGAATTGTCAAAGTTTCAATATGTATTTTTTTGTGTTTAGCTCTGTTTCAAACTGTTTGACTCTTGAGTTACCTTATAATGTTCATAGTTGCATAATGGTTACTACTCAAAATGCTGCAGTTTTTTTCCGGTGACCTTGACCTTTACAGTAAATTAATTTGGCTATATTACTGAATGTACAGTTTTGTGATGTACTCCGTGTATTGGATTTTTTTTAATCACATTAGGTATTATTGTAGTGCACCATATTTGGATAAATAATATTAGCTTTTGAAATTTAATAGAAAAAAAATCTGTTTTTCCCAAGGTAGCCATGCTTAGTCGAAAGTCGAATTTTAAGCAAAATTTGTAAAATTAAATGTGCTTCTTTGTACATATATTTATTATTTATTTTAATACAAAGATCATGATATGATATTGCATCTATATCTGATGTTATTTTTATACTTTTGGCTTTGCATTGATAACTAGACACCTAAGTAGACTCACTTTGTGATACAGGCTAGACATTTAATTTTATGGAATGCCTTTGTAAATTATAGTATTACCTAGAAATACTTACCAATGATTAACTGAAATCAATCTAACAATTAACATACTCTTGTGTAATAACAGTTTACCTAATAAAATGAATTGTTTTAAACTGACAAATATTTTTTTTTCCTTTTAATATTCTCTCAATGTCTGTTAGTATAACAGAGAGAGCTTTAGTTAACCTTTGACCTTGTTGCCATAGGAACAAGTTTATGAAGAACCAGAGGAAGAAAAACCGCCACCGGTACCTCGGTCTGCTCCCAAACGTACAAAACAACCAAAAACTCCTGTAATAGAACAAGTAAGATTGATGGGAAATTGAGTATTACCCTTGGCATTCATCAAATTGTTTATCAGTAAATAACTTATAAAACGGTCTATGATTATTGGAATTTTTTTTACTGAGCTTGGTATGATGGTACTGTACCATTATTTTTAATGATATTAACATCTGTCGATAAATAATTTAGATTTTGAAATTTTAATTTATTTCTTTTTTGCTCTGTTTCTCTGAAACTGTTTTACCTAAGATAGCCGGGAACATATTATGTGATGCAAAGTCACCAAGAAAGTCTTCCCACTGCTTTTGCTTTAGTTAAGTTGCTTGACATTTGACCTTGTTGCCATAGGAACAAGTTTATGAAGAACCAGAGGAAGAAAAACCGCCACCCGTACCTCGGTCTGCTCCCAAACGTACAAAACAACCAAAAACTCCTGTAATAGAACAAGTAAGATTGAAGGGAAAAATATTTTGATATTATGCCTCCAACATTTGAAACTGTCAAAGGGCATTGAAATTTACCGCTGTGAATTCATCAAATTGTTTTCCAGTGAATAACTTGAATTGGTCTATGTTTGTAATTAATGTTTGGTGTGAAGGTGGAATTATGACATACGGGCGAAGTTCGATATTTATAAATGTCTGTCTAGAGTTATGCCCCCTTTAAATTTAATTTTTAGTAAAATTGACTTACAGCTGGGCATCTATTTGAAATGGTTACATATGCATACATTATTATTATTATTGTCATCAGAGTTTTATATATAGATTTACAAAGTTTTTGTTCATACATATATTATAATTGATTAGTTATATCAGCATGTTTATTCTGAAGCACATTATTACTTAGTTGTACTGATTAAACTGTAGAAAAAATGGCAAAACACACACATACAAACAAACAAACAAATATTTATGCCCTATGTAAACTTAACCATTTTTTCTTAATCTAGAAACTCATTTCATTTATCACTAAAGTCTCTTAAATAGTCCTTGGAATATGCATATAAGAAAGCATGTGTGTCTATCTTGCATGCAAAATTCTTATCTTTGATCTATCTCTGCTGTTTTCTTGAATGTATTTTCATGACCTTGGAATGTTAAGTTACTTACTTGACCTTTGACCTTGTTGCTATAGGAACAAGTTTATGAACAACCAGAAGAAGAAGAAACACCTCCGCCAGTACCTCGTTCTGTTCCAAAACGAGGAAAACAGCAGAAACCTCCTGTAATTGATCAAGTAAGCTGGATTGCAAAATAAAACATATTGTTGTTAGCTAACACCATCACATGGCTAGGAAATGTTTGGCAGTGGTTATTGATTAACAAAAACTTAACATTTTGCATCAACTTATTTTAATGCTGATTTGCAATGCCACACACTCATCATTTCTGCTGATTTGAAATGACTACACCATTTTTTATGTTGATTTGCAAAAACGTCTATATACATTCACTTTTATGTTAATTTATTAAGTTGTTATACATACAGACAGGGTCAGCTCTTGTCGAGTGGTCAATGGCTCCATCTCAAGATCATCTACCTCTCACCGCTAAGGTCGTAGGTTTGAGTCCCGCTCACTCCAAAAACTTTATGTAAGAAAGTGTGTCAGTTTCCTTTCAGAAGGCTGATGGTTCTTCTAAGATTCATTCTGAGGTCTTCCTCCACCAATAAAACTTGATATGCCAAATATAACCTGATATGTGTTAAAAATTGCTTTAAACCCCATTAAAAAAAAGTTATATTTTATTTTGAAAATGTACAAGTTTTATAAAAAATTAGGAATATAATTCATCCAGTATATTTAATTCATAAGTTAAGTGTTTCAATATCAAAGATATTTTTAAATAATCTAAGTTGTAACAGGTAAGTACTACCCACGGTTATCACTTTGGTTATTACACCTGTGGTGCATGCTCATGGATTGTGTAATCTCTAAAACTTACTATTGTTTGATCAGTTTCACCAGCATAATTAATATGATTTTATTGAGCCAAGATACTAAAATAGAAATTTTAAGAATGTATGAAAAAAAATGAACACTTGGTTTAATTTGTTTAATTAAAGTATCTTAATTTAAAACAATGCTGGTCAAATTGAAGACCCAATATTAAGTTATGTATTTCTCTGTTTTAGTGCACTAATTAGTAAAAAAGCACAAAAAAACTTAAATCAGTATTGTGGTTTCACCATAAGCAATGGTCACACACACTTTGTTTAACTAATACACTTATTTATTATAATCATAATAAAATAGTATGTAGGAAAATTCTAAAATCTTAAGATAACGAATATTTTATAACCATCGTCTGTGCTTGAATCTTTGTTACAATAATGAAGAAAAAATAAATATTTAAGGATGGTGTTGTGGATAGGGTCAACCCAAGAAACGGGCTCAAGATCGATTCACATAAACTTTGAGTTTACTGTGTAATTAAGTTAAGATAAATTAGCATAAATAATTATACATGAATGTAATTAGGTGTGGTGCTTTAACACAGTAATACATTACTTTTGTGTTGGTTGTTATTATTTGTCTGGTGTTTGAGTGTCTCCCTCATCTGTAATCTTGTCTCCACTCTCTGTAGGATGTCTATGAAGTTCCAGATGAAATGAACAAACAGGAGGTAGTGTATAGTTTGTGTTATATCTATTAATAGTTTAAAAGATGAACCAAAGAGAGGTAGTGTATAGTTGAACTTTTCTGAATAATTTAGCACTATTGGAATGCACTTTCTGTCTCACAGAACTATTGGAGTTCAATTATCTATATTATGCAGCATTTAACTATATAACAGCAATATTGGAGTACACTTACCTGTATCACAACACTATTGGAGTGCACCATCTGTATCATAACACTATTGAAGTACAATTCCCTGTATCATGATACTATTGGAGTGCACTGTCTATCATAATACTATTTAAGTACATTTGCCTGTATCGCAACACTATTGGAGTGTACTGTCTGTATCATAACACTATTAAAGTACATGTTCTTGTATCATAACACTATTGGAGTGTACTGTCTGTCTGTATCATAACACTATTTAAGTACACTTACTTGTATCACAACACTGTTGGAGTGTACTATCTGTATCATAACACTATTGGAGTGTACTGTCTGTCTGTATCATAACACTATTTAAGTACACTTACTTGTTTCACAACACTGTTGGAGTGCACTGTCTGTATCATAACACTATTTAAGTACGCTTACTTGTATCACAACACTATTGTAGTGTACTGTCTGTATCATAACACTATTGTTGTACACTTACCTGTATCACTACACTATTGGAGTGTACTGTCTGTATCATAACACTAAGTACACAAATTTGTATCACAACACTTTTGGAGTGGACTGTCTGTATCATAACACTATTTAAGTACACTTACTTGTATCACAACACTGTTGGAGTGTACTATCTGTATCATAACACTATTTAAGTACACTTACTTGTATCACAACACTATTGTAGTGTACTGTCTGTATCATAACACTATTGTTGTACACTTACCTGTATCACTACACTATTGGAGTGTACTGTCTGTATCATAACACTATTTAAGTACACTTACTTGTATCACAACACTATTGGAGTGCACTGTCTGTATCATTACACTATTTAAGTACACTTACTTGTATCACAACACTATTGGAGTACACTAACTGTATCATAACACTATTTAAGTACGCTTACTTGTATCACAACACTATTGGAGTGCACTGTCTGTATCATAACACTATTTAAGTACACTTACTTGTTTCACAACACTATTGGAGTGCACTAACCTGTATTCCCACCATTCCAGAGTGCACTTACCTGTATTCCCACACTACCAAAGTGCACTTACCTGTTATGTTATGTTATACTAGAACTTAGTTTAACCTGTTGGTAAGTCCTGGTGTGGTAACCATAGCAACTAATATTATTACAATAGTTAAAACCCATGATAGTTTCTGTGTCAGGTTCTTTTTGGTTTCGAGTGACCTGAAAAATAATTTGTACGCCATTTTTGATGTGCCTGCATTTAAAAATTCTTTTTGTTTTTCTTTAGTTTAATTTGGATCAGAATTTATTTTTTAAATCAAGCATAACTTTTGCCTTTATAATATTGTTTTGAAAAAAAAAAATTTTGTGTTCAGAATTCTTTTTGGCATTATTTATTTTTTAAAAATATGTTGTCTTTCCTTGATGTTCTGTGCACGTTAATTGGTATTCAGTTTGAACAGACATTTTTTCACAGTAAACTGCAATCAGTTTTGGTTTATTCAAATTAAAAAAGAACCTGAAGAAGAATAATAAATCATTGTATACATCCACTATGTTGTTGCCATAGCTACTATCCTGTATAATGACACTGCTGTTACCATAACTACCAATTATGTAACCATAGCAACCATGTATATTTTTCGTTATTTAGGATGCTGAAGATTACCTAGACATGACCAATGAAATGGATACATTACCCGCTGTGCCTGCTCGCCCGGTAAATAGTAGTAATATTTTAGCATGATAAAACGGGAACTGTGGTTTCTGGTTAAAATTTGGTGGGAAATGTACATTAATACTATTTCTGAAACTTTGTCGACATAGTGCAAAAAAAAAAGTTAATTTAAACTGATTTATTTTGCTAAGATTGTGAAATAAGTTCTTACAACTTAGCCAAAACATGCTTGAAGTTAAAAGTATAAGTTAGTAAACAGATCCTTAGTTTAGTTTCAGTTTCATTTTTTAGAAAGAAAGATTTTACCTAATTAACACATTTATGTTAATCTATGACATAAAGTGCAAATGGTATTCTATTTGTATGATGAACAATGTTCAAAGAAAATAATAATTTGCACCATATTTTCAAAGTTATATGCTACCACTAATTTTTGATTTATCAAAATGTTATTAGTTTCATGAATATTGTGCTTGAGATAGTAACACTTTGAGATTAATTATTTCCATATGGCTAAACCTGGGACTTGATGTAATGCTATTGTAACTATCATTTTTGTCTCGCCGCAACAAAGGAGAGAAAGCGAGATTAGGGTGTTGCTTTAATGTCGACGGTGGCGGCGTCAAACATTCATGTTTAGCTCCAACATTAAGTTTTCTTTCTCTCCCATGTGTTTATTAACGGTCAAAGAGGACACGGCAAGACATATCATTCTGTGTAATTCTTGTTCTGACCAAATAACAACTTCCCCTTTAACACCCAAGGAAGTTCAGGACTCCTCCTTTTATTCTGAGAAGGGTCATGTCTCCTTACTTAACACCAATAGAGTTGCGAACTTCTCCCATTGTTCTGAGAAAGGTTATGTATTCCCCCTTAACACCAATAAAATTGAAAACTTCTCCTTTTATTCTGAGAAAGGTCATGTATTCCCCCTTAACATAAAAAAACCCAGATCTAATCTTTTGATTCTGAGACTGTATAGTATATAATATATTTATCACTGTTTATAGAATGTATTTTCCACTATACGCATGACATTTATCACTGTATCGAGTATATTTATCACTGTACAGTCGAAACTCATTATTTTGAATTCCGTGGGACCGTAAAAATATCCGAAATTCTATTGATCAGGAGTCTATTTTTGTGCAACTTTTTACTGTTACCCTACCCACTTCATAAATCGTTGAAAATATACATGTTGTACATATAAATACCTCTTTTTTTTATTTTATTCAATATAACACGTCGTTATATTTACACATGATATAAACTTTGTTTTTATTGATGTGTACTGTGGATTTATCTTAAATTGTGATAAAGTCTACTGTTTACAACACCATTTTCTTCTACGCAAACATATGTTGTGCATTGTTATCCGTGTGTACGCTAATTGTCTATTTGCCCAGTGCATGAACATTGTATATTTTTGAGTGTGATATAGTAGATAAACAAAATGTACTTTAAATTTCTATTATTTTTATTTAAATGAATATCAAATAAATAGAATAAGCAACTGAAAAATAAACACAGGTTACATACAAGCAATGGTAACAACAACTTTACAAATAAAAAATAAGATGAAAAATAGCACATGTCAAAAACATTTTCTAACACTTCGGCGTTGTTTGTCTAATTAGCATGTGTTTCGCTTGTGTTTATAACAATTTGATGACACAATTAACTAACCTGCCAGGACAGACACATGAAACGATCAATTACAGGTATGAGATCAGCAATTATCACTTTCACAGTACATTTGTCAGTAAATATGGTACATTTATCACTATACACAGTACATTAATCACTATACACAGTACATTAATCACTATACACAGTACATTTATCACTTTACACAGTACATTTATCAATAAACATGCTACATTTATCACTATACACAGTATAATTGTCAGTAAACACGCTACATTTATCACTATACACAGTATATTTGTCAGTAAACATGCTACATTTATCACTATACACAGTACATTAATCACTATACACAGTACATTTATCACTTTACACAGTACATTTATCAATAAACATGCTACATTTATCACTATACACAGTATATTCATCAGTACAAAGAGTACATTTATCACTTTACACAGTACATTTATCAGTACAAAGAGTACATTTATCGCTATACACAGTATATTTATCACTCTACACAGTACATTTATCACTACATAGAGTACATTTATCACTTCATAGAGTACATTTATCACTACATAGAGTACATTTGTCACTCTACACAGTACATTTATCACTATACACAGTACATTTATCACTACATAGAGTACATTTATCACTATACAGAGTACACTTATCACTACATAGAGTACATTTATCACTATACAGGGAAGTGATGTTTACCTAGAAATGACTGATGAAATGGATGCAACAACTCTCCCATCACTGGTAAATAATTGGTCCCCTGTTTACGCTAGCTTTACTGCATGAGTGTGAGTTTTAGCATTATACTAACATACCTGTGAATTTATTATTGCATGTGTTGTAGCTTACCTGTTTTCAAAAGTTTTCTTTTAGGGACGCGACAAACCAAATGTGTTTATATAAAAATTATGGTTTAAATGATCTCTTTGGATTGGGATTTTCACGTTTATTCAAGTAAAGGGGCTAGGATCCATTGGGGCCCAGTATTTAATTTTTACCTATGAATACTATGGGAAAACAGGAATAATATTTTTGATGTCTGGGGCATTATTTAGTCATTACAGTCAAGACCGGACCCTTTAAAGGAGATTTAATACACATAAGGGTCAGTGAATTTCTAAATATATTTTACTCAAGAAAAAAAAAACCCCAAATTTGTTCAGATTTGGTTAAAAGGGTTCCCATGAGTAGAGTTTTCAAATTTGTTCAAATAAAGGAGCTAGTGTTCAATGGGGCCCAGTAAGGGAATTTTGTTTTTTACATAGGAATACTATGTGAACACAGATAATTCTCAGATTTAAAAAGAAGTGTCATGTGAAATCATGTGGGCGACTTAGGCCCATTTAGGCCTCTTGTTTATTCATGATAACAGTGAATTTGATAATACTACATGTGGCTTTTAATTTATGATAATAGTGGATTTTATAATGATGTGTGTGGCTTTTTATTCATGATAACAGTGAAATTGATAATGCTGTATGTGGCTTTTTATTCATGATAACAGTGGATTCAATACTAGTCTATGAGGCCTTTTATTTATAATAACAGTGAATTTTATAATGATGTATGTGGCTTTTTATTCATGATAACAGTGGATTTTACAATACTGCATGTGGCTTTTTATTCATGATAACAGTGGATTTGATAATACTGCATGTGGCTTTTTATTTATGATAAAAGTGGATTTTACAATACTGCATGTGGCTTTTTATTCATGATAAAAGTGTATTTTACAATACTGCATGCAGCTTTTTATTTATGATAAAAGTGGATTTTATAATGATGTATATGGCTTTTTATTCATGATAACAGTGGATTCAATACTAGTGTATGTGGCTTTTTATTCATGATAACAGTGGATTTGATACTAGTGTATGTGGCCTTTTATTCATGATAACAGTGGATTCAATACTAGTGTATGTGGCCATTTATTCATGATAACAGTGGATTCAATACTAGTGTATGTGGCCTTTTATTCATGATAACAGTGGATTCAATACAAGTGTATGTGGCCATTTATTCATGATAACAGTGGATTCAATACTTGTGTATGTGGCCTTTTATTCATGAAAACAGTGGATTTGATACTAGTGTATGTGGCCATTTATTCATGATAACAGTGGATTCAATACTAGTGTATGTGGCCTTTTATTCATGATAACAGTGGATTCAATACTAGTGTATGTGGCCATTTATTCATGATAACAGTGCATTCAATACTTGTGTATGTGGCCATTTATTCATGATAACAGTGGATTTGATACTAGTGTATGTGGCCATTTATTCATGATAACAGTGGATTCAATACTAGTGTATGTGGCCTTTTATTCATGACAACAGTGGATTCAATACTAGTGTATGTGGCCTTTTATTCATGATAACAGTGGATTCAATACTAGTGTATGTGGCCATTTATTCATGATAACAGAGGATTCAATACTAGTGTATGTGGCCATTTATTCATGATAACAATGGATTCGATACTAGTGTATGTGGCCTTTTATTCATGATAACAGTGGATTCAATACTAGTGTACGTGGCCATTTATTCGTGATAACAGTGGATTCAATACTAGTGTATGTGGCCATTTATTTGTGATAACAGTGGATTCAATACTTGTGTATATGGCCTTGTATTCATGATAACAGTGGATTCAATACTAGTGTATGTGGCCTTTTATTCATGATAACAGTGGATTCAGTACTAGTGTATGTGGCCTTTTATTCATGATAACAGTGGATTTGATACTAGTGTATGTGGCCTTTTATTCATGATAACAGTGGATTCAATACTAGTGTATGTGGCCATTTATTCGTGATAACAGTGGATTCAATAGTAGTGTATGTGGCCATTTATTCGTGATAACAGTGGATTCAAACTAGTGTATATGGCCATTTATTCATGATAACAGTGGATTCAATACTTGTGTATATGGCCTTGTATTCATGATAACAGTGGATTCAATACTAGTGTATGTGGCCATTTATTCATGATAACAGTGGATTCAATACTAATGTATGTGGCCATTTATTCATGATAACAGTGGATTCAATACTTGTGTATATGGCCTTGTATTCATGATAACAGTGAATTAGATAATACTCCATGTGGCTTTTTTGTTGTGATATATGAAACTGTCCAACTTTTTCACATAATATTGTTATTTAGACTTTGGCTCAACGTGACAACCTCCAGCTCTTTGTGGAGCATGTTGTCTATTGTTAAAGCAGCGGACACATGATCAGGGGATCAGAGGTTTGACCACTGACATTGGATTTTTGTTAATATGTCTTTCGGCAGGACACTTGCACATATAAGTACTGGTTCAGCCCAAGAGGACCAAATTTTTATTGATGAAATTTTTTATATTTTATTCATAAATTTATGATAAAACTTGATTTAATATGTGCTAAATGCAGTGCTTATGTTATATAGTGTAATTTTTATCATAATATTTTACACTAATCAGAGGTAATTGCAAAATCTCTAAATGTTTGCTTTTTAGGCATAACTAAATTTGCATTGATATTAGAAACTTTCTTGCTTGGTGCTCAGTAGCTAGAGGATATTTCTAGGTCTTGTTGACCTGGTGTCAGTATAATATGACTTGGTTTGGCATCATACCATGCTTCTTTGGCATAATAACTTAGTGTGACAAAGCTTAGACTACTGTCTAAGGCCGTTAAAAATTAATTGCTAGATTTTCAATCTAATTTTTCTTAAAAACAGGGAGGGCGGTAGAATTTTATTTTTTTATTTTCATTTTTAAAGTTTTTAATGTCTTTTTAATAATAAAAAAGTATATATAATTTATATATTTTTTTTTTATGAAAATAAAAAGGGTCAGGCGGCATGAAAATTAGGGGCGGGCGGTGATGATAATCTAGCAATTAATTTATTATGGGCTTAATAATACACCGTTGTGATATGATTGTAAAATCGTTATAGTGACAACAATAACAAAAATAAAACAAGTTTTTTTTTAACTAAAAAGGATTGGTCTCATGGTATTTACTTATAAATGTCATCAAAACTGTATTTATAAAAGCAAAAAAAAACACACACAATAGAAATGGATTTGTTTTATAGCACAACAGAGATAGAGATAGAAAGAGGTTCATACTCGATATAATAGATTCATTATTTACCTTCATTTTCTTTTAGCAGTGTTATCCACAGGAAGATTATGAGGAGCCAGATTTGGGTAAGTTCAGATCTATATTAAGTTGCAAAAGAAAGTGTTAACTGGACTAACATTTTACATAGAGCTGTATGGTCCAGCTGACCTGACATTGTCAGTCGGTCAAACAGGTCGATAATCAAATCAGCGATTGATATTGGTTGCTATACTGCCATTTTCCTTAGACAAGCAAACTGGCTGTAAGTTATCACTACATTGTATGACATTTACTTGGACAAACAACACCAAGTGGCCAGTGGGCAGAGCAATAGGTCTGTGTTCGGTCAATACTAAAATCTCTGTCAATACATAGGCAATAGAATGGCGAAAGTTTTTATTGCTTTAAACTTAATATTTATTTTGCTTTGATTGGGAAGTTATTAAAACTTAGACAAATCACACTCAAAGTCTTCCTATCTAAAATCGATACTAAGCCTTTGTGGACAAAGTGTCTTGCTCAAGAACATAATAATACTAGCCGTGGCAGAGGATCAGACCCTTGACCCTTTGTTCCCTGGGTCTGATGTTTTACCATTTGGCCTCACACTCCACATGGATTTGAAACCACACATGATTTATTTATAATGAAATTTAAACATTAACAAAAACCTCAGTATATTCTTTCTTGTGCAACTGAGTACAAAATACATTGTTTTTGTTATAGCTTTGTAATTTGGATATTTTGTTGCTTAAAGGGTTAACCCTTTACTTCATAAAGACGCCTTTGAACACCTCTAATATTGAAAGCATTAATTCACCATGTATCAGCAATGGGTGAATCATGTTCATATTAACTGACAGAGTGGAAAACAGTGCAGGAAGTGTTCAGATTGCTCGTTACGAGCAATCTGGACTCTTCCTGCACTGTTTTCAAAGGCCTTCTGTGATTGGTGCGGGAAAATGCGTATCTATAGAGTTAAGGGTTGAAGTATTACGAGGGGTTATTCAGAAGTTTGTTGACAAATCTCATAATATGAAGATGACATGTCAGATTCATTTAGAGTTTTACATGTATTATTTTTAATATAACTTCACACCGTACGCAAAATATGAAGAAAATATATATTAAAATAAAATAGCTACATCACGCTGTTGCGACGACAATTTATTTCACAAGTAATTTCCCTGCTCTTGCTGGTCACTCCGCTCATACATTTTTCATAGCGAGGAACCCTGTGGTCACTAAGGAATTGCATGTTATTCATTCTTAATTATCATGTGCACTGTACTGTAACCTATACTTAGCTCACAGCATAGTTCATGAATTGTGTTACGGCGATTCTTATTGAGGCACCTTTTAACCACGTTGACGTGACGTTGATGCGATTTTGACATAGGGTGACCACACATGTTATCATCCATTATTGTTTCCTGTTCCTCTCTGTACAGTTTGTGCCATTTATACACTACAAAACACACTACAAATAACTTTCTCAGAGCTTTATTAAGCAGATATATCACCTGGATCAGTGTTTTGCTAATTATGACACAAAAATGTATTTCCGCTCGTTGTTTCACATTTTTCTCGGATGGAAGTTTTGCTTATTAACAAGTTTGCCTTTTTTATATAGTTTGTTTAAACTCCTGACACTTGAGCGCCATATTATTACCAGAATGACCAATGTAGACATTGATGACGTGTCGTCAATAATAATTATATGATTTAACACGAGTTTAACAGGGAAATCATTGTTATTTTTCACCTATTAATCTGTCAAATTGTTCAACAATGTGAGCTGCGGTACTAACCATGTATGCATGTTACTATGGAGACCATAACATTATTATTAACATAAATGCACTTAAAAACTGTACATCGATGACAAATACACCGATACTTAAACTATGCAAAATATAGCGATGTACTTGCATGAATATGGATTTTATTTAATTTTTCCACAAACTTCTGGATAACCCCTTGTATGTCTTATTATCAGCCATCTGTCACCGCTGATTCAAGTGGGAAAGTTATTATTTACATGTGGAAATGGGTGTGCTCTGTTAGAGTACTGGTTAACGTTCCAGGCACCTAGGAAAGGGTGGCTATGTTAACTGATCATAATCATGTTAGCCCTCGACGGCATTAAAATTATGCTAAATTTTCAATAAATCAGTCTGTCATGTAAAAAGTGTTTGATGAGGTTGTTCTGGATGTTTTTTGGACAATTTCTCAAAGACTTCCATAAATTGTTTTCATTAATGATAAAAAGAAAGATTGCAAGGTAGTCATTCATTCAGATGAATTAACCAAAAAGACCATTGTTGCCCAAAAATAGCTAAAAATTTGAAATAAATCTGAAAGTGGACATTTACATTAGGTGTATGTGTCATAATAGGCTTGATGTTACTGCTGCTTATAGCTGAAGAATTGGTCATAAATTACAACATATATATTGAATATAAGTTTCTATGCCCTTGTTATTCAGAGGTGTTGGCCATTGTCTGTTCATTCATCCATCCATACAAATATTTGAGACTTGGGGGATTAAAAATTAAAAAATGATTTTTGAGCTAAATATATGGTTTCCGTTTGTGTTGCATGAAGCTCCTAAACCAAAAATATAAAATGCAAGTCCATGTGCCTGAAATTGTTTCCACTCAATAAGTTTCTTTTAAGATATTATAATAATATTTTGTAGGTTTCTAATGTAAAAAGGAAGCTTCGGAAGGGTTTTGAGTTAATACATGGAGATAAATATTAACCATATAATTAAGGCCATAATAAATGGATTACTAGATTATCATCCCTGCCTGCCTTCTAATTTTCATGCCGATCTTACCTATTTTATTTTCATTAAAAAAAAAAACAAATAAAAAAAACATCAAAAAATTTTAAAAATGAAAATAAAAAATAAAATCCTCCAGCCCTTGCCGTTTTTAAGAAAAATTTTGATGATAACCTAGCAATTAATTTATAATGGCCTTAATGTTCATAGATTAAACATTAAGTGTATGTGTGAGATTGTGTTTACAGGTCTACAACAGAACAAACCTAGGGGTGTGCCCAAGGGTAAAGCTGTGTTTCCAGGGATGAAAGATCTGAACATTGCCGGTAATAACACTTGATATTGGGAAAAAAAAAACAAGTAGACATGTATAGGTCTCACTACACAGTTGAATTTTGTACTTTGTTCTATGTAAAATTAGGTCTATGATTTCCCTTGTAAAAAAATCAATTCCACGTAGAAATTGTTTTTTTCATAGCAGGAATGTAAACCTACATAAAATGCACAATAACTGGTAGGCTGGCCAAATTGGGTTTTTTAAAAGAGGGTGCAGTGACACCCTGAGATTTTTTGAAAAAAGAAGTCCTCAAATGCTCATAAATACATGCATATGTTAAAATCCTATAAAAGTCACTTTTTTAACACCAGTGATGTCTTATTGCAGTATATGCTATACCAACTTTTGCTCTACTCATCTGCAGCAAGAAATCACAACTGCTATGAACCATTTTGAAAATATTTCAAAACAAAATTACATAGGCCTGGTTTTTAAGCATAAAAATCATGTTACCTCGGGAAAAAAGGGACGTAACTGTGTAGTGAGATGTATAGTTATATACAGAGATTGAAAAGTAACTGATTTAGATGTTATGAACACAATACCTCGTGAAATCTTGTTTTCAAATATCCGAACTTTCATTAATCACAGAAATGCAAATTAGAATTCTCTCTTTGCACAATGGAATTCTCTTCAAAACAAGACCATTCACATCAAATTGTGTTTAAAATTGTTGAAGTATTTATGATTACAAAAAAGTATACTGCAACTAAAAAATCAAGGAAAGTACTTCTTCTTCATACTGCAATATTTTAAATTCAAGATCAATTTGCATGTTTAAAACAATTATAAGTATCTAAGGTTACATACACCTTACATTTTATGTGAATGTTGTATAGTGTTTAGCGTCGGTTTCAACAATTTTTCAGTCATATCGCAAGGGTGTCGACTTGAGACAGTATTCTAAGCACTGTCACACTGGAGTATCATGCCGCAGACACATGGTATGATACCCCACTCAGTCAAATTATACTGACATCTGGCCGACCAGACCTAGAACTATCCTCTAAATGCTGAGCATCAAGCGAGGAAGCTTCTTGTACCATTTTTAAAGTCTTTGGTATGACCCAGCCGGGGATTGAACCCACAACCTTCCGCATGCGAGGCGGTGAATTTTATGTGAAAGAACCCAGTGAAATTTGAATGATTCATTCTTTGCATGCTATTTTATAAGTTTCCTTTCCTTCTATATAAGTCTTTGGTTATATGAATGTGATCCTGAATGGGTATATCCTCACTATGAGTTTACTCACGGGCATTTCTAGGTCTACATAGCATATAGATAATGATAGTAAAAAACCAGAAGCCAAATCCTTTCTGTCAGATATAACCTGAAGGAAATCCTGCAATACTTTGTTTTATCACATACTTTATGGTACAGGAGTTTGATAAACCCATGACATATTTTTTAGATTAACCTAGTGTAATATCACTTTTGAATCTTCACTCGGTGTTTTCCGTACAGCTCGACAAATATCGAAGTACTTTTCGACTTGCCAGAATATATAAATAACGGAGATAATCTTAGTAAAATGACTTTTTTTAGATGTCCATACAATAAATGAAAAATTTACCATTTTCCTGAGTTATGTGATACATAAATAAGAATCTTACATTTGTGCACATTTATTATTGAATTTACTAAACTCATCTGAAAAAAAACTTATAAAACGCTAGGCAGAGCCTCACATAATATATGTTTGCCAACTTGTTTAATAAGTTCAATAATAAATGAGAACTCATGTAAGATACTCTATGTAGTATATTTCTAACATTGAATTACCTTAGATATCTTAAATAAAAAAATCACTTTTATGAAATACTGTCATGTATTTTAATTACTTGTAGTTTAATTTCACTAGTATTTTCTGGGTCCATACCCAAGCATACCGATGTCAACAGCATCATTATTCATCAACAAAGTCATTATGTATGTAGACTAATGTCATTTTATCAACACATTTGAATTGTTGAGAATAGTCAAGTCTGTATTTGGGCGTTGGCAATTCTATAAAAATTAAATGTCAGTTTTAATATAAAATATATGCAAAATGTATAATATCTTCAATTGTCTGTCATTATTCAGGAATGAGGAAGTGTCTCTCTTGTAACACCTCATTCACGAATAACTCACAAATTATCTGTTGAATAAGCTCTATATTATGTTGTTTTATTTTCAGAAAAAGCTCCCAAAAAAGCAGAAGAGCTTTTCTCTCAGAGGTCACTTCCCCAACCACCAATGGGTTTGTATATTAACTATTTTTTAGTCTTCATATTTATATATAGGCTGGGCCCCAATAGCTCAGTTGGTGACACATTTGACTATCAATCAAAGGGTCGTGAGTTCAAATCCCCGCTCGACAACAGTCTCTGTGATGATTGATATACGACATAGTGTCTCATTATCAGTCGTCATTGCTGATTCAAGTGGGAAAGTTATCAGTTACTTGCAAAGATTGGGTCTGCTCCAGTGCTGGTTAACTTTCAGGATCCCAAGAAACAGTGGTTAGGTTAACTGATCATCTGTTAGCCATTGATGGCTTAAAAATGACGCTATATATTCAATCAATCAATCAATATTTATATCCCTAAAACATATTTTGTCAATCCATATGTCTGATGGTCTGTCCATCCATCCATCCATCCATCCATCCATCCATCCATCCATCCATCCATCCATCCATCCATCCATCCATCCATCCATCCATCCATCCATCCATCCATCCATCCATCCATCCATCCATCCATCCATCCATCCATCCATCCATCCATCCATCCATCCATCCATCCATCCATCCATCCATCCATCCATCCATCCATCCATTTGTCAAATGATCAACACTTTGCATGTCCTTCATTATGCAAGCGTTTGTAAACTTGAGGATTTAATGATAATTAATCAAAAACACAATTTTCAGATCTTTTTTTTTCTTTTACAAGAACTATTATATATCCTGGTGTGAGTTTTTTATACAAACTAAAGGTCTTAAAAGACCACATTGGCTCCTTCCCTTGGCAGGTTTTACTGATAAAAAAATATGAATGTCAGAAAATCTGCTGTACAGATGGTATTGTTTTCTTATTTGGCATTTTCTTTCTACTCTAGCTTCTGCTCCTAAAGTACCCGTCAATAAACAACCTGCCAGAGGTGGTGGAAGCTACACGCAGGTCATTCTGAGCAACAACACTGGTCCAGTTATTGCTAACAATGTGCATGAGATGACAGAGGTAAGTATAAAGAATTATTGTGAAATATAGATGTTGTCAACTTACATTGCTCTGAAAGTTGTCAACTAACATTGCTCTAGAAGTTGTTAACTGACATTGCTCTGGAAGTTGTCGACTGACATTTCTCTGGAAGTTGTCGACTGACATTGCTCTGGAAGTTGTCAACTGACATTGCTCTGGAAGTTGTTGACTAACATTGCTCTAGAAGATGTTAACTGACATTGCTCTGGAAGTTGTCTACTGACATTTCACTGGAAGTTGGCAACTGACACTGCTGTGGAAGTTGTCTACTGACATTTCTCTGGAAGTTGTCAACTGACATTGCTCTGGAAGTTGTTGACTTCATTGCTCTGGAAGTTGTCAACTGACATTTCTCTGGAAGTTGTCTGCTGACATTGTGCTGGAAGTTGTCAACTGACATTGCTCTGGAAGCTGTCAACTGATATAGCCCTGGAAGTTGTCAACTATCATTTATCTGGAAGTTGTGTAATGACATTTCTCTGGAAGTTGTCAACTGACATTGCTCTGGAAGTTGTCTATGGACATTGCTCTGGAAGCTGTCTACTGACGTTGTTCTGGAAGTTGTCAACTTACATTCTCTGGAAGTTGTCAACTGACATTGCTCTGGAAGTTGTTGACTTCATTGCTCTGGAAGTTGTCAACTGACATTTCTCTGGAAGTTGTCTACTGACATTGTGCTGGAAGTTGTCAACTGACATTGCTCTGGAAGCTGTCAACTGCCATTTCTCTGGAAGTTGTCAACTGACATTTTCTATGGAAGTTGTCCACTGTCATTGCTGTGGAAGTTGTCAACTGACATTGCTGTGGAAGTTGTCAACTGACATTGCTCTGGAAGCTGTCTACTGACATTGCTCTGGAAGCTGTCTACTGATGTTGTTCTGGAAGTTGTCAACTGGCATTTATCTAGAAGTTGTCAACTGACATTTCTCTGGAAGTTGTCAACTGACATTGCACTGGAAGTTGTCTAGTGACATTTATCTGGAAGTATTCAACTGACATTGCTATGGAAGTTGTCAACTGAAATTTCTCTGGAGGTTGTCAACTGACATTGTTCTGGAAGTTATCAGCTGACATTGCTCTGGAGGTTGTCAACTGACATTTCTCTGGAAGCTGTCAGCTGACATTGCTCAGGAAATTGCCTACTGACATTGCTATCGAAGCTGTCAACTGACATAACTCTGGAAGCTGTCAACTGACATTTCTCTGGAAGTTGTCTACTGACATTGCTATGGAAGTTGTCTACTGACATTGCTATGGAAACTGTCAACTGACATTGCTCTGGAAGTTGTCAACTGACATTTCTCTGGAAGTTGTTTACTGACATATCTATGGAAACTGTAAACTGACATTGCTTTTGAAGTTGTCAACTGACATTTCTCAGGAAGTTGTCTACTGACATTGCTCTGGAAGTTGTCAACTGACATTGCTCTGGAAGTTGTCAACTGACATTGCTCTGGAAGTTGTCAATTGACATTTCTCTAGAAGTTGTCAACTGACATTGTTTGGAAGTTGTCAATTGACATTTCTCTAGAAGTTGTCAACTGACATTGCTCTGGAAGTTGTCAATTACATTTAATTAAATTACAGATATTCTAACATCCAGTTCACAAAATCCAAACTAAAATGTCTGTAACTAATAATCCCCAGCATGGAAGTAAATGCTGTGCTAGCTCATCAGACTGTAAACCGGGGTGTATATATAGTAATGTGATTTTCTAGAAAAGTCTCAAATTCAGAAGATTCCAGATAATCTTCTCCAGAATGTTCCATGTTCTATTAAGTTCCAAAATCCAGAAGATTCCATGTGCACGTGAGTCATTTGTTTACAAAGCCCATTACAGTACACAGAAAGTTGAAGAATCAGGACCAAGGTGGAGTCAAAACATAATTAAATTACATAACAGATCTTCATAACCCTTTACTTCATATAGACGCCTTTTGACACCTCTAATATAGAAGGCTTTTGAATTATTGGGTGAATTATGTTTATATTAACTGACAGAGTAAAAAACAGTCAGGAAGTGTTCAGATTGCTTGTTACTTGGGGGTACTTATGTAAAATCATGAAACCAAATGATTTATATGATATGAAAACAATATTGATTTGGTTCCTTCATGTCACCAGGCAGATTATGAGAGACAGCGTTGGTACCATAAGAAAACGTCTAGATTAGAAGCGCAGCAGAGACTGAAAACCGAGAATTTGGTAAGCTTATAACAGAAATGTTTATCACAGTTTAATTAATTCTGAAATTATGAATCTTAACAGATATTATTGAAACTTGATAACAATTGAGTAGCGGATTTTCAGATTGTGTCTTATCTCATTATGACCCCCCACCATCACTACTAAAATTAAATATTGTGGCTGCTATTGATAAAAAAAACATTAAAATTGTAAAAGTATTTCTAAATTAAATCTTGTCTTAGATGATTTGCTGTAATACCTAAAATTATCTGTATTTATTTAGAACAAGAGATGGGAATGTGATGCCTCAAACGTGTTGGCGTTATTTAAACTTGAGGATTTGGACCTGGTTGACTTATTTGGTAGTAAGTCCGGCTGTCAGTGCAGGGGTTATGAGTTTGAATCCCCACACAGCTGCAGTCTCTATGATGATTGATATATTACATTGCATCTCATTGACATTTGTTTCTCACTGCTGATTTAAGCGGGAAAATTATCAGTTACTTGCAGAGATGGGTGTGTTCGAATACTGGTTAACCATATAAGGATATCAGGAAAGAGTGGTTAGGTCTGCCCTCAATGGCATAAAAATGACACTGAGTAGGACCAGTACTGGGTGTTGTTTATGAGTGTTATTGAACCTGTGACCTCTGGCATGAGAGGTCAACATTCTTTCCACTGCACCATCAACCTGCTTAAATATGCAATTTTTTAGCTTTACTGGCCTGAGGCCTCCAGAGCTTATTTAATAGTGAATTGTCTGTCATCCTTCTGTCGTCCTACCATTAACCTTTTTCTTGTAGACGTGATAGCACCGTCATTTTTCATTGAATCGTATCCAAACTTGCACAGCACTTACATAACCACAAAATCTTAGACGAGTTCTTGAACTAGCATGATTCTACCACAAATGCTCTCACCACAGGGCTTATAAGTACATTTTAAGCAAATTATTTTCTCTGAAATTTTAAGGACTTTACGTGTAGCATTGTATGGAGATCCCCTAAAAGATTGTTGAAGTTTGGTCCCTTGGGTAAAATTCTGGGCCACCACAGGGGTCACTGTTTTACATAGAGTTTTGTAGACACAATAACACCCTCATTTTTCATTGAACTTTAACCAAACTTACACAGCAGTTTTGTAACCACAAGATCATGCTCAAGTTCTTAAACCAGCATTATTTGACGAAAAATGCCCCCGCCACATGGCTTATAAGTACATTTTAGGAGAAACATTTTTTCTGAGTGTTCAAAGTTTATACCTCAGATAATTTATGTGTAGCACTGCATGGTGGTTTCCTAAAAGATTTGTTGAAGAGGAACATACAAAAAGAATGTTCATCTGTCCATTTGTTGCTTGTAGAGTGATTCATGCCCTTTTGGGCTTCTTGTAATAATATGTGCAAGCCATCTTAAATAAAGATCAGTTTTGAAAGAAAAATTGGAGAGTGCATGTGAATAATTTTTATAACATTATATTTGATAGTTTTGTTGTAACTTTTGATTACTGTTCTAGTCTGTAGATATGCTAAAGCTTGAACCAGTATTGTAAATCAATAAATATGACTGAGTTAATTTTCAGGATGGCATGTATTTAATAAGAAAAAGCTCCCAGGGCCCTGAGAAGCCCTACACCCTACAGATATTCTACAATGGGCAGGACTACAATCTACCAATTCGGAGAAGAAAAGACAATAAATTTGCTGTTGGTACAGAGAAAACAGACGAACAGGTAAATATTAGTTCTCTTGTCTTTGTAGGAACTGTTATGTTTTTTCATGGGTAGGATTGCTGAGCTGTATGATTCCTCACCAGATCCTGTAGAAATAGGTAGGGGTTTTAAAGTCACACATGAATTATTGTCCTTTTATAAAATTAGTTTAATAGCTTAATAATGGATCAATGAAAATAATACTTTACTTTAGTTAATTACAAAATATAATTATAACATTTATAAATTTAGCTGACCGCCCATGTAAGGGTCAAACATCTGATGAGTGATGGCCTTTCAAAAGAATAGGTCATGACCCGGCTTAAATAGTAATGTGACATTTCGTATATATTTATGTTAATTGTCATTCCTTTAGAGTGCCAGGGATTCTTATAAAAAAACAAATATGGGGGAATCGCGGCTGAACTATGTTTTTGAAGCGTGCATGTATATGTGTGTTTAAGAGTGATAATTAAATTTATAAATGAAACATGTTGTGTAAGGGATAACTAGTCTCTTAGTCTAAATTTAAGTTTAGGCTTGAGAGAAAAACACAGACAGACAGATGGATGGACCGACGGATGGACGGACGGAGGGAGAGAGAGAGAGTGAGAGAGCTTGTACAATAAAAGGATGAGTAGGATTTGTCACATGTTACGGTTGGTAGGATTTCTCATGTGTATGAATAAATAGGAATTGTTACATGTGGGGGTTGATAGGATTTCTCATGTGTAGGAATAAGTAGGATTTGTCACATGTAGGGGTTGGTAGGATTTCTCATGTGTAGGAATAAGTAGGATTTGTCACATGTAGGGGTATGTAGGATTTGTCACATGTAGGGGGTTGGTAGGATTTGTCACATGTAGGGGTTGGTAGGATTTCTCATGTGTAGGAATAAGTAGGATTTATCACATGTAGAGGTTGGTAGGATTTGTCACATGTAGGGTTCATAGGATTTCTCATGTGTATGAATAAATAGGAATTGTCACATGTAAGGGTTGGTAGGATTTCTCATGTGTAGGAATAAGTAGGATTTGTCACATGTAGGTGTTGGTAGGATTTCTCATGTGTAGGAATAAGTAGGATTCGTCACATGTAGGGATTGGTAGGATTTCTCATGTGTAGGAATGAGTAGGATTTGTCACATGTAGGGGTTGGTAGGATTTCTCATGTGTAGGAATAAGTAGGATTTGTCACATGTAGGGGTTGGTAGGATTTCTCATGTGTAGGAATAAGAAGGATTTGTCACATGTAGGGGTTGGTAGGATTTGTCATGTGTAAGAATAAGTAGGATTTGTCATATGTAGGGGTTGGTAGGATTTCTCATGTGTATGAATAAATAAAAATTGTCACATGTAGGGGTTGGTAGGATTTGTCTCATGTGTAGGAATAAGTAGGATTTGTCACATGTAGGGGTTGGTAGGATTTCTCATGTGTAAGAATAAGTAGGATTTGTCACATGTAAGGGTTGGTAGGATTTCTCATGTGTAGGAATAAGTAGGATTTGTCACATGTAGGGGTTGGTAGGATTTGTCAAATGCAGTAGTTGGTAGGATTTTTTATGTGTAGGAGTTGGTAGGATTTGACACATGTACGGGTTGGTAGGATTTCTCATGTGTATAAATACGTAGGATTTGTCACATGTAGGGGCTGTTAGGATTTGCCAAATGCAGTAGTTGGCAGGATTTCTTATGTGTATGTTTGGTAGGATTTTACACATATAGAGGTTGGTAGGATTTCTCATGTGTATGAATAAGTAGGATTTGTCACATGAAGGGGTTGGTAGGATTTCTCATGTGTATGAATAAGTAGGATTTGACAAATGTAGGGGTTGGTAATATTTCTCATGTGTATGAATAAGTAGGATTTGACACATGTAGGGGTTGGTAGGATTTCTCATGTGTATGAATAAGTAGGATTTGACACATGTAGGGGTTGGTAGGATTTCTCATGTGTATGAATAAGTAGGATTTGACACATGTCAAAATCGTTAGGATTTCTCATGTGTAGAAATTGGTAGGATTTGTCATCTTGCAAAAGTAGTAGACTTTCTCATTATTTTGTAGGAATTGATAGGATTTCTAACTGGTAGAAGCCATTATAATCAAACAATAAATATTATAAAAGAACACCAAGACATGTCCAATAGAATGGTTTGTGTCTTACAAAATATTATGTGTGTGTGAAAAAAACAATAATTGTATATTCCTTGTCTAACAGAACATTTCATATCTTTTCAGAGTTTTAGCAACCTGTTAGAATTGGTGAACTTTTTCAAGCAGAACTACTTGTTGCTTAAAGGTGGAGTAAATGCCAAACTTCTTAGATCTTTACCACAAAATGGCAGTTAACCAGTACAAAAGGGAGAGCAGTACACTTTAACTGTGAATCATTACTACAAACATAATGCCAAAATATGACTTAGAGTATATATGCATGCAGATAGACAAACCTGTGTTTACATAGTGTATATACATACAGACAGCCAAACTTGTGTTTATTGAGTGTACATACATACAGACAGATAAACCTGTGTTGATTGAGTGCACATACATACAGACAGACGAACCTGTGTTTACAGAGTGTGCATACATGCAGACAGACAAACCTGGGTTTACAGAGTGTACATACCAGACAAACCTGTGTTTACAGTGACCTGTTTTAAACAAAAACCTGTAATAAACAGCATCAGATTTATTTTTTCAATATTCATCAGCTTTAAGCTGTAAATTTAGCTTTCCAAGACAGTGGTATCATCTGGTACTAAGATGACGTCAGCTACAAGTGGTAAATTTAGCTCTTCCAAGATGTGTGGAATCATCTGGTACTAAGATGACGTCGGCTACAAGTGGTAAATTTAGCTCTTCCAAGACAGTGGCATCATCTGGTCTAAGATGACGTCGGCTACAAGTGGTAAATTTAGCTCTTCCAAGACAGTGGCATCATCTGGTACTAAGATGACATCGGCTACAAGTGGTAAATTTAGCTCTTCCAAGACAGTGGCATCATCTGGTACTAAGATGACGCCGGCTACTAGTGGTAAATTTAGCTCTTCCAAGACAGTGGCATCATTTGGTACTAAGATATTGTCGGCTACAAGTGGTAAATTTAGCTCTTCCAAGACAGTGGCATCATCTGGTACTAAGATGACGTCGGCTACAAGTGGTAAATTCAGCTCTTCCAAGACAGTGGCATCATCTGGTACTAAGATGACGTCGGCTACAAGTGGTAAATTCAGCTCTTCCAAGACAGTGGCATCATCTGGTACTAAGATGACGTCGGCTACAAGTGGTAAATTCAGCTCTTCCAAGACAGTGGCATCATCTGGTACTAAGATGACGTCGGCTACAAGTGGTAAATTTCAGCTCTTCCAAGACAGTGGCATCATCTGGTACTAAGATGAAGTCGGCTACAAGTTGTAAATTTAGCTCTTCGTAGACAGTGGCAACATCTGGTACTAAGATGACATCGGTTACTAGTGGTAAATTTAGCTCTTCCAAGACAGTGGCATCATCTAGTACTAAGATGACATCGGCTACTAGTGGTAAATTTAGCTCTTCCAAGACAGTGGCATCATCTGGTACTAAGATGATGTCGGCTACAAGTGGTAAATTTATCTCTACGAAGATGTGTGGCATCATTTGGTACTAAGATGACGTCAGCTACAAGTGGTTAATTTAGCTCTTCCAAAACAGTGGCATCATCTGGTACTAAGATGACGTCGGCTACTAGTGGTAAATTTATCTCTACCAAGTCAGCTCTGAGCTTTCATCACAATTAAGCTTAAATAAGTAAAAAGGGTACAAGCTTATTTCCACCAGTTTTGGCTTCAAAATTTGAATAAAAGTCCCGTTACCGGCCAGGCTGTATAGATGAATGAAGTATCGGAGAGATTTGTTTGTTAAATCATAACATTTGTTCTACTCAGTTCAATTTTCATTTGATTTTTAGAACTTTTTTTAACAAATATCCATACGCCTTCCTCATTTGATTGATATTATTGTAGTATTCGGTTTATTTTATGCAACATATTTTAAAAATGACATAATGCAATGTTCACAATATATTTTTATTGTTTGATTTTTTTTTCTGCTTGTATATATAAAATACATGCAAAAAAATAAAGGAAATTCGAGGAATAAAAAGTAGTCCCTGTCGCGTATGATAATTCTGATGGTGATCCTCAGTGCAAAGCTTGATCACGACAACATCAGCGTGGCTATGCCTTGGGCATAAAACCCGGCTTTAAATGACTTCTGCACATAAATTGAAGCTATAGGTTTCTCCATTGACCAATCTGGCATTAGTATAGGACCAATCCTCATTGAACACAAAACGTTATGGGTACATTATTTGAATGTATTGTTATTGTTTTTCATATAAATTGCATTCAGCCAAGTTTCGTTGGGTTCAGGTGAGTAGTTTAGGTTTATCTGGGTTCTCCAGTTTCGCCAGAAACACATAAAGATTTTTATAAAAAGAAATGTTTGTTAGTGTGCTGTGCATGTAAATCTTTTAGAATGAATGCTTTTAAATTGGAATGATTCTCACTTCAGACGTCCTAACACTTTGTATTATGATGGGACTCCATAAAACTTCCATTTCATTCATTCCTAGAAGATTTGTCCAGTATAATATTTTTTCTTGTTTGTTCTAACAAAGACTTCTGCTTCCTGTTTATAATATGTTTATATAATGTTTGGCTTTAAAAAGCATTTAATTACATTCCATCATGATATTTACATGTTTGATGAATTTTTGTTTTAATTTTATCTGTATCATTTCATTTCCATTTAATTAATAAATAATTACTTAAACTCTACTAAGTTAAGTATACCAGCAGTACTAGTCATTTATTTGTAAGGGAATATATCAGAATTTTTCAAAATTTTAAAATTGGCTAAAACCTTTTTTTCCAATATACCATGCCGAAATATACTCACTGACCCCATTTTGCCAAAAAAATATCTATTTAAACATGTCAAAATAATAAATTAAAAAGGGCTTTCTTAACTTAGGATATGTAACTAGGTTAGACTAAAATAAAATGGCAATGCATTCTGTGACATATTAAATGAGTTGTGTAATTCCATTTTGATTTCAATTTGATCTGTTATACAGGTTTACATGTAGTAAAAATTGTTTCATCTTAGAAAGATTCTGAATGGTGATGTGAAGGTTGTCGAACAGTATTTAAGTGTGGTCTATTTTTAGAATGAGATTTCATTTCAAGTTGACTACTCCAATTTAAATATCGATTTTGTCACAATTTGATGTATTTGACATACTAAACTATTTGGATTATATTCATTAATGATAATGAGATGCTTTGCTTCTATTTTAATAATCATATTATTTTTTTAAGGCATTCATAGCATTTTTTCCTGATATATTCCCTTTTAGAGGGAACACAATCTATAAACCTATGAATTTCTAACCCTACTGAGATATTCTGCGAGTATTATTTTCTGAAACTTCATATCTCAGAAACTTTTTTCTGTTAAAAAACAAACTAATGTGCTAGTTTTGAAAATATTTTTGCATTAAAAATTTGAATTTTTTTTTAAATATTTTCTTCTTTTGTTATGATAAAAACTGATGAACAAAAATATATTTTGCAATTTTGTGTCATAGATGACCGGAAATATGCAAAATATAACTGTTTAACAAATTCACTAGAGTTACACCCCTTTCGAGAATAGAGGTCTATATTCATGTTAAGGTATTTTAATTTCATGTTTGTATCCTGTATATAGAAATATAATTGTCACAATGTATGTGGTTTTTTTTTCCAAAATTAACCTGTGCCCTTCTAATGCAACAAATAAGGGGATGCATACTTGACTTATATATATACACTGTAATATATATATACTTACTTGTATATAGTACTGGTATATTTAACTGTAATTTATTTACTTACTTGTATATAGGACTGGTATATTTTACTGTAATATATTTACTTACTTGTATAAAGTGCTGGAATATTTTAGCATAAATCGGGGTAAGACACAACCTTTTAAATTGTTATTTTGTAATAAATTGTTATTATGTATACATTGATAAATAGAATCTTAAATAATGTAATATATTCTTAATGTTGTAAACATAAATGTACTTGTTCTGTGAACACTTCTTTATATAGTTTTATTTTGGTGTTTCATATAACAAATTATTTCTTGCCAACACTTTATCATTTGCATGGATACTAAGAGATGTGCTGAAGAGTCATTTTATACGCCAAAAAATAAGTTTATAGGGACCGTGCCCTATATATGTTCCAATGGCTTCTGTTTCACCAACATTTTACTTAACTATTTAACTTGGTTTTGACTGGTTATTTATCTATTATATAATCAATATCAATGGAACAATATGCAGTTTTACTGGAACCAGTCTAAAATCATGATCACCTGGCTGCTTTTCGTAGATTTAAGTTTTTAAGTATTTAAGTATATGTTAGTGAAACAGGAACCTGGACTAAAATTTAAACTGTTCTGTGGACATACCTAAAAAAGGTAATTGACAGTGATTTTCAGAACATTGCTTAGTTAACTAAGCATAAGAGAGTTCTTAAAAAATATTGAATTTGAATATTGAACAAAATGCATGTGTTTTATTTTGGCAAATTTTGAAAATCGGAGGATGGTCCAATTCAACTGGTATTGTAAAAACAGTTTTTATAGTTAGGTTTGATATTAAAAGAACATGGTTAAATCTTAAAAAAAATATTACGTTTTGAAAACATCCATTTTGGGGCAAAAAACTGTTATTTTTCAAATATACGTTTATTTTTAATAATGTAAACAAAATAATTTTGGGGTTAAAATTATTTCTGAATATATTTCCCTTACTTTTTATAGCATTCTTTTCACATAAAATATCGGAGCAGCTCCAAACTTGATTTTAAAATCTATACGTATACCATGTTAATATGCTAATGTAACATCTATTTGAAATAAATTACACGGTCCTTAACTTATTTTATGGCTTATATAATACACAATTGCAGCTTACAGTTAGGAGTGAAATTATTAAAAAAATAATTTAAGAAATTAATATTACAGTTAAATTTAATACAGTGGTAGGTTTAGTGCGAATTAGGAATTGATAAAGTTTATCAGGTGAGGTGTGATATTGTCGGGTATTTATATGGTATTAATTTTATCATGCCATTCTGTACAAGATATATTTGTGACTTTTTTCCATGTTTTGTTTCACAACCACTCTCTCTTTAGTTTATTACTTCAAGGAAAGGCAACTGATTGAGATTTTGTGAATGCTCGCATATTCACACAAAATCTCGCAATATCTCGTTTTAATTATCTTAAGTTCCATCATCTCAGAACAAAAATTAAAATTCTTACATTGCAGAATGAAATTCTCATCTAAACAATACCATTCCCAGAAATTTGTGTTTAAAATTGTTAAGGTACTTTTGATAACAAAATTTTTATACTGCAGCTAAAATAATAAATTACAATAAATTTCCCTTCAAACCTCAATATCTTTAATTTAAGATCATTTTTGCATGATCAAAACTTGTTTTAACATCTATATAAGATTACATACAACTTACAGTTTATGTACAATAAATCAGTTGCCTGTGAATTATGAGTGATTAATTTGCAAATTATTAATCTTTTGTGTGCTATTTTATCAACATTTAGTGAGGAGATGCAAGTTTCTATCTTCTTTACAACAAATGAGTCCTTGATTACATGTACAGTATGTCACCACTCAAATATGCTTTCTTGTCAACATTACCTGGTCAATTAAGGTTTATCAAGCACTACACTGTTAAATCTTCAAAATGACATAGACTTGATATTGATTTAATGTGTTACTCATAAACAGTATCTGATAAACTACAATTTATCAAGCACTACACTGTTAAATCTTCAAAATGATACAGAATTTATATGGATGTAATGTATTCCTCATAAACAATACCTGATAAACCACAATTTATTAAGCACTACACTGTTAAATCTTCAAAATGATAATGAAATTGATATGGATTTAATGTATTCCTCATAAACAATACCTGATAAACTACAATTTATCAAGCACTACACTGTTAAATCTTCAAAATGATATAGAATTGATATGGATTTAATGTATTCCTCATAAACAATACCTGATAAACTACAATTTATCAAGCACTACACTGTTATATCTTCAAAATGATATAGAATTGATATGGATTTAATGTATTCCTCATAAACAATTCCTGATAAACTACAATTAATCAAGCACTACACTGATAAATCTTCAAAATGATAAAGAATTGATATGGATTTAATGTATTCTTCATAAGCAATTCCTGATAAACTACAATTTATCAAGCACTACACTGTTAAATCTTCAAAATGATATAGAATTGATATGGATTTAATGTATTCCTCATAAACAATACCTAATAAACTACAATTTATCAAGCACTCGCTGTTATATCTTCAAAATGATATAGAATTGATATGGATGTAATGTATTCCTTGTCAACATTACCTAATAAACTAAAGTTTATCAAACACTACACTGTTAAATGATGAACTGTCAAGTTTAACAAGCACTATATTGTGTCTACAAAATAATGTAAAATGGCATGGATTAAAAATTATTTTTCTCATAAAAAACAAATGAAATGAAACTGGTTTTTGTATTGCCGCGACGAAGGAGAGACGAGATTAAGATGTTGCTTTTCCGTCGACGGCGGCAGCGGTGTCAAACATTAAATTTTATATTTAGCTCCAACGTTAAGTTTTCGTTTTTACACTATTTCTCAACAAGTACAAGTGCTAAGACACTCATACTTTGATCATAGTTACATCTAACATCATATTATATTCTGCAGAAGCTGAGAATGACCTACATTTCATGGTCCTTTGACATTGTTTGATGCTGAATTTTGCAATTACCTCCAACATTAAGTTTTCATTTTTACACTATTTCTCAATAAGTACTAGTGCTAGGACACTCATACTTGGATCATAGTTACAACTAACACCCTGTAGATGCTGAGTACTTTTCTTTTTTTTTTAATTTATTTAAAAAAAAATATATTATTTTTTTATTTTTATTTGTTGTTTTTTCTTCTTGTTTTTTTATTTTTTTATTTTTTTCATTAATATGTTTTACTTAGAAATATTGGTGAAAGTTTTTTTGTTTTTTTCTTTTAATATGTTTTACTTAGAAATACTGGTTAAAAATACAAGTTCATATCTCAAAAATCACTTAATGTATTTGAACGAAACTTCACACAATACTTCCTTCAATATTTCTTAGTCATTAAACCTATTACATTAACCCAGTTAGATAACTCTTGCATGAATATAATATTTTAATTTTTTTCTCTCCCATGTGTGTATTAACGGTCAAAGCAGACACGGCGAGACATATCATTCCGCGGAATTCTTGTTCTTACAGTGATTACTGAACAATAAATCATCTGATATTTTAAGTATTATTGTATATTATATTGTTATGTATTATAGACTATTTTTTCTACAACATGTTTTGATACATATAAAATAAAAGTCATTTACACATTCCTTTAATGTCACTGTATTTTTTAGTCTCCATTTCTCCCCTGCTGTTCTACTCGTCTTATATCATGGTGTGGCATCTGCCCGTCTACATTGGTTTGTATAATTGTTAGCTATTAATCCTGTACATGGAAGAATATATAAATAAATAACAACGTCTATTTTACTCATTTTTTTTCTCAAATTTTCGCCATGTGCCTTCATCCGAAAATTAGCTTAAATAACATAAACTACGTCACATTGATGTGTTATTGTATATTTGTTGGTTACCATGTTTTTTCAATTGGGTTTTGTTGGTGGAGGTATACCTCGGAATAAATAGGAGTAAGACCACCATCTGTTCACAAGTAAGTGTCAAACTTTCCAACATTAAGTTTTTCGACTGAGCAGGACTGGAAACTACAACCTGAGTGCTGAGAGGTAACTGATTATGAGATTGGCGGTTCAGCCGTCACATATTATTATTATTTTAGAAAATGAAAGGGCAATAACTCAGTTTTTACTTTTAAATGAATAGTCTAAAATTGTATTTTCCCTTTGTGATTTTTGTCAGAGATAAAACGCACAGCCCTTAATCACCATCATCTCTAATGGTCACCAAGACAGCCGAAAAACAAAGCATGAATTTAGTTAATTATCAAAGAAAACCTATTTCTCCACCATGATAGTTTATATCCAGTTATGACATACAAGTTTGCTTGTAGAATAATCAAACAAACAGAGATGATATTAAGTTAGGTGCAAACAATAAATAAGCATGTACATGTATTATAATAACCCAACTAATTTTCATGCTGATACTTCCTAAAAGGTTGTGGAAGACCAGAAAAGATTTCTATTTCAAAACCTCCAAATGCTGTAATTCTCAAAAATCATCAGACCGATGCACTGAGCTGATATATACAACTAGACATCATAATAATACTTCCTGCAAAGTGTCATCAAAATCAGATAAAGATATGAAGTGCTTGCCTTAAGCCAGCCAGCCAGCCAGCCAGCCAGCCAGCCAGCCAGCCAGCCTTCACATTCCCAAAAAATACACCCCCTTGCAAACTGTTGGGTTCTTTGACGTATTCCCAGATGCAAGCAGACAGTCTGATGAATATATAGATAGCGAGTTTTAACCTTGCATCAAATAGAACGTCTGTACGAGTCGTTTACTTTTTGCAAAGTTGCAAGGAGTGTTGATCCATTTTAGGAGTCGTGGTGAACACAATTAACACTACTTGCAAAATAGTTGGGTTCTTTGACGCACTTCCAGACGCCAGTAGATAGTCTGACGAATATATAGAATGCAAGTTTTTAACTGGGTGCCAAATAGAATGCCTGTACAAGCTGTTCAACTGTTTTTCAAAATTGCAAGCTGATCGATTTTAAGAGTCGTTGGAGTGTACAAGTAAACAACAAGGCAATAATAAAATTATTGCTAGATTATCATCTCCGTCTGCCCCCTAATTTTTTCATGTCGCCCCGACCCTTTTTATTTTCATTTTTCTTTTCTTTCTTTTTTTAATAAAATACATGAAAAGTTTTAAAAATAAAAATATAAAAAAATAAAATCCTCCCCCCTCCCCTATTTTTAAGAAAAACTTTGATGATAATCTAGCAATTAATTTAAAATGGCCTAACTAGTCGGTTCTTGTCCGGAGAGCATGTCAAGGTCATGGACTTCTCATTAGTGGATTAAGATCTTAGACAAGTACACCTGAACCTGAGTAGAAATGTTGGCCTTTCACAAGTAACTGACAAGATTTCATACAGAACATGATTATATGGTCCAAACTGGAATCCAACCCACAACCTTAGTAGTGCTCGTAAGATCGCATCTGACATCACTTTACCATGGAGACCCCACATATTTTATTTTACATTGCCCCAGCCACTGGTCCTAGAATTATTATATTAACCCAAGGCGCCATGAGCCAATATAACGGCCGGAGGACAAATAACTTGGTCAACTACGAAATAATCATTACCGGAAAGTAGTTACATTAGTGTAGCATGGTTCATATTGTCATGAATTCATCATTACTGGAAAATAGCTACAATAGCCCAGCATGGTTCATCTTGTCATGAAATCATCATTACTGGAAAGTAGCTACATTAGCGCATCACGGTTAATCTTGTCACGAAATCATCATTACTGGTAAGTAGCTACATTAGCGCATCACGGTTAATCTTGTCACGAAATCATAATAACTGGTAAGTAGCTACATTAGCGCATCACGGTTAATCTTGTCACGAAATCATCATTACTGGTAAGTAGCTACATTAGGGCAGCATGGTTCATCTTGTCACGAAATCATTATTACCAGTAAGTAGCTACATTAGTGTAGCACGGTTCATCTTGTCACGAAATCATCATTACAGTAAGAAGCTACATTAAGGCAGCATGGTTCATCTTGTCACGAAATCATCATTACTGGTAAGTAGCTACATTAGCCCAGGACGGTTCATCTTGTCACAAAATCATCATTACCGGTAAGTAGCTACATTAGCGCAGCACGGTTCATCTTGTCACGAAATCATCATTACCGGGAAGTAGCTACATAAGCGCATCATGGTTCATCTTGTCACGAAATCATCATTACTGGAAAGTAGCTACATTAGCGCAGCACAGTTCATCTGGTCACGAAATCATCATTACCGGTAAGTAGCTACATTAGCGCAGCACAGTTCATCTGGTCACGAAATCATCATTACCAGTAAGTAGCTACATTAGTGCAGCACAGTTCGTCTTGTCACGAAATCATCATTATTAACGGTAAGTAGCTACATTAGTGCAGCACAGTTCATCTTGTCATGAAATCATCATTACCAGAAAGTAGCTACATTAGCCCAGCACAGTTCTTCTTGTCACTAAATTATCATTACTGAAAAGTAGCTACATTTTGTCTTGTCACGAAATCAACATTTTCTTTGATGATGAGGGTAATACAATAGAGTTAATTGATAATGTATGTGAACATCAATCAAGTATTATTACTCTGAGGTCCGTCATATTAGCCAGAGGCTAAAGGTTGAGTTTCAATATAAAGCAGGTTAGTGTTGTGGATTGTTTTGGCTATTCATATCAGAGGTTTGTGTTTGACACCCAGCTCAACAAGATTCCTCTTAAAAACCAACATTCAGCACTGGATCTACACAGGAAGCTCAGTCAGACTGGTTCATATAAGCTTTGAGTTTTCTTTGCAATCAAGCTTAACTTAGTATAAACTAATCTAAAGTAGATACATAATAAGTAATAACTAGACATTTACATAATAAATATTTATTCACATTTTTATTTTATTTTGAAAACATAACTTTTGAACACAAATAAAAAAAAAAAAATTTTGTTCAATATATACAGATCAGAATTTCAAGATCCTTTGAATTATAAAAACAAATATAACAAAAACAAATAGCAAGTAAAATTTGATCTTGAAGTGTAAATGAATCATTTGATTTGTGGAAACAATAGAAGAAGATGCTGCAGCAATTATCTGTAATGGTAGGCATGGTGATGATATGATAAACAGTTTCTTGACACGATCACTCGATCAATTAAATATTCATAAAAATGAAGAATAATAAAACGTATATCTCGAATTGCATTCAAACTCAAAAATGGTATTTCCTGAAGGTAAAATGTTACAGGGTCACATTTTTTGACCAGAATTGTATGTTTACAGGGTTTTACAAAACTGAAAGATTCTGAGTCCTTGTTCGATTCTTATATTCAAATTACTGATGACTTCAGATCCGGGTCCTGGAAGTTTTTTTTCTAAGCTTGGAGGCTTCTATTTCACCAACATTTTACTTAAAAACGTAACTAAGTGTTGACTGGTTATTTATCTATTATAGATTTACTGGAACCAGTCTAAAATATTTTCTTAGATTTAAGTTTTTAAGTGTTTAAGGATATGTTGGTGAAACAGAGGCCAGTTCTGATGGTGAGTTACACACAGACCTATCTCATTCCACAGTATCTGCACATTTGGGTTTTATGGCCTAGCAATACAAAAAGTTGATGTGATGCCAACGGGGAGGATGGAGGATTCTCCAATCACAAAGACAATTAATAATTATTGATATATGCAGATTAAAACAGATAAGGAGAATCTTTTATGAACACGAGCGAATTTATCTAGGACTCCTAACAACTCTTTCCTGGAATCCTGGAAGGTTAACTAGTACTTAAGCACACCCATCTCTGCAAGTAACTAATAACTTTCCCACTTTATTCAGTGGTGAGAGCCAGTGACAATGAGACTCAATGTCATATACCAGTCATCACAGAAACTGGCTGAATGGGTATTCGAAATGGAAACCCCTGGATTGCGAGTCAGATGCGCTACCAACTGAGCTAACCAGGCTCAGGTAATTAAGTTATTTACGATACCCCAATTTAAATTGGCTTCAAGAAAATTAATATATTACCAATATATTACTGTTAGTTACTATATTGTATCTATATCAACTTGCTTTTTTAAAAAAGAATACCAATACATGCTTTTATAAATAGCAAATTATAAATTGTTCAGAAATGATTCCCTTTAATACAGAAACAAAATGTGATTTTATAAAAAAACATGTGAAAAATACAAAAATAATTTGTTAGATGGTGGTATAAACATTGAAATATGTCATGGTAGGTTTAAAATAACAATATACATTCATTTTGTCAATTATTGTTCAATTAAAAATTATGAAAGACTAGCTGAAACATTTCAAAGACCGTATGAAAATAAATGGAAAAATGAAAAACAATGGGTGTATTGATATAAGAAATTATTTGTGATAATTATTTACAATAAAACTGTGACTAGTATCTACTACATGTATATATAAAGTAAAAAATACTTGAGCTTAGGCCATTATAAATAAATTGCTAGGTTATCATCCAATTTTTTCTTAAAAACAGGGAGGGCGGGAGGATTTTATTTTTTATTTTTATTTTAAAATAAAAAGGGTCAGGCCGCATGAAAATTAGGAGGCGGGCGGGGATGATAATCTAGCAATTATTTATTATGGCCTTAGATTTTGATTTATGCTTTATAGTGCATTTCTGACCACATGGAACGCTTAAAGTAATAAGAAGAATTACGATAATTGTTTAAAAAAAAATTAAAATTAATGTAAAGCACCTAATTGTCATTTATAAACATAATCCATCCAAACTCGACACAAATTGATATTTAATTGGAGTGTAAATCAGAACAGAATCACCATTCTAAAAATAGATATCAGTGCACAAACAGTTAAACAATCTTTACTTCATCATTTGGACGTGTTCAAAAATAAAACAAAGTCATCAATATGTATCCAATATTGACGAATCACGTCGAAATCAAAACACATGACCAATATTATGCATTGCGAAATAGGTTACAATTTTAAGCGGGAAATTAATTTTGTTTAACAAGAGCGTTTAAGCCAAGTTAGGAAATCACTTTAATATAATATTTGGCATGTTGAAAAATGTGGATTATGGTAATATGGACATAGTCAGTGTTTATATTTGGTAGTCAGTCCAATATTTAAGTTTTGAAAAATCCTGATATATTTCCCTGATTGATCAAGATCAAGTTATACAGATAGCACCGAGTAGTGATGAACGTGTAGGTGATTTACACTCGGTTAATAAAAATAATATGTACACGTAATGGGTTTATTGTACTCCAGCACCGTTAAGTGACACGACATGAGGGCGAATATCACTCCACCCACTGGTCATGTGACATTGTAGTCTCTTGTAATTAATATATTTGAATGGGTATGTACATAATTTAAATTGTATGATATTAATGCTATTATTATTATTGTGGTGTATATAGATGAGACTGAAGTAAAGATTAAATATATAAATATTGTTTGCATAAGTAAATACAGAGTGGTGTTTACTTTAAGACCGTTCGCTTGTGTAAGGAAAATGGTGGACCAGAGAAACAATATTGATCACTAATTGGATTACTGAATTGTCTGACTGACAGTCTGTGTCAGGTAAATTTTGTGAATTAATTAAATAAGGTAAATAAAGATAAATAAAACAGGAAATCATCTTACTGACCAGTATATTGTGTCCAAGCTTTTCAGCAATAACAATTTACAGAAAGACCACACCTTTTTATTTCCCCTTTAAAAAAGAAATGGTGGCAGTTGCATCTAAGCTCAACTGTATAAAAAGCTGCGAAACTAAAATATAAATAAATTAAAACTTACTCACGACAAAAGAAAGCTCCAAATGATGACGTAGATATAAAGTATCAACAGAATGTTTGTTATGAGATCAGCACCTTGTTCATTTTAAAAAAAATGTCTACCATAAACAAGAAAACTACCACACTGTATAAATGTTTAAAATTTTGAATATTTAGGCAGTTCGACAGCTCAAGATTGAATGACATTCAAAATCTATTATGAAACATGATGATGGAATGACAAATGCTATGACAACAAAGGAAGGTCACAAATGGTCTATTTTCTCAAAAAATACCCTGTCGAATATCATTCCATAGGAATTTATTATTTTGTAACATAAGTGCGAGTTTTTCATTGTATGGTCTGTAAAACTCGTCGAGCAGGAGTCTGGTCTCCTCGTGCATACCTCCAAGTTCTTTATCCTCGGCTTTCCTCACGTTCGAGATTTTAGACTTGTAAAGTGTTCTCTCTTCTTCTGCTGTTATGTCTCCTGGAACAGACACACACATTCATTTTATAACATGACTTTCACATAACAACGAGGTGGTGAATAACATCCATGCAATATTTTTGATAATTTTTCTAGAGAGCACCCATCAGCCTAGAGCACCCATCAGCCTATGAAAATGTTAGTGCCTGATAATCTAATATTTATCAGGCTAGGGAGAGAATAAAATTAAGTATGAGCCTTGGTGAGTGCTTAATTGTTTTTCGAGCTGAACCTGATAAATTATAGGCTGTCATGCACTAACATGGTATTCCATTTATCATGCTATAATTTGTGTGTTTTATTCATTTTCAAGCTTGTACTGGTACATCTGCAGTAAATATGCATGAAAATAGTTAAAAATTTGATTGATGAAATTAAAACAAAACAAATGAAGTTTTTATGGAAACTGTTCACCTCAGTTTTATAAGTATAATTTATATTGACTGACATAATAAACAGTTTATTAATGGTTATACAAATGCAGATTAAACCCAACACAAAAGCATGATATCATCAATTTGTGAGTTGCGGCCTGATATACTGTCCCTGCCGATAAAGCTAATGTTTATCTTAGCCCTACTTAATTATGTGGAATAATACAAAATTATATAATAAAATGGTTCAGAAGAGACATTTGTGCTTTTTTTATCATATTATTGCTTTGAAATTATGTTTTATAGCTATGCTAGAACACTTTGTGATAATGATAGTTAACCATCTCATATCCTTAGTGATAATATTCACATTCTGTCTAAATGAATGTTTACACTCAATACATTACATTGTATGTTATAAAAAGAAAATACTATGTTAGTGTATAATATTATCGACTTCATCAGGTACCGAGTCCTTGTTTTTTTTTCGTGCCGAACCTGATGAAGTTGATAATATTAGACAATAACATGGTACATGTAATCTATTTATCATTTCAATATTTCTAATTCGTCTTTTTTACGAAATTGAAAATCAAACTTTTATTACTACCATCCAGGACAAAATGTATAATTATACATAATGATGTCATGTGCCAGATAAACTTGCATTGACATGATAAACCTATTTTATCAGACAGGCAGTTTATCAACAGAAATGAATGCATTGACATGATGAAATATGTTACATTGTACCAGTATGTTATAATATAAATTATACTGACATTCACATTATTTTTTTGTTTCTTTATTCCAAACCCTTTTTGGAAATGAAGGAAGCCGGCAACAGTCTCCGTGATGATTGATATACGACATTGTGTCTCATTATCATTTGTCTCTCACCGCTGATTCATGTGGGAAAGTCATCAGTTACTTGCGTAGATGGGGTGTGCTCGATTACTGGTTAATCCCAGGAAACAGTGGTTAGGTTAACTGATTGTCTGTAAGCCCTCGATGGCATAAAAATGACACTAAATATTCAATCAATCAATCAATCAATCAATCAATCAATCAATTCAAAAGTTCAAAAGTGAAACAGCCTGAAATGCTATTATAATTGATGTAACTATGATAATATTATTGTAAATATTTTAAAGGTAAACATGATGGTAATTTTAGCTTTATCTTTGAGTTCGCCAGGATTGAAACTCACAAATAATAGCAAAAATAAAGTTCACGCTAATAAAAATTGTTTTACAGTATATAGCAATTCAGCGAGCTATTTAACATGAATGAGACAGACAATTTTTTCACCTTTGAAGGATGGCGAACTTTTACAACAATGTAATACCAAAATAAGGCATTGTGATAGTACATTTGAAAACCCAGTCTGGACCGCATTTGCACCATGTGTTCACATTCTTTCAACATTGAATTAGGATAATCTTTCATACAGTATGTAAATCGGTATAGATAATCGCTGTGTATATTATTTCTGTATAAATAACCCCAATCATGTGTCTACTTATATAATTACAAAAGGGTATGCAGCTGAATACTTATCCTCCTGGGGTTGAATAATTAGTAATGAGGCCCTCCTAGGGGGTTTGGAGATATAGGGAACATAGTCAATTACTTTTGGTGATCTGGGGAATATTGGCCATTACTTTCAGGGATCCAGAGCCTAATTTTAGAGATCTAGAGGAAATACTTTTGGGGAACTATGGCAAATATTTTTGGAGATCTGGGGAACAATGGCCATTACTTTTAAGAGATCCAGGGAACAGGGACCCCCTCTGGGAGGGCCTCAGTAATTAGAGGAGTGAAATAACTACAGACGAAGCACTTACTAATATCTAGAAATTTATAAATTCTTTTGATGTAGTGTAAAGGTTCCGTGGAATAGTCCTCCAGTCTCAGGATGAAGAACTGCTCCTTTGGGAAGATGCCCAGCCAGTCCTCCATATAAACGCTGTACATGCCAACTCTGAGTCGTACCTTAACCAAAGACAGATATCATAAATACAGTGTACAATGAATAAGAACTTGTTTAGTTTAAACATATTAAGTTTACTTTGATTACCAGTACGAAACAAGTTATTACAACTTAAACATATCACACTCAAAATCTTCCTGGACATCACACATAGCCATGACGGAGGATCGACCTCATGACCCTCCCATCCTGGGTTCGGTGCTCTGCCATTGCACCACATGCTCCACTTGTTTGATATCTTATAGTTGTAATATACGTGCTAGAGTTCACACAAGGTCAAAAAGTGCAATTTTTTATATGCCAAAAAGGCCACAATTCTATATTTATACTGGATTATGCAAGTTTTAAGATTGGCTTGTTTCAGATCTCATGGTTATGTAATTATGATGTAAGTTTGGTGAAGATCCAATAAAATATGCAGGTGTTTAAGATGCACAGCAGTCTAAAAGTTCCAGATGGGAAATTAAATAAGTTCACTTAGAGCATTGCTCACATGAGCTGAAATCAAAATACCCGGTTGTGAATTTTTTTTTGGAATGGGGTTTAATGCCATTTTCAACACATTTCAGGTTATATATATGGCATATCCAGTTTTACTGGTGGAGGAAGACCTCAGACTGAGTAGAACCACCGTCCTTCCGCAAGAAACTGGAAATTTTCTCACATAAATTTTTTGGAGCAGATGGAACTCAAACCTACGACCTTAGCGGTGAGAGGTAAGTGATCTTGAGATGGCGCCTTAGACCACTCATCCACAAAGGGCCCTTTTATAATCAAAGGGCAGGTAACTTACTCACTTTAGTCTGATGGAAGATTAGAATGTGTCACCCTCTATAAAAAAAGTCGCTTATCCTATCTTGATTGGAATGGGTTGGGCTCGTTAGCGCATCTGACGATCAATTTTGGGGTCATGCATTGAATTCCCCACCCTGTCACAATCTCCATGACGGTTGATATACACCACTCATCTCATTATCATTCACCTCTCACCGCTGATTCAAGTGGGAAAGTTATCAGTTACTTGCAGAGATGGGGTGTGCTCGAGTATTGGGTAACCTTCCAGGGTCCCAGGAAACAGTGGTTAGATTAACTGATCGTTTGCTAGCCCTCGATGGCATAAAAATGATGCTAAATATTCAATCAATCAATGATTGGAATGAATCAAGAACATCAGAAAGACAACTATTTTAAATGTTGCAGACAAACAAAATAAACATAAGATGAAAACTCTCATATGTAAATGTTGACAATTCCTGGGTTATAAATCATGTGATATATAACTTATCATGCCAGTTTACATTCTTTCATTTACATCCTTCCACAAGTAATTGACAAACTTACTCACATAGGGTTTTTGAACATGTTAAGCTTTGATTATGCTGATTATTTTGCCTAGATTGAGAAGAACACTCAAGAGTTTATAGGAATTAAGCCCTGAGTGTTGTTTTTTGAGAGACCATTTGGCCAAGAGGCTGAACAAACCCACAACTTCAACCATGAGTGGCCAATATTATATCAACTGCACTACCTCCCTACTACCAAACTAAGCTTGAACCCATAACCTTGGCAGTAAAATGTAAGACGTCTGAGACACAGTGCCCACTCAGCCATGGAGGACCTTCATGATCTAATTACAAAAAATTAAGAGCATTTTCTTGCAAATAACAGTCAATTTTAATATATTATTGACAATTCCACATTAATAAATTTTTGCCCACACAAAGTGACCTATTTATGTGTCAATGTGCTGTAAAACACCATTCATTTGTTTCTTCGTTCGTTCGTTCGTTCGTACGTTCATTCGTTGTTCATTCATTCATTATTCTTCAAATGTTAGATCTGTCATTGAGTGATGAAAGCATCACTTACCCGAACTTTGTTGGCAACAGATATGTTATAGACACATTCCCTGTCACCATGGCGACTGGTGCAGTTTTTATACGTGTCTATGGCATGTTGGACAGCACTATGGAAATGGTCTGCTGATTTGTTGGCAGCATTAAAGTACAGATAGTCGGAATACATTCTGAAGAAAAAAAATCATAAACATATACAAGGTTAAATTCAAGATTAAGGAGATACATGTCCTAATTTGTGTTTGTAATGGGTTGTATGTCCCTTTTGATAACAGTATTTTAGTGCAATAATTGTGGTCAGTGCACATAGTCACCATTCCTCGAATATTCTTTAATGGGTTTGATGTCATTTTCAACACAGTCATGTCAGATTATATATGGCATATCCAGTTTTATTGATGGAGGAAGACCTCAGATGGAATCTGAGGAAAAACCACCATCCTTCTGCAAGTAACTGGCAAACTTTCTCACTTGAAGTTTTTTGAGTGAGCAGGCTCAAATTTATCACTTTAGCGGTGAGAGTTAATTGATCTTGAGACGGTGCCTTAGACCACTAGGCCTATTAGATGGTTAACCAGTATTACACACACCTTACCTCTGCCTTTGACCGACTACTTTCTCACATATTCAGAGGTGGGAGACTCATGATCAATTACTAGTATCCCAGAGACTGTTATTGGGTTGGAATTTGAACTCACAACCCCCAGACTGACACATTACCAACTGAGCTAGCAGGGTCCGGCAGTAACGTAAAAATTAAGTTTACAGAATATGATAACAGACTCACATCAATTTGGTCTTTATGAACATATAACCAGATACTTATAGAGATATTCATCTCAAATTACTGTAAAACATTTTAAATTTGCGTGAACTATATATCACAAATTTACTCTCATTTGTTCTTTTTTTATTTATTTGTGAAATGTCGAATTCGTGATATTTGGAAATTAGGAACTTGGGCGGACGAATAAAGAGATAGTGATATACTAGCCTTTTGGAGAGCATTAATACAGGAGGTGTTACACTTGTTTTGGAAATATGAATACCGGAATAAATCTTTAAAACTACCAACTGATGATTCCTTGTATTATGATCTGTTGATGCAGATATATAATTTCAGAATATAGAACACAATCATGTGTTAAAAGTTACACAACCCGACCCGCCCCACTGTTCACCATCCTAACACTGCACCAAGAGCCACCACCCACCCACCCCACTCATCCCCACCCAATCTGGAACAAAAATTGTGTGTATTTTTGTATTTTATATAAATATTTGAATATTATTTCATTTAAAAAAAAAAGGTACATATTAAATTTTGCATGTGTTCATATCAGACACAAAAAACATACCGCAATTTATAAATAAACATTATTAAGGGTGAGAAGGGGTGTTCAAAGTACTTCGACCAGTGTGACGTGTGCCATTCTAAGGATTTGTGTCCCTCCGCCAAATAGTCCCAGAGTAACATGTGAACTGTGTCAGGAATCCAAGTGCGTTTATGCCTCAGAAGGGCCCTACACTTTACCAGAAAGAAGAAAAAGAATGAATATAACAAATATACTCCTTCATACCTTTCTGTTGGTTCCCTGAGTACCAATACAAGTTTGACATCTGGAATGATATGATGAATGTAATGTGGGTTTATATACAAAGGTTCACGCTGGTTCCTGTTCTCAGGAAATTTCATCCACTCATTGTTGTCCCAGAATAAGGACACACTTGCTTCGCCTGAAAGAAAATATTGTTTAAACAAATAACCATGGTATTACATGGGTGTATTAACCTGAATACTGTAAATGATAAAGAGTTAATCAAAACAAGAAATCAAATAGAGGGAACATCCTGTATAACTGCTAAAACATAATAAAGAAGAATTGTCAGAAGACAACAAAACTCGCCCCTCAGTGTCTAAGTCCAAAACGGGCCATAACTGTGCCAAAATGCGATCTTGAGTTATGGTTCTTGTCTGTGAGTGTTCCATTGATGTTGGTGAACACACATGCGAAGTTTCATTTACATCCAAAGAGCGGTTGCATAGATATATTAAACTTAAAAGCAAAAGTTTAACCTGGGTGTCGACAGACGACGAAGCCGGGGTCATGGCAATAGCTCTCCTTAGATTTCGTCCCGGTGAGCTAAAAACATATTTCGTCCCATTGGTGCAATAAGATACCACATGTATATATAATAAGAAGGCACTTGGTGCCTTCTTGCACCAATGGGGCGAAATGTTTTGTACAATCGTGTACCAGATATAACATGGGTTCATTTACCTGCTGAGCTGGTAAAGTGTTTCACAAAACCACATCACAGTGAAATAACAGGTATAACACAGTTTTGAATGGTTGCCATATGCTTGCTAACTGGTAAAGATTTTGTCAAATAGCCAACATAACATGGGTCCATATGCTTGCTAACTGGTTAGGATTTAGTCAAATAGCCAATATAAAATGGGTCCATAATTTTATGCTTGCTAACTGGTAATGGTTTAGTCAAATAGCCAATATAATATGGGCCCATATACTTGCTAACTGGTAAAGATTTAGTCAAATAGCCAATATAACATGGGCCAATATGCTTGTTAACTGATAAAGATTTAGTCAAATAGAAAATATTATATGGGTCATTGCACTTGCTAACTGATAACGGTTTAGTCAAATAGCCAATATAACATGCATACATATACTTGCTAACTGGAAAAGGTTTACACAAATAGCCAAGATAACAAGGGTACATGTGCTTATTAACTGGTAAAGGAGGTCGTGGATTCGATCTTCTCCCACTGCTACCGGTATATGTAGTGTCCTTGAGCTAAGACACTTTATCCACATATGCTTTATACTGATTCCACCAAAGAAAACTTCAACCGTGACTTGTCGAAAAATTTGTTTCAGAATCAATGTAAAATAAATAAGTGATAATTCAATAAAATGAAATACTCTGAGTATATTCCTAGTCAGCAGACGACTTCCTCACTTCCTTTAAGTTAACTGCCAGTATTGATGACGGACACAAAGGAAGAGTTCAATCTGAGTAGAAACACCAGTGGTCGGATGGGAAGTAGCTTAAAATAGTTTTGTTGTGCTGATAATCAAAACCGTGCCACAACCTTCCTTACCTGTTATAACCTGATTGTCAGGCACGAAGTCTTCTTCACTGTCCTCGATGGCAAGACTTATGTTCTCCATTCGCTCATCGATCTTCAGAGCTGCTCTGTCAAACATGTCTACATAGTCTTCCAATGGAATGATTTTAGAATAGGAAAAACAGCGACCTGCAAGCAATCGGAAGATTATACAGAGAAAGAAAAACAACTGCTTGACACTTTGCAAACACTCATGTATATATTATACAAACTCTCACAAAAGCCTGTTTCAATCGCAGGGAATATACCTAAACAAATCCTCTCGATTATACATATATAATAATATATTCAAAATAGAGAGGATATTGTGGTTACTTTTCCCTGTGTTGCCAATTCTTCCATTCATTACAAAATACAAATCAATATTAAGAAATGCACATTTTCTATCCTTTCACATGTATATAAGCGTAGAAGCGTAAAATACCATGTAGGGCATGTAAAGACAGTTCATTTGTATGTGTAATTTGTTTTAAATTCCTCTCCAGTTATACTTTCTAGTTTCAATTATACAATTACTACGGTGAGGATGGATGATAACATCATCAACAACAACAGCAGGTGCAGGTCTGTAAACAGCAAACACACGTATCTCGTACTGGTGAGTGTGTGTACAATCTATAGCGATGTATATAAACATATATCTTAATCTACAAAGTAAATAACCTGACGTGGGTCCAATCAGCGATCGTTATTGTTTACAGGGTCACCATTTTCCTTAGGCAAGTGAACAGTAAACACTACATTGTGTTACATTGTATTTACTTGGACAAACAACGCCACGTGGCTAGTGGGCGAAGCGGTAGTTGCTCTCGCTTCTCGTTAACACTAGTTTAGTCTATATTGTATTGCTTTTTAACACACACACACACACACACACACACACACACACACACACACATATATATATAAGCAAAAGAGTAATAGTCATTCTTTAGATAGATATGTAAATGAGTAGGCGGGAATAATGCTGAACATTTCATACGTACCCTGTCTGAATCTTGACCACCAATGGAGTTCTTTAATTGGCGGTGTGCCAATGTCAGGATGGTTGGCAAGTTTCCAAAACAGGTCCGTGCTGCCGCATTTCGGCTGACCAATAACCATAAAGTGTGGGAGGCATCTTAATCTCATTGGCTCCACCTCTCTGTAGTATATCTCCTCCCATTTAGGTATCAGCTTGGCCAGATATTGTTTGGCGGAATGAGAGTAGTCGATGTATTTATTGTTCTTGTAAGGATTTGGAGACGTGAGGGATTCGTACCAACAGGGATTTTGGAATCTTTGGTCGAACTCTGGTTTTGGCTGCAGGTAAAAAACAACTGATTTAAACATAAGACTACTATCTTTTTTATCGACTGTAAAAAAGTTCTAACAAATCAATACTTAACAAAAAGTAGATTGAGTGCCTATATGTTTCGAAACACATGACTCGTCGGGTGTGTGTCTGCATGCGTACGTATGCGCGAGTGCGCGTGCATACGTGAGTGTTTTGCTAGTGTGCGTGGGTGGGATGAGGTAGGGAGGGTGCCATACTCCCAACCAATGATATTAATTTCAAGGCTTCACTTAATGAATACCTGTTTTGAATTATAGAGCATTTATTAGTAGTAACACATTACCCAATTTCACTGGATAATATATACGCTACTTTATTATTCACAGTGTGCATTAAACATTTTCTTTGGAGGTAAACTTACAACTAGAAGCCCTCTAGAGTCTGTGGGCACTCAACTCATTTCACAGTTTTTTTCATGACCCTTTTTAAGAGTCAGGTTAGAGCTAAAAGATATTTTTTAATTAGCTTACTAAGATATAATATACAAGTTTTTATTTCAAAGTTCAACAAGAATCTTATTAAATGGATACATACGGATGCCTTCCTGGTACAACGGCAATTTATAAGCACATTTATTAGAGAGAAAAATGTGTGTTTATACTAAGTACATGCATAAAGTGTACTTCAAAACAACCAAGGATTTCCGCGTAATACTTTCATCCATAGAGCCTACCTGTATTTAAAACAGATCTTGCGGTTGCAATATTCTCATTTTGTTCAGTAAGCTGAACATGTACTTAGCTCTTGGCTATATATTTTATATTTGAAGTGGTTTTCTATGAAAATAAAAAATAAGTTTTACCAGATGCAAAATATCAAGTTTTGGATCGTTCCATATTGATTTTTGTCCGTCTTGCAGCGCGACTGATGGTTTCGTAGTTCTGTTTTCAATGTTCTGTTCCGGGTGTTCAGTGTCATTCTCCAATTGTTCGAGATCGCGGTCCGAGCGTTCTAGACTATGCTCGGACAGGTCAAGATGTTTTGACTCGACAGCTACTTCGATAAACTTGGCACCCAACGTGTCAACATTGAACTTTCCAACGGTTTTGTTGACATTAAATATTCGCACATCTCCAGGTGAGTTATAACGACGCGTTTCTACTTCTCCGTGAAAATGAAACGTCGCCAGGTAAGAAAATGTTACAAACACTGCGGCAATGACACATAATACTATGAAACATGCCCTGGCGTTTGGTTTTCTGGATTCCAGCGATAGCTTATCACGCAATGGAAATTGCCATTTCAGCACTGGTCCATATGTCATCTTCTGATGTGAACTATAGCAGACGACAGCATCTGGCCTCTAAACGTCGTAATTAACCGCCTGAAAAAAAAATATAAGTAAGTCATACTGCTGACCATCACTATAACAGTTTTTTTTATGTCATGCTGGTAATTGCTAAGTAAAAAACCAGACAACAAGTCTATATATACACCGTGATACAGTTCTAAGAATTGACCATTTTGAATACCGTCGTCGGGATTGAATTCCATCCACATTAACTCGGATAAGTAACTTCTTTATTTAAAGGGAGTATGTCAGGAAAAAGCTATAAATGTCTTAAAAAATAAAATTATTCTTAAATGGTTAAAATACATTTTATTATCATTAATAAAGAAAATCCGACAGGTTTATCATGTCTAATTTACCAATATGTGGCAAAATCGCTACATAAATGTGAGTTGTTATCTTGAAACGAAATCCCAATTCTAAAAATAGACATTACTGATATACTGCAAGACGACCATCGTATTGTCAATCGAACTCTTTCTATGATGAAACCATTTTAACTACGTGTAAAACTGTAAAACGGATCAAACTGAAACCAAAATGAAATCACGTGACTCATTTAGGTTGTAATTTTAAGCGGAAATTTTATTTTAGTCTACCATAGGCGCTTAGCCCAAGATAGGAAATCTCTTTTCAATATATTATTTTGGCATGTTTAAATATATATATTTTTAGCAATATGGGGTCAATGAGTATATAAAGGCATGATATATTGAGAAAAAATGTTTATAGCCAATTCTAAAATTTCGAAAAAATAAATTTCGATAAATTCCTTTTAAGTGAAATGAACTTAAATACCAACACAAACATTGACACTTTAAGCTTTAATGTATTTACTTGGTAAGTAAACGTCAGTGAAACTCGTCTTGTACCAATCTGGTTATTCATTGGATGATGACGGAATTGGCCGAATACCTTCCGAAGTTAGTTTCGCGAAAAAAATATGCGTATGCTTGTAATTGTTTATGCACCGCTCCTTACAAAAACAGAAATGAACTAAGTGCACCCAGCCAACACCTTTAGAACGTTGATTAATCATCAAGAAAAAATAGAATCGCTACCGAAATCTCAAGTTAATATGTAAACTATGAATCGGAAATGACGTAATTAAAGAATACATTCCATTAAGAAAAAGCCATCTGTTGTCTTCATTCGTAAATATCGTCTGCATTGCTGGTTATATTTTCTACCGAACTGCGCATTAAAATTGCACCTGTTTCAGTTATAAAATCGTTAGAATTGTAATAACTATTTGAAGATTTTTTTTCATCAACAAATTTATTCCTCAGTGCAAAATGCACCTTGTGCCACTCATTTTCCTGCCTCGGTTTTGTTTTTAAATTTTGTTTCTACATGTATTTTACGCAACAGTAATTCAATTAAAATTGTCCACGTATATTCACTAATTTGTCTATTTGTGTATTTAATTAATCAAACACTTGTACATTTTTATATGTCGATGCGTTTGTTTTTCAATACGTTACATAGTCACTTCTCCCTGAAATTCTCTCACTTCCTACCTATCTTATTCAAACACATGCATGATGTAAAGGGGAGATAACCCTACATTAAAAACATTTGACAATGACAATGCCAATAACGCGCAAACTTTGCTCTTTTGCTCCCTGTCCCTTTTTCTTGATTCCTGGTCTAGAAAAAACACTAATATATGTTAATGATAATTCGTTGTTCTTGTACATGAAGGCTGAGTGTAGACTCTTCTATTTCTGCTGGCGTCATAAGTATACTATTTTATGTTAGAAAGCCGTAAAATCTCATTAATCATTGATGTACTTTAGGACTTATATAGAAGGATAGGAAACTATATGCTGATAAAATAGAATGCGAAGAATTAATAATTTGGCAAATTAATCATTCAAATTTCATAGGTAACGGAGTTCTTTTGCATAAAATGTAAGGTAGATCTATATGTAACCTTAGTTGTTGTATAATGTTTTAAACACGCAAAATGATCTTGAATTTAAAATATTGCAGTTTGAAGTAAAATTTGAAGTACTTCTCTTATTTTTTTAGTTGCAGTATACAAATTTTGTAATCATAAGTACTTCAACTATTTTAAGCACAATTTATTTGGTTGTTTCGTTATGTAGAGACTTCCATTATACAAAGAAAGAACTTTTATTTGTATTTCTGAGATGAATGGAAGTTGGCACATTTGAAAACGAGATCTTGCGTGAATATGCTAGCGTTCATAACATCACAATCAATTGCTTTTTCTTCTCTATATAGTCTTATATAAATCCTTGATGTTTTATCCTTGATATATGTTTATCATCAGTAATCGGAGAGTGAAAACGTTCATGACAAATAAAGCCATACCCTTTTTACGTGTACCTGTGTACACTTTTCACATGTACCAGTGTACACATTTCACATGTACCTGGGTACACATTTCACGTGTACCTGGATAAACATTTCACGTGTACCTTGGAACAATTTTCACGTGTACCTGGGTACACATTTCACGTGTATCTGGGTACACTTTTCACATGTACCCTGGTACACTTTTCACGTGAACCTGTTTACACTTTTCACGTGTACCTGGGTACACATTTCACGTGTATGTACCACACTTTTCACATGTATTTGGGTACACTTTTCACATGCACCTGGGTACATTTTTCACATGTACCTGGGTACACTTTTCACATGTATTTGAGTACACTTTTCACATGTATTTGGGTACACTTTTCACGTGTACCTGGATACACTTTTCACATGTACTTGGGTACACAATTCACGTGTACCTGGGTTCACTTTTCACATGCACCTGGGTACACATTTCACATGTATTTGGTACACTTTTCACGTGTACTTTGGTACACATTTCACCTGTACCTGGGTACATTTTTCACATGTACAAGGGTTCATTTTTCACATGTATTTGGGTACACATTTCACATGTAATTGGGTACACTTTTCACATGTATTTGGGTACACATTTCACATGTATTTAGATACACTTTTCACATGTATTCGGGTACATTTTTCACGTGTATTCGGGTACACATTTCACGTGTACCTGGGTACACTTTTCACATGTATTTTGGTACACATTTTACGTGTATTCGGGTACACTTTTGGGTACAAATTTCACATGTATTTGAGCACAAATTTCACATGTATTTGGGCACTCTTTTCTCGTGTATTTGGGTACACATTTCACGAGTATTTGGGTACACGTTTCACGTGTACCTGGGTACTTTTTTCACGTGTACCTGGGTTCACTTTTCACATGTACATGGATACACTTTTCACATGTATCTGGGTACAATTTTCACGTGTACCTCGGTACTTTTCACCTGTACCTCGGTACTTTTCAAATGAACCGTGGTACATATTTCGCATGTACCTCGGTACTTTTCACGTGTACCTTTTCACATATACCTCGGTACTTTTCACGTGTACCGGGGTACAGCATCGAAATTTAATAAAAGCCTCCATTCAGTTCTTTATTAACATGTGTTTATTTAAGTAAGAATAGAATGGACAGTAAATCAAATCATTCAAATAAATACAGAGACATAGATTATATCACTTAGAATAAAGGCTTGTCTACAGTAAAACACTCGCTTTACCACTTGAAACACGATCCAGTATTTACTCTCTTTGATAGACAGTCGGTTTACGAGTGCTTTTACTAATTAATAGCTCATAATTCAGGCTTATTACGCTGCGCAACTAAAGTAAAATACTGCTCCCACTATCGCCCGTTATCTCTGATCACTTACATGTGGAGCGCACTTGTTGAATCAATCTGTTATTGCAAAGAGCAGCAGGAAACACGTGCAACGTCAAATTGAAGTCATCAGACTAACGCGAAAAATTCCGAAGTATGTCGGAATTACCCGAGTAGATACGCATGCACGTGCAATTTATTAGAGCGAGTTTAGAAACGAACACCTGCGAATTTTCCGAGAATGCACAGTTCCTTAGTTTAAACGTATTTATTTTACTTCGATTGTGAAACAAGTTACTACAACTTACACACATCACGCATGAATTTGGCGTCTGATTTTGCGGAAATTTTGACGGCCATCTTTGATTTACCCCGCCATTTTGAAAGTATGGCAGTGGGTATCGGTTTAAAAATAACCAGTTGACCTTGATCTTTGTTTGTGCCAAGTGTGATGCTTTTCTAAACAAACATGTGGATCCACTATAAGCATAATGTCTTAAAAAAGTAAAAACCGTAACGAATGCCCGAACATAATATATAGTAATAAAATAGTAATAAAACAAAAGAGATGAGTCGCACACATGTTTCTGTGAGAAAAAAAAGTACTTTCGGCGTAAACTTGCTATAAATTACTCAATACTCAAGTTGTAACAAACTTGAAAGATAGACGGCAAAGTTGTTGCAAAAAAACATACACAAATGATAACTTTTCCATAACTTTGTATAATAAAGAAAACTATTCTGAAAAGGTTAGACGTCCTCACGATCACGGTTTATCAGATCTTAAATTTCTTTAAATGCAATTAGGTCCAAAACGACCACGTCCAAAAATAGGACTCAACTATTTATACTCTCATTCATAATATTGTGTTTTAAAACAAAATTTCGACTATAACATAGAAAACAAATTACAATGAGGTACCTGTTTATATAAAGTTTTTTAACGATTTTTTATTTTTCATATCAATATAATATTGTAATTTATCAATCATAATAAATAAAAAAAATAATCTAGGAGATAAATCTGTAATGCAGACAGATGGAAATAAAGGAATAGAAAAACACACTCTGTATTTAACAATGAACAAATAGCGTTGCATACTTTAACGATACTTTGAAATATAATAGTACTATGTACAATATATATAAACTGTGTAAGCTGCATTGAGGGATGATCCACTTTAACCCTCTTGCACCTATTACGGAGTGAATAAATGAACCACCAGCTGGTGGTTAAAATTTAAAACAAAATAGAGTGAACTTCAAACTCCATCGTTTGAAGAATTCAGGCCAGCAGGGAGATAAAAAATGTCAACATAAGTACATTGTACCACAGTAATCTTGGCGGTTATCCATATCTAAAATGGTGTGTAACTACGGAGGAAATGTATAAGGAAATTTAAATTAAAAAAAAACGAGATAAGTCACGATCGTCTTATACAATGAGTGCCAAGTCTCTCTATTATCCATCTGTCTGTGTGTCTGTGTGTGTGTGTGTGTGTGTGTGTGTGTGTGTGTGTGTCTGTCTGTCTGTCTGTCTGTCTGTCTGTCTGTCTGTCTGTCTGTCTGTCTGTACCAGACGCTTTGTCGAATTTTGTGGTAAATCTATTGTATTTGTTTGTCTAGAGTTCACAATCTTGAATATGCTAATACACCGATTCAATACAGATATTAACTTCATTTTTAAAGACACAAATTAGCGGTAACAAAAGCTATCGAAAATCAATTTTGACGCCGGTAAAACTGTTTTTATATTATATTAAATTACATTTACACAGAAGTGCTTCATAAATTATAACGATGTCATTATGATGTTATGCATATAGAAGCTTTTGACATGACACTTTATATGTACTAATATGTAAGAAATAATAATTATACAATATCTTATTAGCTGAGATAGGCGTACCTCTTCTTATGAAGGACATTATAATTAGTATGTGGCCAAAATATCTAACAACGAACAGTCGAATCTCAGTTAGAAGAACTTGTGGCGCAACCCCTTTTTAAAATATTTGAAATAAAATACATGTATATGTTTAACTATAAACTTACAACGAACATCGTATCTAAATGTCATTATAATGGAATTTCGTTATAAATGTATAATTCATTATAATGGTATTTCGTTATACATGTATAATTCATTATAATGGTATTTCGTTATACAGTATAATTCATTACAATGGTATTTCATTATACATGTATAATTCATTACAATGGTATTTCGTTATACATGTATAATTCATTATAATGGTATTTCGTTATACATGTATAATTCATTATAATGGTATTTCGTTATACATGTATAATTCATTATAATGGTATTTCGTTATAAATGTATAATTCATTACATTGGTATTCGTTATACATGTATAATTCATTATAATGGTATTTCGTTATACATGTATAACTCATTACAATGGTATTCGTTAAACATGTATAATTCATTATAATGGTATTTCGTTATACATGTATAATTCATTATAATGTTGTTTTTTTCATTACACATTTATAATTCAATATAATGACTTTTCGTGATTATATATTCCATTTCATTAAACAATATTGTGTTCGTTATATTTTTCATTGTAAAATTATCACGGACACAGTTTACGACACACCGTCCAGTGAACTACTCTCCAAATTGAAATGGATGGAATTTCCTGATAAGAGTCAAAAAACAATATTAATGTACACAATGATAAAATGAATGTCACCACCTTATCTTCGAGATTCATTTAAGCACATACATGGAATACGTTTCAGAAACTTTGTATCCTCTTCAGAAGATGTGTTGTATATCCCAGAGCCAAACTGTCAATGTTTAGAAACTCTTTGTCATATCCAAGAGCTTCCAGATTTTATTAAACAATTAGTCAGTTTCCTACAGTTTAAAAGTAAATATCTTCAATGAAGTAGATCATGGTATATACATAATACTAATCTATATAGTCTTTGAATATGTATATATTTGTTGTTCATTAATTTTGTTAATTAATATTTTACACTGTTCTTGTTTACTTTTGTTGTCGAGGACCTCAGGGAAGATTTGACTTAGTCCAACTGAGATTTCTTGTAAAATAAAGTCATCATTATTATTAATTTACTATTATAATTAATATTTTATTTTATTATTATTATATCTTTATTTTATTATTATTATTATCATTATTGTTACTGTTAATTGAATTGTTAATTGTTATTGTTATTGTTATTGCTATCGTTATCATTATTATCATTATTATTATTATTATTATTATTATTATTATTATTATTATTATTATTATTATTATTATTATATCGCGTTATATGTTTTAGCATAATACCGAACATTCGTTATGTTTTTGATTATAATGATGACGTTTCGTAATACATACAGCATAATATGTCATTATTCACAGTAAATACTATTTCACTAATGCGACAACGTTTCGTCCTGTAGACCTATGTCATTATAATGGCAATATTTCGTTTTTTAGTTCATTATAATGGCGATACTCCATGTTATATTTTATTTTTAAATGGAAAACTAAGTAATTAAACGGGGGGAACTGTATGTTTAATAAAGTAAAATAAAACACTCACCCATAAGTTCGTTTTGCAGTTAACTATATCCACTACTTGAGAAACACACTAGCATAGATATCTACTTGAAGTTATACATGAACAAAACACGAATCAAGTGTCACGCTGGACCTGTAAGCCCACAAACAATCAATCAATCTAAAAGCTCCAGCAGAGATCACGTGATGTTTTATTTTACCAACACATACGTTAATCAGAAACACGCGGAGAACCATCCGACTGTTGCTGCGGAATACAAAGTATGGACAGACATGTGCCAGTGTTTTAATCAAGTCTTCGTTAATCGTTAATCCGTCCATGTACTGAACATCCGACTCTTCTTCACGCGATTATAGGCTGATTAGAGAACATAGACTGGTCTTAAGCTTCGTGCGCTCAAACATTACATCAAACGTATAAACATTTTGTAGATAATGTCTTGTCTCACATCAAACGTTCAAACATTTCTTGTCTTACATTGAACGTGCATAATTATGTCTGTAGTTTAATCAAGTTCTGGCAAATACGAAGCCTGTCATGTATTCTTTCTTTTTATTCAAACTTATTTTTTTTAAGCTGCGCAGGACGCTGTGTGAGTGTATGATACATTTACTAAAATCAATGACAGATTCAGCGAGAACCCCGGCCCAACCCATGAAATTTTCAATTTATTCAAAATGGATACATATTTCAATGGTATTGGTGAAAAATTATATATATAATTTAACCTCTGTAATATATCTCCAGAGTTCCAAATTAAAGGGAATATGTCAGGATTTTTCACAGTTTTAAAATTGACTAAAAACACTTTTTCCCAAGTATACCATACCTACATAATACTCACTGATCCCGTATTGCCAAAATAATATATTTTAAAGATGCTTAAATAACATATTAGAAAGGGATTTCCTAAAATAGATTTCCGACTTAAAAGTGCAACATATTTTGTGATGTAATAAGTGAGTCACGTGATTTCATTTTGATCTAAATTTGATCTGTTCTACATGTTAACACGTAGTAAACATTGTTTCATCTTAGAATTAGTCCGAATGATATCAAGTAGTATTTAAGTGCTGTCTATTTTTAGAATAGGGATTCGTTTCAGTTTACCACTCCAATTTTAATATCGATTTTGTCACGTTTTGGTGGATTTGACATACCAAACTATTCGGATTTTATTTATTAATGATAATGAGATGCTTTTTAGACATTTATAGCTTTTTTTCCTAATATGTTCCCTGTAAAAATAGGTTTATAAATAATTATTTTTCGGTGAAAATGTGGACACAAATAAGGTGAGATGTAATAATATGAGAGTATTGAACCCCAACTCGGTAAAAAATAAAACAAATCATTGATCCACCACGGCATACAAACATCTGCACGGCGGTACTGCATAACGCTCCAATTCACGAATATGATGGTCTGTCGCCATATTTGATCTCGTGAGGTTTATGCTTTCAAAGAGGCATCACCTTGAAGTCCGATATTTTAGGGTAACATATTAACAATTAAATGCTATCATATAAATAAAGCTATTTTATTACTTTTTTGTTCAGAAACGTATGTTTTTTTTCTGTGTCTGTAGACGAAATGCGTGCTTTACAGTTAGAATCATGAATGTGAAGTGTTGTTGGTGTTGATTAAATCGCGCCCCGCTTTAAATGCTACAACAACTATCCTGAACCCGATAATTCCCCGAGCGGCAATAACAAATCTTCGGATTTCCGGTAATCAGCGAAGTGCGTTCCGAAACTATCCGGAATTAGTTACACTAAAATTTATTACGAATACAATTGTTTATAGACGACCTTTTTAAACACTTATTTCTAGAAAGTAACACGTATTGGTGTAGAAAATCACACCACTTTCCTTAAGTAACATGGGTTTCTTTCAGACTAGGTAGAGTTCGATCTTTTCGTAGATATAAAATGTATAGTCGAGGCCGCTTTAACCCATTGCAAATATACAGTTTTGAAATGGTTCACTTGACTGGAATTATTTAGCCTTTGACGGCAAGACCGTTAAATTATCAGTCATTTAGAGCTCCGGTTTTGTAAAAAACTGCTTATATGACAGAAAACTTCTCCAGTTGTCAAACTGTATGGAATGATAAATACTGCACGTAACTGACAGACGCTCCAAGGCCGGCAGAAAATGGCTCACATTTTCAGTAGGAATAGTTACATGTATAACAAATACGCATTTTGTAAATCGCAGAGGGAGTCCTCAAATTCCATGGGACGGGTGGTTATGAGTGTATGTAGTGTGTGTGTGGTGGTGGTGGTGGTGGTGGGGGGGGGGGGGGGGGGGGGGTATGGTTTTTGCCATTTCACAAAATTCCCCTAATGTGACAGTAAGGGAATCTCACGAGGAAGGACAATGTGTCGCCGTTTAATCGTTGTTCGTCAGCGTACGATTATATGTTGGTTATTAGGCATAACATGAGAATTAATCAATCTAAAATTATAAAACTGAGAGACAGACTGAAGCTACTTTATTTAAAGGGATTATACTGACACGTTACACAAACACGCTGTTAATTCAGATTGTTCCTGTATGCTGTGTACACAAAATAATGCTTATGTATTGACGTATAACCTATTTTTACTTGGAAGTTATCAAATTAACAGTAATGTTTACATTGAACTCCGTAAACTTCTCGAACAAAGCCTCGAAAACGAGATTGGGAACGAGTCTTCACGATGTTATCCGATGATTGATCGGAAACCCGAAAGCGGTTCGTTGAAAAGGGCAAATGTAAACAAAAACAAAAACATGGCTTCAGAAACCCGATGTTTGTAATAAAGAACACTTTAGACACGTATATCCCTAAGTTATAAGTGTATCTTCATGCTGGGCGTGTGTATTTAGGACAGGGAATTGACGGTAATATGCCAATATAATCCCTTTAAAGAGAATATATCAGGATTTTTCAAAGTTTTAAAATAGACTGAAAACATTCCCCCCCCCCCAAAAGATCGTGCCTATATATATACTCACTGACTCATTGCCAAAAGGATATATATTCAAACATTCAAAAATGATATATTGAAAAGGGATTTCCTAACGTGGATTTCGCGCCTAGGTTGGACTAAAATACATTTCCCCTTAAAATTGCAACATATTTTGAGACGTATTATATAAGGCACGTGATTTCAATCTGATCCGTTTTATAGGTTTACACGTAGTAAACATCGTTAACTTTCATCTTGGAAAGAGTCCGTAAGACGATATGAAAGTCGTCAAGCAGTTTTTAAGTGATGTCTATTTTTAGAATAGGAGTTTCGTTTCAAGTTTACTACTCTAATTTAAATATCGATTTGTCACAATTTCGGTGCATTTGACGTACTAAACCATTCGGATCTTTAATTTAATTATGACAATGAGATGCGTTTTGTCCATTTCAATAATACAATTGTAACGTTTTCTTGATATATTCCCTTTAAAAATGATTTTTATTTTTTAAGACATTTATAGTGCTTTCCCAGATATGTTTCTCATCTCTGCGCTTAATCCTGTTATCTCACGACGTGTCCGTGTGTAACATTGTGTAACAAGAAGACGGAGCAAATCAGCCTTTGGTCTCATTTGATAAAAACGTTGAGCATACACAGTACTCTTTTCTCCACTCTTTTCTCCAAAAATATCAGTGCAGTAACCGACATATTATTTAGGCGTATGTCTTGTCGCAAAAATTCTTCTTTTTTTTTTGAGGCCGAATATTGTAACACGAGAGATTGAAAGTGATCAAACTTCCTTCAACAAAATAACGATAAAGCGTCATTGAATCCTTTCCCATATATTATGAATATACAATGTCTTTACACACCGGTATGCACGGCGACGAGAACGTGTGTACGGTGACGGAGACAGATAAGAGGTCAGATACAGACACAGACAAAGAGACGTTTATATGAACAAGGACTTGGCACAAAACATCAAATAATTCTATTGTTTGCGATTTAAGGGCTATAACTGCGAGATTAATCTCCCCGATCAGACCAGTTCAAGAACGTGTATGATGAAATATTACGGTTATAGTTTACTACAGCGTACGTTTAATGACCATCGATTAAAACCCGCGGATGCTAGAGTGAACACAACATCAAATAAAGCATTTTTTTAATCCAAGGGCTATAACTCTGATATTAATTATCCAATTTTACCAAACACTAGTTCGAAATATTTTAGTTTTATAACTATTATGTAAAGTCAAATAGTGCATTTTATGTCCGTTCAAAAATGTGACCGAGATATTATGGTTGTAGTTATACTTACCAAATTTGATGAAGATCCAATGTAAAATGAGGATGCTAGAGTGCATACAATAAAACAATTTACAAACAACCGACGGAGAAAGGGCCAACAGAATGGCTCATCTCGAGTTTTGTATAGAGAGCCAACAGAATGGCTCATCTTGAGTTTTGTGTAGTGAGCCAACAGATGTGGCGAGTCTACGAATAAACACCGTACTCACTGAACTCACACGGTGACGAAAATGTTAAAATAAATTACAAGTGTGGGAATATGACTTATCTGTCTGTAAAAAGGCGATAGAAGTCATTGCCGTATAAACACATACTTGACTATGGGAATAACGCCGCTGTGAAACTCATCACAGGCCGTGTTTCTGCTATGATCAGTGACCCAGATATGATGATTTTAGGGGTATTTTACCCTCATGATTAAACTGAATACCCCTTAGTTTTCCAAAAAATGGATGTACATTTACCCCTTACTTTTAAAAGTTAAAGTTAAAGTTACTCTTCCAAAACAAATTTTGTGAACTGAAATATGAAAAACCATTAATACATTTAAAATACGCGTATAATGATTTCATATCTTGGAGACCCACTTGTCTTAAAAAGAAAGTGAATTTATAAATTTCTTAATCTAAATAATATTATGTAAATAAGTAAAGTTTTTAACTGAAATAAATGAAAAATTTTCATCTGGGAGTTAAATACCCCCATCTTTTCAATGTTTTGTGTAAAATACCTTCTTATCAAAAAAGCTAACTTGAGCACTTTATGATATGTATAGCATCCTGTTTTAATGGAGGAAGAAGACATGTATATAGTCTGCAAGTAACCCGCGAACTTTATCACATTAAACTGTGTTTAGACCGATCCGAGATTCCATGACCTCAGCAGCATGGGGTAAGTGATCATGAGACGGTACCCAAAATCACTCGGCCACGGAGGACGCGGAATGAATTAACTTAGGTGGCATACCAACCAGTCCACCACAAAATGAGTACATTTATTGAGAAGAAAAAAACACATTTTAGAACCACTCTAATGTAGACAAAAAGTATATAAACGATTTAAAACAATTGCCGACTGAGATGTCGACTACCTTCAATGACTACGTCCTTTTCGCATAGTCTTAGTAGCAAAAAACGACGACTAATCAAACAAAAACACGTAATAAGCTAATGTAGAGCTATCAACTGAAAAAAAGATAGTCAGAATTACTGGTATATATAAAAAAAAAACAGTGACACGTGATAAATTTACTCCCGGAATATGCGCTGTGAATGCGTCTGACATTTGATGATGCAACAACAACAAGCGCGCGGCAATAAAACATCTTTCATCTCTACCTCAACTTCCGATTACACACAGTCGACTGCTGAGAAAATGGCTCAATAAATACAGTTTTTTGAAGTTTAAATGAAGGCTGATATACAAAGGTCGATCAGTCAAGCGCACTGGCTTTTTATGGCTCCCACAGACAGCAGATAAGCTTGAACCTAAATCAGTACGACTTTGGAGTATAATTATGTATGTTTTGGTGTTAAACGCCATTTTCATCACGTTACGTGTTATGTTTGGCAGCCTGTGTAACCTTCACAGTTATAAACATGACTCAGTAGAACCACTTCCCTTCCGCAAGTAGCTGGCAAACTTTTTAACATAAAATGTTTGGACCTAGCAGGGCTCAAACCAACGACCTCGGCACTACCGTGATCATGATACGACAACACTTCAGACTGCTCTGTCATGGTCAACCTTGGAGATATTTCTATTAAAAATCCTATATTCCTTGTAACAACAATACGATGATGGTTAATATAGTGATAGCAATGATGATGATGATGATGATGATGATGATGACGCTGCTGCTGATGATGATGATGATATTGATGATAATGATGGTCAGTAGGAGGAGGAGGACGAGCAGGAAGAAAAAGAGGATATTACTGATAACAATAATGATAATAATGACAAAAAATCATTACACGGACTTATATAAGTCCTGGTCCCGGTTTCACAAAAATACTCAAGTCTCTTATTTTACTTAAACTCAATAGTGTGCCCAATTTTATACTTAAATTAAGCACACTATTTGAGTTTAAGTAAAATAGCAGACTTAAGTATTTTCGAGAAACCGGGCCCTGTGTAATAACAATGACATTACTTTATACGAATGAATGAATGAATGAATGAATGAATGAATGAATGAATAGGGTTTTACGGCATAACAACACATTATAGGTTATTCGACGCCAACAGGAAGGAAGATTCCAGGTTCACTCTACATGTACAAAAACAACAAATTAACATACATATTATAAGAGGATATTACTGATAACAATAATGATAATAATGACAAAAAATCATTACACGGACTTATATAAGTCCTGGCCCCGGTTTCACAAAAATACTCAAGTCTCTTATTTTACTTAAACTCAATAGTGTGCCCAATTTTATACTTAAATTAAGCACACTATTTGAGTTTAAGTAAAATAGCAGACTTAAGTATTTTCGAGAAACCGGGCCCTGTGTAATAACACTGACATTACTTTATACGAATGAATGAATGAATGAATGAATGAATGAATGAATGAATGAATGAATGAATGAATGAATGAATGAATAGGGTTTTACGGCATAACAACACATTATAGGTTATTCGACGCCAACAGGAAGGAAGATTCCAGGTTCACTCTACATGTACAAAAACAACAAATTAACATACATATTTAAAAAAAAAAATACACCAACAAATGAATATGCAGAATGAATCTGGAACCTTGATACCTGCAGAACTGCAGAGTTTCAGCAAATTCCATCGTATTACTCCAATTGTCGCTTCTTACGACATGCATGAGCCACAGTGGTCCTATTCTTGCTATCACTCATATGGCTCCCTGAAACCACACAGGGGCTTTAAAAGAAAACTCAGCGGGAAGCAAACCTCTGGAGTCCTGAATAGCAGTACATTTTGCATAATTATGCTGATTTTTTTTTTTCAGATGAGATATGTAGATTAGATGTATATGCATATGTGACTGGTAAGCTATGATCTGTCCTACGGTGACTCTTCCATATTGGAGGCTGAGGATGTTAGTATTATTATAGGCTACCGGTGTACAGCGCTGTTTTACACTACTTCCGTTGGATGAAATTGTTTTTAAAAACAACACAATTTAATCAGTTTTAAATTTCACCGGTTTGGTTTAATACTGTTTCATCATGGTCTGGTGTTTAATCGCCTGTAAGACGTCCATGACGTTGGTGTGTCTGTGGATTGTTATAAATTAATTGCAACTTCCTCCACAATTGCAAATGCAACTAATTCGGCGCACTTTGGTTTCCAGCTGTTTTTTTTCTGGCTATTTTAGTAATTACCGGTATAACAGGTGCCCAGACAACATACAACAACGAACCATTCGCTAAAGGTTTATGCTTATTTTGGCTACCGTGCGTGTACCGTTGTAGTGGATGCCAATACATTTTTCATTGGGCAGATTTTACTGGAGAGTTCGGCAATGATGTATCGGACATTTAGACTGTCTTCTGTTTTATCAAGCTTTGTGGATTAAAATAAAGACTCAGTCTGGATCTGTCCAACAACATTTCTGTGCCGCCGAGGATCCAGAATAGTTTAAATCACATTTCCAATCCATAAAGGACGAAATTGTGTAATACAACAATACGATAAATACATTCAATTCTGTCTTAAAATGACTTTAAGACAGATGGGTGGCTACATAATACCTGCTGATTACAACTAAAATTATAAAAAAAGTAAATAGAATATGTGGCTGTTTAAGACAAGAGGTTGCTTAATAGAGATGACCACTAACACAGGTTTGACTGTATGTTTATTTGTGAAATAAGCAGATGTATTAAAATCGGCTTACTTACATACTGGATGGAACCGCTAACGTTTATACATTACGGAACAGCTAACTAATATACTGGACGGAACTGCTAACTTATATACTGTACGGAACAGCTAACTTATATACTGTACGGAACCGCTAACTTATATTCATTACAAAACAGCTTACTTATATACTGAACGGAACAGCTATCTTATATACAGTACGGAACAGTTATAAAACTTATATACAGTACGGAACAGATAACTTATATACTGAAGGAACAGATAATTTATATACTGTAGGGAACATATAACTTATAAACTGTACGAAACAGCTTACTCGTTACCTTTGTATTTCCAATATCTTCGTTGAATTATTGAGAAACGAGTGTATACGGCACTAGCCGACACGCGTGTATTTTTTCATAGCCTAAATGTCCTTTCAAAGAAATTGTTTGGACATTTTTCAAAAAAATACATAAAATGCCAGGTACATAAAATGTCACGTGGTGGGTTAGCTGTTCCGTTCAGTAAAGGAGTAATACTTCTTCCGTTTTTTTTCCAGTTTATTTTATGTCAGCAAGCAATTTGAAAAAAAATATATATTGCTCATAATTATGTTGACGTAATTATTACTGATACCAGTAAAATCAGCACATCATGGTGTTCTTCTGCACTATTTTTAAGGTAAAAAACAAGATGGCTACTTTTAAATAGCGTACAAAGTTTATGTCTTGTCACCGAGGTGACAATAAGAGTGAATGCAGTTGTAATAAACTTGCATCGTGTTATTGCCAAAGTGTTCCTCCAGATAACGTCACTAGCTCCGATAACGTTAGCGCCACCCAGTGGTCACACAATGATTTATTGCTGAAAATACCGCTAAACCCCCCCCCCCCCCCCCCCCACACACACACACACCCACCCCCCAAACACACCCACACCCACAATGGCCGACATTATTTTAAATGTGTGTATTTAAGTAAAATTCTTGAAGGCATATTACATATGTATAGATCCGCTACAGACATGCCATCCATATGAGAGGTATGAAAACAATTTTTGTGTTGGTAAAACTGTAGTAACATATAAGTGGTATCTTGGGGAGGATCTTTATTTTGAGGTCATGCTCTGGTCAGACGGAAACATAATTATCTACAGAGAGAACATGTAAGAAACGTCCGGCGGAGAACTGTGTGTAATGTCACGGTGTGTTCCGTGCTCCTATACTGTGTGTGTACATAGAGAAAAATACACGTTTAAAATTGTATTGGTCTGTTTCGTAAGCTGTTTAGCATACCTTCGGACAGTCTTCCCATTTACTCTACGGTGGTGTTTTTTATTTAAATTGTTTAATTGTGTTTAACGTCACCTGAAAGTGATAGGTTATGTACCAGTTTTATTGGCAGGGACTGTGAAAGACGTAACTAGTAGAACGGCCATTATTACGCAAGTAACTGGCAAGCGTTGTCAAGTAATGTAGCTGGACGGAGATGGACTCGATAAGAGGTAACAAGTCATCATTATACAATATAGCGTCTTACAGAACTCTGCTGCAGAGGAGTCCACTTTTTTATATAAACAACATAGCAGCAGCAGCAGCAGCAGTAGTATAAAAGCCAAGTAACTGAGTAAACACGTACTAACCTGGGGTCCGTTGGTAAGTTCAAGATTTTTTTTGCGTAAAATTCAAAGTTGTGAAATAAAAGAAATTCATTTAGTGTATCACTTACTTATTTTACAATCTTTCGTAAGCCTTATCAAAAGTATTCCTTCTGAAATTTGCAAAAATACAAAAAAAAAAACCCCTGCGCAAATGAAACGTTCCAAGATGTCCTAATTTGTTCGTACGAAATTATTAAGACTTACGAAGGTTAGTGAAAAGCAGAGGCGGATCCAGGATTTCAGTTTAGAGCGGGGCGTATTCTTCGTACAGTATACCTTGACATTTGTATTCTTTAGGACGTGTTGCCCATATACTACCAATAACGACTAAGCTAAATAAAACCAACCGCTAACCAATATGCGACTTAATATATAGATTTTTTTTCTTTCTGAAATACAGTCAAACCTGTATAAACGCCGGGTCAACTCTATTAAGCAGCCACCTGTATTGGGTAGCAACATTTGTTATTTCCTATTTATATAATTTCAGAGCAAATTAACCTGAATTAAAAGCAACCTGTCTTAAAAAGGTTATTTTGCTCGTTCCATTGACTGGCTGCTTAAGACGGGTTTGACTATAGTACGACTTTGAATGAAACAGTAAAACACAATTGAATACATAATGCGGCTTAACAATCAAATAAATCAAATTAACTCGACCAGAAAATATTACAATTATGCATTCCGTGACTTGCATTCACGAGTTGTTTAAAACGCATTAATCTGGAAATATCTAAAACTTTATTTATTTCAGACTCGACTGCTAACTGCACCGTCACAGTTTTATATTCGAGGTGTGTCCAAAACGTTCGTAGAAATATGCGTTTAAAAATATATAAAAAAAACACACAGTTATTAGAATTAGCTTAATATTAAACTGCAATATTTTAAATTCAATATGAGTTTTCGTGTTTAAAACATTATAAATCGTTTAAGGTTACATACACCTTATATTTCATATAAAAGAAATCAGTTGACTGTGAAATTCGAATGACTAATTTGCAACATTATTAATTCTTCGCATGCTATTTTTATCAATATTAAGTAGAGGGATGCATCTATATTTTAAGTCCTTGCCCATACCAATGACGATAACACTGTTGTGATTCTCGCGGTGACTCCTGGGATATGCGTTATAAATAGAATCTCTAAAGAGCCTCGTCTTTTAAACACAATATTTTTTCCACTGGACATATCAATAAGATGTGCCAATATTCCCATACATCGGCTACATAAAACGCTATAACTGTCTTCAAAATATAATTTATTCAAAATGGATAAAAAGTATCTCATTGTAATAATGAAATCAAATCCGTACGGTTAGGTATATCAACTTCACCGTGACAAAATCGATATTTAAATCGGAGTGGTAAACTTGAAACGAAATCCCCATTCTAAAAATAGACACTACTTCGGTACTGCTTGACGACGTTCACATCGTCATTCGGAATGTAAGGTCACTATTTCTAAAATGAAACAAATTTAACAACTAGAAAACCTGTATGACGGATCAAACTGAAATCAAATTGAACTTATGCGACTCATTTAATACGTCATAAAATGTTACAATTTAAAGCGGGAATATATCTTAGTCTAAACTAGACATAGCCCACGTTTGGAAACACTTTTTCAATTTATTATTTTGGTTTGTTTAAATAGTTATCTGTTTGGCATAACGTGTGTCAATGCGTATATATACTAGGCCTGCTATATTGGTAAACATGTTTTTAGCCAATGAAAACATTTTGAAAAATTCTGATATACAATGTATTCCCTTTAATTGAAATAGTCATACACAAGTGGATTTCATCTACTGACAAGTAAAAAATAAGATATATATCTACGTTGTTCGTTTTTTTAGAGAGAGAGAGGGACAGAGAGAGACAGAGCACGATGTGCCTACCATTTATAGAGTATCCGTCCTGGGTAACTTACACAAGAAAGAGAGAAAAGAGAGAGAGAGCACGATATGCCTAGTTTTTAAAGAGTATCCATCCTGGTTAACTTACAAACAAGAGACAGAGACAGAGACAGGCAGAGACAAACAGACAGACAGGCAGGCAGGCAGGCAGGCAGGCAGAACACGATAGACCTACCTTTTAATGAGTATCCATCCACGGTAACTTTCACACACACGTACACACAATGCGTTACTTTTCCACCTACCCCTAAAATAACACGAAGTCTACACAACTGGACATACAATACATGTTTACATTAGTCCGAGAGTCCATTGTAAAATGTCACGTCACTTTCATGCAGCAAAACTCCAAAACACGCCTGCACTGTTACACATTCATTACGGTTACACACAGAGATTTTTATCAGTGAAGGGATCAATAAAAGTTTCTTATCACTACACCCGCGTATATAACAGTCAAGCCCATTGAACACGCATTAATAAACATCGTGACACATGTACATAGGGTTTATATCGGAGGCGTTATCGAACGCTATGATACTATGTGCACTATTTTGCTATTGGATATGCGGTGTTGGATGTTTTGATGGGGATTAGCATGGCAGCGAGGCTCCAAAAAGGATATCGATTTATGTGATAGCGGGGTCAATGCGATAAAATAGAACAGAGCAGAAGTTTTTGTTCGTGTGTGCTTTCTCCCGCGTCCGTGCAACCTTTGTGTTTTGGGTTGTTTTCATTGATAACCATTTGGCCATTTCTCTCTCTTTTTCTCCCTATCATTCGATAATCCATGCATTATCTAAGTTTTAGAGCACCAATTAGATGAGCTTTCAGTGATTCATTGTTTACTCAACCGTCATTTATATAATTGGGTATATGTATTTAGTGTTCCTTTTTGTATAGTCTGTGCTGAGTAAAAAATAACACATGTAATGTATGTAAAACAAAGGTAACAGCAACACTATTCGCTGATGTCCAGTCTCAAAATTCACCCAGATTTTATATTTATTAATTTACTTTGACATCGCGGAAAATATGGACTGCTAAAATCTACAGAATTTTTTTCTTAAGTTACGTTATATTAACCGGGCCTTTGCGAGTACCAACTACTATTAACAGATTAAATTCATTTGGTGCGCACATTAAATGAATAATACCCCTATAATTATTGCTAGCAACAAGTTTCCTCGGTGTAAATATTTGGCCTTAAGCCTCTCTTTAAATTATTTGTTTTGCGGTCCAAATCATTTAGTTCTCACAATAATTCATTTAAAGTGAATAAATCTGGAAAAAACGCTATAAATATTTTTTAAAAAAATAAAATAATTATGAAAAAATATGAAAAGCATCTCATTATCATAAATAAATATAATCCGAATAGTTGAGTTTGTCTAATCTACCAAAAAAAAAAAAAAAAAAAAAAAAACCGTGATAAAATCGATATTTAAATTAGAGTGGAAAACTTGAAACGAAATCCCCATTCTAAAAATAGACAATACTTAAATAGTGTTTGACGACCTTCGCATCGTCAATCTGACTGGTTTAAATTCAACATATTTTCGCTTCTCTTCAAAAGAACAAGTTTCAAGTCATTTGCATAGGAGTTCTTATTCGTATTTTATGCTTGCGACAAATGAATTGTTTTTGTATGAGTTTCTGTAGATTTGGCGTCCCATGCGAAAAAAACATTAAAATTAACCATGATATTAAAATATATCAGTTATAAACATTTATCAAATCAACTGTTTCAAAGATTAAATAGTGGTCTTTCGTTGTCATAGACGCTGTCTCAAAATCACGTGTCCATCGCCTAACCGCTGAGGTCTCAGGACCGAGTCCGTCTCAGTGCAATACTTTATGCGATAACGATTTGCTAGCTACTTTCGGAAGGACAGTGACTTTTGGTCTCATTGAGAATTACCTCCCTTACATGACGGTAGCAAGATTCTTACGCCAAAACAATTAGAGCTGTGTAAAGCGGTTGGGCATTTATTTTGTTAAAAATGCATAAAATGTCATATTTATTTGTGCATATGAGAACATTGGAACATTTTCATGATTTCTGCAAAGTTTGGGTGACACTGGGAACTGTTTGATGCTATAATAGTTTAAAGATGCGTAGTGATACACTGCAACAAATGGGCAGAATTGTCAAAAATGAAAGGGTGCCATCAAACCATCGAAATTGTGAAAAAGCAACCTGGTCAACCCCATGTTTTTTTTCTGCATAATTGGACCAACAGAAGACTATCTATGTGAACAAGGCACTTTTAGAACCATTTGTAATGTATCCAGTGTTCCAGGAGTGCATGTCTCTTTATGTAGAACAGTACAAAATTAATTGTTGTGCGAGACGTTTTCTCAATCCATTCTGGCGTCTTTCTCCGCCAATAGGACCGGATGCCGTAATGTAAGCTGTAATGCGGTTGAACATATTAAATGCACAAAATATTAATGCACAGGTTATTTTAGTGCGTCATGCAAAGCACATGGGGAGACGAGCAGGTGCACGATGCATACCTTTTTCGACAGGATGTTTGCGTGCATTTCATGTGATAAGAACGATGATGATGCCATATTGACAACAACGGAAGGTATCTATTCAAATGTTTACTTTATAGCACGGAACATAATTAATTAAATCGTATGTACAGTTCGCACAGATGCAATGGCATTTAAACAAATATAATACCAGTATACCGCATCGCATTTTTCTTCTTTTTAATCTTTAAAAGCAATTTTAAACATTATCATGATTCAGCCATTTTTATGGTAAATTCAATTTAGAATGTTTGTAAATGAAACTCCGTGGATGTAAGACCCATGCAGATGTGTCATAATACGTTAACTCGACTGTACCATTTTTTTTTATCAAGAAAGGCTTAGTGCGAAATTAATTATGGTTTTGTTTAGAATTAATGCTAATGTATACTATCTGTTATTTGGTCGTTCTTATATTGATTTTTCTTGCACATTTAAAATCTTGCACTGTTTATGGAGAAGCCGTTTTGTAGTATTCAACCCCGTTTTAGCTCCTGCAATAATAGTTAAGATGGGGGCTGGAATGGCTAATCAGGGACGACTAGTGTCTCTCTTTTCGATTTCAGGATCCTCCGTTGCCATATGGTCCACGGTGGTGTCATCTAACGACCACCTACACCTCACCGATGAAGTCGCTTGTTTGATCCATGCCAAGTCCCAAAACCTTTCTGCGATAAAGTTTTCCAGTTACTTGTGGAGGACGGTGGTTTTACTCAGGTTCATTCTGAGGTCTTCATTCACCAACAAAACTGGACATGACATGTATAACTTGTGACCTTTTACAAAATGGCATTAAACTGGTTATTTTCTCTCTCTTTTTTTAAATACAACTGATATTGTTACCACAAATAGTGTCTTTATAATCTAAACTAAGCCAATTGTACGAAAAACAAAAACTTCAAAGTAACATGGTAGATACATGTTCACTTAATACTATTTCTGAAAATTCTACAGCTATTCATCATGCAACTATTAAAAATAACGCATTTTGTATTTTGACCCTAAATTTAAGCTCTGGTAAATGCTTTGTTTTAAATGCAACTTATTCCGGACTTTCGTGGGCTGGTTATGTATAATAGCAATGAATTATCAAAAAAAAGGAAGGGAAACTAATTGAGATTTTGTGACCGCTCGTGTATTCACGCAAAATCTCGTAATAGCTCGTTTTCATTTATCTTAACTTCCACTCATCTGAGGAATACAAAATGAATCAAATTCTTACATTGCAGAATCAAATTATCATTAAAACAATACCATTCCCAAAAATCTGTGTATAAAATTGTTGAAGTACTTTTGATTTCAAAATGTGTATACTGCAGATGAAACAACAACACAGTGACGAGAAACTTCACTCCAAACCTCAATATCTTTAATTCAAGATCAGTTTGCGTGATCAAAGCATACCAAAACAACTAAGAAGTTACATACAACTTAAATTGTATGTTCAAAGAAAGCAGCTGACTGTAAAATCTGAATGATTAATTTGCCAAATAATTAATCCTTCGTGCGCTATTTTATCAGAATTTAGTCGGAGATGCAAGTTTCGTATCCTTCTATATAAGTCCTTGATAATAGTGATATGGCGACCAAGCCGTCGATTGATTGATTGATTGATTGATTGATTAATTGATTGAATATTTAGGGTCGAGGGCGCTGTCAACTAATGGATACTTACATCTCGTTGCTCAAGTCGCAAGTTCGAGTCCAGTTCGATCCAAACATTTATGTGAGAAAGTTTGCCAGTTATTTGCAGGATGGATGGTGATTTTGTTTCTCAGATTCATTATGAACTTATAAACTTTCAATTTCATTAACGCTGGAAAATCCCATATTTATGTATATAGAACAAAGAAGGACCAGATTATTTTTTCAATAATAAATAATAAGAAAACATACTAACACTATCGTTTCTGTGCAAACGGAGTATTGGAGTGTAAATCTTCTCTGATGTTTGTATTTGTCAGAGCCGCTACTCACTTTTTTATTTTATAACGGACATGCGCGGTGTAGAGTCAAGGGAGAGCACTGCTGCTATAATGCTTTATTCGTCGTGTACGGGTTGATTCCCTTATAGGCCTAGCACTCGTCTGATAATAAAAGTTAGTATTGTAATGAAGTCAGATTGTATAAAATATTATGTAGACGATCTATATTTCTAAACATATAGTACTATTATTTAATAGAACATGACATGAATGTAAATGCCCATATTTATGGAAACAAGCTTTGATAATGCCACCTTCAAAACAGGTAAAACAAAACTGGCGTCTATTTATCGATCGATATCTCTCTTAATCTGTGTTGGCAAGTAAATGAAACAAATTGTTTACAAACGTATATTTATTTTTCTTGTAAACAAAAACCTCATTTATAAATCACATTCAGGATTTCTACATGGACACTCTACGGTCTACCAGCTCTTAGATACATATACATTTGTCCAGGTACAAAACAACCAGCCCTTGTATGACATTCTGTGATGTATCAAACGTATTTGATCGCGCCTGGTTAAAAGGTCTTCTATTTAATTTAAAGCAAAATAGTATAAGTGGAAATCTTATCAATTGGATCGACAGTTATTTGTATAAATGTGCAAGATTTTCCCCAAGAAATTAAAGAAACACTGGCAGCTGCTGGTGTTCAACAAGGTTCTGTTTTAGGTCCTTTATTTTTTTATTTTTTTTTACATTAATGATATAGCAGAGAACGTATTGCACAAAACTTTCCGAATGATACGTCACATGCTTATTAACAAATTCAGAATGTATAATAAACACTGATCAGTGTTTCATTTCACAAAAATACGATAAAAATAGGTCGTAAATGTAAAGTATGTTCATTATAGTTTAAATATTAATCTAAATGAACCAAGTCTAGGGTCGATTAATTCAGACAATAATGCGGGTTTTATTTCTGAAAATACAATCTAGATGACTATGCTATATATGTCTTAGTTTATATTTCCGACTAATTTTTATCGCATATTTTTATTGTAAATGAAACCTTGTTCATTATATCATAGTGGGTAATTATTGCTTAGCTGATTTTAATCCACAAAAGAAACTTTACTTTTTACCTAAAATAGAAATGTTTTAAAATCCTAATTAAATGTTTGTAATGTTAATTGGTAAATTTTATAGAACATCCTAAACATTTCGGAGTAACGTCAAACCGTAATGATAATGGCATCAACGTAATTATTTATAATAGTGTTTCATCAGCTTCAAACATTTAATACATGATGCGACTTAATTATTCTCAATATCAAGAGGATTAGTTAGAAAGATTGATTGATTTATTGAATATTTAGTGTCATTTTTATGCCACCGATAGCTAAAAGACGATCAGTTAACCTAACCACTGTCTCCTGGAATCATGAAAGGTTAACCAGTACTCGAGCTCACCCCATATCCGCAAGTAACTGATAACTTTCCCATTTGAATCAGCGATGAGAGACGAATTGGACACAATGTCATATATCAATCATCACGGAGACTGTTGCCGGGCGAAGATTCGAACTCACGACCCCTCGATTGATAGTCAGACGCGTAACCGACTAATCGGGACCGGCAAATTAGAACGAAAAGAAACACGAAGCAGATAGAGTAGTTACCGGTTTGACGTGTTGAGTTTCTATAAATAAGTTGTAATAACATTGGCATATTATTATTGGCACATTGATTCGAATGTTATTTGTATATTGAAAGGAAGTGTCTTAACTAACGTTGCTAGAACGTGTGGCCCAATCGCTTGTTTTTTTTAATAAACTATGTTTTAACCATTTCTTCGCAGGGAAATCGATATTAATACTCAAATAAATTCATGCCAGTTTTCAGTATTGCGAATTAATGGGTCTTTATCAAGAAACGCGGGTGTCCTTCGTGGCCGAGTGGTCTAAGGCGCCCTTTCAATATCACTTACTTCTCACTGTTAACGCCGTAGGTTCGAGCCCCGATCACTCAAAAAACTTTATGCGAGAAAGTCTGCCAGTTACTTGCGGAAGGGCGGTGGTTCTACTCAGATTCATTCTGAGGTCTTGTTCCACCATTTAAACTTGATATGCCATATATAACTTGAAATGTGTTGAAAATGGCGTTAAACCGTTCATCAAGGATACAATACATTTACACGTTTTCCAATTACTTTCGGAAGGTTGTTTTGCTCCGATTCATGTATAATTATGTTTTCATCTGCCAATAAAATTGGATGCTTTATATAACATGTAATTAACGTCCTATATAGATATTTTATTATGTTTGAAACTTACAAAATAATCTTGAATTTTAAATATTGCTGTTTGAAGTAAAAGTTCACATAGTTTTTTTAATTGCAGTATACACATTTTATAATCAACAATTGTAAGCACAATTTGATGGCAATGGTTTCGTTTTTTAGAGAATTCCGTTATGCAAAGAAATAATTTTGATTTGTATTTCTGAGATTAATGAAAGTAAGGATATTTGAAAACGAGATTTCGTGAGATTTTGCGTGAATACGCGAGTGTTCATAACATCCTTATCAGTTGCTTTCTCTTCTCTATATAAGTCCTTAGTGTAATGTGTTGAAAAAAGACTGTTCTGAGGTCAACATTAAACATGAATAACCAAACTCGTATCTTGAAACATATATTTTTATTACAAACGATAATCAACATGGGTATATCCGTTTTGGATTACATGTATTTAAATAGGAGTCAATACACTTATTTGTGTTTTCAAAATTTGTTATTTTCTACTCAACGATAGCTGCGTAATTAAACTAAGGTTGCATGCTTTGTTTTCATAGACGTTGATATGTTGCTTGTTTGATTGAACTTGTCTATGATCGTGACTTGTTCGACTTGTTCGACTTCTTGGTATGTCTCGATTTATCAGAATTTTTGGATTTGTCCGATTTCTTTGACTTGCCAGATTTGTCTGATTTCTTTGACTTGTGAGATTTTTTCGACGACTTGTCAGACTTCTTCGACGACTTGTCAGATTTGTGGGACTTCTTCGACGACTTGTCAGATTTGTCGGACTTCTTCGACGACTTGTCAGATTTGTCGGACTTCTTGGAAGAACTCGAGGAACTTGAACTGTCAGATGAGCTTGATGATTTATCAGAACTTTTGGAGCTGCTAGATTCAACGCTGCTGCTGCTGCTGCTGCTGCTGCTGCTATCTTCATCACCGCTGTCACCATCCCCGTTGTTGTCACCATCATTGTTGTTGTCACCATCTCCGTCGTTGTCACCATCACTGTTGTTGTCACCATCTCCGTTGTTGTCACCATCACTGTTGTCGTCACCATCACTGTTGTTGTCACCATCTCCGTTGTTGTCATCATCACCGTTGTTGTCGCCATTATTATTATCATCTGTATTATATAAAATATATTTGATGACAACAACTAAATAGCGCAAACTTCTCTACCTTACCCTGTCAAAGATACGTACCTACCTTACCCTGTCAAAGATATGTACCTTCCTTCCCCATGTCAAAGATACGTACCTACCTTCCCCTATCAAAGACACGTACGTACCTTCCCCTGTCAAAGACATGTACTTACCTTCCCAATGTCAAAGATACGTGCCTACCTTCCCCATGTCAAAGATACGTACTTACCTTCCCCATGTCAAAGATAAGTACCTACATTCCCCTATCAAAGACACGTACCTACCTTCCCCATGTCAAAGATACATACCTACATTCCCCTGTCAAAAACACGTACCTACCTTCCCCTGTCAAAGAAACGTTCTTACCTTCCCCTGTCTGAGACACGTCCCTACATTCCCCTGTCAAAGAAACGTACCTACCTTCTCCTGCCTGAGACACTTCCCTACCTTCATATGTCTGAGACACGTCCCTACATTCCACTGTCTGAGACAAGTACCTACCTTTTCCTGTCTGAGATACGTCCCTATCTTTCCCTGTCAAAGACAAGTCCTTACCATTCCCTGTCTGAGACACATCCCTACATTCCCCTCTCTGAGACACGTCCCTACCTTCTTCTGTCTGAGACACGTCCCTACCTTTCCCTGTCTGAGACACGTCCCTACATTCCACTGTCTGAGACACGCCTCTACTTTTCCCTGTCTGAGACACGTCTCTATATTCCCCTGTAAGAAACACGTACCTACCTTCCACTGTCTGAGACACGCCCCTACATTCCCCTGTCTGAGACACGTCCCTACATTCCCCTGTAAGAAACACGTACCTACCTGCCATTGTCTGGGACACGTCCCTACATTCCCCTGTCTGAGACACGTCCCTACCTTCTTCTGTCTGAGACACGTCCATACCCTCCCCAGTATAAAACACGTCCCTACCTTCTTCTGTCTGAGACACGTCCCTACCTTCCCCAGTATAAAACACGTCCCTACCTTTTCCTGTCTGAGACACGTCCCTACCTTCTTCTGTCTGAGACACGTCCCGACCTTTCCCTGTCTGAGACAAGTCCCTTCATTCCACTGTCTGAGACACGCCCCTACATTTCCCTGTCTGAGACACGTCCCTACCTTCCCCTGTAAAAAACACGTACCTATCTTCCACTGTCTGAGACACGCCCCTACATTCCCCTGTCTGAGACACGTCCCTACCCTTTTCTGTCTGAGACACGTCCCTACATTCCCCAGTATGAAACACGTCCCTATCGTTCCCTGTCTGAGACACGTCCCTACCTTCCACTATTTAAGACACGTACCTACCTCTCCCTGTCTGAGACACGTCCCTACCTTCTTCTGTCTGAGACACGTCTCTACCTTTCCCTGTCTGAGACACGTCCCTACATTCTTCTGTCTGAGACAAGTACCTACCTTTCACTGTCTGAGACACGCCCCTGCCTTTCGCTGTCTGAGACACGTCTCTACCTTTCTCTGTCTGGGACACGTCCCTACCTTCCACTGTCTGAGACACGTCTTTACCTTCCACTGTCTGAGACACGTCCCTACCTTTCCCTGTCTGACACAAGTACCTACATTCCACTGTCTGAGACACGTACCTACCTTCCAGTGTCTGAGACACGCCCATACCTTCCCCTATCTGCGACACGTCTCTACCTTCTACTGTCTGAGACACGTCCCTACCTTTCACTGTTTGAGACACGTCCATACCTTCTACTGTCTGAGACACGTCCCTGTCTTTCCCTGTCTGAGACACGTCCCTATTTTCCACTGTCTGAGACACGTCGCTATCTTCCCCTGTCAGGGACACGTCCTTACCTTCCACTGACTGAGACACGTCCCTATCTTCCCCTGTCTGAGACACGTCACTACCTTCAACTGTCTGAGACACATTCCTACCTTTCCCTGTCTGAGACACGTCCCTACATTCCACTGTCTGAGACACGTACCAACCTTCCACTGTCTGAGACACGCCCCTACCTTTCCCTGTCTGAGACACGTCCCTACCTTCTACTGTCTTGGACACGCCCCTACCTTCCACTGTCTGAGACACGTCCGTACCTTCCCCTGTCTGAAACACGTCCCTATCTTCCACTGTTTGAGACACGCCCATACCTTCAATTATCTGAGACATGTCCCTATCTTCCATTGTCTGAGACACGTCCCTACCTTTCACTGTCTGGGACACGCCCCTACCTTCCACTGTCTGAAACACGTCACTACCTTCCACTGACTGGAACACGCTCCTACCTTCCCCTGTCTGAGACACGTCCCTATCTTCCACTGTCTGAGACACGTCCCTACCTTCTACTGTCTTGGACACGCCCCTACCTTCCACTGTCTGAAACACGTCCCCCCCCCCCCCCCCCCCCCCCCCCCTACGCAACTTTAATGAACGTTTTAGGTAGAATAAATTAATATGTCAGTTTTGAAGTTTATTGAAACTGGTATAACTATTTTATTTCTACCTTATCAGCGAAACGACCGTAATGTTCAGTGTTATACGGTGTCAATGTTGACAAACAGAAGATATTTTGAAGAATTGTTGAATGTCATTAACTTGATATCAAGACAAACAAATTTTAATTTTTCATTACCTCCACATTGGACCAGGTCGGCATGGTTACACGTCTGCAAATTCTCATCAAACAGCGTTCCAGGAGCACATGGCATAACTTGCCAATAAAATTCTAAGGATCCGTCGATGTTCGTCGTTAAAGGTGTACACTGTAGAAACTTGCTACAGTCGAAACCGGGGGCGGGAATGAGGTGCCCTGCCTGCCACTGAGTGTGAGAACATTCTCCTGAAATGTTTAGAAGACAAAGTGATAATATTCTCCTACAATGACCCGACGACAAAGTGAAAACATTTTTCTGAAATGTTCCAGATGACAAATTGAAAACTTTTTTCTGAAATCTTCCTTATAACAAAAGTGAAAATATTACCAGACGAAATAGGGAAAACATTTTTCTGAAGTATTCAGACGACATAGTAAGAACGTTCAGACGACGAAGTGAGAACATTTTCCTAAAATGTCCAGACGGCATGTTGAGAACCGTCAGATGACAAAGTGAGAACATTCTCCAGAAATGTTCAGACGGCATAGTGAGAAACTTCAGACGACAAAGTGAGAACATTCTCCTTAAATGTCCAGACGGCATATTGAAAATACTCAGATGACAAAGTGAAAACATTCTCCTGAAATATTCAGACGACATAGTGAGAACGTCCAGACGACGAAGTGAGAACATTCTCCTGAAATGTTCAGACGGCATAGTGAGAAACTTCAGACGACGAAGTGAGAACATTCTCCTAAAATGTTCAGACGGCATATCGAGAACGTTCAGACGACAAAGTGAAAACATTCTCCTTAAATGTTCAGACGGCATAGTGAGAAACTTCGGACGACGAAGTGAGAACATTCTCCTAAAATGTTCAGACGGCATATTGAGAACGTTCAGACGACGAAGTGAGATTATTCTCCTAAAATGTCCAGACGGCATATTGTGAAAATTCAGACGACAAAGTGAAAACATTCTCCTGAAATATTCAGACGGCGTAGTGAGAAACTTCAGACAACAAAGTGAAAACATTCCCCTGAAATGTTCAGATTATGTTGTAAGAACCTTCAGACGACAAAGTGATTACATTCCCCTGAAATGTTCAGATTACGTTGTGAGAACCTTCAGACGACAAAGTGATCATATTCTCCTGAAATGTCCAGACTACGTTGTGAGAATATTTTGCTAAAATGCACAAAATGACACAGTTACAACGTTTCACTGTAACATTCAGACGGCAATTTCCGGATAACCTTGTGAGAACATTTGCCTGAAATGTTCAGATGGCATGAGTAAAATTGCTCTATTTCTAAGTTCACTAAGTTGCATGTATTTTGTGTAAAACATATTTATTATGGTCTCAGCATAATGTGAAAGGGTAGGGAACTACGTTCGATGTTTTGATTGTATGGAGTTTTACGCCCTTTTAACAGTATTTCATTTATTTATCGGCTCTGAGCGCACCAATTCTTTGTTCCTTGGATCTGCTAGGCGACTAACCAGTACTAAACGCATCCTATCTCTGCAAGTTACCACTTCCCTACAAATTTAGAGGTGGGAGACTCGTGGCCGAGTAACAAAGATACTTCAGAGTAGGTAATGTCATGTTACGATTGTCAGCTTGTTGAAAGTAGCCCGTACCTCCATACAATACAATAAAATACGCAAACGATCTGTCTTAATCGACCGGTCTCTCGTTATTTAAAAAGACATACAGCATATTAATGTTCAGCATGTTCATAATTTTTAACATTCACAATTCATGAACATTATATATTCACACTTGCTCATAATAGTACAATTATGAAAATAAAATACTCCAGTAGTATGCAGAACCTTTGGGGGTTTTAATTAAGAAATGGGAGTAATTTTGGTTATTTTTTTTATTTATTAGGGAAGGGACATAACTCTGTTTTATTTAACTTGGAAAGGCGGGTAAATGGGTGAGAATCATCATATTTGTCATATGTGTGGCCATAATGATAAAACGTCTAAAATGTATTCTATTTTAATCAGCTTTTTAACGGTATAATAAAATATTTCATAAAAATTGAACTTAAATTATTTTTTCTCATATTAGTTATTAGGAAATTAGTTATGGTAATGCATGACTGACTAGGGAGTTTACAGCATAACAGCACGTCAAATTTATACGACTCCAACAGAAAAGTAGATTGCAGGTTCGTTCTCAATAATTAACATATAGATTGAAATAAACACACACACGCAGAATGAACCTAAAACCTTGATCCCTGCACAATTGCAGATACCATTCCTCAATGTGTCATAACTGCAGATATCATTCCTCAGTGTGTCTCCGGGCCCGATTAGCTCAGTTGGTAACGCGTCTGACTATCAATCTAGGGGTCGTGAGTTCGAATTCCTGCCCGGCAGCAGTCTCCGTGATGAATGATATTGTGTTTCATTATCATTCGTCTCTCACCGCTGATTCAAGTGGGAAAGTTATCAGTTACTTTCGGAGATGGGGTGTGTTCGAGTACTTGTTAACCTTTCAGGATCCCAGGAAACAGTGGTTAGGTTAACTGATCGTCTGTTAGCCATTGATGGCATAAAAATGGCGCTTAATATTCAAGCAATCAATCTATATTAAAATGTTCATAGGTGTAAAGATGTGATGTGATTAACATTACCAAGGGAGGGATCCACCAACCTGTCTTTAGAATATTCTAAATCTTGAACTCACGAATGAATTTTGAGAGAAAAAATAATACTAAGAAAAACATTTTTGAAACCAAAATTTCCATGCTGATAGAGACATCTAATAAATAGTCAAATAAACTCTCACACTTATTCTATTGGCCATGATCAACTAGATATCTACATTTTAAATTTGGATTTTTTAAACTGAAGTTTAAGACATTCTCAAGAATGGTTGGTGAATACGAACCCGTGTGTCTCTTTGTGGCTAATACCAAGTACTGAGTTATTGTGTTCCCTTGCATAGTAGCTACATGTTAATATTTAACCTAAAGCATATTAGTATTTTGTACCGTTTTCATGTGCAACACCGTTGTTTCCATCACCGTCATTACTAACATCACCTGAATTGAAAAACCAACATATTATTCATACAAACATTTTACTATTTTTAATTCCGTGAAATGTTTCGAAATTCGTTGGATTATGCAGGCTCTTGTTTGTGGAAATCTATTCCATCTTATGTAACATGCAACTTCTATTAATCTGTTCAAATCTTTATATTTACAATGAAGTAAACAACATTGGCAACTCTAACAAATCGGATAGCTCTCATGAAAATTGACGCATGCACGCACGCACATCCACACGCACGCACGCATGCACAAAATCACGCACTGCACGCACACACATATATACACATATATATAGTATTATATCCTTGTTTGTTTATTCTTGTTTTTACAAGTTAAATGAATGATTTTTTTACTATTACTATTATCATTATTATTATTATTATTATTATTATTATTATTATTATTATTATTTTTATTATTATAGCATAATATTGAACGTTTTCTGAATTTCGAACAGCAAAATAAAGTTTAAAACTGATTGATTTGACTTCGGTTATAAAAAAAAAGTTTAAGCAGCTTCGATGTTTTCTGGGTAAAAACCAGAAGAATGCAAGTTGATGAACTGTTTTACTCCTCGCCATACCGTCCTTGTGCGGGATCGAACTAACAACACATCGTCCTTGCGGAAGATCGAACTCATTAACCATAATATAAGGCAAACGTTCTACCAATAAAACCTCTACCCCGCATGTGTAAAGTGAAAATGTAGGACAATCGCCGTGAATGTAGGCAGATGATAGCAAATTTTGATTACATTTTATAAAGTGTTTCCCTGACACCAATAATACTAAATAACAAAGTCTTCACCTCCAGATTGACAATCGACCTGGCTGGCATGGTTACATATCTGCAAGCTCTCGTCAAACAGCGTTCCAGGAGCACATGGCATCACTTGCCAGTAAAATTCCCTGGACCCATCGGCGTTTGTCACTAACGGTGTGCACTGTAGAAACTTGCTACAGCCGCTATCAGGAGCAGTTATCAGTGTCCCTTCCTTCCATTGAGCCTCGTTGCATCTGTCTGAAAGTAGCCAATACAAACCCCATCTGAGCGTTTTTTCATCAAATTCAATTGATTGAACCACATGTTATAGGCATAATATAACTTATGTAAAAGGAAAGATAAGACGATCGAAATCATGCTCAAAAATTGAGAGAATAAATTGTGATATTTGTAACATTGAAAAAACAAAAACAAAACAACAACAACATTATGTCGTGTAGCAAAAATTATGCTGAGTGAAATTTCGATATGTGTGAAGATTTCTTGAGGTGTGTCCCTATTGTAAACACGTATTCAATTAATGTATGTAATGTTTTTATGATAATATATTAAAGATGATTTTAAATTTGAAGTTACAAAAATTCGACAAAGTGATCACATTCCCCTGAAATGTTCAGATTACGTTGTGAGAACCTTCAGACGACAAAGTGAAACTAAAACCTTGATACCTGCACAACTGCAGATACATTTCCTCAATGTATCGCCGGGCCCGATTAGTTCAGCCGGTAACGCGTCTGACTATCAATCAAGGGGTCGTGAGTTCGAATCCTCGCCCGGCAGCAGTCTCCGTGATGATTGATATACGACACTGTGTCTCATTACCATTCGTCTCTCACCGCTGATTCAAGTGAGAAAGTTATCAGTTACTTGCGGAAATGGTGTGTGTTCGAGTACTTGTTAACCTTTCAGGATCCCAGGAAGCATTGGTTAGGTTAACTGATCGTCTGTTAGCCATCGGTGGCATAAAATGACGCTAACTATGCAATCAATCAATCATTCCTTTTATGTGTCACAACTGCAAAAAACATTCTTTAATGTGTCGCTACAAACCATATGCATGGGCTACAGTTCTTGTTATAAGTTTTTGGCACCCTGGGGTCGTATTCACCAGCCATTCTTGAGAATAGTCTTAGATTTGAGCTTGAAAATCTAAATTTCAACTTTAGATATCCCGTTTATCATGGCAAACAGAATAATTGTAAGATTTGATTTGACTGTATATTAGGTCTCCCTACATGCTTGCAAATTTCGGTTTCAAAAAATTGACTCTAAGTGTGTTTTTCAAAATTCTTTCTTGAGTTCAAGTCTAAGAATATTCTTAAGAATGGTTAATCTATACCGCCGTGGGAACCACACACGGGGTGATAATGTTACCACAATAATGGACATGACATCCGTTTAGAGGATTCCAACCGCTCTGCAGATCAACAGTGATCCAAATCTTATCATGAATCACTGGGTTAGCTATACTTGGAGATCCATATCTCCATATGCATATATATTAAAAATGTCTGACTATCAATGAGCCGTGCCCGATTAGCTCAGTCATCAAGACGTCTGACTCTCAATCCGGGGGTCGTGAGTTCGAATCCCCGCCTGGCAACAGTCTCCGTGATGAATGATATTGTGTTTCATTACCATTCGTCTCTCATCGCTGATTCAAGTGGGAAAGTTATCAGTTGATCTGAATGAGATTCACTCTCAAGTTGTTCCTTTTAGGCCAGACCCGATTAGCAGTCGTTAGCGCGTCTGACTATCAATCCAGGGGTCGTGAGTTCGAATCCCCGCCCGGCCAAAGTCTCTGTGATAGTTGATATACGACATTGCGTCTTGTTTGTGGAACTCTATTCCATCTTATGTCACATGCAAATTCTATTAATTCGTTCAAATCTTTATATTCACAATGGAGTAAACAATCTTGGCAACTCTAATAAATCGGATAGCTCGTGAAAATTGACGGACGCACGCACGCACGCACGCACGCACGCACGCACGCACGCACGCACACACGCACACACGCACGTACGCACTGCATGCATATATATATATTTATTTTATTATATTCTTGTTTGTTTATTCTTGTTTTTACAAGTTAACTGAATGATTTTTTTACTATTATTAACATTACTACTTCTATTATTAATATTACTATTATTATTAATATTATTATTATTTTAGCATAATATTGAACGGTTTCTGAATTTCGAACAGCAGAATAAAGTTTAAAACTGATTGATTTGACTTCGGTTATAAAAAAAAAGTTTAAGCAGCTTCGATTATTTCTGGGTAAAAACTAGAAGAATGCAAGTTGATGAACTGTTTTACTCCCCGCCATAGCGTCCTTGTGCGGGATCGAACTAACAACACATCGTCCTTGTGGAAGATCGAACCCATTAACCGTAATATAAGGAAAACATTCTACCAATAAAACCTCTTCCCTGTATGTATGAAGAGAAAATTTAGGACAATCCCCGTTAATGTAGGCAGATGATAGTAAATTTTGATTACATTTTATAAAGTGTTTCCCTGACAACAATAATTTTAATGACAGAAAGTCCTCACCTCCAGATTGACAATTGACCTGGCTGGCATGGTTACATATCTGCAAGCTCTCGTCAAACAGCGTTCCAGGAGCACATGGCATAACTTGCCAGTAAAATTCCCTGGACCCATCGGCGTTTGTCACTAACGGTGTGCACTGTAGAAACTTGCTGCAGCCGCTATCAGGAGCAGTTATCAGTGTCCCTTCCTTCCACTGAGCCTCGCTGCATCTGCCTGAAATTGGTAGCCAATACAAACCCATCTGAGCGTTTTTTTCCATCAAATTCAATTGATTGAACCACATGTTATAGGCATAATATAACTTATATAAAAGGAAAGTTAAGACGATCGAAATCATACTCAAAAAATGAGAAAAAAAATTGTGATATTTGTAACATTGAAAAGAAAAAAAACAACATTATGTCGTGTGGCAAAAATTATGCTGAGTGAAAGTTTGATTTGTGGGAAGATTTCTTGAGGTGTGTATCTATTGTAAACACGTATTCAATTAATGTATGTAATGTTTTTATGATAATATATAAAAGATGATTTTAAATTTGAAGATACAAAAATTCGACACTGTGTCTCATTACCATTCGTCTCTCACCGCTGATTCAAGTGAGAAAGTTATCAGTTACTTGCGGAGATGGGGTGTGTTCGAGTACTTTTTAACCTTTCAGGACCCCAGGAAGCATTGGTTAGGTTAACTGATCGTCTGTTAGCCATCGGTGGCAAAAAAATGACGCTAACTAAGCAATCAATCAATCATTCCTCAATGTGTAACAACTGCAGATACCATTCTTTAATGTGTCGCTACAAACCATATGCATGAGCTTGTTTTTGTTCATGGGTTCTTGTTACAAGTTATTTGGCACACTGGGGTCGTATTCACCAGTTATTCTTGAGAACAGTCTTAGATTTGAGCTTGAAAATCTAAATTTCAATTTTAGATATCCCGTTTATCATGGCAGATAGAATAATTGTAAGATTTGATTTGACTGTATATTACGTCTCCCTACATGCTTGCAAATTTTGGTTTCAAAAAATTGACTCTAAGTGTGTTTTTCAAAATTTTTTCTTGAGTTCAAGTCTAAGAATATACTTAAGAATGGTTAATGTATACCGCCGTGGGAACCACACACGGGGTGATAATGTTACCACAATAATGGACATGACATCCGTTTAGAGGATTCCAACCGCTCTGCAGATCAACAGTGATCCAAATCTTATCATGAATCACGGGGTTAGCTATACTTGGAGATCCATATCTCCATATGCGTATATATTAAAAATGTCTGACTATCAATGAGCCGTGCCCGATTAGCTCAGTCATCAGCACGTCTGACTCTCAATCCGGGGTTCGTGAGTTCGTATCCCCGCCTGGCAACAGTCTCCGTGATGAATGATATTGTGTTTCATTACCATTCGTCTCTCATCGCTGATTCAAGCGGGAAAGTTATCAGTTGATCTGAATGAGATTCACTCTCAAGTTGTTCCTTTTAGGCCAGACCCGATTAGCAGTCGTTAGCGCGTCTGACTATCAATCCAGGGGTCGTGAGTTCGAATTCCCGCCCGGCAACAGTCTCCGTGATAGTTGATATACGACATTGCGTCTCATTATCATTCGTCTCTCACCGCTGATTCAAGTGGGAAAGTTATCAGCTACTTGCGGAGATGGGGTGTGTTCGAGTACTTGTTAACCTTTTAGTACCCCAGGAAACAGCCGTTAGGTCAACTGATCGTCTGTTAGCCCTCGATGGCATAAAAATGGCGTTAAATATTCAAGCAATCAATCTATATCAAAAAGTTCAAAGGTGTAAAGATGTGATGTGATTGACATTACCAAGGGAGGGATCCACCAACCTGTCTTAAGAATATTCTAAATCTTGAACTCACGAAAGAATTTTGAAGAAAAAAACAATAAGAAAAACATTTTTGAAACCAAAATTTGCATGCCGATAAAGACATCTAATAAATAGTCAAATAAACTCTCACACTTATTCTATTGGGCATGATCAACTAGATATCTACATTTTAAATTTGGATTTTTTAAACTGAAGTTTAAGACATTCTCAAGAATGGTTGGTGAATACGAACCCGTGTGTCTCTTTGTGGCTAATACCAAGTACTGAGTTATTGTGTTCCCTTGCATAGTAGCTGCATGTTAACATTTAACCTAAAGCATATTAGTATTTTGTACCGTTTTCATGTGCAGCACCGTTGTTTCCATTACCGTCATTATTAACATCTCCTGAAGTGGAAAAAAACAACACATTATTCATACAAACATTTCACTTTTTCTTTATTCCGTGTTTTATTCTGAAATGTTTCGAAATTCGTTGGCTTATGCAGGCTCTTGTTTGTGGAACTCTATTCCATCTTATGTAACATGCAAATTCTATTAATTCGTTCAAATCTTTATATTCACAATGGAGTAAACAATCTTGGCAACTCTAATAAATCGGATAGCTCTCATGAAAATTGACGCACGCACGCACGCACGCACGCACGCACGCACGCACTGCACGCATATATATATATATTTATTTTATTATATTCTTATTTGTTTATTCTTGTTTTTACCAGTTAACTGAATGATTTTTTTACTATTATTAACATTACTACTTCTATTATTATTATTATTATTATTATTACTATTATAATTATTATTATTATTTTAGCATAATATTGAACAGTTTCTGAATTTCGAACAGCAGAATAAAGTTTAAAACTGATTGATTTGACTTCGGTTATAAAAAAAAAAGTTTTAGCAGCTTTGATAATTTCTGGGTAAAAACCAGAAGAATGCAAGTTGATGAACTGTTTCACTCCCCGCCATACCGTCCTTGTGCGGGATTGAACTAACAACACATCGTCCTTGTGGAAGATCGAACCCATTAACCGTAATCTAAGGAAAACATTCTACCAATAAAACCTCTACCCTGTATGTGTGAAGAGAAAATTTAGGACAATCCCCGTTAATGTAGGCAGATGATAGTAAATTTTGATTACATTTTATAAAGTGTTTCTCTGACAACAATAATTTTAATGACAGAAAGTCCTCACCTCCAGATTGACAATTGACCTGGCTGGCATGGTTACATATCTGCAAGCTCTCGTCAAACAACGTCCCGTCACCACATGGCATCACTTGCCAGTAAAATTCCCTGGACCCATCGGCGTTTGTCACTAACGGTGTGCACTGTAGAAACTTGCTGCAGCCGCTATCAGGAGCAGTTATCAGTGTCCCTTCCTTCCACTGAGCCTCGCTGCATCTGTCTGAAATTGGTAGCCAATACAAACCCCATCTGAGCGTTTTTTCATCAAATTCAATATATTGAACGACATGTTATAGGCATAATATAACTTATATAAAAGGAAAGATAAGACGATCGAAATCATGCTTAAAAATTGAGAAAAAATGGTGATATTTGTAACATTGAAAAAAACCCACAAAACAACAACAACATTATGTCGTGTGGCAAAAATTATGCTGAGTGTGAATTTTGATTTGTGTGAAGATTTCTTGAGGTGTGTATCTATTGTTAACACGTATTTAATTAATGTATGTAATATTTTTATGATAATATATTCAACAGTCTCTGTGATGAATGATATTGTTTTTCATTAATATTCGTCTTTCACCGCTGATTCAAGTGAGAAAGTTATCAGTTGATCTGAATGAGATTCACTCTCAAGTTGTTCCTTTTAGGCTAGACCCGATTAGCAGTCGTTAGCGCGTCTGACTATCAATCCAGGGGTCGTGAGTTCGAATCCCCACCCGGCCACAGTCTCCGTGATAGTTGATATACGACATTGCGTCTCATTATCATTCGTCTCTCACCACGGTTTCAAGTAGGAAAGTTATCAGTTACTTGCGGAGATGGGGTGAGTACTGGTTAACCTTTCAGGATCCCAGGAAACAGTGGTTAGGTCAACTTAACGTCTTTTAGCCCTTGATGGCATTAAAATGGCGTTAAATATTCAAGCAATCAATCTATATTAAAAAGTTCATAGGTGTAAATATGTGATGTGATAAACATTACCAAGGGCGGGATCCACCAACCAGTCTTAAGAATATTCTTAATCTTGAACTCACGAATAAATTTTGAAGAAAAAAAACACTTTTGAAACCAAAATTTGCATACCGATAGAGACATCTGATAAATAGTCAAATAAACTCTCACACTTATTCTATTAGTCATGATTAACTAGATATCTACATTTTAAATTTGGATTTTTTAAACTGAAGTTTAAGACATTCTCAAGAATGGTTGGTGAATACGAACCCGTGTGTCGCTTTGTGGCTAATACCAAGTACGGAGTTATGGCGTTTCCTTGCATAGTAGCTGCATGTTAACATTTAACCTAAAGCATATTAGTATTTTGTACCGTTTTCATGTGCAGCACCGTTGTTTCCATCACCGTCATTACTTACATCTCCTGAAGAGGAAAAAAAAAAACACATTATTCATAGAAACATTTTACTATTTTTAATTCTGTGTTTTATTCTGAAATGTTTCGAAATTCGTTAGCTTATGTAAGCTCTTGTTTGTGGAACTCTATTCCATCTTATGTAACATGCAAATTCTACTACTCCATTCAAATATTTATATTTACAATGAAGTAAACAATATTGGAAACTCTAATAAATCGGATAGCTCTCATGAAAATTGACGCATGCACGCACGCATGCACACCCACATGCACGCACGCACGTATGTACGCACGCACGCACTGCACGCACATATATATATATAGTATTATATTCTTGTTTGTTTATAGCATAATATTGAACGGTTTCTGAATTTCGCCTGAACAGCAGAATAAAGTTTAAAACTCATTGATTTGACTTCGGTTATAAAAAAAAGTTTTAGCAGCTTCGATGTTTTCTGGGTAAAAACCAGAAGAATGCAAGTTGATGAACTGTTTTTCTCCTCGCCATACCGTCCATGTGCGGGATTGAACTAACAACACATCGTCCTTGCAGAAGATCGAACCCATTAACCATAATATAAAGCAAACGTTCTACCAATAAAACCACTACCCCGTATGTGTAAAGTGAAAAATTAGGACAATCGCCGGTAATGTAGGCAGATGATAGCAAATTTTGATTACATTTTATAAAGTGTTTCCCTGACAACAATAATTTTAATAACAGAAAGTCTTCACCTCCAGATTGACAATCGACCTGGCTGGCATGGTTACATATCTGCAAGCTCTCGTCAAACAGCGTCCCGGCACCACACGGCATCACTTGCCAGTAAAATTCCCTGGACCCATCGGCGTTTGTCACTAACGGTGTGCACTGTAGAAACTTGCTACAGCCGCTATCAGGAGCAGTTCTCAGTGTCCCTTCCTTCCACTGAGCCTCGCTGCATCTGTCTGAAATTGGTAGCCAATACAAACCCAATCTGAGCGTTTTTTCATCAAATTCAATTAATTGAACCACATGTTATAGGCATAATATAACTTATATAAAAGGAAAGATAAGACGATCGAAATCATGCTCAAAAATTGAGAGTAATAATTGTGACATTTGTAACATTGAAAAGAAAAAAAACAACATTATGTCTTGTTGCAAAAATTATGCTGAGTGAAATTTTGATTTGTGTGAAGATTTCTTGAGGTGTGTCTATTGTAAACACGTATTTAATTAATGTATGTAATATTTTTTTTGATAATATATTGAAGATGATTTTAAATTGGAAGATACAAAAATTCGACAAAGTGATCACATTCCCCTGAAATGTTCAGATTACGTTGTGAGAACCTTCAGACGACAAAGTGATCACATTCTCCTGAAATGTCCAGATCACGTTGTGAGAATATTTTACTTAAATGCACAAAATGACACAGTGACAACGTTTCACTGTAATATTCAGATGGCAATTCCCGGATGACCTGATGAGAACATTCGCCTGGAATGTACAGATGGCATGAGTACAATTGCTCTATTTCTAAGTTCACTAAGTTGCATGTCTTTTGTGTAAAAACATATTCATTATGGTTTCAACATAATGTGAAAGGGTAGGATATTACGTTCGATGTTTTAATTATATGGAGTTTTACGCCCTTTTAACAGTATTTCATTTATTTATCGGCTCTGAGCGCACCAATTCTTTGTTCCTTGGATCTGCTAGGCGACTAACCAGTACTAAACGCATCCTATCTCTGCAAGTTACCACTTCCCCACAAATTTAGAGGTGGGAGACTCATGGCCGAGTAACAAAGATACTTCAGAGTAGGTAATGTCATGTTACGATTGTCAGCTTGTTGAAAGTAGTCCGTACCTCCATACAATACAATAAAATGATATAATACGCAAACGATCTGTCTTAATCGACCGTTCTCTCGTTATTTAAAAATACAGCATATTAATGTTCAACATGTTCATATTTTTTTTACAATCACAATTCATGAAAATGATATATTCACACTTGCTCGTAGTACAATTATGAAAATAAAATACTCCAGTAGTATGCAGAATCTTCGAGGTTTTTTTTATTAAGAAATGGGCATAACTTTGGTTATTTTTCTTATTTATTAGGGAAGGGACATAACTCTGTTTTATTTAACTTGGAAAGGCGGATAACTCGGGTAAATGGGCGAGAGTCATCATATTTGTCATGTGTGGCCATTTATGATAAAACGTCTAAAATGTATTCTATTTGAATCAGCTTTTTTACAGTATAATAAAATATTTCATGAAAATTGAACTTAATCATTTTTTCTCATATCGTTATCAGTACTTAATATTTGAGTATGCGGTTGTGGAAATTAGTTCATTCGTTCTCAATAATTAACATATAGATTGAAATAAACACACACACGCAGAATGAAACTAAAACCTTGATACCTGCACAACTGCAGATACCTTTCCTCAATGTATCGCCGGGCCCGATTAGCTCAGCCGGTAACGCGTCTGACTATCAATCAAGGGGTCGTGAGTTCGAATCCCCGCCCGGCAGCAGTCTCCGTGATGATTGATATACGACACTGTGTCTCATTACCATTCGTCTCTCACCGCTGATTCAAGTGAGAAAGTTATCAGTTACTTGCGGAAATGGTGTGTGTTCGAGTACTTGTTAACCTTTCAGGATCCCAGGAAGCATTGGTTAGGTTAACTGATCGTCTGTTAGCCATCGGTGGCATAAAATGACGCTAACTATGCAATCAATCAATCATTCCTTTTATGTGTCACAACTGCAAAAAACATTCTTTAATGTGTCGCTACAAACCATATGCATGGGCTACAGTTCTTGTTATAAGTTTTTGGCACCCTGGGGTCGTATTCACCAGCCATTCTTGAGAATAGTCTTAGATTTGAGCTTGAAAATCTAAATTTCAACTTTAGATATCCCGTTTATCATGGCAAACAGAATAATTGTAAGATTTGATTTGACTGTATATTAGGTCTCCCTACATGCTTGCAAATTTTGGTTTCAAAAAATTGACTCTAAGTGTGTTTTTCAAAATTCTTTCTTGAGTTCAAGTCTAAGAATATTCTTAAGAATGGTTAATCTATACCGCCGTGGGAACCACACACGGGGTGATAATGTTACCACAATAATGGACATGGCATCCGTTTAGAGGATTCCAACCGCTCTGCAGATCAACAGTGATCCAAATCTTATCATGAATCACGGGGTTAGCTATACTTGGAGATCCATATCTCCATATGCATATATATTAAAAATGTCTGACTATCAATGAGCCGTGCCCGATTAGCTCAGTCATCAGCACGTCTGACTCTCAATCCGGGGGTCGTGAGTTCGAATCCCCGCCTGGCAACAGTCTCCGTGATGAATGATATTGTGTTTCATTACCATTCGTCTCTCATCGCTGATTCAAGTGGGAAAGTTATCAGTTGATCTGAATGAGATTCACTCTCAAGTTGTTCCTTTTAGGCCAGACCCGATTAGCAGTCGTTAGCGCGTCTGACTATCAATCCAGGGGTCGTGAGTTCGAATCCCCGCCCGGCCAAAGTCTCTGTGATAGTTGATATACGACATTGCGTCTTGTTTGTGGAACTCTATTCCATCTTATGTCACATGCAAATTCTATTAATTCGTTCAAATCTTTATATTCACAATGGAGTAAACAATCTTGGCAACTCTAAGAAATCGGATAGCTCGTGAAAATTGACGCACGCACGCACGCACGCACACACGCACGTACGCACTGCATGCATATATATATATATTTATTTTATTATATTCTTGTTTGTTTATTCTTGTTTTTACAAGTTAACTGAATGATTTTTTTACTATTATTAACATTACTACTTCTATTATTATTATTACTATTATTATTATTATTATTATTATTTTAGCATAATATTGAACGGTTTCTGAATTTCGAACAGCAGAATAAAGTTTAAAACTGATTGATTTGACTTCGGTAATAAAAAAAAAAGTTTTAGCAGCTTCGATTAATTCTGGGTAAAAACCAGAAGAATGCAAGTTGATGAACTGTTTTACTCCCCGCCATACCGTCCTTGTGCGGGATCGAACTAACAACACATCGTCCTTGCGGAAGATCGAACCCATTAACCGTAATATAAGGAAAACATTCTACCAATAAAACCTCTTCCCTGTATGTGTGAAGAGAAAATTTAGGACAATCCCCGTTAATGTAGGCAGATGATAGTAAATTTTGATTACATTTTATAAAGTGTTTCCCTGACAACAATAATTTTAATGACAGAAAGTCCTCACCTCCAGATTGACAATTGACCTGGCTGGCATGGTTACATATCTGCAAGCTCTCGTCAAACAGCGTTCCAGGAGCACATGGCATAACTTGCCAGTAAAATTCCCTGGACCCATCGGCGTTTGTCACTAACGGTGTGCACTGTAGAAACTTGCTGCAGCCGCTATCAGGAGCAGTTATCAGTGTCCCTTCCTTCCACTGAGCCTCGCTGCATTTGTCTGAAATTGGTAGCCAATACAACCCCATCTGAGCGGGTTTTTTTCATCAAATTCAATTGATTGAACCACATGTTATAGGCATAATATGACTTATATAAAAGGAAAGATAAGACGATCGAAATCATGCTAAAAAAGTGAGAAAAAAAAGTGATATTTGTAACATTGAAAAGAAAAAAAAAACAACATTATGTCGTGCGGCAAAAATTATGCCGAGTGAAAGTTGATTTGTAGGAAGATTTCTTGAGGTGTGTCTCTATTGTTAACACGTATTCAATTAATGTATGTAATGTTTTTATGATAATATATAAAAGACGATTTAAAATTTGAAGATACAAAAATTCGACAAAGTGATCACATTCCCCTGAAATGTTCAGATTACGTTGTGAGAACCGTCAGACGACAAAGTGAACACATTCTCCTGAAATGTCCAGATTACGTTGTAAGAATATTTTGCTAAAATGCACAAAATGACACAGTGACAACGTTTCACTGTAATATTCAGACGGCAATTCCCGGATGACCTGATGAGAACATTCGCCTGAAATGTTCAGATGACATGAGTAAAATTGCTCTATTGCTAAGTTCACTAAGTTGCATGCATTTTGTGTAAAAACATATTCATCATGGTTTCAGCATAATGTGAAAGGGTAGGGTATTACGTCCGATGTTTTGATTGTATGGGGTTTTACGCCCTTTTAACAGTATTTCATTTATTTATCGGCTCTGAGCGCACCAATTCTTTGTTCCTTGGATCTGCTAGGCGACTAACCAGTACTAAACACATCCTATCTCTGCAAGTTACCACTTCCCCACAAATTTAGAGGTGGGAGACTCATGGCCGAGGAACAAAGATACTTCAGAGTAGGTAATGTCATGTTACGATTGTCAGCTTGTTGAAAGTAGCCCGTACCTCCATACAATACAATAAAATGATATAATACGCAAACGATCTGTCTTAATCGACCGTTCTCTCGTAATTTAAAAAGACATACAGCATATTAATGTTCAACATGTTCATATTTTTTTTACAATCACAATTCATGAAAATTATATATTCACACTTGCTCGTAGTACAATTATGAAAATAAAATACTCCAGTAGTATGCAGAACCTTCGGGATTTTTTTTATTAAGAAATGGGCATAACTTTGGTTATTTAACTTGGAAAGGAGGGTAACTCGTGTAAATGGGTGAGAGTCATCATATTTGTCATATGTGTGGCCATTTATGATAAAACGTCTAAAATGTATTCTATTTTAATCAGCTTTTTTACAATATAATAAAATATTTCATGAAAATTTAACTTAATCATTTTTTCTCATATCGTTATCAGTACTTAATATTTGACTATGAAGTTGCGGAAATAAGTTATTGTAATGCATGAATGACTAGGGAGTTTACAGCATAACAGCCCGTCAAATTTATACGACTCCAACAGAAAAGTAGATTGCAGGTTCGTTCTCAATAATTAACATATAGATTGAAATAAAAACACACACGCAGAATGAACATAAAACCTTGATCCCTGCACAACTGCAGATACCATTCCTCAATGTGTCACAACTGCAGATACCTTTCCTCAATGTGTCACAACTGCAGATACCTTTCCTCAATGTGTCTCCGGGCCCGATTAGCTCAGTCGGTAACGCGTCTGACTATCAATCCAGGGGTCGTGAGTTCGAATCCCCGTCCGGCAGCAGTCTCCGTGATGATTGATATACGACACTGTGTCTCATTACCATTAGCCTCTCACCGCTGATTCAAGTGGGGAAGTTATCAGTTACTTTCGGAAATGGGGTGTGTTCGAGTACTTGTTAACCTTTCAGGATCCCAGGAAACAGTGGTTAGGTTAACTGATCGTCTATTAGCCATCGGTGGCATAAAATGACGCTAACTATGCAATCAATCAATCATTCCTCAATGTGTAACAACTGCAGATACCTTTCTTTAATGTGTCGCTACAAACCATATGCATGAGCTTTTTTTTGTTCATGGGTTCTTGTTATAAGTTTTTGGCACCCTGGGGTCGTATTCACCAGCCATTCTTGAGAATAGTCTTAGATTTGAGCTTGAAAATCTAAATTTCAACTTTATCCCGTTTATCATGGCAGATAGAATAATTGTAAGATTTGATTTGACTGTATATTACGTCTCCCTACATGCTTGCAAATTTTGGTTTCAAAAAATTGACTATAAGTGTGTTTTTCAAAATTCTTTCTTGAGTTCAAGTCTAAGAATATACTTAAGAATGGTTAATGTATACCGCCGTGGGAACCACACACGGGGTGATAATGTTACCACAATCATGGACATGACATCCGTTTACAGGATTCCAACCGCTCAGCAGATCAACAGTGATCCAAATCTTATCATGAATCACGGGGTTAGCTATACTTGGAGATCCATATCTCCATATGCGTATATATTAAAATGTCTGACTATCAATGAGCCGTGGCCGATTAGCTCAGTCATCAGCACGTCTGACTCTCAATCCGGGGGTCGTGAGTTCGAATCCCCGCCTGGCAACAGTCTCCGTGATGAATGATTTTGTGTTTCATTACCATTCGTCTATCATCGCTGGTTCAAGTGGGAAAGTTATCGGTTACTTTCGGAGATGGGTTGTCCTTGAGTACTGGTTATCTTTTCAGGATCTCAGAAAACAGCGGTTAGGTTAACTGATCGTCTGTTAGCCATCGATGGCATCAAAATGGCGCTAAATATTCAAACAATCAATCTATATTAAAATGTTCATAGGTGTAAAGATGTGATGTGATTAACATAACCAAGGGAGGGATCCACCAACCTGTCTTAAGAATATTCTAAATCTTGAACTCACGAATGAATTTTGAGAGAAAAACCATTCAGAAAAACATTTTTGAAATCAAAATTTGCATGCCGATAGAGACATCTAATAAATATTCAAATAAACTCTCACACTTATTCTATTGGTCATGATCAACTAGATATCTACATTTTAAATTTTGATTTTTTAAACTGAAGTTTAAGACATTCTCAAGAATGGTTGGTGAATACGAACCCTTGTGTCGCTTTGTGGCTAATACCAAGTACGGAGTTATGGTGTTCCCTTGCATAGTAGCTGCATGTTAACATTAAACCTAAAGCATATTAGTATTTTGTACCGTTTTCATGTGCAGCACCGTTGTTTCCATCACCGTCATTACTAACATCTCCTGAAGTGGAAAAAACAACACATTATTCATACAAATATTTTACTATTTTTAATTCCGTGTTTTATTCTGAAATGTTTCGAAATTCGTTGACTTATGCAGTCTCTTGTTTGTGGAACTCTTTTATATCTTATGTAACATGCAAATTCTATTACTCCGTTCAAATCTTTATATTTAAAATGGAGTAAACAATCTTCGCAACTCTAATAAATCGGATAGCTCTCATGAAAATTGACGCATGCACGCACGCATGCACACCCACACGCACGCACGCAAGTACGCACGCACGCACTGCACGCACATATATAAAGTATTATGTTCTTGTTTGTTTATAGCATAATATTGAACGGTTTCTGAATTTCGAACAGCAGAATAAAGTTTAAAACTCATTGATTTGACTTCGGTTATAAAAAAAAGTTTTAGCAGCTTCGATGTTTTCTGGGTAAAAACCAGAAGAATGCAAGTTGATGAACTGTTTTACTCCCCGCCATACCGTCCTTGTGCGGGATCGAACTAACAACATATCGTCCTTGCGGAAGATCGAACCCATTAACCATAATATAAGGAAAACGTTCTACCAATAAAACCACTACCCCGTATGTGTAAAGTGAAAATTTAGGACAATCGCCGGTAATGTAGGCAGATGATAGCAAATTTTGATTACAATTTATAAAGTGTTTCCCTGACACCAATAATACTAAATGACAGAAAGTCTTCACCTCCAGATTGACAATCGACCTGGCTGGCATGGTTACATATCTGCAAGCTCTCAGTCAAACAGCGTCCCGGCACCACACGGCATCACTTGCCAGTAAAATTCCCTGGACCCATCGGCGTTTGTCACTAACGGTGTGCACTGTAGAAACTTGCTACAGCCGCTATCAGGAGCAGTTCTCAGTGTCCCTTTCTTCCATTGAGCCTCGCTGCATTTGTCTGAAATTGGTAGCCAATTCAAACCCCATCTGAGCGGTTTTTTTTCATCAAATTCAATTGATTGAACCACATGTTATAGGCATAATATAACTTATATAAAAGGAAAGATAAGACGATCGAAATCATGCTCAAAAATTGAGAAAATAAGTTGTGATATTTGTAACATTGAAAAGAAAAAAAATACAACATTATGTCGTGTGGCAAAATTGTGCTGAATGAAATTTTGATTTGTGTGAAGATTTCTTGAGGTGTGTCCCTATTGTAAACACGTATTCAATTAATGTATGTAATGTTTTTATGATAATATATTGAAGATGATCTTAAATTTGAAGATACAAAAATTCGACAAAGTGATCACATTCCCCTGAAATGTTCAGATTACGTTGTGAGAACCTTCAGACGACAAAGTGAACACATTCTCCTGAAATGTCCAGATTACGTTGTAAGAATATTTTGCTTAAATGCACAAAATGACACATTGACAACGTTTCACTGTAATATTCAGATGGCAATTCCCGGATGACCTGATGAGAATATTCGCCTGAAATGTTCAGATGGCATGAGTAAAATTGCTCTATTTCTAAGTTCACTAAGTTTCATGTATTTTGTGTAAAAACATATTCATCATGATCTCAGCATAATGTGAAAGGGTAAGGTATAACGTCCGATGTTTTGATTGTATGGAGTTTTACGCCCTTTTAACAGTATTTCATTTATTTATCGACTCTGAGCGCACCAATTCTTTGTTCCTTGGATCTGCTAGGCGACTAACCAGTACTTAACACATCCTATCTCTGCAAGTTACCACTTCCCTACAAATTTAGAAATGGGAGACTCGTGGCCGAGGAACAAAGATACTTCAGAGTAGGTACTGTCATTTTACGATTGACAACATGTTGAAAGTAGCCCGTACCTCCATACAATACCAAAAAATGATATAATACGCAAACGATCTGTCTTAATCGTCCGTTCTCTCGTTATTTAAAAAGACATACAGCATATTAATGTTCAACATGTTCATATTTTTTTACAATCACAATTCATGAAAATTATATATTCACACTTGCTCGTAGTACAATTATGAAAATAAAATACTCCAGTAGTATGCAGACCCTTCGGGGGTTTTTTTGTTAAGAAATGGGCATAACTTTGGTTATTTTTTTTTTATTTATTACGAAAGGGACATAACTCTGTTTTATTTAACTTGGAAAGGAGGGTAACTCGTGTAAATGGATGAGAGTCATCATATTTGTCATATGTGTGGCCATTTATGATAGAACGTCTAAAATGTATTCTATTTTAATCAGCCTTTTTTACAGTATAATAAAATATTTCATGAAAATTTAACTTAATCATTTTTTCTCATATCGTTATCAGTACTTAATATTTGACTATGAAGTTGCGGAAATTAGTTATTGTAATGCATGACTGACTAAGGAGTTTACTGCATAACAGCACGTCAAATTTATACGACTCCAACAGAAAAGTAGATTGCAGGTTCGTTGTCAATAATTAACATATAGATTGAAATAAACAGACACACGCAGAATGAACCTAAAACTTTGATACCTGCACAACTGCAGATACCATTCCTCAATGTGTCACAACTGCAGATACCTTTCCTCCATGTGTCTCCGGGCCCGATTAGCTCAGTCGGTAACGCGTCTGACTATCAATCCAGGGGTCATGAGTTCGAATTCCCGCCCGGCAGCAGTCTCCGTGATGATTGATATACGACACTGTGTCTCATTACCATTCGTCTCTCACCGCTGACTCAAGTGGAGAAGTTATCAGTTACTTGCGGAGATGGGGTGTTTTCGAGTACTTGTTAACCTTTCAGGATCCCAGGAAACAGTGGTTTGGTTAACTGATCGTCTGTTAGCCATCGGTGGCATAAAATGACGCTAACTATGCAATCAATCAATCATTCCTCAATGTTTAACAACTGCAGATACCATTCTTTAATGTGTCGCTACAAACCATATGCATGAGCTTTTTTTTGTTCATGGGTTCTTGTTATAAGTTTTTGGCACCCTGGGGTCGTATTCACCAGCCATTCTTGAGAATAGTCTTAGATTTGAGCTTGAAAATCTAAATTTCAACTTTAGATATCCCGTTTATCATGGCAGATAGAATAATTGTAAGATTTGATTTGACTGTATATTACGTCTCCCTACATGCTTGCAAATTTTGGTTTCAAAAAATTGACTATAAGTGTGTTTTTCAAAATTCTTTCTTGAGTTCAAGTCTAAGAATATACTTAAGAATGGTTAATGTATACCGCCGTGGGAACCACACACGGGGTGATAATGTTACCACAATAATGGACATGACATCCGTTTACAGGATTCCAACCGCTCTGCAGATCAACAGTGATCCAAATCTTATCATGAATCACGGGGTTAGCTATACTTGGAGATCCATATCTCCATATGCGTATATATTAAAATGTTTGATTATCAATGAGTCGTGCCCGATTAGCTCAGTCATCAGCACGTCTGACTCTCAATCCGGGGGTCGTGAGTTCGAATCCCCGCCGGCAACAGTCTCCGTGATGAATGATATTGTGTTTCATTATCATTCGTCTTTCACCGCTGATTCAAATGGGAAAGTTATCGGTTACTTTCGGAGATGGGGTGTGCTCGAGTACTGGTTATCTTTTTAGGATCCCAGGAAACAGTGGTTAGTTTAACTGATCGTTTGTTATCATCGATGGCATAAAAAAGGCGCTAAATATTCAAGCAATCAATCTATATTAAAATGTTCATAGGTGTAAAGATGTGATGTGATTGACATTACCAAGGGAGGGATTCACCAACCTGTCTTTAGAATGTTCTAAATCTTGAACTCACGAATGAATTTTGAGAGAAAAAACACTAAAAAAAACATTTTTGAAACCAAAATTTGCATGCCGAAAGAGTCATCTAATTAATAGTCAAATAAACTCTCACACTTATTCTATTGGTCATGATCAACTAGATATCTACATTTTAAATTTTGATTTTTTAAAATGGTTGGTGAATACGAACCCGTGTGTCTTTTTGTGGCTAATACCAAGTACGGAGTTATGGTGTTCCCTTGCATAGTAACTGTATGTTAACATTTAACCTAAAGCATATTAGTATTTTGTACCGTTTTCATGTACAGCACCGTTGTTTCCATCACCGTCATTACTAACATCTCCTGAAGTGAAAAAACAACACATTATTCATACAAACATTTTACTTTTTTAAATTCTGTGTTTTATTCTGAAATGTTTCGAAATTCGTTGGATTATGCAGGCTCTTGTTTGTGGAACTCTATTCCATCTTATGTAACATGCAAATTCTATTAATCCGTTAAAATCTTTATATTTAAAATGGAGTAAACAATCTTGGCAACTCTAATAAATCGGATAGCTCTCATGAAAATTGACGCATGCACGCACGCATGCACATCCACACGCACGCACGCACGCACGCACGTACGCACGCACGCACTGCACACATACATATATATATAGTATTATATTCTTGTTTGTTAATTGCATTATATTGAACGGTTTCTGAATTTCGCCGGAACAGCAGAATAAAGTTTAAAGTTTCGATGTTTTCTGGGTAAAAACCAGAAGAATGCAAGTTGATGAACTGTTTTACTCCCCGCCATACCGTCCTTGTGCGGGATCGAACTAACAACACATCGTCCTTTCGAAAGATCGAACCCATTAACCATAATGTAAGGCAAAGGTTCTACCAATAAAACCTCTACCCCGTATGTGTAAAGTGAAAATTTAGGACAATCCCCGTTAATGTAGGCAGATGATAGTAAATTTTGATTACATTTTATAAAGTGTTTCCCTGACAACAATAATTTTAATGACAGAAAGTCCTCACCTCCAGATTGACAATTGACCTGGCTGGCATGGTTACATATCTGCAAGCTCTCGTCAAACAGCGTTCCAGGAGCACACGGCATCACTTGCCAGTAAAATTCCCTGGACCCATCGGCGTTTGTCACTAACGGTGTGCACTGTAGAAACTTGCTGCAGCCAGAACCGGGAGCCGGCTTGAGAATTTCTTCTATGTTCTGTGCCTGGGTACATTTTCCTGAAATATACAGGTGACAGTAAAGGGCTCTAATGAATATTTCACCTATGGACGTTCAACCATGTGGAAATAATTACGATCCAAACCTTTATATGTGTTAACGAATGGTTTCAAGCCAGTTTTGAGAAAATTCGTAAACTACATATTTAAAAAAAAAAACAAGCTGATATTTCTTTGGATTTGGCCAGACAAGATTTCGACAGTGATTGCATGATTTGTATATATTGTAGGAACTTGATTTACAGTCGATGTAAATCAATAAGATTTATCTATTTTATTCTCAGAAATGCATGCATGTAGTGTTACGTGAAAATGTATCAAAGGTGCTTAATGACATTTTAGACAAAAGGGGGGTGGGGAGGTTACCATATTCGTTGTCCGCTCCGCTGTCGGTATCCCCGTTATCATCACCGTCACCATTGCTAACAATCTCATCGGGCGCTCCGCCTGCAATACAGTTGTAGTGTAACAAATCGGTGGGATCAAGAACATGAATAAGTTAACGTTAACAGATTTATTTTGCGAATAGGTATGCGAGCGTGCTTTCTAATCAGTAGTTTTCAATCGGTGGTTTATGTGAGAATAGTTTCCAATAATATCGGTATGTGAGAAAAGTTTCCAATAATATCGGTATGTGAGCGTGCTTTCTAATCTGTAGTTTTTAATCGATGGTTTTATAATTTGGTATGTGAGAATAGTTTCCAATAATATCGGTATGTGAGCGTGCTTTCTAAGCTGTAGTTTTTAATCGATGGTTTTATAATTTGGTATGTGAGAATAGTTTCCAATAATATCGGTATGCTAGCGTGCTTTCCAACCAGTGGTTGTCAATCGGTGGTTTTATAATTTGGTATGTGAGAATAGTTTCCAATAATATCGGTATGTGAGCGTGCTTTCCAACCAGTAGTTTTCAATCGGTGGTTTTATAATTTGGTATGTGAGAATAGTTTCCAATAATATCGGTATGCTAGCGTGCTTTCCAACCAGTGGTTGTCAATCGATGGTTTTATAACTTGTTATATGAGCATAGTTTGTAATAAATAATATCGGTATGAGACGGTGGTTTTTAATCGATGTTTTTTTTTATAGATATTAGTATTTGAGCGTAGCTTTCAATCAAATCGGTATGCGTGTGTAGTTTTGTATATATGATATTATAAAGAAGTTTCTGAACGAAGTTTTTCATTCTAAATGGTTGAGTAGCAGGTAAACGTTAAAGGACTGATTTTATAAGTGGGTATGCAAGCGTAGTTTCCAATAAAATTGGTATGCAACCGAAGTTTTCAATTTATGATACTAGTATTATAAATATATGTTGTCTCGGTGGGGTGATCGCAGCATATTTATCAAATTAAGTAAAGTCGAAACTACGATGGTGAAACGTTGAAACTATGATTGCGAAAGTCGAAACATCCGATGGTGAAATGTTGAAACTACGATAGTGAAAGACGAAACTACGATGGTGAAATGTCGAAACTACGATAGTGAAAGACGAAACTACAATGGTGAAATGTTGAAACTACGATGGTGAAATGTCGAAACAACGATAGCGAAAGACGAAACTACGATGGTGAAATGTCGAAACTACGATGGTTAAAGTCGAAATATCGATGGTGAAATGTCGAAACCACGGCGGTGAAAGTCAAAACAACGAAACATCGTAATTTCGTCTTTTCATGTAGCTCACTCGCAGTAGAAAGTAAAAGCATGGGCGAATCAAAATCACTGTACGGATATACATACATGGAAATAGTGTTACTACTGACCTTGAAAGTGGGAGTGGGTGGGGGTGGGGCGGCGGTAAACATCAGGTTAGTATTTCAGTCATGTAAGCAAATGTAACAGACTGATATTATAAATCAACATGTGTGCTTAGTATTTAATGTTACACATTGATATAACCAATCGGTTTGGTTTATCAACCTAGCATATCAATACATCGGTATTCAGCCTAACATATTCAATATGTTCAACTAGCATTACAGTTTTCAGTTTGACAGACCGCTGATATACATTGGTATGTGAACGTCGTTTTCTTACATACCGAGATGATAAAAACGGTATGACCGTAATAGAAGAACTGAAGTATAAAAACTCACCTCCCGAGTGACATTCGACCAGGCTGGGAAAGTTACACACCTGCAAACTCTCATCAAACAGCGTTCCAGGAGCACATGGCATAACTTGCCAGTAAAATTCCAAGGATCCGTCGGCGTTCGTCGTTAAAGGTGTACACTGTAGAAACTTGCTACAGCCGCTATCGGGAGCAGTTCTCAGTGTCCCTTCCTTCCATTGAGCCTCGCTGCATCTGTCTGAAAGTAGCCAATACAAACCCCACCTGACCGTTTTTTCTTCAGATTCAATTTATTGAACCACATGTTATAGGCATCATATAACTTATATAAAAGGAAAGATAAGACGATCGAAATCATCCTTAAAATTGAGAGAAAAAAATATGTGATATATTTGTAACATTGAAAAGAAAAAAAAACATTCTGTCGTGTGGCAGAAATTGTACTGAGTGAAATTTTGATTTGTGTGAAGATTGCTTGAGGTGTGTCCCTATTGTAAACACGTATTTAATAAATGTATGTAATGTTTTTTTTATTATAATATATTAAAGATGATTTTAAATTTGAAGATAGAAAAATAATTATTTATATACTATACATAATTGATTACAAAGCAATTGTTGTTGAGAAGTTTGAACAAAATATTATAATTCAGAAGAAAAAAAATAAATATTTGAAGTTATTTTATACGATGTACAAAGTGTTTGCTATAAATCTTAATGTGTTGAAATTGCGGAAGTTCCTGGTTATAAATGTTTTTCAAGTTTGATAGTAGATAAACTGGTGTCATATGGCTTATCTGATGTAAGACGTCGTAAATTGAAACACACACACACACTGAAGCGTTTTTCAGACTTAATAGTTAAATATGGCATTTCGTATTGTTTGCCAGGGGTCGTGAGTTCGAATCCACGTCCGTGATCATTAATATTTGACATTGTGTTTCATTATCATTCGTCTCTCACCGCTGATTCAAGTGGGAAAGTTATCAGGTACTTGCGGAGATGGGGTGTGCTCGAGTACTGGTTAACCTTTTAGGATCCCAGGAAACAGTGGTTAGTTGAACTGATAGTCCGTTAGCCCTCGATGGCATAAAGATGACGCTAAATATTCATTCAATCAATCAATCAATCAATCAATCAATCAATCAATCAATCAATCAATCAATCAATCAATCGTATTGTTTATTCCAGTGTTCTAGGAAACCGCAGCGGTGGTCTAGGGATAAAGCGTTCGCCTCGCATGCGGAAAGATTCGATCCCCGGCCGGGTTATACCAAAAAACTTTTAAAAATGGTACTTGGCGCTTAGCATGTAGAGGATAGTTCTAGGTCTCGTCGGTCCGGTGTCAGTAAAAATATTTAATACAATCTCAAGTAGACACCGTGGCGATATATAGATCTAACGGAAGAATACAACAACAATATTCCAGATACAGAACTGTATACGAAGTCGTGAGTTCGAATCCCCGCCCGACCGACCACAATCTACGTGATGGTTGATATATGCCACTGCGTCTCATTATCATTCGTCTCTTACTGCTGATTCAAGTGGGAAAGTGATCAGTTACTTGCGGAGATGGGTTGTGCTTGGGTACTGGTTAACATTCCAGTATCCTAGGAAACAGTGGTTAGGTTAGCTGATCGTCTGTAAGCCCTCGATGGCATAGAATTAACACTTAATATTCAATCAATCAATCAATCAGCCAATATGAATAAATATATGCAAGTATGGATGCCGAGTGGCACGTGCAAACCGTAAGTAACTTACAAACTACGCACTCACCAACACTTGACTGATTGCATTGACAGACGTATATAGTAGTCGATAAATACAACATGTTAGCAAGAAAAAAATATAGAGGGTCTAACATTATGCGTTTCTTTATCTTTTCTGTATATTAAATCATACCATTGAAGTATTTTGTTGAAACCTGGTCATCGATTTACCTTTATCTCACCATCGATTTTAATAATATACTACCACTTGAGGGCGTTGTGCGATCAACAAACAACGCCATAAATATGTCGTTTTTGCAAAATCCAGTCTATTACATAGATTGCCACTATTTCGTGAAGATGGGTATATTTGAACAGGGAATACAATGTCATTTTAGCTGCGTTCATATTCTCACGAAACGTTGTAGCTTATAGTATTATTTGACAGACACACTGGCGGATTTATAGGGGTGGACAGCGGGTACACCTCCCTAACCTTAAGATTTACTGAACATATTAAAAAGGAACCTATTTCAGTAATAATGTTGAAAAAGAATATAAAATAGAATCTGGAATTTGGCCGTCTTCTGAGATTGACCAAACCCACAATGGAGCCCACCCCCATTCATTCATCCTGGATCCACCTATGCAGACTGGATGTCTGGTGACATTGAGAATAATTCTTCTGCTGTTTTCAATATTTTAAGGACTCTGGCACTATTCTGTTATTTGTAATAAATGAATTATGACGGATAACCAAGGGCCGCCGGGCTGTGTTTGAGTGCAGCAGCTGTTAGACAATACGCACCATATATAGATTTACAAAACACTTCTGCTCGCCGGCTGTTATTTAATAGTGTGCATATATGTAAACATTGCGCACATGCGTACGTGCCAGCGCGGGTGTGGGTGAGTCGACATTTTAACACTACTTCTTTCTCAAGTTTGTGCTGACTTGGCAAGTTTAACGTTGAACGCGGATATTAATACGAGTGAATATTTACGGAGTTACGTCCCTTGTTACTGACGGTAAGCGGTAGGAATCGAACAACACTTACGATAAAACTCCGGTGTCAGTCGGTTTGGAATATTCGATATATATTTTATATATGGTTTATAGAAATTTTGACTTCTTGCTGCAGATGAGTTGAGCAAATTCTGTGATTGAAACTACTGAGACATCATTTGTTCCGAATTACAATCAAACCTGTCTTAAACAATCAGTCAAAGGATGAACAAAAGCTGTCTTTTAAAACAGATTGTTGCTAAACACAGGTTAATTTACTCTGAACGAATATAAATGGTAACTGAAAATGAAGCCGTTTCAGTCTAGTGGTAGAGCGTCCGCCTCGCATGCGGAAGGTCGTGGGTTCGATCCTCGACCGGGTCATACCAAAGACTAACGGACAAAAACAAAATGGTACTAGAAGTTTCCTCGCTTAACGCTCAGCATTTAGAGGAGAATTCTAGTTCTGGTCGGCCCGGTGTCAGTATAATGTGACTGGGTGGGGTATCATACCGTGTGTCTGTGGCATGATACTCCAGTGTGACAGCGCTCAGAATACTGTTTCAAGTAGACACCGTCGCGATATGACTGAAAAATTGTTGAAAGCGACGCTAAACGCCATAAAACAACAACAACAACAACAACAACAACAACAACAACAACAACAACAACAACAACAACAACAACAACAACAAAATTTATGAAAAAAAGATTAAAAAAAAAAAAGAGCATAGTGGAATATTCCATTGTGAGATCGTATATACCTTACTAATGCAGGATTTAATATAGTAACGCAATTAGAAATGCTCATTGGTGTCGATATACTAGTATATCTGTATACATTTAAGAAGTACAAATGTACCTTCTGCATCAGGTGGACACTGGACAAGGTATTGGTGGTTGCAAACCTGCAACGATTCATCAAATAGTGTTCCCGGAGCACATGGCATCAACTGCCAGTAAAACTCCATCTTGCCGTTCGCATGTGTTGTTAAAGGGGAACACTGGAGAAACTTGTGGCACTGAGAGCCTGGTGCAGTTTTCAGATACTCACTGTCCCATTGTGCATACGTGCATGATCCTTTAAAGTGATAAAATGATATATCAACTTTTCAGTGACACAAAATATAAACTTTATAGACAATACAAAATTGATATTATTTTTACCATCATTATTCCACCGTATTGTACCATAGTACACGTACCTCCCACATGTTAACTGCAATTTTGATAAATATTTACTCGACTCTATTTTTTAAAAATTACGTATCTATATGATGCGAATATGAAATTAATACACGCAACCATGTATTCAAATCATATTATATCCGAGAACCTGATATCTCCCGATTCAGGTTTATTAACCCCGCCCCCCCCCCCCCCCCCGACCCTCCCACCCCAATGAAAAAGCAGGAAATTCTATGCCGTTCCAACATTTTCTTACTAAACAGTGACGTCATTCATTAAACTTCCAGTTGAAGCAACTGGCCAATCAACGTGCTCATATTTGGCTTTCCCAACATTGCTATTTAATGAACTCAATCGAGAAATCTGGCACCGTTCTACAGACTTATTCTATTTGGGAAAGGACCACATCTGTGGTAAATGATTAAAGGGCATCCCTTTTACGCAGATTTGCGGACATTTTGTGACAAAAGTGTACAAAATTTATTTGAATTTATTCCGTTTCAAGCAGAACGGCACTAATAATTTTGAATTACGGAAACAGACGGTTAAATTTCTTGTTCTTGAAGCTAAGTAAAATACTATCGTAAAACTATTAATTTCAAATTAAAGATATCCCAAGGATCATTGAAACAGCCAATCTGATCACCTCGGCCTTTATGATTATCAATAGTGTATTATACGGAAGATACGGAAATACCCGACGTGTCACGATTGTGAAACAGCTTGCATGCGTTATTTGGGTTTGAAAATCAACCACAAAACAAATACGCAATTCATTTATGACAATACAATGTTTATATATATTTTATAAGAATCATTAGTAAGTACAATGTATTTAATTAGACTACACTGTGTAATTGATAAATTGTATTTTTTATTTTTAACCGACATGTGTTTTGAAATATTGCATTTCTGTCTTTGCTTGCTATAATACTCAGTGAATCAGAACTTATTTTAAAACAAAACGAGATTCGAGAATGAGATTTGATCCTGGCAGTTCCCATTAATGGACCTGAACATGTAGCATCTGAGAAAATAGTGCGACATGTAATAGGCCGTTTGACAAAGTTTTATTTTATTTCTCCTGCGGTAGCAAGTAATGTTCTTGCGGTAGCAAGTAATGAACAGCAAAAAAATGTACTCGTACATTCCACTGACGGATTTAGATTGTGAGATAAATGGGAGCCTGGACACAACTCGACGATTGCATGAATATTGAAAAAGGTAATCAATACATATACTTGGGTCTGTATTTTGGAGGCTCTCTCCGAGTTTTATAAAATCTGCATTGGACCGGCCCTGACTGAGATTTCTGGATCCGCCAGTATATTTACATCCAATTTTATGAGAAAGTACAGTAATACTAACCTTGTGCTATCGCTCTGCCGTCAACGCATGTAATGGCCAGTACAGCAGTGGCGAATAGGTAAAGGTAGGTCGCCATCTTTGTTTGCGTCGTCTCCTACTCCAACACTGGAAAATCATTGTATTATATAATTTCCTCGAAGCATGCAGCACTTCATTACTCAATTAACGCATTTATATTGACAGTGCTATACAATTGGATGTTACCATGGCTACCGGACTTATGTGCGTCTTGTAAAAGCGAATATAATTACAGTGATATCTCCTTCAGTGCTGATAAAATTATTAACAAAATTTAATTAATTCTGGTAAAAAACGTTTTATTTATAAATAAGACGGTTCAAAAGTAATTATGAGCATTTCTTAATTAATTTCTTTAAAAAAGTAGAATTAGAAAGGAGCCCATCAAGAAAATATGACCAAACCTCTAAATTATGCTAACCAAAAACAGATGGCAAATTAAGAAGGACATAAAAAATGGATGTGTATTAGAAAAATCTGAAACATCTGAATAGAGTACAAATATTTTAAACTAGAAATTAAATTTCGATACACAATTTTTTTTCCTCATTTCAAGATAACAGTTCGGTAGTGTATTATATATATATATATATATATATATATATATATATATATATTTATTTTTTGCAAGGAAATCTTGTATTTCTTGTTCATTTAATGTAACTGGCCCAAAAAAATCAGTGTAAATTAAAAAAAAACACTAATGGAAAACAATATGAACAGTGGATTTCGTAAACAAATAAATAGAAGGAAAACTGGTCTAACCGTCCACGAAATGTCGAGACCTTTTTCATCTAAGGCGCTCGCATCAACAAATAGAAGAAAAAACTAGTCTAACCGTTCTAGAAATGTTCATAGAAAGTTTTATCTCACTTATCAGCTATTCAAACACAACATTTCCAGAAAGTAATTTGAATACATTCTATAAATAACATTTACAATTCAAATTTGGAATATTTCAATTTACGACATAAGCAATTCTTACTTGGGTATAAAAGTTATTTAATTTCACGAACATTTCATTTATAATTTCACAAAAAAATGATTTTGGAGTAAAAAAACAAATTAAAATATAAATATGAATAAAATGAAATTATAAAAAATTACCTTTATTAATCCTTTGATGCTTCACCAAAATGACTCAACGTCTCACTGTTGTCGTTCGAAATTTCTCCAAAAATATCTGTCCTATACTTTTTAAATCGAACCATGTCTTTATATAAATGACAAAACCACGTGGTATGCGATGCTATTTTCATATTACGAATCCCACCCAAAACCATAAATTTCCTAGAGCCCACTAGACAATATTTATGAACAATTGGGTTATGCAATCATATAAGGTTATTGGTTTTCAACATTGAAATTGATCCACGTCGTTAAAGAGGCATTACCTGTTAAGCCCGGTGATTTTAGGATAAAATGTTAAGTAAGTTGGAGAAATGTTAGAATTAAGAACTTCGGACATTAAATTAAACGTTGGCGTAGGTTGGGTATTTTTTTACCGCATACAAATATTGCAGATTTGATCCGGAGGCCGGCCCGATGGTCTGAGATAAAAACAACACACAGAACAGGTTTTGCTCTTGAAACATACCCAAGAGCGGTTCACAAAAGCTTACTTCGCAGTCGAGCTATTATAAATTGTGGGTAAACCCCGCCAGGAGACATGCGAACCCGCTGATTGGACATTTGCATCAGATGAAGTTGAGTGAGTATGAATTGTGGGACAGGCAGGGAATGCCATGCGTTCGCATTCGGGTACGAGAGATGTAGTCTCCCGAATCAGTTCTATTAACCACCAATGAAAAGTTAGGGAATTCTTTGCGTGTCCCACAATTCATAGCAATTGAACGCTTACTAAATTGTGACGTCATCAAACTTAAGTTGAAGCAACTGACCAATCAACGTGTTCAATTGTTGCTTTACCAACATTGCTATTTAACAGACCCAATCTGGAGAGTTGGGTTCGTTCAACAGACTATGAGCTATATCTGGTACTTGTGGTCAGTCCCATTAGCTCAGTCGGTAGAGCACGAGACTTCTAGTCACGGGGTTAAAACCGGGGGCCCGTGTGATGGCGCTATGCACCGAACACGACAAAGAACAAAAAGAAACATACGATTGGTTTCTATCTGCATCCTTCACTATCCCCCACAAATCTAAAAAGACTACCACCCTTCTGAAGGGTGTCACTCATATGGGGAAACGGTGGCAATGTAGAATAAGCTTATACTAATATGCAACAAGGTACCGGGATGGACTATAACACACTTTGAATTGTGAAATGGGAAATGAATGACTTTTTGTAATTTTGGTATCGGATGTGGTGTGTGTGTGCGTGCGTGCGTGCGTGCGTGCGTGCGTGCGTGCGTGCGTGCGTGCGTGTGTGTGTGTGTGATGGGGGGGGGGGAGGGTATAGACTAGATATATATCTCTCTCCATGTTTACATAAGAGTTTACCTACCTAACGCCCACATATCTCATATCAGACGATCCACTTGACCTTTTCAAAAAATAGAAGAAAATTGACGTTACCATCTCCTTCAAGGATTGGTTATTGACATGGGCAGACTAGCATGTAAATCAGCAGTATCTCTGGTGTATGAAGTCTGAAGTAGTCTTTACTTTGTGGACGCACTTAAACAGAAAAATGAAAAGATGGGTAAGGGTATGAGCGCAATATTATTTGCTATTATGACAACGGATATTAATTTACTGCGCATGTGTAAACACACTGTATATTACTGATACTATTGAGAACATTACAAATTATGATCTAAATGATAGACAATATTTCTGCATGCATAGATTCGGTATTTGCTTTTACTTTCTGTCCGTCAATAGAATCCAATAAATACGCTACTACAGACAATATTGACTGCCTGTTCGCTATCGAATCCACTAAATAGAGTCATATGAATTCACACGTGTAGGCCAGACTATAACTAAAGAAAACACACACCCACACACGGTGTTTTAATGATGACGATGATGATGATGATGATGGTAATGATGATTATGATGATGATGATGATGGAAAATCCATCAAAAAAGCCCCATGGAAAATGTCATTGTGATGCGAGTAATTAACACGTTATATCAGACATCTGCAGTACCAAGGTAATAATTCGGTTATTTATTAATATTGACACATTTTTGTAAAGTCACATTTTCCGTATATACAAATCGCATGAACACATTTTTGAAATTGCACATTTCAGCATAGGACCTTTTTTTTATTAGAATTTCATTACCACAGGTATAGAAGCGAATGATTGTATGGGTGAATAAGTGAATAAAACAAAATACGAGGGAGTGAGTGATTTGGTGCGTTTGTGCGTATGTGCGACGTGTGAGATTCGGATTAAGAAGACAAAGAAGTAAACGGTGTTATATAAATGGAAACACTAATAAATTAAAACTGCACCGAGATACCGGCTACTGAAGTTATTCACAATCATGCAGGTGCACTTTTATTGATTTCAATACAAGTTATATATAGAATTGAATCACGCGATTCTTGATTGGCTTTCAGAAATAGATGTCATATATTTGAATGTATTGTTTAAACAATCGCCGAAAATCCATATATCAGAAAAGAATATATATCTAAGTTAAAATAACACTCATAGTTCAGTACAAGTTGTTTGTACCTATTTGACAAAAACATATGTATAGAATTTATAATGTTGTAAAAATAAAAAACAGTTACCTTTAAAAAAATGGATTTAATTTATTTATACCATATATTTATTTGCATATCAATACAACGAACAAATGGATTATTTATAAAAAAAAACAGCACTGACACCCGTGTTCTAAATTTAATGACAACATGAAAGTCGCGTGTTTCTTATTTATCAGTAAGTACTCAAAACAACTTTAACAGTTCAACAACCACCAACCAGAAACGAGACATCTATTTTCAAGAAATAGAACTAGTGTGCATAGAAATTATATCGTTTCAATTATTTTTTGATACAAAGAAGAAGCACTTTAAATCATTGTTCCCAGCTCGGATATAAATAGTTGTATTTCTTTCTGATTCATTATATTCACCGCCAGTGACACTGAAAGCTACATGATTTTGCAATGTGATGAAAATGGTGTACACATATGTAAAAACAAACAAACAAAAAAACAACACAAATACCCTGAAAAAACGCTACGACTGTTCAACATTAGCAGAGCATCACTAAATAATAAAGGTCCGCGTGTTTTTATCAATCTGAAAATGAAAGTCGAGTAAGTGATATCTCGAACAATGTATAGCATATAAAAGTCAGTAGCGTATCTTCCTATAGGAACTGTAGGCGCATGTGTGCAGGCGCTTTTTGTCCACTTGACGCTTTTGTCCGCAAGTTTTTTATCCACAGAAAAAATAGAAAAACGTCGACTTTTGTCCACATGACGCCTTTTATCTGCAGAAAATTTGGAAAAATGACACCTTTTGTCCGCAGAAAAAAATAGAAAAATGACGCCTTTTGTCCGCATGACGCCTTTTGTCCGCAGAAAGTTTAGAAAAATGACGCCTATTGTCCGCATGACGCCTTTTGTCCGCAGAAAAATCAGAAAAACGTCGACTTTTGTCCGCATGACGCGTTCTATCCGATTGTTGTAGTACAGTTTTATTTTAAAAACGTTTGGGTTACAGTGAGGAATGGTACACCGCGTAAAGTGAAACACGGGGAAAGTAGGTACAAGGACAGTAACTGATTTATAGTAATATTCCTATTTAATCCATTTGACGAAGAACAGATAGGCACCATCATTATTAGTGATCAACAAATATTGGAATGGTGGCAGATGAAGAGTGCTAACGATATTTATTATGAAAAATGGTTTTCGTTTCGTCAATAGTGTTTTCACTGTTTTAGCTGTACAAGCGTTTAGTATCTATTATATGGAATACAGTTGTCTTTAATTTTAGTATACTCGAATTAAATCTGCATATCTGCAAGATAATATATATTTTGTTCAATCTAATGTCACAGATAATTTGTGGTCGAGGCAAGTTAGAGCAAAGTAGTGGAGGCATGTTGTAACAGTATTTCAACTCAGTAAATATACTCCATTTATTTTTTTCATATTCATGTAATAAACTTAAACAGCTGTAGATGTATTTCAATCGTAAGCACGTTATATACATGTATAATATGCATGTTCTAAGCGCATGTTGATCTACAGAAATCTAGACCATGGTGAAACAACTATCCAGTTCAAGTGACCAATAGTGAATGCATTTTCTTTAAAACATTCTGAAGGACAGATGGAAGATGGAAGATGTTCATATAAAGGTCTATTTCAAAAGAGATCGTGCTTTTATTATAGCAATTCTACGGCTTTTATTGGCGGTTGTAAATGTAAAACTGAAAAAAAAACAAGCAGTTAGAAGTTAGTTTTATATTCGTTTTTCTATGTTTTGATATTTAAAAGAGAAACTCTTCAAATTGGAAGTTAGGGTTAGGGCTAGAATTAGGGTAAGGGTTAGCGTTAGATTCATGATGAATATCGAATATCAAAGACGAATATCAAACTAACTTAACTCTACCGAAAAAACAAACTATATTATCTTCAGATCGTCAGTTTCTGGCTGACCATGGGATTTATTTACAAAATAAAAGGATTATAAGTATATGAAAAAGGTATAGTTATGTTGTTTTAACTTGGATATGTCAATTAAGTAGGCCAATCACTGTTCCCATTATCGAAAAAATCCATAGTTAGAATATAGCATTAAACACACTATTTTTTTTGGCAAAAAAACTGTCCGAACACCAAATTATATTTTTATGTCTGATGAACCACAGAGACGTGACCGAGACGGCAAGTAACGTGCTTGCATTTTTAACAGGAGAAATCAAATAATATTTTTCTGAGTTTTGGCCCTTGAATTGTCAATAATTACATTAGAATGTATACTCTAGCGACCGTAGTTTTCAACTGATCTTCACCAAAGCTGCACAATATTTATTTGATAATGATTATATCTCATACACATTCTTGGACTGGCCAAATTAAATCATTTATGTATGGTTTACGGCCCTTGAAGTGTCATATATCTATCTGACCTTATGTGCAGCTCTAGCAACCATATTTTTCACTGGATATTTACTAAACTGGCGCTGATCTCGGACAAATTCTTGAACTGACCGGACGGTGTATTGGCCTTGTATTAATATTACATTGGTATTCAAAGTATTATCTGACATTATGTGCACTCTTACATTCGCATTTTTTTCACTTGACCTTAACCAAACATATACAGTAGTTATACAACCATAATATCTCAGAAGAGTCAGTCTAGGACTGGCCAAATCGAATAATAAATGTCTGAGTTATAATTCAGCTCTCATAAAAAAGCTCTCTCTTATATATACAAAATGAGAATCCTCATTTTATATACACAAGAGAGAGCTTTTTTTCATAATGTGTGGACTCTTACATCAACATGTATTATTCGATATTTGTCCCAAACTAACGCTGTGACAGTAGTTACATACCGTTATAGTAAAAAGGCCTTATTAGAACAATTGTGCCTAGCTATATAAAAACCGTTCCAGTCACGTGGGAGCTAAGGAGCGAACACGAATGAACCCTATTTATCTGCTGTAAAGTGTCTAACATTTTCGTGGATAAAATAAAATTTACATAAGGTATATGTTAGAATGTAACACACTGATCTAAATCTTAAAATGTTTTGTGTAAAATCTGTTTGAATAATATGCTGTTTAATAGTCTCAGATCTTTCTTTTAATTTAAATTGGGTTATAATTTACTATAAAACAAGCGATGTTCAAACTACATGTATCCCCCCAATTCTTGGGCAAATTGGAACATTTCAGTTCGCCATTTGTGTCATTTTGTGAAAAACCAATTATATTAGTATAAAATCGTTAAACTTAAATGACAAGAGAAGCCAGATATTTATGATGTGCGTATAATACGTGAATGTATGTAAAACAAATATGTACACATTGTGACAAATGCAATTTTTATTCCGACTTGTCCCGGTTTCCTCCACAGTAAATCGCAAACGGTGTCTAAAGTTAAACAATCAATATTACGAAATAAACTTTCAGCGCATCATTGAACTTAGCAAATGTCTTTGGAGAGAGTTTTCATATCCTTTCGTTTGACTTGTAAGAAATAACCGTTTTTATAAATATTTTTAAAGTGGATCGCCATCGGTGCACTTTATCTTTTTTGTTTGAATATTAAGCGCAATTGTATGCCATATATGGCTAATCATTACTCGAAAATACCCATCTCCGCAAGTGTCTGATAACATTCTCACTAAAATCAGCGGCGAGAGACAAACGATACTGAGACGTAATGCTATATATCAATCATTGCGGAAACTATTGCCGGGCGGGAATTCGAACTCACGACCTCTTGATTGATAGTCAGACGACATAAGCGGTGTAATTATATTTTTAGATTCTCGTAGTCTTGATCATATTCAAAACGTCGTTTGTCTTTAGCAAGCGTCGAAGATCATAGGTAAATATCAGCCAAAGAAATTATTCATATGTGATTTTTCGTTAGAACCCCCCCCCCCCCCCCTCCCCCCTCACACACACCGAAGTAGTTGATGAATTGGAACGAATTACATGTATTAACATTTAATCATTCGTTTATAGCGGACATGCATATTTCAAACATCGTAATCTCGTTTGATCTAAACGCAATTTTGCGTGGGATATTAAAATGGGCACCTCCGTGCGTGCGTCCGTGTGTTCGTGCGTCCGAAAGCAACTCCAAATTTTCTCAAGGTAACTTTACTAAACGTTGTACACATGTCAGCCAGTAGACATAGAAGTGCCTTATGTAATATAAACAACAACAATAATAATAACAATAATAATAATATAAAGACTTTTATCAACGAGGGAACTCATTTGAAATCAATCTTCCTTGAGGCCCCCAACATATTAATATAAACTAATTAATATAATTTGCATTTTCTATATATGATGGAATAGAGTTCCACAAACAAGAGTCTTAATTAGCAAACGAATGACGAAACATTTCAGCATTTTGCTTAGGATACAATTGCTATGAGAGAGTTAATTTTCAATATGTTTTCTGTTGCTATGAAAGCATATAGCCAAATTACAACATTTTATGTTTCTGGAGTACAACTACAAAGCCATTCAAGGTAATTTCACGAAACTTTGTATACATGTCAACCTGGAGGCCTAGTAGTACGTTTTGCTGTGAGGGAGTTTTTATTGTCAACATTTTTTTTCTTTTATCATGAAACAAATAGCCAAAATGACAAAATTCACCGTTTCCGGAGCACAACTCTAAAACCGTTCAAGATAACATAACGAAACTTTGTATACATGTCAACCTTGAGTTGGTTGTAGAAGTGCCTTTTGCTATGAGGGAGTTTTCATTTTCAACATATTTTTCTGTTACCAAGTAAAAACAAATAGTAGTAAAAACAAGAAATGTCACTGGTAAGTGTCACATGCCCCCCCCCCCCCCCCCCCCCAAAAAAAAAAATGGTCTGTGAAAATAAAAATATATGTTATAACAGGTAGCGATGTATCCATGAATATCAAGAGTAATGGACTGACGTTTCAGACTAGACACGCAGTTTCGTGTTTTTTACACAAAAGCGTGACCTTGACCGTTGTTTAACATTGACATCTGATGTAAAGGTCTGGGTATTTCTACAGGTAAATACAGGTGACACATCATCATGACGTGCGATCACTCTTCAAGCGGCTGCCGAGCAGGACGGATGTACACTGGATAGCTCCAACCTTCAAAGTGGGTCATTACGTAGCTGTGAAGAATATTTATTCTCTCTATACGTCTCACACACCAATTAATTTTGTACTGTTCTACATATAGAGACATGCACTTCTGGAACACTGGATACATTACCAATGGTTCTAAAAGTGCTTTATTCCCATAGATAGTCCTCTGTTGGTCCAAATATGCAGAAAAAAACATGGGGTTGACCAGGTTGCTTTTTCACAATTTCGATGGTTTGATGGCACCCCTTCATTTTTGACAATTCTGCCCATTTGTTGCAGTGTATCACTACGCATCTTTAAACTGTTATAGCATCATCAAACAGTTCCCAGGGTCACCCAAACTTTGCAGAAATCATGAAAATGTTCCAATGTTCCCATATGCACAAAGAAATATGACATTTTATGCATTTTTAAAAAAAAAATTACCCAACCGCTTTACACAGCTCTAATTTCTTGGGCGTAATAATCTTGCTACCGTCATGCAAGGGAGGTAATTGTTCAGTGAGACCTATAGAAGATTTTAACCAGATCGTAAGATCATCACCAACGTCTCATCTACTATACATGGATGGACTTTTTAATTTTACATAATATGTTTTTAAAGTGGACCTAGACAGGATCGTTTTTGTGTTTGCAAACCATCGAAGCAGAACCATCAATCGGCAATATTCAAGACGGCATCATGGTGATATCAACCTTGGGAGTTAAACGACGGGTACCTGAATCGACTAGGAAACGAACAGAATATTTAATGAATCATTCATCTACATCAACAAGAATCAACGTATCAACATAATCGACGAATGTACATAATCTACGAGTATACATAATCGACGAGTCAACATAATCTACGAGTATACATAATCGACAAATCTACATAATCATCTTATCCTGATCCAGCCAGTGGTGCAGCACCGGGATGAGTAGCGAACCTGCCGATGCTGTCCAGCGGCCACATGAACGTAATCATCTTTGTATTGCTCGCCAAAATGCCTAGAGCAAAGTTGCGAGGGTAAATAAAAACTACACAGACAGTCATGACGTGCTGGTCACTTGACGTGTGATTTTAAAATCCCTCCATGTAAGTTACAGACCAGACATGAAATGTCAAACAAACTGAAAGTGTGACCTTGAGGTAAGGTTCTGGGTCTTAACGAGACACGTCGTCATGACATGTTGATCAATTGATAAATTGAGCCAAGTATTTTTGTATGTCTGATAAAGTTACAGGAGGGTGTCATACAAACAAAAGTGTGACCTTGACCTGAAAGGTACGGGTCTTGGTCTTATGTGAGACACGTCGCCATGTCATCTTGATCAATTCAGCCAAGTTAAAGACAAAGTTACAGACCAGACACGCAATATCAAACAAATTGAAAGTGAGACCTTGACCTTTGAGGAAAGGTTTTGGTCTTACATGCGACACATAATTATGCCATGTTGATCAACCGAGCCAAGTGTTTTTGAAATTTATCCATAGGTGACAAAGTAACAGACTAGACACGGAATGTCGTCGTCATGTTATGTCAAACATTTGTAGCAAGTATTTGTAGAATCCATCTATTCATGCTAAAGTTACAGGCAGGACACGAAATTTCACACAGATTCAAAGTGTATTCAAATAAACTCAAAGTGTGACCTTGACCTTTGAGGTACGCATGTGGGTCTTACATTCGACACGTCATCATGTCATGCTGATGAACTGAGTCAAGTGTTTTTGAAATTTATCCATAGGTGACAGAGTTACAGACCGGACACGAAATCTGAATCAGACTGAAAGTGTCATCAAACAAAGTTAAATTGTGACCTTGACCTTTGAAGTGGGAGTTGTAATGCGCGTCATTTTATGTTGATCATTTGTAGCAATTATTAACAAAATCCATCTAAGCATGACAAAGTTACAGGCCGGACACGAAATCTCACAAAACTCAAAGTGTTGTTAATGTACCCCTCTCACACACACTCGCACTCAAACACTCACAAATGGCGATATCAACGAAACATCTATGTGTTTTATAATTATTGCAATATTACTTTTATCAATTTTATTACTGTTATTAAAATATTAAAATTGTTGTTTCTCCTCTGATATCTACCATCACGACTCGGTGTTAGGTGGACTATTTCTGGTGGTTTGTTGTTGATTCAACATATTATCTACTTGGCCGGAAGTGACGTATGGCAAGGTTGTGTTATCTGTTGTCGGAAGAAACCGTGATTGTACTTTACATAATCTAGTATTTAAACACCTGATCTGACAGGCAAATAATTAATGGACATTTTGATGTTATTAACACCGGCTCCTTGCAGTAAAGAATGTTTTGTCGTCTGTGTGTTCGCGGTTTTAAGCTGGTGAAGCCAGATAATATATGTATTCTTGCAGACACTTACCGTTTATTATTTAACATTGTTTCAAAATAAAGTGCAAGGAACAAATAACTGTGTAAAGACAGTGTCAGATTCGCCATTCATGACAACGAGCACAAACACATATGTTTTCCGTTTTTGTTGAAATATTTATTGGAATCACTTTTCTCTACCAGTTATCTTAATAATTAACTTCACTGTCATATTCCATCCAAGCAGCAGTAAGTTCACAAGAATAAGCATGCCAGGCACTAATATCGTGGTTCGAGTCCCAGTGCTGCATACATTAGCAGTGAACCATAGAGAAATAACACGTAACACAACATATTTATCTATTCATTTATTTTCATTGCATGATCAACATAAATAAGTTCCATACAATTTTTCATACAAGTTAAGTTTAAACTTATCTATTTTACTTTGATTGCGAAACAAGTTAAGACTTAATATACAAATCAAGTTCGAAGTCTTCCAGGGTTGAGCCGTTATTAAGCATATCCGGAAAACATAGCTTGCTCAAGGACACCATACATTTCCGTGGGGGGTCGAACCCACGACCTATGTCAATTTTTATACATTAAGCTTTTTAACTCCTTATCTTATCTACTCAGTGTTAACTATTTAATACATTACCGATATATTGTTTATGAAAAACAATAGGCCACAAGAGGAAAATAGAAAAAGCCAAATGGTGCAGTAATAGCATATAAAATATGTGCAACATTAATTTCAAAAGTACATGAATTAAAAACAAAACAAAAATGCAACGCATGCACATACCACACGCGTACGTATGATTGCACACACACACACACACACACACACACACAAACACACACAATCATTATGCTTTTGTTTTTATGTTATTTACATGTTGTTATATCAGAATACGTTTGTATTATGTTATAATTATTGCAAATTTAAATAAGAAGGTGGCGTGTATTTCAATTACAATTTCAAAGTAGATTCCGATATTTACTGCTGAAAATATTTCATAAAAACTAACATAGCAAAGTTCTTGATAAGTTAAACGTATTGAATTTGAAATAGTTGTATTTGTGTATGGCACTGTGTTTTCACTTTTTACAAATGTTTCAGAAAAAAACTGAAACAGTATCGTTAATTGTGGCATGTTCCATAATGACAACATACTCTATTTAAGCATATTTAGTAAGTTTACAACATTTTATGTATTAATATCTTTATCTAAAAGTAAACCTAGCAACCTCCATGTGGCTTTCGTGTATATTGGTTGATAAATTACCCAGTGATCGTCCATTTAAAACGTTAATAGTATTAAATGAGTTAAATGAAACATGATAACGCATGCTTTGTAACCTTTTCCAATAGTGGATCAAGAGGTCGCACGTGACATTTAGCACAATAATGAACTGAATACACGGCTTCAAATTCAAAATGTAACAAACATTAGTTACTACTTATTTATTTTATGTTTTATATAATATACAATTTACTCGATTGCAAAAATAAAACACGACATTTATATCAATGGATTTTAAGTCCATTTGCTGGGTATACAAGTAAGCAATGTTGTATTTAAGAGGACATCGGGTCGAGCCTTGGATCGAACCCGCGAACTCTAGTGCCAGAAAGCAATATAATATCTACTTCACTAGCGTCCTACTAATTCTGTTTTTTACATATATATTATATCATAAGCTCACTTTCCCTACTGTGCTCTTCTTTAGATTAGAATATGACATGTATGAAAAATTAATTTAAGGTTAAATTGTTCAGCAAAACAATAAAATAAAATCTACTGCAAATAACTGCATCTATGAAATACAATGTAATAATAAAACTGCAATTAGAATAACAGCTAATTTTACATTTGTGAATAGGTCGCATAATAGCATTTATATGTCTCACATGCGATATTTTGTACTTCACACCAAATTTAAAACCGTGATGTTTTTTTTACTGTCGTTTGTTACTATCAGTCTCGATGTTGACCTATCATAACACACGGTTAAAGGGCGTGAAATGCCATCTGACTGGTTAGCTATCACACCAGTTTTATGTCCGCTCGGTCCAATCTGTAAAACGTTACTGGATGCACTGCCACATACAAACACATTACCACACCCATCAGTACATACTCCATGTGCACCAGACAACTCGGGACCACAAAACCGCGAGAGTACTCTCCCATTCCTGTCCAGAACGATCACACCTTTGACAGTATCAGCAACATAAATCTTGCTGCCGTCATCACTCACTATAATATGTCCGGCATAACCGAAAATATTTGCTCCTGATTGATCTTTACTTGTTGTTCTCAGCAGTGTCCCGGATGTATCATACACATAGACGTTTTTAACCTGATCTGATACGAACATCTCCCCATTACTGACAGCTAGTCCAAGACAACGATGACGCATCTTTATTGATCGAGTTGGCGCCATATTACTTCCCAAAGATACCAGCTGTATGGTGTTGTTGTTCAATGTTACACCTGCTTCTTGTGGACTTATCTCACATACTGCTGTAGGACGGCCAGGCATATCACACTCGTCTATCACTTTGTAGGTGGAACTGTCCAGTCTCTTTAGTTTCTGCTTGCCGTAGTATGTCAGTAGTAAAGTACCGTCTGTCAGTATACAGGAACCATCCATACTGCTACATCCTGCATTCACTTCATACTCTTGCCGTTCTATGACTTTATAGAGTGCATGGTGCTGCTGAACTGGAGCCGATTTCGAGGTTGATTTCTCAGTGATGTTTCCCAGTGACTTAAGTCCACTCAATAACCTCATAATACTATCATCTGTCTCAAACTCGATACTAATAGTAGGACACTTAGCTACCTCTTTGATGGTGGTTTTCGACTTCAAGAGTTTTTCTTCACATTTCTTCATGCATACAAACTGCTGTGATCGATTTCCCTCTGCTAGTTGTAGTTTTTGTTGATACGCTTCCAGATCTTTCACGATATCCTCCATTGACGCGATGTCAGATTTTAATTTCTTCTGAATCATCGCATGATTTGCTTCAAAAGTATCCTTGGTCATTTTCTCCAGTTCATCTAATGTGGTGTTGATTTTCTGTCTAAATATTTTAATTATATTTAAGGTGTCATTCTTGTCTTTATTAACCGTATTCAGCTCCAGGTGTCGCGCTCCAATTAAATCGTTTAGTTCGTCATTCGTTTTCGTCAAGTTTTCCAGGATTTGCTTCGTATCTCCTACATGAAGAAGGTTGTCAATTTCCTCAGGAATATAGAAAACATCTTTGCAGGACCTGTAATCAGAAGGTTAAATGAATCAAACAAAATAGTATTCTCTTGTATAACGTTATACGAATACTATACTATGAACTTACATGTATGAAACAATACATGAACCGACATAAAACGCATACCTAATGATCACCGTTTCCAACGTTAACGGCGGATAGTTTGTATTGTCATATGGTGGTTTAAACGTTTCACTGACGGATTTCCCTGAATATTTTCAGAAATAATCATTGTATAAGATAGGAAATGCTTTTTATGAATCTAAAAGGTCATGTGTTTGAGAGCCATGTTCTGTTCAAAACATTTATAGGAGAATGTTTGCCAATTACTTGCCGAAGGACGGTGGTTCTATTCAGATTCATTCCCCAACCTTCATCCACCGCTAAATCTGGTTATGATGTACCGGTATTTAACATTATATATGCTTAAATAGTGTTAAACCCACCCTTACAGTTTTGATAACACATTTCATTTACATTTGAATCTTGTGTTGGGTATGCATTTACAGTTAACTTCCACACGCATTTCCACAACTAGGGAATTTACATTATCAAATATATGTCACTGGTTTGTCCATGAATCGGTATAAATAACTTTACCTCTTATCTTGAATAACATTATTTCTATATGTACCATAGCTCAAGTTGATTTTAATGTTTACATTTACCCAATCTAGATTACTGTTGCGTTATCTATGTGGAATTGATACACTTGACGATGAAGATCTACAAGACTTATCGTTACAAATATACTACTCTTTAGTTGGATGACATTTCATGAAAGTGTTCAATTTCAAAATGCAGTACTTAATATGTACAAAACATTTAATCAAGTCCCTGAGTGTATATATCAATAGTATATAAAAATACTACATTATGTATAGATATAACCTACCTGTGCTTTACGGCCATACAAACATGGATCTGTACCTGGATCCGCATACGGAATATATGTATATAAATGTTCGTCAAATACACTACACATGTATCAATGTAACCTACCTGTGCTTTACGGCTTACAAACATGGATCTGTACCTGGATCCGCATACGGAATATATGTATATAAAAGTTCGTCAAATATACTACACATGTTTAAATGTAACTACCTGTGCTTTACGGCCATACAAACATAGATCTGTACCTAGATCCGCATACGGAATATATGTATATAAATGTTCGTCAAATATACTACACATGTATAAATGTAACTACTTTGCTTTACGGCCATACAAACACGGATCTTTATCTGGATCCGCATACGGAATATATGTATATAAAAGTTCGTCAAATATACTACACATGTATAAATGTAACCTACCTGTGCTTTACGGCCATACAAACATGGATCTGTACCTTGATCCGCATATGGAATATATGTATATAAAAGTTCGTCAAATATACTACATATGTATAAATGTAACCTACCTGTGCTTTACGGCCATAAAAACATGAATCTTTACCAGGATCCGCATACTGAATATATGTATATAAAAGTTAGTCAAATATACTACATATGTATAAATGTAACTACCTGTGCTTTACGGCCATACAAACATAGATCTGTACCTGGATCCGCATATGGAATATATGTATATAAATGTTCGTCAAATACACTACACATGTATCAATGTAACCTACCTGTGCTTTACGGCCATACAAACATGGATCTGTACCTGGATCTGCATACGGAATATATGTATATAAATGTTCGTCAAATATACTACACATGTATAAATGTAACTACTTTGCTTTACGGCCATACAAACACGGATCTTTATCTGGATCCGCATACGGAATATATGTATATAAAAGTTCGTCAAATATACTACACATGTATCAATGTAACCTACCTGTGCTTTACGGCCATACAAACATGGATCTGTACCTTGATCCGCATATGGAATATATGTATATAAAAGTTCGTCAAATATACTACATATGTATAAATGTAACCTACCTGTGCTTTACGGCCATACAAACATGAATCTTTACCAGGATCCGCATACTGAATATATGTATATAAAAGTTAGTCAAATATACTACATATGTATAAATGTAACTACCTGTGCTTTACGGCCATACAAACATAGATCTGTACCTGGATCCGCATATGGAATATATGTATATAAATGTTCGTCAAATATACTACATATGTATAAATGTAACTACCTGTGCTTTACGGCCATACAAACATGAATCTTTACCAAGATCCGCATACGGAATATATGTATATAAAAGTTAGTCAAATATACTACATATGTATAAATGTAACCTACCTGTGCTTTACGGCCATACAAACATAGATCTGTACCTGGATCTGCATATGGAATATATGATATACTACATATGTATAAATGTAACTACCTGTGCTTTACGGCCATACAAACATGGATCTGTACCTGGATCTGCATACGGAATATATGTATATAAAAGTTCGTCAAATATACTACACATGTATAAATGTAACCTACCTGTGCTTTACGGCCATACAAACATGGATCTGTACCTGGATCTGCATACGGAATATATGTATATAAAAGTTCGTCAAATATACTACACATGTATAAATGTAACCTACCTGTGCTTTACGGCCATACAAACATGAATCTTTACCTGGATCTGTATACGGAATATATGTATATAAAAGTTCGTCAAATATACTACACATGTATAAATGTAACTACCTGTGCTTTACGGCTTACAAACATGAATCTTTACCAGGGTCCGCATACGGAATATATGTATATAAAAGTTTGTCAAATATACTACACATGTATAAATGTAACTACCTGTGCTTTACGGCCATACAAACACGGACCTTTATCTGGATCCGCATACGGAATATATGTATATAAAAGTTCGTCAAATATACTACACATGTATAAATGTAACTACCTGTGCTTTACGGCCATACAAACATGGATCTGTACCTTGATCCGCATACGGAATATATGTATATAAAAGTTCGTTAAATATACTACATATGTATAAATGTAACCTACCTGTGCTTTACGGCCATACAAACATAGATCTGTACCTGGATCCGCATATGGAATATATGTATATAACAGTTCGTCAAATATACTACATATGTATAAATGTAACTACCTGTGCTTTACGGCCATACAAACATGAATCTTTACCAAGATCCGCATACGGAATATATGTATATAAAAGTTCGTCAAATATACTACACATGTATAAATGTAACCTACCTGTGCTTTACGGCCATACAAACATGAATCTTTACCTGGATCTGTATACGGAATATATGTATATAAAAGTTCGTCAAATATACTACACATGTATAAATGTAACTACCTGTGCTTTACGGCTTACAAACATGAATCTTTACCAGGGTCCGCATACGGAATATATGTATATAAAAGTTTGTCAAATATACTACACATGTATAAATGTAACTACCTGTGCTTTACGGCCATACAAACACGGATCTTTATCTGGATCCGCATACGGAATATATGTATATAAAAGTTCATCAAATATACTACACATGTATAAATGTAACCTACCTGTGCTTTACGGCCATACAAACATGGATCTGTACCTTGATCCGCATACGGAATATATGTATATAAAAGTTCGTCAAATATACTACATATGTATAAATGTAACCTACCTGTGCTTTACGGCCATACAAACATAGATCTGTACCTGGATCCGCATATGGAATATATGTATATAACAGTTCGTCAAATATACTACATATGTATAAATGTAACTACCTGTGCTTTACGGCCATACAAACATGAATCTTTACCAAGATCCGCATACGGAATATATGTATATAAAAGTTCGTCAAATATACTACACATGTATAAATGTAACCTACCTGTGCTTTACGGCCATACAAACATAGATCTGTACCTGGATCCGCATATGGAATATATGTATATAAAAGTTCGTCAAATATACTACACATGTATAAATGTAACTACCTGTGCTTTACGGCTTACAAACATGAATCTTTACCTAGATCCGCATACGGAATATATGTATATAAAAGTTCGTTAAATATACTACACATGTATAAATGTAACCTACCTGTGCTTTACGGCCATACAAACATGGATCTGTACCTGGATCCGCATATGGAATATATGTATATAAATGTTCGTCAAATATACTACACATGTATAAATGTTACTACCTGTGCTTTACGGCCATACAAACATGGATCTGTACCTGGATCTGCATAAGGAATATATGTATATAAAAGTTCGTCAAATATACTACACATGTATAAATGTAACCTACCTGTGCTTTACGGCCATACAAACATGGATCTGTACCTGGATCTGCATACGGAATATATGTATATAAAAGTTTGTCAAATATACTACACATGTATAAATGTAACCTACCTGTGCTTTACGGCCATACAAACATGAATCTTTACCTGGATCTGTATACGGAATATATGTATATAAAAGTTTGTCAGATATACTACACATGTATAAATGTGACCTACCTGTGCTTTACGGTCATACAAACATGGATCTGTACCTGGATCCGCATATGGAATATATGTATATAAAATGTACGTCAAAAATATTACACATGTATAAATGTAACCTACCTGTGTTTAACGGCCATACACACATGGCATCCTATGTGATCATGGTTTTGACAATACATATCCATCAACTTAGTGTGAATACTGCATTTTTCCGTCGGCAATGTCACCTTGGATCCATCTGTAGGGAACTCCGAGTCTGACTTGTCAAGTATCTTATGTCCGGATAATACGGGAAGGTCCTCGTGACACTTGACACACGTAGAACAATAGAAGTCATGGCAATCCACACAGTACTGTGTACCCTCTCTATTTATGTTCTTTTTCACACAAGGTGAACACACTAAATCGAAAGATTCGTCCGAACCTTTCACTGTCCGCCTAAAACTATAACCCGTCGCCATTTTTACTTAATATGCGACAACAAACATGCAGTCACGTGATGGCTGTCATGTGCGTGTGCATATATGATAACCTACATCAAATAACATTCTTTACACATGCATAAAAACCAGAAAAAATGAATTTAATCCTTACAGTTCCAATCCTGGTGATCATATTTAATTGAGACTCCTCAAGTGAATGAAAAATAACTATACGCTGCAAAGTAAATACATCACCTCTGTCCTGGTTGACATAAAATTATCGAGATCTAATATCCAGTAATATCGTAGCGGCTATTGTTTCCATTATCAGATGAACTCTGTAACATTAGTTGGTTTATTGCAAAATGACGAAATATTTTGCGGTGAAAAAATTGAACACCCGCCTTTTATCTCTCGATTTAGACAAATAAAAAATCAATAATCCAAGGAAATACATACACAGTGTAGACGCTGACATCATTATTTAGGTTTTGTCTACGCGCTTGTTTTTAAATCAAAGTACTTCAAGTACTGGTGGCCGGTGCATGTTTTATAGGGAAATATCTTTTAAAGGTTCACGAAGAAAGTATAATAAGGAAGAGTGTTTTTAATTTTTCCCTTTCTTACCCAATTATTGAATTTATTTCTCACAATACAGCAACAACAAATGGTTGAACAATTTGTTTTCTAGGCACAAACACTCTTTTTATCTAACAACTTCAGTCTACAGTAATGACACAATTTAAGACTGTCATATCTCTACTACAGTGAAAGTTTTGTCACAATGCATTTAAATATCAGTTCCTCTGGCGACTCAAAAACTGACCACAAAGGACATATCATGAGATGATGCTACACCCCAACTATCTTGACCATGTACTGTCGTCGGAGGTTTTTGAAATTCTAAAAAAAAAAAACAATAGGGTCTGTGGACACTCTACTGGTAAATAGTGGTTGTTGTTTTATGCAACAAATTCGACTAATCAGTTTTTGAAATTTCACAAAATCAACTCTTTTTGGGTCCCTCCGGCTCCTTATGGAATTTCAATCCTCTTTATGTAACAAAAATTATTTGCTAATTCTATACAATGGTTAAAATCTCAAATTCAAAATTGTTTTTGCAAAAATGCTGGAGAAAATGAGAATTTTCTGTTTTCCCATAGTCCTCCTACTTAAAACTCAAAGTCCCCATACAAAGCCCCTATCCATTCCAGCCCCTGGATTTGTACAAACTTCAAACCCCCTACCAATAGGGATAATTTTATATAAAATATAAACTGATTTGACTGACCAGTTGTTGAGAAGAAGAATTTTGAAATCATTCAATTTTAATCCTTTTTAGACCCCACCTGGCCCCTTATGGAAATTAAATCTTGCTTATTGGATCACATATTATGTGCTATAACTAGAAAAAGCTTCAGAACTCAAACTGAATAATAATTCTGCACAAATGGCTGAAAAAAATGTGAATTTTCCGTTTTTCCATAGACTTCCTATGTAAACCTCAAAGTCCCCTAACAGGGCCTTTATAAATACTAGCCCATTGATTTGTAAAAACTTCAAACACCTATTCATAGGGATAATTTATATCAAATATGAACTAATTTGACTGACCGGTTGTAGAGAAGAAGATTGTTGAAAGTTTCAAATTTAAGCCTTTTATGACCTCATCAGGCCCCTTTATTTATTCAGGTAATATAGGCCTCTGGCCCAAAATACAAAATACAAAAAGTACAAATTGACATTAGAGTGACAAATATACATGTTGTAACAAATAGCATATATGCAGATATATTGGAATTTATAATCGAGATACTTTTACTGATTATACAATAGTAAGCTTTAGTTTTCTTAAGTTCATTGCATGATACAAATATTTTGCAATTGACAAAACTTCATCTGCTTTTGTAGACGACAAAGGGGAGTAGAATAAGTTATGAGAACTGTTTTGTAACCAAATATCTTTAAAATAGATAGCTCTCATAGTGTTATACAATGGACATTCAAAGAAAAAATGGTATTCATCTTCAATAACATAAGTATTTGTCTTTAAGCAGAGAGAGTAATATCTTAAGTGTCTATCTATACCAATGTGTCTTCCATTTTCTATCATTAGGTTATGACATGAGCAACGAAAATTTGAAATAGCTTTTCTATATTTATATGGTAAATCTAGAATTAAATAATGCTCAACATTTAGTAGAGACTTAAAGTATTTATGATGTAAGGCTTTTGGTGAAGTTTCAACATCATCATGCCAATATTGTGAATAACAATCAATTAAGCGTTGCTTAAACATATTAATAAACCCTAATTCATCCCAAACGTCATGGGAGATCCACACACATCCAAAGCCAAATCTGAAAAGTATATCTTTAATACGCCCTGCCCAAGTTTTTCTACCAGATTCATGTAGACGTTTTAACATTAAATAACAATATTTTTGGAAACCTGTGATCTCCCATACGTGTCAATTTTAACCAATACTTAATACAGTTTGTCATATAAATAGTACACAGTGGTATTCTTCCACATTCACCAAGAGCAAAATAAATTGCAGTGTTTTGCGATATAAATACAATATTGTTTACAGAATTTAACTTGTACATATTCTATTTTATCAACATAATTGTAGCCCCAGATTTCTGATGCATAGCATAAAATAGGCTTAACCATTGAATCAAATATTTTAAACTAACAATAGGATCAATATGACCGAATTGTCTTTGAAAGTTGAAAATAAAAGCGGATGCTTTAAGACTCTGTAATGAAAGGATTTCTTGGGTTTAAGACCATACTAACTTAGGTGTGAAAAAGACACCCAAATGTTTATAAAATGGAACAACTTCGATAGGTTTGTTATTGACATTTTTCAGTTTGTTTTAAAATACCACCATTTCTGAAAACAATGATGATGATGCTTCAGAACTCAAGCTGAATTTTCCGTTTTCCCATTGTATCCCTATGTAAAACTCCAAGTCCCCTCACAGGGCCCCCATAAATACTAGCTCCTTGATTCTTATCTTGACAACGTGCCATCGCATAAGGCCTTCTCTAGTGGCCTTTGGCCAACAGAGCTAACAAGATGACATAAAGCTAAATAAAACATAAGTATTAACCGTCATGTCGGCAACAAATCACACCAAAAACCATTCAAATGAGTATTCAGTTATAAAAAATAACAGTTTTTGTCATTTACTCTTATATAGATTAAGTCAAGTGGGCCCCACCTCCAGCGCCAAACTGTGAGACCCAGGGGCATACAATTCACAATTTTTATAAGGGACCCATAGGCGTCCATAATCATGCTCACCAATTGTTTCCCAGTGCTTTCTATAATAAGAAGAAGATTTTTAAAGTTTACCTTGAATTTGACTGTTTTGGCCTCGCCCGTAAAACCTCATGGGGGTGGGGACCATGGAATTCACATAGGTATAAACTGTCAGGTCAGCAACAACAAATCACACCAAAAAACACTCACATAAGTCTATTCAGTCACCAGTCATAAGAAACAACGTTTTTTTTGTCATTTTCTCTTATATAGAGTTAGTGGCATGAAATTCACATTTTTTTTTATAAAGGTCCCATAGGCGTCCATAATTATGCTCACAATTTGTTTCTGAGTGCTTTCTATAATAAGAAGAACGGTAAGGTATGCCGTAATAATAAGACTGAAAAAAAAACCCCACTTTTGCCGATTGTCCTCAATTTGATGAGTTGATGACCAGCTATCAGTATTAGGAAAAATGACGTCTTCAGCATCAGTCACGTTGCAGTTATACAAACGTATTACTACATTACACATCAAATAACTAGTCTGTAGAGCGGACCCAGCTCTCCCGATTGGGTCCGTAAACTAGGAATGGAATTTGAACACTTTGATTAGTCAGCTGAATGACGTCACAGTTTGGTAAGCGTTGAAAAGCTATGAATTGTGGGACAGGCATGGAATTCCCTGCCTTTTCAATGTGGGTTCATAGACCTGATTCGGGAGTTATCGGGACTGGGAAAGACCACCAAATAATCCACATATTTGCGAAAAAAATGTTTTCAAAAATTATTGCTGTGAGCACATATAGATTAATTGACGAGGTTTATCATTTAATCTATGATTCAATTGATTTATAGCTAAATACGCTTAAATTATGTTCAATTTTCAAAAATATTCGATGGAACTACTTTTTTATCGGCTGAGTAGATTGAATTCCTCTCAGCTGAGTTGTTAAGTTCTTAGTAAAAGCGACGGGTGACTTCAAAATAACGGCGATAACCAGTGCTTACGCACCGGCCAAAAATGTGTCAATATTTACGAAGGTCATATAAATCCACACTCATTGATGGAGAATCCGAATTTGGAACGTTTTAAACACCTTTTACGTGCAAGTTTTGTGTATTTACATTGTCTCACGATCGTCTGCTTCTGAACTTCAACTACAGATACATGTTTTTATTTATTTTTTTCCTATAGAATAAATTGGTATGTGGAAATTTTTGTCAACCACTAGTATTCACGTTCGGTTAACCAGGGTTGTGTTCAATGGTATACTATACATCTCAAATGTGAACTTTTTTTTTTACCTACTTCATTGTTTCTCAAAACAACTAATTGGATGACTGCGCCGCCCGGTTAAATCGCTGAACCAAAGAAATCTATAAAACAATAAACCGGTGAAAAAAGTTAGGCTTAGATCTAACATTTGTTTTTGTTGTATTTTATTATTAAAATAAGCGTGGAACCGTAGTGAACGTCATTTAAGTTGTTTAACCGACCATCAAAATGTCGATGCATCTTTGTTTAAACGCGAGAAACGTAAAAGTAGTCCAGTTCCAGGGTTTTATCGAAAAATAAAAGTCATTTAAAAATTGACGTTGTCCAATGAAAATGCTTTAAATACATATATGATAATGATATTGGAATTATTCATTTTTCGCCACATATATTATGGCCGGGAGGGGATTTGAACTCACGACTCCGAAATTGATTGTCAGACACGCCGCCGAATGAGTTAACCGAGTTCAGCATATAATATGATTTAATGTGTGTTTATTGAAAATAGTTAATTCCTTAAACCATGCATAGCATTTAAAGAGCCAAATGTTAAAAAGTTCCTACTTAGGAGATCTAAAAACAGTACGTTCGAACTTCAGTTCCTATGTAGGAGAAAACAAACGGACGTACCTTTGGTGCATACGCTTTTTGTCCGCGTGACACTTTTTGTCCGCAACGCTTTTTATCCGCAGAAAAAATAGAAAAACGTCGACTTTTGTCAGTTTCATTTTAAAAATGTTTAGGTTACATTGAGGCAGGGTAGACCGCGTAAAGTGAAACACGGGGTAAATAGGAACAAGGACAGTAACTGATATATAGTAATATTCCTATTTAATCCATTTGACGAAGAATAAATAGGCAATGTCATTATTAGTGATCAACAAAATTGGAATGGTGGCAGATGAAGAGTGCTAACCATATTTATTAAGAAAAAATAGTTTTTGTTTTGTCAATAGTGTTTTCACCGTTTTAGCTGTACAAGCGTTTAGTCTCAATTATATGGAATACAGTTATCTTTAATTTTAGTATACACGAATAAAATCTGCAAATCTGCAAGATAATATATATTTTGTTCAACTTTATGTTACAGATAATTTGCGGTCGAGGCAAGTTAGAGCAAAGTGGTGGAGGCATGTTGTAACAGTATTTCAACTCAGTAAATATACTCCATTCATTTTTTTTCATATTCATGTAATAAACTTAAACAGTTGTAGATGTATTTAAATCGTTAGCACGTTATATACATGTATATGCATGTTCTAAGCGCATGTTGATCTACAGAAATCTAGACCATGGTGAAACAACGTTCCAGTTCAAGTGACCAATAGTGAATGCATTTTCTTTAAAACATTCTGAAGGACAGATGGGAGATGGAAGATGTTCATATAAAGGTCTATTTCAAAAGAGATCGTCCTTCTACTATAGCAATTTTACGGCTTTTATTGGCGGTTGTAAATGTAAAACTGAAAAAACAAGCAGTTAGAAGTTAGTTTTATATTCGTTTTTCTATGTTTTGATATTTAAAAGAGAAACTCTTCAAATTGGAAGTTAAGGTTATGGCTAGAATTAGGGTAAGGGTTAGCGTTAGATTCATGATGAATATCGAATATCAAAGAGGAATATCAAACTAACTTAACTCTACCGAAAAAACAAACTATATTATCTTCAGATCGTCAGTTTCTGGCTAACCATGGGATTTATTTACAAAATAAAAGGATTATAAGTATATGAAAAAGGTATAGTTATGTTATTTTAACTAGACTATGTTAATTAAGTAGGCCGATCACTGTTCCTATTATCGAAAAATTCCATAGTTAGAATATAGCATTAAACACACTATTTTTTTGGCAAAAAAACTGTCCGAACACCAAATTATATTTTTATGTCTGATGAACCACAGAGACGTGACCGAGACGGCAAGTAACGTGCTTGCATTTTTAACAGGAGAAATCAAATAATATTTTTCTGAGTTTTGGCCCTTGAATTGTCAATAATTACATTAGAATGTATACTCTAGCGACCGTAGTTTTCAACTGATCTTCACCAAAGCTGCACAATATTTATTTGATAATGATTATATCTCATACACATTCTTGAACTGGCCAAATTAAATCATTTATGTATGGTTTACGGCCCTTGAAGTGTCATATATCTATCTGACCTTATGTACAGCTCTAGCAACCATATTCTTCACTGGATATTTACTAAACTGGCGCTGATCTCGGACAAATTTTTGAACTGACCGGACGGTGTATTGGCCTTGTATTAATATTACATTGGTATTCAAAGTATTATCTGACATTATGTGCACTCTTACACTTGCATTTTTTTCACTTGACCTTAACCAAACATATTAGTCTGGTCGTCAAACATAAAATTTAGGCCTAACCCGGAAAAAAATGGTATAGAAACATGATTGGTATCAAAATACGCGTAATTTTTAGTAGAATAACATATCCAAAATCCGCTAAAATCGGCTTTGGGGAAATAAAGTTTTAACGGTTTAAAAAAATTTTTTTCGCTCATGTAATATTTGGTGGAACTATAAAAGTTTTAGATAATCTGTACTTATTTTAGTGTATTTATGATGAAACACTTGTTATAAACAACACTTTTTTGATAATAAAGCTGACGTGCCATCGTAATGTGTAAGTAAAAAAGAATTTTTTATTTACCCGAGCGCTTTATAGTCTTTTGGGTTTCCTGTGTAGTTGCCATTCAAGATGGCGTCCTGTCACACGGCGTTATGTCATGTTATCATGTGAAGATTTAGGTAAGTTTAACACAATTATTGTACACATTTCAAGTATTTTAGAAGCTCACAACAAAACCCAACCTCACAACAGGTATCAATTAGGTATTAATAGTGTATTGTGACGTCTCATGGTCTAATAATTGACCCGTGGCCGACCTTTGTTGTGTTACTCGATTTTTGCTTCAATCTATCACGCCATCAATAACATATATCAATGAAAGCAAAACATGTATGTTCACAAAATGTACAATGCACTAAACAATACACTAAGTGAATCAAATGTTTGTAGAGCACTTAGATTATTTGTATTAATTTTGCAAATCAGGCAGTGATTACATACAAGTTTGTACTTGCAAATAATCGATCACTGTTATACATTTACGACTGCAGTTGGCGACAGACGCTAGTAATCTCATTGATTTTTTTTCATATGCTATAATAAAATATATATATGACATATTGTAACAAACATTATTATCAACATAATAAGATTTCAAACTACAATAATTACTTTTTATCATCTGAATAATAAACAATAAAACGTACACAATAAAACGTTCTATAATTTATTGTAGTTCATGCTGTTAATAGACTGACTATGAATAAAAAAAAAACATATCTTGTAATTATTTGTAGGTTCTGAAACCAATATTTCCTGAAATATGTCAAACATTGAAGGTGAAAACTGCTGTGTGATATGTAAAGGGACATTTAGTGAGAATGAGAAATCTGTGACTGTATCAAAAAAAGGTTTGCTAACTCTTATCAGCTATAGTGAAAAGCGAGACCTTACAGATCTAACTGAGTATCTAAATGAGCGTAATAGTACATCACCAATTGGTAAAGTTTTGGTACATGCAAAATGCCGACGGGATTTCACTGATAAAAAAAGATCTCTCATTTCCCCCAGTAGTAGTGTTGAAGAGCCAGCTGCCAAAAAACTACGGTCAAGCCTGTCGCCATTTAACATGAATGAGGATTGCATGTTTTGTGGTAAACATGCTCAAGTTGATCCTCGTCATCCTGACAGAGCACAAATATACCAAGTTACAACCCTCCAATTCCGTGATAAAGTTCTAGAGTGGTGTGACACAAGAGGAGACACGTGGGCAGCTGAGGTTCAAAATCGTCTTCACGGATGCATTGACTTAGTTGCTGCTGAAGCTATCTATCACAGTAACTGTTACACAAGGTTCATGCTGAATAAAAAGGTCACACCAGAGTCGACAACAATGAAAGGCAGACCAGAAGATCAAGACATGAGACAGTGGTTTGAGGCTTTATGCAATTGGCTGGAATCTGAAGGTGATGCAGATTTATACACTCTTTCTGAATTGCATGGTAAGATGGTCGAGTTCAGCGGCGGTGCAGATGTCTACACCATAAAAAGACTAAAGCAAAAGTTAGAAGATCGTTATAAAGAGTTTATTTTCTTTGCTGAGATTGAAGGGCGCAGCAATGTCGTTTGTTTCCGTAACATGGCTAGCTACATAATCAATGAAAAATGGTACTCAGAAAAGAAAGATGACATTCAGGATGAAGCAAATCGTATTGTGATAGCTGCTGCCAAGATAATTAAGTCAGCCATCAGAGAAAGTAAGTACGATCCAAAGAAATATCCAACAAATGATGACATTGCGAATGCTGAGCAGAGCAAGAGCTGGATACCACAACACCTCCAGACACTTTTGATGTATATTGTACCTTCAGAGCTGAAACAGAACAGCATTGGACACTGTATTCTCCAGGCAGCTCGCCCAAGATCGGTTATCACACCAACGTTGTTTGGTTTAGGAGTTGAGGTTGATGATGTGTTTGGATCAAAATGGCTGAACAACGAATTGTCCCGTTTAGGGTTCTCTATCAGTTACGATGAAGTTACCAGATATAAGCAATCCGTCATTCAGAGCGAAAACCTTGAAAACCTTCTCTCAGAATACTTTCCTGGAACATTCACGCAATGGGTAGCTGACAATGTAGACCACAACGTAGGCACACTAGATGGTCAAGGAACATTCCACGGAATGGGAATCATTGCTGTTTCATCTCCTAGAGATAATAGACCACTAGTATCAAGATCTCGTGTGATCAACAGACAACAAGGAATGAAACCAGAAGAATTGGTGAAGGACAAAGGGGTAGAAATTTTTCAGTACGTCAATGAGCAAGGAAAAGGGCTGGCATCGATGAAATACAAGCCATTGCTTCAATTACAAACTCCGTACACGTTGTCATCCGATCTAAGTTCTGATCTGCTCTGGCACTCTGGAAGTATTTTCAGCCAAGACCGAACTGGTCAGGCTTTATGCAACATGTGTTCTCTGGTGATCATAATCTAACTCCAAAGTCGGAAGTTCTACTTTTACCAATAATTGACTTAAACCCCTCAGATGAATCCTGTATTTACTCTACTTTAGTTTATATTGAACGACAGGCCCATAAGTTAAATATCCCAACTCCATGCATTACTTTTGATCAACCCTTATGGTTAAAAGCAACAGAAATCGTCACAGCCAAGTCAATGAACATCGTTTGCAGACTGGGAGGATTCCATACTATGATGAGCTTCATGGGAAGCATAGCAACAATGATGAAAGGATCCGGGCTAGAAGAGGCATTGGAGACAGTATATGGACCTAATGCTGTAGCTAAAATGATGACTGGGAAGGCTTTTTCTAGAGCTCTTCGAGGGCACTTTTTAGTGGAGGGTGCACTGGTAAATAAGTTGATGGCAGCAACTTTGCCGCTAACTGCTGGAGAGGAAGATAATGACTTAACAGATGAAGAACAAGCAACTGAAGGTCGATTGAATAATGAAGAAGTTGAAACGATCAGAGAATTATACGATGGAACCATGAAGAAGTCAATGCCAATCTCTTCGATAGCTGAATCCATTGAATTGAAATTGGAACAATGTCTAGCAAAACATAAGGAGAATCTGAGTGCCAGCTCCCCGACAGCAAACCTATGGCTTCAATATATTGAATATGTTGAGGTACTAAAGCTATTCATACGCGCTGAACGAACAGGGGATTGGAACCTACATCTAATAGCCTTGACAAAGATGTTAAACTTATTCGCCGCAACAGGACACATCAATTACGCAAAGAGTTCGCGTCTATATCTACAACTTATGCTTGACTTGCCGAAGGGCCACCCTTGGCTATACAGTTGCTTCCAAGAGCATGGATTCCACGTAGTGCGCAGAAGCAATCGCTTTTGGGCAGGACTATGGACAGACCTGACTATCGAGCAGGTTATGATGAGGTCGATTAAGAGCAGAGGAGGGCTTACAAGAGGACGCGGAGTAACTGAGACAGTTCTCTTACAGTGGGTTTTGAGTATGCACAAGTGCGCTGCCGTCCACGAGGCCATGACATCTATAACCAATGCCAAGCATAAAACTAGTGAACAACATGTAGAACTTGGAGAGTCAAGGAGCAACAGGGATTATTCTGATCTGAACACTGTTAAAGCTTGGTTCGACCAACATGAGCCCTTTGACCAAAATGAAACTCGGCTGCGCTCCCTATCATCAGGATTAACAGCATCTCAAGGGGATGGTGTAAACTGCCATGAGACAGAAAAGGTTGGTAAATACGTCCAGCAGAAACTTAATGACGTTAACGTGGCCGAAGCGTCAATCAAAAGAAGTGATCAAGTTAAATCCCTAAGAATCCCTTTCCCCAGGAATACAAGTTGACAAGCAAAAGGTGCACATCGACCCGAATCATCTTTTCCAGCGATTGATTGCAATTGCACAGCGTGAAAGTGACATGGTGCCATATTTTAGATACGAGCTTACATCTATACCAACATCTCTCTTCAAAGGTAGATTCATGCGCAAATCACAAAAGTCACAACTAGCTAAATTCCTGCAATACGGTGTCAATTCTTCAGTGCAAAACCCTGGCGCCATGTACGTTATTGATGGCGGTGCCCTTCTACACAGAGTGAAGTGGCAGAAGAAAGTGACCTATAAAGAGATAGTAAACCAATATGTGAAATATGTACGAACAAGGTATGGTGATTGTTGTGTTGTATTTGATGGCTATGGACACGGACCATCTATCAAGGATCATGAGCATCAGCAAAGACGGGGTAAAACATGTGCAGATATACAACTTTCCGAGTCTATCAAGGCTCATGGTGACGAACAGACTTTCCTCTCTAACGAAAGCAACAAGAGTCAGTTTATCGCATTGCTGAGTAAAAGCCTGGAAGATGATGGACAAGTTGTGCGCAACAGCACTGGGGATGCTGACACAATGATAGTAGAGTGTGCACTTCAATTTGCAAGAGAAGGGAGAGAAACTACCGTTGTAGCTGATGATACAGATATCCTAGTTCTTCTGATGAACCACTGGAGGCAAGACATGTCTGACGTTTATTTCCGCTCAGACACCAACAGATCACAACAAGGCTTGACAGTGTGGAAAGTCCGAGACCTAACTGCTAAAGCTGACAGTAAAGTTTTATCAAATCTTTTATTCATTCACGCATGGAGCGGCTGCGACACCACTTCCGCAACATATGGACATGGGAAAACTAGCTTGTTGAAGAAAATGAAAAAGTCGGAAGAAATACAAGCCTTGTCACAGACTATTAGCAGCCCAGAGGCAACCGAACAGCAGGTTGGAGCAGCAGGAGTAAAGCTGTTTACAATGTTATATGGAGGCAAAGATGGTGATACTTTAACAAATGTGCGATACATGAGATACATGGAAATAGTATCAACCAGTAAGACAACTCTCGAGCCACATAAACTTCCTCCCACAGAGAGAGCAGCATATTTTCACAGTTTACGTGTACACCTTCAAGTAATACTTTGGTTAAAGCTATCACATGACTTTTTGGATGCAACACAACAGGGGTGGAAAGTTGATGACAACAATCTAACTCCAATATTCACATACTTGGATGCAGCACCAGAGAGTTTGCTGAGTTTTGTGCGCTGTAAATGTAAGTCAACAACGAAGAACCCATGCGGAACCAACAGCTGTTCTTGTCGCAAACACGGACTCAAATGCGTTACAGCCTGTGGAGATTGCAGAGGTGAAAGCTGCAAAAATGCAGAAGAGGTCACTTTTGATGACGATTTCGACTAAAAACGTTCATTTTTTCTACTTAGTACCTAACACATTGCACACAAGTATCATTTATACATAGCTTTGATTTTTTTTTCTAAAGGCACCCGACCCTTGGAAAGATCTAACTTCAGGATGTCGACCTTTGGTTGACGGGGAAGGTGTAACCCCATACTGCGGTTTGGGTTAATTCAGTACATTCAATTATTGAACACATTTAGTATTTTTTTATCAAAGCTATTGGAATAAAAAAGTGCACATTATAGAATGTCGGACTTCAAATACATCAAATGCAGTAAATTGTACATTTATTTGTTTAATAAATACAACAAACGTCTCATTTTGTAGAGTAGTATTATATATCGAATTTCAGTCAGACACCGACCCTTTCTTCAAAATGGTAGGAAAATTTTGCCTATACACATTACACAACTATAGATATATAGCCTAGAAACCATATATTTTGCTAAATCGATGTTTAAACGTAACATCGTTTCGTCTAACACTTCTAATTTGCAAAAAAATACCCTTTTTCTACTCAAAAATATGCCAAAAAATAAAAAAAATATTCAAACCCTCAAAAAAAAATTTCCCCAAAGCCGATTTTAGCGGATTTTGGATATGTTATTCTACTGAAAATTATGCGTATTTTGATACCAAATATGCTTCTATACCATTTTTTCCGGGTCTAAATGTTTGACGACCAGACTATATACAGTAGTTATACAACGATAATATCTCAGACGAGTCAGTCTAGAACTGGCCAAATCGAATAATAAATGTCTGAGTTATAATTCAGCTCTTATAAAAAAGCTCTCTCTTATATATATAAAATGAGAATCCTCATTTTATATACACAAGAGAGAGCTTTTTTTCATATTGTGTGGACTCTTACATCAACATGTATTATTCGATATTTGTCCCAAACTAACACTGTGACAGTAGTTATATACCGTTATAGTAAAAAATCCTTATTAGAACAATTGTGCCTAGCTATATAAAAACAGTTCCAGTCACGTGGGAGCTAAGGAGCGAACACGAATGAACCCTATTTATCTGCTGTAAAGCGTCTAACATTTTCGTGGATAAAATAAAATTTACCTAAGGTATATGTTAGAATGTAACACACTGATCTAAATCTTAAAATGTTTTGTGTAAAATCTGTTTGAATAATATTCTGTTTAATAGTCTCAGATCTTTCTTTTAATTTAATTTGGGTTATAATTTACTATAAAACAAGCAATGTTCAAACTACATGTATCCCCCCAATGCTTGGGCAAATTGGAACATTTCAGTTCGCCATTTGTGTCATTTTGTGAAACAACCAATTATATTAGTATAAAATCGTTAAACTTAAATGACAAGAGAAGCCAGATATTTATGATGTGCGTATAATACGTGAATGTATGTAAAACAAATATGTATTCATTGTGACAAATGCAATTTTCATTCCGACTTGTCCCGGTTTCCTCCACAGTAAATCGCAAACGGTGTCTAAAGTTAAACAATCAATATTACGAAATAAACTTTCAGCGCATCATTGAACTTAGCAAATGTCTTTGGAGAGGGTTTTCATATCCTTTCGTTTGACTTGTAAGAAATAACCGTTTTTATAAATATTTTTAAAGTGATCGCCATCGGTGCATTTTAGCTTGTTTGTTTGAATATTAAGCGCAATTGTATGCCATTTATGGCTAATCATTACTCGAAAATACCCATCTCCGCAAGTGTCTGATAACATTCTCACTAAAATCAGCGGCGAGAGACAAACGATACTGAGACGTAATGCTATATATCAATCATTGCAGAAACTATTGCCGGGCGGGAATTCGAACTCACGACCTCTTGATTGATAGTCAGACGACATAAGCGGTGTAATTATATTTTTAGATTCTCGTAGTCTTGATCATATTCAAAACGTCGTTTGTCTTTAGCAAGCGTCGAAGATCATGGGTAAATATCAGCCAAAGAAATTATTCATGAGTGATTTTTCGTTAGAACCCCCCCCCCACCGCCCCCCCCCCCCCCCCCCCCCCCATACACACACACATCTCTCCCCCCTCACACACACCCGAAGTAGTTGATGAATTGGAACGAATTACATGTATTAACATTTAATCATTCGTTTATAGCGGACATGCATATTTCAAACATCGTAATCTCGTTTAATCTTAACGCAATTTTGCGTGGGATATTAAAATGGGCACCTCCGTGCGTGCGTCCGTGTGTCCGTGTGTCCGTGCGTCCGAAAGCATTTCCGGAGTACAACTCCAAATTTTCTCAAGGTAACTTTACTAAACGTTGTACACATGTCAGCCAGTAGATATAGAAGTGCCTTATGTAATATAAACAACAACAATAATAATAACAATAATAATAATAATATAAAGACTTTTATCAACGAGGGAACTCATTTGAAATCAATCTTCCTTGAGGCCCCCAACATATTAATATGAACTAATTAATATAATTTGCATTTTCTATATATGATGGAATAGAGTTCCACAAACAAAAGTCTTAATTAGCAAACGAAGGACGAAACATTTCAGAATTTTGCTTAGGATACAATTGCTATGAGAGAGTTAATTTTCAATATTTTTTCTGTTGCTATGAAAACATATAGCCAAATTACAACATTTTATGTTTCTGGAGTACAACTACAAATCCATTCAAGTTAATTTCACGAAACTTTGTATACATGTCAACCTGGAGGCTTAGTAGTACGTTTTGCTATGAGGGAGTTTTTATTGTCAACATTTTTTTTCTTTATCATGAAACAAATAGCCAAAATGACAAAATTCACCGTTTCCGGAGCACAACTCTAAAACCGTTCAAGATAACATAACGAAACTTTGTATACATGTCAACCTTGAGTTGGTTGTAGAAGTGCCTTTTGCTAAGAGGGAGTTTTCATTTTCAACATATTTTTCTGTTACCAATAAAAACATATAGTAGTAAAAACAAGAAATGTCACCCCCCCCTCCCCCCCAAAATGGTCTGTGAAAATAAAAATATATGTTATAACAGGTAGCGATGTATCCATGAATATCAAGAGTAATGGACTGACGTTTCAGACTAGACACGCAATTTCGTGTTTTTTTACATAAAAGCGTGACCTTGACCGTTGTTTAACATTGACATCTGATGTAAAGGTCTGGGTATTTCTACAGGTAAATACAGGTGACACATCATCATGACGTACGATCACTCTTCAAGCGGCTGCCGAGCAGGACGGATGTCCACTGGATAGCTCCAGCCTTCAAAGTGGGTCATAACGTAGCTGTGAAGAACATTTATTCTCTCTATAGAAGATTTTAACCAGATCGTAAGATCATCACCAACGTCTCATCTACTATACATGGATGGACTTTTTAATTTGACATAATATGTTTTTAAAGTGGACCTAGACAGGATCGTTTTTGTGTTTGCAAACCATCGAAGCAGAACCATCAATCGGCAATATTCAAGACGGCATCATGGTGATATCAACCTTGGGAGTTAAACGACGGGTACCTGAATCGACTAGGAAACGAACAGAATATTTAATGAATCATTAATCTACATCAACAAGAATCAACGTATCAACATAATCGACGAATGTACTTAATCTACGAGTATACATAATCGACGAGTCAACATAATCTACGAGTATACATAATCGACAAATCTACATAATTATCTTATCCTGATCCAGCCAGTGGTGCAGCACCGGGATGAGTAGCGAACCTGCCGATGCTGTCCACCGGCCACATGAACGTAATCATCTTTGTATTGCTCGCCAAAATGCCTAGAGCAAAGTTGCGAGGGTAAATAAAAACTACACAGACAGTCATGACGTGCTGATCACTTGACGTGTGATTTTAAAATCCCTCCATGTAAGTTACAGACCAGACATGAAATATCAAACAAACTGGAATTGTGACCTTGAGGTAAGGTTCTGGGTCTTAACGAGACACGTCGTCATGACATGTTGATCAATTGATAAATTTTGTATGTCTGATAAAGTTACAGGAGGGTGTCATACAAACAAAAGTGTGACGTTGACCTTAAAGGTACGGGTCTTGGTCTTATGTGAGACACGTCGCCATGTCATCTTGATCAATTCAGCCAAGTTAAAGACAAAGATACAGACCAGACACGCAATATCAAACAAATTGAAAGTGTGACCTTTTGGTTTTGGTCTTACATGCGACACTTAATTATGCCATGTTGATCAACTGAGCCAAGTGTTTTTGAAATTTATCCATAGGTGACAAAGTAACAGACTAGACACGGAATCTCGTCGTCATGTTATGTCGATCATCTGTAGCAAGTATTTATAGAATCCATCTATTCATGCTAAAGTTACAGGCAGGACACGAAATTTCACACATATTCAAAGTGTATTCAAATAAACTCAAAGTGTGACCTTGACATTTGAGGTACGCATGTGGGTCTTACATGTGACACGTCATCATGTCATGCTGATATACTGAGTCAAGTGTTTTTGAAATTTATCCATAGGTGACAGAGTTACAGACCGGACACGAAATCTGAATCAGACTGAAAGTGTCATCAAAGTTAAATTGTGACCTTGACCTTTGAAGTGGGAGTTGTAATGCGCGTCATTTTATGTTGATCATTTGTAGCAATTATTAACAAAATCCATCTAAGCATGACAACGTTACAGGCCGGACATAAAATCTCACAAGACTCAAAGTGTTGTTAATGTACCCCTCTCACACACACTCACACTCACACTCAAACACTCACAAATGGCGATATCAACGAAACATCTATATGTTTTATAATTATATTGCAATATTACTTTTATCAATTTTATCACTGTTATTAAAATATTATAAATTGTTGTTTCTCTTCTGATATCTACCATCACGACTCGGTGTTATGTTGAATATTCTGGTCGTTTGTTGTTGATTCAACATATTATCTACTTGGCCGGAAGTGACGTATGGCAAGGTTGTGCTATTTTTTGTCGGAAGAAACGCTGTTTGTACTTTACATAATCTAGTATTAAAACACCTGATCTGACAGGCAAATAATTAATGGACAATTTGATGTTATCAACACCGACTCCTTGCAGTAAAGAATGTTTTATCGTCTGTGTGTTCACGGTTTTAAGCTGGTGAAGCCAGATAATATATGTATTCTTGCAGACACTACCCGTTTATTATTAAACATTGTTTCAAAATAAAGTGCAAGGAAAAAATAACTGTGTAAAGACAGTGTCAGATCTGCCATTCATGACAACGAGCACAAAAACACCGGTACAATATGTTTTTCGTTTTTGTTGAAATATTTATTGGAATCACTTTTCTCTACCAGTTATCTTAATAATTAACTTCACTGTCAGATTCCATCCAAGCAGCAGTTAGTTCACAATAATAAGCATGCCAGGCACTTAATATCGTGGTGCCAGTGCCACATACATCAGCAGTGAACCATAGAGAAATAACACGTAACACAACATATTTATCTATTCATTTATTTTCATTGCATGATCAACATAAATAAGTTCCATACAATTTTTCATACAAGTTAAGTTTAAACTTATCTATTTTACTTTGATTGCGAAACAAGTTAAGACTTAATATACAAATCAAGTTCGAAGTCTTCCTGGGTTGAGCCGTTATTAAGCATATCCGGAAAACATAGCTTGCTCAAGGACACCACACATTTCCGTGGGGGATCGAACCCACGACCCATGTCAATTTTTATACATTAAGCTTTTTAACTCCTTATCTTATCTACTCAGTGTTAACTATTTGATACATTACCGATATATTGTTTATGAAAAAAAAGCCACAAGAGGATAATAGAAAAAGCCAAATGGTGCAGTAATAGCATATAAAATATGTGCAACATTAATTTCAAAAGTACATGAAACAAAAACAAAACAAAAATGCAATGCATACACATATCACACGCGTACGTACGATTGCGCGCACACACACACACACACACACACACACACACACACATAATGCTTTTGTTTTTATGTTATTTACAATGTTGTTATATCAGAATACATTTGTATTATGTTATAATTATTGCAAATTTAGATAAGAAGATGGCGTGTATTTCAATTACAATTTCAAAGTAGATTCCGATATTTACTGCTGAAAATATTCATAAAAACTAACATAGCAAAGTTCTTGATAAGTTAAACGTATTGAATTTGAAATAGTTGTATTTGTGTATGGCACTGTGTTTTCAATTTTTACAAATGTTTCAGAAAAAATTGAAACAGTATCGTTAATTGTGGCAGAAAGTAGATAGTTCATTATTTCATATTTCATAAACAAAAGACCAAGATCTTTATTAGTTTGATTACTTTGACTGCACCAGTGCTAAACATTTATACAAACTTGGCATGTTCCATAATGACAACATACTCTATTTAAGCATATTTAGTAAGTTTACAACATTTTATGTATTAATATCTCTATCTAAAAGTAAACCTAGCAACCTCCATGTGGATTTCTTGTATATTGGTTGATAAATTACCCAGTGATCGTCCATTTAAAACGTTAATAGTATTAAATGAGTTAAATGAAACATGATAACGCATGCTGTGTAACCTTTTCCAATAGTGGATCAAGAGGTCGCACGTGACATTTAGCACAATAATGAACTGAATACACGGCTTCAAATTCAAAATGTCACAAACATTAGTTACTACTTATTTATTTTATGTTTTATATAATATACAATTTACTCGATTGCAAAAATAAAACACGACATTTATATCAATGGATTTTAAGTCCATTTGCTGGGTATACAAGTAAGCAATGTTGTATTTAAGAGGACATCGGGTCGAGCCTGGGATCGAACCCGCGAACTCTAGCGCCAGAAAGCAATATAATATCTACTTCACTAGCGTCCTACTAATTCTGTTTTTCACGTATATATTATATCATAAGCTCACTTTCCCTACTGTGCTCTTCTTTAGATTAGAATATGACATGTATGAAAAATTAATTTAAGGTTAAATTGTTCAGCAAAACAATAAAATAAAATCTACTGCAAGTAACTGCATCTATGAAATACAATGTAATAATAAAACTGCAATTAGAATAACAGCTAATTTTACATTTGTGAATAGGTCGCATAATAGCATTTATATGTCTCACATGCGATATTTTGTACTTCACACCAAATTTAAAACCGTGATGTTTTTTTTATAGTGGTTTGTTACTATCAGTCTCGATGTTGACCTATCATAACACACGGTTAAAGGGCATGAAATGCCATCTGACTGGTTAGCTATCACACCAGTTTTATGTCCGCTCGGTCCAATCTGTAAAACGTTACTGGATGCATAGCCACATACAAACACATTACCACACCCATCAGTACATACTCCACGTGCACCAGACAACTCGGGATCACAATACCGCGAGAGTACTCTCCCATTCCTGTCCAGAACAATCACACCTTTGTCAGTATCAGCAACATAAATCTTGCTGCCGTCATCACTCACGGTAATATGTTTGGCATAACCGAAAATATTTGCTCCTGATTGATCTTTACTTATTGTTCTCAGCGGTGTCCCGGATGTATCATGCACATAGACGTTTTTAACCACATCTGATACGAACATCTCCCCATTACTGACAGCTAGTCCACGACAACGATGACTCATCTTTATTGATCGAGTTGGCGCCATCTTACTTCCCAAAGATACCAGCTGTATGGTGTTGTTGTTCAATGTTACACCTGCTTCTTGTGGACTTATCTCACATACTGCTGCAGGACCGGCAGGCATATCACACTCGTCTATCACTTTGTAGGTGGAACTGTCCAGTCTCTTTACTTTCCGCTTACAGAAGTATGTCAGTAGTAAAGTACCGTCTGTCAGTATACAGGAACCATCCATACTGTCACATCCTGCATTCACTTCATACTCTTGCCGTTCTATGACTTTATAGAGTGCATGGTGCTGCTGAACTGTAGCCGATTTCGAGGTTGATTTCTCAGTGATGTTTCCCAGTGACTTAAGTCCACTCAATAACCTCATAATACTATCATCTGTCTCAAACTCGATACTAAAAGTTTGACACTTAGCTACCTCTTTGATGGTGGTTTTCGACTTCAAGAGTTTTTCTTCACATTTCTTCATGCATACAAACTGCTGTGATCGATTTCCCTCTGCTAGTTGTAGTTTTTGTTGATACGCTTCCAGATCTTTCACGATACCCTCCATTGACGCGATGTCAGATTTTAATTTCTTCTGAATCATCGCATGATTTGCTTCTAAAGTATCCCTGGTCATTTTCTCCAGTTCATCTAATGTGGTGTTGATTTTCTGTCTAAATATTTTAATTATATTTAAGGTGTCATTCTTGTCTTTATTAACCGTATTAAGCTCAAGGTGTCGCGCTCCAATTAAATCGTTCAGTTCGTCATTCGCTTTCGTCAAGTTTTCCAGGATTGACTTCGTATCTCCTACATGAAGAAGGTTGTCAATTTCCTCAGGAATATAGAAAACATCTTTGCATGACCTGTAATCAGAAGGTTAAATGAATCAAACAAAATAGTATTCTCTTGTATAACGTTATACGAATACTATACTATGACCTTACATGTATAAAACAATACATGAACCGACATAAAACGCATACCTAATGATCACCGTTTCCAACGTTAACGGCGGATAGTTTGTATTGTCATATGGTGGTTTAAACGTTTCACTGACGAATTTCTCTAAATATTTTAAGAAATAATCATTGTATAAGATAGGAAATGCTTTTTATGAATCTAAAAGGTCATGTGTTTGAGAGCCATGTTCTGTTCAAAACATTTATAGGAGAATGTTTGCCAATTACTTGCCGAAGGACGGTGGTTCTATTCAGATTCATTCCCCAACCTTCATCCACCGCTAAATCTGGTTATGATGTATTTAACATTAAATATGCTTAAATAGCGTTAAACCCACCCTTACAGTTTTGATAACACATTTCATTTACATTTGAATCTTGTGTTGGGTATGCATTTACAGTTAACTTCCACACGCATTTCCACAACTAGGGAATTTACATTATTAAATATATGTCACTGGTTTGTCAATGAATCGGTATAAATAACTTTACCTCTTATCTTGAATAACATTATTTCTATATGTACCACAGCTTAAGTTGATTTTAATGTTTACATTTACCCAATCTAGATTACTGTTGCGTTATCTATGTGGAGTTGATACACTTGACGATGAAGATCTACAAGACTTACCGTTACAAATATACTACTCTTTAGTTGGATGACATTTCATGAAAGTGTTCAATTTCAAAATGCAGTACTTAATATGTACAAATTATTTAATCAAGTCCCTGAGTGTATATATCAATAGTATATAAAAATACTACATTATGTATAGATATAACCTACCTGTGCTTTACGGCCATACAAACACGGACCTTTACCTGGATCCGCATACGGAATATATGTATATAAAAGTTCGTCAAATATACTACACATGTATAAATGTAACCTACCTGTGCTTTACGGCCATACAAACATGGATTTGTACCTGGATCCGCATATGGAATATATGTATATAAATGTTCGTCAAATATACTACATATGTATCAATGTAACCTACCTGTGCTTTACGGCTTACAAACATGGATCTGTACCTCGATCTGCATATGGAATTTATGTATATAAATGTTCGTCAAATATACTACACATGTATCAATGTAACCTACCTGTGCTTTACGGCTTACAAACATGGATCTGTACCTGGATCCGCATACGGAATATATGTATATAAAAGTTCGTCAAATATACTACACATGTATAAATGTAACTACATCTGCTTTACGGCGATACAAACACGGATCTTTATCTGGATCCGCATACGGAATATATGTATATAAAAGTTCGTCAAATATACTACACATGTATAAATGTAACCTACCTGTGCTTTACGGCCATACAAACATGGATCTGTATCTTGATCCGCATATGGAATATATGTATATAAAAGTTCGTCAAATATACTACATATGTATAAATGTAACCTACCTGTGCTTTACGGCTATACAAACATGAATCTTTACCAGGATCCGCATACGGAATACATGTATATAAAAGTTCGTCAAATATACTACACATGTATAAATGTAACCTACCTGTGCTTAACGGCCATACAAACATAGATCTGTACCTGGATCCGCATATGGAGTATATGTATATAAAAATTCGTCAAATATACTACACATGTATAAATGTAACTACCTGTGCTTTACGGCCATACAAACATGAATCTTTACCAAGATCCGCATACGGAATATATGTATATAAAAGTTCGCCAAATATACTACACATGTATAAATGTAACCTACCTGTGCTTTACGGCTTACAAACATGAATCTTTACCAGGATCCGCATACGGAATATATGTATATAAAAGTTCGTCAAAAATATTACACATGTATAAATGTAACTACCTGTGCTTTACGGCCATACAAACATGGATCTTTACCTGGATCCGCATACGGAATATATGTATATAAAAGTTCGTCAAATATACTACACATGTATAAATGTAACCTACCTGTGCTTTACGGCCATACAAACATGGATCTGTACCTGGATCTGCATATGGAATATATGTATATAAAAGTTCGTCAAATATACTACACATGTATAAATGTTACTACCTGTGCTTTACGGCTATACAAACATGGATCTGTACCTGGATCCGCATACGGAATATATGTATATAAAAGTTCGTCAAATATACTACACATGTATAAATGTAACCTACCTGTGCTTTACGGTAATACAAACATGAATCGTTACCTGGATCTGCATACGGAATATATGTATATAAATGTTCGTCAAATATACTACACATGTATAAATGTAACCTACCTGTGCTTTACGGTCATACAAACATGAATCTGTACCTGGATCCGCATATGGAATATATGTATATAAAATGTACGTCAAAAATATTACACATGTATAAATGTTACTACCTGTGTTTAACGGCCATACACACATGGCATCCTATCTGATCATGGTTTTGACAATACATATCCATCAACTTAGTGTGAAAACTGCATTTTTCCGTCGGCAATGTCACCTTGGATCCATCTGTAGGGAACTCCGAGTCTGACTTGTCAAGTATCCTATGTCCGGATAATACGGGAAGGTCCTCGTGACACTTGACACACGTAGAACAATAGAAGTCATGGCAATCCACACAGTACTGTGTACCCTCTCTATTTATGTTCTTTTTCACACAAGGTGAACACACTAAATCGAAAGATTCGTCCGAACCTTTCACTGTCCGCCTAAAACTATAACCCGTCGCCATTTTTACTTAAAATGCGACAACAAACATGCAGTCACGTGATGGCTGTCATGTGCGTGTGCATATATGATAACCTATACAGCAGATTACCCAGTATAGCCCTAACCCTGTAATATAATCGAGTAGTTTCGATTTCGCTCTATTTTGGGGGGAATATAATTACAAAAGGAATAATTAACTGGTCATTTTTCATCAAAACATATAAAATAACTTTTTCTGTCATTAAAATATACTAGCTGCACGATCTATCAATTTAAAGTTGTGACTATAATTATATAAGGCGGAATAGACCTCTCTCAAATTGTATGCATGCCTTAGATTCCACTATCAGAACGAGGCCGGTGAGCAAACAAACAGATCAGGAAAATGGCTACATGTAGAAGTAGTGCTAGACATTGTTGTGTTCCCTTATGTGTGTCTGATGACCAATATTCCGATACAATCAGTTTTCACAAATTTCCAAAGGATGAAAGTTTGAGAAAACAATGGATTGTAAAAATCAGAAGAGATGAGGGACCCTTTTTCAAGGTAATTATTACTATGTTTCCTTCAGACTTATATAAACTTATATATCTATTATTATTTCTTGTTTACTCATTTAAATGGTACAGAAAATTAAATACCAACTGTCATTTTGTATTATACACAGTTTTTGTAAACTGCATTAATATTATATATTAATTCATATTAATTAAAGTAAACATATCCCGTTGTTTATCTTCACCTTCCATTACCGTATTAATATAAAAAAAAATCTTTCAGATTACTGATTCAACAGTTATGTGTTCCAACTACTTCAAGACTGATGATTTTAAATGGACACCTCTCAAAAAGACATTAAAAAAAAGGCGTTGTCCCTTCAATTTTTAATTGGGCTGTAATCAAAACACCAAGACGAGTATTTGAAAGGAAACAGCTTTCCTCGGATCTAGGAAACATTATGAAAGTATCAGAAAGGTAAATGAACTATGCTTGTGATAAAAAAAAGAAATATATATATATTATATATATATTTATCTATATATATTGAATAAAATGAAGATCAAATTACCAATTTCCACTTATTCTTTATTAAAAGAGTAATATATGACCATTTATCATGCAAATCAGTTTTAGAAATACACAAGTAAGAATGACCTTTGTAATTACAATTTATTTTCAGTGAATATCGCCAGCTTTAAATACAGAAACGGACACAGTCATGGAGCGAATATCTTCTGGACATATGGATACAGATGAAACGCATTTCCAGGAGAAATTAAGGTTAAAGATAGCTGAATTGAAGTTAAAAACAGATGAATGTGAAAAATTGCAAAACCAATTAGACATTGAACGTTTTGGTGTAAACATATTTTCTAATGACAATAACCTGATTCATTTTTACACTGGATTTACTTTATATATGTCATTTATTACATTCTTCAACTGTATAAAGCCAACAGATCATACTATGCAAAGTGCTTACTATTTAAGTAGTGAAACAGTTAGTCCTGCTGGACGAAGACGTTCAATGTTATTGATTGACGAATTGTTTATGTTTTTATGTAGGTTAAAGGCTGGTCTGTTAGAACAAGATTTGTCGGTGCGATTTAACTTCTTCTGTTAGTAGGAAAATTGTAACCTGGATAATCCTTCTATATATCTCATTAGGTTCGATCCCTCTGTGGCTACCAAAACATGAAATACAGAGACTTATGCCAGAAGAATTCAAAACACTTCATCCAAATACACGTGTTGTAATTGATTGTACTGAAATCAGAATTCAAAAACCTTCATCTCTTGTATTTAATTCGCAATCATTTTCAAATTACAAGGGCGCCAACACATTCAAATGCTTGCTTGGTGTTGCTCCACATGGTACAATCACTTTCATTTCCTCATTGTATACAGGATGTATGTCAGACGTCGAAATCACAAGGCTGTGTGGTTTGTTGGACCTTTTCGAACCAGGTGACGATGTTATGGCCGATAAGGGTTTTACAATTAAAAAGTTACTGTCTGAAAAAGGTGTCACATTAAATATTCCACATTTTCTAAACTCAAACCATCAGTTTAACAAACAAGAAGTGGAAGATATTGAAAATATTACTAAATTAAGGATTCATATTGAAATAATGAATAGAAGAATAAAAGAAAACCATTTATTTGATACTCCAATTCCAAGCTCGTTGTGTGGCAGTATTAATCAACTCTGGACTGTGGCATGCCTACTGGCACTATTTAAAGGTCCTATTGTAGAAGCATGGGGTGCTGTGTAATGCAAACAGTCAATAGTGGGAATTGCATACTGCATTTTAGTGCTGTTAATAACGAGTATCCAACATTGACACAAATCGATGAAATAAAACATGTCAGCCTTTTCCTTAACACCATCCCATATGTTTGCATTAAAATAAATTGTTTTTCTATGATAGTCAGATGGGCACCATACAAAAAAGTCGCACCAGACCAAGCCAGTTACAGCTAATTGTGTTAAAACTTGATAATAGTAGGAATGGTTTCTTTTTAGTTTAAGTTGCCCAGTTGCATCCTTTTGTAGATATTTGGCCCCTAGAACACTTGGAACCTGTGGACATTTAATTTCCAAGTGGTCAAACGTTGGCGTCATGCTTGGATTGTAAACCTTACGGTCTGGTGTTGCTGCTAACCACGGTGCCCAGTAATTTATAACAACTCCACACGAGTATAGGTTAACTTGGGAGTCTAAACACTTTGCGTATTCAGACGCAGAAAAAGGCTCCGACACTATTCCTTGACGCATGGCAGCAGTAGTAACATGTCTTGTAGATTTCAGTCTTTCAACAAGTGTGTTATTCTCTTTGCGCCTTTTATAAATTTCGCCTATATTGGAGGCGGTCAGTCTGTGTTTTCTTACTTTATACCACAGTGTACTTTGGTTTTGAAGTCTTGTTTGGGTTTCAAACTTTCCGATTTCAGTTTTCGTCAATGTTAATGATTCCAGCATAACCTGTTTGTCATTGTCTAATACTCAGTTGTAATTGTTGCACATAAAGTTCTGTTGTGGTAATTCAGGAAATGATGTTTCATCAAACAAATTGATGACACAGTTTTGTTCAAGTCTCTGCTGGTAGGATAAAACACTACCTCTTGGTACTTGGCCAAACTTACAGGAGACACTCTCAATATTCTCAAGCTTTATTGCTGGTATGATCAGCATATCCTTCACAGATGACTGTAGCTCATCAACATGGCATTTCCAGTTGACACCATCCCCACGCACTGGGTTATAAAGAGTAGATCTTACACCTCTTGGTGTTGACGATGTCGAAATTTTCGAGTGTAAATCCTGCACAGCTTTCCCTTGTATTCGTACTCCTCTTGGTGCGGGCCAAGACTGGGGCAAAGATGTTTTTGCCTCATCTTCAGGCAGTACTCGCGTTTCCAACATTTTATACTTAGCCAGCTGGTACAGTAGGCCCACAACATGTCCGCAGGCTCCAGTATGGCCTATGGGACATGAGCATGTTGCTTTTTTCCACGTTTGGAATGTCAGATGATGCAAATGTTACCTGAAAATATAATGCAAACTCAAAATAGCTGGTAATTGTATGTATATAAAAGTCAATATTATATAAAAAATTGTTGTTAATCAATTAAAATAAAAATAAAATGTTTAACATACCATCATCTTGTTTGGAGTTTCACTGTTTTTTTGGGAATGATAGCATTTTCCATAAACATCAGACTTGCCGTTCTTCAATTTTTCAAAAAAAACAACAAGAAATTAGAGCAAATACGGTAATCTATACAACTTCCGTGCCAATTCCAATAAGCACATTCTAAATACATGTAGCTAATAATTTGATTATCCTTTCACCAGCATTTGGAAGAGTGTATTGGTAATAACAGATGTAGGATAGATACTACAGATCTAAATGTATGCAGAGATTTCTGTTTATATGAAATAAGAAAGTGCATATTGTGTAAGTAGTAAGTAGAAATTTAACTCACCTGATAAATCATTAACTTAGTTTTCACTAAAATATGAGAATCCTCTTCCTATTGATTTGTTTTCAGATGACTTTTTTGTTTCTTTGATATAATCTTAAACAAATGAGAATGAAAAATCTGAAACTAACGATAAATCTCTAGCACTGTAGGCAGCCATAACTGTGAAATGTAAACAAGTAGCGTGCTCACCCGGCCTCACTCTGAAAAATCTCTTAATATCCATGAGATAATATTAAGAGTGGTCTATTAGGGTGTTGTTTTTACATTTTTGAAGATATATATGAGATGACAGGGGGTTTCATTATAGGATTAAATTCATTTTTTTCTGGTTTGTATGCATATGTAAAGAATGTCAAATCACGCACAAATCAAATAAAGTCCAAAGGACTTTATGTCAGATTTGTCATGCGTGATTTAACATTCTTTACACATGCATACAAACCAGAAAAAATGAATTTAATCCTTACAATTCCAATCCTGGTGATCATATTTAATTGAGACTCCTCAAATGAATGAAAAATAACTATACGCTGCAAAGTAAACGCGTAAGAATACATCACCTCTGTCCTGGTTGACATAAAATTCTCGAGATCTAATATCCAGTTATATCGTAGCGGCTATTGTTTCCATTATCAGATGAACTCTGTAACATTAGTTGGTGAAAAAAATAAACACCCGCCTTTTATCTCTCGATTTAGACAAATAAAAAATCAATAATTCCAGGAAATACCCACACAGTGTAGACGCTGACGTCATTATTTAGGTTTTGTCTACACGCTTGTTTTTAAATCAAAGTACTTCAAGTACTGGTGGCCGGTGCATGTTTTTATGGGGAAATATCTATTGAAGGTTCACGAAGAAAGTATAATAAGGAAGAGTGTTTTAAATTTTTCCCTTTCTTACCCAATTATTGAATTTATTTCTCACAATACAGCAACAACAAATGGTTGAACAATTTGTTTTCTAGGCACAAACACTCTTTTTCTCTAACAACTTCAGTCTACAGTAATGACATAATTTCAGATTGTCATATCTCTACTACAGTGAAAGTTTTGCCACAATGCATTTAAATATCAGTTTCTTTGGCGACTCAAAAACTGACCACAAAGGACATATCATGAGATGATGCTTCACCCGAACTATCTTGACCATGTACTGTCGTCGGAGGTTTTTGAAATTCTAAAAAAAAAACAAGAGGCCCAATAGGGTCTGTGGACACTCTACTGGTAAATAGTGGTTGTTGTTTTATGCAACAAATTCGACTAATCAGTTTTTGAAATTTCACAAAATCAACTCTTTTTGGGTCCCTCCGGCTCCTTATGGAATTTCAATCCTCTATATGTAACAAAAAGTATTTGCTAATTCTGTACAATGGTTTAAATCTCAAATTCAAAATTGTTTTTGCAAAAATGCTGGAGAAAATGAGAATTTTCTGTTTTCCCATAGTCCTCCTACTTAAAACTCAAAGTCCCCATACAAAGCCCCTATCCATTCCAGCCCTTGGATTTGTACAAACTTCAAACCCCCTACCAATAGGGATAATTTTATATCAAATATAAACTGATTTGACTGACCAGTTGTTGAGAAGAAGAATTTTGAAATTATTCAATTTTAATCCTTTTTAGACCCCACCTGGCCCCTTATGGAAATTAAATCTTGCTTATTGGATCACATATTATGTGCTATAACTAGAAAAAGCTTCAGAACTCAAACTGAATAATAATTCTGCACAAATGGCTGAATAAAATGTGAATTTTCCGTTTTTCCATAGACTTCCTATGTAAACCTCAAAGTCCCCTAACAGGGCCTTTATAAATACTAGCCCATTGATTTGTAAAAACTTCAAACACCTATTCATAGGGATAATTTATTTCAAATATGAACTAATTTGACTGAGCGGTTGTAGAGAAGAAGATTGTTGAAAGTTTCAAATTTAAGCCTTTTGTGACCCCACCTGGCCCCTTTATTTATTCAGGTAATATAGGCCTCTGGCCCAAAAAACAAAATACAAAAAGTACAAATTGACATTAGAGTGACAAATATACATGTTGTAACAAATAGCATATATGCAGATACATTGGAATTTATAATCGAGATACTTCTACTGATTATACAATAGTAAGCTCTAGTTTTCTGAAGTTCATTGCATGATACAAATATTTTGCAATTGACAAAACTTCATCTGTTTTTGTAGACGACATAGGGGAGTAGAATAAGTTATGAGAACTGTTTTGTAACCAAATATCTTTAAAATAGATAACTCTCATATTGTTATACAATGGACATTCAAAGAAAAAATGGTATTCATCTTCAATAACATAAGTATTTGTCTTTAAGCAGAGAGAGCAATATCTTAAGTGTCTATCTATACCAATGTGTCATCCATTTTCTATCATTAGGTTATGACATGAGCAGCGAAAATTTGAAATAGCTTTTCTATATTTATATGGTAAATCTAGAATTAAATAATGTTCAACATTTAGTAGAGACTTAAAGTATTTATAATGTAAGGCTTTTGGTGAAGTTTCAACATCATCATGCCAATTTTGTGAATAACAATCAATTAAGCGTTGCTTAAACATATTAATAAACCCTAATTCATCCCAAACGTCATGGGAGATCCACACACATCCAAAGCCAAATCTGAAAAGTATATCTTTAATACGCCCTGCCCAAGTTTTTCTACCAGATGTAGACGTTTTAACATTAAATAACAATGTTTTTGGAAACCTGTGATCTCCCATACGTGTCAATTTTAACCAATACTTAATACAGTTTGACATATAAATAGTACACAGTGGTAATCTTCCACATTCACCAAGAGCAAAATAAATTGCAGTGTTTTGCGATATAAATACAATATTGTTTACAGAATTTAACTTGTACATATTCTATTTTATCAACATAATTGTAGCTCCAGATTTCTGATGCATAGCATAAAATAGGCTTAACCATTGAATCAAATATTTTAAACATATCAATAGCTAAATAAAACATAAGTATTAACCGTCATGTTAGCAACAACAAATCACACCAAAAACCATTCAAATGAGTATTCAGTTATAAAAAATAACAGTTTTTGTCATTTTCTCTTATATATATATTAAGTCAAGTGGGCCCAAACTGTGAGACCCAGGGGCATACAATTCACGATTTTTATAAGGGACCCATAGGCGTCCATAATCATGCTCACCAATTGTTTCCCAGTGCTTTCTATAATAATAAGAAGATTTTTAAAGTTTACCTTGAATTTGACTGTTTTGGCCCCGCCCCTAAGACCTCATGGGGGTGGGGACCATGGAATCACATATGTATTAACTGTCAGGTCAGCAACAACAAATCACACCAAAAAAAACATTCACATAAGTCTATTCAGTCACCAGTCATAAGAAACAACGTTTTTTTGTCATTTTCTCTTATATAGAGTTAGTGGCATGAAATTCACATTTTTTATAAAGGACGCATAGGCGTCCATAATTATGCTCACAATTTGTTTCTGAGTGCTTTCTATAATAAGAAGAACGGTAAGGTATGCCGTAATAATAAGACTGAAAAAAACCCACTGACTTTTGCCGATTGTCCTCAATTTGATGAGTTGATGACCAGCTATCAGTATCAGGAAAAATGACGTCTTCAGCATCAGTCATATTGCAGTTATACAAACGTATTACTACATTACACGCCATATAACTGATCTGTAGAGCGGACCCAGCTCTCCCGATTGGGTCCGTAAACTAGGAATGGGATTTGACACTTTGATTAGTCAGTTGAATGACGTCACAGTTTGGTAAGGTGAGCGTTGAAAAGCTATGAATTGTGGGACAGGCATGGAATTCCCTGCCTTTTCATTGTGGGTTCGTAGACCTGATTCGGGAGATATCAGGACTGGGATAGACTACCAAATAACCCACATATTTGCGAAAAAAATGTTTTTAAAAATTATTGCTTTGAGCACATATAGATTAATTGACGAGGTTTATCATTTGATCTATGATTCAATTGATTTATAGCTAAATTCGCTTAAATTATATTCAATTTTCAAACATATTCGATGGAACTACTTTTTTATCGGCTGAGTATATTGATTTCCTCTCAGCTGAGTTGTTAAGTTTTTAGTAAAAGCGACGGGTGACTTCAAAATAACGGCGATAACCAGTGCTTACGCACCTGCCAAAAATGTGTCAATATTTACGAAGGTCATATAAATCCACACTCATTGATGGAGAATCCGAATTTGGAATGTTTTAAACGCCTTTTACGTGCAAGTTTCGTGTATTTACATTGTCTCACGATCGTCTGCTTCTGAACTTCAACTACAGATACATGTTTTTATTTAATTTTTTCCTATAGAATAAATTGGTATGTGGAAATTTTTGTCAACCACTAGTATTCACGTTCGGTTAACTAGGGTTGTGTTCAATGGTATACTATACATCTCAAATGTGAACTTTCTTTTTACCTACTTCATTGTTTCTCAAAACAACTAATAGGCTGACTGCGGCGCCCGGTTTAATCGCTGAACCAAAGAAATCTATAAAACAATAAACCGGTGAAAAAAGCTAGGATTAGATCTAACATTTGTTTTTGTTGTATTTTATTATTAAAAAAAGCGTGGAACCGTAGTGAACGTCATTTAAGTTGTTTACCCGACCATCAAATTGTCGATGCATCTTTGTTTAAATGCGAGAAACGTGAAAGTAGTCCGGTTCCAGGGTTTTATCGAAAAATAAAAGTCATTTAAAAATTGACGTTGTCCAATGAAAATGCTTTAAATACATATATGATAATGATATTGGAATTATTTATTGTTCGCCACATATATTATGGCCGGGAGGGGATTCGAACTCACCACTCCGAAATTGATAGTTAGACACGCCGCCGAATGAGTTAACCGAGTTCAGCATATAATATGATTTAATGTGTGTTTATTGAAAATAGTTAATTCCTTAAACCATGCATAGCATTTAAAGAGCCGAATGTTTAATAGTTCGTACTTAGGAGATCTAAAAACAGTACGTTCGAACTTCAGTTCCTACGTAGGAGAAAAAAAACGGACGTACCTTTGGTGCATACGCGTTTTGTCCGCGTGACACTTTTTGTCCGCAACGCTTTTTATCCGCAGAAAAAATAGAAAAACGTCGACTTTTGTCAGTTTCATTTTAAAAATGTTTAGGTTACATTGAGGCAGGGTGGACCGCGTAAAGTGAAACACGGGGTAAATAGGAACAAGGACAGTAACTGATATATAGTAATATTCCTATTTAATCCATTTGACGAAGAATAAATAGGCAATGTCATTATTAGTGATCAACAAAATTGGAATGGTGGCAGATGAAGAGTGCTAACCATATTTATTAAGAAAAAATAGTTTTCGTTTTGTCAATAGTGTTTTCACCGTTTTAGCTGTACAAGCGTTTAGTATCAATTATATGGAATACAGTTATCTTTAATTTTAGTATACACGAATAAAATCTGCATATCTGCAAGATAATATATATTTTGTTCAATCTTATGTTACAGATAATTTGCGGTCGAGGCAAGTTAGAGCAAAGTGATGGAGGCATGTTGTAACAGTATTTCAACTCAGTAAATATACTCCATTTATTTTTTTTCATATTCATGTAATAAACTTAAACAGTTGTAGATGTATTTCAATCGTAAGCACGTTATATACATGTATATGCATGTTCTAAGCGCACGTTGATCTACAGAAATCTAGACCATGGTGAAACAACTATCCAGTTCAAGCGACCAAATAGTGAATGCGTTACGGCTTTTATTGGTGGTTGTAAATATAAAATTGAAAATACAAGCAGTTAAAAGTTAGTTTGATATTCGTTTTTCTATCTTTTGATATTTAAAGGAGAAACTCTTCAAATTGGAGGTTAGGGTTAGGGTTAGGGCTAGAATTAGGGTAAGTGTTAGCGTTAGATTCGTGATGAATATCGAATATCAGAGACGAATATCAAACTAACTTAACTTTACCGAAAAAAAACACACTATATTATCTTCAGATCGTCAGTTTTTGGATGACCATGGGATTTATTTACAAAATAAAAGGATTAAAGGTATATGAAAACGGTATAGTTATATAGTTTTAACATGGATATGTCAATAAAAAATATAAACACTATTCCCCTCAATAACGTTAGTGTCTCCATAATAATTAGTTTCCTTTAAGAATTTCCAGACTTTTAAGTTCATTATTCCCTTTGCACTTACTCGTATATTTCTGATTGACTTGATATGGACGTAAATTGACTGCTTTGTGGTCCTTGTTTTAATTTTACATGTACTATGTATGCTCAATTTAAACAAAATTAAATTTCCATAAAGTGTTTGTTTAATTTTTTGAAGAAATAGTGAATGCTAGATGCACACTTGTTTTTGAATATTTTAGAATAATCGAGAGCGCTGTCCGTCCGACAGCTTTTTTTACATTTACCTCGATTTCGTTTTATTTATGTATAACAGATAATTTGGTAATTTTTGCTATTTGTTTCCATGGTAAGATCACGGGGGTTGACATGTGTACAAAGTTACCTTGATCGGTTTTGGAGTTATGACCTGGAAGCTGCAAATCTTATAACTGTGGCTTTTTGTTTCCATGGTAACAGAAAAAGAAGAAAACTCCCTTAAGTTACTTTGAATTGTTTTGTAGTTGCGCTCCGATAACGGAAATTTGTATTTATGCTCTCCCTCCCCCACCCCTACCCCCACCCCAAATTTTTTGTGTGGCATAAAGTAATCGCAGCGTCCATCCGTCATTCCGTCCGGTATTTCGTGTCAGGCCTGTAACTTTGTCATGCTTAGATTGATTGTGTTAATACTTGCTACAAATGATCAACATAGCATGACGACGTGTTGCGAGTAGGACTCACAACCGTACCTCAAAAGTCAAGGTCACAGTTTGAGTTTATTTCATAACACTTGGAGTCTGAGTGAGATTTCGTGTCCGGCCTGTAACTTTGTTGCGCAGAAATGGATTTTATAAATACTTGCTACAAATGGTCAACATAACATGACGACGTGTACTGAGTAAGACCCACACCCGTACCTTAAAGGTCAAGGTCACACTTTGAGTTTGTTTGACAACACTTTGAGTCTGTGTGAGATTTCGTGTCCGGCCTGTAACTTGTTATGCATAGATGGATTTTGTTAAAACTTGCTACAAATGATCAACATAAAATAACGTGCAAGACTCCCACTTCAAAGGTCAAGGTCACAATTTAACTTTGTTTGACAACACTTTCAGTCTGATTGAGATTTCGTGTCCGTTCTGTAACTTTGTCGCCTATGGATACATTTCAAAAACTCTTGGCTCAATTCATCAGCATGACATGATGACGTGTCACATGTAAGACCCTAATGCGTACATCAAAGGTCAAGGTCACACTTTGAGTTTATTTGACAACACTTTGAGTCTGTGTGAGATTTCGTGTCCTGCCTGTAACTTTGGCATAAATAAATGGATTTTATAAATACTTGCTACAAATAATCAATATAACATGACGACGGATCGCGAGTAAGACCCACACCCGTACCTCAAAGGTTAAGGTCACACTTTGAGTTTGTTTGATAACACTTTGAGTCTGCGGAGAATTCGTGTCCGGCCTGTAACTGTGTCATGCATAGATGGATTTTGTTAAAACTTGCTACAAATGATCAACATAAAATAACGTGCATAACAACGAGACTCCCACTTCAAAGGTCAAGGTCACAATTTGACTTTGTTTGACAACACATTGAGTGTGTTTGAGATTCCGTGTCTTGTCTGTAACTTTGTCACCTATGGATCAATTTCAAAAGCACTTGGCTCAGTTGATCAACATGGCATAATTAAGTGTCGCATGTAAGACCAAAACCTTTCCTCAAAGGTCAAGGTCACACTTTCAATTTGTTTGATATTGCGTGTCTGGTCTGTAACTTTGTCTTTATTATGGCTCAATTGATCAAGATGTCATGGTGACGTGTCTCACGTAAGACCTAGACCCGTACCTCAAAGATCAAGGTCACACTTTAAATTTGTATGACACCTTCCTGTAACGTTATCATACATGGATGGATTTCAAAAACACTTGGCTCAATTTATCAATTAATCAACATGCCATGACGACGTGTCGCGTTAATACCCAGAACCTTACCTCAAGGTCACACTTTCAGTTTGTTTGCTATTTCATGTCTGGTCTGTAACGTTGTCTTACATGTTGACATGTGTACAAAGTTTCGTGAAGTTACCTTGAATGACTTTGTAGTTGTACTCCGGAAACATAAAATTTTGTAATTTGGCTATTTGTTTTCATAGCAACAGAAAACATATTGAAAATTAACTCCCTCATAGCAATTGTATCCTTAGCCAAATTCTGAAATGTTTTGTCATTCGTTTGCTAATTAAGGCTCTTGTTTGTGGAACTCTATTCCATCTTATATAGAAAATGCAAATTTTATTAATTAGTTTATATTACTATGTTAGAGGCCTCAAGGAAGATTGATTTCAAATGAGTTCTCTCGTCAATAAAAGTCTTTATATTATTATTATTATTGTTGTTGTTTTTATTACATAAGGCACTTCTAGACCTACTGGCTGACATGTGTACAACGTTTAGTAAAGTTACCTTGAGAAAATTTGGAGTTGTACTCCGGAAATGCTTTCGGACGCACAGACACACGGACGCACGTACGGAAGTGCCCATTTTAATATCATCCGAAAAATTGCGTTTAGATCAAACGAGATTACGATGTTTGAAATATGCATGTCCGCTAAAAACGAATAATTAAATTAAGAATGATGTAGCTCGAAGCTCATTTTCATATATTAACAAAGATTTTGTCAACTATACCAGCATAAATAAATGTTAATACACGTTTTGAATATGATCAAGACTACGAGAATCTAAAAATATAATTACACCGCTTATGATCAAGGGGTCGTGAGTTCGAATTTCCGCCCGGCAATAGTTTCCGCAATGATTGATATACAGCATTACGTCTCAGTATCGTTTGTCTCTCGCCGCTGATTTTAGTGAGAATGTTATCAGACACTTGCGAAGATGGGTAGTTTCGAGTAATGATCGTATGTTAGCCATGAATGACATACAATTGCGTTTAATATTCAAACAAACAAGCTAAAGTGCACCGATGGCGATTCACTTTAAAAATATTTATAAAAACGGTTATTTCTTACAAGTCAACCGGAATGATATGATAATTCTCTCCAAAAACATTTGCTAAGTTCAATGATGCGCTGAAAGTTTATTTCGTAATATTAATTATTATTGTTTAACTTTAGACACCGTTTGCGATTTACTGTGGGGGAAACCGGGACAAGTCGGAATGAAAATTGTATTGGTTACAATGTATACATATTTGTTTTACATACATTCACGTATTATACGCACATCATAAATATCTGGCTTCTCTTGTCATTTAAGTTTAACGATTTTATACTAATATAATTGGTTGTTTCACAAAATGACACAAATGGCGAACTGAAATGTTCCAATTTGCCCAAGCATTGGGGGATAGTTGAACATCGCTTGTTTTATAGTAAATTATAACCCAAATTAAATTAAAAGAAAGATCTGAGACTATTAAACAGAATATTATTCAAACAGATTTTACACAAAACATTTTAAGATTTAGATCAGTGTGTTACATTCTAACATATACCTTAGGTAAATTTTATTTTATCCACGAAAATGTTAGACACTTTACAGCAGATAAATAGGGTTCATTCGTGTTCGCTCCCTATCTCCCACGTGACTGGAAGGGTTTTTATATAGCTAGGCACAATTGTTCTAATAAGGTTTTTTTTTTTTTTACAAATATCCGAACTGTTATGGTATGTAACTACTGTCACAGTGTTAGTTTGGGACAAATATCGAATAATACATGTTGGTGTAAGAGTCCACACAATACGAAAAAAAGCTCTCTCTTATGTATATAAAATGAGAATTATAATTCAGACATTTATTATTCGATTTGGCCAGTTCTAGAACTCGTCTGAGATATTATGGTTGTATAACTACTGTATATGTTTGGTTAAGGTCAAGTGGAAAAAATACGAGTGTTAGGGTGCACATACTGTCAGATAATACTTTGAATACCAATATACTATTAATGCAAGGCCAATAGACCGTTCGGTCAGTTCAAGAATTTGTCCGAGATCAGCCCCAGTTTAGTAAAAATCCAGTGAAAAATACGGTTGGTAGAGCTGCACATAAGGTCAGATAGGGCGATATATGGCAATTCAAGGGCCGTAAACATACATAAATGATTTAATTTGGCCAGTTCAAGAATGTGTATGAGATATAATCATTACCAAATAAATGATGTGCAGCTTTGGTGAAAATTAATTGAAAACTACGGTTGCAAGAGTATACATTCTAATGTAATTATTGACAAATCAAGGGATAAACTCAGAAAAATATTATCTGATTTCTCCTGTTAAAAATGCAAGCAAGTAATTTGCCGTCTCGGTCATGTCTCTGTGGTTCATCAGACATGAAAATATAATTTGGTGTTCTTAGATTGGACAGTTTTTAAGACAAAAAATAGCGTGTTTAATGCTACATGTATATTCTAACTATGGATTTTTTCGATAATGGGAACAGTGATCGGCCTACTTAATTAACATATCCTAGTTAAAACAACATAACTATTCCTTTTTCATATACTTATAATCCTTTTATTTTGTAAATCCCATGGTCATCCAAAAACTGACGTTCTGAAGATAATAATTATAGTGTTTTTTTCGGTAGATTTAAGTTAGTTTGATATTCGTCTTTGATATTCGATATTCATCATGAATCTAACGCTAACACTTGCCCTAGTTCTAGCCCTAACCCTAACCCTAACCTCCAGTTTGAAGAGTTTCTCCTTTAAATATCAAAAGATAGAAAAACGACTATCAAACTAACTTCTAACTGCTTGTTTTTTTTTCAATTTTACATTTACAACCACCAATAAAAGCCGTAGAATTGCTATAATAAAAGCACGATCTCTTTTGAAATAGACCTTTATATGAACATCTTCCATCTTCCATCTGTCCTTCAGAATGTTTTAAATAAATCGCATTCACTATTTGGTCACTTGAACTGGATAGTTGTGTCACCATGGTCTAGATTTCTGTAGATCAACATGCGCTTAGAACATGTATATACATGTATATAATGTGCTTACGATTGAAATACATCTACAGCTGTTTAAGTTTATTACATGAATATGAAAAAAATAAATGGAGTATATTTACTGAGTTGAAATACTGTTACAACATGCCTCCACTACTTTGCTCTTACTTGCCTCGACCGCAAATTATCTGTGACATTAGATTGAAAAAAATATATATTATCTTGCAGATATGCAGATTTTATTCGTGTATACTAAAATTAAAGATAACTGTATTCCATATAATTGATACTAAACGCTTGTACAGCTAAAACGGTGAAAACACTATTGACAAAACAAAACTATTTTTTCATAATAAATATCGTTAGCACTCTTCATCTGCCACCATTCCAATTTTGTTGATCACTAATAATGATGGTGCCTATCTGGTCTTCGTCAAATGGATTAAATAGAAATATTACTATATATCAGTTACTGTCCTTGTACCTACTTTCCCCGTGTTTCACTTTACGCGGTCTACCCTGCCTCAGTGTAACCTAAACATTTTTAAAATGAAACTGTACTACAACAATCAGATAGAAGGCGTCATGCGGACCAAAGTCGACGTTATTCTGATTTTTCTGCGGACAAAAGGCGTCATGCGGACAAAAACGTCTCACGCCACTATTACATTTCCCATAGGGCTCCATTGTAACATTTATGTCCAAAACAGAGTGAAAAATTAAATTCTGCAGCATGTGTCTGGGCTCAAATTCTTCATTGGTTCAAGATATGCAATTATAAAGAAAAAAAAAGTATACCTTGACCAGGTTGGTTTTTTTTAAATTCAATGCTTTTGTGAGACCTATCAATTTCCAGAGTAACGATTTGTCAACTATTCGCCCTAGATGCGGTTCGAACCAACAATTCTGAAATGACACAGAATTGTCCAGAAAGCTGGTATCAGCATCAAATTTTTTAGTGGTGATTTCTAAAATACTGACCATTTAACTCATGCTAGCAAAAAACAAAACACTGCAGTACAAAGCCCTGAAAAAAGAAGAAAAATTGAACTAAAGTTTTATTTCTACCTCCTTCATCTGTAGGTCCGGAGTACTCAAGGGAGATAATAGTGGTATGAGTCCAAAAGCGTCATTTTTCTTAACTTTATGCGGATAAAAGGCGTCATGAGGACAAAAGTCGACGTTTTTCTAAATTTTCTGCGGATAAAAGGCATCATGCGGACAAAAGGCGTCATTTTTCTGTTTTTTCTGTGGACAAAAGGCGTAATTTTTCCAAATTTTCTGCAGATAAAAGTCGTTATGCGGACAAAAGTCGACGTTTTTCTATTTTTTCTGCGGATAAAAAGCGTTGCGGACAAAAAGCGTCAAGCGGACAAAAAGTGCCTGCACACACGTGCAGTGCCTACACTTTTTTCTGAGAAATCGAAAAAATAAAAATGCCCGGGCAGAAAATTGCATTATTTTTTATCCCTATGCTTATTCATTTTCCCCTTTATTGAAGTCAACATGCCTTAAAACAAGTCATTTATTTGGTTTTAAAACAGTGAATTCAAGATTAATATTAAGAACAACCAGGCCCCTAAAAATATGTAATATATGTCAAACCACACCTACGTCTGGCTGAATTGTTTTTGAGTAGCATGCCCCCGGACCCCCTACAACTGTGCCTACACATCGTAAATCTTGCTGGGGGTGAGGTTGAGAGTTCCAGACCGAATCCCCCTCTCTGTGTATATTGCCTTGTAAACCTGTATTTGTTACAATGGAACTATATGATGCATTGTTTTGGAATTCAATTTTATTTACGGGGCGATCATCATTCATTGATCTTTATTGACAAAATATATTTATTCTTCATTGCATTTTTTACAAATAAATAATGCCTGTTAAGCATTTAAAAAAAAAAAATGTCAGTTCTTTGACAGTTAATCAGTACACTAATGATAATATACAGACAAAATTTATGAAACGTATAATGAACGTCTCACAAACATCAGGGTCTAAATTTTAAAAAAAGTTTAAGTTGAAATCTCTTATTCGGATTTAATATGTCAAAATATGTAATTTTCAGTGGAGCGCGTGCTCAGTGTTAGAACACCGAACCCATGATCGTAAGGTCATGAGTTCGAACCTCCGCCACGGCTATGTGTGGTGTCCTTGAGCAAGACCATGTTTAGTACTGGTTCTGTAACACAGGAAGAATTCTGTGTGTACAGTCTTACACCAACACAGACCGCGGCGTGGTCTAGTGGTAGAGCGTCCGCTTCGCATGCGGAATGTCGTGGGTTCAATCTCCGGCCGGGTCATACCAAAGACTTTAAAAATGGTACTAGAAGCTTCTTCGCTTCACGCTCAGCATTTAGAAGAGAGTTCTAGGTCTGGTCAGCCCGGTGTCAGTATAATGTGACTGGGTGGGGTATCAAACCATGTGTCTGCGGTATGAAACTCCAGTGTGACAGCGCTTAGAATACTGCCTCAAGTAGACACCGTCGCGATATGACTGAAAAATTGTTGAAAGCGACGCTAAACACCGAACAACAACAATATTATACCAACACATACAGTTTATCAACTCTAGATATCCTTCTACATTACATATATAATATATATTTCACATTCTACACTGTTTCAATGATGTACAATATTATGCAATATATACACTAACTTCACATCATAGGGCAATATGTATTGGGATGGTACCGGTTCATGAAAACGGATTTATAGTTGAATTTTTGTTTTGTGATCAACTATCATATGATAGCCCATTTATTAAACAATTTTAACATAGTGATACATATAGTGAAGAACATATGTTAACACATACAAAAGAAAACAAATAAAGACAAAACTAATCTGGCCATAATCTATACAAAAGTATGTCATATTAAGTTAAGTTTTAATTTATGAATGGTTGAATATACAAGTTTATTTTTAATCTAAGTTATTCCTTCAGAATTAAGATTTAATGATCAATTGATTATGTTATTTTAATTTGTTTGCTGCTTAATGTATGTATCTACACATAGATAATATACTGAAAGAGATAGAGAGAAGAAAAAAACACATACGAAAAGACGCCTGCGTATTCCTCTTGTAGGGTAGGTCAAAACATTTTTTGTTTTCAATGTCGGTGCACACTTGTGTTTTCTTGCCAGTTTCTCGGTCAGTTTTAAGTTGATTTTATGTCATATGTTTTCTGTATCTTGTAACAGTATTACAATACTTTATTGGAGGAATAGGTTATAGTATTTAAATAGTATGGAACTGGACCTGTAGTTGAACTAATCTTGTACAAGCATGCACAAGTTATCACAGCTTGATACTGCTTCGTAAAAAATGAAAAGCTCAAGGCCTTCAACTTTGTAAGAACAACAGTTTTCCCTATATAACACTAGTCTAAGGCAAAATTTTAACCCCTTAGGGCGGATCAATTTTTCCCCAAGAGAAAGGGTCATGTTTTTTGGACAAATTTGAGAAAGGACCATAAACTGATCCTATCTGTAAAACAGCTAAGCTCAAAGTCTCGTACTTGTATTAAACGCTTTAACCTGCTAAAAACTCTTAATAAAATGTCAGTCTTAAAGGGCAACAGTTCTGCCAAAGAGCAATCTTGAAAGAGTTATGATTCTTGTCTCAATGAGTCTCTAGATGATGTTGAACAAACATGTGAAGGTTTCATTCATATCCAATGCTAGGTTGATGAAATATATACATCCTAAAAAAAAAACACATTTTCTAAGTCTGAAAGGGACATAATTCTGTCAAAATGCAACCCATAGTTATAGTTCTTGTCTCTATGCGCGCCATTGATGATGCTGAACACACAAGTGGTTGCATAGATATTTTACCTGATAACAAACGTTAACCTGTAAAAACAACGCCGACGCCGGGTGAGTACAACAGCAAACCGATTATACGAAAAGAGCTAAAAACTTACACGGGATTTAACTTCTTTCTGTAGCTCATGCGCGAATGTAAAATCCAGTTACGTCATACAGATTAACTTTTATTTATAAATGACGGATGGGAAAGCCGTAACCTGCATACTGTAAAATACATACCATTTATCAGTAAAATTTCAATATATTTTATTTATTAAAGCCGTGGAAAGGTATATATTGAATAGAAATCATCATATATTAAAATGAAGTAACGACGGTCATTATTTGGCGAACCATTCGTAGATTGGTTGCTTTAAAGGGAATATTGAATGAATTATTGAATATTTAGTGTCATTTTTATGCCATCGAGAGCTAATTGACGATCAGTTAACCTAACCACCGTTTCCTGGGATCCTGGAAGGTTAACCAGTACTCGAGCACACCCCATCTCCGCAAGTAACTGATAACTTTCCCACTTGAATCAGCGGTGAGAAACGAATGATAATGAACCGCAATGTTGTTTATCAGCCATCACGGAGATTATGGCCGGGGGGGGGGGGGGGGGGACTCGAACTCACGACCCCTGGAAGGTCGAACTCATGACCTCTGGATGGATAGTCAGGCGCGCTAACGACTGGGGGGAAATGGGAACATATAAACAAAAAATGCTACAATTGTCTTAAAACTTTTAAAAATGGGCAGAAAGCATTTAATTTTCATTATTAAATAAAAATCAGAATTACTTGAATAAATATGAATTATGGTTAATTTATTGGTACGTCTGAAAGACATGTGTGCCCGTTCAGATTTTGTGTTGGATCCCCTCCCTAAACTGAAATGCTGGATCCGCCCCCGTACAGATCCGCCAGTTACTGAAAATAGAGGTCCACATCTTTTTATCAATATGTAAATGAAAATAGAGTTTGGAACCTTCTTTGCGATGGTGTCATTTAATTTTTTTCTGCTGATGGGTAGTAAACTTCTAATTAATTTATTCGTTCATTCGTTCGTTCGTTCGTTCATTCGTTCAGTCGTTCGCTATTTCGTTCGTTCTTTCTTCGTAGTCATTTATGCATTCGTTTGTTTATATATCCAACACAAACATAATAAAGTGCCTTCTGCTATGGGGTGTCATGGTTTATAATTAGCAAGACCACGTATTCGTTAGATTAGTCACTTCCGTTTATACACCTATTGCATTACCGCTATAATGTGGCTCTCTGCAATTCGCGTACGTGTCGGTTACATAATCGTAACACGTTTCATATTTACAAACCAACAGGTTGCCCAGATTGATCTAGAGTAGGAAAAACTAATTTTAGATAAGTACCTGTTTCGCACTAGGAATATATCATTTACCCGGTATATTTACAAGGTAAAGGATACTCTCGTGCGTATCTCAACACACCCGAAAGACGAAAATATCAATTATAGAACATTTCTGGCGGAAAACAGCACCAATATCAGGTAAGTGTGTCAAATATTAGATTAAAATATTTATTTTAAAAATATTGATTATTTATGTTATTTCTTTTTTTCTCATTTTTTTAAATGAAAAACAGATAGGCAATTAAATTTTTCATGTAGGCATAATGTTCATATTATCGGTAAGTTGTGCGTTCATTGTTAAACCATATTTATATATATATGTTACGCCCAATGGTTAATAGGTACCAAGTGCCTTCTTATTTCATATACACTTGGTACCTCATTGCTCTAATGGGGCGATGATTTAATTTAACTATTAATGTTGGAATTAAACATATATATTCTGGAATCCGATATATTTCATCTCAAATGCTCATATTTAAGTTTGATACTGCGCAGTATATACTTGCATGTTTATGGGCATATATGCATAAATTGATTTATTTCAGATACTTTAATCATTTGTTACATTACACGTATTGTAGTTTGATGGGAAAATATGTATATTCTAAATCAATGACTTTTTATCTTCTTGTGAGCAAATTTTGAGAGTGATGCGATTGCAGCAGGTTTCTAATTTTTTTGTTGTTATTGTGTGTTTTTTCCCCGTAATGTTCTGATGGGCCCTTTCACAAATCTTCGTTAGTCAAAGTACAGTTGTCTTCTTAGCGTGTAATTATCCTGGAAAATTAAATACGAGTATTATTATCTTGTGCTTAAGCAAGGACTTGTATAGGACTCTATCTTATTTCTTGGCTTAAGTAAGATCGTATACAATACTTATATAAAAATGAATTTCGAACTTTTTCTCCAGTTTCAAATTGTACATCTGAGAAGTACGTAAACTTGCGAACGTAAGTGAAAATGGTCCCTAGGTGGTAAGAAGTCCTCAGGTTTACAAATCGACAAGCTCAATGTTATAAACTGCTACAACACCTTTCAATCATTCGTGTTGTTTTTTTTTACTTCTCTCATTTTTATTTCAGATACAAAAGGATTTCACACGAGTAGCCGGCACACCTGCAATCGTTTGAAATGGCGTCTGAAGTAAATGAAATGCCACTCAGTCCTAACGACAAATATGGCGGAGTCATGGTTACCGTCGCCATGGTAACAGTCTTCCAAGGAATATGTTTTTATATTGCTGCTTTAATCGACTCCAGTGTACATATTTTACCCAAAGATCCGCTCGTCATGTTAAGTATAATGTACTTGGTCATGGGCTTTTCTTTCCTACTGATCGCACGTGCGTGCACGCTAAAGTGCAGAAATAAGGACAATGCTTCAGCGTCAGGGTGTTGTTTCTCATTCGGTGACAAGCGGAAAGGCGAACAAGATAAAGAGACACAAGCAAAACAAGACGAAGGATATGAAAAAGACGAGCACAATAAAGATCTCGATAAAAAAATGGATTAACATAAACTGATTGTCTGTACATTATGCAGTGCACGCTACCTTAAAGTTACATTATTTCATGTTTTATTATTTTCGTAATTTTACATATAAAAGTTATGTCGGAAGACTACATATGGCTTATTAACCTTTGCTATCAGATATATTGGACAATAAATAAGTCCTTTATTCATTATATGTGAGTATTTCGTTGTTTATTATGTCCGTCGTGAACAAGCTTTGTAGTGTTGATCACCGCCAAATTGGTCATACGCGACAGGGACTACTTTTTTATTCCTCGAATTTCATTTTCATGTATTTAATATAAGCAAGGAATTATATAGAGAAGGAAAGGCAACTGATTGAGATTTTGTAAACGCTCGCGTATTCACGCAAAATCTCGCAATATCTCGTTTTCAATTATCTTAACGTCAATTCATCTCAGGAACACAAATCAAAATTCTTACATTGCAGAATGAAATTCTCATCAAAACATTACCATTCCTAGAAATTTGTGTTTAAACTTGTTGAAGTACTTTTGATTACAGAATTTGTATACTGCAGCTAAGAAAAAACGACAAATTACGATAAATATTCCCTCAAACTTCAATATCTTTAATTCAAGATCATTTTGCGTGATCAAGACATGTTTAAACATCTAAGATTACATGTAACTTACAGTTTATGTACAAGAAATCAGTTGCCTGTGAATTATAAATGATTAGTTTGCAAATTATAAATCCTTCGATGTTTCCTTAATATTTGACACACTTAAACCAATAAAAATGCGGTCGAACAGTGAGGTAAGAAAATCCCTTTATTTTCATATTATTATTTCGTTTATTTTTCGTAGTATTTTCGTGGGTATTACATTTAGAGAATAACTATTATTTTATTTATTAAGTGTAAACAACGGTTCAACTTTAAAACAACCCTGAAAAAGTTGGATAGAAGTATTATTTCATGTAATCAGAATACCGCTGAATGACACAGCGCTTCAACTTATGTAGCGTACAATAAACGAGGTACCTACTTATGCTACGTATTAAGCAAATTTTGTCGTTTAGCAGCCTTATAAAATCAACTTGTATTCTTATAAAGATATAACTTGGTGTTATGTTTCGGCTGTATCTTTGATTTAAAAACGAAATAATAATACGAAAATAAAGGGATTTTCCCACCTCACTGCCCAACCGCGTGCACAAAAAAATAACAGGAAGTACCGGTTTACCGTGTGTAGTTGTCACCGAAAATGCGGCGTAGTTACCGTTTATGTAACGTATACGTTGGACGGGGTGATTATGTCATATAAAAAATGCATACAATACACCAAACGCTACAATTATAGCAACCAAATTAGGAAGTTTCTCAGTACTTTCAATACATTGATGTATTCATATTCACACATCAAATCAATCTTCACACCCATTGACGTATAACCATATGTATTTATGTTCACACATCAAATCAATCTTCACACCCATTGACGTATAACCATATGTATTTATGTTCACACATCAAATCAATCTTCACACCCATGGACGTATAACCATATGTATTAATGTTCACACATCAAATCAATCTTCACACCCATGGACGTATAACCATATGTATTTATGTTCACACATCAAATCAATCTTCACACCCATGGACGTATAACCATATGTATTTATGTTCACACATCAAATCAATCTTCACACCCATGGACGTATAACCATATGTATTTATGTTCACACATCAAATCAATCTTCACACCCATGGACGTATAACCATATGTATTTATGTTCACACATCAAATCAATCTTCACACCCATGGACGTATAACCATATGTATTTATGTTCACACATCAAATCAATCTTCACACCCATGGACGTATAACCATATGTATTTATATTCACACATCAAATCAATATTCACACCCGTGGACGTATATATGTATTTATATTCACACATCAAATCAATCTTCACACCCATGGACGTATAACCATATGTATTTATGTTCACACATCAAATCAATCATCACACCCATGGACGTATAACCATATGTATTTATATTTACACATCAAATCAATCTTCACACCCGTGGACGTATATATGTATTTATATTCACACATCAAATCAATCTTCACACCCGTGGACGTATATATGTATTTATATTCACACATCAAATCAATCTTAACACCCATGGACGTATAACCATATGATACTATTAATCTCTAAGAATTAATTCTGGAACTTCATTAATGTATTAACATTTTTAAAAAGCTAGTGAAATCGGGTTATTTTTGAAAATTGGACTAAAAATTCTTTAAAAAAATACAAACTGGTATTTCTTGGGATATTTACTAGAAAATGTTTGCTAGGTGTCAAGTCATTCATATCTTATTTTATGTTTGGTCATCACGTCTTTATATAGAGTACATATACTATTTTATGTTTGGTCAATGTGTCTTTATATAGAGAACATATACTATTTTATGTTTGGTCAATGTGCCTTTATATAGAGTACATATATTTTTTTATATGTGGTTAATGTGCCTTTATTCTGAATATATGTTCTAATTTATGTTTGGTCAATTTGTCTTTATATAGAGTACATATACTAATTTATGTTTGGTCAATGTGTATTTATATAGAGTACATATACTATTTTATGTTTGGTCAATGTGTCTTTATATAGAATACATATACTATTTTATGTTTAGTCATTGTGTCTATATATAGAGGACATATACTATTTTATGTTTGGTCAATGTGTCTTTATATAGAGTACATATACTATTTTATGTTTGGTCATTGTGTCTATATATAGAGGACATATACTATTTTATGTTTGGTCAATGTGTCTTTATATAGAGTACATATACTATTTTATGTTTGGTCACTGTGTCTTTATATAGAGTACATATACTATTTTATGTTTGGTCATTGTGTCTTTATATAGAGGACATATACTATTTTATGTTTGGTCAATGTGTCTTTATATAGAGTACATATACTATTTTATGTTTGGTCATTGCGTCTTTATATAGAGGACATATACTATTTTATGTTTGGTCATTGTGTCTTCATATAGAGTACATATACTATTTTATGTTTGGTCAATGTGTCTTTATATAGAGTACATACACTATTTTATGTTTGGTCAATGTGTCTTTATATAGAGTACATATACTATTTTATGTTTGGTCAATGTGTCTTTATATAGCGCATATACTATTTTATATGTGGCCAATATGCCTTTATTTAGAGTACATACACTATTTTATGTTTGGTCAATGTGTCTTTATATAGAGTACATATACTATTTTATGTTTGGTCATCACGTCTTTATATAGAGGACATATACTATTTTATGTTTGGTCAATGTGTCTTTATATAGAGTACATATACTATTTTATGTTTGGTCATTGCGTCTTTATATAGAGGACATATACTATTTTATGTTTGGTCAATGTGCCTTTATATAGAGTACATATACTATTTTATGTTTGGTCAATGTGTCTTTATATAGCGCATATACTATTTTATATGTGGCCAATGTGCCTTTATTAAGATTACATACACTATTTTATGTTTGGTCATTGCGTCTTTATTTAGAGTACATATACTACTGTATACTATTTTATGTTTGGTCAATATGTCTTTATACAGAGTACATATACTATTTTATGTTTGGTCATCACATCCTTATATAGAGTACATATACTATTTTATGTTTGGTCAATGTGTCTTTATATAGAGTACATATACTATTTTATGTTTGGTCAATGTGTCTTTATATAGAGTACATATACTATTTTATGTCTGGTCATCACGTCTTTATATAGAGTACATATACTATTTTATATTTGGTCAATGTGTCTTTATATAGAGTACATATACTATTTTATGTTTGGTCAATGTGTCTATATAGTGTACACATACTTTTTTATGTCTGGTCAATATGCCTTTATATAGAGTGCATATACTATTTTATGTTTGGTCAATGTGTCTATATAGTGTACACATACTATTTTATGTTTGGTCGAAGTGTCTTTATTGACCTTCTTTTTGGTGTGGTATTAGCCCATTTGAAGATGACTTCTGAAATTTTCACTCACCCCAGGCAGATGTCTGCATCCAACCCTACATTTTGAGACTAAGAGAACTTAAGGACATATAAAACTGATTCATCAGTACCATTTGCTTGTAGACATTTTGCACAGACAAAGGCAAATGGGCCATTTATGAAAAACAGAAATATCGCCATTATATGTTAGTAATTGATGATCCTGGATATGCAAAATTTAATGATTTGAAAGTATTATGCTCATCTCTAAAAGGTTTGCACACATACTGGGGTATTGCCATTAATTTTACATCATTTAGATACATAACTTACTATAAATGGTTAGTGAAAATAAATCAAAATTGCCGTTTGTACACCGTAAAACCCAAATTCATAATGTATCAAAAATTGATACCCCAAAAGTGAACTTGATTCTTTAGTTAGACAATGCAACATACCGATGCAAGGATGAATGAGCAAGGGCAACTGTATATGCCTGGGTGTGGCGGCTAAATAGGTTGACCCTAACATGTACATTTGAATACTCATGAGATCTCAGATGTTCGGGTATGCTGCAAATTACAAGGGCTGGGTTACAACACCTTTTCATTAAAAAAAAACAACAAACTATTTTTGGAAATGTTTATGTAGGTGGGGTGGGGCATTCCAGACATCATGCCCCTCTTTCTAAACCTGTATTCGCTACTATGGAACTACATGCATTGTTTTGGAATTCAATTTTATTCATATAAAAAGATAACATCTTCATTGATCAAATATATATTTTTATTCTTCATTGCAATTTTTACAAATAAATAATGCATGTAAAGCATTTCAACAAATAAAACAAATGTCAGATCTTTGACATAGTTAATCAGTACACTAATAATAATATACAGACAAAAATCATGAAATGTATAATGACCGGTCAAAACATCAGGGTCTAAATTTAATTGGTTCAGTGGTAGAGCATCAGCCCCATGATCAGAGGGTCATGGGTTTGATCCTCCATCACAGCTATGTGTGGTGTCTTTGAGCAAGACAACCTTTCCATATAAACTCAAATATGTAACAGAAATAATTATACAAGAACTCAACTCCATTTTCTACTAAAACTAGTCCAATTTCATTGATACTTCCAACAGCAGATACTTGAAAACCTTTCTTATGGAAAAAAATTTATTAAAAAGAGTCTTTAACCAGAAGGCCAACATTGGCTGCAAAAACCCTCCTCTTATTTTAGAATACATATACATTACTCAATGAAAACTTCCCAGTGCTGCAACATTTTGAAGATTTTGCAAAGGCGAAAAAATATAAATTTTAAGAAAAGTTGATCCAAGAATCATGAAAATAGACTTTGATCAACATTGAATATGGAGATATCTAATTTTCTTTCAATGTTTGTCTATTTTTAGTAACAATGGCCATATTTGATTAGAACACAAATCTGAAAATGCACATCCCATGGAAAAATTGTGACCAAGTTTCAAAAACATACATTTTGTTTGGTGGTTTCAGACAGAAGTATTTCAAAGAAAATGTGGATGACCACGATAATGGACAATGATAGAGCCTCTACAGATAAAAGGTCATCTGTGCTTTACCCTTTACTCCATAGATACGCGTTTCCCGCACCAATCACAGAATGCATTTGAAAACAGTGCAGGAAGAGTTCAGATTGCTCGTAACAAGCAATCTGAACACTTCCTGCACTGTTTTTCACTCTGTCAGTTAATATAAACATAATTCACCCATTGCTGATACGTGGTGAATTAATGCTTTCAATATAAGAGGTGTCCAAAGGCGTCTTTATGAAGAAAAGGGTTAACTAAAAATGGGCAATACTGAGTCTGAGTTAAAAGTGAGATGAATTTAGGTCCAGGTAATTTTACAAAAAAGACATAAATAACCTGACCTGTTGTCACCCATGATGTAGTACATGTATGATGCTGGTCTCCTTTCTTACCTACATTACACACATACTTGTTTGTACAACCAGACACCTGTAAAAAGCAGCAAAACCTGCTTTTGCAGACTTATGTTCTTAGCAACAAACGCTGTGCATACAGACACCTGTATCAAGCAACCAAACATGTGTTTGCAGACATATGTACAGTAGAACTTTATTGGCTCAAACACAGATGTGTGGAACACCACATATAGCCTGAACCACTTATCTGGTTCCAGCTAAATCACTATTTTGATGTTTGTACATGATGAACTACACTTGGCTCGAACAACCCTTAAATTGAACTATTTTGTAGTCACATCCAAGCCATCAAAGTTTTACTGTATTTAGCACCATACACCTGTGCTAAGCACCAAAGAACTTGTGCTTGTAGACACCTATACTAAGCAACCAACTTTGTGCTTGCAAACATCTTCACTAAGTACCCAAACCTAAGGTTGAATACACGTAACAAAAGCCTAGTACCAATAAATAATTCATTTGCGGTTTTTGACATGATGAATTATTGAAGCCAATCAACCATAAGTTTGGACACATGATGATACAATAGTAACAATATCAATAAAGTTTGATAAAACCTGACTCCTATTTCACCAACATGTACTTAAATACTTAAAGACTTAAAATTAATAAAAGCAGCCATGTGATCATGATTTTAGACTGGTTACAGTAAATCTGCTTATAGTTTCATAAATAGATAAATAACCAGTCAAAACTTATTTACATTTTTTAGTATTTAAGTAAAATGGTGGTGAAACAGATGCCTAAACAACAAATACTGATGACATGGTGGTACGTCTTTATACAGAATGTGTGGTTTAACGCCATTTTCAACACATTTCATGTTAAATATGGCATATCCAGTTTTATTGGTGGAGGAAAACCTCGTAACGAATTTGAGTAGAACCACCGTTCTTCCATAAGTACCTGGTAAAATTTCTCACACAATTATTTTAGAGTGTGGGATTGGAACCTACGACCTTAGCGGTGAGAGGTGAATGACCTTGAGGGTGGTCATGAACCACTCTGCAACTGAGGACACTCACCAACATGTAATTAAATACTTAAAAACTTCTATCTAATAAAAAAATCAGCCAGGTGATCATGAATTTCGACTGGTCCCATTAAAATATCATATCGTTTCATGGATACTGATTATGTAATAGATAAATAACCAGTCAAAACTTAGTCTTTAAGTTTTTAAGTATTCAAGTAAAATGTTAGTGAAACAGAAAATTAAACAATCAATGCTGATGACATGGTGGTGCATCTTTAAACAGAAATAAAATTTAAAAAAATAGAAAATAATTCTGTTTTAAAATGTTTTGCTTTGATTTTAAAATAGTTCTTTAATGTATACAAAAAATACATTAAAGATATTCCATTTGTTTGCAAAAATATTGAAAAATGACAAAAATCTTGGCTTATTGCAATTAATTATAATATGAACAGCTTGATATGAAATTGAATGATGAGATCAGTGACTTAATTACAGAGACAGGCAAGCTGATATCAATTCAGCATACATGGCTGTAATTTCTGATGGCACATTTAAGTTTCTCCTTGAACCCTAGTCAAAATTTAATAATTTTGGTGCCAATTTATATGTTTATGTCTCTGATGAGATATACATAAAAAACATTTCTTAAATTCTCAAACTGCAAATTTTGATCAGTTACTTGTTGTTGTTTTTTTACTTGATAGAAACACACGGCAAAGCTGAAATTGACCAAATAACGCTTTTCAACCATTTACAACTGGTAACATCAAACCTTAATATAAACAATCTAAAGGTCAGTATACTATACATACTAGGGTATTATAACATCATATTTCTATCCTTTAGTTGTCAAACAAATTTTTAATTGGATTTTTTTTTTTCACTTAATCATCAAAATTGCCATGTGTCCCTGTAATTGAAACAAACACCAATTGACACTTTTATTGCACATGCATTAGTATTCATAAAACACACATAAGCACATTTTGATTTTACTGACAAAACTGTTTGCATACATGAACATGTAAAACAATAATGATGATAATAATAATACATATGAAGTTATAGACATTGAGGCGTTACATCACAATTTCTATGCAAAGTGCCACGCAGAAGTCCCTTTATGGAGTGTGTAGTCTAGTGGCAGAGCATCAGACCCAGGACCACGGCTACATTGCTGATTAACACTTATCTCATATGTAAAGCCTTTACTGCTAGGTCACAAAGCATAGTTAAATATCAATGTTTAAATTATAATCCACTGTTTTCCAGATTATCAATGTTCATATTTCTATCAAAACAGTTTTTTTTTCCTGCTTTTTTAAAAAAAAAATTCTAATTTTTATTTCAAGGAGAAAATGTTCATAATAATTAACTACATAAAATAAACCCTAAACACATGCATTTTTTGTCTGGCCTAAAATAAAAAATGGCTAAAACACAAGTGTGTCCCCAACAAAGTACATATGAATTAAATACACTTGTGAAAACTTTAACCATCCATCTTAAGCTGAAATAGCAGGAGGTTATTAATTAATTTAATATTGGCCAAAGACTTTAGGCAGCAGGTAAGCATGACAGATAGTGGGACAACAACTTGGTGAACATGATATCAATTAATGAATATTATATTAACAAACAGAAGTACATCCATATTAGTGCTTAGTTCATTCTTATCCAGTTCATATTGGCCTTGTCCCAGTCCATAATTGGCCAAAGTCCAGTTCATATTGGTCTAGTCCCAATCCATAATTGGCCAAAGTACAGTTCATATTGGCCTAGTCCCAGTCCATATTGGCCAAAGTCCAGGTCATATTGGCCTAGTCCCAGCCCATAATTGGCCAAAGACCAGTTCATACTGGTCTAGTCCCAGTCCATAATTGGCCAAAGTCCATTTGATATTGGCCTAGTCCAAGTCCATATTGGCCAAATCCAGTTGATATTGGCCTAGTCCCAGTCAATAAATGGCCAAAGTCCAGTGCATATTGGCCAAAGGCCAGTCCATATTGGCCTAGTCCCAGTCCATAATTGGCCAAAGTCAAGTCCATATTGGCCAAAGTCCCAGTCCATAATTGGCCAAAGTCCAGTTCATATTGGCCTAGTCCCAGTCTGTAACTGGCCAAAGTCAAGTTCATATAGGTCTAGTCCCAGACCATATTGGCCAAAGTCCAGTTCATATTGGCCTAGTTCCAGTCCATATTGGCCAAAGTCAAGTCCATATTGGCCTAGTCCCAGTCCATATTGGCCAAAGTCCAGTTCATATTGGCCAAAGTCCCAGTCCATAATTGGCCAAAGTCCAGTTCATATTGGCCTAGTCCCAGTCCATATTGACCAAAGTCCAGTCCATATTGGCTGGAGTCCAGTCCATATTGGCCTAGTCCCAGTCCATAATGGCAAAGTCCAGTTCATATTGGCCTAGTCCCAATCCATAATGGCCAAATGCTCTTCATATTGTTCCAGTTTGGTTTATACATGAGCATTCACCTAAACAACTAAGGCAAATATATAAGAGCTGACTAACACACATGGTAATGGTACATAACCAAGATATTATTGTGATATAAACAAATACATGTACAAACAACATTGGCCCGTTTGGTGAGCCTTGTTAATATTTCACAAGCATGTCAATTTCACTCAAAATCTTATATGGCCTTTGTTCAAAATCACACTATTTTTTACTTTAAAGGGACACACAGCAATTCTAGAAAATTTTCACATAAATCTATTTCTGATATTTATACATCTACAAAATTCAAATATAAACTATTATACCCTAGTATGTTTGAAGAGTTTCATTTCTAGATTGAAAAGGGGAATTACTATTGTAAATGACTGAAATGTATCACAATCCACATAGTTTAGTCATATATGACCAAAAAAAAAAAAATGTAGTAAAATATTTTATCATTTTCAAGCATTTTTACTGGTATGATAGATAAAAATACCACGAAAATATCCATTTGTATTTTTTAAGAATTTTGACACATATTTTCAAAACTAGAATGAAAATGACAATAATTTTTCAAATGCAAAGTTTCATTGGTAATACTTGGAGATTTTCATATTGTTATATGTTCATAGGTGTAATGATTGAGATTGTTGAGTGAACATGAATTTAACACTAATGTGTGTGTCCCTCTAGTATCATAGATGTAGTATATTAAGAACTATGAACATATAACACTATTTGCAATAAATTATACCTTGCAGGCTATGACATCAATACAGCACCAATTCTCTCTCTCTCATCTCTTTCTTTCTCTCCATTTTTTTTTTCTCCATTTTTTTTTTCTCTGTTTCTCTCATTGTATCTGTTCACACACTGCCCGGTCTCATTATTTTAGATGAACAAGTTAACCAACATCTTGCATTGCAATTATTATACCACTTCAGCAGGGTTTTTCGGCCATTTTCATAGCGGTTAATTGGTCATATTCCCAATGGCAAATAGTATCTTTTTTTCCAAACTGAGTGATAAAAATTTCCCATAATTCCTTGATAAAATAAACCAGATTTCCCCCCATTCTGAATTGACATTGATTCTTTAATTAAATGGCCAGAGAAGCAAGTGTACACATCTTTATGAAGATGAACAAATAAATTTAATGCAATAGTTTTTCCAGATGTTAATGAAAATGTCGCTAAAATTCCCAATTCCAAGGGTATGGGTCATCTTCCCAAAATGGTTAAAAAAACACTGCACCTTCTCTATTCAGAAAAACATATCCTACTGTTATATATTATAAGGTTATTTTACAGCATTCTGTATAACATTGGAAATGTACCAGTACCTACAGTATCATCCAATATGATTTTCATCACAATATGAACAAGTACAATATATTCCCATATTGTTCAAAACACTGTAAAATGATCTTTTTATTCTATACCTCATTCTGAATGAATTCATCAAAAGAGTAAAAAGACATCAAAATCCTGTTTAAATAAATAAGCTGCGAGACAAAGGAAGTTGCTAGAATTTCTTCTAGTGTTGTACAAGTACCTATGGATCACATCTGATACCACTTCTGCCTCTGTTGAGAGTGCAAAATGGGAATCACATCTGACACCAATTCTGCCTCTGTTGAGAGTGCAATATGGGAATCACATCCAACACCACTTCTGCCTTTGTTGAAAATAACATACGCTATTGCTCTAACGTATTTTAGAAGTTATTGTAGTGTCAAATATAATTTATCTCACACCTAACAGCATAATATAAAATCTATCTAACACCTCACAATGTAATAAACCATAATTGCAGGTTAATACATGTATGTAAATCACGTCAACACATACTGCATAAGTTATCCATCTTATTGCAGTGTAATATATAACTTATGACACACCTTACAGTGTAATATATTATTAATCTCACACCTCACTATGAGATATATAACTTATCACACACCTCACAGTGTAATATATGACTTATCACACACCTCACAGTGTAATATATAACTTATCACACACCTCACAGTGTAATATATGACTTATCTCACACCTCATGGTGATATATATAACTTATCTTACACCTCACAGTGTAATATATAACTTATTTCACACCTCACAGTGTAATATATGACTTATCACACACCTCACAGTGTAATATATGACTTATCTCACACCTCATGGTGAGATATATAACTTATCTTACACCTCACAGTGTAATATCTCACACCTCACAGTGTAATATATAACTTATCTTACACCTCACAGTGTAATATATAACTTATCTTACACCTTACAGTGTAATATATAACTTATCTCACACCTCACAGTGTAATATCTCACACCTCACAGTGTAATATATAACTTATCCCACACCTCACAGTGTAATATCTCACACCTCACAGTGTAAAATATAACTTATCCCACACCTCACGGTGAGATATATCTGGTATATCCATTGTTGTACATGTAAACTATACTTCACTTATAGCACTGTCACAACTACAACATTAATTTTTTGTTACCATATCTATGTCTGTTTAATATTTCATCCCTCCTCAATTTCACGGAATTTTTTCACTCGTTTCCATTCGCCAGTCAAATAATTCATTTGGAAGAATGTATCTACAATCATGTATTTTTGGGACTGGTCCTGTTGGGTCACTAATTCCTTTGTTTCACTTAGTCTTATACTTAATATGTTTCCTTGCTGTGGACATGGATTTTCTGGAATAGACAAGACATTGATCATTTGATTGTGTTTGTTTTAACATTGTTTCAACATTTATTTTCTGATATATCGTGACGGTGTCTACTTCAGACAGTATTCTAAGTGCTGTCACACTGTAGTATCATGCTGCAGACATATATATTTCACAACTTGAACGTTTGTTAGTCATAAACAAGAGTATTCTCCAATATCTCACAGAAAAAAATCTCATTGTTTATACAAAAAGCCTAACCATTGATGAGATTGTTTGTATTACCCCGCATTAAGCACCCAGACAGAAAAAAATAAAGCAAATAATTCAACCTACCTCTGGAGCCAGCCATAAAACCCAATATCAACGCCTTTTCTGGCCGGGTAACTTTGTTGGAGGTCTTAAACATCTCCTGGGCTTCCAACATTTGTTCACGCTGAAATATAGAAATAAGATTAAATTAAACACTTTAAAGCTGTTAAATTACTCAATGTAAACTTTATTTTTCTTTAGCAACCGTCTTGATGACACCATGGGAGAGTTTAGTCAATATTGAATATGTGGGTCAGCTTTTGGTTAACACTGAGTAGAGGTACTATCGTTTGTAATTTTCTCCATTTGTAACATTTTTTTTTAATAACAACTGTCATATTAGATTATAAGCAGCAAATCTGAAAGTGCCTTATCGAAGAAATATTGTGAAGGATGAAGACAGATAGCTGGCTATTGGAATAGCTCAGTTGAAGATTGCAAAGATTAGATTGCACTAATTATGTATGATAGTCCTGCATTAAGTTTTCTAAAAACAATTCAATATTAAATATAAAATCCTATATTTCAGTCAAATTTATATGCATGTTGTTTTTTTTCAACAGTATTTCAATTATTTAATATCAGTCAGTGCACCTAATCTCCGTTCCTTGAATCCGCTAGGTGTTTAACCACTACTAGACACGCATTATCTCTGAAAGTCATTGGCTACTTCTCCACAAGATAACCGGTATATCCAGGAATATAAAAGGTAAATAATCCACTTACAGTAAGAGATAATCCCTTTTTGGGCTGTGCCGGCTGCTGCTGTGGTGGTGCTGGCGGCTGTGGTGGCTGGGGTTGTATATTATTTTGAGGCTGTGTTTGGATTGGCTGTAGAGGTTGTACAGTGGGCGGAGCTACCACATTGACAGTTTGTGGCAATGATTGTGATTGGATAGTCTGGGGAAGTGTCTGTTGTGTTCGGATCTGTGATTGGCCAAGCTGTTGCTGTAACTGTTGCTGTAGGTTATCTCTGGCTTGCTGGGTGCTGGCCGATAAAGCTGAAGCTGACGTTAAAAAAACAAAACAAATATCACTACACAAAACAACTGTTCATGGGGCTTTGTTTTTTGTCCAAGATTTTGATTTTGTGAACAGATTTATGGAATAAAAAATAAATTACATTTACATATATATATCTTTTCTGGTATAAAATAAAAAATATTGTTTTGTTCAAATATTTTTCATACATCATTTTTATGCCATCTAAGCTAACAGACAATCAGTTATCCAAACCATATTCAAGCAAAATAGGCTGTGAAATTCCATGTAATAGAAGGCATTTACAAACATAATTTGATAAAGACCAACGTCAACAAACTTGTCTGCTGCAGTTGATATGCTGCCAAATGGCTGTCAGAGAAAGTAAATGATTAATTCTTTCTCTAAAAACTTTGAAGAAAAGCTGGCTGTCATTATACAGTTGAACCCTGCAAGTGTACTTTGTATTAAGAAACTACTTAATAAAGGAGTAAGTCAGCCAGCAACATACCCTACATATATATCAGGGCATGGACCGATTGACCAACAAAACGAGAGAGACACACACACACAGAGAGACAGTCAAGTTTACCTTGTACTGGTGTTGGTGTAGGTATTCTGGCACTAGCTGCAGGTACATAGGACACTGTCTGAGTTTCCGGTAGAGCAGATCCAGTTGTACCAATGCTTGCCCCTGCCAGTTTCTGAAATACAATGCCAATTTATAAGAACAGTGAAAGACCTAAATAATAAAATAGTTCAAAAGAATTTTGATAAAGCAAGCAAGCTGCAGGTAAAAAAAAGTCCAGCTTGATGCAAAAATAAAACAAAGAGGACCAAGGGAGATGAGGATGCTCTATTGGCATGAAAAGACTGTAGTTTTATTGTTATTTTGTTTCGTTAACAATTCAATTTCAGAACAAGTTATTCAAGCAATGACAGTCAGGTTGGAGAGCTTTACAATCTCATCAGAGGCCTTATAGTCATAAACATTATGACATATTCAAATTTGAGTAAAATCAAATAAGAAATAGAAATTCTAGAAATGCAAGAATATGAGAAATTTTTTTTGTAATTTTTTATAACAATATGAAAAGTTAACATGACGATCAGACATATTATTACAATAGCTGGTCCTAGAAAGCTGTTAAATGTTTTGCTAATAATTGATGAAAATTGATGAAAATAACTAACGGCAGGTGCTGCTGATACAAGTCCTGCTGCGTAGTCGGGTGTGTAAGGTGCAGGGTTGGCAGCAGCAGCAGCGGCAGCAGCAGCTTTCTCTGCTTCTTTCTTCTTCTTCTGCAGTTCCAAAGCCTCCATGTCTACAATAAACAAGAGTTGTCAGAAGACAACAAAGCTCGCCAATGGGATAAAACTCATCACCTATGCAAAGATTGAGATTAGAGGCAAACACCAAAACTTAAACTCAACATAACGCAAAAGTTTAACTGGGTGTCAACACCCGCAAAATTAAGTGCAAAAGGGCCATAACTTTGCCAAAATGTAACCCCGAGTTATGGTTTTTGTCTCTGTGTGTTTCATCAATGCTGGTGAACACAATTTAAAGGTTCATTCATATCCAATGAGTGGTTGCATAGATATGTAAGACTTAAACGCAAAAGTTTAACCTTGGTGTCAACAGACAAAAAATTAAGTCCAAAAGGGCCATAACTTTGCCAAAATGCAAACCAGAGTCATGGTTCTTGTGGCTATGTGTTCCATCGATGATGGTGAACACACATGTGAAGTTTCATTCATATCCAATGAGTTTCATATATCTTACCTGATACAAAACTTGAACCTGAAAAATTAAGTCCAAAAAGGGCCATAACTCTTCCAAATTGCAATCCAGAGTTATGGTTAATGTCTCTGTGTGTTCCAATGATGATGTTGAACACACATGCAACGTTTCATTCATATCCAATGAGTGGTTGCATAGATATGTAAAACTTAAATGCAAAAGTTTAACCTGGGTTTTTACAGACGACGCTGATGCCAGGGTCATGGCAATAGCTCTCCTTGGACATTCTCCTGGCAAGCTAAAAATTGATTCATTAAAACAATATCAAGAGCCTACCCGACTTTTTGTCTGTAAGCAATAGCTAGTTTTCAACTAATTTATTTTACTTTGATTGTAAAACAAGTTCTTACAACTTAGGTAAATCATGCTCAAAGTTTTCCTGGGTAGAGCCAGTATTAAGCATATGCAGAAAAAATGTCTTGCTCAAGGACACAACAACTAGCCCCGGCAAAGGATTGAACCCATGACCTTCTGATCATAGCTCACTAGCAATAGCTATCAGATGACTGAAATTGGACAATATGGTGCATGCTGTAAAAGTCTAACCCATTTATTTATTAAGTGTAAAAAGGAATCAGACATATTCAAACAAAATACAAGTAAAGGTTATGGCAATTTTACCTGTGAGATTTTACTTTAATACTGACCATACCTATTAATTTTAAATTAAATGCCATTAGTATTTACTGAAACTTTTCAATCAAAGTACGAGTGAAATAAAGATAGGGATTTTGTTTTAACAGCTGTATGGTACTCTTGGTGAGTGGTCTAAGGTGCAATCTCAAGATCACTAACCTCTCACCACTAAGGTGGAGAAAGTTTGCCAGTTGCTTGCAGAAGGATGGTGGTTCCACTCAGATTTATTCTGAGGTCTTCCTTCATCAATAAAACTGGATATATTAACTTAAATGTGTTCAAAATGGTATTAAACTCCATTAAAAAAAATATCGAATTTCTAAATAAAATACGGGCATATGTCTCCCTAAAACAGAGTTATCCAACTTTTTCCCCTAATCAAAGAGAAAACATTTGTGAAGTTTCATAGATGTATGAATAGTAGTTACTGAGAAAGAAGCTTGTTATAAACTTTGATCCAAATGGTTTAAGTACAAAAGGGGTAATAATTCTGTCTAAAATCAAGAGCGAGTTATCCCATTTTTCTTCTTGACAAAAATATAAAACATAAACAAAAAATTGGGGGGGGCTCAGACAGATACTAGTTGTAAAAGGGCATATTACTTATTTACGTTAAATAAAAAAATCAAAGGTCTGAACGGCTGAGGGAAGGCTTGCAAATTCATTAATACGAGGATATAGGAAATTGAATAAACATGTTCAAGATTGTATGCCAGAGACAATTAGACAAATCCTTTTCCAGAGAAAAATCAAAAAATCAAATGCCAGTGACCATTTTTGGTTGCTTTATATAGAAAACCTATACAATTGTAATTTTCATCAATTACTTGACCACAAATCTTGACTTCAGTAATAGTTTTACCTGCAATCTTTTTCCGGCGCTTTGCCTCCTTGGCTCCAACAGGCATATCAAAGATATCTAGAAACTATCAAAAACATGTTTATTTGTAAAACATTTGCATTACAAAACAAGCTAGTTGACACAAGGTAGTTTTGATGGCTCAAATGTTCAATTAAATTGCTGAGTACCTGTACAGGCTTAGTACTAATTCTGCCCACAGAGACCTCAAGCTTCACTTGTTAAATTTATAATAATACATGTATTATACTTTAAATAAGTTTAATCTAATCAAAATCGTCTCACTGGAGATTCAAATCTTGGTTGTATTAGAAGTGAGTATACTCTTTGTTATCCTAAAGCATAAATATATGTGAATTAGGCAAAAAAACATTTTAAATTCTTATTCAAACTTTTCAATACTACTGTTCAAATACTTCTGTTATGTTTTATTTTACAATATCCAAAGTCCTTGTGCATGCAAAACACTGATAAGCAAACTTACAATGTATATATTCTGAGCTTCTAAAGAAACTAGAAATGTGCCTGTCAACAAGAATGCCCCAGCTATTGATTAGAAAACAATTTTTTAACTAAAAATTTAGTTGAAAAATTTGATGGAAGTTGACATATATCGAACTCGACCTGTATTTTATAATTATACAGGAACACATGAAGTAATATTTAAATACTAGACCTAAGAATTTACTGATAGGAAACCAATGTTTTTCCTTGGACGTATGAGGAAACACTTAATGCCCCTTCACCTTTGTTCGAATAACGGGAGACAAAGAACAATGTTTGCTTACCTTGATACCACCCTCTTTCTTTAAGTTTGTAACTCTGTTTGGAGTGCCTCCTATTGATGTGGAAGACCCACCAAGCAGCGACCTCCGTCCGAGGGAACTAGGGCCCATGAAGCCGCCTGATGGACTGTTTCTTGCTGAGAGACCTTTTAATGGAGCTGAAATGTCAGACCTGAACTAGAATGGATGCGAAACACTGATAAACAAATTTATAATGTATATGTTCAGAGTTTCTTTTAACAACTAGAATTGTGCCTGTCATCAAGAAAGACCCTGCTTTTGATAGGAAAACATTTTTTTTAGTAAAAAATTAAATTGATAAAGGGCCACAACTCCTGTAAATTCTGATCCACATAGACAAATATCGAACTTGACCTGTATTTTCAGGCCTCTAGTATTTGACCAATCATCACAGAGACCCTGCCCGATTGGGGATTTAAACAGATGACCCCTGGATAAACAGATGAGTTACAGACAGTTGGTCAGGTCCAGTACATTATTTTTGTCTTATTTCAGTTATATTACTTTAGAGAACAAGATGTGGCAAAAATCACTTAAAGATTTAAAAGATAAGAACAAATATCACTCTTGTCCATTTTCACAGAAACACTAAAAGCACTTAATACAAAATACTAGTTTTCTACACATATATAATTTCATTACTTCATGCAAAATTTCACTTCCTTATAAGAGTATCATTCTTTGAAAATGAGCCACTTACTAGTATCATCCATTTTCTTAGCAAAACTGCGAACTTTGATTGGTAGATAATCTGAGCCATTCCGCTTCTTGCTTAGAGCAACTTCTGATGCTAAAATCAAACACATGAGATCATCAATATAAAGTATGTCACAGTGATACAGATGCAGCCAGGAATCCAATATTAGACAGTAAAATTTAAGTAAATAAACACAAATTTTGAACAAATATCAAGTGGCTCTTCAGCATGCATCTTGTTTATGCTGTTGTTGTGCTTTCAACAATTGTTCAGTCATACTGCGACAGTATTCTTAGTGACGCCACACTGGAGTATCATGCTGCAGACTCATGGTCTGATACCCCCCCCCCCCACACACACACACACAGTCACATTATACTGACACCAGGCTGACCAGACCTAGAATTATCCTCTTAATGCTGTGTGCCAAGTGATGAAAATTTCATTACTGTTTTTTTGGCATGACCCGCCTGGGGACCGAACCAACAACCTTCCACACGCAAGGCAGATGCTCTACCCCTAGACCAGCGCTGTGGTTTATATCTTGTTTATTCTATTAAACGTCCTCCGTGGATGTGTTGTCAAAGACTTTTTCAAGATCACTTATCTCTTACTGTTGAGTTGTAAAATCCTACAAGGAGCCGGCAAAAGCACTTGTATGCTCATTCAGAAAAGATTTTCCCCGACCACTGCCTAAGCTTGGTAAAAGTAAGTTTGCCAGTTACTTGTGGAATGACTAGTTTTTCCCCAGATTCATGTACTATGCAAGTACTGTGTAATTCTACCACCAATAAACCTGGATATCTTAAATATAATTATGTTGTATAGAAGGTTATTTCTGCTGCAGAATTATTCTATGGTTTGGGCAATAGGAAACCCACACATGAAATTTACACACATTTAAGGGTTTTCTCCTGGTCAATAAGGTGTAGTGGTGCCATGATCCCTTAATTTCAAATGCACACATGCCACGCTTTAAAATCTGACCATGATGCCTCACATATTGTGTATCAATCATCACAGAGACTGTAGTCTAGATTCTAACTCATGACCCCCCCGATTGATAAATCATATGCGCCACCGACGACTGAGCTCACCGGGCTAACGCATGAAAATCTTTTATCGAATACTTAAACTTACATTTTTGCAGAAGTTCTGCTCGTAATGTTGCAGACTTAGGTTTGCGTTTCAGAGCAAAGTGTTTTGTTGGCAATGGCTGCTGGCCTGTAGTGGCTACCAGGGCAGTTTTGTTCAGGAACTGGCATTCCATCGGTAACATCTTTACATCTACAGAGCGCCTCACTGAAAACGAAATATAGCCGAGAACAGATATTATAGTTAAATTCTAATGTGTTGGTATTATTATGGTGGTACATTTAACTCAACTATAGAGATCGAGCAACAAGTTTTCATTTTCAAAAAAATAAAAAAAAAATAAAAAAAATTAATGGAAAGAGAATCTTACAGAAGTACTCATTTTTTATTGATTTTATAAATTAAGTTGGCAAAAAAATTAATATATATATTATGTGAGGCTTGGTTCATGTGAGATTCTTTTTTTGTCACATCTCAGAAAAACAGTACATATACCATTTACATGTATGTTTCTGGTAGAGGGTCCTCCGTGGCCAAGTCTAAGGCGCCGTCTCATCACTTACCTCTCACTGCTAAGGTAGTAGGTTCGAGTCCTGCTCAATCCAAAAATGTTACGTGAGAAAGTTTCCAGTTACTTGCGGAAGGACGGTGGTTCTACTCAGTCTGTCCGGATATGCCATATATAACCTGAAATGTGAACATGGCGTTTAACCCCATTCCAAAAAAAAATGTTTCTGGTTATCTCTAGGACACCAATTCTTGGAGTACTCGAATATGGTTATTTCCCTTGGTGGGAGGCATTATCCCAACTGATAACAGAGTTGTTGTTTTTTAATTTAAATGGCTAATGTAACAAGCAAACCATTGTTTCAGCCCTGATGCTACGATTCCATTTCTGTCAATTTAACTAAAACAATGAGTCTGCTATGTTAATGAACACAAATATGGAACTTTAATGAGTCCAATTGAAAAAAAAATTAGCACAACTATTTAACTCAGGTTGTACAGATAAATAAATCTATGTTGCAATACTTTTATTTCCTATAGATCAGAAAAGCAGAAAACAAATATAAAACTGTCGATAAACTTGATGTGCTCACAACCATTGATTGTCTAAACAATTCCATGTTGTTTTATATTTTTGTTAGCATGACTGAACAATGAACAATGTAGCATTGCATTTAATGTTTAAACAAAACACATCTTAATTCTAAAGTATTGTTTTCTATCGCTGGTAAAGGGAAATAATTTTATACTCCGCTACAAGCTACCTGTAAAAACTAGGATTGGGAAAGAGCAAACACACATTTATTTAAGATTAACACAGAAAAAGTTCATAAATACCTAGTTTTTTTAGGTCTAACAGAACCTCAGCAAATGTATTATTGTTGTCTTCCAACTCCAAATTGAGAGCGCCAGTGGCTGGATAGGTACGCAGTATCTCACCCACCATAGACACCCATTGATCTGTGTCATGAATGGCCAACATAAGAATCTCCTCCAGTTGACCCTTCCACTGAAAATTGGAATACATATTACAAAATTCAAATAGGAACATACTTGGACAGTGGGAATCTCAACTAAAATTTGACAATGCTATATGTGTGACATCCGCAGATAATGGAAATGGGAGAACAACATGTGCATTATAAAGTGAGTGAGCATCAGATACCGATCTTGATCATAATAAGGGATTCACTGTCATGTGGTGTCCTTCCCAGGGCAAGATACCTGCCTAACTGCATATACTTAGAAAATAAAGAAACCAGAGGGTAATATGTGTACGTAGAAATGTCAAAAACTTGTTTCAAAATTGATTTAGAATCAATAGTTTTGAAACTGAACATTTTATATGACAGCAGGAATTTCCACTGAGAATTAAACACAAATTAGAATTATTTTAAAGTAAGAATTTTGACTAAAATGACTAATCAGTCAAAGTATATTATATGCCAAAACTACTGAACAAAGGGGGCAACATCATCATCTTGCATATCAAATTCCAACAATAATAGTTGATTGTTAGTAATTTTCATTTTTTCCTCGCAGTGACCATGTGGAAAGCATTACCACCACATGTAGTCAGCACTGACTGAATCCTAGGGTTGTATTGAATGTACATAGGTCACTAACAACAGTCTCACTGTTGAGCTAGCTTTTTCAGTGACATAGTTAAAGTGCACTAACTAATGGAATTTAAGCAACGGAGTACGGGTTAGTACTTGGATGGGTGACCGCTTTCACTTCAGGATTTAAGTCAGCACTGAATACAATTCCACTACCATAAATACTATACTTATTTTAGATTTTAACCTGTACTTTAACAACTCCTTACTGCACTGAACATATGTGTACATTTTGTTAGCTTAGGAGACTTTTTTTAAAGCTGCACATTGCTAAGTTTTCTTGGGTGGATTGAGTAGCTTGGGAAACTTGGCAATCTTTAACTTTATAACATGGCGGCCTTTATATTCTAATAGTGATTGTTAGCAAATATTATAAAAAACAGTTGCCAGTACGAAATTTAAACAAATGCCAATGCTAACGGAAGTTGGAGCTTTGCACATGTTTGGGATATTGTTACTATACGGGCATTCGCAGTAATAGGTGTATCATGGTATTAGGTATACAAGGGATATATTTTGTTCATAACTTTAACTGTGAGTCTAAAACTTTGTCAACCATGTAAATAATGGCATCAATAATAAAAAGTAATAAACTTACTTAAGCTTGCTGAGTAATAAACAATTGCTTGTATTAAATGTAAACAAATGCCGACGTTAACGGAAGTTGAGAGCTTAGCACATGTCTGGGACATTGTTATTACACAGGCATTCACGGTAATATGTATATTGCGGTATTAGGTATATACTGGTCATACCAAACACGCGAGTCCAAAATTTTGTCAACCATGTAAATAATGGCATCAATAATAAACAGTAATAAAGTTACTCAACTGTTCTGAGTAATAAACAGTTGACAGTACAAAATGTAAACAAATGTCGATGCTAATGGAAGTTGGAGCTTTGCAGCATGTCTGGAATATTGTTATTATACAGGCATTGGCAGGTAATAGGTGTATCACGTTATTAGGTATACAAAGGATAACGGCAAATACACCTGAAACTGAAACTAGGGAATCCTACTGAAACATCAGCTGGTCAATGGTTACACACTACAAAAACGATCATTCGATAATTAAAAGCTTAAAGATTTAGTGATATTTCTTTTTTCAGTTTCAGCGGCAGACATGGATTTTGAAATAAAAATACAAAACAAGTAAATCTTACCAAGTCGACGTTTCGTCGAGGTATGTGAAGGAAGGACACCATAAGCTTGACCTTGACATGCGGCTGAAGTGTATGAAAACATGAATGAATATTTTGTAATTTGTCTTGTGATAGTTGGGAGCATATTGTCTTCCCAGACCAAAGATCGTCGGTTGAACCTAATTTGTTATGCAGCCAGAGCGCAGTGTCTCCGGCGGCCATATTGGAAAGAAAACCGACGACTTCAGTAAAATGATATTTGATTAGTTGTTTAGTCCAAGAGAGACATATTTTCATTGGCTGTCAGAGGAATATTGATTTCTATAGTACACCTGTTAAAGTTAGAGATTTAGATATAATATTTAATCAGTTTGGTGCGTGCAGATCAAATAAAAAATGTTAAATAATTGCAGCATGTTTATATTCATATTTTAATAATATCGTTGCAATAATAGTTAAAAAGAACAAATATGCAATTGTATCTTTGCACATATCTAGCAGTCGTTCTCTGTTATTTTCAATAGTATTTGCATAATTCGATTAAGAGATTGAACCTTTTTATTTATATAAACAACAACAATGTATACCTATATATAGTATACTGATTTTGAACTAACGATGTGTTGAGCGTCAAAACTTACTTTGAAATTCATAATTGGACGTTTTGAATATATGTCAGCGGGGAATTTAGCATTCTGTTAAGTATAGTATAAATCAACTTGGCTATTTAATGTTACATATTTAGAATTTATACGTGAGTCCGGAGATAACGGTTGAACTTGTTCATGCATATATATTTTTATAAAGAAATAAATAAACTTACATGATCATGGAGATTGAACTTTCTTGGAAAAAACAGATTTTGAAGTCAGAGACTGGACTCTTTTTTTTAAATGACATATACACTGTACATGTAGATTATCTTGGAAATTGGACATCTTTGAAATACATTAATCAACTTGGAGATTGGACTTTTTCGCAATATATGTTCAATAAATAAACGTAAAGATTTAACTTATTTAAAGTATGTAATTTAACTTTTTTTCAAGTATATACATCTAGTAGAATGAGTTTTTTTAAGTACACTGAATTCAACTGGGAACATGAACTTAATTTGAAATACATTTGTACATAATATAACTTCGATATGGACTTTTTAAATAGAAAATTAAACATGAATATTGACTTTTTAAAGATATATTATTTAATTTTAGGACAGAACTATTTCAGTGAATTCATATCTGCCGCTCAAAAGGGTCATGAACTGAATAAAATTAACATTGCCTGTGGATGTGGGTACTGGAACACTGAATTATAATGCCTAAATGTGAAAGAATAAATATTGTAATGTTAAAGTAATATTTTATAGGTGGGTAAAATAGTTTTGAAAATATAAGTAAACAAAAATATGGTGACCCATTTAATCACCCCGTAATAGGTCTGTTGGGGTCGGGATGGGCCATCCCCCAACAAACCGTACAAATAATTTACATGCATGTTTTCATATATATTTTTTAAGTATATATAACATGGAGCATATAAAAACCACAAAAAAAAAAACAATTCATATTATACAAGCTATATAAATGGGGAGTTTTTTTTATGTCATTACAATTATATAGAGGATCAACACCAAAAAGATTGATTTTAACATTATTTTTAACATGATATACAATGTAGTTCTAAATTAATCAAAGACAAAAGTAGTAAGAAGAATAAGATATAATTATATTAAGAATAAATGATCAAGACAAACAAAAATTATTACAGAGATCTTTCCATTCATACATTTGACTTTTCACCATGTAAAAGTAACGACATTTTTTCCCCTGAAAACCTAGCCTTTAATATCACAAATAAAATAATTATTATACCAAGTTTTATTTCTACCAGGTATTCCAAACGGTTTAACAATACGAATTATATAATAAAAAAATTACAGTACAAAAAATAGCAATAAAAAAAAGGCAAAATATTTCTTTTGGAGATGTGACTTTGCTTTTTCAAGTGAGAACAAAAAAAAGGAAAAGAAAGAACAACAGGGAACACATTTGGCAGTTTGTTTAAACATATTTCATTTAATTGATGATTGGTGTAGGCAACAGTTTTGAGTAACAGTTGACCCTGTTAATTTTTATTTTTTTTAAAAAACCAAAAACAAATAAGCAAAAGGAATTCAATTAAATTCAAGTAAACATTCTACATATTCCCTTGATTTTTTTCTACCATTCTACCATGGAATATAAACTTCTATATTTCCTAGAACATACCGATGGAAATAAAATATTTATTACACGCTTTATCGTATATGACTGCTAGTACGCGAAATATGATGTCGTTGAAACCAATTACCAAAATATGTCCGTTCCCAAATTAAAAACAAAATTAAGGGTCTGCACGCTTACATATTTGCATCTTATAAGAATGATACTTTTTAGAAGATCAGCCGAGTAAAACATCATCAAAATTGCGGTGAGTAAGGTGTTTAGCGTCGCTTTCAACCATTTTTTCCAGCTATATCGCAGCTATTTCGCGACGGTGTCTACTTGAGACAGTACTCTAAGTGCTGTACGTCACACTGTCACACTGGAGTATCATGTCGAAGACACAAGGTATTATAGTTATACCCCACCAAGTCACATTAAACTGCCACACTGGAGTACCATGACGCAGACACAGGGTATGATACCTCACCAAGTCACATCATACTGCCACACTGGAGTATCATGTCGCAGACACATGGTATGATATCCCACCAAGTCACATTATACTGCCACACTGGAGTATCATGCCACAGACACATGGTATGATACCTCACCAAGTCACATTATACTGCCACACTGGAGTATCATGCCACAGACACATGGTATGATACCTCACCAAGTCACATTATACTGCCACACTGGAGTATCATGACGCAGACACATGGTATGATACCTCACCAAGTCACATTATACTGCCACACTGGAGTATCATGACGCAGACACATGGTATGATACCTCACCAAGTCACATTATACTGACACCGGGCTGACCAGACCTAGAACTATCCTCTAAATGCTGAGCGCTGAGCGAGGAAGCTCCCTATATCATTTTTGAAGTCTTTGGTATAACCCGGCCGGGGATCGAACCAACAACCTTCTACATATGAGGTGGACGCTCTGCATTTGCAAATATATTTAAAAATTAAACCTGTGTTAGGCGTATGAGGCATGTGGCATATTTCACAGCAGTCGAACATGTGTGGCGCACGTGGTCCAGTGGTAGATCATCGAACCAATGCTCGGAGGGTCGTGGGCTCGATCCTCCGCCACGGCTATGTGTGGTGACCTTGAGCAAGGTACTTTCCGCATATACTAAATACTGGTCCTACCCAGAAAAACTTTGAGCGTGATTTGTCTAAGTAGTAATAACTTGTTTCACAATCGAAGTACATTAAATAAGTTTAAACTAAACTAGTCGAACGTGATGTGTGACGAGGCAACTGTAAACATTGTCCAGTATATGACTCAATATTATTATTATTTCGGAGAGAACTGCACTTAATGTTGTTATAACTTGCAGTCAAAACTATTTGCGTGTGTTATATATAAATATGTATTATCTTGCGGTGTTAATTATATGTAACATAAGTAATAAAATATGTTTAAACTATGACTGCTTGATTGCTTGGCCCACCAAATAGTGGATAGAGTGTTGGCCGCTCACGCCAGAAGTTGCGGGTTCGCCGATCCCCAGCTCGACCAGACGCCTCTCAAATAACAACACTTGAAAGAGGTTTATATAAGCTTTGAGCTTTCTTTGCAATCGAGCTAAACTAGATTAGTATTATAAGCTAAATCATATCTAGGGTCCATTTTGTATTTTTCGGAAAGGAAATACTAGTACCTCCTACTAAGCCGGTGTTAGTAGGCGTGATGGGTGATGCATATTTTGTTACCTCTCATGGACAGTCTCAACAAAACCGAGTCTGCTAATAATATATGTTCCTGGTCATGTTATAAGTGCTTGCAAGAGATCATTTTGTCAGATAAAACTATTTCAAATTACAAGTTGACATAATATTTTCGGCATCACCGCACTACATATTCTTCACGAGTTAGGATTTATATAATTACTGACTTCACTTTTGTTACCAGCAAGGACTTATATAATTTGTGCCGGCGCCATAAAATGGTTTAAAATTGTTAGTTATGATGGGTGCTGTTAGTGAGCAAAATCAATGCAAATTTAGTGTTGTCCAATCAGTTTGGGACGATATTCCATTTAACGAACTATGTCACATCCATTTTGTAAAGTTTAACTATATTTTTTAGTAAAACTTTACAAAATGGATGTGACATAGTTCTTAAAAGACTGCAATTTTCCTGAAGAAGGCGAAAGCCGAAAATTTGTGAAAAAAGAGTTTATTATAGACATTGATATTATATTTTCTTCCGTTCGGAAGATTGATAGTAAATTTTATATAAACTTAATTCACAATTTAAAAAAAACAACACCTTTGTCTGAAAGAAGGAGTTATTTCCATATAAAACAAAACCCTGAATGAAACAGAAATTACCCGAGTATTGCTCAGATAGTCCATAATGATGTTTTTCATGTTTGAACTAAAATGAGGTATACAGACTGGCATAAAATTGTTTCAACTTTTGATGGCTGATGTGTAGAAAATTAAACAAAGCGCACTGATAGAGTAGTCTCCCTTCAGAAAGAAAAACGACAGCCATGGCCGACATCAGTAAAGACAAACTGCGGAAAAAAGTAAAAGGTATTGCGATTTATTTGCCAGTTTCATTACAATATGTCATTTAGCTTATGCTGATAGTAGAATTATTTATTCTTACTTAATTTTATACCCTGTCGTCTCTTTTCAGAGATATTGAAAGGGGCAGATTTGTCCACTCTCTCTGCCAAGAAGGTCCGGATAAAACTGCAAAGCGCATTTGATACAGATTTGTCCGAGAGGTAAATATGATAATAAGGAAGAACATAGGCGGATCTAGAAAGTTTGGTTACCTTGCGATCCACTTATTTTATTATGTGGTTTGGGTGTTGGTATTATTGGCTGAATACTACTTGTCATTTAGCAATATTTCAGAAATCCCAGATCATTATATAGATTCTGGAGCCCTGCCCACCACTCTTGATCTACAAATGAAGAAAAAATTATTAAATGTTAATTGTAAATTAATGAAACATGTTGTGTTGCAGTAATTGTCAAGTGTGGCTGCTTCGACATATGATACAGATCTATGTAGATACATATCTCCTCAATTGCGACAAGATATTTTTAAATCTATACCAAAATTAGTATTTATTGGACACAAAAATTTCCGTTCTGAAATTACCTCTTATCTACCTTATACTGCGATATATATATATTGCCTATGCATGCCCATATTATTTTAAAGTCTGTGACTGTTTTCCCAAGACTTGTCCTTACATTTTACACGTGGAAATAAAGGAAGTACAAAACAATGTAGGGGAACACAGAGCTCCAGATAATTTTTTAAGCTGACGAGTAATTACTCATCAAAATCAGAGTAGATGAATATTCTTGAGTTTTTCAGAATAGTAATGAGTAATGCGTATATGAAACCAAACCTGTGTTAAGATGCAGCATACGGTGGGGATGTACTATAATGGCGCCTTAGAGCATGTGGTTATTGAATACAGACCAAGTTTGGCTGTAAATATAAAACTAACATTTTTGTCTGCTTAACATGAGAGGCCGGTTACAGAAGTAATTGCAAACTCCTGTTAAATTGCTACGATATTTTGTGTTTAGCTGTTCAAATGGATATTTTGCCTTTTATCTTATATCAGTCATTTTACTGCGCAATCTTTGAATTTTTACAGACCATTGCTGAATAGTTAAATGACAGTTTAGATGTTAAAAAATAAATGGTATACCAATGCTGTAGAAAAATAGGAACAAAACATTGTATTGTGGCATAATTATATTGACTTATTAAATACTGTGAAATCATTAATTTTCGTGGGGTACTAATTTTCGTGGATTTCGTGGGAAGCCTAGACAACGAAATCAAATACCCACGACTTTAGTTTACGCAATAATGTAATGCTGTCAATATAAATTACTCTTTTTTCATATGCCTACGTGCATCGCATTGTGGTAAATAATCCATCCTTTATTTATATATTTTCTTTCGTCATATTGCATCAATATTTATATGATGATGATTTTGTAAATATTGCAATAATTTTTTATTACACATATCATCTTTAATTCATAGACGTGTGTGTGTAGCGAGATGTGTTATAATTTACTCTACTTCAATCAAATGTCAGAGTTGCTAAAAATAGACCGTCACCTTGAAGCAAAATGCTATCGAGTTGAAACAATGTGACGTATAGGCCTACGGTAAACATTGTAAAAAAAGGTGTAAAACATTGTAAAAGGACAGTATGCGTGCGTACAAAGAAAACTAAAACACAAGTTTCAAGTGAAGTAATATCTTTTATTTAGTGGTATTTTTTTTTATTCTATTCTATACTTGTTTCATTTTATGATTAAATATATGGTGATACATTTTTAATGAATAAATCAAACAAATCTCTTAAAAGACGCAGCACATTAGTTTACTGTCCATTTCACAGTCACGTGTGGCACTATTGTTATTTACACCAGGCCTGCGTTCTGAAACCCTTTCTGGAATAGATGTCGTACTTCTCCTTTCCTCACCTGGTGTTTGCATAACAATTAGTTGTATATCGTACTTGTATATAAGGGTACTAATTGGCATGTGTCAACTCTTATTTGCACAGCAGGGTGCGATAAACCCTGACGCGAGACGTGTGAATTACAGCAAAGGTTAACCACTGGAACGCACTATGCGATGTCGAAAGTGTAAAAAAAAAAATTATTTTTTTAAGTTGGTTTTCAACGAATTTAAGTCCCCAGGAATATGTCTTTGAAGTGGAAACCACGAAATTTAATACCCACGAAAATAAATGATTTCACAGTAGTACACAAAATTAGCAAGTTTTCTGCTGCTTATTCGTTCTTGGCATGTATGTCATAACTGACCAAAATGCAATCAGAATAAGTACAAAAATATAGTTTTAGCATACACACTGCACAATATGGAAGTCATTTAATGCAGTATGTGACATAAATTTTTTATGAACATGGTCACAGGGCTATGAACTTTTCAGTTGTTAATTAAATTTCTCAAATTATGTAATCATTTTTATAGCATAATTTGCTTTCAAAATGAACATATTTTCTAAACGCTAATTTCTTTTTTCCATAATCTTTTAACATCTGTAAAAGAAAAATAAACTGGCGCCGTGAAGATCTAAAAGGGCGCCGTAGAAACATAGACCAGCCGATGTTTAAACTGGTATAGAAAGTCACGCATGCACGTCTCGATACATTACTCAACAAAATAGGACATTCAAAATAAAAGTTTTCTCAGAGTATAATTATCAGTCTGTACATTTTAAACAATAAAATAACATGACTTTTAAACAAAGTTTCATGATTTCCACATTTCATCTTATATATCAACAACCTAAAACTGGATGTATATTAGTGATATTGTTGCAGCGTACATTTTTTTTCAAAGATGATTTCTTCAAATTACAAAAAAAAATTGTCATGGCGTGACGGACATTTATGATTTACCCGACGAGTGAGCCCATATTATATAAAAATGACCTCAATATGTTGTTGAATAGGATTTTCAAGCAGCGATATACCTAAAATATTGAAACAGCTCTGGGAATGACAGGTATCCTGCCGGAACACTTGGCTTTCCAAAGTTGGTGTCCCGTCAAGAAAAAATCAAGCACCTTAGCGACATTGTTTATTAATTGCATAGACTGGGTTACCATTATAACTGGTAAAATTTATCACTGAAGCAAATTTAATTGAAACCATTCAGCTATTTATTTACGTGGATAAGTTAAAAAATGAGTCAAATTGCATTTATTATAACATTATTTGGAAGTTTAGTTCAGTACCAGACTTTTCACGATGACACCAGTTCTAACCGTCTGATTGGCTGATTCACGGTAATATGTATACTGGAAAAAATCAAAATGGCTGACTGCATGTCATAAATAACTACTGTTGTTTCATGATTTTTTTGTATATCTACCAGAAATAACTTTTAGAAGGATTATTCTGGACAATAAAGTAACTTTATGACTGTTTATTATCGATGTCATTATTTACATGGTTAATAAAGTTTTAGACTCGCGGTAACATGTATAACTTGTATATTTTGTTAAGTTAATATTAAGTTCCACAATTTAAATAAAAACATATATTAGTCATCAATGATAAGTAAAGCCCACCTCTTACTTTTTCATCAAAATTTTAATTAATGTGTTGATAAACAGTGTTTTTGTTTTCCCTTTTTCAGATCAAAGTTTGACCTTATTCCCCTCGCCTAACCCTATAAACTCAAGGTCCTGATATAATGATTTTAAATTTGGGAGCCATAGAAAAAACACTTTATAATGAGTCTCGTGATGTATTGGACCACATAACATCCACAAGGTTTGCACAGATTTAAAAAGTGATTGATTTGCAACCTCCCAAATGAGAAGTGCTTATTTCTTAAAACCATCCTTGAAAATTGCTTATATTTAATGTCAGTGGGAAAAGTGCTTGGAAGTTAACAAAAATCATTGAAAAGTGCTTGAATTTAAAAAATAGTAACGGAGAATATGACATGTCCATCTTCGCCATTTATTTTACTCCGTGTTTTACTACATGTACGAGGGGTTATCCAGAAGTTTGTGGACAAATTTAATAAAATCTATATCTATGCAAGTACTTAGCTATATTTTTCACAACTTAAGTATTGGTGTATTTGTCATTGATGTACGGTGTTTAAGTATATTTCTTATGTTAGAAATAATGTTATGGTATCCATAGCAACATACATACATGATATGTGCCGCAGCTCAAAATGTTGAACAATTCCACAGACAAATATGTGAATAATAACAATCATTTTCCTGTAACACTGGCGGTAAATCATATATAATTGAGGACACGGCATCAATGTCTGCATGACAATGTCATTCCAGCATTGCACGCAGGTGGTAGGAGTTTAAATCAACTTTTTTTGAAAATGTAGATGCATTCATATGCAAATAGTGCATCTGATGAAAAGGTAAAACAATGAGCAGTAATACAGTTTAAGTCAATATTATCAAAACACTGATTCAGACGATAGATATGTATAGTAAAGCTCCGAGAAATGTATTTGTAGTCTACAGATGACACAAAGGATCAATGAGGAACGAGAAACAATAATGGATGATAATATATGTGGTCGCCCTGTGTCAAAATCGCGTCAATGTCACGTTAATATGGTAAAAATTGCCTTAAGATAATAAGGATTGCCGTAATTCAATTCATGAACTATGCTGCGAACTAAGTATAGGTTACAATACATTGCACACGATAATTAAGAAAAACATAGCATGCATTTAAGTGCTCGCTGGGCTCCCCAGTTGCTAAACGAGTATAAACGGAGCAACGAGTAAGAGTAGGAAAATTACATGTAAAATAAAATGACGTCGCAACGACGTAACATAAATCTGGCCTGCGGCAGATAGGCGTACATGACATATTTGAAATACATGTTACTGTTTTATTTGAATATATATTTTCTTCATACTTTGCATACAGTGTGCCGTTAGATTAAATATAATACATGTAAAACTCCAAATAAATCGGACATGTCATGTTCATATTATGAGATTTGTCCACGAACTTCTGGATAACCCCTCGTATATGCAAAACAGATACGGTGTGTTGTCGTCTAAACAAACAATTTCATAAACTTAATGCAGTTGATAAATAATTCTCCCATAACTCACCCAGAAAAATTGCGGATATTACCATTTTGACAACCCAAAAATACAGAGAACAGAATCAAATGCAATTTAGCAGCTTATTGTGTTCTGAACTAGTGATGTAATCTGGGGATACCCAAATTTTAACAAAAGCACATGGTAGTAATAAACGGATAACAATGCCTCCGAGAAAGTGTGTAGTCGCATGATAAGAGCAAAAAACACAAGTAAAAAGGAACGTCCAAGCCGACAATTCGCAAATGAGCACAAGATAAACTTGTGTCATACAAAGAAATTGGTAAATAATGGGATGCAAAGGTTGATATGAAACATTAAGGGCACAGGGAGTACTTGGCTAGTGTGAAACTAACTGAACTTGTAAACAAAATAATTTAGGCCATTACAAATTAATTCTAGATTATCTTCCATATTTTTCATAAAAACTGGGAAAGGCAGGAGTATTTCATTTTATTTTTTTTAAATTTGATGTTTTTCTAATAATTTTATAAAAAAAAATATTTTTTTTTATTTTATGTAAATAAAAAGGGTAATTTATTATACTCTATATAGGGATATAGAATATATATAATTATATTGTAACTAACCCCTCGGATAGCTGTGCAGGAACTCCTTAGGTACAGTAAGTATGTATGGCGAGTTCATCTATTTTAGTGCTTGAAATTGAAAATTTCAGACGTTGAAAAGTGCTGAAATTTTATCAGTCATCTGTATAAACCCTGATCCAGACTCGAGTGTATGTTTTCTTTCGTTAACGTAAGTAAACACTCAAATATCAATATGGTTGAATATCTACAGCATGTAATGAACTAAGGAAATGATTTAAGCATCTGTGCCTAACCTCAGACAGTAGTAAGCAAGCAAATATATATACAGAAATCCTTATCTGTGGTTACTTCACTTTGTGTCGCACAAGAGGCTAAATTTTGCACGACAATTTGCTCTACTTGAAATATATCGTTCTGTTTGTAGTTAATGACAACCATGGGGGAAATTAGCACATGCAGTGTAAATTCACCAACACAATGAAATATGTGTTAGTTTACAAATACAAACCTGTTGCAAGTTATCACCTCTATTAAGCAACCACTTGTCTTAAGCAGCCATTACTATTTCCCATTTCTATGCTTTCTCAGCAAATTAACCTGCATTAAGCAATAACCTGTCATGAAAGGCCACCTTTGCTTCTTCCCTTGACTGGCTGCTTAAAACAGGGTTGACTGTATAAGTATTGATACAACAAAATATATGTGGACTGACAAATAGCTTGTTCAAGTCTTCTAGATCTGGATGATAGAATAATAAGATTTGTCATTTGTTTGACATAGTACATTCTTTGTTTTATTTACTTTTAAAATGCTCATGATCTATTTCATTGTTCGCTTTTGACTGGACAGGTGTTCATTTTGTAAGCGCAGCTTGCAACTTGTTTTTAAATAATTGGGAGAACCTCCGAATCCCCTGATTACCTATAGCATAGCATATGGCTATTTTTAGATCAAGTGATACCCTGCGGATTTTGCTGGAGAGAAAACACAGCGCCGATTATTCTGATTATTGCTATGTTGATAAATTGCTTTTTGTGATAAGGGGGCACTCAAACTAACCAGCCATTATAGCGTGACTTTTAGAGACTTCTGTAAGCTTTATATGTTTAAGCTTATTTTTTTTACTTCAATTGTAAAACAAGTTCTAACATCTTAGGTAATTCACACTCAAAGTCGTCCTGGGAAGAACTTGTACTAAGCATATTTAGGAAAAGTGCCTTGCTCATGGACACCACACATAGCCGTGACTGAGGATTGCTGTGTAAGCTTTTTACAGCGAATTTAGGGAGAAGTCAACTATGCTTTACCATACAACATACTTTACTTGTAGCAAATTGAAAGCATTCTTGAAAATATTACATAAAACATATTACAAAAAATCACTCGTCAGGAAACCATTGAGCACTAGGCTATGAGCACTTGTTTTGAATCTGGAAACTGCATACCTTATCTAAAATAGTTGACTTTATTTATTTTTTGCAAAAGGAAAAGTACTGCGTTTCCAGGATGAATTTGTTATATTGATTATTCCGAGCAGTGTATGGAATTCACTCTGATTGTATTGGTATGTCAGAAGTGTATCATGATACTGAATCTAAACTGTCGTATATCAGTTTAACAGTAGTGCACCTCCGCATTCATAGCACCACCATTAAATACAGGAAATGTTTCTGTGGGGTAGTTGCATAATGGCGGTTATAAATAATCGCGGTTATAAATAATCATTGTGTTTCCTTATTTAATTGCTCATTGTTCTATTTGAATAGTATTATTGATGTATTTTGAACATGTGAAAAGCATTTTCATGTTTAAACTGTAAATTCAGAAAAAAATTGATGCTTGGAAATTGGGGTATGGATACATGATTTCTGACATCTGCTTTTACTTTGTCAGCAGTGTACACACGAAGCAGAAAAAAAGCTCTTACATGCTTCATGACCCCCTACTTTTCTCTTCATATTTTGGTAGTGCTCAGGTTGACAATTAATAAAACGTAAGGTTCACTTTTTTCATATGTGTCCTTCAATGAATGACGAGCATGCAAACATTTTTTATTTACTATAGAATAAAGATAAAAAATCAATTGTTGACTACAACTACAATCAATTTGCTGTTTTCTCTTGTACTGTTGAGTGATTTTAATCGTTTCTAATGAATTTGAAATTAAATGTTTTTTACAGGAAAAAAGAAATCGACAAAATGACAATGTCTCTTATAATGGAAATTGAGTCAGAGAAAGGTAAAAAAGAAGAATCAGAGAGTGAGAAGGAGGAAGAAGTTGAGGAAGAAGAACAAAGTAAAAATGGAAATAGTAAAACAGACTCCAGTGATTCTGAGGATGTGGAGGTACAAAGGTTTATATTGTAACTTTATATGCATGTGTGGATTTGTACCAAATTTGGCCAAATACTGTTTGCAATAACAATTTCCGAGGACAGTGTCACCTATAATTCTACCCCCATTCATTCTGAGGTCATACTTCGCCAATAAGACTGTTTGTGCCATTTATAACCTGTAATGTGTTGGAAAACATTTTTAGAAATGGCCTAAAATAAGAATTTTAAACACGCTATGAAAACAAACAATTAATGGACACTGTATTCTTGAGAGGACCAGGTCATGATTAGTATTGATAAGAGAATTTCGAACAAAACCTATGTAAATGTTAGACTTTTGTTGAGTTCTCAGTGATATGATTGCATGCTGGTATTGTCACTATTTACATCTTTGTAGGTTGAAGATGAGCCACCAAAGAAGAAATCAAAGACGAAAGAAAAATCTGAAAAGAAGAAGAAAAGCAAAAAAGAAGTAAGAATTTTAATAACAAATTATCAGATGTAAGGGTCCTCTGTGGAAAAGTGATCTAAGGCGTTGTCTTGAGATCACTTACCTCTCACCGCTAAGGCCGTAAGTTTGAGTCTCGCTCACTCCAAAATCTTTATTTGAGAAAGTCTTCCAGTTACTTGAGGAAGGGCGGTGATTCTACCCGGCTTCATTCTGAGGTCTTCTTCCTCCACCAATAAAATTGGATATGTCACTCAAAAAAATAAAATCGGAATAGATATAAATCTTAATTATAATGGAAAGCATTTACTAGATATTCACATACACGACTAACCAAGCTGTTCACATGGCATGAAAATTTGTTTTAACTATTCAAATGTTTTACTTTCAGAGGGACATGGATGATCCAGAAAACGACTCCATTATGAATATTTATGATGAGGAACAAAAAGTAGGTTGAGTACCGCACAGGCTTCATTATCTTTTTATGCCCCAGCTACTTGTAGAATGCTGAAGAGGTTATCATCCAAATTTTTTTTTAAAAACAGGAAGAGTGAGGGGATTTTATTTAATATTTTTTATTTTCTTTTTTAAAATTTTTGATGTATTTTTTTTTTTAATAATTTTTTTTTTTTTTTTTTTTTTTTTTATGAAAATAAAAGAGTTGGGGTGGCATAAAAATTAGGGGGAGGGTGGGATGATTATCTAGCAATTAATTCATTATGGCCTAAACTTCTCATACTTATGAGCATATATAAATTAGGTCTGAAAAGGTAGAAAAAACCATTAACGTACACTGTGTGTTTCAGGTGTTAAAGCTTACAGATGAGGAGCTTGCCCATAGGTTACAATCATTTGAAGAAACGGGCCGGCGCACAAGAAACAGAGCTGCGGTAAGTTGGTCTGGGTCGTATTTGACAATGGCAGTGATGTTCAGGTGATGAAAATCCATGATTGTCAGTTGAAGCTTGAAGAAGCAATTTTGGATATGATTTCAGCAGTCAATAAAGCGTGGGCGGTAGTGTAATGGATAGAGTGTTGGCTGCTCACGCTAAAGGTGATGGGTTCAATCTCATGCTCGACCTGATGCCTCATAAAACAACACTCGGTACTGGTTCTGCCAAGAAAGCGGACTGAGAGCTGTTCATATTAGCTCTTAGCTTTCATAGCAATCGAGCTAAAATAAATTAGTACAAACTGGCTGTCAATAGTCTGATGTTTGGGTCTTTTCTTTTAAATTAATAATAAAACAAAACTATAATAGTATTGTTTTAGGATTTGATGTGTTCAGTGTTCTTAATAATAACGTCAGTTTGATTCTTTAGTTTTAAAACCTTATAGCAGCACTACTTCTATTGTATTAGTTTTCTATTCATTCCATCAGTAACCTTTAATACTGTTTGCGACAAACACACAGTTTATTGTACTATTTGTATAAACAGGACTTCAGGCCACATATGTTTGTGTAACCATGTATTTCTGTTGTGTTTTTTTTCTTTATATGCAAAGGAATGTTTTAAATATTGGTGTGGAAGTGAGTAGGTGTGGTTTTGAGAGTTGGGGGTGAATTTGCAGGAGAAATTTGGAACAATATATGTTGGCAAGTTAAAAAGCAAAAAAAAAAAAAAACTTTCTTCAATCTAGCTGCCATTATTTCCAATGTTTTGTACATGATGGTTAACTTTGAGTTTAAATTTTCAGGCACCAAAGAAAAAGGTCGAAAGGAAACAAAGTGAGAAAAAGAAAGGTAAATTAGCTGAATTTTAACTTTAAAGACTTGTCAGATATTATTCATTTTACCCCTTAAGGCTACCGTCCACTATTGTTCAGGATGCATGTTTCAGTCAAAGGTTTTTAGCTTCAAAGTAATTTATAGAGACATATGATTATATAAATTATGTATTAGTCGATCATTGTTTAAATAAAAATATCTTTGGGTCCTCTGTTGCCGAGTGGTCTAAGGTGTTGTCTAGCAACCAATGATTGATCACTGATTTGGGTGTAGTCACACTATACTGACAACGGGCCAATCAGATCTAAAATTGTCTTCTAAAATACTGAGCGCCAAGCAAGAAAGCTTCTAATACCATTTTTCAAATCTTTGGTTTTGCCACTAATCAGACTTAAACTGATACATGATTAATTTTATGAAAAACCTTTGTTTGAAACATGGGCCCCAAGGCAAATGTGCTTTGGGAAACAGTTTCTATCTGTCAAGTAGCACTATGACAAAGCTATTTACCTGGAAAGTGGGAAGAGGCATTGTTTTTTAATTGAGAAGTAGCAGATTACCAGTCTCTGTTTAATATTTAAAGGTAAAAACTCCCTGTATAATGAATGGCAATTGAGAATGAAATGATCTACAATATGTTATAATATCTACCCTTATCATGTTGTTGAAGTTAGGGTTTATCAGTAGCTGTGCTACTCTGAAAGTTTCCACACATAACATGAAAACATGCACAGGGACTCGGTGCATATCGTTACCCTGCTTTAAACTTATGTCACGACCTTTAATAAAAATATTACCAAATATGTTACTTGCATCTGTTCATTTGCTTTCAATATATTTATTTCAATTCAATTTTAAATACACGGAAATCAGTATAAATTCAATTGTGGATTAGAACGGAAGATAGAAACTTTAAATATATTGTGACTCTCCATACCTTGTTTCATTCAAATACAGTTGTTTGCATCTGGATCAACTAATAAACATGCAAACTTCCCATTTGTACTGAGTGAATAGCTGAAATTGTATCACCTTTTCCCTTTTCATGTGTTATAAAAACTATTTTTATCCTTAAAATACATGTCATGAATTGGCTGGATATTCCTGAAAACAATACGCTGAATATAAACAATTAAAATTATATTTGACCTGTTTGTAAGGTACCTATGGTTAAGATCTGCAGTGGTGGGTGTATTATAACAGTGTGATTGCTAGTCATACTAAACAGGTAAAGGATAAAAACTCATATTTGCCTGGGTAAATATTGTGTGTTTTCTCTGTTACAGGTACATCCACATACTCTCGCCCGTGTTTACTGTCTGCAGATCTAGCAGGAATAATGGGTGTAGAAAGGGTAAGTTCCATTTTTAAGTAATCACCCAATCAGTGGTCAGTATTTTGTCATGCCTCCATATTCTAGTGAGAAAAAAATCTGTTTATCCTTGGTGTCGTCAAATGCATGAATTTAGATTTACAAATATAGTATAGGTTCATGTATTATACATATATCTATTTAAAAATTATTTTTTCCATATTCTACAATATATTATACAATATATAATAATTAATAATTTGAAGCTTAAAAAATGATATTAAATTTAACTAGTGCTGTTGCTGCTAATATTTTCAATAAATAATATTGTTGCTGAACAATTTCAAAATCTGTCAATTATTACGTTGATATACAGAAACTTTGTTTTTAGAGCATTTTAAATGTTAAACAGTACCGAGCAGAATGTAGACTGATATTGCTATAGGAAGTGTACAAATTTCGTAAATATTTGTTTTCAAACCATTTGAATTTATCTGTACTTTGTTGGTCAGGACTTAAATAAATTGGGTAAAAATCAAAAAGGCAACTTGTAAAAATAGACAGTTTATTTATGAAAACCAATTAAAAAGTCACTGCAATGAAAATGAAAACTGCTGACTCTCATACATTCCCTAAACAATCGCTACCTTCATTAAGTAACCAGTCTAAATTCTATGTATTTATGTGAAATTCATGAAAAGTTTAGCAAACATCTGGACTTTATGAAAATGACTGATGAAACAATGAAACAAAATGAAGAATTTAAAATTTTAACAGTATTCTGCAAAAGGAGATAGCTCCAACTTTAAAAGTAAATGAACCGGTATCTGATATTACATATAGTTCAGAAGAAATAATACCCCCACCACCCCAAACCCCCCCCCCCCCCCCCCCCCCAAAAAAAATATATATATATATTAATATTTATGCTCTTGTTTTCCATTTCATATTTAAAAAAGTCATATTTATTTTTTATTTCAGTTAGCTAGAAATGAAGTTGTGAAGAAAATGTGGGAGATAGTCAAAGAAAGAAAATTAGAGGTATCACTTAAATATTTAGAAAATTTGCCATATGTACTCTGTAATGTGTTGAAAATGGTGTTAAACCATTTTGCTTGTAAATTAGTTTTCAATTTTCATTTTTTAAATATCTATGGGTTCAATGTATAATATAAATATAAAATAAAGATATGATAATTATGTTCATGCAACTTTCTTTAATGGAACTAAAATCTAAATGATGCAAATTGTAACCACTTTGTTGTAAAATTTAGCCTGCTATAAATTCTTATCTTGTTAGGCCAATATTAAAATAATGTATGTTTGCTGTCCTACCAATCCTGCTGGTAAGCAAGTAGGATTTATTTTGATATCAGTTTTGTTGTGTCATACATGCAATTAAAAATACTGTTTCTAAAATCAGAAACAAAAAATACAGTCAAATCTGTGTAAGCAGTTGCCTCTATTAAGTAGCCACTTGTCTTAAACAACCACATTTGTTATTTACAATTTCTATGCTTTTATAGAAAATTAACCTGTATTAAGCAACAACCTGTATTAAAAGGCCAATTTAGCTCCTTCCCTTGACTGACTGCTTAAGACAGGTTTGACTGTATATTCAGTAGTCATCTTTATTGATGGGCAGGTAGGGAGACAAGAAACAAAAAATTACTTTATAATTTTTAATATTGTTTTTCAGGATCCAAAAGATAGAAGATTCATGTTGTGTGATGAGCAGTTATTGAAAGTGTTTGGTATGTTTTGGATCGTTAATATTCTTCTTGTGTAATTTAATTATATATGTGTAAGTCTTTTACATTGTACTGAATATATGTTTACAGTAATTTTCCAGGATCTTTAAAAGTCGTTTTTAGATTTAAATAAATAAAAAAAATCCTGTGACCTATTCCTTTTTTTCTTTTTTTTTACATATTCACAATATAACTTGCTAAATTTGCAAGAAGTGAAACACTTTTTTGAAAACCCAAAGCGTGAGACCTGAAATATTGAACTGCCAGAAAATCACATTTGAACATTTCACATGATTTTCCCCATGTTGATGTTAATTGTTATATACATAGCCATTACATATTTCATTTTTTAAAGTTATTAATGTAACTTTGTTTTTAATCAATAAAAATAGAATTTGGACAGGTAAATTTTGCAGATGGGAATAGAGAAGGCCTGGTACTACACAAGATAAATACATTGAACCACTGAAGTGAAATTTAGTTTCCCATTTCCGACTAGGGAGGGGCATTAAGTGTTATCCCTGTCTGTCTGGTAAAAAAATGGTTTCTGATCAATAATCTCTGAAAGTGTCTGTATAGAATTATTATATTTCGTATAATTATAAAGTATGGGTCAAGTTTGATATCTTTGTCAATATCAGTCAAATATTATAGAAGTTTTGGCCTCTTTGCGATTTCATTTTCGGTAAAAAAAAAATTGGTTTCCGATCAATAGTGGGGGCATTGTGTCAACAGACACATTTCTACTCACATTTATGTGGTTTGTATAATCCTCCGTTAGTCGTCTATCTAAGGTTGAGCTGTCATCTGAAGATAATTTAACTTGTCATTTGGGTTGTGGGTTTAGCCCAGCTTGGTCCAAAAATGTTAAGGATTCATCATTTTTTTATGGAATGACAGTTATCCTATTCTAATTCATACCAAGATCTTCCTATTTATTTATTTATCTTTCATGTTTCCTGGATACACTTTTTGTTTTAGGTGTTTTTTTTCCAATGATTAGATACTAAGTACCGCATTATTACAAAGTCATTGTATAATAGGGATAACATTATGATAAATAGTTAACAGAATTGATGTTTAACAAGAAATGTTTATTAAATCGATACCACAAGGAAATACTATACATAATCTACAGTAGAACTTCTTTGGCTCGAACACCATAAATAGCTCGAACCACTTACCTGGTCCCGAAAAAATTCCTATTTCGATGAAAGTACATGTAAAAGTATGGAATGATGTTGAAAAATATTTGAATCAGACAACCCTTAACTCTGAATAATTTGTTCAGATACGTCTGGTTTGAGCCATTGAAGTACTGCTATATATTTTGGTGTGAACTAGTTGAAATACATCTAAAATAACTGTATAATATCTGAAAGGAATTACAAAGTATTAATTTGACAGTTCTTCGTAGTCCTCTGTTGGCCAACTGTTATATTGGTATTATTTTGAATACATGTTTGTAAATGGGTTGTACTATAGTTGTAGTTGTATGGTGTTTAGCGTCGCTTTCAACAATTTTTCAGTCATATCATGACGGTGTCTACTTGAGACAGTATTCTGAGCGCTGTCACACTGGAGTATCATGCCGCAGACACATGGTATGATACCCCACCCAGTCACATTATACTGACACCGGGCCGACCAGACCTAGAACTCTTCTCTAAATGCTGAGCGTCAAGCGAGGAAGCGTCAAGTACCATTTTTAAAGTCTTTGGTATGACCCGGCCAGGGATCGAACCCACAACCTTCCGCATGCAAGGCGGATTCTGTACCACTAGACCACGCCGCGGTCACTGGTTGTACTATAAAATAATATATTTATACATACCCATAAAACTAGATCATACCACATACAAATGTGCCTGTAATATTTGGGAAATGGCATAAAACCCAATAAAATAATTCTTTGTTTTAGGTAAGAAGCGTGTACAAACGTTCGGCATGATGAAGTATTTAGCTACACATATAAGGGACGAGAGTTCATCTTTAGAATCTGTCATAACTAACAGTGATATATATGACGATGAGGCTGACGGTAAGGCAATTATGTCAGTTTTTTTGTGTTTATAGAAAACCATTGATTGATTGAATATTTAGCGTCATTTTTATACCATCGAGGGCTAACAGACAATCAGGTAACCTAACCACTGTTTCCTGGGATCCTGAAAGGTTAAGCAATACTTTAGCACACCCCATCTCTACAAGTAACTGATAACTTTCCCATTTTCAATCTGCGGTGAGAGACGAATGATATTGAGACACAATGTCGTATATCAATCATCACGGAGATTGTTGCTGAGCTGGGATTTGAACTCACGACACTGGATTGATAGTCAGATGCATTACACACTGAGCTAATCGAGGCCCGACTTTATAGAAAACCAGTTTGACATGACAGAAAAAATCTAACTTTCTTCTAAAACAATAGGCGGAAGAAAAATGAACATGTTAATCCAACAAATTGAAGTAGACTTGCTGTCCTGCAGTACTAGAATTACTTGATTTAACAGAACTGAGAATTTATTTAAATTGATATTATACATACAGCATTTCATCTTTTATAATAGAAAAACATGCCTGAAACTGTTGTCAAGCATGAACTCTAAACACTGTTCAGCGGATGACCTTGAGATAAAGTTATCAAACAAGATTTTTAATGCACTGTTAAGGGTGTTGCCTTGAGATAAAGTTATCAAATTAGATTTTTTTCATGCACTGTTAAGTGGATTTTCTTGAGATAACGTTATCAAATCAGATTCTTAATGCACTGTTAAGTGGATTGCCTTGAGATAATGTTATCAAATCAGATTCTTAAGGCACTCTTAAGTGGAGTACCTTTAGATAAAGTTATCAAATCATATTTTTAATGCACTGTTAAGCGGATTGCCTTGAGATAACGTTATCAAATCAGATTCTTAGTGCACTGTTAAGTGGATTGCCTTGAGATAACGTTATCAAATCAGATTCTTAATGCACTGTTCAGTAGATTGCCTTGAGATAATGTTATTTAATTAGCTTCTAAACACACTGTTCAGCAGATTTTCCAGCAGTTGTTAGCTCACCTGATTAAAGCTCAAGATGAGATATTCTGACCTCCATGTGTCCATCGTCTATCATCCGTTCATCTGTAAACATTTTGTTATATGCACTCTATTTTACCATAATGTATAATTATAAAGTTTACATTTTTGTTGTAAAAAAACTTTGTTATTGTTTTTATAAACATGATGTATTATAATTACCTTTTGAAATTCAGTTTTGTTTACTTCAGATGACTGAGAAGAGACCAGACAGATGTGAAATGAAAATAAACATGGTGCAAATAGGTAAAAAAACCAACAACTGTGTAACACTAAGGATTCCAGACATGCTGATGCAGCTACCATAGTTACATTTATGATCTGTATCCTGCCTCCACACACATCGGCAGTAGCTGTTCATTGTAGAAAACAATGTTGGTGCATACGTCATCCATCTCATCATCAGATCTACATAATCTTCATTAGAAACCAACTGTGTAAAAAACACAGTTTGTCTTATTCTATGGGAAGGATCATTCTTTTAAATGGAAATTCTGATTGTAATCCGTATACAGTATGCTGTATTTTTTTACATGTTTTGTTTTTGAGTTTGTCTAGGAAATTATGTTAAATAAGACATTAAGCAGAGTTTATAGACTATCTATATTAGATAGTTTCTGTGTAGAAAATGTGACAGTGAACATAAGCAAAGTTTATAAATATCATAAAAAATTATAAATTGTTTTTTGTGTAGATGTTAATAAGTTTTGTTTAAAGATGTAATCTCTACAGAAAATTTCTGTGTGAGAAATGTTAAAATAAGCAAAGTTTATAGAAATTGTTTCTATAGATGTAGAAGGCGCATCAAGTGTTGATCCTGTCTATCTGTTCTTTCGTCAATCTGTTTGTGTAATGGTTTCAAATGGTTATTGACCATTTACAACTTAATTTTTGGTTAAATTTATAAACATATTTTGAGACATCCGTGTCCTAAGGACACATTTTTACGTAAATACTCCTTGTTTATAGATATTATTGATCTATAAATATTCTTAGTTTAGCATTGATTTTTTATGTCTGTTGCTGCCAGTTTTATGGTTGCAGGAAAAAATACTTTTTTTTATTTGTTCATGTTGGTTTCAGCCAAGTGTTTTTTTGGCTTCCAAAAGTACAATTTTTGGAGTTAAAATGTAAATCATATATTAAGTTAAGTATATTTTTTTAATTGATCAATAAATTTCATTGCAATTTGAAGTTATTACAATCTTTATATTTTATCTTTCTTTGCAACATTTAAATAAATATGCATGTTATTCCATAAATCAAAATAATTACAGATGTAGAAAAATTTTTGGTTGACTGCAAATTTTTCATTAATTATAAAGATAAATACTATTCTTGTAATGTGTATAGGATCATTTATAAACAACTGAAATTATGTCTAAAGAAAAAACATAAAAAATTCTTTGGCAGAAATATATGTCACGGACAGATGGACATCTTCTGTGAACATTTTTCCTTTACATGTATAAAGTTTGATAATATTGGCAGTGTAGACCCACCTGCGATGAATGCGATCCATTGATTGCAGGAAAACCCATTGCTTATCTCTATATTGATTACTTTCTGCTTGAAATATGAATAATGCTGTATGATTGATGGATTGATTGAATATTTAGCGTCAACTTTATGCCAGCGGGGGCTAACAGATGATCAGTTAACGTAACCACTGTTTCCTGTTATCCTGAAAGATTAATTTATACTAGAGCACCCCCCATCTCCGCAAGTAGCTGATAACTTTCCCACTTCAATCAGAGGTGAGAGACGAATGATTATGAGACAGCGTTGTATATCAGTCATCACGAAGACTTGTCAGGGCGAGGATTTAAACCCGCGACCCCTGGATTGATAGTCAGACGCTTTACCGACTGAGCTCATCGGGCCCGGCAGTGTTGTATGAATAGCATTGCACATGACAGTAACAAATGTGGTATTCAATTTTTACTGTTGAAAACTGGTGTAAATTCATGACACATCCGAACCTAACACTCGGGGACTGAAAATTGTGAAAAATGAAAAACTTTTAGACAAATATTAAGTAAAGATTGTGATTTTGGATAGTTCTGTCAAACCATGTATTTTATTTGAAGTATATTTTCCAACATAAAAAGGAATCTTGGAGATTGGTTTAATGGTCACTGTTGCAATACATGGTTTCCATTCAGTAACTTCCTAAAATTAAAGTCTATCCAAATTTCGAAGCTTTTTATATTCTATTTACAAAAATCATTAATAAAACTACTGGCTTGTTACAGATGTATACTGACTACTTTATGGATAAGAGAATATCATGGACTTGAAATTGACTTCAGATTTCAAAGACTAAGTACAAAATGAAAGCAGGTGCATGCGTATCCAATGAAACGGCACCTCAGACCACTCTGTCCAAGGAGGACCCTGTATCCCATTTCTAGTTGGGCATTTTAAAATCTCGAGTTTTAAACTTCAAACTTGGGCATCATTTGTACTTCGGTATGAGTATTAGACTTGATGAATTGTGGTAGGGGATTGAAATACATATAAAATCATTACGCAAAATATTCCTTGCAAAACGAGCATTTTTAACGATTAGTTTACAGAAAATGTTTGTAAATACATTTCTTACCTGGTTTCTTTTTAACTTTATGGGGTTTGCAAAAATTTTATCTTTTGTTCCTTTGTTGATGTATGTACAATAAATAGATGAGTTGTTACAAATGTGTATAAATAGATAATGAAGATAATAAGTCACAAAGTCTCTTTTATGTATTCACGATTTGTATATTGCTTACTGTTCATTTTGTCAGTATATAAAGATTGGAAGCTGGCATGAACTTCTTGCCAAAATCACACAATAATTGGTTTTAAAAGTTATTGTACTGGTAATAATAATAATAATACATATTTGGTTTTCCTGTTTCAGGTTTTTATGTACAATAATAAGTTTTTAATTATGTAAAGTCTCATTAAAATTAGACAAAATTGCTAAAATTTATAAAACTTTTATTCGAACCCATGACTGAAAGTGAGAAATTTTGTGTGGTCGGGGAAAACGATGCTCCCTCCTTCACATTGAAACATAAATAGGGGGAAAAATAAATTCAATTGGCATGTTATTTAAAGGCAGTATTCATGTATTGGGGGAAACAATTACTATAAATGCCAACATATTATTAATAAATAGAATACAAGTGATTTGCAGCTCAAATATGCTAATACATGCCCAAAAATATATTTTAATTGAGTGCCAGTGAAACTGAAATGAAAGATAGCAGGCAAGTTCTGCTTCAAGACATTTATCTAGTCCTCTAGACACCTATGATGAAACAAATTCTACAATATGTAACCAGTATGACGTATCAAATTTGAATCAAGATTTGCATATTACGCAGGTTATGATTCATTGAAATTTAAATCTTGTGTATAAAATACATTAAATTTTATACCACAATTATGCATTAAGTAAATCTATTATTATAAAAAAACAACAAAAAACTTCAACGTAATTATTGGAGCTAAAATGACTTTTATTGTAGTATGTCTTTTTTTCCAAATTTTATAATTTGCACCAAAAAAGCAAGTAAATCTCGGTATAACTTATTTAGATACACTCACTGAGCCGTTACTGCAATAAAGATATTTATTGAAACATGCCAATTTAACAAGTTGTTTGTTTTAATGCTTTACTTCATATAGACACCTTTGGACACCTCTAATATAGACGCCTTTGGACACCTAATATAGACCCCTTTGGACACCTCTAATATAGACTCCTTTGGATACCTCTAATATAAATGCCTTTGGACACCTCTAATATAGAAGACTTTGGACACCTCTAATATAGACGCCTTTGGACACCTTTAATATAGAAGGCTTTTGAATTATTGGGTGAATTATGTTTATATTAACTGGCAGAGTGGAAAACAGTGCAGGAAGTGTTCAGTTACGAGCAATCTGAACTCTTCCTGCACTGTTTTCAAAGGCCTTCTGTGTTTGGTGTAGGAAATGCGTATCTATTGAGTAAAGGGTTAAGTACAGAGGTAGATTATATTTGTGAAATTCAGTTTGTCCACGATGGTGGTGTCTTTTCTCATCATACTTCTTGAAGAATTGAACTATTAAAGTGTACTGGTATAAATAGCTTTTTTTTTTTAATTCCTCATCTGTAAAACTGAACATTTCTGGTTGGTACGAGATCTTGGATGATTGACGTTTATGCTGTTTGGAATAATAATGAAATGTTTGAGAAACAAGAACGGGAGTCTTAAATCATTGTCACAGGAAGTGGTTAATGGTAGATGATCTACTCTTGCGATTGATGGAAATTGTATACAAATGTACATGGTGGTATTAATCACTCTGATTTTATACATTCCATGGATACATGTATATAGTTTAGTGCAGCTTTCTTGTTACAGTACTTTGCAAACATTGAAAAACTAAGTACATGTAGGAATACACACGATGATATTTATATACGGTAAAGTTTAAAATGGCTACCACTGCTAAAAATAGACTTTGTACTTCTATTAATATTGAAGGTTATTGCGATTATTATTTTGATTTCCAGAAAATCGGATTCTGTTATAGAGGTTTTTTTTAATTTTGAATAAATTTTAAGATCAAAAGTAATATATCTTGTGGAAATGTGAAGTTTGAAGTACATGATGTGTTACATTTCACTTTTAGAAAACAAAGTCTGGTATTTTGTTAACTGTACAGTTTCCATGCTTTTTTTTATAGAACATGTACATGTATATATCTGAGTAAAAATTCAGAATTTTCTCTTAATATCTAAATTCAAAGTTTTTGGCAATATATGTTCCATTGTACATGTACGTTTATTTAATGCTTTTTTGCACAATGTGTTACTTTTAAGAAATCAACTATAAGTATCGCAGGTTGAGTGTTATAAAGATATTCCAATGAGCTGTTTCCATGTTCAAATTACATGTAGAAATAGAAAAAAAATGTACTGACATTTGGTTTGTTTGTATGAATGGCGCTGGGCCTGATTAGCTCAGTCGGTTATGCATCTGAATATCAATCCAGGGATCGTGAGTTCAAATCCCCGCCCAGCAACAGTCTCCATGATGATTGATATACAACATTTTGTCTCATTATCATTCATTCTCTCACCACTGAATCAAGTGGGAAAGTTATCAGTTAATTGTGGAGATGGAGTGTGCTCGAGTACTGGTTAACCTTTCAGGATCCCAGGTTAACTGATCGTCTGTTAGCCCTCGATGGCATAAAAATAACGCTTAATATTCAATCAATATTTATTGTATGTATTGGGGTTTCAGCAGTGTTTCAGTTATACGATGGCAGTCAGTGCACCTAATCATTGTTCAAGAGATCCGCTGGGTGTTGAACTAGTATTAGACACAACTTATCCATGAAAGTCACTGACTACTTCCCCACATAATACAGACATTGGAGAATTATGGCTGTATAACATTGTTAATGACCAATCATCACAGAGACTGACTGGGTGGGGATTCAAACTTATGGACACTGGATTGACATTTAAATTTGTTACCGGCTGAGCTTACCGAGTCTGGCTGATATTTGGAACTTAACAAAGGAAGATCGCTATTGATTTCTCTACTTTTCATTGCTAAGATAAATTTCTAAATTATTGTACGGCATAAATATTAGTCATGATGTTTATGAAAAATAACATACCATGCTAGCATGAGTAGATGTTTAACATGATTGTTTTGTGAATTTATATCAACTAATAGGTAGCTTTTCCTCTATAAATAGTCTTCAGACAGTTGAATGCAAGAAAAAAAATGTGTGACTTATATATTGTATTTTTCATTGTTTTATACTATTATAATTTTATAAATTTTAAATTTGTAAGGCAGATTAGACCTATATCATTTTGAAGTATTTTGTAAGATAGGTCGGACCTATATTATTTTGTAGTATTTGGTACTGATTAATAATAAAAAGTAGTAAGTGTGTAATATTTTATTCTAATTGTCCTTCACATCATCTGCATCCGGACCCAGGTAGCTCAGTCTGTAGTGCGAGTGACTATCGATCCAGGAGTTGCGAGTTTGAATTCCCTCACATTACTAGTCTATGTGATGATTGATAAACGACATTGCATATTTTTGTCATTTGTCTCTCACCGCTGATTGAAGTGAGAAAGTTACCAGTTACTTGCGGAGATAGGTGTTCTGAAATACAGTTAAACCTTCCTGGATCCAAGGAAAGAGTGGTTTGGTTAATTGATCATCTGTTGGCCCTCGATGGCATAAAAATTGTGCTAAATTTTTAATCAATCAAATCATCTGTAATGTGGGTGCCTTTCACAGAGTTCTTTAATCTATTTGTTGGCCAGTACTTTCAGTCCTGAGTTATTTTTGTGATCAGACCCATTCCTTATTACAGCACATGCTGGATAATAATTTTGTTGCCCATCTTGTATATAACTGAAGAGGAAATTTAAGCAAGAAGCATTTCTTATCTTTTCCATTAAATCATTTTTCAAACCTTCATTGTTTAGAATACATGGAGTATTGATCATCTCATTCAGGTTATCAGTTCGTTACTTTGTTTTTATTAATTCAAATATTATTCTTAGTCAAGAGAATGTCAGTGGTATTACTGTGCCTCGTCATATGAAATGGTAAGGACTATTTCGTATTCGCGGCTCGTTTGAGGATCGCAGGTATTTTTTATATCCAAATTAGAACCCAAACTGTTTACAGTTGTATATATATATATATATACAGAATTTCTTTTTTTTTCGGGTTCTCATTTGAGGTGTTTTGTACAGTAATAAACATGTGTGTGTAATATTGCAAGAATTATATCTAAGCCAGAATTATGTTTATAAGAAAAATTGGAAATGTGATGTAATAGCTGACGAATGTAGCAGTAATGTTCTTTATATTTTTATATGCCAAAAAAAAAACTATTTTGTTTTTGTAATTTTCATTCCTTTGTTTTTATTGAGGTTTTAAGTTGATGGTTTAATTGTTTAAATGGGAACAAGGTTTGTTTTTAATGTACATGGTAGTTGAACATTTAGCTGATGAATGGACATCGGGAGCTTATGCAGTTGACTTGATGGACAGGTTCAAAAACTGATATACCTGACATGGATTCGGGTATCTGATTTATGGACTCGTGGCTGATTTAAGGATTCGAGAAGCTGATTTATGGATTTAAATAGCTAGCTAACATACATGTACTTATATAGACTCCAGTAGCTAATATATGGAGTGGATAATATATGGTTTCCTGTAGGTGGTTTATGGACTTCAGTGACTGATATACATACATGGATTTAGATAGCTGATATACTTATAATAGACTCCAGTAGCTAATATTTGGAGAAGCTGACTTACGGACTTGAATGTCTGATATATATGGACTTGAGTAGGTGGTTTATGGACTTCACTTGACTGATATACATGTATGGATTCAAATGGCTAATATACTTATAATAGAACCAGTAGCTAATATATGGAGTAGATGATATGTGGAATTAAGTAGGTTGATTCTGGACTTCATTGACTGATATTCATGCATGGATTCAAATAGCTAATATACTTAAAACAGACTCCGGTAGCTAATATATTGAGTGGATGATATATGGACTCAAGCAGGTGGTTTATGGACTTCAGTGAGTGATATATGGATTCAGATACCGAATATACTTATAATAGACTTCAGTAGCTAATATATGAAGAAGCTGACATGGACATGAGTGTTATATGGACTGTCACTCAAATAGCTGAAAAGAGACTCGAGTTGCTTATACATTGAATTTGGGTTGACTGGTTGGTAAATGGATGGTTGAGTTTAACTAGCTGATGGAAGAACTTCAATAGTTGATGAATGGATTTGAGTAGCTTATGGTTGGGATTGAATAGCTGAGGAATGTACCTTAATAATTAATGGATGGATTTGAGTAGTTGGTGTACAAGTAACATATGGAATGGCTATATTTAGTAGATTTATCGGAGAGAAATAGTTGATGGGCGTAAGAAGTTAATGGATGGTACTGGTAATAAGAAGTTGACAGATGAAACCGAGGAATATAATGATCTACACAAATGATAAACAGATAAATGAATAATAGAGATTATTTTTGTATGTTGTTATCACATTTCAAGACAACTTTATTCTGATATAGATATAATACTTTTCATTAATAAGTTCATTTGATTTGTAGTTTATTATTTGAAATGACGTTTCTGTCAAATGTTTTTTGTTTGTTTATTTTTTGTAGCAGTAACTTGTTTTTTGTACCAGTAACAGTTTGGTACCTCAGTTCTGGAACTTATTTTTAGTCAACAACAGTTTAAGATGTAAATACTTTGTTACTTTTATCATCATTTATTCTTAAAATTAATGCTGTCAAACCCCATTCGTTCATTCATTCTGAAAATTAATATATTAATGTTTTCCTTTAATTGGTTACAATATTTTTTTTTAATAAAAGTAACTAACATACAGTGTGTTAAGATAATATTGAAGAAACATAGAAAATTTGGATTAAACATTCACATTGAAAGATCGATTCTTATTTCCATGCCATATAAAATCATAAGCATTTGAACATGTATATAACGTTTTATGTATATAAAGTAAGATTGCATTTTCCATTGTATCATGCTACATACTAGTAGTAAGTATATGTGTATCATACCACATAGTAAATGTATGTCTAGCATACCACATGGTCAATATATGTGTATCATGCCATATATTAAGTATATGTGTATCATGCCACATAGTAAATATATGTCTGACATACCACATGGTAAGTTTATGTGTATAATGCCACATAGTAAATATATGTGTATCATGCCACATAGTAAATGTATGTCTGACATACCACATGGTAAGTTTATGTGTATCATACCACATAGTAAATATATGTGTATCATGCTACATAGTAAGTATATGTGTATCATACCACATAGTATATGTGTATCATACCACATAGTAAGTATATGTGTATCATACCACATAGTAAGTATATGTGTATCATACCACATAGTAAGTATATGTGTATTATGCCACATAGTAAGTATATGTGTATCATACCACATAGTAAGTATATGTGTATCATACCACATAGTAAGTATATGTGTATAATACCACATAATAAGTATATGTGTATTATGCAACAAAGTAAGTATATGTGTATCATACCACATAGTAAGTATATGTGTATCATACCACATAGTAAGTATATGTGTATCATACCACATAGTAAGTATATGTGTATTTTGCCACATAGTAAGTATATGTGTATACCATAGTATTAGCCACATAGTAAGTATATGTGTATAATACCCCATAGTAAGTATATGTGTATCATACCACATAGTAAGTATATGTGTATAATACCACATAGTAAGTATATGTGTATCATACCACATAATAAATATATGTGTATCATACGACATTGTAAGTATATGTGTATCATACCACAGCTAATGTATGTCTAACATACCACATAGTAAGTATATGTGTATCATACCACATAGTAAATGTATGTCTAACATACCACATGGTAAGTTTATGTGTATCATGCCACATAGTAAGTATATGTGTATAATGCCACATAAGTAAATATATGTGTATCATACCACATAGTAAATATATGTGTATCATGCTACATAGTAAGTATATGTGTATCAATCTCTTAAAACTTTTTGTAAAAAAATCACATCTATATTTCTCTTTTTGAGTAAAGTCGAATAGACTTCCATTTCATTAAATATTGAAATAGTTCGGGTGTTTAATTTTCTTTTGTTACCCTTAATAACATACTGGTAGTCTGTGATCTTAGTGTGTCTGTCTGTGTGTAGGAGGTACTGGGTCCGGTCTAGTTTTATTAGTTCAAGAAGACCTCGAGATGAATCCGGGGAGAACGAACGTCCTGGCAAATATTCTCACAAAGTTTTTTTTACCAGAGTTTGGTTCGAACCCAGGACAGAAAGAGGGAGAGAGCGAGAGCGAGAGACTCCTTATGATGAAGTTCGGTAAAAGAGTAATAAAGTTTTAGTTTTATTTACCCTCCCCCGCCCCCTCACACACACACTCACACGCAGCTGCGTCCCCACTACGTCCTCAAAAAAATTGGACGCAGTAAGAACTTGTATAACGTAGTAGGAACGCAGTAGAAGCCGATAAGGACGTGGAGTGGTCTCCTTGGACGTGGAGGACGTGGTCAAACTTTGGACATGTCCATCAAAAAGCGTATCGAAGACGTGGTCAAATCAGGACGCAGAAAGAACTTAATTAGGACGTAATAACGAGGGCATGGACGAAGTATCACCGTAACTACGACCTAGTAGTGTTTTCATTGACGTAGTACAACCGTAGCGCTGATGGGAAAGATTGCATGGCGTTCTCGCTGGGTTGTAAGCGTGGTAACCGCGTGTTGAGATCTGATTGGTAAGAACGTAGTAAGAATGCATTGGGCGTGATGCGCGCTTGATTATGCGCGTGGTAAGAAATAAGTGGGGACGTGTTAAGGACGTATATGAACTTGAAAATTGCACATTTTTCCATTTTGACCACGTCCCCGCTGCGTCATCGAAATGTTCAGGACGCAGTACGGATTTCATGGTGTTCGTCTGAGTGTGACGGGGACATTAAGGGAGGTTATAAAATAAAATAAAAGCAGTGGGGAAATGGGCATCATAACTCCGGCATTTTACAATATAACGCTGTTGGCTGTTCAAAATGTGTGCTTTTTTTTTACCTCCTTTCTTCATATGCTACCTTGGTAAAGTTCTTATATCGCCATGTACCACGGAAATTGAAGAGAACGCGATTAAGACAAATTTATATAACAGCCTTGGTTTAATGATATTTAATTTATAATGTAGATCTACTTGTTTTTATTAATTATTTTCACAAGATTAGTAATCAAATTGGTTTAAACACGAATGACGAGGCGATATATGGTTGACGTTTATAAAGACGAAATTTAATACTTACTTTAGAGGGGGGAACTATAACTAAATAACCCAACACACACCCACCCACACACTCCACGTCCCCTGTGCCACACACTCCACGTCCCCTGTGCCACAACGAGGAGGAAACTGTTAAAAACGATTAGCATGATACGACAATGCGAGAAAAATTATGAAAGGCGATGATTATACATTAAGAGTTCCAAAATATTTTTGGTCATGTTGGGTTTAAGATAGTAAAATTGCCGGGTGTCCTTTCAGTTGGTTACGTGTCCCTCTCCATATAAAGCCTTAATCATCACCAACGGTTGCCTTACTGTATCTTTAAGAAAAACAAGCTTGGTTGCGTCGATTGAAATCGAAGTTTCTCCCTAAAATACAGGTGCATACTACACAGTATTGTTGTGGACACGGAGCAGGTATTCCGCAACCCTGCGAACAGTTCCTTAGACGATTCATTTTACTTATTTGTTCATTTCAAAAAAGAGCCCGAGTAGACTTGAGAAAGAATGTCTTAAGTCTGAGGACTTTGGGAACATATATAAGTAATATAGTCACCCACATTAAACACTTCTAAGAATATGTTGAATCGTTCCATAACTTTAGGTTTTCGTGGTATCAGGCAACAAGAAGAGATCAAAACAACAAAAATCAGATGGATACCTAAACAGATCCACAAAAGTATCTAAGAAACTTAACGAATTGGACCTCTACAAAGCGAGAAAGGTGAGAACCCATGAAGTACCTCGTTAGACAACTGACGAAGGAGAGAGAGAGATGGGTTTTTTTTATAACAAACCATATTTTAAGGGAGGTAATAAAATAAAAAGTAAAAGTTTCAGCGTTAAACAATGGGAAGGGACGTAACAATTTCGGCATTTTACTATATGACGCATTGCAAATGGGTTGACTGTGCAAAATGTGTGCTTTATTTGTCTTATTTACCTCCCTTTCTTCGTATGCAATTGGACTACCTCGGCGAAGTTCGTATATCAACATGTATGACAGAAATTGAAGAGAATGTGCGATTAAGATAAATTTTAACTACTTTAGGTTGATGCTGTATAATAAATAATGAACTGTTTTTCTAAATTATTTTCACAAAAGATTAACAATTAACTTTTTTTAAACATGAATGATGAGGCCATATATGACAACGTTGATATAGACGATAGTTCCCCTAACTTTTTAAATAATTAAAAATCATTATGCTTATACTGGTATCTATTCAGGAATATAAAGCATGCCATGGCACGTGCACGGTGTGCTTGTCTATACTATATTTATAATCGTACTTTCTCGACAAAATTCGTCATAATTTATTACCTATGGACATCGACGAGATGTCCGATTGCGTGTGCGAAAGGGAAATAAATACAAAAGGGAAAAATCAAAATATGAACAGTCAACATTTTGGGCAACGCATTTCATAGTAAATTATCGAAATTATTATGTCCCTTTCCATTGTTTAACTCCCAAACTTTTACTTTTCAATTTATTATCTTCCTTATAAAGTTTGACTCGTGTCTATCCTATGGTGCTGATGGTTAAATCAGTGACTTAATTACGTGTTAATATGTCTCTGGTTAAATCAACACTTGTAAGAAACTGTGGTGTGGGACAATTTGCTGTTAAAATATGCTAAAGAACAAACAAAATGAAAGCTGTGTGTCTTATTTTGTTATTTATTCCGAAAAACTTTCGAAAACTTGAGATAAATAATACATGGAAAAAATATGTTTTTATCTAAAAAGGGTAGAGGGGAACTATAACTATATAACCACCCCACACATTCTACACCCCCCCCCCCTGTGTAGAACGAGGAGGAAACTATTAAATGCGATAAGCATGATATGACAAATGTGAGAAAAATAATGAAAGGCGATGATTATACAAGGGCGGATCCAAGATTTGTTTTTTGGTCATGCTGAATTTAAGATTTGTGTATGATTAAAATTGCCACGTGTCCCCGGTTTAATTGGTTTGATCTCCCTCCCCTATATAATCTTGATCATCTTCAACGCTTACCTGACTGCGTCTTTTAGAAAAATAAGTTTGCAAGTTGCGTCGAAGAAAATCAAAACTACTCCCTAAAATAAAGGCGGGGAAGATGGTGCATACTACACAGTATCGGCGTTGTGGACACGGAGAAAGTGTTCCGCAACTCTGCGAACAGCTCCTTCGGAGGCAATGCATTTCACCACCACCAGAAAGAGCCCGTGTGGACTTGAGAAAGAATGTCTCAAATCAGAGGACTTTGGAAACATATACAAGTAATATACTCACCCACGTTAAACAATTTTAAGACTGAGGTGAATCGTTGTTGAAACAAAATCCAATAAATTGAGACTTTCGCGGTATCAGGCAGAAAGAAGGGACCGAACACAACAAGAATCAGATAAATATCTAAAAATATCCAGTTTCTGGGAAATTTAACTGTTTGGACCTCTATAAGTGAGAAATGTGAGAACCCATAAAGTCCCTGGTAAGAAAATTGACGAGAGAGAGAGAGAGAGAGAGAGAGAGAGAGAGAGAGAGAGAGAGAGAGTATTTTTTATGAAAAACCAGCGTAAAAATAAAATATTTTAAGGGAGGTAATAAAATAAAAAGTAAAAGTTTCAGCGTTAAACAATGGGAAGGGACGTAACAATTTCGGCATTTTACTATATGACGCATTGCAAATGGGTTGACTGTGCAAAATGTGTGCTTTATTGTCTTATTTACCTCCCTTTCTTCGTATGCAATTGGACTACCTCGGCGAACTTCGTATATCAAAATTTATGACAGAAATTGAAGAGAATGTGCGATAAAGATAAATTAAACTACTTTAGGTTGATGCTGTATAATTAATAATGAACTTTTTTCTAATTTTTTTTCACAAAAGATTAACAATTAAATTGTTTTAAACATGAATGATGAGGCGATAAGTGCCAACGTTGATATAGACGATAGTTCCCCTTAACTTTTTAAATAATTAAAAATCATTATGCTTATACTGGTATTTATTCAGGAATGTAAAGCATGCCATGGCACGTGCACGGTGTGCTCGTCTATACTATATTTATAATCGTACTATCTCGACAAAATTCGTCATTATTTATTACCTATGGACATCGACGAGATGTCCGATTGCGTGTGTGAAAGGGAGATAAATACAACAGGGAAAATCAAAATATGAACAGTCAACATTTTGGCAACGCATTTCATAGTAAATTATCGAAATTATTATGTCCCTTTCCATTGTTTAACTCCCAAACTTTTACTTTTTATTTTATTATCTCTCTTATAAAGTTTGTATATCAGCATGTATGACGGAAATTGAAGAGAATGTGCGATTAAAATAAATTGAACTCCTCTAGGTTAATGATATAATCAATAATGAACAGTTATATAATTTATTTTCACAACATCTTGTTTAATTTGACCAAAAAAAGTAAGCTGACATACTCCTGAAGATTCTGTTTTGGTTAACTGGCGGACGGTCAAGGCCACTTTTGTTTTTTGCCAAAATAAAACATCTGATAACTTCCTTCTGTAACATTTCTTTCTTGGTCATTGTCTGCTTCAAAATGATTCAAAACCATGCAGACCTATACGTAGATATGACTGTATTGTTTTGTTGCCGATTAAAAATAGAACTGGCTCATTTGGATTGTTTTAATTGTGGTTAACGCCATTTTCAAAACATGCCATATATACGTCATATCAAGTTTTATAAATGTTAGTGGAGGAAGACCTCGGTACGAGTCCCAGTAGAACCATCGTCTTTCCTCATAAACTGGAAAACATTCTCGCATAAATATTTTGAAAAAAAGCTTGAATCAACCCAGAACTTCAGCGGTGAGAGATTATTGGTCTTTAGGCTTCAGCGCTTTAAACCACTCGGACACATATGAGCCCTTTTTAGATATTTATATTTGAGTGTGATAATTGACGTTTTATTTGAACTGATTTATTTTACATGATTGTGATTATTTTAAAATGTTGTCAATGTTATTCTGGGTAGAACTTATACTAAGCTTATGCGGACAAGTGTCTTGCTCAAGTACACAGCACACGGTCACGGCGGGGGTTCGAACCCACGGCCCTGCGAACCAGCTGGTCTTATGCTCCACCAAAACCTCCTGCACTGCATGTTTGACTTTCATCAAGACATGTTCCCTCTTTTAAGTTAACACTCAAATTTTGGACAGTAATTGTGTGTTACTAGTGCAGATATTCTGAAATCCATATATCTTTATTTCAAGTTTCTTATGCTCAAATCATATTGCATTTATGCCATGGGATATTTAGTAATATTGACTAAGACAACCGATATTAAACAATTTTATTCACATATAATTAAATATTAATTAAATTATGTCATTTTATTACATGTTTTTTATGTATAATGTAACAACAATTAACTCCCTGATTAAACACAGTCTTAAAAAGATTTAATGTCATATAATGATAAGTTCAATGTAAATGAAAATGTAGGATTTTTTATAATTTAAGGGTAATATCTATATTTCATGTTTTCAATAAATAAATAAATGATATAAATTACAAAAACAACGTCTCAGAACCTAAAACCTTGAAAAAATATATAAATATTGTACCGTTTTAGTTTTTAAAAGAATCAAAAACTATGTTAGGTTCAATCCATGACTTCAAGCAAGGGCAGCAACTGCTACATGTCCGTACACAAAATAAAGTGAAGTTATGTCGCAGTTGACCGCCAACTGGTTCTTTTACAAGACTTAAAAGCAACATACAAATGTAATTACCATTGCATACTTTTCATAAAACATATACACCAACCACATCCCCACAAAATCAACAACAACAGCAAAATCATACAACACAACAACAGGTCATACTACAGTATATAAAAAAAATAAACACTTTCCAGGTACAATTAAACACAATTATTTTTTTTTGTTTATTTAAAGTTAATTATAACATTATAACAATAGAAAACCCACAAAAAATCTCAGTCAGTGTATAAATACTATATATTAACAGCATGCATACCTACGGGCAGACAAATAAATACACAATTCACCCAGTGACCTAATTACACCTATGTAATATAGGTCACTGACGCCATCCTTTCTTTAATCATAACATTGATGCAAAACGCACATTTCATTAATATGGAGGATGTAAAAAATATCAACAAAAAATAAGAGAGAATAAAAAAGAAAATGTAAATACAGATCACAGCAACAATACCGAACTGAATATTCTTTGCAACAAAAATCAATTTTGTATATACATTACATTGCAAGTACTCGATCTAAATTTCATAACTGAGTTCAAATTACCAAATTACAAATAATAAATAAACTAATTGAAATATCACTAAAATTTACATATACAGAAACACAGCAAAATCAGAGGAAGTCTTAATTTATTCAATTAAAAATATTTCATTAAAATATAATATATATATATATACTGTACGGAACAGCTAACCCGCCACCTGACATTTTATGTACTTGACATATTATGCTTTTTTCTCAAAAAGTATCCAATTAATTGCCTTATAATTTGGACTTATTTAAGAAATAACATTTAGGCTATGTAGAACCATCTGTTAACTCTCTGTTAATGTCGTATTCAAATCTGTATAACGCTACTCAATATTTTGATGAAGCAAAAGTGGCGGGTTAGCTGTTCTACTCAGTATACATGTATATCTGGTTTTCCGATTTGTTTAAATGCTTTCAGAGAACTATGAATTATGTAAACAAATTAAGAGTCGGTCAAGTACGATAAATAGAACAATGGCGGCGCTGATTCCTCCAATTTAAGTATTGCTGCCAGAAACATATGTAGGTTCAGCTTGGCATCATTTAGCAGATCATTACCACTGCATTATGTGTCATTTACAGGTGCTTTGATGATGCCAATTTATATGTCAAATAACTACGTGTTTCCGATAAACATACTATCTTATGATCACAGTTTTATGTACCCGTGCACCCCTTGGGGAGGCATATATACTCAAGAGATATGAAAACACAACACAGAAGGGCCCCGGACTTACTTGGAAATGATGAAAAATAATGACACAAATGCAGGAGGTACCAAATTATTGTCCGTTTGTTCGTCCGTCCGTTGTCCGTCCGAGATGTCGTGTCCGATCTGTATCCGTTTTCACCATAAGCTTGAGCAAGGCTAATTTCAAAAGTAAAATATCATAAGAAAAAAGCCCGACTCATTTGTAAGTGGTCATTCGCCGTGTCAGCTTTATTTTGGCGCACGTGCAGATGCTAAATGTACACGTAGTTATAACGGCGATCGAAAGTTTATAAACATGATCATTAACAGTAATATTTATACAGATAACAAAGAAACTCCACAGAACTGCTGCATAGAAATAACGGCTTAATACATGTACAGCCAGACCCGCAACCCGGCCCGCAGCCAGGCCCCGCAGCCAGGCACGCAACCCGGCCCGCAGCCAGGCCCCGCAGCCAGTCACGCAACCCGGTCCGCAGTCCGGCCCGCAGCCAGGCCCCGCATTCACAAAACATCTCAACTCTCGAGTATGCACTCAAGCTCGAGTTTCGTCTTAACCAACATTACTATTTCTCTCTCAAAATTCAATATCAGTGCCAATTATTCGTTTCGTGAAGTAGTTATACAATATCACTTTGAATGAATACTTAAGTTGAGATGTTTTGTTGAGAGTGCTGCTGGACAATGTCGCGGAACCCGACTATACGTTCATACATTACTTCATCTGCACCAATCACCGTGTTTCAGTATTACCTGAGTAGCATACTTATAATTGTCTCCCTTCTCCCTTCTGTTATATAGTTCTTCACCGAGCGTTGGAGCTGCCCATCTACTGTCGGACACATTTATTGACTTATGGATCAGTGGTCCCTTTCTTCGGGCGGTCTGTAAGGTACACCCATTTTTACAAAGACAGATTCCTCAGTTGGGGTAGGTACTGGTGTTCCTTCAAATATTTTCTCAGATCCCTGAAAATGTCAATTATCATTAAAAGTATATTCATAAGATTAGTGTGTGATTCTAGTCGGAAAACAACAACCAGTACTGGTTTTATCCAGGACTGGTATTCGCCAACCGTTCTTAAGAATATTCATAGACTTGAACTCAAGAATGGATTTTGAAAAAAAAACACTTAGAGACTTTTATTCGAGACCAAAATCTGCAAGCATGTAAGGGCATCTAGTATATAGTCAAATAAACACTCAGTATTTTCTCAGATCCCTGAAAATGTCAATTATCATTAAGAGTATATCCATAAGATTAGTGTGTGATTCTAGTCGGGAAACAACAACCAGTACTGGTTTTTATCCAGGAAACGGATTTAACAGCTATTCGATAAAGCATTGAGCTTACTTCGCAAATAAGTATATAAATTAGCATAAACTACCCATCAGACTGAATACACGTTTGGGCAGATCTTAATTGAAGGCAACGTTGACCCTAAACCGCTCATTTGTGACAAAATAGATGATTTAAACATATTTTATTGCCGTCCGATGTGTACAATAGGGTCGATCCACATATTCTTAACAACATTAGTTTCGGCTCTTCCCATAAATAACTGATAAAACATGGCATACATGGTACATTATAAAAGTTTCATTGTAATCAGTTAAATTTTCACTCGTTACACAAGAATAGAACAGAAACAAACACAAATAATTTTAATAAGAACGGTTAGGTAAAAGTCAAAGACGAATGAGAGATTGGGAAAAAGGTAATGTTATAAAGATCATTCTGCAAGTGGTCAAGATACACTTGCTTAGTGCTATAGTTATCACATATTAGTATGATATTACACTATACAAAATATACCTACTATTTGTTTTAGTTTATACTAATTTATTTTAGCTCGATTGCGATAAAAGCTCAGAGCTTATATGAACCGCTCTCGAGTCCGCTTCCTGGGTAGAACCAGTACTGAGTGTTGTTATATGAGAGGCATCGTGTCGACCGGGGTATCGAACCCGCAACCTCTGGCGTGAGCGGCCAACACTCTATCCATTAGACTACCGCCCCGTTTATATATACTTATACATACTATTATGATAATAGATCGCCACACATAGATCAATTTTTGTATAATGATTCATGGGCCACAATTAAAGATAGTTATAATCAAATGTCAAGAATTCAGTATGCACTTATTTTGCAAATTTGATCAGATCCAATTATAGACACTTACGTTAAAATGAACACAAGGTGAAATTCAACGTTAACATTTTTATTCGATTTGGGGAGTTCAAGAACTTGTCTGATATCTAAAACAGGTATATAACTACCGTGTATGTTTGATAAAGATCGAGGAACTATGCAGCCTACGAATGCCCCATGTATACATTTATCGTACGCAGCATTCATTCATAAGTCACGTTTAAAATTGTAACGTTTCCCTTGCACCTGGTATATAACATGAGCACTCATTTGTTAGTGTCAATCCAGGGGTCGTGAGTTCGAATCCCCGCCCGGCAACAGTCTCCGTGATGATTGATATACGACTACTGTGTCTCATTATTTATCATTTGTCTCTCACCGCTGATTCAAGTGGGAAAGTTATCAGTTTCTTGTGGAGATGGGGTGTGCTCGAGTACCGGTTAACCTTTCAGGATCCCCGGAAACAGTGGTTAGATAAACTGATTCTCTGTAAGCCATCGATAGCATAAAAATGACGCTAAATATTCAATTAATCAATCAATCAATCAATCAATTTGTTTAGAATTTGTTATAAATTGGCAAACTATATTATGCGAGACTCTGCAGAGCATTGAATTACATTTGTCAACAAGTTAAGATAAACTCAAAAATACATAAGCACGAATTAAGATTCATTTCATCACATAACTCAGGAAAAAAGTACATTTAAAAATCATTTAACATCACCTCCACCACCGGGCACGCACACACACCAAACCCATGGGCATAGGAGCGTTTCAATTAATGGGGGGTAGGGCGGGGGTAGCAACCTGAGGAGAGAGTGTATGAGGATGTACTTCCAGGCCCCAAAGTAAATGTTGAACCTGTATATTGGGGGGGGGGGGGGGGGGGGGCGGCTCCTACGCCTATGAAACCGTCAATGTAACGACTATGTCGAGCATACCACAAACGGGTTCAACAAAAAACATTTAACCGGAACGCCAAAACCACATGGTAATTGATGTTTAGACCATTCTTTTATAGCTGCTGCACAACACGCTTCTCTTGAATAAACTTAAAACTGTTGGAGGGTTTGCGTCTATAAGGTTGTTGGTACAAAGCGTGACGTACAATCTAAGTTAAAAGAAGAAAGGGCCAAAACTCTATAAAATCATTTAACCGGAACGCCATATTCACAGGTGTATGTAGTTGCATTACAGCAAGTTTCATTCTAATCGGCTCAAAACTGTGGGAGTTGCGTCTCAAGATAGTTGGTCTAAAACTTGACGAATGGACGCCATTTCAATAACCCCAAATTGTCTTCGGAAAGAGGATATAGCCTTCTTGAATGCTGTTTTGGATGGGAAATACTTCGTTACGTTACTCTGGATTTCTTACGTTAAAAGTTCGATATAAAATAGTTCTAACAAAAACAAAAAATGTCACTGGTAAGTGTCACATGTCCCCCAAATGGTCTGTGAAAATAACGATATATTTTATAATAGGTAGCGATTTAAATGTATCTATGTATATCAAGAGTAATGAACTGACGTTTCAGACTAGACAAGCAATTTCATGTTTTTTAACATTAAAGTGTGACCTTGACCTTGGCATCTGATGTGAAAGTCTGGGTATTTCTTCAGATACATACATGTGACGCATCATCATGACATGTTGATCACTTGTGTCAAGCTATTTTAAAATGCATCCATGTAAGACAAATTTACAGACCAGACATGAAAGATCAAACAAACTGAAAAGTGTAACCTTGACCTGTGAGGTTTGGTCTGGGGTTTACACGCGGCACGTCGTCATGTCATGTTGATAAATCGATCAATTGAGCTAAGAGTTTGTGAAATCCATCCATGTATGCTAAAGTTACAGATCGGATTTGAAATCTCAAACAAACCCAAAGTGTGACCTTGATGGGTCTGGGTCTTATATGCGACACGTCGTCATGTCATCTTGATCAAGGTAAAGACAAAGTTACAGACCAGACACGAAATATCAAACAAATTGAAAGTGTAACCTTGACCTTTGAGGAAAAGTTCTGGGTCTTACACGCGACACTTTATCATGTAATGTTGATCAAATGAGCCAAGTATTTTTAAAATCCATCCATGTATGACAAAGTTACAGACCGAACACGAAATCTCAAACAGATTGAAAGTGTTGTCAAACAAAGTTAAAGTGTGACCTTGACCTTTGAAGTGGGGAGTCTAGGTGTTACGCATGGCACGTCGTTCATGTAATGTTAATCATTTGTAGTATTTATAAAATCTATCTGTGTATGACAAAGTCACAGACCGGACATGAAATCTCAAAAAGACTTAAAGTGTCATCAAAGTTGAATTGTGACCTTGACCTTTGAGGTACGTGTGTGGGTCTTACGCGCGTTACGTCAACATGTTATGTTGATAATTTGTAGCAAATAATAAAATCCATCTATGCATGACAAAGTTACAGACCGGACACAAAATCTCAAACAGACTAAAATTGTCGTCAAACAAAGTTAAATTGTGACCTTGACATTTGAGGTACGGATGTGGGTCTTACGCGTGACACGTCGTCATGTTATGTTGATCATTTGGAGTGTGGTAAAATTTTATGTTGGGTGTAATATGACCCCACAGGATATTCTGAAGTTTATTTCACACACCTCTTTAACAGAATTCATATCCTGGAGTCTTATATATTAATTACAAAACGAGTTTCCAAAGGTGAGACGAAAGTAACTGACCATCAACGATCTGGACGACTGAAATCTTGTGTAGTTTTCCCGGGATTCAAGTCAGATATTCGTTAAAAGCGCTTTCAGTACCTCCTGACCATGTGCCTGAGTGTACATTCTGTGATTAGGATCTATGAGTCATCATAGTATCGTGACATGTACCAGAAGTGGGTGCAGTACCACAGAAATTGTGCTTTGCACAGCGGTTCATACTACGTCGAAAAAGAATGACTTTCATTTGAATGTCAACTTGACGTCGCACAAATAACGTCAAACTCCCCCGTACTTTGTTACATAAATGTTTTGACTTGTCAAAATTAATGTTAAATGGTGTTGTATTTATACGATATTGAAATTGTGCATACTTATAGTTTAAATGGAAAATTATTCATGCCAAGTTTTGTTTGGAGTAAAACACTAAAAGGCATATTTCTAAATGCGTCCTGTTACTTTTGGGACATACCTCGTACATGTAAAAATTACAGACCGGACACGAAATCTCAAACAGATTGAAAGTGTTGTCAAACAAAGTAAAATGGTGACCGTGACCTTTGAGGTACGAGTGCGGGTCTAACGCACGACACGTCGTCATGTTATGTTGATAATTTGTAGCGAGTATTTACAAGCTCCACTAATGCATTATAAAGTTACAGACCGGACACGAAATCTCAAACAGACTGAAAGTGTCGTCAAACAAAGTAACATTGTGACCTTGACCTTTGAGGCATGGGTGTTGGTCTTACGTGCGACACGTCGTCATGTGATGTTGATAATTTGTAGCAAGTATTAATAAAATCCATCTATGCATGACTAAGTTACAGGCTGGACACGAAATATCGGACAAACGGACACTGCGATTACTATATGCCACCCCAATTATTTTATTTATTTTTGGGTTGGGGGAGGTGAGGGGCATAAAACAAATCACAGAGTTCCTGCGTTAGGACACATGTCAGTGCGTCAGCACCACCTAGCGGTAACAGCAGACGCCAGGAACCAAACACTTCTCCAACACAAGTACAAGGGAATGTCCGTATTTAATGTTGAGAGAACTTGTCGCCAGACCCTTTTGCCTAAAATTGTATTTGACTTATATGCATACTATATATTCTAATATGTGTTTATATGGCTATAAAATGTGTTTAAACTAGCACAAATACCAGACAGTGCACTAGATGGCGCTTCAATCGTGGTTAGTGGCATAATATGCGAAAAAATCTGTCACCTTTCCTTCTCACCTTAAACTGTTTTATACAGTTTTCTTTGTTTATGATACAGTTTATTTGTTTATTTAAGCCAAACATGACCCAAGAACATACAATAACACACATATATATTATACAGGTATACACTGGTAATGAGATAAAATGCATTCAAGAACATATCCATTAAAATGTGTAGACATTTGAGAAGACAAACACAATTTGAAGATCAAAGAGAGATCAATTCTTGTAATTTTGACAAGTGCATTGTCAATAAGTATGAAACAATATCAGACTTATAAAATTAGATCTGAGAGTTGTATAAGACATTTAGGTGCTTTTCTTGATGAAACATTGAATTTCAAAGAACATTAAAAGGAAGTGTCGTACAGCTATGTTAAATTACATAATGATTAAGAGTATACGTAAATATTAACTAAGGATGCCACATAAATTCTCGTTCTGTCATTGGTTATTTCTCACTTGGACTACTGTAATGTTATTTAATATGGTATAGCAGAAATGGAAATAGGCAAAATGCAACGTATCAAGAATATGTGTGCAAAACTTGTTTTAAACAGGAGAAAAATTGACAGTTCTAAGCAAGCTCTATATGACTTTCATTGGTTACCTATCAAAGCTAGAATTAAATTTAAATTACTCTCTTTCATGTACAATTGCTCTATCGGCAATGCACCCGTGTATTTGTCTGAGTTGTTAACAGAATCTATTCCCAAAAGACCAGGTTTGAGGTCTTCAGACTCCACAGATAGGTGCTATGTTATTCCATTTAACAAAAGAAAGTGTTTTAGAAACATAAGTTTTTGTACAGTAGGTCCTTGCCTGTGGAAGCAGTCTACCATTGAGCATAAATATGTCTGAATCTGAAGAAAGTTTTAAAAAGAATCTGAAAACATTTTATTTCCGAGATTTCTATGCATTGTTTTAAGGCACAACAGTCTGGTTTATTTTAATCTTTATTTGAAATTTATGCAATGATTTTATGTAATTTGAACATTTTTTTATACGTTGTAATTATTCAGATTTATACTTATGTTTTTATGTTTTATGCCCTTATGTACAACGTCCATTGAATATGAACTTGTATAGAAGCATGCGCTTAATCAAATAAAGCAGTTTCAGTTTCAAGATATTTAAAAATTTCCATCCTATTTTCTCCGTAGTAAAAAGATAAATTGTTTGGTAAACGTCCACATTTTCTAAAGACCATTATCTTGGATTGTGTAATATTTACTGTTAATTTCCATCTAGAACAGTATTCGGCTTACACGTTTAATGAGTTTTGTAAATCTGTATTCCTTTGCATTTGACAATCTTGCGTCCATGAGTTTATTTGTATTAATTTTGCGATCTTCGAAGCGTTTTTTCCCCTAATAATATGTTTATATTTAGATCGAGCTTTGCTCAGCCTTATCCTATTTACATCGGAGTTACACTTCCGGTACAAATTAAGTTTATCAAAGAAATCTGTCATTGCATCCTTACAGTCTTCATCAAACCAATGTTTTTGTTTTTTTTCTACGGTATCACCTTTTCTTACTTTGAAATTTATTATTTTGTTTAAACGACGGAGAACAAACTTCACTAATTAAATTGTTGAAGTGTATGATGTTTTAAGAGACAGCAAATCTCACGTGGAGTGAACAATCAACTTAATTATCTCCTAATCAAGAACAAATGTCAAGCGTCTGCTCAGGTTTACCGCTATCTCATTACAAAAATGATATCAAATAAAGCGCCGGAACAAACAATGATCCACTATATTACGTGGCATCGCAATTACCGCTCAGCAAACGCCTAGTATTCTTTTAATCAATATAATTTGATATCAACCTAGTCAATATTATCAAGTAGCCAATTTTAATAGAACACATATATTTTAAAACGAGACGACTGCACTTTCTTAATTGAACACACAACTGAAAATGCCAATGGTTTAAAATGGCAACTTCAAAGGGGCGATATCGTCAGTATTGTTATATTATTAGTTATTTATTGTTATTATACCGTATGTATATAAGCACTCTTTTCATATATAAAATACATATAGTGTATAAAAAACATAAACATGTTCTAAAACATTAAAAATACTACTTAAGAACAAGTTTAACTTGGGTGTCTGGAAGAGGGGGTTGGGGGGTGGGGTGCAAACATTAAAAATAATGTTGCAGGTAAAAAATACACTGCGGCCATAAAATAAGTAAGAAACGTCATTGTTAACAGTTCAGTTAAAACATAACAAAACTATCAAAGTTAGAATTACAGACAGTTCACTGAAGTACATAAAACTTATTTTCCATTTCGTAAAACACCAAATAAATCTAAAACATCCAGAAAGTTCAGTTTATATAATATTGTATAAAACGTTGTGTTTTAACTACTTTTGAAGCATTTTCAGTTTAGAAGCGTCTCGGATGTTGGTGGGAAAACATTCCACAGACAAGGAGAAGCATACTGGAAGCTTCTATTTCCATACATGATTGTACGGGTTCTTGGTCAGCTAATGTCAGAGAAGCTTTGGATCTTAAATCCCTATTTGGCCTGTACTCCTCCAGTATGTCCCTGATATAGCCGGAGACTGATTGTGGTGGATACGGTAACACACAGGCAACCAATGGAGTTCTTTTAGCACCGGGTTGATGTGACTTAAGCGGGAAGTTCGTGTCACAATGCGAGCTGCAGTGTATTCTGCACACGCTCCAACCTAGAAGTTACGAGATAATTCATCAGTGATTGTGTGGCATCACTTGCTAAGAATCGTCTAATGTGTCCAATATTTCGAAGTTGAACATAAGCAGACAATCTTCTCCATATCCATTATAATACAATATTATCTTAAGTGTTATTTGCAATAACCGTTGTCATGAAGACCATGCGTTCATTTAAAAAAATAGCAATGACGTCGCGCATGGTAATGGATTCCTCTTAGCGTAACACGACGTTAACGTTAAAATTGTATAAAATGTAATATGACGCTTTTATTCATGTATTTAGTATCACTTATTTTACAAGAAAATAGCCGAATACTGGAAAATCAATTACTGCAATGGAATCATGATTTTCTGTGGATATTAAATGGATCAAAACCAATGATATTACTGTACCTACGTAAACTATTAGAATACAGCCGAAACTAAATTTACTCGTAAATATAATATTCAAAAGGCAATATTCTGTGTTAAAAATATGGTAAGTATCATATTTTTATGCCATCGAGGGCTAACAGACGATCAGATTTTCCCACTTGATCAGGGAGACTGTTGCCGGGCGGAGATTCGAACTCACAACCCTTGGACTGATAGTCAGACGCGAGCTAATCGGATCCGGTTTAGTACACTGAATTGTCTTATTTATATCCTCGAATTAATACTTCATTTCTTAAATATGAAGTTTCGATAATTACAATGGAAAATTAATACCTGCCAAAAGAATTAATGACTGAATGGGGTTTTACGGCGTACCAACACATTGTAAGTTATTCGACGCCAACAGGAAGGAAGATTCCAGGTTCATTTTACATGTACAAAAACAACAAATTAACATAAATATTTAAACAAGAGGCCCAAGAGGGCCTGAGGACGCTCTACTGACTCATAGTGGCCATAGCACTTTTTGAAATTCTTCTATGCAATAGAAACATCGGGGCGGGGTCATTTTTAACCCTAGGGACACCATTTCAACAAATCTAATAAAACTATAGTTAGTCATCATTACTTCATAAATATTTTGGAAATCTGTTAGGCCGTTCATGAGAAGAAGATTTTTTAAGTTTTGGACTATTTTTAGTAACGGCGGCCATCTTGAATTTCATATCGAAAAATATAAATCTTCTGTATAGTCTCCTATGCAATAGAAACATCCATGTGAAGTTTCAGTTTAATTGGCCTAGTGGTTTCAGAGAAAGTGCTGCTAACAGACGACAGACGACGGACGACGGACAACGCGCCATCGCATAAGCACTTCTGGCCTTTGGCCAGTAGTTGGCCAGTAGAGCTAAAACTCACATCAACAAATGAATATACAGAATGACACTAGAACCTTGATACCTGCAGAACTGCAGAGTTTCAGCAAAGTATATCGTATTACTAAAATTGTCGCTTCTTACGACATGCATGAGTCACAGTAATCCTATTCTTACCATCACTTATGGCTCCCTGGAATCACACAGGGTTTGGTAATTTAACTACAATAATGAACATGACATATAAATGATCAAATGAACATGGCACCCATTCCTACCCCCTCTGCAGAAATCGACAGTGATTCTAATCTTATCCGGTACCACACCATCAAAGGAACTGATGGTATCAAGAAAGCCGTTTCCAGAAGTAATAAAGTACATCGCAGATGCCACATAGAGAGAGAGCAATGATTGCACACTTTAAGAGTAGTGTGTTTAAAACAGAAAGGACACCCTTTAGGCATTATATTAAAACAGCGATTCTAGTAAATGATTGACGTACTTGTTATGGTCACGTGTTGGCAAGATATTTTGATACAGAACTATGAACGAATACTGTTTGATGGAATACCAATATGGTTTATGTGGTCATTAAAATCTAGAAATACGGGAGATATCACGTTCTTAATATAGACTATTATTGTCGTAAGCGGTAACTTTTAGATAAAAGCAACTTACAGCCACAGTAGTCTATCCCAGAACCTGATATATCTCGAATCAGGTCTATTAACCACCAAAAATTAAAAGCAGGGAATTCTATGCCTGATGCACAATTCATAGCAATTGTACACTTAGTAAACAATGACGTCATTCAAACTTTCCCTGAAGTAACTGACCAATCAGCGAGCTCATAACAATTGGCATTTAGGAAAGCTGGGGTCGTTCTACAGATTATAGCTACAGTGTAATATATGGAAGCAGCAGTGTGAAAAGAGAACTTTTTCAATAGGATTCAAGTTAACACCATTTTCATGGTGTAAGCCAACTATTGATTTTTGTTCTTTATTCTATAGTAGTAAGTCTGCATGCTTGTCATTCATAGAGAGACATTAGTGTGTGTCAACATATGCGCTACTAAAATATGATGAGATAAGTAGGACCATGTGTCATCCAAGAGATTTTTTCAGTTTCTGTTCAGTGTGGACGCTGTTGACAAAGTGAAAGCATACATCCCGAAATCATGTATTCATACTTTATTTTGTCCTAAACTCACAATTAAAACATGACAATGCTTTCAAAATGTTCAAAATGTTCAAAATGTTCAAAATACACCAATAATGCCATTCAAATAAACTTGAGAGCATTAAAATATGAAAAAATGGTCTTTTAATGAAGAAGAAACAATGATTATTTATAACCGCCATTATCATGTTTGCAACGATGGTACTATATGGTAATTACTTACATTTCTGACCACGCCTACGTTGAGTGAATGTTCTGAGAGCGACATTCCCATCTTCTTTGCAAGATGACGCAGTGATCTGTTGAAATGTGCTGATCCGGTAAAATAAACAAGTGCGCATGCGTACTCGTCGTATGGTACAACAATTATATCAAGTCTTCGATGCTGAAAGTAATCAGATAATAAAAAGTCAAAATGTTAAGTTCATATTTAGTTCGAACAATGGTTTATCTTACATGATTAAGTGCTGAACCTATGTTTCTATCCAATCATACTTCTGTGTTATTTTTCTTCAAATTTTGCAAACAAGAACGCTAAAATGCAGACTGGACAATAGCATCACATGACAAAACAAAAAAAACAAAAAAACACTATGAAATGGAACGCTTACTTTCCATATAATTGAATGAAAGAAATTTAGTGAGCTGAGACGCTTTATTTGTATATTGACGTTCATAGTGACGTCACTGTCAGTGGATGGTCGACAATTAGGTTGGACACTTAACACGTGCTTACTAGGCGAAGCTGTATCATGACAAAACCCCTAAAACGTCATGTGGCAAGTTGAAGTACGGACCATCTGACTGTCACGTATCCCTTTATATGCGTATGCCTCTTGCAACCCCCCCCCCCCCCCCCCCATATTCTGGTTCAGCATATACTTTGGTGAAATATCAGTCTTGATTAATCAACGTTTACATTTTCAACGTACATGTATATAAGTTGGCATAAGGGGGCCGCCATTTTATTTTATCATGTAACTGAAAGTAGTTCCGAAATGGCGCCTTATTATGTCAGAGGTCTTTTGCAGGGCATAAAGGCTGAGGTGATCAGATTGACTTACACGTCTTCCTTCCCCCGGTAGTTTACACACACCGAGGTATTTCTTCTGATTGCCGTCATCCTCGGCAGTCACGAGATCATCAGTTAGAAAACCTACAATGAAGGAAAGGCATTGTGATTAGAAAAGAACAGACGACACTGATTTTAGTCAACCTCTGTGATTCATTGCCATGGCAAACTGATATTGGCAGCGTGGAAGCTCTACAAGGAATGAGTTTGTGTTGTTTGACTGAATGCGTAATGTTTCAATGATTATAAATCTCACACGCTGACGTCAACTGGAGCCGAAGTGAGAAATGACATAACGACTCGTCGCCAGAAAACAATCATTAATTTAAAGGTCGACATATTGTAAACATCTGTATATAATTGTGCTTTGTAGGACCTTATTTTTCCCAGATCATATTCTTCCTACCTGGGAAAAATAGTATCCTATTCCTCATAGCTGGGAAAAATAAGATCTCATTTGTCACACATTTCGTGCATATATGTCACAGGTCCTGGGAAATTTATGATTGAAGTCGGTTTTGTATGTACCATGGAATCACATTCCTCACAGGTAAAAAATTGCATGATTTTTTTAGCAACAAATTACCTTTTTAAAACTGAGCCACATTTGTCAGAGATTGCTATTGTCGGTATTGCAGACATATTTTGTTGCTATACATGTATGCGTTTATATTATAGTTATAAAAAATCATCGAGTATGTTGTTGTTGTTGTTGTTTTTGTTTTTTGCTGGTGCTGCTGTTAGTTCTATACTTGACTGATGCTGTAAAAGTGGAAATAGTAATCATTCTTGTTGGCAGCGTAATAGTAAGTGTAAAAGTAGTGGTATATGGCAGTATGGTTGTTGTTGTTGTGAATTGTATAGGCATTGTTTTGCCTGCTATAGATAAATGGTGGTTGATGTAGGCGCAGACAAGGTAGTTGTTGGCTTTTTTTTGTTGTTATTATAGCAGTCGTTGTATTCGTATATAGTCTATACCATTTCATATTAGCTCCATTGAAATAGAAAGCTGGCAGTATCTTTAATCACGTTGTCATCGACAAAATCTGTGAAGAATATGATTCTCTTGTTTACTACCATTTTGGTCAATCATATATGTCACAGTTTGAAACTGTGAAGAATAGGATCCTATTTTCCCCAGACCTGTGAGGAATATGATCTGGGAATAATAAGGTCCTACAGTGCTTGCACGTACTCTTTGCAAAAGGGTGTTGCAGTATGGATATATAGATTCCAGGGCTGCGTTTCACAAAAAACAACTTACGACAAAAATCGTCGTTAACGTAAACCAACACTTGTTCATATTATTTTTAAAAGTCATCAAAATGAATCCAAAATTGCTAAAACCATGAAGAAAATGATATATTTTCTGGAAATACAATCATTTAAATGTTGATTAAAATTTAAACAAACAACATGTCAATGTCAAATAGACTTACAGCGATTTGCATAGTAAGTTTTTTTCTGTGACCGCATCCTGGAATCTATCTAGCCATACTGCAACACCCTTTTGCAAAGATTACGTGCAGGCACACTTAAATGCACAGGTTTACGGGCATGTGAATCACTGATTAAAATATACGATCAGTGAGATCTTATCCGAGCACTGGGTAAAACTCTCCCTGTACACGGGTCAAATGCTATAAATCCCACCTGAAGGATTGCATGCTTTCAGCAGTACCTTGCCCGAATAAGGTACTGTGGGAAGTGCGTGTGAAAAACTCCGGACGAAACCCCACCAGGAATCGATCCGGGACCTTCTGGGCATGGGAGCAAACATGCTAACCACTAAGACCACCGCAACTCCTTAGACCACCACAATTCCTTGTGCGTTCGGAAATTCGATAAACAAAATATGTCGTCTTCAAAATAGTGTAACGTGGTTTGAACATGCCAGTAAAGGAATGCTTAAACATCGAAACATTATAAATGTAACCAGATTTTCTGGTGGAGGGATATCTGACAATGAATCTCCGTATAAACTTTTGACAACAATGCTAAACACAATACAAAACTTAATGTCATTTGCAATACCATGCACTTTGTAATGCAGCACAAATTCGGCCTCACTCCCACCACCCAACAGTCACTGTCCTTCGGGACTGATTTTAATAATAATCTAACAACGGTAAAATAGCAGATATGCAAATTTACAATAACAAAGCTTCGGTGTGGCAATCTAGTTATACGTCTTACGCTATATAATGTCGGTAATATATTCATTTATTCTGTTCAAGATAATTTATTGTGCTACGTGACGTTTTCAGGTTTTCATTTTTTTCCCCCGTAATAAAATATGTCAACATAATTTCTTGGTTCAAACCTATATACACAATACACTGTATCTATAAACGCATTTATGCCTTTATTTCGATAATACGAAAGTCACAGTCCATGTAAATATATAATATTCCTATTTTACAACAACTTGAAATGTTTTAGTAAGGTATCAATGTAAACTTCAAGTATCAACTAAAAGATTTGCGCGAAGTCTGGCTCTGAGGTCGACACTAATAGATTGACGGTGCAACATAGGCCAAGGTCACTTATCATAAAACTGGTCAGGTCGGAGATCAACATTCAATGCTACACCCGGGGCAGCAATCGTAGATCAGCATAAAAATACTCTGGTCGGAGATAAACAAATCAATGCAGATCCAGTTCATGTCGAAATTTGAGTGTCTACCTTGGCCTGCAATCGCAGATCAACATTATAAACCTATAGAGAATTCGCCCTCCCCAGTGAAGCTTCATTTTTAGCTTCCGACATAAAAACCCTTTTTCTCGATAACATAAAAACGTCATGATTATCATTTTATATTATGATTATTGATTAACCGTTTTTTACGTCATGATTATAAACGGTTTTTGATGTCATGATTAGTAATTCACCGTTTTTTACGTCATGATTATTAACGGTTTTTGACGTCATGATTATTCATTAACCGTTTTTTACGTCATGAGTATTAATTAGTTTTTTGTTTACGTAATGAATTTTCAACTGAAGGATATCGCACTTACTAGTAGCCTACTGTGCATGTATATCCGTGTTACATATTATATGTGGAACAGGATATAGGTGGCTGTAAATTATCAAGTGCCAAAACAGAGAATGAGTTAGAAATGTCAAGTTGTTGAAAGTTCATGAGATATTAACTTACCTGTCAAGTTTACATTATACTTGTCACGTGTTGCATCTCATGAACTTAACAAATACCATTTATTTCTTAGATAATGTCATAGTGTGACGGCTATTAAAACGTCTATAATTTGGATTCTTTGATATAGTTTTTTTTTCTTTATTCAAAAAACGTTTTGAAGAACCATAACAAGCAACAGCAACAATGGTCGTACTTGGGGACACACAGCATTGACAGATACATTACAAACAGAAAATCAAATATGACATATATGTACCAATGTTCCCAGCTCCAACAGACAAACATTCCAAACAGAGAAAAAAAACTGTATTGACCATACGAACTACATCCTTATTGATCGGAGTGCAGAACAATGTTCTCATCCGACTAGCCCTTTGTTTGTATTCTATATAATATGGTGAACAACACTCACAATGTCTCACAGATAAGACTGGAGATACGCAATGCCTGTCCTGGTCACAGCTGTTTACCAAGTACGCGACAGGGATTGATCGCATTAGTTGTTATTATTAGTGAATGCGGAGGTGGTGGTGGTGGTCACATGTTCATTGGATGAAAGTTGTTGAAAGAACATTTCAAATACTGAAACGTTAGATGAGGTTAACGTACTGATTTGGTGATACAAGTCAGGGGCAGTGTCTGACGTAATTTCTTGTGACCAAACATCTAGAGACGTAACCGCATTTATATAGGGGTTTTCCGGCTTTTTTTCAACAGTATATAATTATATAAATGGCGGTCATGCATCTAATCATCGTTCCAGGTATACTTAAGGTGGTTAACCAGCACTAGACACACCTTATATCTAACCATAACATAAAAGTCTGCTGTGACCGAGTGGAAATTCGTGATTGTTTTCAACTATATATATGACGGGCGGTCAGTGTCCCTAACCGTCATTCTGATCTGGACGTGCCCGGCCTGAACAATCAAACACACATATAAATAACGTATGTTTTAATGAATTTATACAATGGCGTATTTACGTCATAGTTAAGCTGTCTTTACTTCGTCCCAAGCGTGTCGAACCTCTGAACGTGCCCCTAGTAACAGTCGTACAATCCTTGCGTTAAATGGTCTTACCTTATTTGGTCTGGAATGGTCTTACCTAATTTGGTCTGGAATATTTCTCAAATGTTTTATATAAATTGTGATTAATTACGGCAAATGAGTATATCAAAACTTGGCATAGCATATAAACACTACACTAAGACATTCTTTAGTTCTAACAAGAACATCGCAAGCGGGTGCAGATGGGTTTAATGTCCATTAAGTAGGTCAAAGACTGGTATGTAAACTTTTTTAACATGATGGTGATAAGAACATATTACTGACAAACAAAACAGATTTATAACAAATTCAAACTCGATATAAACAAAAAACTTAAAGCTAATGTTTTAGAGCCCAAAGTATGGCACTTTAGGTAACTTAGCTATACACATTGTTTGATATGAACGTGTTTAGTCACTACAACATGTAGTTTGTTAAGAAACTGAGAAAAGGCTGAGCTATTTGAAAAACTTTTACCGGAAAACGACGATGACAACGACGACGACAATGACGACGACAATAACAGCGACGACAACACGACGCCGAAGCCATTATCATGACAATAGCTGTTTGTTTTTTTAAACAGACGAGCTAAAATTGAGTTTACCAGACGTGCGTAATATACAGCAGTTGAGAAATTGGAGATATCATGACGCTGTCGTTAATTTTAAATAAACCCATTTTAAGTTATGACTGAAAACAGTAAAATTACTCAAACAGCGAAATTATCAATAACCCAAACAATTTCGACTGAGAAATCCCCACAATTCATCACAACTTATTATTTTTCACCATGGGAGTAGGAAAAAAATCAAAACATAATGATGTGAATAAAATCATAACTATCAAATTACTGCTGTATGCGACGCGTGTGTGAAGATTTTGCCAGTGAACATCTGGAGAATTCCCGATATTGACTGCAAACTCGTCCTACGTAACTCTAGCCTTTAATCAATTGTTAGTAAACACTTTTCGCTAAAACAACGACACACACTGTTAAAAGTTCGTAGGTTAGTAATGACTAATATAAATCAAATTAACGGTGAAGTCAAGAAATTACTAACAAGATAGGTTCTGTGTCGATCTAATGCCCCATTTTAACCAGTTAAATAGTTCGACGATTTTATCATCTGACAAGTTTCGATTGGTCTGGTTTACCTTATTTACCTTAAACCAAGTCCCACTGTATACATGTACACCCAATTTCATCAAAATATTTTTCAAGTAAACTAAAGTTATTGAGTGAAGAAATATTTTCTACCTTTTGCCTATTTACAACAGTACCCTTAACGTTGGCATTATTTGTCTCAAACCCAATTCAAAGCTTCATTTTATATGACAGGAACCTAAATACAAATTGTCATCAAAATAGTCTTAAGGAAACTGAAGATATCCAAAGCAAATTGTGTTTATATCTTGAGTAATAGTGACTTTAAATTTCAATTCCAAGTTATCTTTACATGTAAGGAACCGATACATCAAATCCCATCAAAAAAAAAGTAAACTTATTGTGCGGAAAACATTTTCTATTTTTAGTAACAGTGACCCTCATATCAATTTTAAACTTTCATTCCGTTACAAAACTATACACCAAATACCATAAAAATATCTCAAAGAAAATGAGTAATTGAGCAAGACAATTTGTCTATTTTTAGTAACAATGACCTTGATCCCATTTAACTCAATACTAATCCAAACATTCGTTTCATGCGAGGAATCTTTACGCAAAATATTATAAAAATATCTTAAAATGAAACTAAATTTATTAACAAATACTAACCGTTTTTTTTCCTATTCTATTTTTAGTAACAGTAACAAAAATTTACCAGAAAACAATCCCAAACTTCCTTTTCATACTTCTTCACTTGCAACATTTCATAAAAAAATATTTTAAAGAGAACTAAAAGTTACTGAGCTGAAACCCCTTTTCTGTTTTCTACCAAAGAAAATGGCAATGCGTGTATTGTTTCAGAACTGAATGGACCGTTTGAACAACTCGTGTTATACCTATATAGCTGTTGTACCTATAAACAATCTGACCAAGTTTGGTTATAGTTTGACGAAACCTAAATTTGCTACTTCATTAGATGAAATCATCAATGTTCAATCAATCAAGGATCATAACTCTGTCTATTCCAGTCCCAAATGACCGAGTTATAAAACTCAAATGACTGTCTGACCACGTCACACTCTAATGAAAACTGACGATATCACAGTGCTAATAAGAGTTAAATCTGTACCTCCAACCAATCAAGGGCCTTAGCTGTCCCCTTTTTGTCCCCTATAACTGCAACATGGACTCCTCTGAACGATCGTGGTATGTGATAATTGATGACGTTTGATCATGACGTCATGACAACTAAAATGATAATGTGCTTACAAGGGAAAAGCCAACCTTTTAAATCAAACAAGGTCCATTCTGGTCCAATGTTGTCGATTCAGAAATGTATTAACTTTTATATTCAAAAATAATCTGACCAAGTTTGGTGACACTCTGATGAAAACTATAGCTGCTACAGTGTGCACAAGGTAAACATCTGTGTTTTTCAATAAATCAAGGGTCAGACCGCTGAATTTTCATTGTCAATAATATTACTGACCAAGGTTGGTCAAGATCTGATGAAAAGTTTATGTGATACAACGTTTAAGACACATTTTCTTCTTCTATTAATCAAGGGCCACTAACTCTTTATATTCTGGACCATTATAGCCGGTTTAAAAACTCATGAACTTTCATGGACAGAAACATTCTTACCAAGTTTAATCAGGATCAGATGAATATTGAATGTGCTACAATGATTACAAGACAAGTTAACGAATGACCATGGCATTTTGACCAGTTAGCAAGTAGAGCTAATGAAACAAAACGAAACATACGTAAGCAGAAAGAAAAACTATTTCGTTATTACGCAATGTCAATTGATGAGCCTACTGTGGTCTAAAACAAGCGACAGGGACGAGATCACTAATGAACAAAGAAAATAACCCGAGATAGCGCTAATGAATAAACAAATCGACAACTCGCTAATAAACGAACTAAATGTATACGTGACGTCTCAGGAGGGTAAACAAATATGCGTGCGTGTTGAAGGGATGTCGTCTTTTAAGTTAAACATGTTATAACGTTTTATGTCAAATGTTTGGAATACAAATGAAGATATCACAGTTAACTCCCAAACGTATAACATGTATTGTATATAAAGTGGAATCATTCCAGAAAATATGAGAGCGGGTTCTGTGTTTGATGATATTTATTTCTCATTAGTTTAAACATATTTTATTGCCATATAAACACATATTACAATATTCATCATGCATATCAGTCAAATACAATTGAAGGCAAACGGGTCTGGCCACAAGTTCTCTCAACATTAGATACGACCATTCCAATTGAATTCTCATAGAAACGTTAATTAAAATTCCAAGACATGTATACCCCTATTCAAAATTTGGAATTAATTATCAAGTATGAAAGTAATATGATTGCATAGTAAACCATTAAATGACGGAACGACGCACGTGAATATAAAAAGATTACAACCTTATTAATATGAAGCTGGGACAATTTCACAATTCGTTTCTGATATTTGATAAATGAGTAATTGTATACCTAATTTTAAATAAACCAAGTGTTTTCTTATTTATTGATCTCCTGAATATTAATAATTGAATAATTGATTGAATATTTAGTGTCATTTTCATGCCATCGAGAGCTAACAGACGATCAATTAACCAAAGCTCTGTTTTCTGGGATCCTGAAAGGTTAACCAGTACTCGAGCACACCCCCATCTCCGCAAGTAACTGATAACTATCCCACTTGAATCAGCGGTGAAAAAGAATGCTAATGAGACAAAATGTCGTATATCAATGATCACTGAGACTTGCCTGGTGGGGATTCAAACTCACGACCCCTGGGATAAGTAACCATTGTTATTAAAATTTGCAATTTACTGACAAAAATAATTTAAAAAAAAAGCTGCTCTTAATGGTTGAAAAGGACTACATATAATATTTATTAATACTGTTTATTCTCTTTAGACCGTGTGGTTTCGGCTAAAAATAGAATCACTGCCGATCTCTGCAAAGGGGTAGGAATCCTCCGAATGGGTGTCATGTTCATTTTATCAATTTTTGTCATGTTCACTAATGTGGTTGAATTATCAACCCCTGTGTGGTTTCAGGGAGCCATACGAGTGATGGCAAGAATAAGACCACTGTGGCTCATACATGTCGTAAGAAGCGACAATTTGAGTAATGATAGAATTTGCTGAAACTCTGCAGTTCTGCAGGTATCAAGGTTCTAGGTTCATTCTGCATGTTCACTTGTTGGTGTATTTTTTTTTTAAATCTGTATGTTAATTTTTTGTTTTTGTACATATAGAGTGAACCGGGAATCTTCCTTCCTGTTGGTGTCGAATAACCTATATATAATGTATTGGTACGCCGTAAAATCCTATTCATTCATTCAAGCTCAATATGATCACTCCCACTGTATCAATTCCATTGACTTGCTGTATAAATGTATGCTAATGTTGTATGTTTTGTTTTGTTTCTTTCACGCATTCACTGCTTGTTTTGTATGATGATAAGCTGTATATGCTTAATATAATTATGTTCTAGTCTGTTCTGTCAAAAGTAGATTACGCTAAAAACTGGAACAGTACATCGTACACCCTCTCTCTCTCTCTCTCTCTCTCTCTCCACTCTCATGTTAAAAGCATTAACAGTTGGATGCATGTCTGTATATATATATCAATCTTACAGAAATAAGGTTTCAAATAATTATACTACGATTATGTTTCATGTCAGAATTCTATGTTTCCTATAATTCTGGTAAGAAAATCACAAGCTTATTAATTCAATTATAATTTCCATTTGCGTGTAATATACAATTATTTTTATTTTATCTTCACATTCCCCAAGTTCCAATTCTTAAAAACGTTTTCACACATCCATCAATTTCTTGTTGTTTTATCTGTTCAAGGTAATAAATCATGTTTCACCTGTTTGTATTGAATAAAGGAGTCTCCCTATCTCTAGAACCTACATTCCAACACCCACTACATAGTGTTTCATTTTCAGAAATCTGACAACTTCGTAGTTACATTACCAGTAGTTTCATTTAATGCTTCATGTTTCGTTTTCTGAAAGTCTGTGAAATTATGCATATCTGTTCAGAACTTAATAACTTTTACTTTTAGAAGCGACAGTTGAAAAATTGAGTAAGAACAACTTTTGGACCGCTAGTGGTCTAGATTCGCAAATTTATAGGTGATGATATCGACAATTTTGTCATTGGCTGCTCAAAGGCTTGACCCGGGTTGGTTCAAGACAGTAACGCGCATGACTGTCCATCCAGGGTTAACGAGTTCGAATTCTCGCCCGGCCACAGTATCTGTGATGTGCACTAGACGCCGTTAAATAACTGAAATACGAGTCTATCCCAGAACCTGATATCTCCCGAATCAGGTCTATTAACTCCCAATGAAAAAGCAGGGAGTTATATATACGTGCCCCACAATTCATAGCAAATGAGAGTCATTCAAACTTTCAGTCAAGGCAACTGACCAATCATCGTGCTCAAATGTGGCTTTCCAAACACTACTGTTTAACGGACCCTAAGCGAGAGAGCTGGGTCCGTTCTACAGACTACTGAAATACTGATCGGAAAATAGGCGTAAAACCCGACAAAAATCAAAGGCGGTAACATCTGCTGTCCTTTCTTTTGTAATGTTTGTAATTGTGCTTATTCTAATTTATAATCATTTATTTAAACTCTTATTATTTTAGAAGACACATTTCTCAATAATACATGCATAATTATGATATGTGCATTCTTGCAACACGTTTATATACATATGGTACAATACATACATACAGAGGAAGTGATATAATTGGTTACGATCTTGGAATAAGCGTCAGCCAGACCCTGGTTTGTGGATTCTCCCAGTCTCTCTCTTCCCCCGATATTCATATCACGATAGCATGTATGTGTAAGGTGTCATGGATAAACCTGCTCAGCCGAATAAAGAATCATAGAGCGGTGACGTATTGTCAAACTAGTCATAACTCAATATAGACTAAAAAGGTTGACAGACCAGTTTTGCAGTAAGACTTCGATGTAAGAAAAAACAAGTGACGCTATACGGAAGTTTTGCAGACAGTTGTTGTTGTATAGTGTTTAGCGTCACTTTCAACAATTGTCCAGTCATCGCGACGGTGTCTACTTAAGACAGTGCAGTCACACTTAAGTATCATGCCGCAGACACATGGTATGATACCCCACCCAGTCACATTATACTGACACTGGGCTGACCAGTTCTAGAACTTTCTTCTTAATGTTGAGCGTCAAGCGAGGAAGCTTCTAGTATCATTTTTAAAGTCTTTGATATGACCCGGTCGGGAATCGAACCCACGACCTTCCGCATGCGAGGCGGACGCTCTACCACTAGACCACGCTGCGGTCTTTTACAGACAGGACGTCAGTGTAGCAAGATAATGCGTATAAGAATACGTGCCATATTAGGTGTGTCTGTTGGTTAATGTAAGGTGCCATATTAGGTGTGTCTATTGGTTAATGTGTGTTTGATATCCTGTTACTCGCACAAAGGATCATTTAAGTCGTTCTCATGTATAAATGACGCACCTGTGGACCCAATATATGCCAAGCTTCACGACCTCACGCAGCCAGCCAAATGACACGCTCAGCAACAATAAGCACACGTCTGCAAACACACTAACTTTACAATTAGTACACGTCTGCAAACACACTAACAACTGATGAAACTTGTCAAATATAGGATAAATACATGTATAACGTCGCGTTGGTATTTATGATGCCCTCATAGAGGGGGTCCTGGTTCCCTGGATATCTTAAAAGTTATGGCCATTGTTCCCCAAAGGTTTTAAACGCAATTCCCCGAAAATACCGAATATTGTTTCTTTAGTAAAACGTCTACTAGGAGTGCGCCAGTACGCGCTTTGCAGCTGCGAAAAAAGCGTACGTGCGTTTTGGCACCCGTGTATACTGTGCATTCAATTATCCGCCCATGAACTTAAGATACGTCACTCGTAAATCAAACGAAAATGTAAACAGTTTCCTTTCATAGCCTATTTCACCCACTTTGGTGACTTCTATCTGTCATATTGACATAATATAGACCATTCTATCATACTAATTTGATATATATTGTAATATTCACATAAAATGTAATATAACCAAGGTTATCATCATTTTGAAGAATATGTTTCGTATAATTATGCAAATATCCATAGCTTATTGATGCAAATCAAGCTTAAAATCATCGTTTCGATATCCACTTAACAGTTTTTGTACGGACACACGTGTCTTGAAAAAATTACCATATACGGCACCCGTTAAAACAATATACGGCACTCGTACGAAGAAGAACTACCATAAATGTGTGTTTTGACTAATCGTTCCCATTCTCACCTTTAATATTTATCATTCGCAATTCCTCTTTGTGAGCCATTCAGCGTAAAGTTACAACATATGTAATTAAGAATAGTATGGGAGACTGTAACAGGGAAAATGACACCAACACTAAGCCGAAGTGGTCACGTGTATAATTTCAATACGTCATCACTATTATGACACGGGTCAATACATCTTACAATATTTTCAAATTTCGAAGTCTTGTCATGAACCTTAAGTTGCCCTTAAATATTCCAAGGCTTAATCCAACTAGCCGGAATTTAAGACTTGTCTCATTGTTGTATCTCATTTAAGTATTTCCCCGATGCGAAACCATTCTACGATATCAAGAAAGAGTAAATATAGCAAATATTATCCAGAGGCATTCGGTTATCATGAATGAGATCACATTATTTTTTAATTTAACATTTGTAGCGAAGCTTCAATCTTTGAGATATTCTACACGCTCGTCTGTTGTGTCATTTGTTGGCACATTGACATGTTTCACGTACAAAGGCCATTAGTATCACAGTACTCTGTGCCAGTTGAGTGTTTTAATTCTAGTTATGTTTCTGTCTGACATACATAGGACTCTCTCTTATCAATATTTTTTACAGTGTTGCGTACTTTCGTTGTGAAAAATTTTTAATAAAATTTAACCATTGCTCACTGCTACCGTCATTTCTCAATAAAATAAAGAACACGTGTATAATCCTTACCGATATGTCAAAATTTGCTTATTGTTCAATCTGAACACCTTTCATGCTATGTCACAGTCTTTGATTAACGTTATTATGCTTCATGATGCTTTTGCAATATTGGAATACGCAGACACTTTTGTTCACGGATGCGAAAAAGCGCGTACTGGCCCCACTCCGTCTTCTATATTAGCATTTACACGTCACCATAATAAACACAATTTAATTCATTATGCTGTGTAACATTTATGATTCAACAGTGCTATCTTCAATTCAACAGCAAATCTGATCTTCTCTTAAGTTAGAGCGTCTTTTAGATCAAAAGTTGCTACTAAAAGCCGACAGAAACCCCAACGCCATCAAAAACCGTCCATAGTTATCAACATCTCATTTTAAAAGGTAAAGTTTACATAAAACTGATCAAATTAGGTACTTTTTTTTTCTTTTAGGGCACAGTTCCCTAAATACCTAAAATCCATGGATCCCTGAAAAACATGGCCAATGTTCCCAAGAGCCTTAAAAATAATTGACCATGTTTCCCAAATCTCCAAAACCTATGGAAGGTCCTCATTTTCGTAGCGTTTGAAATAATACACCGCCCAGTACGCCGTCAGATGAAAACAGGGGGAAATCAGACAATGGTAATTCGAAAAAAAAAAGTGTAATTGATTCTGACGGTTCGCCGGTTTCTTATGTCTAAGATGGTGCCTATCACTAGTCACGTTGATCAATGATATTTCCCACTGAGAAAACAGATTCTCATTTATGACAAAATTGTGTGAATAAGAAATAAAATTACTACATCCGTTATAATTATTTCTGAATCTGAGTCAACATAAAATGCCACGTGCATTTTCTTTCCGTTGGTCAAGTTTTAATTAACATAATGAAAGAAAGATATGAATTTGTTTTACGTTCGTCAGGTATGTTATGTTAACACATGCGAACCCCAAATGAATTCGTGTAAACTGTGTTCGTTGTATGTAAGTATATTTCATGATTTTTTTTAACAAATAAGGTTTATTTCTTATGTTTATGCTATAAATGCACCCTGACTGTAACACTATTTATCAGATATCCAGAAACTAATACCGACATACACACTGTTGTATCGGTATGTTAAACTCAGTTAATGGAACAGCAAATGTATCTCCCATGTCTTATACAGTTAGCCTAATTTGTTACATTTTAGAAACGGGAACCATTGTCATAATATCTCGTTTCACCCTGCTTTTTTTCCTCGTAAAAATATGTCCGAAGCTATTATTTTGCTGCATTTGTCACAAAATCCAAATCTTACTGGACACTCAATTTTCTTACTCAACACTCGACTTTCTTACTCACCACTCGACTTTCTTACTCGACACTCGACTTTCTTACTTGACACTCGACTTTAATTACTCGACACTCGACTCTATTACTCGACATTCGACTTTATTACTCTACTTTTCTTACTTGACTTTTCATACTTATCGACACTCGACTTTCTTACTCATTACATGACTTTCTTACTCGACACTCGACTTTTTTACTCAACACATGACTTTCTTACTTGACACTCGACTTTATTACTCGACACTTGACTTTATTACTCAACACTCGACTTTCTTACTCGACACTCGATTTTCTTACTCGACACTCAACTTTATTACTCGACTATTCTTACTTGATACTCGACTTTTTCTTACTCCACACACGACTTCATTACTTGACTTTTCTTACTTGACTTTTCATACTCCTCGACACTGGACTTTCTTACTCAAAACACTTTCTTACTCGACACTCGATTTCATTACTCAATTTTTCTTACTTTACACTCGATTTTTTTTATTCGACACACGACTTTCTTACTCAACATTCGACTTTTTATTCAACTTTTCTTACTTGACACTCAATTCTCTTACTTAACACTCGACTTTCTTACTTGACACCCCACTTTATTACTCGACACTTGCCTTTCTTGCTCGAGACTCAACTTTCTTATTCGACACTGGCCTTTCTTGCTCGAGACTTAACTTTCTTACTCGACACTCAACTTTATTAGTCAACTTTTCTTATTTGACACTCGACTTTTCTTACTCGACACACAACTTTCTTACTCGACACTCAACTTTATTACTTGATTTTTCTTACTTTACACTCGACTTTCTTACTCGACACTCACCTTTATTACTTGACTTTTCTTACTCGACACTCAACTTTATTACTTGACTTTTCTTACTTGACACTGGACTTTTCTTACTTAACACTCGACTTTCTTACTCAACACATGACTTTCTTACTCGACACTCGACTTTCTTATTTGACATTCAACTTTATAACTCGATTTTTCTTACTTGACACTCGACTTTCTTGCCCGACACCCCACTTTATTACTAGACATTTCTTACTCGACACTTGACTTTCTTACTCGACACTCGACTTTTCTTACCTGACAAACGATTTTCTTACTCGACACTCAATTTTTTACTCGACCTTTCTTACTCGACACTCAACTGTATTACTCGACACTCGACTTTATTACTCAACATTTCTTACTCGACACTCGGTATTTTAACTCAACACGCGACTTTTTAACTCAACACTCGACAGTTAGAACTCCTCCCAGATGTTATGACATGACAGAAGTTTTGCCCTGGCATTATAAAGTTTGTTATGTTTGAATGTTGTGATATTTTAAACATTTTGTCGAAACGTTGCATAGTTTTGCATATTTTCAACGAAATCCCAATCATACAATATTTTACATGTTTTGGCATTGCTGACATTGTACCCGTTTTTACTAGACTAGCTAGCGATGTTTGTTATAAAGTAAATATATTGTAACCTGTTTTAGATGTTCTGACATGGTATTGTATAGTTTATAAAATCCAAATGTTTTGACCTTTTAGAAGTTCCACATTGCATGATTTTCGACATTTGTTAAAAATTCAGATGGTGTGGCCATTTTAATAATTCGGACCCAGTGTCGAGTATCCTACCGCTTATTACTTAGCCCAGCTCTCCTTACTTAGACCTACATAACTACATGGGCGTACGAGCGTTTCAATTATTGGGGGTGGGGGGGGGGGGGGGGGCAAAGTATATGCTGGCCCCTCTTACTTGAACATTGCTCCCCCCTCCCGCCTCATACGCCTATGAAACTATAGATTAATAATCAAAATGGCAGTTTATTTATCGGTGTCCAGCCATTTTTCTAAAACCTTTACGTCATTTTATAGTATGACAATGTTTATGGTTACGTCCACACCATTCAAGCTATTCAAATTACTCTGGCATTCAATAGACTTTGTCAATTCGAAATATTACCTCATGGGTGTGGGCTGCGAATGAAAACGATATGCTTGTTCTGCAAAATATAGCTTAGTAGATAAAAACTATGACATGGTTAAACATGTATAACTATATGTGTTTATTATATTGCGTAAATGGTTGACAGAGAGCGTTTAGTATTTCACATATGCTCTAACCTACTGCATGTAACTAGTTTTTTAACTCGATATGCGCAGTTATCAAATCTACGACATTTTAGCAAACTGAAAATTTAATTCGTGTTTCGTCTTTTGATATTCAAGACAAAACTGACCCTAACCCAACCTTCCCAGCCTCCAATAATGAGGAGTTACAGATTCAAATATCAAAATATCAAACTAACTTCTCGCTGCTTGACATAATGTGTTTTTATTATTTTAAATAGCAGGATACACGTGGCAACCAGTTATATTGGTGGAAGAAATATCGCCATATGGTTGTATAGATTATAAAGGTATACCAATTGGGTTCGCCATATGGATTATAAAGGTATAACAATTGGTATCGCCATTTGGGTTATATAGGTTATAAAGGGTTAACAGTTGGTATCGCCATATGGGTTATATAGGTTATACAGGTATAACAATTGGTATCGCCATATGGGTTATATAGGTTATAAAAGTATCGCCATATGGGTTATATAGGTAATAAAGGTATAACAGTTGATATCGCCATATGGATTATATCGGTTATAAAGGTATAACAGTTGGTATCGCCATATAGGTTATATAGGTAATAAAGGTATAACAACTGGCATCGCCATATGGATTATATCGGTAATAAAATTATAACAATTGGTACCGCCATTAGGGTTGTATCGGTTAAAAAGGTATAACAATTGGTATCGCCATATGGGTTATATCGGTTATATAGGTATAACAGTTGCTATCGCCATATGGGTTGTATAGGTTATAAAGGTTTAACAGTTGGTATCGCCATATGTGTTATACAGGTTATAATGGTATAACAGTTGGTATCGCCATATGGGTTATATAGATTATAAAGGTTTAACAGTTGGTATCGCAATATGGGTTATATAAGTTATAAAAGTATAACAATTGATATCGTCATATGGATTATATCGGTTATAAAGGTATAACAATTGGTATCGCCATATGGGTTATATAGGTTATAAAGTAATAACAATTGGTATGGCCATATGGGTTAAATAGGTTATAAAGGTATAACAATTGGTATCGCCATATGGGTTATACAGGTTATAAAGCGCCATATTGGTTATACAGGTTATAAAGGTATAACAGTTGATATCGCCATATAGATTATATCGGTTGTAAAGGTATAACAATTGGTATCGCCATATGGGTTATATAGGTTATAAAGTAATAACAACTGATATCGCCATATGGGTTATATAGGTTATAAAGGTATAACAATTGATATCGCCATATGGATTATATAGCCTTATAAAGGTATAGCAATTGATATCGCCAAATGGGTTATAAATGTATAACAATTGATATCGCCAATTGGGTTATAAATGTATAACGATATCGCCAAATGGGTTATATAGGTTATAAAGGTATAGCAATTGATATCGCCATATTGATTATATAGCCTTCTAAAGGTATAGCAATTGATATCGCCAAATGGGTTATATAGGTTATAAAGGTATAGCAATTGATATCGCCATATTGATTATATAGCCTTCTAAAGGTATAGCAATTGATATCGCCAAATGGGTTAAAAAGGTATAACAAATGATATCGCCATATTGATTATATTGGTTATAAAGGTATTCAATTGATATCGCCATATAGTTATATATGTAACATAGGTATATCCATTCGGTTTAAAGTATTGCGATTAGTTCTTAATATAATAATGTCATCATAACGAATACTATTTCAATATGGTTATATAGATATAACGATTAAGATTTCAACAGCTCTCTAGGTTGTTTAGATTTAGCGATTAATATTTCAATATGGTTATATAGGTTGTGTGGATATGACGATCACTATTTCAATATGGTTGTATATGTTGTGCGGAAATGACGATCACTATTCCAATATGGTTGTATAGGTTGTGCGGATATGACGACCACTATTTCAATACGGTGCGGATATGACGATCACTATTTCAATATGATTGTATAGGTTGTGCGGATATGACGATCACTATTTCAATATGGTTATATAGGTTGTGCGGATATGACAATCACTATTTCAATATGGTTATATAGGTTGTACGGATATGACGATCACTATTTCAATATGGTTGTATAGGTTGTGCGGATATGACGATCACTATTTCAATATGGTTGTATAGGTTGTGCGGATATGACGATCAATATTTCAAAATGATTGTATAGGTAGTGCCGATATGACGATCAATATTTCAATATGGTTGTATAGGTTGTGCAGATATATCGATTACTATTTCAATATGGTTATATATGTTGTATAGCTATAAATTGTTTGTTTTTTTAATGGGGTTTAACGCCATTTTCAACACATTTCATGTTATATGTGGCATATCCAGTTTTACTGGTGGAGGAAGACCTCAGACTGAGTCAGACTGAGTAAAAGCACCGTCCTTCCGCAAGTAACTGGCAAACTTTCTCACGTAACAATTTTTGGAGCAAGCGGGATTCGAACCTACGACCTTAGCGATGAGAGGTAAGTGATCTCTATCCATGTACAAAAACAACTCTTAAGACACGCATGAACTACAGCGGTCCTATTATTGCCATAACTCATTGGGCATCCTGAAACTAACCAGGGGTTGAACATTTAACCACATTATGAGCATGAAAAAAATGAAATGGACAGCAAAGCTACTGTTTCTCATTCAACGTGGACATCAAGTAAACATCAATTAAAAATACTCTTCAACTTCCCCCAAAAAAGGTGGTGTGTTGAAAAATAAAGGTAAGTAGAGCGGTGATGTAGTCACGGGACACAGTGTGACGTCGCAGTTCAAAGATATTGACGACAGTTACGACCTGGTGACGTCACATTAACAACACCCGTCAGTGCTGGATATATCCAGGAAACGAACTTGATAGTAGTTCACGATAAAGCTTGGAGCTTATTCCGCAACCAAGTTAAAATAAACCAGTACACACCAATGAGTATGTTCAAAATAAAGGTGACACGACTTCCTCCTTCAAATATGATAAATTATTTCGCGAATTACACGCCTTGTTTCAAAAATTTGACGTCAATATACATTAACCTATCCACTGTGTACTGTGGTATGTAACAAACATGAGGAAATACTAAACACATAACTCATTGACAAATAAAACATAACTAAACTGGTAAAAAATGAATGAATGAATGAATGAATGAATGAATGAATGGGGTTTTACGGAGATCTAACACATTGTAGGTTATTCGACGCCAACAGGAAATGAAGATTCCAGGTTCACTCTACTTGTACAAAAACAACAAATTAACATACAGAACTGTTGAGATTCAGCAAATTCTGTCGTATTACTCAAATTGTTGCACCTTAGAATATGCATGAGTTACAGTGATCCTATCACTCTCATATGGCTCCATGGGACCACACAGGGGTTTGAAATTTAACCACAATAATGAACATGACAAAAATGATAAAATGAACACGACTACCATTCGGAGGATTCCGACCTCCTCTACAGAGATCGACAGTGGTTCTATTCTTAACCGGAACCACACGGGCTGGTAAAAAGTGATATCAAAATACAATATACCGTTATATCTATAAACAACAAGACTGACGTAAGATGTCTGTTCGGTATTCGTGTTTCGTCTTTCTCTATTCACACCAGAGTTACATACTTTTAACAATAAAGAATATATCATTCTAATTCCCATCTGTTTTTCAGTGTAAGGTTAAGGCACCGAAAATATGCCGTGATGAACGGTGCGGAATTATTTTCAACTAAAAGGGAGGTGAAATTAATAATGACGGATAATGGACTATTCATGTCACTATTATGTCACTTTTCAGCGGTTTATATGGGAGAGTCGACTGGTTTATCGACTCATGCCCAAAACATCAATATTGGTGGTGAGGGTAGCGGGCCGAAATGACTTTGAAACACATACTAAGTCACACAAAAACGTGTGTTTGTCCTATTTCAGTGGATCGGACACTGTGGCGTCTTATTCCAGTGGAGGGGGGGGGGGGGGGGGGGGGGGGGGCACTATGGCATCCTATTTCAGTGGAAGGGATACTTTGGCGTCCTTTTTCAGTGGAGGGGGCACTGCGGCGTCCTATTCAGTGGAGGGGGTACTATGGCGTCCTATTTCGGTGGAAGGGCCACTGCAGCGTCCTATTTCAGTGGAGGAGGGGCCACTGCAGCGTCCTATTTCAGTGAAGGGGGTACTATGGCGTCCTATTTCGGTGGAGGGGCCACTGCAGCGTCCTATTTCAGTGAAGGGGGTACTATGGCGTCCTATTTCGGTGGAGGGGCCACTGCAGCGTTCTATTTCAGTGAAGGGGGTACTATGGCGTCCTATTTCGGTGGAGGGGCCACTGCAGCGTCCTATTTCAGTGAAGGGGGTACTATGGCGTCCTATTTCGGTGGAGGGGCCACTGCAGCGTCCTATTTCAGTGAAGGGGTACTATGGCGTCCTATTTCGGTGGAGGGGCCACTGCAGCGTCCTATTTCAGTGAAGGGGGTACTATGGCGTCCTATTTCGGTGGAGGGGCCACTGCAGCGTCCTATTTCAGTGAAGGGGGTACTATGGCGTCCTATTTCGGTGGAGGGGCCACTGCAGCGTCCTATTTCAGTGAAGGGGGTACTATGGCGTCCTCTTTCGGTGGAAGGGCCACTGCAGCGTCCTATTTCAGTGAAGGGGGTACTATGGCGTCCTATTTCAGTGGAGGGGCACCTGCAGCGTCCTATTTCAGTGGAAGGGGCCACTGCAGCGTCCTATTTCAGTGGAGGGGGTACTATGGCGTCCTATTTCGGTGGAGGGGCCACTGCAGCGTCCTATTTCAGTGGAGGGAGTACTGTGGCGCCAGGCCCATCCCCCTTGGACCCGGCCTTAGGCTCATTGTCATTAAAGAGGAAGAAACGTGAAAAAAAGCAAACGCACGTCGTAAGCAATCCAAGTTATACGTGTTAACTATCAGCTAACAGGATAATTATATCGATATAGACAACATCTTGGGGGGAATATCTAGTGGGCACTGTTCCAAATATTTAAAAAAAAACACATTTATAACATTGTTAACAATATCATGTTTCGGCGAATTAATTCATAATATAATTTACAGACAATTTCTGGATTTTCGGTCGAGTGTGGGGTGGGAGGGGGGGGGGGGGGTGGGTGGGGGCTCCAAATTACAGTGAGGGGTGTCCTACATTTTAACTGAAATATATTTAGGAAAACTCGGAGGGTGGATGGAGTGTCAAAACCCTTCATTCCCGTCTAAATCCACCAATCTACTCAAGGGGAGCTGATACTGAAGGTCGTGGTGTAACTAATGTAGCGAATAAAGTATACAACGTGGTCCAATAATCGCAAACTCGTTTTATGTCAATTTACAAATAAATATATAACATTGCTGTCATTTACAAAAGAGGAAAAGTGCGAAGTGTTGACATACATATAAAGGATGTTTCTATAGCAACAAAATCAAATGGTCTTTGTGAAGATTTAGATGTTTCTATAGCAACAAAATCAAATGGTCTTTGTGAAGATTTAGATGTTTCTATAGCAACAAAATCAAATGGTCTTTGTGAAGTAAGTTCATAACATTATAAATCGCCATTAAGTTCGTTTCCGTGGTATAACCAATACTAGATACTGATATCAAACAAACAACCCCTGGAATGAGCGATCAACAACCTATCCACTGGTCCATCACCCCGTTGTTCTGTCTTCAGTATGATACTTGAATAGTACCAACGTTTTCACAAAGTAAGTGGTGATAAAGGGGAATAAACTCCTCTAGTATTATCGTTATAAATTAAATCGTGTCAATAATCGGTATATCTCGTAAACGACATTCTTTTGACAAATGCCTATAAATACGTATTTAGGAGTATAGCCAATTTCTTTTTATTTTGTTGTTTAAATAAACACGTTTGTAGGAGTAAAGCCAATTTCTGTTAAGTATATTGTTTAAATTTTAAATAAATACATTTTATATCGGTCAGTTAATATTACTGGAGGTTCACAAGGTAGTTCGTTTTGAGGTACAAAAAAAAAACACAACTTCAAACCTATATTTATCACTATGTCAAATAAACAATAAACAAACAACACACGTGAAATATCTATGTTGATATAGTTTGTTTATTATATATTTATTTATTTATTTATTTATTTATTTATTTATTTATTATTGACACTTGTCACATTTCAACCATGTCTTTTTCTATTGCCCCAAATCATAACTCACTGGCTACGATTACACTAAGCCATTAGGTTTGGAAGACCTTAGCATGAATCTGAGTAACACCAGCCCCGTCCACAACAAGCTGGTATTTGGTTGGCTTTTGGACCGAGCGAGACTCGAACCCATACCTAAGCGGTGGGAGGTAAGTCGACAACGGCTTACTCGGCCATGGCGGACCCCAGCTACGATTTAAACTATCTGCTTTGTTTTGAATTTATTTGTCACCATTTTGGGTATTTACGACATGTACTGTGTGTGTGATTTGTCACCATTTTGGGTATTTACGATATGTACGTGTGTGTAATTTGTCATCATTGTTGGGTATTTACAACATGTATGTGTGTGTAATTTGCAATAAAAAAATTAAGAGTTCATAACAAATCGCTGATTTCCAAAGTAGTTATTTCAGTAAACAACACAAATACCTAGAAATCTTTAATTCTTAATGACCGCCAAGTATCTGTAGCAAAGCTGCATATCATCATATTACGTTTACAACATCTACTAGCTAGTAGTGTATACTTTCATATTGCCCCCGTAGTGCTCTATCGAGGAAGAATGGCCAGTATTTTGATACGGCACGCACTGATACTTTAGGCTAGTTTGATGTTCAATGTTACTGTACAGTCTTCAACAATAAAGAAAAATGTAGGGACAACCGCTGAACGTATAAGTATAGTAAAAGGTTACTCAGTCATCTTAATCTGCTTCCATCAAACATTGAACCAGAGCTTGGATCATTAAATTAAGTACATTTATTTCTGAAGCTCCATAATAAAAGACTAATGTGCTCATCCTAAATAAAATTCTGCATTATTTGAGTATATACAAAATAATCTAAGTATTGAAATGTCAATAGCGAATATGTGTGTGCGTGCGTGCGTGTGTGCGTGCGTGCGAGAGAGAAAGAGAGAGAGAGAGAGAGAGAAAGAGAGAGGGAGAGAGAGAGAGAGAGAGAGAGAGAGAGAGAGTTACCCAACTTGTTATGTGTCTATGTGTTTAACTAAATACATGTGTCTTCAACATTGTTATATGATGAGAAACTATGGATAATGAACGCCACTTAAAGTTCTTCTTCATATTTCAAACAACACATAGGACATTAAATATGTCTAAACACAATCGTATATTTCAACATATTTTAATAAATTACATCAATTATAAATAAACAAGGTCATCAATAATAGTATGGCACGTTATCACATTCAATTTATTAATTAGGGCACCACGAAGGTCAATCAAATGACAATGTCAGACAATGATTTATGATGATTGAACACTTTAACGCAACAGTGAGTATTAACCAATTAATTGACAAATGCGGATGAAAACAACATAACATAAGTGTATGTTCCTAATTATGTCCAGAATCATTACTATATATGATTGCCAACGTGTTATTTGGTAATGAATAATTGTCTTATGAGCACATTAAGGGGACACACCGTCACGGAATATATACTTAGGAATGAATAAAACGTTTGGTCTGAGAAATTGAGTAAAAAACTTAAAAATACAAATTGACATTTCCTATAAATATGGCCGGATAAAAATTATTAATAAGTACTATAAATTAATATTTACACTTTTTGCAATAAATGATCACAAATTTGTGAAATACCATTCCTTACAACCATTTACTAAAGTAACCCCGGCCACTTTCTAAAACAGCAACGAAACCAAGGGTATAAATATTTACCGGCGTAATTTTTTTTAAATATTGTAGTTTCTAAATCATGTACAATTGACTTAAAATGTTCAGAAATACTGTTGAGTGAAAAAGATAATTGATAAAAAATACCATAAAGCCCATTATCGGAAAACTGCCGGTGTTCGTTTAACATGCTGTGCGCGGTACTGTACTACAAATACTTAGTTTTTATTCATATTATACCCAAACGATTACGTCAAATAACCAAAAAAACACCATAATCCAATTACATCAATTACTTTGCAAAGTGGTTTCGAGGATCGTCCGGTTTAAAGTGGCTTTAAAGTGGTATTTACGCCGTAAACCGCGCGGTGAAATGATGTTGACTGTGATAAAATTGCACTGTGATCATAAGGTGCATTTACGTTTTAAGTTATTTGTAGTAAATCAAACAAAGAAATACACGAGTGCGTAAAGGGTCTTTATCATGATTGCGGTCAGATCCCAACGTTATACATGTGTTTATAGAAGTGCATGTTCAAAAATAAATAAGTTTTTTTAAAATAGAAGAAATTACTACTATAGTCACAGCATGCTCTTTAGTATTTTCGTTTCTCACCTTACATAGATATGTGTTACTTCCTTTTAAAATACATGAAATCATTGCCATACAAAACAATACACAGTGAATTAGAATCTCAAGTTTTACAATGTACGTTCCTTCTACGCTATTCATTACACATTTTGACATTTATTACATAATTAAATATAAATCAGGCACCTTTTTTAAGCAGTAAAAAATCATTTCTTCACTCTCCCCTCATGCATTCAACTCGAAACAGTAGTAGATTATGTGAATCTATTAAACAGCACAAAATACAATTAGCCTGTCGTTTCATATTACCCTCTAAATGTCATTGATTAAGTGATAATTACACAACAGGTGTTAGAGATATAATCAGTGACGTAAAGTATTAACAAAAACACATGTAGCGGGAAGGTATGTTCTTGTATTGCACGATGATGTCATCATTACGTGTGGTGGTAAATATTGGCAACTGTTTGTGTAACATCCGTAGAATCTCTGTTACGATCGCAGTCATCGGTTCCAGCCTATAATTCATATTCGTCAGGAAACAATAAAATACCTTCTGATTTTCGTATATAGTACATTACATTTTATGAGTATTAAGTTATATATCTTCTATAGGTGTCAGTGTTAATGCGTTGTTATCAAATCTTTAAATTGCACTTGAACTGTTGATGAAGAGAACGAGTGTCGCAAGTGGTCCTCAACTATTACACGCTGATTTGTTCGAATATTTGACACGTAAATTGTCCAAGTCATCTTGAGTTACATTGATGAATACATCTGGTAGAGCTAATCTCCGTAACATTAATGACATTGTCACCTCCATATCGTCGTCGTCGTCATCTTTTTCATCGTCATGACATTCGTGTTCAAAAGTATTAATAAGGTTATACCTATCTTTCAACGATACATTGTCAAAGATATCCGCCATACCGGCGCGTCTCGACTGTCGAAACTGTTTAACCTTAAGGAAGTCTTCATCTTCTAAGTCGACTTCAAAGGAAACTGTTGTTTAAAACACTACACTTTGTCAACAATGTTTCCTGATCTTCTTCACTGATTCCTGCAAACACATTCGGTACTCCGTTACGTCTCTGTCGATTAAAGGCGAAAGTGTCCATATTCGAATCTAAGGTCATTTGCGAATACAGTGACAAAATATTAACAAGATCATGCTCGTCCACATTCTCAAATACATCCGCAAGAGCACATCGTCGTTGTTTCGTTTGATAATATCCTGATTTTTCTGTTGGGTGTTCCGCTTCGTCAAGCGTGTCGTTTAACTCTTCCTGGTTGGAATTTGAATTAAGGTATGCCGACAGTGACTGAACGTAGTCGTTGTCAAGCAACGTTTGAAAAACACCGTCACAGTTACGTTTCCTATGAGAATTCCCGTCGCTGATAGGTGACATGTGTTTGTGAATCCACTTCGGCGTTGGAGGTTTATCACTTCGTTACTTTTCGTCACCTTAGGAGAAGACATTATCATTGTCCGTACACAGACTTGCCCTCCTCGTACATCTGTATCTTTCCATTATTTGTTTCACGTCTCTTGGGGGCTGGTCTTCGAATATATACGCCATTCCATTTCTCCTTCTTGCCCTGTCCCACGGACACATCATCGCACAATTAACTGGTAAAGAATTACACCTCTTTATTTCACCTTTTGCCATCTTCATTCCGAGTTAATAATATTATATTTATTCGGATTGTAAATTTTAATTTGTAAAATATATACAAAACCAAACAAAATCCCACTTCTATCAACGTATGTATAACGACGAATGCACTATGATTAACGCTTTGTAAATGTTACTACTACTGATTCAGTATTTACTTCAACCGTATCCATAGACTGTAATATAGTAAAGTCGATTGCGTATTCGTGCAATATATACTAGAGGGATTTTCCGATATCTGGTTTACGTAGAATGGGCGGAGCTACGGTATTACGTAGTTCGGTCATTACGTGGCTGATATTATCGATAGCTACTGTTAGATTTCTTGAATTAACTATTCAAGTGATTCGTTCCGAATGACATGGTTTATTTTATTTAATGATAGTTGATATAATCTTATTATTTATCACTTGTGAATACCGTGTTTCTAGGTTATATTACAGATAGTTTACTATAGTGTAACGGTTTAAACGCCTTTTCAACATGAGAGAAGATTCTATGTCCCATTCAGTTTTGATGGTGAATGAAGTTCGCAGAATAAATATTATTGAGTCACTGTCCTTCAGCAAGTAACAGGCAAATGTTTGAATTTAGCTTGGTTCGAACATATGACCTCAGCGGTGCGGTGAACGATTAACGATCTTAATACTGGTGTGGTAATACACAGGGTTTCATTTCGAGACCTGGTGCACTCCGAAGACCACGTTGAAGCGCCCATACAGCGTACTTTGCTACTGGCCAGTACCATGCGGTGGTCACTGTTCAACTGTTTGGTCTACTCTATGTATAGATTCTGTATATAGCTTTTGTTAATGCTTCTTTTGATATTCTTTGAATGATACGTCTCCATTTTTTTTAAAAAAGAAGACATGTTTGTTTGCTGTGCTCCGTATTTTTTACGTGGGAAGGTAGGTAGCTATTTTTTTTGCCAGATTTTGATTTTGTATTGCCATTTTTAACAAATTCCAACGCTTTGGAAGAGATTATTTCATTTGGGTAGTTGCAATTTTGAGCGAGTAGATAGGAGAACGGCAAACACATTAGTATTTAAAAATGGCATTGGTCATCCATTTTCTTATTTGTAATATTATCAATTAACTCAAGATATCAAAATTTCAAAAATACCTGTATTAAGACTTCGTTTACTACAATGTTAGTTTTAATCAATTTATGTTTAAAGACTTAATATAATACAACGTTTAGCAACAAGACATAGTAGTTTTCTTGTCAAATTGGTTTTTACGTCAATTAAAAATATTTTGCAAGGAATTTAGCCTATTCCAACACATGTCAGGTTATATACGACATGTATACCAAGTTTTATTAGTTGAGAAATGGATTTTAGTAGAACCACCTCTCTAATACAAGTAACTGGCACAATTTCTCACATAAAGGGGCTCGAACCCCAGACCTCCCAGCACCTTAGTTTACTCGGTCACGGAGGACCCGATAAAAAATGTGTTAAGTATGAATTTTAAACTAAAAACTCGAAATATGCCGCGTATCTTTTTGAAACAGTTTTTAGTAACTGCCCAATATCAGCATCATGACATAGACACGACACGTGATGCTGCTTCAAAGAGTTGCCATTATACAGACGCCCCCCCCCCCCCCCCCCCCCCCCCCCCCAAACACAAGTAAAAATCGCCGTAAGTCTATTAAATGTTGATCGATATCTATAATGACATTATTTTCAGAAAACATCTCATTTTCTTCATGGGTTTGGAAATTTTGAATTCATTTCGATGAATATTAAAACTAATAAGAACAAGTGTTGGTTTACGTTTACGACGATTTTTCTCGTAAGTATTTTTGTTTAAACGCACCCCCGGAACGTAGAACACTTAAACCCCAAGTATACTAACGAACTACACAGTAACTACTAACAAGTGTTAAGTACGCGGATTGCGTGTTACAGTCGAACAGAATCGGATCCAGGATCGGATACGATGTGAGGTGACCTTGAACACACCTTACCCGCACATGCTTAGTACTGGTTCTACCCAGAAACACCTTATCCGTACATGCTTAGTACTGGTTCTACCCAGGAACATCTCGTGCATGATTTGTCTAAGTTGTAAGAACATGTTTCACAATCGAACTAAAATAAATCAGTCACAAGTTAAATCAAAGTAAGAATTCATTACACCGGAAACATCCGCTTGTTATATGATGCAATACACAAATATAATTTATATACATATTTTTACAAACTTCCGTGAAAACACTCAGGATGTGTTTATTTTAATGGCGATAGATGTAATGTACGATTATTAATCACTGTTTATAGAAAACAAATGTGCTAACAATTACACTGTACTTTTTTTAAAAAAAAAATGTTTAAGGCAGAATGGAAGTTAGATAATTCTACGTTTGATCAGTATGGTAGTGTATGTAACTATTGGGGAACAGGGTTCATTCATTTAAAATCCCGGAATAAGTGGCACAATTTCAACATAACTGACTGCAGTGGTCTGGATAAGCACTATTCTGGGGGATATTCAAGCATTGAAATTACTGAATAAAGCATAAAGGGGTAAAACAAGCATTCAATTTGGTTATTCTCAATTTCAGTGCTGGTTAGTTTGTTTTTATGGCAATTTGATAAGAATGTTTATTTTTACCCTTAACATTTTGAAAATAAGCATTGCATACTAATTTAAGGGGTAAAATACTCATTTGAAGAAAAGCTCATCAGGACCACGGAGACCCTATATAATGACAATGTCCCTACAAAATGTAATTTCAGATATTTCTGTTAAACTTAAATTGAGAGTTTTGTTAGACTGATGTTTAAGATGACTTGTGAGTATGAACGATTATGCTATTTTTTTGTATTCATGTATTGTATGTTATATTGCACCTGTTAATCATTTGACATCCTGGAACCACACAGGGGTTGGTAATTTAACCACAATAATGAACACGACAAATTAATGATAAAATGAACACGACACCAATTTGGAGGATTCCTATCCCTCTGCAGAAATCAATGATGATATAACACTGGTAACTTTCCCTAATACTAACATGAAATGAGTCATTCCTTACTTAACAACATCGAAAAACAAACAAGGGAATATACGTTAAACGTAGTAAGTTCTCTTTAAGAAACTGTAAAATGAACGGTTCCATCATTAACCCTTTACTTCATATAGACGCCTGTGAACAACTCTAATATAGATGCCTTTGGACATCTCTAATATAGACGCCTTTGGACACCTCTAATATAGACCCCTTTGTACACCTCTATTATAGACGCCTTTGGACACCTCTAATATAGACGCCTTTGGACATCTCAAATATAGACGCCTTTGGACACCTCTAATATAGACGCCTTTGAGCACCTCTAATATAGACGCCTTTGGACACCTCATATAGAAGGCTTTTGAATTACTGGGTGAATTATGTTTATATTAACTGACAGAGCAATCTGAACTCTACCTGCACTGTTTTCAAAGGCTTACTGTGATTGGTGCGGGAAAACGCGTATCTATGGAGTAAAGGGTTAAGAGAAAAATCATTCATACACCTTTATGGATTTAACTTAAAGTCGACCCATTTATTTCCCTGGTATCAAATGAAGTTTCCGTGTATGTCTGACCCAGCTTAACCCACTGGCTTACTTATATAACCTCAACTTGACATACGATTATATTTTACTAAGTCACCTAACAGTAGTTAAGACTATGTAAGCTTGGCGTGTATCCAAGTACTAAATTACGTGTAATCCAAGAAACAATTTCACTAGGTCGCTCGCCACTCTCGGCGATTTTTTATATAATATCTGGGAATGTATCCAAATTGAAAGCGGTCCAGAATGTTATGAAACATGACACATTATAAAGGGGTTAACTTCGAACATGAAACGACAAATTACCACAAAACTGTTCAACTGAACTAGACACAATACAATCTCGCACGTTTAAAAAAAAATGATATCTGATAGGTGAGCTGTTCATACGTCATAATTTCCATTCAATGTCAAAATCTAGGAATGACGCATATCAGACATACCGATCACTATATAGGTGACACGGTTTTTGAGGGGATTACCTTCATATCTAAGGTATTACTTAATAGCATGTGTATACACGATGCTGCAGTAGATGAGAGGTGGGGAGAATTGAAACAAAATTGGAAAAAGTTTATTTTTAACAAATGATTTCTTTCGTGTGATACATTCTGGTACACAAACGCACGCACATACGAACCTTTATTCAGGTAACTCTCAAATTATGCTTGCGTGCGTGCGTGCGTGCGTGCGTGCGTGCGTGCGTGCGTGGTTTAAAATAAAAGACGTTCTTAAACTGTAATAAATTGTTTTGAATACAATATTGGGTAATTATAACATATAACTAGTTTGATATGTTACAAACACACAGACGCAAATGCGCGCGCACGCAACTGTACTGTACTGTACTGCACTGCACTGCACTGCTCTGCTCTGCTCTGCTCTCCTCTGCTCTGCTCTGCTCTGCTCTGCTCTGCTCTGCACTGCACTGCACTGCACTGTACTGTATTAGCACAAGTTTACTCAAGGATTCAAACAACAGAAATAAGTCCATAAACACAATACAGTACAGGTATGATCTTGGTACAAAAATAAGAGACCTAGCACTGAACGGCCAGAGTCACCAAATAAGCATTTGAAGAGTACTTATAACAAGTATAATACACACATATAGGAGAAATGACTACAGGTGTCACAGTCCAGGAACATACAAATGTAATGGGGTCACCCGCAAAACTTGAACGTAGTCCAGTGGTAGAGCATCGGACCCACGGGTTCAATCCTCCGCCACAGTCATATGTGGTGTTCAGCAAGACTTCGAACGTGATTTGTCTCATGGTTGTAATAACTTGTTTCACAATCGCAGTAAGATAAATAAGTTTAAACTAAACTTGAACTACGTCAGGCACATAAACTCCTCGACACATTAAGCTAAGCAATGCACAAGGTTTCATTACGTGTCCGTTGTACGGAAGAATTGAGGAGTATTGTATGAATGTAGGAGGGTATTGTTATATTTTTGAAAATCCCTTATCAATTACAGAAAACCCATCTTTCCCTTTATCAATTACAGAAAGCCAATCTTTTGATTCCGGCTACTTATCAAACGCTCAGTAATTGGAGACTAGATAGAACAAACGCTATAGGTGTAACCCCACCATTGATTTTTGTTCTTTATTCTATAGTAAATAATAAAAGTTTGAAGGCTTGTCATTCATAGAGGGTCCCAAATGAAAGAAGTGAAACCTACATTTTACTGTTTGTCAACCTCTGCACTATCAAAATATGATGAGAAAAGTAGGGGTCATGTGTCATATAAGAGATTTTTTTTCTGCTCAGTGTGTACACTGGTGACAAAGTGAAAGTAAGACTTCCGAAATCACGAATTCATACCCCAATTTCCAAGCATCATTTTTTTTTCTAAATTCACAATTCAAACATGACAATGCTATCAAAATGTTCAAAATACATCAATAATGCCATTCAAATAAAAAAAATGAGCATTTAAAATAGGAAAATGCATTTTTAAAGAAGAAGAATTGAGGATTATTTACAACCGCCATTATGCGACTAACCCACGGAAGCACTTCCTTTTTGCAATGGTGGCACTATGCCTATATCTGAAGAGTATGGTGTACGACCAGGGTCAAAGGCACCGGTACCGGTCCACCGCTATTATATCGGTGCACCGAAATATTTGTTTTAACGGTGCACCGATAAAATATGAAGTGTCAGACAGCAGATTACCGACACCATCGACGTTCTTTTTTTCCTGCTTTAACACGCACCACATCACACATACAATTAAAGTGCGACGTCACGCTTTCAATTAAGGAGTGCATTTCTTTCATGAAAAGTAGGTACGTCTACTCCAAGTATCATAAAAAAATCCCCATGTGATATTTACACACTGATTGTAATATATATAATATCAGTAACTTCTAAATGTATCGGATATTTGACACGTAATTACTTGTTGCATATACCGTTACAAAATATTTCATCAGCATGGTATTCGTTGACATAAAACGACGACTTAACAAAAACTGCAACATTAAACTTTATCATACTTAATAAACATTTAACATCAAGGTTTACTCAGCATTACCTTTATTACAATAGCTTAATTTAATAATTGACCGTATAGTTCGAAATAATAGCGTGATATTAGTATACTGTAGGTACAGTAGAACTTCGTTGGCTCGAATATGGATCGCTCGAACACCACATAAAACGCGCACTACTAATTGGGTCCGGGACAAATCTATTTCGATGTATACACATGTACATATATGGTATGATGTTGGACAATACTTGACTCGAACAACCCTTAACTATTTTGCCCAGTACCGTCGGTTTCGAGCCATCGAAGTTCTACTGTATATGATAATTATCCCACTACTAACAGTGTTGCTACGTGACTTTTCTTTATTATATAAATATATATATATATATATATATATGGAGATCATTATTTGTGAATAACCAAGACATAAATGTACAGACCAGACTACGGCAAGGCAAGTGCGCCTAGCTACAATGCAAACCATAGATACAATATCAAGGCCTCTGCCAAACCAATAAATTTGGTGTCGACCATGACTTATATACTATGGAATTACATGCAACACATCTGGACAGGGTGGACAAATTAACATACATGAAGTGATAGCTTTATATGAGTAGGATCCAGTTAAGGATCCATGACTACTCACATGCTATATTAAGGACAGATTTAAAAACCCGTTGGATCATATAGATACAGTGAATTCGTATATATTTAATTTCATAAAGGGAGATAATTAAATTCACAACAACGGAATTTACGATTTTTGGGATCTTTTTCAGATGCTCATCCACAATGAATTTACGATTTTTGGGATCTTTTTCAGATGCTCATCCACAATGCATCATGCATTGTGGATGAGCATCTGAAAAAGATCCCAAAAATCGTAAATTCCGTTGTTGTGAATTTAATTATCTCCCTTTATATATATATATATATATATATATATATATATATTGTCTATTGTGTATTTTATCATGAAGAAATGTGTACAAGATAACGAGTATATAATAATTATTTGTAAGCGCAGAGAAACAATGGGGCACTGATAGTAGACGCGATTTTATCGAATGTGTTCATTAAGCGAGGATATTTCATGAGTGCTCATTTTGTAACGAATTAAGACCGTTTGGGGGTGGGGATCATGAACCTTTCACTTTGAAACTTAATACGTGTTCATAAGTCCTTGCTATATATTATTAATATTATCGATCATGATTGACCATACAAATTATTTTTAAAAAAAGCAATAATTCGACCGATTTGGTGTACAATTTGACCTAAGTTGACAGATATCGAACTTACATCGGATGCCCGAACGGACGGACATGAGTAACACTTAGTACCTCTTTAACATTCTTCAAATGGTATAGAATAAAAACAAAGATGGGCGAGTCTGTTATACACTCAGACAATTTAAAGACGCACCACTTACATACAGGTTATTTTAGTGCAGACAATGTCATCCGATTTCAGTCTTCTACTGTCAAAATGTCATGACTGAAGTTTTGGTGCATTATTTTCCAATTTTTGAAACTACCCCTAAAAGTGAAAATCCACAGCTTTTCGACTGGATACATGTACGTATTCTGTTAAAATATACCGTTATTTGTAGGTAGACTGTCAAGTTAAAACCTAGTATAGATAAAAAAAAAAAAGTCATACAGTTTTAAACGTAGTGAGTTTTCACATGCCCTTATAATTTTCTCCATGCAACGGAGATGCATTGCATGTATCCAGGCGACTGGTTCTTACACTCGTTATTAACGCCTGTGAATTTTCACTTTTAATAATAGCTTCGAAAAAAGGGGAAAAAATGGATCAACAGTTCAAGTCTCAGTCATAAAATGTTGTCAGTAGAAGACAGAGATGACACTCTGCACGTATATAAACTTTTATTGAAATCGAATGTCATTTTCTGTACTAAAACACCTGAACGTAAGTGCAGCGTTTCCAAAACCCCGAGTGCGGAAACACCCGAATGAGTTCAAGACGCCGCAGTCTGCACGAGTTCATAAAACTTATTTCGATAAAAATGTCAATAGACTGTAATTACTTATAACCCGTTATATTTGAATCTAGTGTAAGGATGTTGAAATAAAATACACAAACTAAGTAAAATTAGCAGACATGAAAATGAGTTGACTTAATAAAACTAAAGTTCGGTAGAAAATGAAACAAGCTTTTAATTTGATGACTTTGGATTTATTTTCAAACTTGTGTTCAAGATATTGAACCTACACAACTAGAGTTTCGGTCAAATGGAATAAATATATTTAGATACTAGATGAACATCTCTGATTCCAAAGTTTACTAGGTTCGGTATAAAAAACATATTTGCTCGGTGGTCTTTCTTAACCTCACCTAATAAACTTTGTAAGGAAATGCACTAACCAAGTATTGTCCATAACTGTATGCCGGTGATAATTTATAACTTAACCATTGCCATACAATGTCCATTGCCAATAACAAACAGTGATCAACATAAAAAATTATGACTTATTATCTACCATATGACGTCGGTTGGCTATCCAAACCTTGAAACTATTGAGAGAATTGTAATACAAAACTATCAATTAGATCTCGTACATTGTTAGGTAAAACAATTCGTTCACAAGGCCGAAACAGGTTAATGTTATGTTTACTACTTTGTACGTAATTCATATTACCAATATTTCTTTTCTTACGACATTCGGTAATTTTACTAAATGACCCTGTTGTGGTCTGGCAACGTCGCTCTTTATCGTAAACAAAACACGACAGGTTCCCAACCATTTAATGATTCCTTATATTTGGCAAAAACTTTAAAATTACAAAAAAAAAAAAAGCCATTAAACAGTGACCCTGGACATAGTTCAATTATTAGTTTTTCGTCGCATGTGAAAGATAGATAACAAAGGACGATTACAAACATGATAAAGCAGTATTTAACAAACAGACAACTCGTTCAGTAGTTGTAATTTAATAACTTAGGTATTCCCGATTGTGAATTCGGACACAGTAAAGACAATTATAGCTGTCTAACCCGAGACGTCGCATACAGAAGACAGTCAACACAAAAGTAAATTGTGAAGTATCTTTTAAATTCTCATCCCCATGGCAACAAGATTCTAAATTAAATTTAAATAATCAAAATAATTAAAACCGAGCCCGTCCTATAAGAATATATGGCATTTTTGTATTTTTTTACTCAACTTTCAGTAGATTTTATATCTGCATGATGCACAGAATTAGAATACCCTAATATGCATAAAGACCCTTAGTTTCTTTCTTTTTTTTATTTGATAAGGGTTAATGTATGTACATGGTCCAATGACATCATATTTTGCTTATTCATGGTCACATATGATAAAAAATGTAGGAAATATTATATAAATATGAGTAGTTATTGGGAAGATAAATTTTATTTCTCATGGTTTTTCACTCATATTCTCTAAACTAGAAGGACTATTTTTCGACAAAACACTGGTAATGACATCACTCTGCATCCAAGCTCACAAGATTTCTTTCATTCAAAATTAATTCTTTATTTTGTGTCATCTATGTACAAAGTATCCCATACAACATACACTACTAGTTATCACATATATAGTGGAAGCAGCATTAAACAATACATGCCTCCAGTCGTCATTCATATCACACCCAAAGACATGCCTTTCGTTTTCTATAACATTATAATAATATGTGTGTGGTGTTCTTGAGCAAGACACTTTTTCCGCATATGCTTAACACGGGTTCTAACCAGGAAGACTTCGAGCGTGATTTGTCTAGGTTGAAAGAAGTTTTAACTTAACATTAAAATAGACACATACGATCTTCTCTAAGATGTTCATATATGTGCATTTCAATACGTATTGGTGTCACGCCACACCTAAATTTACTATAACCCTTTACTCCATAGATACGCGTTTTCCCGCACCAATCACAGAAGGCCTTTGAAAACAGTGCAGGAAGAGTTCAGATTGCTCGTAACGAGCAATCTGAACACTTCCTGCACTGTTTTCCACTGTGTCAGTTAATATAAACATAATTCACCCAATAATTCAAAAGCCTTCTATATTAGAGATGTCCAAAGGCGTCTATATTAGAGGTGTTCAAATGCGTCTATATTAGAGGTGTCCAAAGGCGTTTATATTAGAGGTGTTCAAATGCGTCTATATTAGAGGTGTCCAAAGGCGTCTATATGAACTAAAGACATAAGCCGTTATGTCTTTCTAAATGGTTTACATAGAAAGTACATAAGTTTCGACTCTTAATAATTATTGTTTTTTAAGTAAACCCAAATCTTTTTTTTTTTTATTTCTACTTCTACTATCAGTATTTTTGGATGGTATATCTATACGCTAAGTCCCTCTAGCTTCTTTTAAACATTAAAACAAGCAGTAGTTGTACAAGTTTCCCACTATGTAATACGTTTATTTAGTCGAGATGGGTCCACTACAGGAAGTTGATATACTACCCCACTGACAAACCGATATGTGTCATGCTTCTTATCACAACTTGACGTAGCTACTTGTCTGAACTCGTAAAACAACAGTTGTTGCTTGATTTATTAGAAAACCGACACAATCCGGGATTTACGCAACATTTAAAATCCAGGCAATCTGGTTGGACTGAAAATTCCGTCCTTTGGGATATGAACTGTTTTCACGGGAAACTCGCCAAAGCTTTATTCCTGTCCAAACAGTTAACCCAACCTCAAATTACAACCTGACATGTGAGAATCTTATATTATATATCATAGTAAAAATGTATAAAGTTTTCCGATGTTTCATGAACAATAACTAGTTTTACAATTTTACCATCTTAGTGAAAACTTGCAGTGTCGTGTACGAAGGTTTTAAGCATAGATTCCTGTACCATACGAGGGATTATGCAGAAGTTCGTTAACCAATTTATTGAAATCCATATCTATGCAAGTACATCGCTATATTTTCCACATTTTAAGTATTGGTGTATTTTCCATCGATGCACGGTGTTTTAGTACATTTCGAACATTGACACTATTTCTGAAAATTCACATAGATCGACTTCTAGTTAAAATAATGACAACAGGGCTACTTGACAAGTACTTAAAAAGAGTTAAGTAATAAATTTAGGTAAGAAAAAGGATTTGTCAATATTGTTTTATCAACTCTGTGGCATATGCAGCCCACGAATCAAAATTATATCTCATTCCGTTATCAGAGTTTATGGGATTTTTATCCAACTATAGCTCATTGTGAAAATATACGACGGTATGGTACACACATACCCACCGCTTAAAAGAAAAGATATATTAGCGAGATATAAGGAGCGTGAACAACCCGACTGACGATTCCGAAAGATGACGGAATTACCCGAGTATGTACGATTGGGAGTGTTTGATTTGTTGGATCTGCATGATCCATGACTTATGTTTATCTAAGATATTAACATATATTCTGTAGGTGTAAATACATATGTTTAACACTGGCGACAACGATATTTACTTGATATTATTTTATTGCTGCGTGGGGATAGCAACAGCACAGACGAGCAAACAATATATGTGTTTGGGAGATGACCAATGTTTTTTTTTATATTATTGACTTGTGTAGATATTTGCAGCACAGCAACATGACTATGTTCATTTATATACGATTAAAGCGTCTTGACTAAATTATTATTTTGATAACTATATTTTAATCTCATACTTGCGCTACTGCGCTTCTTTAATATGTGTCTTTTTATTATTATTTTTTATTTTTCACTTCATCCATAACCGTTGTTTTTCACACTATATACGTCTGTTTCTAAGTGTATTAAATGATACTTAATATATACAATGCACAATTCGTTGGTTCGAGCCCCTTTTCACAATTAATCGTGACCTCTGCTACCTTCAATTTACAATAACCGTAGCTGCTATAGTTTCTTACAATTAAATTTTGTTATAATAGAAGGTATATATTTCTGACAGACAAGAGAGAAATAAAATATAAATATTAAAATATTAATTACAGTAGAACTTCGATGGCTCGAACGCGACGGGACTGGACAAAATAGTTCGAGTTAAAGGTTGTTCGAGCCAAGTATTGTCCAACATCATACCATACAATATACATGTGTATGCATCGAAATAGGAATTTGTCCCGGACCAGATAAGTAGTTCGAGATATGTGTGGTGTTCGAGCGATCCATGTTCGAGCCAACGGAGTTCTACTGTATATGAGTACTGTCTAACATATAACACACATAAAGTATATTATATATACGTATATAAAATATGTATTTAGGGATGGGTCATCTCTTCTCTTTTGCACTTTATGGGAAGAATAAACGAAACACATATTAGTAAAATAAATCCCAGGTAATTAATTCCAATTTCTATCTGTTATAATATTACAGACACGTGTGTCACTAACATTTTTAGAGTGAAACCCTGTTCCGTTTTTTCACAGCCGAGAAAAGGTGTGGTACAAAAACAATACTGTTAAAACAGTACGCATATATATATAGAGATAATTGTTTGTAAATAACCAGGACACAAATGTATATATATAAAACACTAATAAGAAAGGCGCGTCGTCGAAAACAATACGCGATATATCAAATAACTAAGGAGCGATGGATTCAAGTAAAAAAAAAACAACATGTTGTTTATCAAAATGTTGTATTCACCGCTTTTAAACCACAGTAAAATTTAAATAATTCTGCTCGTCTGACGTTAACGAATGGTTCGAGTAAACAGGTCACGTTTATGTTTCAACTTTGATTGACACTATTTTTAGTTATTTCGCGTTGCACGTTTTAAATTGTGTGCTTTTCATGACAACTGCGCTCAGAGACTGCATAAACAGTAACCTACAAATCAAATAGAAATTGTAAGTCCGACAGGAGAGGGGCAACCAAAGAAAAGAAAACTCATATGACACTATACATGCAAAATAGATGACAACCGGGAGTGCAACACTCTAATCTGGTGTTAAACATACATATAGCTAGTAACAAACACACACACATAACTGGTTTCAAACAATACACATATAAATGGTTTCAAACCAGACACATAACTTGTTTCAAACAACACATATAACTGGTTTCAGATAACACACATAACTGGTTTCAAACAACACACATAACTGGTTACAAACAAAACACACACATAACTGGTTTCAAACAATACACATACCTGGTTTCAAACAACACACACATAACTGGTTTCAAACATCACACATATAATTGGATTCAAACAACAAACATACCTTGTTTCAAACAACACACATATAACTGGTTTCAAACAAGACACATAACTAGTTTCAAACAACACATATAACTGGTTTCAAATAACACACATAACTGGTTACAAACAACACACACACACATAACTGGTTTCAAACATCACACATTTAATTGGTTTCAAACAACACATATAACTGGTTTCAAACAACACACTTATAACTGTTTTCAAACAAGACACATAACTGGTTTCAAACAACACATATAACTGGTGTTAAACATCACACATAACTGATTTCAAACAACACACATATAACTGGTTTCAAACAACACACATGACTGGTGTTAAACAACACACTAAAAATCGGTTTCAAACAACACAAACAAAACTAGTGCTAAACCACAACAAGCGCCCTACTCTGAAATCCACACAAGCAACGTCACCAACATGGCTTTTAAGCGCCTTAGACAATTTTTCAGCATAACATAAAAACCTAAAAAGTTTTATTTTTATTTTGGAAAGTTTGTTTTTAATAATAATTCCTCAGGCAAAAGAAACTCGGTAAAATATCAGAGTATATCTTATGTATACCAGCCTATACCGTGTTTCGTCAATCATGACCTCGGTACGATTTTCTCTTGGCATCTTGTAGGTGCAAACCCACCATTAATTTTTGTTCTTTATTCTATAGGTAAATATAAAATGTTTGAAGGCATGTCATTCATAGAGATACTCAACTGAAAGAAGTGAAACTTACATCTTATTGTCAACCTCTGCAATACCAAAATATAATGAGAGAAGTAGTGGTCATGTGTCACGTAAGAGGTTTTTATTCTGTTCAGTGCGTACACTGTTGACAAAGTGCAACTACACTTCCGAAATCATGTATTCATACCCCAATTTCCAAGCATCAATTTTGTTCTATATTCACTATTCAAACACGGCAATGCTTTCAAAATGTTCAAAATACATCTATAATGCTATTAAAACATGAGCATTAAGATAAGGAAAATGCAATTTTTAAAGATTGTTTATAATGACCAGTATGCGACTACCACACGGAAGCATTTCCTGTCTCCAAAGGTGGTACTATGTCTTGTATGTAAATCAGTAGACAATGTGATGACAAACCGGTCAACAAAGTACGAACTCTTATTAATAGACAGCTAAAAACCTCCCAAACAGAATCAGAAATTGAAATTGAAATTGCGAAAGGTCACACGAAGGTCAACAATGAACGCGTGATTGATTTCAAACATGCATCGCTCAGCTTCATTTTCGTGAAATGTTTGTTTATACTAATTTATTTAGCGCGATTGTAAAGTGCAGGATGTGTGTGAATCACTCTAGAGTTCGGAATGGATTTTTTGGCAAACGGCATTTCCGGAAAACGGATTAAAACAAAATGAAATTGAGCTGCTTTTTCCTTTATTTTTCGCTCTGTGGTCTCAGACACCGGATCCTTACCTATGCACGTGATATTCAAACGCGAATAAGTTCGTGATCACCCTATTTTTTATTTGCCCGGGAACACATTCGTAGAAATATTTGAAGAGAAAGTACGTATGTACCTAGGTACGTATCCATCTGCTAGCGATGACAAGAACATTATTAATGACTGAGTCGTGCTCTCTTGTGTTAGAGAATGCATTAGGCCATAATGCCATAATAAGTTCATTTCTAGATTTCCATCAAAAACTGTTTCACAATAGGGGCTGGTGCAATTATTTTACAGTAGGGCGTGTAAAAAACGAGGGCGAGTGGGGATGAAAACCTAGCAATTAATTTATCGTGGCCTTATTGTTAACTAGTATGTAATGTCAGTAAAATATAAAAATCAGTTTGTCGGTGGGCGTTTCTTAGATAATACTACCAATATAGACAGACATGCGTTAATTATAAGAACATAGTACGTGCGGATTGAAGATGCCCTAAACATCCGAACCTGGCCTTATGTACGTACATGTACATACGCATATTGTGGGTGAAAGGAAACGGTTAACCTTATATCCTCGTTTACACTAAAATAACCGCGTTGTAACACGATGAAGAATAGTACTGCCCTGTTCGCCGTGACAGTTTACTTTTGAGGGCGTTTGGTTGACACGTAAATAAACAAAGCCCGATGACTGTTAAAAAATAAATCCATCAAAACCTCGTACCTGCATGAAACTATGACGAATGTTTATATAAACAAAGTTCACTACCGTATATATTTCCTCATACATGACCTGTAGTCATATGACTCACATCTGATCTATACTAGTAGATAAACATACACAAACGTATGTCTTTAATGGGGGTTTAACGCCACTAAAAAATTACAACAGGTTAAAATATGGTTAAGGATGACCTCGGATAGAAGTATGATTAAAATCACCGCCCTCTGTATGTTACGGACACTATATTGTTTATACAGTGCGACTGTATTAATCTATTTTGTCTCAATATTGCGATGATAGCTCAGAGCTTATATGAATCGCTCTCGGGTGTCCGTTTTCTGGGTAGAACCAGTACTCAGTGTTGCTATTGGTTGGGTCCGGCGAGGGATCGAATCTGCAATCTATGGCGAGAGCAGCTAGCATTCTATCCACTGCATCACATCACCGGTTTCTCACGGCAAGCTTTCTCGCGTAAAGTTATGTATACCCGATCTCAGCGGTGAGAGTAAGTGATCACAATAGATATATCTGTAGGTTTATATAACGGTGAAGAGCACATACATGCATATACCGACGTCACTTTCCTGTGAAATGAAATCAATATTATTTTATCTTTGAAACATTTGTATCAGAACAAAAACAATCTTTAATAAATCGTGATTATAAACATCTTGAGTGACATTTATGGCTTTATATACAAGATAAACCATTATTAAAATATCCCCGAGAATATTAAAATCGAGCTTAAATATTGAAATACACTTATGTATGTATTTTCATACATGGTAAAACGCAAATTATGATTTTTGTCACTTTCGGGAATAACAATTATAATAATGAATTATTAATAATCCATTTTAAGAAAAACAGTTGAACTAAGTCCAATCTTCCCTGAGGTCCTCAACGACAAACAAGAACAGTGTTAAACATTAATTATATAACAAAATATCAAACATCAAACAAATTCTGATTTTCAAAGACTAAACACATTAGTAGGATGTATACATATATGGCTGGTATATCATGACCAGCTCTATTCAAGATATTTATTGCAATATAACTGCAAGAGACTGGTTGATTGTTTAATTAAATCAGGGATGGAATTCTCAATTACAGCTCCTGAATATGACAAAGATTTTTTAATACTTCACTATTTGGCTTTGGGATATACAACACTTTTCGGAAAGGATCTTAAGTTTTGGGAGCGTATTTCAATGAATCTTGAAGATAAGGTGGTGAAATTTCAGTTATTATTTTGTACATTACTATTGGGATTAGAACGCACCAAGGTATTTAAGTAGGAAAAATACAAATACAATAAAAATACAAAAGATAACAATATACTAGCTAAGACTTTTGTTTATGCCCCGCCGTTATGGATGTCATAATGGTTGCTCTTGTATACCTATCCAGCGTCCTTCCGTCCGTCCGTAGGTCAATCGCATATTCTTGTCAATTCCACTACTCCTTGTCCACCGATTTAGGACAAACTTGCAAGGGGGTGTCAGTATGAAGTCTAGTTGCAATGTCTCGTCGTGTTTCGGTCAGTCGGTTTTGGCGAAATTGTGCCCTTTAAATATTTTGTTTTATATTTACCGAACCTATTAAAACTAGCATTTGGTTTTAACATTTTGGCTGAAACTTATTAAATTATCATCTCTGGGTAGCATTTAAACTGAATAAAATATCTTCACAGGGTAGCTATATGATATTGCTAAAGGACATTTACCGAACCTAGAAAACTGAGGCATAGTAACACAATGGTACCACTATTAGAAACAGGAAATACTTCCATGGGCTAGTCCAATAATGGTGATTATAAATAATCATTGTTTCATCTTATTTAAAAATGATTTTTTTCTCATTGAAATGCTCATTTTCATTTGAATGGCATTATTACTGTATCATTTTGAATTTATGTTAAAATGATGCATGGAAATTAGGATATGAATACATGATTCCTGGCGTCTACTTCCGCTTTGTCAACTGTGAACACGCTGAACAGAAAAAATCACTAAGATGACACATAACCCATACTTTTCTCATCACATTTTGGTTGTGCACAGGTTGACAAACAATAAATATATGTTTCACTTCTTTCATTTGGGTCATTCAATGACTGGCACGCGTACTATGTATAGGTTAGAAGTTATATGGTATTTTCTGCGCCAGTAAAAAAAAATGTAACTTTTAACCGGCTTAGATGTTGTTCTACGTTTACGTTCCTGGGTACCAGTCATGGTCTTGTTGCATAATTGTAATTTATAGAATTAAACCCAGCGAAATAACAGACACAAAAACGAGCGCATGCGCGTTATAAACCAAATACGCTATTGTGAAACTACGTCATTATAGTAGGACAACTTCTAAAGAATGACGAGCAATTGTATGGACATCTCTAAGTAGCTAAAGGGCATTGCTAAAGAAAGGTTACAGACATTTGAACATTTGAACTTATTAAAATGTCATTTGAAACTCATTGAAATACGAAACTTTTTACATATAATGTGGTATCTAAGAAACCAAATACCTCACATTTCCCAATAGTTATTAGACACGACGTCATCCAATTTCATAAAAATGACTAGCACCCCTGTCCAGACAGGTAATTGCTATTATACAAAATATAATTGTTAATAGACCATTCCCACTTCAAGGGTTTTTACTTTCAGGTAATTATAATAGTTCATATTTTTTCACCAGAAACTAGACATAGTTTATTCTGTACTATCGGTCACTGGCCAATTTATTTGTATAATGTTTCCTGCACAAAATCGACCCTTTCTGAAAAGTGTCTCTCTTTGTTGTTTGAAAAAAAATGTTTGAGCTATATTAAAGTGACGCTATGCCCACCTTACAGCATTCTGTGTGATTACTGGTGAATATCATAGTAAGAGCTAAATTCGCTCTTGTCGGTTGTTGTGCATTTAAAAAAGTATTGTTGCATAATTTAATGAAATTGTATTAGATATACAGAAATACGAATAATAAAAAATATTTTTCAGTTTCGGTTCAAAAGACTTCGCCGTGATTCAGGCAGTTCCGTAAACGCTTGCACGATCTAATTTATGCCCAAAGCAATGTTCCGGAAGTTCAAAACAACTCTTTCGTCAATAATTTCTACGCAAAAATAGGACAGAAATGGCATTTGTAAGTATGTTCAGTCAATAAAAGTGAACGTCTTCTTCGTGAAAGAGCGTATGTAAATGAAAAGCGGTATAAAATGAGTAAACTTTAATATGAAGCGTATCACGCCGTGATGTGTAATGTGATTCACGGAGATTAGTAAAAAAACATTTTCTTCGTTTTTCTTATTTCACTGAATCAGACAATTAAGAAAAATAATTCTTTAGAAGATAATCATTCCGAACTCGTGGCAGGTAGAGTTGGAAATAAATTCATTATTTACCACAGCCTTTATACCTACATGTCTTTTTTCGCTTAATTTCACAGCGATAAAATGGGCATAATGTCACTTTAATGAAATTAACATTCAAGACCATGCAAGTGCAAAATAAGATTAGTTTACCTACAATTAACATTTTGGAAAGTCACCCCATCTCACTGAACTCGCTCTTTAAGTTATAAGCGCACCATTGATTTTCCTTCTCATTTCTATAGTGAATTGAATATTTTAATGGCTTTGTGAGACCGCATAGAGTTCCTGACGTATACCGCTCCCCGAGGAGCTCTATATGTCGATTATAAAACTATACAGAGCTCCTGCCGGCGGGTAGCTCTATACGTCGATTATAAAACCATACAGAGCTCCTGCCGGCGGGGAGCTCTATACGTCGATTATAAAACCATACAGAGCTCCGGCCGGCGGGGAGCTCTATTTGTCAATATGCCTCATAATCCCGCATAGAGCTCTTTGATTTTGATATATCGACTTCAATATCATCAATTAAGACTATTTAGAGAACTAGTTCAACATCTACCACTTCTTCCACGACAACAACGATAACAATCATCATTGCTGTCGATTTCATTATTATTATCGTTATCCTTAACATTGTCTTCACCATTATCATTGTCATCATCATCAGTATCAAAATCATCATCATTATATGTATCATCATTTTCTCCATTGACAGTGACAGTGACTAAATTCTTGAAATAAACAGTATAAAATGTTGATTTATGAAGGATGAAACTAAGTTCAAAACAACATCTCTTTCAATGTTTAAACAATGCATCTGTAGTGTATAAATGAATGTGAATTCTTCAGTTACTAAAAAATTTAACACATGAAACATATTTAATCTTTATCATCTATTTCTTACATGGAACAAACAAAATGACTCTGATGTAACCGAGATGCTGAATAACAATTAACACCTAGTGTACAAAGACCCCCTTGTTCACACACTTTATAAACACCCAAAATGACTTGTTGATAACATTCATCTGAAAAAAAGAGAAGTGAAAAAGAATTACAGGATCAACTTGTGGTCCAATTTCTGGAGTTAAATTATAATGAAAGTACACTTAACCGTCGTCGTACAAGCGGTCCTTATACCGAACATAGGGGTGGCAATATAACTATTGGACAATATGATCATTAAACCAAAGGATAATCCTAATTTTATTATAGAGATGATCCTGATGCAGGGTTTAAGTGTAAATTAAACAACAGTGCCGATAAACATCTAGACACTGCATAATTATAATAATGATGGCGTTTAGGGTCTAGCAAATAACGTCACAGTCAGTATGTCTATCGTTTTTAATTCAGGAGCTCTGTGCGTCAAAATGTCAGACCCGTTTTAAAGTTGATGTGTATATCTGACGCATAGAGCTCTATACGTCGATGCTTAACAGAACAGAACAGAACAGAACAGAACAGAACAGAACAGAACAGAACAGAACATATATTTTATTTGACTTTCACATAGTACATCGTCATAACTATACATTTGTTAACAAATATATTTAGATCATGTCACGTGGAATCACACACACAAAATAAAATAAAATAATATAGCAGTGTTCGAGTGCTGAAATTAAATGAAGATGACAACGTTTAACTATGTGTCAAAGTCAATCTTATAGATAAAGCACATTTTATATATTTTGCTAGGTTAAAAAGAGTATTTCTATTATCTGACTGTAATAATTCTATGAATCGAAACATATAAGGTCTCTGAAAAAAAAATTTGGCCTATATATTGTTGTCTTAAATCTAAATAGCAGAGACATATCAAAATAAAATAAAATTCATCTTCTAAATCCTGCGAATTACAATGTAGACAGAAGCGTTCATTTCTACGAGTTCTATTTCTCGCATAACGTCCTGTTTGTATTCTTAATGAATGTGACGATAATCGAATTTTACAAATATATGTTCTCAAATCACATGGTAACATATCTAAATTGTGTTCGTAGGCAAAAGAATTTTGAACATTATTATATAATTCTAGCACACCACTATTTGATTTATATGAATACCAATTTTGTAGGAAACTGTCAATAACTCTTTGTTTAAATAAATGAATAAAATTATTAATGACAATCATTGAGGGATCTTCCCAAATATATCCAAAGCCATAGTCAGATAACATTTGTTTAACATTAGACAACCAAATCTTTTTACCTTTTATACAATCATCATATGCAAGTTTGTATACTTTCTGTGAAATAATTCTAATATAGCGTGACATGTACAAAGGGTATCTACCCAACTCGCCATATATAGCCGATGACCATGTACTAGTTCTAACATTGAGTATTTGTTTACAAAATTTTATATGCACTCTTTCAATTTCTTTTGATTTGGTGTAGCCTCATATTTCAGATGCATACCCCAATATTGACCCAACAAACGCATCAAATAACTGACATAATATTTTAGGTTTCATATTATATTTACGATAATTAATCAACAACACATTTAAGGCTTTTAAGGCTTTACCAATTAACTGTTGGTTGTTAGCTGCAAATGTCCCAGTATAGTTAAAAATAGGTTCCCAGATAATTAAAGTCATTAAACATTTTCTAAATCAGTGCCATTGTAAGTAAACTTTTCACTTTCTAATAAATTTCCGCTTTTTCTAAAAACCATAACTTTCGTTGTTAATGTATTAACATCTAAACTCCAGTTACTACAGTATGTATTTAATAAGTCCAGGCTTTTTTGTATATCTTCTGGAGTATTTCATAAAATAATCATGTCGTCTGCAAAAAGTAATTAAATCATAACTATATCGTTTATCAGTAAACCTAATTAATGTCTTGTTGTAAAAACATTTCTAAATCTTCAATAAAAAGAGAGAATAATATGGGCGAAAATACTTCCCCTTGACGCAACCCGACCGCATACTCCAAAACTCTGAATAAATATTACAAGATCTTGCACACGATTTAACACTATGATACATTTCTCTAATAACACGATTTTTTAAATCGATAAATACACAGTATAAACGTTTATTTTCATTTAAATACTTTTGTATCACAGTTAATAAAACAAATAAAGCATCTACTGTAGATACCAAACTGTGATTCAGAAATTGTATTTGATTCATCACAAACATACAGCTTACTTAAGTTATACCCCTATAATTGTTGACACTATTTTATCTCCCTTTTTATGCAGTGGTACAATAACACCCTCTGTCCATTTCTCAGGAAAAAAAACGCTATCGAAAATTGCATTAAATATATCACAAATATGTGCAGCTTAAATATCAATACTGTTAATAAAATATTCATTTAATAAAACATCGCTTTCGTTTGATTTATCTCCCTTTAAAGTTCATTACATCAGAAATTGTTATTGTTTTATCAAGTTCAGAAAAAGAACACTCTAAGTTATCGAAATCGTGATTCAATGAAAAATCTTCAGATATGTCATTTTTACATTGTTAAAATATCATTTCATAACTTAGAAAAATATTTGAAGAAGGAATCCAAAGTTACGTTACAATCGTTCGGAGTTTTTTTCTTAAAAACTTTCGAAAAATGTTTAGGCTTTGAAAAACGAAGTTTTTAAATTTCTTGTCATTTTAGTTGTTTACAATATCTTTGTAAACTTTTCTTTGCATGCAGAAATTTTGCCTACTGAAAGTTGATTGACATTGGTTAAAAACACGTAATGCCTTGTGGTAAGTTTTTTTAGCTTGGATACACTCAACGTCAAACCATTCTTTATTACCAAACTGTCGATCATTAAAACAAGTTTTATTATTTGCACCGTAGTGTTTACTAAATAATTGATCCGAAACATTCCGAACTCTTTGTGTAAAATCATTAATCAAATCATTGATGCACTTCCTGTTTGTAATATCAACGCATAGGGTTCCCCGGGGAGCTCTCTGCGTCAGGAGCCCTATACGGTCTCACAAGGATTGTCATTCATAGAAAGACGACCCACATCAAAGAATGGAAACTTACATGTTATTATTTGTTAACATCTGCTGTTTCAAAATATCATTAGAACAGTAGTTGCCATGTATCAATCATCTGTTCAGTGTGTACAAAGCGAAAGCAGACTTCAGAAATCATGAATTTATACTAAATGTTTATAAAATAGCATGCGAAGAATCAATAACTGGCAAATTAATCATTAAAAATCCACAGTCTACTGATTTCTTTTACATAAAATATAAGGTGTATGTAACCTTAGATGTTCTATATTGTTTTAAACACGCACTATGACCTTGAATTTAAAACATTGCAGTTTGAAGTAAAGTACTGTTTTAAGTACTTTCAATGATTTTTTAGTTTCAGTATGCACATTTTGTAATCATAACTACTTTAACAATTATAAATACGATTTGATGAGAATGGTCTCCATTTGTAGAAAATTCCATTATGCAATAAAAAAATATTAATTTGTATCTCTGAGATGAATGTAAGTTATGATATTTGAAAACGAGATTTCGCGAGATTTTGCGTGAATACGCGAGCGTTCATAACATATAAGTTTGTTGCTTTTCCTTCTCTATATAAGTCCTTGCTAATTACCAAGCATTATGAATAATGCAAAGCTTTCAAAATTGCTCAAATACATAAATAATGCCAAAATGAGCTTTCAAATAAGGAAAAACAAATAAAAAAGGAAACACACATTGAATTGTTAACGCCGACAGAAAAGTAAAACTTATGTATCTTATTTATTTCGTCGAAAAGGCGAGACAAAAATAATAAATCTTTATATCCATTAATGAAAATGATCCCATTCTTCCACTGAGTACAGACTGAAATTTCAATATTCATCGAAGACATTTTTATATTAAACGCGTGTGCTATTATACTTACTGACATTCGTGAAATATGTCTACGACGTAATAAAATGAAACAAATTGCAAAATAATGCCCCGTTATCTGGTAGGTATCTCACCCTCAGACTATGAGTAAACGTTCGCAGTTCTAGGAATCGCGTGTTTAGAACAGCTTGGTTCCTCTTATCGGCATGATTAATGTCAGGAAAGTAATGCTCTTCCGGCAATCAGCACTGGAACAAAGGTAGATGAAATCATGAAGATAAAGTATATAATAGGCACTTAGTTCGGTGCTTTAATGTGTCGCTTGTGTTCATGTCGCCCCGCAATTGACCTTAGTGTACTTTTTATGTTCTTTACACCATGCAGGTCATTCAGCGATGCTCGAAAATAGAAAAAGTGGTCAAGACGTGCGGAGAGTTGTATATTTTATCACCCTTAATGAACAGGCCCAGAAAACCTGAGTATGTCCGTTTCGTTTCGTTCTGGTTGCATTAGAGGATTCCAGAGTATCTCTTCATGATTATCAGATAGTTTTCCAAAGGTTCGTGGATGTTTCTTACATCATCCGTCCCTATTATTCTTGTGTAACGTCTGAAATGTGTTTTCTCCTTTTTAATTTCTATAAAATATCCGTTTAATGTTTTCGTATACACGCCTGGAAGTATGTGCAAGTGACTGCTTTCCTCAGTCGTCTTTTTTTGCACTTTTCCAATTTTCGAGTAAATAACACTTCCAGATTTTTGTAAATATCTAATTGTTTTCTTCCTATTTTAATTTTAAAATATTGAATAAGTTGCGAAACAAGTATGTGTTCATGATAGTGTTATTTTAGTTCCAACCCTTTTCCTTATTGAACCGAGAACAAAGATAATTATTAAATTAAACATTTGTAAACTTTTAAGCAGCTTGAGCCGGTATCAGAGAAATTACGTGTCAAAGATTAGACTTCAAAAGTCACATTATTCAAGAAAGCATAACAAGAGTTGTCAGAAGACAACAAAGCTCGCCTATGAGAAAACACTCACCACCTATGCAAAGATTGAGATTGGAGGCAAACACCAAAACTTAAACACAACTAAACGCAGAAGTTCAACTTAGATGTCTACAGACGACGCCGTCGACGCCGGGGTCATGGCAATAGCTCTCCTGGACATTCGTCCCGGCGAGCTAATAAGAGCGGACGACGGTAGTGCAATTGAATATAGAGTTGGCAGTGCTCGCACCAGGTCACAAGTTCGGTATAATGCTCGATCCTATGGCCTCTCAAACACATCAATAAGTATAAACTAAAGCATTATTAAATTCAGACAACTGCTCGGAGAGTTAATAAACAACATTAGGGGCCCATGTCTTATTTGAGCGATTTTTAACATATACCACACTGATTATAGGCTATGGGTCTATGTTTGTTTGCGAAAATGATTTCGACTTTTCACCATCGTAGTTTCGACTTTTCACCATCGTAGTTTCGACTTTCGTTTACTTTTGCAAGACTTTGTTAATTGTGCGTGATCTCTAATAATTGTTTATTCGTATTCAAACGAACAATTATTATTTCCTTCTTTTATTTTTTTCCTTATTCATACAATACATATCCTTTATCATTTCATTTTATAATTGGTTTTAATAATTCAACAAGAACATCATTTTTTTATGTTATTACTTTTTTAATTTATTTATATAAAAAAGCAAAAACTTTATTATTTCATTATTCTTTATTTCTTATTCAAACACGTATCTTTTTTTTTTAATCTACTAACACATTTATGATAACATACATGTCTTTGCGGGAAACGTGTTATTTCCACGAAAATCAGGTAAGTAAATGTACTTGAAAACAAGCCAAAATACAGTTTCCTATTTTCTTTCAAAAAGTCTTAATCAGCGCGCATAACATAAATACCAAAACGTATCAATAAACCGTGTCGGCTGGAGGGTGCATGCAACCTAAAAATAGTGATGAGACATAGAAACAAGAGGTGCACGGCCTTGACGCACTCTCCTGACAGAACCGCGGTGTTTCTTTAATTGCCAACCAGGCATCAACAAAGAATCATTGTTAATTACTCTGAGTTAATTACCTCAAAACATGCATAATTCCTTTCGAAATAAACAAATTATAACCTCATGAAATTAAAACTCTGAATTTTAACCTACCTGTTAACTAGCAAAACAATCATAATTTCGCGAAAAACATTATTTTATAACCCCTAAAACGCACATTCAAGCGTCTGTGGATATATATGCCATATTGGTCTGAAGTCAGAACTGCCATTTATCAAACAATACCATGCATTTCCTGGTTCAGGTATGTAAGACGCACTTAATAAGTGAAGTATACAGTTAATGAAATATACGGCTGTGTGCATCATGCATTCAACAATATGAGTTTTGAAATAAATAGTTTCAATTAGTCGATGAAGTCTTCAAAAAGAGAAAAAGTTCCCATTCAACTTCCGGGTAGTGATTTGTTATAAAAATAATTTCTTAGTCTTCCTGTATGTTCACGTATGTAACCGTACTAAAATGAATAACCGCCATTCTTAGTTTCTCGCGGATGAGCATTCTGGCAGAATGAGACGTTTTTCATGAATACCTTGTCAGCAGATAATTTCCCCTGTTGACATAATGAACAAAAAAACCTTAGATACGATAATTGGTTAGTGAAATTTGTCAAGTAAAATGTTTTAAAATGCGAATCCGCGTTGACACGATGAAAAACATTCCATTTTCGTTTCGCTAGAATGGGTTGTGAACGTGTACACGTTTCGTTTGTAACTTTAGCTGTAGACATTATTAAAACAATTGTGTAAAATGGTACAGAGAGGTGAACCCGGCAAAGCATGGTTAGTCTGAACGTAAATTAGGTGAAAAAGTAACAATGTTCCTTTTGGTGATATATTTACATATTATTATATTAAACGTTTAAAATGCTGTTTCTAAATTCAGAGATTTTTTAATATACTGACCATGACACGGGACCGATCAGTTCGCGAAATAGTCGCTTAACATTGACGGCATAATAATACTAGTTTTAGCATTTCGTATGAAGTCATCGTCGGACACCCACTGGTGTCAATTCTGATACTTTCCATCCATCACACGTGAGAAATTGCGCTAGCTCTGCGTCGTTGTATTTGACGTAGGGTGGGGTTAAATAATTAAAAATAAAAAAAAAATCTAGTTTGTCAATTGTTCTAAAAATCTCACAATCACTGTGAAGCATATTGTTAGAAATCAAATAAAAATTATTCCAAAATCGCTCGGTTTGTTTTTTTGGTAATTTTGATTATAGGCATTTTTTTCGAAAAAATCGAGAAAATCATAATTTCCGATTTTTCGCTAATATTTTCAGAATTTGGCGTTCGTCATAATTATTGCATATTTAAATTCATATATCCGTTGAATGTGTACGTGGTGATATGTGTTTAGATTATGTAAATTCGGTATAACTTGACTGAGGTCGATAAATACGCGATTTTGCTGCTATAAATCTGGACGTCAGAAAGACCAAACATGGCCATGTTTATGACGTCATAGGTAAAGAAGTGTTATATTTACCGCAGAAAAAAAGTACATTCAAATTGGAAAATACTTCTAGTTTCATTACATACCAAATATTCCACTGATTTCGAAAATAATTTAAAAGGTATATTCCTCCTTAAACAGAAAAAAATACAGCTAACGTTAACAACGTCTTATCAAAACGGCGTTTGCTTGAAACTAGCGTTGCGATTGGATAACGTTCCCTTAATGAAATCGTGAAGGAACCAATCGTATGGTTGCATCGTGGCTTGGTAGAAACGACGCAAAGCTAGTGTAATATCCGACGAGTGATACTAGATTACGCGTGGGTATCCGACGATGGTATGAAGTGGGCTTTGTATTAAAATAGCATTTCGAGATATATAACATACAAAGTAAGCAGCTATCAAATGTGGCACGAAACGAACACAAACACAACAAATAAATCAAATATCAGGGTCATCCATGGCCGAATGGTCTAAGGCACCGTCTCAAGATCTCTTACCTCTCACCGCTAAAGTTATAGGTTCAAGTCCCGCTCGCTCAAAAATGTATGTGAGAACGTTTGCCAGTTACTTGCGGAAGGACGGTGATTCTACTCAGATTTATTCTGAGTGTTTCCTACACCAATAAATCTGGATACGACACATATAACATGAAATGTGTTGATAATGGCGTTAACCCTAAATTGAAAAATATATAAATATATTAGAGACGATACTACATCGAGTACACGCATTTCAATAAAAATCTAATTAATTTAATACATTCTGAACAGCGTCATGGGGAATTAAATACACAAATTCCCCTTAGTAATTACGGAAAAACAACTTTATTTTCACTTTATTATACTGCAGAGTAGACATGTGTTATTATATCGACGCGATTGTTTATTCGACAAGGACTCTGGTGTACTCTTCAGATGATGTTTCCACACATTCAACTTAATGAGTGACATTTTAGACGATAACAACTTCATATCTTATTGGTCATTTCCGTTTGTTGATTTGTGTGGGTTTATCAAAACAGTTAGAATTCTTAAGAAAGAAAAAAAAACGGTTTATAATAACTCGATGCACTTTAAAAAGACACTACGAGCACAGCAAACGGGTGACTGCTGAGTTTCGACGAAGTTTGACCAAATATTCAAACTGTCGCCTCTAACGACATGCATGAGTTATATTAATTGATTTATTGAATATTTAGCGTCATTTTTATGCCATCGAGGGCTAACCAGACGATCGGGTAACCTAACCGCTGTTTCCTGGGATCCTAATAGGTTAACCAATACTCTAGCACACCCAATCTCTGCAAGTAATTGATAACTATACCACTTGAATGAGCGGTGAGAGACGAATGAAAATGAGACACAATGTCGTGTATCAATCATCACGGAGACTGTCGCCGGGCGCCAGGCGATTCGAGAATGACGTTATAATTGCGCCATTCTTGACATTACTAAAACAGAAAAAGAAATTGTCAATACAACCCTTTACTGCACTAGTACCCAAGTGGATGCAATTTAATGGTCCCATTCTTCCGGCACAGAACTCAAAAAAAATCGTCAACACAAAAAATACATTGCTTAAGTGCCCAGTGGGAATTGAATTGACTGTTTATTCAATGTTGAATGGAATTCATTTAAACAAATTCATTTTTCTAGAGAAAGAAATGCAAATATATGAAATGTCCAACGATCACAACATTTTCAAAAAAATCATTTCTTGTACTTTCTTCAGTGCATGTATATATGGATTATAGAAAAGTTTAAAGATACCAAAAAATAAATGAATAAGACCGACTGACTGACCGACCGACCGACAAACGAACGAACGAATGGATTTGTGTTTTACAGCCTGCCAACATGTTATATTGACGCAAACAGGAACGTTGATTCCAGGTTCACTGTCCATGTATAAAAAAAATATGATGATACAGACTGTAAATTAGAGGCACATGGGCATTAACGGTCACCCGAGTATACAAAACACATTTACATAAGTATATTCAGTCATAAAAAATAACGTTTTTTGTCAATTTCTCTTATATAGATTGAGTAAAGTAGGCCCCACCCCCAGGACCAAACCGTGAGACCCAGGGACATGAAATTCACTAATTTAGGTACTAAAGCTGCATACATCATTTCATTATGATTGAGCTTACGGTTTTTGAGAAGAAGTAGAAAATGTCAATTGTTTACGGACGCACGATGGACGACGCACCACGACGGACAAAATGCGATCGCAAAAGGTCCCTTTAGACCAAGTCTCAGGTGACCTAAAAACAGAAACACATGGATATGCAGAACGAAGCATTGATACCTGCCCATCTGCAGGTATTCTGACCAAATACTCAAACTGTCGCCTCTTACAACATGCAGCAGTTATAATGTGCCAATTCTTACCATCACTCAAACAGAAAAGAAATCGTCAATACAATGAGAAAGCAGTTTAATTGCATCATTCCTGACATATCGTCAGCACAAAACTATACTGCCCTAGTGCCAGTGGGAATTGGGCTAAACGCCATCAAGTTACATGACTACAGCATCCTGAATCATCACTTTGTATTGGCACAATGAATCTAAGACCTCAAAATCATCGTCCGTGTCGCCGTGAGAAATAGCGGGTATTGCACCACCGACAAATCTTACGTCATTGTTTATGTTAGTCATAAAGTTTATCATTACAAACACTGAATCAGTTTTGTTCTTAAGTAAATAATTAAACAGCTGTAAAAGGCAATGCTGCCGACAGCTCACCTCTGATATTTACACTGTTGCTGTACGCCTGAATCGCATTTGTATTGGCCGATCGATCCTGGACTTGTTGCTGCCGTTAACTGCTATCAATACTTTACTAATTAACTGAATATTACCAGCATTATACTAATTAACTTCATACCATGGTAATCAGGTCTGTGAATGACGAATTGAGTTGGTAATAGCCAATTGATACAGTGGCGGATTTAGAATGGATAGTGTGTCCGCACACCCTCCCCAGTGGAACTTCCAAAATAATGGAAACAGGTATATATTTCAGTAAAAATGGTAACAATGTTACAATGGATCACCCTGAAACTATCAGGCCTACCCCTCGCGATTTCAAAACATAACAAAAACGGTCACAATTCAGTTGATATGCACCTATATCTTTCTTTAAACAAGATGTTCACAATGTCCCCGGAGCGCTCGCCAGTCTTATTTATAAGAGATCAAGTTAAATAAAGCGATATTTGATAATTCAAAGGCCTCAACTTACGGTATTTGGTAGATACTACGTAAGTTTGGTGAAGATCCAATGGTTAAACAGCTGTTAGAGAGCACACAACGTGAAATAACATATTTCAGTCTTTATTTAACGAGATAACTCATTTCAATATACCAATAGGTCCTAAAGTATGTACACGTAAGTTTGGTGAAGATTCAATTGCTAAACAGCTGTTAGAGAGCACACAACGTGAAATAACATATTTCAGTCTTTATTTAACGAGATAACTCATTTCAATCTACCAATAGGTCCTAAAGTATGTACACGTAAGTTTGGTGAAGATCTAATGGTTAAACAGCTGTTAGAGAGCACATAATGTGAAATAACATATTTCAGTCTTTATTTAACGAGATAACTCATTTCAATATACCAATAGGTCCTAAAGTATGTACACGTAAGTTTGGTGAAGATCTAATGGTTAAACAGCTGTTAGAGAGCACATAATGTGAAATAACATATTTCAGTCTTTATTTAACGAGATAACTCATTTCAATATACCAATAGGTCCTAAAGTATGTACACGTAAGTTTGGTGAAGATCTAATGGTTAAACAGCTGTTAGAGAGCACACAACGTGAAATAACATATTTCAGTCTTTATTTAACGAGATAACTCATTCCAATCTACCAATAGGCCCTAAAGTATTTACAAGTAAGTTTGGTGAAGATCCAATAAAATGCTATGATGCACACATCGTCGGATGCCCATGCGTAATCCATTCCGATACTCTCGATTCTTCACCCGAGGGATATTACACTAGCTTTGCGTCGTTTCTACCGGGCCACGATGCAACCTTTTGATTGGTTCCTTCACGATTTCATGAAGAGAACGCTATCCAATCGCAACGCAAACGCCGATTTGATAAGACGTCGTTAACGCTAGCTGTGTTTTGCTTTGTTTTGTTCTGTTCTGTTCAAATAAAACGACACAGATCTAGCGTTATTTCCCAGGAGTGATGGCTGAAGAGTACCGGAATTGACACTCGTGGGTATCCGACGATGTGGTGCACAAAACTTTAGAAATTGCTGACCTTAAGATTTTAAGCTTTACAAAAATAGAACTATATAACCGTATTCCCATGCCCCTCTTTACATTTTAAAATATGTTTTGATTACACGTCTGTAATAAACCAGACCCCCGCCCTGGCTGGAAATCCTGAATCCACTTGAGAGATTACACACGATAAACGCTACACTCTAAATAAATTGTAACGGTAACAAGACAGTTAAATTATTAGAAATAGATCTTCAGTCTACAGAAACATGGCCACGCAAACAAATACGTCATTGCTGGAAATATGAAGAAAATGGCTATGCAGACTTAAACGTCATATATAATTACAATGACCTAATTACATGTAGCCTACAAAAGTGCTTTTGAACAAAAACCAGTCCAATGTCCCTACTCAATTACACCAAGGACGTGTATAGATCTCTATATATAATCCCTTGATTACACTATGGCTTTAGATCTCAGTCCTGACCATAAATCTCACCCAACAACTGCGTGGGAACTTTGAACACGGACACCATACTGATATCATTGTAATGTGTGTGTGTGTGTGTGTGTGTGTGTGTGTGTGTTTCTTTTGATAAAGTTGACCATCATAAGCTCATTACTACAACAAAAGATTGATGCGTTGACTCTCAGACCACCACGTAGATTATTTCTGTCTTGTCCGGTCGTTCACGGGAGGTATCAGCGGAAGGTTGTAAATTCAATATAATTATAATCAACATATGCTTCGGGTAGGGAGCGGGGCTGGTCAATGAAGTATGTTATGAAGAGTTACTGCTCTGAAATCGATTGATGCAGTCAAGTATCTAGGCTAAACCATTTCTTAGGACTTAAACTGGGTCCAACAAATTGGAAATATTTCAACTAAAGCCCCCCCCCTCTCTTTGTTCTATCCAGAAAAACAACAACGAGAAAACAAATAACAAATATGCACAACGTTAGCTAGAACACTGCTGAAGTGATCTGCATCCGTGAGAGAAACATAAAAAAACTGAACGGATCCAAAGCTGCGTGATCATATATGTTTATAACAAGTTTGATTATATTGATAGTGTTACTCACATGATCTAAACTGGGCTTATCTACAACACAGGAATATTTCCAATTCAGTTATGTTCTTCTATAAAATCAAACATAAAATGGTTGTTTTGGATCAGAGTCGGTTTTCTCTACCAGAAACCTTATTTTCCTCACTCCCCAGGCTCACACCAGTGACCTAGTAACATACGTAATTATGTCACTGCTCACATCAAATATTTCGCCAGAAAATTCAAATATTGAAGCAGTCTCACGCTGTATGTATACATATTATCAAGTCCCAGTCTGAATATCTTCGCAGGGAGGCTTGAAATGGCAGTGACTTAATAACATGTTCATGTCTCTGGCAATGGTTACATTCTTGTTAAGTCAGATATGTTTTGGCAGTATTATAATTTACTGTCGTTTTAGTCTTTAGTTTTACCATCACAATGTGGGGGCTTGTTTCAGCAATTTGCAAAAAAGTTCATTTTTCAAATTTCATTTAGTTAATGATTGCTTTTTGACATATCGCGAAAAGATGATTTTGGTGGGCAAATTGCAATGCAAAAGTTTTATTTTTATATTATGTAATTTTGGTAAGAATCAAATGAAAACTGTGAATGCTTGTACACAAGTTCAAATAATGCACACATCATATAGCGCACAATGGTTCATATTTTTGTAATTCAAGGGAAGTAACTCAAATTTCAATTTCAATTATTTCACAATGAGTTGCTTTTTCTTGATGATAACATGAGCTATATGTTTGGTTTATATTGACTTTTTTGCTTTTTTTACAACAATATTTCTATTATTTAATTCAGAGAACGAACACTCATAGCTGCTGGACAGAGTTCATGACAATCATAACATAGGTTGTGGCAGTGCAGGTAAACTCACGAAGTTGAGAGTCGGATCTGTTATCAATTGAGATAGACATTTCAGGCTACACTATCACTCTCTTTGGATAATATATATTCCAAACATCTGGCAAGCACATGTGAAGTATTACCACAATTATATAATCACAATCATTATGAGACCATTAAGTCAGTTTTGTGTTCATAAATTGTAACAATCTCTTTCAATTAATGCAATATTTTGGTTATCCTAAAAAGTGAAAAGCTGAGTTATTTGGGATGTATACACGCACATCCACACCACATTGCTTTGTAGCAAACCACATATTCACAAAAAAGCTCAACTTGAGATAGACTTTAACATTTATAGATGCTATAATGAAGCAGTATTTTTTTTTGTGAATATGCAACTGGGGACTGGTTTCATTCAACTTCCCTAGCTGAGATTTTCCTCAACTCTAAAATATCCCTTTGTCTAAAGGATTTCACATTAAATGACCTCACATTTTTGAAGCCATAGTGATTTTTTACTCATTGGTAAATGATAACATGCAACATAAACAGTGTATAGAATTTCAAAAAAAATGATTTAGGGAAAATCTCAAATTCAAATATTTAATGAAACTGGAGTCATGTCTTTAAAGATGCATCACCTATAACTTTCTGTTCAGTAAATAATGGAAAGGTTATTGAATCACAAAGAGAAAGGTCACATTCGAAGATTATGTTTTATTCCATTATTGAAGTTTATCTCATTTATGAGAAATTCGTTAATACACACGTCAGCATTTTTTGTTTTATTCAGTTGTCAATGTTTTAGCATTACCCAATAATGGCCAATGAGAGATTTCATCTCAGGGACGCGATTTACCTTTTGGTCAATAAAATTAAAGAATTATACACTACAGCGACAAAATACAATATAAGTTATTGAACAGATTATCCATAATATAATTATAATGTTTGACATAAATGAGCAGTTTTACTACAAGATCGAAAAAATATCGGCAATATAGCTGAGGCCTCTTTAACCAACAGGCCAATTTCAAGTTTTATAAAAACAAATGTGTATGTAGAGTATAGCTCACTTACCTTGTTGTTTCAATTTTGCAAGAAGCTTTGGAAACAGCCCTTTATGAGATTTTCCATCTGGATGTGTAACCAGAACATCTACATCACCACATGTCTGCTTCCGTCGTCGGAATGAGCCACAACCCTGTGATATGACCCCATCCTGAATACTCTCTGCAGCTTCTCGAACCTACAGGTGGTGTAAGAAAAATCATTGTACAAATATCATCAATACAATTTCTTATAGATTTTTAATAAAAATATGAATGTGATAATAAGAAAATGTCCATTCCAAAGAAAAAGAAGAAACATTGTCCTTTCCCAACAAATAAAAGGAACCCTATCCTTTCCCAAGTAATGGGAGAAACAATGTGTTTCCAAAGAAATAGAAGAAACATTGTGTTTTCCAAAAACATAGAAGAAATATTGCCTTTTCCCAAGTAATAGAAGAGAAATTGTCCTTTCCCAAGAAATAGAAGAAAAAATTGTCCTTTCCCGAGTAATAGAAGAAACAGTATCCTTTCCCAAGTAATAGAACCAACATTGTTCTTTCCCAAGTAATAGAAGAAACATTGTTCTTTCCAACGAAATAGAAGAAACATTGTCCTTTCTAAAATAAAAGAAGAAACATTGTCCTTTCCCAAGTAATAAAAGAAACATTGTTCTTTCCCAAGTAATAGAAGAAACATTGTCCTTTCCCAAAAAATAGAAGATACATTGTTTTTTTTAAAGTCATAGAAGAAACATTGTCCTTTCCCAAGAAATAGAAGAAACATTATTCTTTCCCAAGTAATGGGAGAAACATTGTTCTTTCCAAAGTAATGGGAGTAACATTGTTCCTTTTTAAGAAATAGAACAAACATTGTTCTTTCTGAAGTAAAAGAAGAACATTGTTCTTTCTTTCCCAGTTATTGGAAAAACATTGTGCTTTTCCAAGTAATAGAAGAACCTTGTCCTTTCCCTAGTAATAGAAGAAACATTGTCCTTTCTAAAGAAAGAAAAGAAACATTGTATTTTTCCAAGTAATACAAACACATTGTCCTTGCCCAAGTAATAGAAAAAAAGTTGTTCTTTCCCAAGAAATAGAAATAGAAGAAACACTGTATATCCCCAAGTAATTGAAGAAACCATGTCCTTTCCAAAGAAATAGAAGACACATGTTGGTCTTTCCCAAGTACTGGAAGAAACATTGTGCTTTCCCCTGAAATAGAATAAACATTGTCCATTCCCAAGTAATAGAAGAAACATTGTCCTTTCCCAAGTAAAAGAAAAAATATTGTTCTTTCCCAAGTTATAGAAGAAACATTGTTCTTACCCAAGAAATAGAAGAAACAATGTCATTTCCAAGAAATAGAAGAAACCATGTCATTTCCCAAAAACTGGAAAAACATTGTGTTTTCCCAAGAAACAAATAAACATTGTCCATTCCCAAGTAATGGGGGAAACATGCTTCACTAAGAAAAAGAAGAAATATTTTCCTTTCCAAAGAAATATAAAAACCATGTTTTTTCCCCAAGTAATAGAAGAAACGTTGTTCTTTCCCAAGACATAGAAGAAACAATGTATATTCCCAAGTAATGGAAGAAACCATGTCCTTTCCAAAGAAATAGAAGACATATGTTGTTTTTTCCCAAGTACTGGAAGAACATTGTGCTTTCCCAAGAAATAGAATAAACATTGCCCTTTTCCAAGTAATAGAAGAAACATTGTTCTTAACCAAGTACTGGAATAAACATTGTGCTTTTCCTAGAAATGGAAGAAACATTGTCCTTTCCCAAGTAACAGAAGAAACATTGTCATTTCCAAAAAAAAATAGAACAAATATTGTCCTTTCCCAAGAAACAGCAGAAACATTTTTCTTTCCCTAAGTAATAGAAGAAACATTGCCCTTTCCAAGTAATCAATGAAACATTCTTCTTTCCCAAGTCATGGGAGAAACATTGTCCTTTCCCAAAGTTATAGAAGAAACATTCTTCTTTCCCAAGAAATAGAATAAACATTGTCCATTCCCAAATAACAGAAGAAACATTGTTCATAACCAAGTACTTGAAGAAACATTATGCTTTCCCAAGAAATGGAAGAAACATTATCCTTTCCCAAGTAACAGAAGAAACATTGTCCTTTCCCAAGTAATGGATGAAACATTCTTCTTTCCCAAGTAATGGGAGAAACATTGTCCTTTCCCCAAATAATAGAAAAAACATTGTTCTTTCCCAGGTAATTGGAGAAACATTGTGTTTTCTCAAGTAAGAGATGAAATACTGTCCTTTCTCAAGAAATTGAAGACACATTGTCCTTTCTTAAGTAATGGAAGAAGCATCGCCCTTTCTCTAAAAATAGCAAGTACAAAGCAAACCTTGTCATTTCATAAATAATAGAAGAAACATTGTCTTTTCCCAACAAATAAAAGAAATACAGTCCCTTTCCAGCAAATAGAAGAAATACTGTCCTTTCCTAACATTATCTTTTCACAAGTAATAGTAAGCAATCTTATTTCAAATCATGGAGCAATGTGGAAGCTGTAGTGAATGATAAGCGACCGTATGATAGAACCTAATCCAATTTGCTACATCATAATTTTATCATATCCCTTTCACCCACTTCATGTTCATCAATCATTATGAAAAAAATTATTGTTATAATATCTACACTGATTTGAAATAATGCAAAACCTTTTTTCTTGTTTTCAAAAATTCATTAATGAATCCCAATGGTTTGATAACAACTAAAACTAATTGTAGTTTCATTTTAAGGATAAAAAAAAAAATCTTACTACTTGCTCAATCTCTCCTGCCTCTTCCCATGGCATTCTGTCTAAAATATCATCGTACAGTTTCAGACCAACCTTTTGTTGATGTGTTAGGTTTGCTTTTGTTTTCAAATCATCAAGAGTTCGGAAACCCTGAAAATATAAAGGTGGTATTAAAGTACAGTACAGATAATATCAGCTGTTTAACATTCCTGAACCTATTTTTAAGTCTGTGGTATCATTAGCTAGAAATCAACACCATAATCTCTTATATGAGAGGTTTTGTCACACAGACACCTGTATGATGGATCTATAAAACAAGATTACACCCTCACACTGTTGTGAATGGAATAGCAACAGATCTGCCTATGTCATTTTTCAAACAAAACAAAACAAGAGGCCCATGGGCCTTAACAGTCACCTCATTATCCTCGAGCAGAAATGATGGTTTTTATCATTTTCTCATATATAGATCTAGTAAAGTAGGACCAATATACCTCCATAATCATACTCATCATTTGTTTTCCAGTGCTTCCTGTAGTAGGAGAAGATTTTCAAAGTTTACTTTAGATTTGACTGTTTTGACCCCGCTCCCAAGGCCCCAGTGGGGTGGGGACCATGCAATTCACAATTTTTATTCAAGCTTAGGTACCAAAGCTGCATACAACATTTCATTACAACTGAGCTTACGTTTTTTGAGAAGAAGTTGAAAATGTCAATTGTTTACGGACGCACAACAGAGGACGACGGACAAAAGGCGATCGCAAAAGGTCCCTTGAGACAAAGTCTTACGGTGACCTAAAATCTCAAAATAATTGCTAAACACACTGTCAAAAGAATTCCCATTACCTAATTATAAAGAAAAGTTCCCACCTGTTGATACCAAGTTCTAGCAGTATGTGGACCAGCACCCCACACTTCTTTAAACATGGCTATAACCTTGATCTCATCACTCGACTTGAACTCATTCAGTTTACGGAGCTCTCCGCTCTCTGCAATCTCCCAAATCTTCTCAGCAAGTCGTTTTCCAACACCAGGCAATGTCATGGCCTCCTGAAGAGTAAACGTAAGTTCAAAATGAAACATCACACTAGGTAGTTAAGCAGTAAAAGACACATAATTATACATTATCTCTGCAGGTCAACCACTAGGTGGTTAAGCTAGTAATAGACACATATACATTATCTCTGCAGGTCAACCACTACGGTGGTTAAGCAGTAACAGACACATATACATAATCTCTGCAGGTCAATGACTAGGTGGTTAAGCAGTAACAGACACATATACATTATCTCTGCAGGTCAACCACTAGGTGGTTAAGCAGTAACAGACACATATACATCATCTCTGCAGGTCAACCACTAGGTGGTTAAGCAGTAACAGACACATATACATAATCTCTGCAGGTCAATGACTAGGTGGTTAAGCAGTAACAGACACATATACATCATCTCTGCAGGTCAATGACTAGGTGGTTAAGCAGTAACAGACACATATACATTATCTCTGCAGGTCAATGACTAGGTGGTTAAGCAGTAACAGACACATATACATTATCTCTGCAGGTCAACCACTAGGTGGTTAAGCAGTAACAGACACATATACATTATCTCTGCAGGTCAACCACTAGGTGGTTAAGCAGTAACAGACACATATACATAATCTCTGCAGGTCAACGACTAGGTGGTTAAGCAGTAACAGACACATATACATTATCTCTGCAGGTCAACCACTAGGTGGTTAAGCAGTAATAGACACATATACATTATCTCTGCAGGTCAACCACTAGGTTATTAAACAGTAATAGACACATATACATTATCTCTGCAGGTCAACCACTAGGTGGTTAAGCAGTAATAGACACATATACATTATCTCTGCAGGTCAACCACTAAGTAGTTAAGCAGTAAAAGACACACATACATTATCTCTGCAGGTCAACCACTAGGTAGTTAAGCAGTAACAGACACATATACATTATCTCTGCAGGTCAAACACTAGGAGGTTAAACAGTAATAGACACATATACATTATCTCTGCAGGTCAACCACTAGGAGGTTAAGCAGTAACAGACACATATACATTATCTCTGCAGGTCAACCACGAGGTGGTTAAGCAGTAATATACACATATACATTATCTCTGCAGGTCAACCACTAGGTGGTTAAGCATTTACATATACATTATCTCTGCAGGTCAACCACTAGGTAGTTAAGCAGTAATATACACATATACATCATCTCTGCAGGTCAACCACTAGGTGGTCAAGCAGTAATAGACACATATACATTATCTCTGCAGGTCAACCACTAGGTAGTTAAGCAGTAATAGACACATATACATTATCTCTGCAGGTCATCCACTAACTGGTTAAACAGTAATAGATACACATACATTATCTCTGCAGGTCAACCACTAGGTGGTTAAGCAGTAACAGACACACATACATTATCTATGCAGGTCAACCACTAGGTGGTTAAACAGTAATAGACACATATACATTATCTCTGCAGGTCAACCACTAGGTGGTTAAGCAGTAACAGACGCATATATATTATCTCTGCTGGTCAACCACTAGGTGGTTAAGCAGTAACAGACACATATACATTATCTCTGTAGATCAACCTATAGGTGGTTAAGCAGTAACAGACACATATACATTATCACTGCAGGTCAACCACTAGGTAGTTAAGTAACAGACACATAAACATTATCTCTGCAGGTCAACCACTAGGTGGTTAAGCAGTAATAGACAAATATACATTATCTCTGCAGGTCAACCACTAGGTGGTTAAGCAGTAACAGACACATAAACATTATCTCTGCAGGTCAACCACTAGGTAGTTAAGCAGTAACAGACACATATACATTATCTCTGCAGGTCAAACACTAGGAGGTTAAACAGTAATAGACACATATACATTATCTCTGCAGGTCAACCACTAGGAGGTTAAGCAGTAACAGACACATATACATTATCTCTGCAGGTCAACCACTAGGTGGTTAAGCAGTAATATACACATATACATTATCTCTGCAGGTCAACCACTAGGTGGTTAAGCATTTACATATACATTATCTCTGCAGGTCAACCACTAGGTAGTTAAGCAGTAATAGACACATATACATCATCTCTGCAGGTCAACCACTAGGTGGTCAAGCAGTAATAGACACATATACATTATCTCTGCAGGTCAACCACTAGGTAGTTAAGCAGTAATAGACACATATACATTATCTCTGCAGGTCAACCACTAACTGGTTAAACAGTAATAGATACACATACATTATCTCTGCAGGTCAACCACTAGGTGGTTAAGCAGTAACAGACACACATACATTATCTATGCAGGTCAACCACTAGGTGGTTAAACAGTAATAGACACATATACATTATCTCTGCAGGTCAACCACTAGGTGGTTAAGCAGTAACAGACACATATACATTATCTCTGCTGGTCAACCACTAGGTGGTTAAGCAGTAACAGACACATATACATTATCTCTGTAGATCAACCTATAGGTGGTCAAGCAGTAATAGACACATATACATTATCTCTGCAGGTCAACCACTAGGTAGTTAAGCAGTAATAGACACATATACATTATCTCTGCAGGTCAACCACTAACTGGTTAAACAGTAATAGATACACATACATTATCTCTGCAGGTCAACCACTAGGTGGTTAAGCAGTAACAGACACACATACATTATCTCTGCAGGTCAACCACTAGGTAGTTAAGCAGTAACAGACACATATACATTATCTCTGCAGGTCAAACACTAGGAGGTTAAACAGTAATAGACACATATACATTATCTCTGCAGGTCAACCACTAGGAGGTTAAGCAGTAACAGACACATATACATTATCTCTGCAGGTCAACCACTAGGTGGTTAAGCAGTAATATACACATATACATTATCTCTGCAGGTCAACCACTAGGTGGTTAAGCATTTACATATACATTATCTCTGCAGGTCAACCACTAGGTAGTTAAGCAGTAATATACACATATACATCATCTCTGCAGGTCAACCACTAGGTGGTCAAGCAGTAATAGACACATATACATTATCTCTGCAGGTCAACCACTAGGTAGTTAAGCAGTAATAGACACATATACATTATCTCTGCAGGTCAACCACTAACTGGTTAAACAGTAATAGATACACATACATTATCTCTGCAGGTCAACCACTAGGTGGTTAAGCAGTAACAGACACACATACATTATCTATGCAGGTCAACCACTAGGTGGTTAAACAGTAATAGACACATATACATTATCTCTGCAGGTCAACCACTAGGTGGTTAAGCAGTAACAGACACATATACATTATCTCTGCTGGTCAACCACTAGGTGGTTAAGCAGTAACAGACACATATACATTATCTCTGTAGATCAACCTATAGGTGGTTAAGCAGTAACAGACACATATACATTATCACTGCAGGTCAACCACTAGGTAGTTAAGTAACAGACACATAAACATTATCTCTGCAGGTCAACCACTAGGTGGTTAAGCAGTAATAGACACATATACATTATCTCTGCAGGTCAACCACTAGGTGGTTAAGCAGTAACAGACACATAAACATTATCTCTGCAGGTCAACCACTAGGTAGTTAAGCAGTAACAGACACATATACATTATCTCTGCAGGTCAAACACTAGGAGGTTAAACAGTAATAGACACATATACATTATCTCTGCAGGTCAACCACTAGGAGGTTAAGCAGTAACAGACACATATACATTATCTCTGCAGGTCAACCACTAGGTGGTTAAGCAGTAATATACACATATACATTATCTCTGCAGGTCAACCACTAGGTGGTTAAGCATTTACATATACATTATCTCTGCAGGTCAACCACTAGGTAGTTAAGCAGTAATAGACACATATACATCATCTCTGCAGGTCAACCACTAGGTGGTCAAGCAGTAATAGACACATATACATTATCTCTGCAGGTCAACCACTAGGTAGTTAAGCAGTAATATACACATATACATTATCTCTGCAGGTCAACCACTAACTGGTTAAACAGTAATAGATACACATACATTATCTCTGCAGGTCAACCACTAGGTGGTTAAGCAGTAACAGACACACATACATTATCTATGCAGGTCAACCACTAGGTGGTTAAACAGTAATAGACACATATACATTATCTCTGCAGGTCAACCACTAGGTGGTTAAGCAGTAACAGACACATATACATTATCTCTGCTGGTCAACCACTAGGTGGTTAAGCAGTAACAGACACATATACATTATCTCTGTATATCAACCTATAGGTGGTTAAGCAGTAACAGACACATATACATTATCACTGCAGGTCAACCACTAGGTAGTTAAGTAACAGACACATAAACATTATCTCTGCAGGTCAACCACTAGGTGGTTAAGCAGTAATAGACACATATACATTATCTCTGCAGGTCAACCACTAGGTGGTTAAGCAGTAACAGACACATAAACATTATCTCTGCAGGTCAACCACTAACTGGTTAAACAGTAATAGACACACATACATTATCTCTGCAGATCAACCACTAGGTAGTTAAGCAGTAATAGACACATATACATTATCTCTGCAGGTCAACCACTAACTGGTTAAAAAGTAATAGACACACATACATTATCTCTGCAAGTCAACCACTAGGTGGTTAAACAGTAATAGACACATATACATTTCTCTGCAGGTCAACCACTAGGTAGTTAAGTAACAGACACATATACATTATTTCTGCAGGTCAACCACTAGGTGGTTAAGCAGTAATAGACACATATACATTATCTCTGCAGGTCAACCACTAGGTGGTTAAGCAGTAATAAACACATATACATTATCTCTGCAGGTCAACCACTAGGTGGTTAAGCAGTAACAGATACATATACATTATCTCTGCTGGTCAACCACTAAGTGGTTAAGCAGTAAAAGACACATATACATTATCTCTGCTGGTCAACCACTAGGAGGTTAAGCAGTAATAGACACATATACATTATCTCTGCAGGTCAACCACTAGGTGGTTAAGCAGTAATAGACACATATACATTATCTCTGCTGGTCAACCACTAGGTGGTTAAGCAGTAACAGACACATATACATTATCTCTGCTGGTCAACCACTAGGTGGTTAAGCAGTAACAGACACATATACATTATCTCTGCTGGTCAACCACTAGGAGGATAAGCAGTAATAGACACATATACATTATCTCTGCAGGTCAACCACTAGGTGGTTAAGCAGTAACAGACACATATACATTATCTCTGCAGGTCAATGACTAGGTGGTTAAGCAGTAATAGACACATATACATTATCTCTGCAGGTCAGCCACTAGGTGGTTAAGCAGTAACAGACACATATACATTATCTCTGCAGGTCAATGCACTAGGTGGTTAAGCAGTAATAGACACATATACATTATCTCTGCAGGTCAATGACTAGGTGGTTAAGCAGTAACAGACACATATACATTATCTCTGCAGGTCAATGACTAGGTGGTTAAGCAGTAACAGACACATATACATTATCTCTGCAGGTCAATGACTAGGTGGTTAAGCAGTAATAGACACATATACATTATCTCTGCAGGTCAGCCACTAGGTGGTTAAGCAGTAACAGACACATATACATTATCTCTGCAGGTCAATGACTAGGTGGTTAAGCAGTAATAGACACATATACATTATCTCTGCAGGTCAACCACTAGGTGGTTAAGCAGTAATAGACACATATACATTATCTCTGCAGGTCAACCACTAGGTGGTCAAGCAGTAATAGACACATATACATTATCTCTGCAGGTCAACCACTAGGTGGTTAAGCAATAATAGACACATATACATCATCTCTGCAGGTCAACCACTAGGTGGTTAAGCAGTAACAGACACATATACATTATCTCTGCTGGTCAACCACTAGGAGGTTAAGCAGTAACAGACACATATACATTATCTCTGCAGGTCAACCACTAGGTGGTTAAGCAGTAATAGACACATATACAGTATCTCTGCAGGTCAACCACTAGGTGGTTAAGCAGTAACAGACACATATACATTATCTCTGCAGGTCAACCACTAGGTAGTTAAGCAGTAATAGGCACATATACATTATCTCTGATGGTCAACCACCAAGTAAATAAGCAGTAATAGACAAATATACATTATCTCTGCAGGTCAACCACTAGGTGGTTAAGCAGTAACAAACACATATACATTATCTCTGCAAGTTAACCACTAGGTGGTTAAGCAGTTATAGACACATATACATTTTCTCTGCAGGTCAACCACTAGGGAGTTAAGCAGTAACAGACACATATACATTATCTCTGCAGGTCAATCACTAGGTGGTCAAGCAGTGATAGACACATATACATTATCTCTGCAGGTTAACCACTAGGAGGTCAAGCAGTGATAGACACATATACATTATCTCTGCAGGTCAACCACTAGGTGATCAAGCAGTGATAGACACATATACATTATCTCTGCAGGTCAACCACTATGTGGTCAAGCAGTGATAGACACATATACATTATCTCTGCAGGTCAACCACTAGATGGTCAAGCAGTGATAGACACATATACATTATCTCTGCAGGTCAACCACTAGGTGGTCAAGCAGTGATAGACACATATACATTATCTCTGCAGGTCAACCACTAGGTGGTCAAGCAGTGATAGACACATATACATTATCTCTGCAGGTCAACCACTAGGTGGTCAAGCAGTGATAGACACATATACATTATCTCTGCAGGTCAACCACTAGGTGGTCAAACAGTGATAGATACACATACATTATCTCTGCAGGTCAACCCCCAGGTGGTTAAGCAGTTATAGACACATATACATTACCTCTGCAGGTCAACCACTAGGTGGTTAAGCTGTAACAGATACATATACATTATCTCTGCAGGTCAATCACTAGGAGGTTAAGCAGTAACAGACACATATACATTATCTCTGCAGGTCAATCACTAGGTGGTTAAGCAGTAACAGACACATATACATTATCTCTGCTGGTCAACCACTAGGTGGTTAAGCAGTAACAGACACATATACATTATCTCTGCAGGTCAACCACTAGGTGGTTAAGCAGTAACAGACACATATACATTATCTCTGCAGGTCAACCACTAGGTGGTTAAGCAGTAATAGACACATATACATTATCTCTGCAGGTCAATCACTAGGTGGATAAGCAGTAACAGACACATATACATTATCTCTGCTGGTCAACCACTAGGTGGTTAAGCAGTAACAGACACATATACATTATCTCTGCAGGTCAATCACTAGGTGGTTAAGCAGTAACAGACACATATACATTATCTCTGCTGGTCAACCACTAGGTGGTTAAGCAGTAACAGACACATATACATTATCTCTGCAGGTCAACCACTAGGTGGTTAAGCAGTAATAGACACATATACATTATCTCTGCAGGTCAACCACTAGGTGGTTAAGCAGTAATAGACACATATACATTATCTCTGCAGGTCAACCACTAGGTGGTTAAGCAGTAACAGACACATATACATTATCTCTGCAGGTCAACCACTAGGTGGTTAAGCAGTAACAGACACATATACATTATCTCTGCAGGTCAACCACTAGGTAGTTAAGCAGTAACAGACACATATACATTATCTCTGCAGGTCAACCACTAGGTGGTTAAGCAGTAACAGACAAATATACATTATCTCTGCAGGTCAACCACTAGGTGGTTAAGCAGTAACAGACACATATACATTATCTCTGCAGGTCAACCACTAGGTGGTTAAGCAGTAACAGACACATATACATTATCTCTGCAGGTCAATGACTACCTTCTCACATATTTCAAGGGAGAGACTCATAGCCTGAGAACAAAGTTCCTGACCAATCATCACAGAGACTGTTCAAACTGATGACCTCTTGATTGACAGTCCGACTCATTACCAACAGAACTCACCAGGGCCCCACTTTTCAGAGTGGACTGGGTCAGCAAAAATGTTCACTAAAATTTGCTTACAAATCGGCAAATAATATGAAATGGTTGGTACATATTTTCGTCATGTCTTTATTTTACATATTAAAATTGAGAAAAAAATTATGGAAAGATAATATAATTCTTTTTCTGTTGTGAAATAGATAATAACTCGAGTCCCACAAGTCATTATTAAACATTCTAAATATTTTCACAATATCAGTAAAGGAAGAAACACACCTCAAATGTTGCAATGGCTTTTGGCTGTTTCTTGAGAGCTTGAATAGCTTTTTGGTAACCGAATGCTCGCCATTTGTCATTGGTACTTTCATATGTACGCACCATCTCCTGCAAAATGTATATCAAATATGTAAATACAATTCATTAACTTACATTAAGTATGTTTAAATTTTGTATATTGTAAAATCCGTAAAATATATTTTTTTCGTTAAAGTTCCTAATCACAAGCAGAATGTACCAGGTCATGTTGGACACCTGGATTTATAGACCATTTGAAATAAATTATACAGAAGGCATTGTTGACCATTTTGAATGCTAAAAATACTCTGTAACATAAATCCATTGAAAATATTACATTACTTTGTAACATAAATCCATTGAAAATATTACATTTCCTTTTTTCCCAAATATACTCACAGCAAGCTTAAAATTCAAATTCTAGCAACATGGACTATGTTTCCAAAGAAGTGGGGTAAACTGCTATGCAACATAGGTTTCTTAAAATTGTTAATACTGTATTTACTGGTAAATAACAGTTAGAAGTTCAGACAAGTTCATAAGTACCTCAGCATTGAACTGAATTATATCGAAAAAACACAGAGTGATGAATTACACCAGCTAAAATATCTAAAATATGTCCTGGATGTATAACACTCCTGCAAAGTATATACCTGTAATAATATTTTATTTACTGGACAAATTTAAGCTATAGATAATAAGCTTGAACCTGGGAAAAAAGCAATTTCCAGTTTGGAAAAAGTGCAGACTTTTTAAAGAAGAAAACTGTATATACAGTATCTTTACCTCTAGTTTGTCTGTGATATGTTTATTATGGTTTTCTTGTTGTGTTTTAGATGATTGGGCACAAACCCAGTTTCCTCTCTGCAAAACAAACAAATGCACATGCTACATAATTTGATTTGTGCATTAGTAGATCTATAAGTATGTTCAATGACAAAAACATCTTTCATATCATGTCAATTTTAACTATATAAAGAATATGTCAAATTAAATATATACCATATATCATTATTATTACCACTCAAATAAACACTTCCCACTAATTAGCGCACCCATCCAGTTTTATGACTTGCAACTCTGGATGTTGGTCTTTAATTCATATTGATTCAAATTTATTGAATCCCAAAGAGACGGGTCCATTCGAAGATAACGTTTTATTCCATCCTTGTAGTTTATCTTTTTATGAGAAATTCCTTAGTACACAGGTTGGCATGCTCAGTTTTATTCGTCAATATTTTAGTATAACCTGATACTGGCCAATGCGGGCTGCGATTTAGTATTTGTCCAACAAAACCAAAGAATTTAACACTATAGAGACACTATACAATATAAGTTATAGAACAAAATATCCATAATAAATGGAGTTTGATATAAATGTGCAATTTTACTGCTTAGATTGGAAAAAAAATATCGGCAATAAAGGTGAGGCTTCTTTAAACATTTTAAGAAGTTGAATAACCAGTAGTATGTGTTTTATGATATTTTACACATATCAGTACACATCATATTAAAAATATCATTTTTATTTCTTGGGATCCAAATAAATGCCCCCCTTTTGCAAAATGCATCTCATCAGGGCGTTTATTTAGGGATACACGGTATATACTATTTTACTTTACAACATCAAATTTGACTTTATCCAATTTTGTTAGACTTTTTCCATGTTTTTTAGGTATGAAATATTGGGTCCACTAACATGAATGTGAAATCTGATTATAAAGCAGAAACATTATATTTGCAGTGAAGAAAGTTTGTGTTCTCTGTAACAAATTTTTGCCAGAACAAATTTATTAGTTAAGAATTGGCTTAAAAATTATGTTTTTATTGTCATAATTTGTAAAGCACTAGTGTTTGTAAGTTTACAACTTTCTTAGAGTAAAATTTGAAGTTACGAAAAAAAGTCGAATTTCCGCAAGCACACATGAAACATTCGTAAGTCTCACAATTTGTTCGTACAAAAATCTTACGACTTAGAAAAACTTTAAATTAACACAGAACCAGAGCCTTCTCCTAAAGTAATATAGTTTTGGAATCTTAATGAACAAAAAGAAATTAAAGAGGCCCAAGAACATAATTGGATCTAAAATAAAAGTGACAACTTGAACCTGTGATTTGATTCTAAATGTAAATTGTCAAGCAGGGTGGTAGTCTAATGGATAAGAGTGTTAGCCACTCACGCCAGAGGTTGCGGGTTCGATCCCCAGGTTGACCTGATGCCTCTCATAAAACAACACTCAGTACTGGTTCTACCCAGGAAGCGGACTTGAGAGTGGTTCATATAAGCTCTGAGCTTTCATCGCAATCAAGCTAAAAGAAATAAGTATAAACTAAATTGTTACCAAATTTATGATCACGGTGGCCAACTTACAATCATATAGTATATATACTTATATACTTATTTATTGTATTTTGTTTGTGAAACAAGTTCTTACAACTTGGATAAAAAAAGACTTCCCGGGTAGAGCAAGTATTAAGCATATAATAAATTATATATATGCAGAAAAAGTGTCTTGCTCAAGGACACCACACATAGGCATTGGGTCGAGGTTCGAACCAACGACCCTCCGATCAAAAGTATAAAACAAACTAACAGGTAAGTTCTTCTGTGGGGATGTTGTTGAGGTAACATCAGAATTAGCAGTTTCAGCCTCGTCATCAGCATTCAGGTCACCTTTTTCACCATCACTAGGGCAATAATCACTGTCTTCACCGGAACCTTCTGCTGTTTTCGTTTTTGCTTTATGTCCAAACATAAACCCAACCTTTGGAAATTCTGGTTTACTTTCACTGCTAGTACCAGGTTGAACTTCTTTTGAAACTTCATTGGAATTAGAATATTCTTTGCAGTCAGGGTTTGTTTTAGATTTAGAAACATCCAGCAAATATTGATTGATATCAACCATTTTTCTCTCCTTAAAGCACTGACTCAGCCAGTTGGATTTAATTATTGTAACATTATCGGGTGGTTTGTCAACATGCAGAAGCCTACACATTCTGTCCGGTTCCATTTTGTCATCAACAACTAGATGGGTGACAGAATTGTTAAAATCTTTGGACAGGCTGCCACCATACTTCTTGAGCTGATTCTCAAAAATTTGCATTCTCATTTTTTGAATTCCTGCTTGAATAATAAATGCAGTGACAGCAGACAGAAACTGCGGTTGATCAGTTGTGGCACTTTCTTCGACTTTTCTTTGTTTAGAATTTGGTTCACTGGGTTGTGGACTCTGTTTCCTTTTAGAAGCATCTGTTTTTGAGACACGCATTATGACTTAATGAATGACACGGGCTTATAACAGAGAAATTAAGTGAAAAAAAATTATTTTGAAAAACTTCCTACTTGGTGGCGGCCATTTTGAAAACTAATGGACTAATTATTGGTTTTAATTGAAGTTGTTTTCATTGGTTTTAGTTTATGTAAACCTGAACTAACATTGACTGAAACTAATTTATTATAAATTTTATAATGAAACATAAATAACGGTTATTTCAAGGTTTTACGTGTTTCATTTCTTATGCATTGAATTTAACAACGAGTTCTCCCGTACACCACTATTCACGTGACTGCCATGTGATATTTGTATGCACTATCGGGGAAACCCTGATTAGTTGCCAATACACACTTCTCGATCAATGAGGTTAACATCTGTAATACAATACAGACACAATTTTCAGACATTTTAAGTTACGAAAATGAGTCGGAATCGGAAGTCTATGGAAGGCGATATGGGTGAAGATAATAATGTGTTTGACAATGTCAAATTGGATTCAATACCGAAGTTCTCTGATTTAAAGGCACAGGTGGATAAAATAGTAAAGGCAAGTTCGTGGTGGGACTTGTATGGCGTGGATTGGGCGATTGTGGCAATATTCGCTGCTCTTGTGCCGGTTTCCCTCCTTCTGATGAGATCGGAATCTTGGATTTTTATTGGTCTTGGACTGTTTATTCTTGGCTGGGCACACTTCACCCTTGGCACTAAATGCGGGCACATAGCTGCCCACGGAGGACTAGTGGAGGACAAGAGATGGCACAGGCCTCTTGCGAGACTGTTTGTCGAAGTGATTGGTTCTTTTTCCGAGGAACTGGCGTACAATATACACATCAAAGAACACCACCCGTACACGAATATTATAGGCATTGGTGATTCCAGCACGTGGAAGGTTCCTCTTCTACCTCGGTATATTTACATGTTTATCGCTCCCGTATTGATACCTCCAGTGTCAGTGTTGATTTCCATCGCAGGACTGATTGAGATCAGGTCATTTGTCGGTGTGATAAAATATTTAATATTTGCCGGTTTTGGACTTGCATGCAACATCACACTTTTAATGAAAGTTTCGGGATTTTCTCTGCATGGAGCGATGATTGCCACGTGGGTGGCGCGAGCTATACTGTCTGTACCGTACATACATGTGAATATTTTCCAACATATTGGACTTCCTATGTATCATCAAAAAAGTAAACCCGTGCGGCTTTATCAAATGGCTACGGGCGTTTTAAACCTTCCCAGCAACCCCGTGCTTGACTACGCGTTCGGCCACTCCATCATCAGTTGTCACGTGGAACACCATCTGTTTCCCAAACTCTCGGATAATATGTGTCTGAAGATAAAACCGACGGTATCGGCGTTCCTCAAGAATAACGGAATGCCGTACAACGAAAAAACATACATGAACAGACTGTCTCTGTTTGTGGAAAAGTACGACAAGCTAATGGTGAACGCACCCCCAATAACACACTTTGTTGGCATCCAGTAATAATAACAATAATGTGTCGTCTGCGGCTACATTTTTAATTCATATATTTAATTTTTATTCTAATACAAGAGTTTGACTGATTCATCTCAAAATACAGAGTTGGACAACAATTGGCCATGTAAACAATCCAATGAACATTTTCAACGACTATCTTTTTGATAAACTAATAGTGAACTTAGGCCTAATTTTTTGGCATCCAGTTTTTTGGCATTATCATTGTCGTCTGCGACGAGTTGGATATTTAACTTCATGCTTGTAAACTAGTCAACTATTTCATGATACACAAAAAATTGGCTATGCCAAAATTTTTATTGCTGAAACGTATTCATTTTAAACATTTTTTTATATAAACTTGTTTTCAAAAGAAAGAAACGACTGAAGGCTGCTGATATTAGGAGGACTTCACCGAAATTATCGCCAATCTTCCCAAAAAATTGCGGCAATTGTTCATAAAACGCGTTCGGGGAAACAACTAGTACCTCAGTGAACCAGTAGCAACAAGCACGTGCAGCTCGAGCGTCACGTACAACATGTTACTGGATATCACACATGGTACTATCGAGGGATCGAATTATTTGGATTTCCATTTTTTTTTTTTTTAATTTTTGAGCTCGAGTCCTATTCTGATCATCATTGATGGGTTTAAGCCCCAGACAGCGTTGTCAGGGCAGCGGGGCATTTCCCGTCATTCTTCCGGCATTATATGTACATAATTATATTTAACATAATGATTTACACGTCATATATACCGGTAGCATATATATTCTAATCATTGTTGTGGTGTGTTTGTGTGTGTTTTTTGTTAATGTTTTCATTAATAAAATGAGCTTTTATTACATTAAGTTTTTTTCAGTTTATTAGCTACCGATTTATTGTACGAGCTTCCAGATCTCAAGGTGTCACATATACTCAATAAGATAATAACATCACTGTCACTGTGTCAAAGTATTTTCTTTTTTTTCTTTTTTTGGAATGAAGGTTAACGCTATTTCAACTCATTTCAGGTTGTATATAACATATCCATTTTTATTGGTAGAGAAAGACCTCGGAATGATGACTGAGTAGAACAACCGTCCTTCCAAACCAAAACTAACTGCCAAACTTTCTCACATATTTTTTTTTTTTGGAACGAGCGGGACTCGAACCTTCGACCTTGCTATGAGATGTAGGTGATCTTGAGACGGCGCCTTAGACCAATCGGCCTCGGAGGTCCCCACTAGTTTCAAAGTCAGAGGTGACTACAGTTTCCGACTGACTCGGTGTTGTACGTTTGAACCCAGTGTTGTATGTATACGTAAGAATGCGGTTGCGGTGGTCACTACTCTCTGTACACGGATCCTCTGGAAGCCAATTAGCAATATCTGACGCCACTTCTTAACCTTTCGACCTCCTTTTTGTTACTTATTTGACATACTCTTTATTTTACCATTTTTCTTAAACTCCTTCCATATTTAGTGTCATTCAATAATCTATTTCATAATATTCAAACTCCCTAATCGGCCTAATTAATCCTTTCTCTTATTGGTCAGTTTTCAGTCACTATATAACCACTTAAACGAGTATCCACTGCTGTTGTTACAGCTCCTGACTGGTGGATCTATTTCTAGAAAGGCAGTTACTAGTTTTGCTTTTTAATTTCAATGATTTACAAATTCACAATTACATTAGCATGTTTTAGATGTTATGTTGGTTTAGTGTAGAAATGTTATAACAAAGGTATGTGTATACTTTTCAATACTATTTTTTTATAACATTAAAAATATTTAATTTTCTTAAAAGTATACAAAAATGCTAAATTTTCAAAGTAACTCATATAACTAACTACATATTATATAAATGTATTTTTCACTAATTAGTACCTGTATGCTATTATTACCTTTGTACCTGTATATTACACCGCTATACCGACGTGAGCGTCTACAAAGAGGTCGCGTTTTTTGTGGTATGAAACCCATAGGCGAATGAACCGGGGGAGGGGAACCGGGGGAGGAGAGCCGGGGGGGGGGGGGGGGGGCAATGTTCAGGTTGGAAGGGTCAGAATATATTTTGCGCCCCCCCCCCCCCATATTTTACTCTCTCCTCAGGCCCCCCCCCCCCCACCCCCACCCCCACCGTAATAGAAACACTCATACGCCCATGAAACCTTATGTTTGAAAAATAAAATTTAAAACTGTTTTAATTAAGAATGTGGTTTAAAGTCATTTCCTACTCATTACCGGTGATTACAATATAACGATGTGAGCGTACAAGATAGGTCGCGTTGAAAGTGTGTTACAAATGAGAAACGTTTCATGTTTGATAAAGATATATAAATCTAAACACTGTTTAAAAGGGAATCTATCAATAAACTTTTAAAATTGGCTAAAAACATTTTTTCCCCCCAATATACCATGCCTATAACTGACCACATAATTGCCAAACGGATATCTGTTTAAACATGCCAAACTATTATATTGAAAAGGAATTTCCTACGCTTAGATTAAACTAAAATAGATTTCCCGCTTAAATTTGTAACATATGTTTGTGACAAACTGTTTCATCTTAGAAAGAATGCGAATGACGACGCACAGGTCGTCAAGCAGTATTTAAGTGGTGTCTATTGTTTTAGAATGGGGATTTCATTTCAAGTTTACCATTCCAATTTGTCACGTTTTTGGTGGATTTGACAAATTAAACCATTCGGATTTTATTTATGAATGATAATTAGATGCTTTTTATCCGTTTTAATAATTATTTAATTTTTTAAGACATTTGATACCGTTTTCTCCTGATATACTCCCTTTAAGAATGTGGTTTAACATCATTTTCAACACATTACCAGTTGCAAACGGCAGTTACCAGTCACAAACAGTATCTTGTTTAACCCTTTACTTCATATAGACGCTTTTGGACGCCTTTCGTTACGAGCAATCTGAACTCTTCCTGCGCTGTTTTCAAAGGCCTGTGATTGGTGCGGGAAAACGCGTATCTATGGAATAAAGGGTTAATCGGTGTAGGCAGACCACAGAATGAATTCGATGAGTAGAAGTACAGTTCTGTTTGCATTCTTGATGTAACAGACAAAGCTTTCTGATATATAGCGACAACATTAGCTATGTCAGAGCCCCTATATTGACAATATGCGCTAGCTGTTGTTACAGCCCATGTGTCCGTTCCATCTTCTAGCGCTTGTTAGAGTCCCAATATGTTCTAGCTGTTGTTAAAAAGTAAAACGGCGCATTTTGCCCAGTTGAAAATTTATGTTATGCAGTGGTGCGGTGTTGCACTTTTTGCAAAAAATGCAAGTTTTGTATTGCAACTTGACCGCATCTTTGGTCCAACTCTAAAAAGAGACGGTGTTCTACGTTCTGTGAATTTTCAGGAATATTAAGATACCTGAAGCAGGCGGATTTCCTCCGATCTTTACACCGCTCCATACCATTTGTTCACGTGGGTTCGCCACCGTGAAAGTACTGTTATTGTGGACTCTAACGCCAGCTGAACCCGTCCGTCTGGCTAGGGGCTGTAACAACAGAGAATGATTTGAACCAGTCTCCCCAGAGGGGACTAGCTCAGTTTATTCATACTTCCTCGTTTTATGACATAGTGACGAAGGGGAGGGGGTGGATGTACCTGTAAACCCAGTACAAGCTCCAGAGTTGCGACTGTTTGCTACTGACATGTACAGTTCCAATAGGTGTCCTCCGTGGCCGAGTGGTCTAATGCGATGTCTCATTATTGCTTAAATCGCATCGCTAAGGTCGTATGTTCGAATCTCGTTTGCCAACTGTAAAGAAAAAACTTTATGTGAGAAAGTTTACCAGTTATTTGCGGAATGACAGTGGTTCTATTCAACCTATGTGTTGAAAATGGCGTTAAACCTCATTTAAAAAAATAAATATTGACTCTGTTTACGTAGCTGCGTTGGCTGTGTTCTTTGAAAGGTGCGTGTCGTGTTGGGCAGTGGTTTCTTTATTTATTATTTACAACGCTATCTTCGCCCCATCATATCTTGATTTATAAAAAAAAGTATGGTTGTATGGTGTTTAGCATTGCTTTCAACCATTTTTCAGCTATATCGCGACAGTGTCTACTTGAGACAGTATTCTGAGCGCTGTCACACTGGAGTATCATGCCGTAGACACATGGTATGACACCCCACCCTGTCACATTATACTGACACCGGGCTGAGCGGACCTACAACTATCCGCTTAATTCTGAGCGCCAAGCGTGGAAGCTTCTAGTACCATTTTCCAAATGTTTGGTATGACCCTACCGGGAGCGAACCCACGACCTTCCGCATGTGAAGCGGACGCTCTGCCCCTAAACCATTACGGTGGTATATACGAAAAGACAAATACCTACAACTATTTGTAATGGTTGTTAAAGTATGACCTGCATGTTGTAATTTGTATGAAGCTAAAACGTATTATCCACCAGGATATTGTCTAGATTAGCGATTCGAGCGTGAAAATATAAAAATAACATATTTAAAATATATCCTATGGGAGTATTTAGAATCGTATGGGAGGATTAAAATTCAAGCACACATTTTACAACCATATCGGGGCGATTTAGTGGGGAGAACAACGAGAAAGATGTCAGCACTGCATGGCATATGCCTATGGCAGACCAAGCGTTGCAATATTGTATAACTATTTTTCTTTGTTCAAACTTAATATCTGTGTTGTTAAATTGTACATATCTGGTGTCAAATTTTATATTTATGTTGTTCGTTTTACATTCGTTTTGTAAATGGCCAAACGCATATGTTTGCTGATAGTTTGCCAATAAAATTGAATTGAATTGAATTGTTAAATTAAGAACATAAATATATATATATATAGAACACTTTACAACAAACATATCAATCTTTCGACACTTTGTCATGTCATGTTGATCAATTGATTAATTGAGCCAAGTATTTTTGAAATCCATCTATTTATGATAAAGTTACAGACTGGACTTGAAATCTCAAACAAACTCAGTATTGTTGAACAAACTCAAAGTGACCTTGGCCTTTGAGGCACGAGTCTGGGTCTTACGTGCGTCACATCGTCATGTCATCTTGATCAATTGGGCCAAGTTAAAGACAAAGTTACAGACCAGACACAAAATATCAAACAAATTGAAAGTGTGACATTGACCTTTAAGGAAAGGTTCTGGGTCTTACACGCGACACTTCATCATGACATGTTGATCAACTAGCCAAGTGTTTTTGAAATTTATCATAGGTGACAAAGTTACAGGCCAGACATGAAATCTCAAACAGAATGAAAGTGTTGTCAAAAAAAGTTAAATTGTGACCTTGACCTTTGAAGTGGGAATCTGGGTGTTTCGCACGACATGTCGCCATGTTATGTTGATCATTTGTAGTAGGTATTTATAAAATCCATGTCAAAGTAACGGGCCGAGACGAAATCTCACACAGACTCAAAATATTGCCAAACAAACTAAAAGTATGACATTGAACTTTAGGATACGGAAGTGGGTCTTACGCACGACACGCCATCATGTCATGATGGTGAATTGAGCTAAGTGTTTTTGAAATGTATCGATAGGTTACAAAGTAACAGACTGGACACGAAATCCCAAGCAAACTAAAAGTGTTGTCAAATTGTGACTTTGACCTTTGAAGTGGGAGTATTGTGTTACGCACGACTCGTCGTCATGTTATGATGAACATTTGTAGCTTTTTTAAAGTTTTTTTAAAAAAATATCTTTGCATGATAAAGTTACAGGCCGGACACGAAATCTCACACAAACTCAAAAGTGTTGTTAAACGAACTCAAAGTGTGACCTTTACCTTTGAGGCACAGGTGCGGGTCTTACGGGCGACATGTCGTCATATCATGCTGATGAATTGGGCAAAGTGTTTTTGCAATTTATCCATAGGTGACAAAGTTAAAGACCAGACATAAAATATCAAGCAGACTGAAAGTGCCATTAAACAAAGTTAAATTGTGCCCTTGACCTTTGAAGTGGGAGTCTGGGCGTTACGCGCGACACATCGTTATGTTATGTTGATCATTTGTAGCAAGTATTTATAAAATCCATCAATGCATGACAAAGTTACAGGCCGGACACGAAATCTTATACAGACCCAAAGTGTTGTCAAACAAACTTAAAGTGTGACCTTGACCTTTGAGGTACAGGTGTGGATCTTACGCGCGACACATCATCATGTCATGTTGATGAATTGAGTCAAGTGTTTTTGAAATTGATCCATAGGTGACAAAGTTACAGACCGGACACGAAATCTCAAACAGACAGAAAGTGTTGTCAAACAAAGTTAAATTGTAACCTTGACCTTTGAAGTGGGAGTCTGGGTGTTAAGCGCGACACATCGTCATATTATGTTGATCATTTGTAGCAGGTATTTATAAAACACATCTATGCATGACAAAGTTACAGGCCGGACACGAAATCTCACACAGACTCCAAGTATTGTCAAACAAACTCAAAATGTGACCTTGACCTTTGAGGTACGTGTGTGGGTCTTACTCGCGACACGTCGTCATGTTATGTTGATTATTTGTAGCAAGTTTTAACAAAATCCATCTATGCATGACAAAGTTACAGGCCGGACACGAAATACCGGACGGAAGGCGCGACGGACGCTGCGATTACTATAAGGGGGGGGGGGGGGGGGGAGGATAAAAACATCAAACAACAGAAAGGTGAACAACACGAATAGAAAACGAAAAAACAAAAATATGACATGATTGATGAATCAATAATCGGAGTAGAAAGTCTAGCCAATATGTGCGTGTCCACTTGATGTTAACGAAGTCTCAGTTGAATAGCATGTAAACTACAGGATCCTAAATCCCAATTCTTAGAATCGTTTGTCATTTATGAATTGCAAATGTTATGTAATATACTGTGTACAGTTCTTGAATACAATATTGTTTCAACCAAACTACAGGAAGTGTTGAACCAACGAGGTACAAATATACTTAAGTACTACATGTATTTTGTTCTATTGTTAAGATGTGATAACAATCCAACTAAAACTTCCCGACAATATGCGTATGTCAACTTATTGTTGCAATCGTACATACTCGGCAAATTCCGTCATCTTCTAGACCTCGTAAATAATTGTAGGAATACACCAATTGGTAATTTGCCCCGGCAAGTTACTTCTCGTTATTATCGTAAACAAAAATCAGCCAAAACAGGCTTTATTTCAAAGCTTTTTCTGCCAATAACATTATACATGTCTCTATTCTTTTGTAAACATAATGAGCACGTTTTCAGGTTGATAGTCTCCATTTTGAATGTAGTCCGGCCATTTGTTAGTCTGGTACTCGGAAGAAAGGCCGGGTCACAGCAATAAGCAATCGTGAAACATCGGGTATTTCCGTATCCTCCGTAGAATACACGTAGCATAAAGACCGAGGTGATCAGATTGAGCAATAAGGCGGCCCCCGTATTATTTCCGAGGTTATTACGTAGATTCCGTTAGAATCGCATGTAAACTATAGCATAGGAGTTACGTCAAGAGGTACATGGTTGTGTAGTAATACTGCTATATTGTTATACTGTACAGTCGAAAAGGGAGCGTACGTCTTGAAATTACAATTGGATCGGAACATCCCCACAATACGCATATTTCAAGTTAGTGATCTATATCAAGTTTCAATTGAACTCTCGAAGTACAGATACAAAATCTGACAGACGCCGGCAGTTCAAACTATAAAAATATCGGAGAGCATACATCGGGACATACACATTGCATGTACAGCATACATACCCCTTAACAGTTTTATTGATTGATTGATTAAATATTTAACGTCATTTTTATGCCATCGAGGGCTAACAGACGATCAGTTAACCTAACCACTGTTTCCTGGGATCCTGAAAGGTTAACCAGTACTCGAGCACACCCCATCTCCGCAAGTTACTGATAACTTTCCCACTTGAATCAGCCGTGAGAGACGAATGATAATGAGACACAATGTCGTATATCAAACATCACGGAGATTGTTGCCGGGCGGGGATTCGAACTCACGACCCCTGGATTGATAGTCAGACGCGTTACCGACTAATCGGGCCCGGCTAACAGTTTTATATGATAATCATTTGCACATCCTAGCATTTAAATATTCAGAAAAAGAGTTGTATTTTGTTTCGCCTTTTAACAGGGGTGGGGGGGGGGGGGTATTGAGATTAACAGTGATCATATTTAGTCTTACCTGAAACCACACAAATAAATAAATAAAGTTATGTATTTTAAACAGTTTAACAAATATAGTATGCAACTTGCAATAAAATGGAACGATTGAAATATTTCATGAAAATAATACACAATACGAAGCATTTTCAATGAGCACAAACTATGATACTTTAACTTCGATCAGGCCCTCGTGCGATTATTTCGATGACAATGACTTGCTATGAAAATATGTTTTTGGAAGTAAGCTTATCTACGATATTCAAGTATATATGAATAAATGATGACACAATTTGAACGAATCAGGTTTTACGACTTACCAACACAGTATAGGTTATTCGACGCCAACATGAAGGAAGATTCCAGGCTCACTCTACATTTACAAAACAACAAATTAACATACAAATTAAAAAAAAAACACATCAACAAATGAATATGCAGAATGAACCTAGAACCTTGATTCCTGCAGAGTTTCAGCAAATTGTGTAGTATTACTCAAATTGTCGCTTCCTACGACATGCACGAGCACAGTGATCACGCATATGGCTCCCTGGAAGATACAATTTGAAAATTGTTGCAATTGGATTGCTAAAGTAGAAAGGGAAACACTAAAACAACAGTTCAATAAAACAACATTGAAGTATGCAAATAAAATATTCTCCCACACACTGTAAACACATACGAAGGTTCATTGTGAAGAAGCATGTGCTGTTTCAGTCCCTTTACTTTTGACCGCCTTTAGGCACGAAGTACATGTATTGTCCAATGTCTCTACAACTGTTTCATTGTTGGTTGGTGCGTTTGGAGGTTTTTCACATTATAAAATTGATGTCGACACTTTTAACGTTCAAATGGTTTCTGACCACAATGTTGGCAACATGAGCCGTAAGTACAGCCTTGTAAGCAAACCTTTCGCTTCACAGGTGACAAGTCAGTTTTGGTATCCTCTGATGAACATTCATGTTGTGTTTACGTAAATTACATTGATTGGGAAATGCTTTTCCACACTCCGGACACAGATACTTGTACCCCTGGTGTGACTGTATATACCTATCATAGTCGTATTTAATATGATGTTCCTTGCTGCGCACTTGGCATACATAATTCGCAGATCAATGAATTCGAATATGTCGTGATAATGCAGATTGTGATTTATAATTCTTGTCACATACAGTGCACTGAAACCCTCCATCTATCTAAAATGGATTTGCGGACGCGTACCCAGGCTATATGGAAGTGGATTCAGGAATCTACGTTACGAAAGTCGCCGGTTCGAGACCTTTCCAGCCAGGAATTTGATTGCCTTTTATTAACTGCAAAACTCAGTAATGTTTTATACCCAGGAAGCGGACGCGAGAGTTTTTTTTTACATTAGCTCTAGAAACTTGTAACACTTAAACGATGTTGTGTGATGGATCCATCACATTGAGTGCCATAGTCTAGTTGTGAGGGTGTTGGGTAATCTCGTTTTAAAACAAAATAGTAATAATTACAAAATAAGTTAAACAATTTTTAAGTTTGATGACGCTTTATTTAATGACCGGCATTACCAGTGCAAAAAGAAACATTTATGTTACCATCATCGACGTTAGAACAGTAAGACTGTCTTGTACTTGTACCCCTGGTGTGACTGTATATACCTATCATAGTCGTATTTAATATGATGTTCCTTGCTGCGCACTTGGCATACATAATTCGCAGATCAATGAATTCGAATATGTCGTGATAATGCAGATTGTGATTTATAATTCTTGTCACATACAGTGCACTGAAACCCTCCATCTATCTAAAATGGATTTGCGGACGCGTACCCAGGCTATATGGAAGTGGATTCAGGAATCTACGTTACGAAAGTCGCCGGTTCGAGACCTTTCCAGCCAGGAATTTGATTGCCTTTTATTAACTGCAAAACTCAGTAATGTTTTATACCCAGGAAGCGGACGCGAGAGTTTTTTTTTACATTAGCTCTAGAAACTTGTAACACTTAAACGATGTTGTGTGATGGATCCATCACATTGAGTGCCATAGTCTAGTTGTGAGGGTGTTGGGTAATCTCGTTTTAAAACAAAATAGTAATAATTACAAAATAAGTTAAACAATTTTTAAGTTTGATGACGTTTTATTTAATGACCGGCATTACCAGTGCAAAAAGAAACATTTATGTTACCATCATCGACGTTAGAACAGTAAGACTGTCTTCACAAAGTCACAATTTGTACTCAACTGAGCGCCCCTGGTTCTAGATAAAGTCACATTTCCGGGCTTTCTTACCGGGATTTTTTAAATTACATTTTCAATGTCAATCTGCTCACGTCTGTAACTATGTAGCATGACTAGTCCAGAACGGCATTCAGATCTCATGGTTGACCTTAGATAATCCGCACTCTACGCACGACACTGAACGACAATTCCGCACTGGCATAGTTAAAGGTTCAACCAAACAGGAAAGGATATCAGGATATAGTATACTTCACGTCGGAAACTCTCAAGGTCACCACTGAGGTCAGTAAAGCACTGTGTCCCTGTTGTGCCGTTAGCTGATACAACATACTCGACAAATCTGTGTGGTAAGCACATTGCTCTCCAATTGACCTTTGCCTGCAACTACTTGTTAAGAGGCATTACTTGTTAAGAAACCGGGTTTGTTAAAATTGATGGCCTATTGACTTATAAACTCTAATTTCGATCGGGGAAGGGGTCCACGTTTGTTTCTTTCCTTGTCTCTATATATACGCTAGTGGACCTGCCCATCCCCATTAAACGTTATTATCCACTCCCCAAGCTCCTGTGGTTGGACAGTATCAAACATATTACGTACGCATTTTCTGATATCAGCTAAAAAATCAAAATCATGTGGACCCAGCTGCGTACTTGTGTAAAGGCAGGTACCCGCCTGATTTGGTATTAAACACTTCAATAAAAGTCAAATACAACCACCTTCCGTCATAGTACACGAACAACGTGGTGAGATTGTCGATAGTCATGACGTCATTGAAACGAAATATACTGTTTTAATTTGAAGAGTTGGTCATCTGCGGCGCTTTCTTTTCTAAATGAGTAACGTCTTGACCATTTATTCTTTGAAAACAATTAACTGTACTCTGATAATGTTTCTGAATGGTTGATTCAAATAATGGATGTACCTTTGCGTTTCCCTTAGTTTTAGAAAAGCAAACATCGAAGATAATCAAGAAAATATTTGTATTTTCCCTACTGGGCATCAACGCATCCAATCATTTATGGCATACAGTTGACGAAATCCCTCATATATTGTCGTACACATATGAATTTCAAAACATGGAGGTCTTAAACGGGCGAATCAAGTGTAATTTGGAAATAATTGGTGGTGAAAACAGTACTGACAGTAAAATTCATGAAAACACAGCGTAATATCATAGAAAAAGTCCAAAAGAAGGTGCCATTATGTATTTCGGCACATGTAAACACTCTCGGTTTTCTTGAATTGCGTCTTTTATGGTGATAGCTGCAAAGTAGGAATGAACTACTGATGGACGGCAATATACTTAGTTACATCTTGGGAGTATGCATTAAGAAAAATAATGAGTATAAAATAAATTACCGTGTTTTCCTGTGCCTTGACGTTACTTTTACAAACAAATATTCGCCATTTTTGACGCGTCCGCTCATTTTTACCGCCTAAGAACGCATACCCTCAAAATATGTTCGCCCCCCTGTTTAACATTTGTATTAATTTCCGCCTGCGTCAACTCAATGTTAGTTATGTAGTAATGGGTAGTACTACGAAAAACGAAAATTAAATGCAGCACTTTTTTGAGTGACCTTGGCCTTGACATTTGCGGAAAATTAACTCAGGTTTAAACAACGTTAGATATTACGTTTAGCTCTGTTACTCTGAATTCGAGTCACGTAAATTGGTCTATAGTTGCGCAGCAATATTTGGTGTGGCAATGACCTCTACAGAAAAGCCACTTTGAAAACAAATATTGTTTTGTTTTTACGTTGATCTTCATTTCTTTGACATCTTTTGGCACAGAGTCACTAAAGTTGGTCCATTGTTGTTCATTGGATAGTGCTACTCAAAGCCGTGCTGCATTTTTTTTCCGAGTGACCTTGATCTCTCCGGACAAGTAACTTGACCTACAAATCGTTACGTTTTTGCCCTGCAGCCTTGAAACAGTTTGGTACAGCCACAAGAAGGTTGATAGTTGTCTTACGGGTAGTGCTACCTACTCAAAACCAGACAGCTTTTTATTTGGACGACCTTGACCTATACGGATAATTAACTTAGTCTGTAAAATGTGAAGGTTTTGCATTTAGCTTCGTTTTTTTACATTGTTGATCAGAGTCGCCCAAGTTTGTCTAGTTTTGTGATAAGTGGTTCTATTCAAATCCATGCAATAAATTTCGAAATGACTTCTACTGATTAGATAATAAAGTTAATCTACAAAATGTCAAGTTAGACTGAGTAGAACCACCATCCTTCCGCAAGTAATAGGAAACTTTCTCACATAAAGTTTTTAGAGCGAGCGGGACTCGAATCTAGGATCTTAGTGGTGAGAGGTAAGTGATCTTGAGACGGCGCCTTAGACCACTCGGCCACGAAGTTCTAACATAGTTCAGAGACATGTTACAAAGGTGAAGTACACTTGCAGAACACTATGGTTAATACATTTAAAAGTTTCAACCTTGATTATTATGGTAATATTGTTGTACTTTTCTCTAAGGAAGACGCAATAGCGCCTCTTATTAACAGTTACATTGTGGATTGGTCAAACAGTCTGGATTAAGTCGGAGGTCGACGAAATGATGGTCGAAATAAGCCTAGAACGTATCAACTTCTCAATCCCAACCATGTTGCTGTAAGTTGTCGAGTCGTCTTGTAAAGTCATTTTAAACTTAAAACATAGAGCGGCATTGACCTAGTTCAGATGTGTAATAGTTCCTTTAAAATATAAACAGGTCAAAAATCTTCTTCATACTATGTGATGAATGATATAGGTGAGATAATTAAATGTAAAGAAGTGATACAAAGAAACATCCAGGCGCGAGTTTGAATCTTTGCCCGGTCACAGTCTCTGTGATGACTGGTCATGAACTATGTTCTCCAGCCGCTAATCTCCTACCTCTGGATATGTGGGGAAGTAGTCAGTGACTTGCAGAGATAAAGGGTATACAGTGCTATTTAATTGCCAAGCAGATTCCAGGAACGAAGATTTGGCGCACTGTTTGCTGTTATATAACTGAAGTACTGTTGAAAGAAACGTGCAATGAACATATGCAATTGGCAAACAATCAAAAACAACAACAAAAACACGAAAACAAATTGCACTTGAAACAACAAATACTGGTAACAGAATATAGTAAAAAAACAGTTTCTTCATTAGAAGAGGGAAATTATAAATACTTGCATTTATTGGCCGTAGACTACTATTTTGTAACAGAGTAAATATTATTAAAGTGAATCAGGATATATGTGATTTTTAAATTTGTCCAATGAACAAAAAAAAAACAATTAATTAATTAATTGTGGTTTTACGGCATACCATCACATTGTAGTTTATATTACGTCACCATAAAGGAAGACTTTCAGGTTCACTCTCCGTGTGCAGAAACAAGACACTGGATTATTGCAAGCAATACTTATGTTACGGCCCCTGTCGGTTTACTTGCAGGACATGTACTTGGCGTTTTTGTTTCTGTAAAAGGTGACATAATATTTGCAGTGTCATGAGAAAAACGTGATTGCTATGGCAACAAAATTAGTAAAATTGACAACTTGTTCATCTAGGAAATCTGGGATTCTGGGATGCTAACTCCTAAAGTATATATTCTTCCAGGATCCATGTTGTGTTTATAGTTTTACCAATTTTGTTGCCAAAGCAACTACAATTTTTATCAGACTAAAAAAATAATTAAATGGTGCAATACCATGATCTTTTTACTGCCGTCTTTCCATATGCTAAGTTTAGCAAATGTAATTTGGATTCTTTTTGTGTTACCACAAGATCCAGGTTTTATGTGTAATTTTACCCATTTTGTTGAAATGACCTGCATTATCTCCTTATTACCATCTTTCCACTAGCTAAGTTTCACAAATAAAACTTGGTTACTTTTATAGTTACAACAGGATCCAGATTGTATCAGGAATTTTACTTATTTCGTTGCCATAGCAATCACAGTTTTGTCCAACTGATAAAAAAATAAAATGACCTGCATTACCTCCTAAGTAACCTCTATCCACAGGCAAGGTTTCCCAAACTAACTTGAATACGTCTTAAATAAGGGACGAACCGACCTAGACAAATGCCCTTAATACCAGACGAAAGTAGATTTATCAAATATAAATATATTATGATATTGATAAATTTATATCTGGTTTAGATAGTACACTGCTGTACCAAATCATTTTAATCCGTCCTGTATTCAGCCTTCAATAACTAGTGCATGTATACAAAAGTACATGATAATTATTTATGTGCTGCTGTGTCCTGTAACTCGTTTTGTTTGTTTGTGTGTTTGCATGGGATTAGTTTAGTTTAAACTAATTTATTTGAGCTTGATTGCGATGAAAGCTCAGAGCTTATATGAACCGCTCTTGAGTCCGCTTCCTGGGCAGAACCAGTACTGAGTGTTGTTTTTTTATGAGAGGCATTGGGTCGATCGGGGGATCGAACCCGCAGTCTTTGGCGTGAGAGGTCAACACTCTATTCATTACACTACTGCCCCACTTTGTATGGGATTGACGCCAATATCAACACCATTTCAGCAAACAGCAGTCTGCTTGTTGGTGGGATCCACTTGACACACGTTATCTCTGCAAGTCAGACTAGTTCCCCACATATTCATGAATGGAAGATCCACGACCGTAATATAAATTTCATGACCAATCATCACAGGGACTGTGAACTAGATTTCTAAAGTTGCTGCACAATATTAAAAAAATCTCTGTTTATTGCCGATTCAAATTCAATTGTAACCAGGAACAAGTGGTTTCAATAGCGTTTTTTTTTATTATTGAATTCAGGAACATTCATGCTACAATGCATTAAAGCTGTATGTAACTGTAATGGGAGATTGGTGTATACATGCACTTTATTCTGCACGCATGTTAACTATTATAATAACGATATTAATAATAATAAATTGTTTGCTGATGACGAATGTGTTGCTGTATTATTACTCCAATTCCTATCATTGTTATTCAAACATGTAAATGTATGTACACGACATGAATTAACAAGGTGATAATTAAGGGAAATATAATGTCTGGTTTGTCTTTTAATTACACAAATAAAACAATAACATATGATGAAAACACACATAATTGTTTTGACATTATGCTACATTAATTAATGATAAACAATCTGACTGTATGCAAGGCCCAGTGAGCTCAGTCTGCAGCGCGTCTATCAATAAGGGGGTTTTGAATCACCACTCGGCCACAGTCTCTGTGATGATTTATATAGGACATTGCATCTCATTGTCATTCGTCTTTCACCACTGATTCAAGTGGGAAAAGTTATAAATTACTTGTGAAGATGGGTATGCTCGAGTACTGAGTAACCTTCCTGGATCCCAGGAAAGAGAGGTTAGGTGGACAGATCATCCCTCGATGGCAAAAAATGACGCTAGATATTCAGACGAAAATGAATCAGGGCTGTGTTTAGTAACACCAAACAGTAAATATTTACTGACAGGTGCCCGAAAAGTGCCATATACTGTGTGCTAATTTGCGGTTGAGCAAGTGTCCAAGAAGTGAGTTGGATAATATTTATAGCAGACGTTCGCTGTTACATGCAGCCTGGATGTAGGTGAAAAAAGAGAGTAAATAATGGACAAACTTTAATAGATATCAAAATGTGACATAACTCCAGTTATCCAATACAATTTACCAATCTGTACTTTTCAATCTAAAATATTTATCTTTAATGCAAGTTATCACTATTTGAGGCTGTCTGATAAAACAATGACGCCTGCATTCCTGCATGGATAACCTATTTCTCAGCTTACATATGCTGAGCCTGATATAACCATGATAACGTATCATTATTAACACTGTAGTGTTGAAATGAAATTTGACTTGAGGTCACTCATCAAATAAATATTTACACTGGTGAACCCTTCATCATCATAAGATTGATTGAATATTTAATTTTGCCATCGAGGGCTAACTGATGATCGTATCACAAGCGGGGCAGTAGTCTAATGCATAGTGTTGGTCGCTCACGCCAGACGCCAGAGGTTGCGGGTTCAATCCCCGGCTCGACCCGATCCCTCTCATAAAACAACACTCAGTACTTGTTCTACCAAGGAAGTGGACTCGAGAGCGGTTTATATAAGCTCTGAGCTTTCATCGCAATCGAGCTAAAATAAATTAGTATAAACTAACAGATGATCAGTTAACTTAATACCACTGTTTCCTGACATCCTGTAAGATTTAACAGTACTTGAGCACACATCCCATATCCGCAAGTAACTATGGTGTTTGGTACAAAAAGCTTCTTTATTTGGCTTTCAGTGTACAAGGAATTTTAGGACTGACTGGCTAGTGTCAGTTTAATGTGACTGGGTGGGGTATCACACCATGTTACTGTGGCATAATATATAGTTTAAAATATTGGAGTTGTCTCAATCAGACATCGTACGAATGAAAAATTATTAAAAGCAACGCTTAACACCATACGGTACAAGAAGAACCATTTATCAGCACAATATATTGCATCCAGTTTTACTGATGGAAAAGATCTTAAGATGAAATTTTTTATAAATAAACACAATCACCCGAGCCTGCAAACTGCAAAAGAATTCATCAAACTATACAGCAAATGAGCCATGGCGTCACTGTCCTGCAAAACCAGTTTGGCCAACAGACACAAGCACAAACGGACAGGGATAACACTTAATGTTTGTTCACCATTCTTCATGTAGGGCATAAAAATGTGAAAGGATCACTTGGGTGTAAAATTACAAAAGAAAAACAAGTTTACAATATTCTCTTTTTATTATCCATACAAGTATTGGTAGGGTTTGAGCCCTGCTGTGTATTACTAGTGTATGACGATTATCAACCATTGCAATGCCATTGCACATAAAAATGTGTGTCTCTAACAAAACTATTTCTTTAATGGGCTTTATCGGTAACACCATTTTCAACACACAACAGGCTATATATGGAAAAGTTTACTGGTGAAGGAAGACCTCAGAAAGAATCGGGAGTAGAACGAACCTCCTTCAGCCAGTAACTGACAAACTTTCTTACATAAAGCATTTGGTCCAAGCATGGCTGAAACTTGTGACCTCAATGGTGAGAGGTATGTGGTCATTAAAAGACAGCACCTTTGACCACTAAACCACAGACAACTCCAACAAAAAGATGACTGCATATGTAGGTATCACTTAAAAGAAACCAGCATCTTCACACAAACCAATATCTTCATTTTCCATACTTCAAGCAACTCTTTCTCCGTTGCTAATTTATATTACACTTTTTTTTTCAATTTAAAACAAGAAATTTACAATCAGTAATACAAAATGTATATACATGTATAATCATAATACATTCATAATTAATCAAATGAACACACTCTCTAACAATCTGTGCAGAACGACAATAATTGAAGCATGGACTGCTCTGATCTTCATTGTTTTTAATGAAATAGTAAAAGAACCATTTGAATTTGATAAAACAAATTCCACACACATAAAATATGGTTATTTTACTAATGTTAAATGACACTCAATGAATGTATATTTTCTGTTGTTTTTTTTGTTGTTGAGAGAATAAAACACTACCAGAATCATAGATGTCTTTGTAAAACTTAATACGTTGTCTAGTAGTAGCATGTGTTAAGATTTTTTATCCAGACATCAGTACAATTTTAGAAATGTGTCTGTACAAACGTCCCCTTATTGATCAGAAATCATTCTTTTTTATGGAAAATTAAGTCGAAATGAGGCCACAACTCCTGTAAATTGTGACCGATCTTGACAAATATCTTGCTTGGCCTGCATTTTATAATTATACAATCACACATACAATTTAATTGAATAATAGGCCACTTCATAAGTTAACAGATAGACAAATTGGTGTATCTCTTAAATGCCCCTTAACTATTCTTCGAATGTCGGTAGCATAAAAAGTTTTCGATGACGTGTAATGCCATTTTTTACCACATAACAGGATATGCAGGGTATACAGTCGTAGTGATGAAGACAGATTTCAGACTAAATCTGAATAGAACCAGTCATTCCTTCAACAAGTTACTGATATACAGTGCCTTGGATCACACACGAAATAATACATCAGTGTAATATATGATAAGGTAGCCATGTTATTTACTCAATTAAGTATCAGATGTTGGGAGAAGAATATACAATGCAACTAATCAACTTTAATGGAAATGTTAAACTTACTAATAAAAGATGATTAAACAGAATGAATATAATGAATGAACATACTGGTCCCCAATATTGTTAGGTTTTAAACTTACTCATTTTACATTGATTGTGAAACAAGTTACAACCTAGACAAATTCTACTTGAAAGTCTTCTCTGCTAGAACCAGTACAAAACATGTGTGGATAAAGTGTCTTGCTCAGTGACACTACACATAGTCTTTGCCGAGGACCGAGCCCATGACTGCCTAAGTATACGTGTGGATAAAGTGTTTTGCTCAAGGACACTACACATAGCCTTGGCAGAGGACCGAACCCATGACTGCCTAAGTATACGTTTGGATAAAGTGTTTTGCTCAAGGACACTACACATAGCCTTGGCAGAGGACCGAACCCATGACTGCCTAAGTATACGTGTGGATAAAGTGTTTTGCTCAAGGACACTACACATAGCCTTGGCAGAGGACCAAACCCATGACTGCCTAAGTATATGTGTGGATAAAGTGTTTTGCTCAAGGACACTACACATAGCCTTGGCAGAGGACCAAACCCATGACTGCCTAAGTATACGTGTGGATAAAGTGTTTTGCTCAAGGACACTACACATAGCCTTAGCAGATGACCAAACCCATGACTGCCTAAGTATATGTGTGAATAAAGTGTCTTGCTCAAGGACACCACACACAGCCGTGGCAGTGGAGCAAACCCTGATCACATTTGTCATGAAGCCAAACCTGACTTGAGCAGCCAGGGAGCAGAAGAAGAAACCTTTTAAGACAGGTTGTTGTTTAATACCGGTTACTGGTAATTTGCTTTGAAAGCATAGCAATGGGAAATAGCAAATGTGGCTGTTTGAGACAAGTAGCTGCTGAACAGAGGTGACTGCTTACACAGGTGTCACTGTATTTAAAGGTCATTCAGAATGCATGATAGAACTGTGGTCATAATATTACATTATCATAGAAATGAAGAAAAATTTACAATTCCACACAAGCAGTAAAAAAATCATGCTCAAGTCTATGTATATGTGGTTAAAATGTCTTACTGAAGATCACCACCTCTGGCAGTGGGGTCAAACCTGCCTTATATTGATCTAAATGTCATTCAAACTGTGCTGTGGCAAGATTTATATGGTCACAGCACTGCTATATCCTCTCACTGAATAATTTACAACATAAAATAAAATATGCCAAATATTTGAATAAGCCTTTATTGTCTAAGGTCATAGATAGGTTACATTATTTAGTAAGGGAGACAACTGCTATACAATATCTGAACTTTTAAATTAAAGAATTACTTCCCTTGATTATTTTTTTGTTTGTAAGCTATTTTTGTTTGATTTTTTTTCTCATCCTTGCTCAAACTATTATCAACCCTTTCATTTAAACTGTTAGGTCTATATTTTACAGTGTTAATATATCGTATACATTCAAGGAATACACAAACCTTATCAAAACATCATCAAAATGTTTTTCACCAGATGAAGACAAAATAAGGGCATATGTGTCGTACAAGTTTGTCTTTTTTATTTGGATGGTATTATAAATGCATAAACAAACAGCTTTCAAAGTTTTTGTGTTTTTTTTAAATCTTCAGGACCAATACTTCCATTTAATTGGACTGCAGTTTGTAATAGCTTCACTGGCTGATAATCACTTTTCTGATAAAAAAAAGTCAAGGAGAGATCAGGTCAATTGTGTGTTGTTTTTTACTCAATCGTAAAACGTCAACACAGAAGATGAGAATGTTGCACGACATACCAGTAAAACAGTTCTACTGAGTCATATCAGTCACAGGTCCAACCACATTCACTGAAACACATTCAAGTCACATGACACATTACATATCAATATGGCAAAGTCACATGATCTATTTATGATTTAGTCGCTGTCACTGTCACTACTGCTCTCCCCCTCCTTGACATCGATGGAGAACTTGTATTCCTGATCACAGCCCATGTACGCGTCACTCATGTAGAACAATGTGTAGTTGTATTTGCCGGGCGAGGGAGCCACAAAGTCCAGTTTCACCTTGGCTTTCTGCTGCAGAGTGAGACGTTTGATTGACAGGAGAGAGTTGTTTTTTGTGTCGCCGATGACAACCCACCATCCTTCTTCACGTTTCTGTTGGGATAGAAAACAATACTGTTAAGTCCCTGGTAAAATCAAAATTAATAATTTGTAATGTCATTTTCACACACCTACACATTTTTGTAAGTGATCAATTATCCATTTTAATAATTATTTTATTTTCTAAACACATATATAGCAATTTGTAGAACCTTCAATATTCTTTTCTAACTTGAAGATTTCAAATGTATTTTTTATTTAAAACCATTGTTTTTGCCCATCATTCCACTTTCCTAGATATAAAATCTAAGGAAAAAATCTGAGTAATACATTTTTTTTTCATTTGTAAATGCTAAAATGATAAATTTTCACTGAATCAAAAACAAGAAAATGTTATCATGAATAGGTCAATTTTTTTAATTTAACATAACATAAACCTAACATCAGATAATCATAAAATTCATAATTTAGTTTGTTATTACTTATATTTGAAATCATTTATAGTTTATTATAATAAATTCATTTTTATTTATCGCAAATGTTACGAATATAGTGAAATTTTGATTTTTTAACGTTTTTAACAGAATACTTTTCTTTAATAACAATCAAATGAGTAAAATTTTACCTGTAAAATTCCCTTTACCCCTCAAAATATGACTCCAAGGATTAGTCATTACATATCTCGAAATCCCATTACATATCGTGAAATCCCTATATATAAACAGTTACCTGTGGGAAGAAAGGGGCAACAACGGGTCCGGCAACCTCATCTTCTCTCTCCAAGGTCACAACTACATTAACTGTGGATCCACTGAAATTATACAACAATATTTCTTTGTATTAGTCATTTTACTTATTTAAAGATTACCATCTGTTTGAATCTACAACATCATTCTTTATGCTATCAGGGGCTAAAAGAACCTCAGTTAACCCAGGAGTCTGGAAGGTTAACCAGTAATTGAGCACAGCCACCTTTTTAAGTAAACGATAACTTTCTCACTTAAATCAGTGGTGAGAGAATGACAATGAAACGCAATATTGTATATCAATCAAAAAGACTGTGGTAGAGCAAGGATTCAATTTCATAATCCTTGGATTGATAGGCAGACACCCTACCAGCTGAGCTAACCAGTCCCAGCAAACTGTGTAGAACCTCCTTTCTGGAATAAACTGACTTTTTATATATGGTTAATACATTTGTAACAGGCATAAAATTACTGTTATAATTTTATTGCTATTATCAAATAATAAAAATAATAAAATAAATAAAAACAATAAATATCAATTAAAAAGGTAAAAGCTAAATTTTTTACTTATGTTTATTGTAAAATGGTGTATGTATCTGATTGTTTGTAGAGCTTTTTTAATAGGTGAGAATTTTATTAACATGCAGTATATACAAGTTTCATTATAGTAATCATTATACAAGCCATGGTGTAACAAGAAACCCTTGAGGTGTTAATAACAACTACATTTTAGTTAATAAGAGAAGGTATTTAAATTTTCATTTCTATGTAATATCAAATTTTAAAATCTTAGCCAATCAGTTATAAAATCCAAGTATTATTGTTTTGGAGAAAAGCCTCCAGATGTTGATATAATCATTTGATTTTGAGTTGACATGACAGTGTGTTGACATGAGAACGACATAATTGCTCATTTCCAGGACTTGTTGTTTGTTTGATTATATTATGTTGATTGCATTTGATAAGAAAATTTTAATTATTAACTTCTAGCAGCTTATCAGCTTTAGGTCAAAATATATGTAAAACTAGAATTCATTGGTTAATTGTTAAAATGATTTTTATTGATTAAATATTCAAAGTTAATTTTAATGGCTAATCCATTTTAGGAACTTATGATATAAAGAAAGGTTTTTAAAATATTGAAGAGAATACATATAGATAAGTAAGAGAGGGAGAGATAAGACTTAGTATTTTAAATGGCATAACGCTAGCCATTATATAATTTACAATAGCTAAACGAAACTAAATCTTTAGTCAGTTATTTTAAAATTATTACTAAGGACTACGATTACTTACTTAAGAACTTATTCAAACTGTGTTAATTTAATATTTTGGAACTTATAAACTATCTTACTTTATTGTTATTAATCAAACCAAAATAAAAGTGTTAAACACCAAAAGACTTGTGTACTGTATTGGACATTGAATTAAGTCTACAGCTAGAAGTTAGACTGACCCCACGTGTGTCATTGGAATACCAGTTGTGTGCAGGCTGCCTACCAGCTAATTCCCCATTTGCTTAAGCTTACACCAACTGTGACAGAATGTATTATTGAAGTGAGTTAAAGTAAATTTGGATAATGGCAGATGGATTGACAGATGTTCAATCACTTGGCAATTTATTGTAAATCCTATATTTAATAGCTTTTTGCCACGACTAAATCTTCCTCATGCATGAGATGCCGGCGTTCTACCACTAGACCACCACTGCGGTCACAAGCTTCAAAAAAAGATTTGAGACAAAACATATGCTGGTTCATTTTGTAATGCCCAAAGTGCTATATTCATGATAATCCTAGTGAAGGGTTTTATATAATAACTGACAGGTACAGGCTACAGTTTCTATAGTATAACCATAACCATTCCTCCAAAGTCACCATATTGGGGTAAGATTTTTTGGGGGCTTTAAAGTATCCTTCTTTTGGAGTTGTTCATCTAACAAAGCCAAACATAATTTATAAACTATTCTCTCTCACAGTAATCCCATACTTTAAGTCATCGTGGTACAGTATATAAACCAGTCACGCTGGTTTGCAGTGTTGATAACCGCTATAGTGTGTACACTCGTGCTACTGTGTTATATACAAACATTAACACAAGCTTAACTACAACTGGTTTAACTACCTCTACACACACAGTAACAGGCGATTATTGATTACAGATAAAATTGTTCACACAAACTGGGGTTTATGTCGGTCCTTGCGCAGCCTGGGTTAACAGTTATAACAGTACAGTCACAGTGTTGTTGGCCTTTATAGATATACTCAACTCAGTGATGTAGTAGTTGGTTTTGATGTATAGAAGGTAATGTACATGTTTTATTATATACTATTAAAATACTACTATAAGCATCTCATATAGAACAGGTTTATTCAGACAGCTGTGGCTAGTTTACACAGTTTATAGTTAGTGGTGAAGAATCTGAATAAGTAATATGTTAATAGAATTTTATGTATTATATTATGCTATTGCTCATACAGTTGTAGTTTTGATTTAAGGTATATATTATTATAAATGTTAGTACAGATGGTCTGAATATGAGTAGGAGAAGATAGAGGTAGAGGTAGAAAGAGTGAGAGAGGTGATAAAGAGAGACTCTGTGTGAGTGTGTGTGTGTGTGTGTGTGTGTGGAGGAGGGGGAATAGAGGGAAATAGGGGGTACATTGGAAAGTGAATGGTATGCTGGAAAAAGTAAGAGGTATATTGGAGAGTATTAGGCGTGTACTGGTAAGTGTATGTGTGCATTTGAAAGTATCAGGGGGTGTATCAGAGAAAGCCTGGATATATTAGTAAGTGTGGGGTATATTGGGAAGTGTGTGACAGTTAAGAAGTCATTTCCTGAGTCTGTAGCTAGGAGCTAAGAAAACTGTCAATGCTATAATATACAACAATACATAATGCTGTGCTTACAACCTTTTTGGTAAACGGCAATCATTTATGATATGACATATGTATTTGGTCAAAAGAATGTGCCCCAAGGACATTTTTGAAGATATAAAATGTAGGGTTTTGGAGAAGACAGCAGAGAGAGAGAGAGGGGGGGGGGGGGGGGGGGGAGAGAGAGAGAGAGAGAGAGAGAAAGGAAAACATAGAGGAAAGAGACAATTAGACAATGTAGGCTGACAAAAGGCTATTAAATTGTAAATAGGGGGGGGGGGGGGGGGGGGGGAGACAGAGAGAGAGAGAAAGGAAAACATAGAGGAAAGAGACAATTAGACAATGTAGGCTGACAAAAGGCTATTAAATTGTAAATAGGGGGGGGGGGGGGAGACAGAGAGAGAGAGAAAGGAAAACATAGAGGAAAGAGACAATTAGACAATGTAGGCTGACAAAAGGCTATTAAATTGTAAATAGGCCTGCCTATGACATCCAGTCTCAGAACTCTAACTTCCTTAATTGTTACTTTCGTTATAAAATGTGTAATATTAAAGCATTGGAAAATTCAAGAGGATGTTGTTAACTGTGTAAAATCCTTGGACAATTTAGTTAAGACCAAGACTATAGGTCTGACCCCATGTCATCAGAATGTAGTATTGTCTGGTCAGGGTGGGTATTTGGACTCTGCATAATAATTCCCCATTTCCGGTACCTAGCCCAGTGGTCCTCTAACCAGGAGGATTAAAATCAGCTAACACCCAATACAGGGCAAACCTACGTTGACAAGTGCATGGCTATGTTGAAAATGTTATACCAGTAATAGCATTTGGTTTGAAGTGTTAGGGGCATAGAAAAAGCATGGATACATAAGTAATTGTGGGGTATATTGTGGGAAGTGTTAGGGCCCAGGGTATATTGGGAAGTGTTGGGTCCTAGGGGTATATTGCGGAGTGTTAGGGCCCAGGGTATATGAGGAAGTACATGTTGGAAATGTTATAATAGGATTTGTTCAGAAGTGTTAAATACATAAGGAAGTGTGGGGGTATACTGGGTAGTGGGTAGTGTTGGTTTATAAATAGATGTGTGGGGTTTACTTGGTTGTTTGGTTTAAATAGATGTGTGGGGTTTACTTGGTAGTGTTGGTTTATATAGATGTGTGACATATGCTGGGTAGTGTTGGTTTATAAAGATGTGTGGGGTATACTGGGTATTGTTGGTTTATACAGATGTGTGGGGTATACTGGGTATTGTTGGTTTATACAGATGTGTGGGGTATACTGGGTAGTGTTGGCTTATATAGATGTGTGGGGTATACTGGGAAGTGTTGGTTTATATAGATGTGTGGGGTATACTGGGTAGTGTTGGTTTATATAGATGTGTGGGGTATACTGGCTAGTGTTGGTTTATATAGATGTGTTGGGTATACTGGGTAGTGTTGGTTTATGTAGATGTGTAGGGTATACTGGGTAGTGTTGGTTTATATAGATGTGTGGGGTATACTGGGTAGTGTTGGTTTATATAGATGTGTGGGGTATACTGGGTAGTGTTGGTTTATATAGATGTGTGGGGTATACTGGCTAGTGTTGGTTTATGTAGATGTGTAGGGTATACTGGGTAGTGTTGGTTTATATAGATGTGTGGGGTATACTGGCTAGTGTTGGTTTATATAGATGTGTGGGGTATACTGGCTAGTGTTGGTTTATTTAGATGTGTGGGGTATACTGGGTAGTGTTGGTTTATATAGATGTGTAGGGTATACTGGGTAGTGTTGGTTTATATAGATGTGTGGGGGGATATACTGGGTAGTGTTGGTTTATATAGATGTGAGGGGTATACTGGCTAGTGTTGGTTTATTTAGATGTGTGGGGTATACTGGGTAGTGTTGGTTTATATAGATGTGTAGGGTATACTGGGTAGTGTTGGTTTATATAGATGTGTGGGGGGATATACTGGGTAGTGTTGGTTTATGTAGATGTGTGGGGTATACTGGGTAGTGTTGGTTTATATAGATGTGTGGGGTATACTGGCTAGTGTTGGTTTATATAGATGTGTTGGTATACTGGCTAGTGTTGGTTTATTTAGATGTGTGGGGTATACTGGGTAGTGTTGGTTTATATAGATGTGTGGGGGATATACTGAGTAGTGTTGGTTTATATAGATGTGTGGGGTATACTGGGTAGTGTTGGTTTATATAGATGTGTGGGGTATACTGGGTAGTGTTGGTTTATATAGATGTGTGGGGGGATATACTGGGAAGTGTTGGTTTATATAGATGTGTGGAGTATACTGGCTAGTGTTGGTTTATATAGATGTGTGGGGTATACTGGCTAGTGTTGGTTTATATGTGTGGGGTATACTGGGTAGTGTTGGTTTATATAGATGTGTGGGGTATACTGGGTAGTGTTGGTTTATATAGATGTGTCGGGTATACTGGGTAGTGTTGGTTTATATAGATGTGTGGGGTATACTGGGTAGTGTTGGTTTATATAGATGTGTGGGGTATACTGGGAAGTGTTGGTTTTTGTAGATGTGTGGGGTATACTGGGAAGTGTTGGTTTTTGTAGATGTGTGGGGTATACTGGGTAGTGTTGGTTTATATAGATGTGTGGGGTATACTGGGAAGTGTTGGTTTATGTAGATGTGTGGGGTATACTGGGAAGTGTTGGTTTATGTAAATGTGTGGGGTATACTGGGTAGTGTTGGTTTATATAGATGTGTTGGGTATACTGGGTAGTGTTGGTTTATGTAGATGTGTGGGGTATACTGGGTAGTGTTGGTTTATGTAGATGTGTGGGGTATACTGGGTAGCGTTGGTTTATGTAGATGTGTGGGGTATACTGGGTAGTGTTGGTTTATATAGATGTGTCGGGTATACTGGAAAGTGTTGGTTTATGTAGATATGTGGGGTATACTGGGTAGTGTTGGTTTATGTAGATGGGTGGGTTATACTGGGTAGTGTTTGTTTATGTTTATGTGTGGGGTATACTGGGAAGTGTTTGTTTATTGGGAAATGTTGTGGTATGTTGTGGTATATAAGAAGTATGGCCGATGAGCTATATTAAAAAATGAATGGGTATATTGAGAGTTTTGTGTAGTATACTGAGAGGTTTGTGTATAATGTTGTGTGTAGTATACTGAGAAGCTATGTGGGGTACATTGGGAATTGTAGATGAGATGAGCGAATTAGAGCATGCAAATATTTGAAATATCCAAAACTGAGTTCTAGAAAGAATTAGGAGCATGAAATGACTGATTCTTGAATAAATTTGAGCATAAAATGAAAGACTGATTTCTCAAAAGAATTTATGCATGAAGTGCCTGATTTCTAGAATAAATTTGAGCATGAAATGACTAACTGCTACTAATCTATCCACCAAATAACAATGTTTAGTAAGTTTATTTCTTTAAATGGGACAAGTATGGGTAGGAATAACCCAGTTGAGGGTTGAACCTGCAAGGCTGATGGCCTTGATGACCTCAGTATAAATACAAGCAGATACTAGACAAACAGGAAATTAGCGTACAGTGTATGGTTTATTATTTAATTTACTTTTTTTTCTCCCAGAACCATTTTAACTGCCCAGCAATATCAACCATGGACACAAAATGGCCATTCCTAAAACGAAACCGAACCCACAACTGGACAGAGGAGGAGAAACTGTTCCTTCTCAATCAGGTGGCAGACAATATACAGGTGGTCGAAAACAAAGGAAATGATGCCACGTCTGTGAGACAAAAAGCCGAGGTGTGGACACAAATCATGAAGGATTACAACCAAATATTTGGTCCACGAGACCTCATCAGGATAAAGGTAAAATGATATACCAAGACTTGCATACCAAGCTGGTTAATCTCCAAATCATGTTATCAAATCAATATTGTTATTACAAGGAAATGATACATGGTGCATGTAACTGATGACACTAGAGCTGTTTGTGTTTGCTTTTTCTCATACACAATTGGTTGTTTTAAATTAACTGAATGCCAGGGGCTGAAAGCTATTTTCGACACGTAACAGGTTATAAATGACATACAGTCAAACCTGTCTTAAGCAGCCAGTCAATGGAAAGAGCAAATGTGGCCTTTTAAGACAGGTTATTGCTTAATGCAGGTTAATTTATTCTGTCAGTATAGAAATGGGAAATAGAAAAACATGGTTGCTTAGACATGTGGCTGCTTAATAGAGGTGACAGCTTGCACAGGTTTTACTGTATCTGGTTTTATTGGTGGTAAAAGACCTTGGAATGATTCCAAATAAAACGACCATCAGTCCACGAGTTACTCTCAAATTTCTCACAAAGTTTTTGGAACGAGCAGGACTATAACCTACAACCTTTGCTTTTTGAGGTAAGTGATCTTGAGATGGTGCCTTAGACCACTCAACAACAGAGGATCCCTGTCAGTTATTATATAAATTCTTATCATGTGGCTGAATATAGCACTTTGGGAAAATGTTTCTGTCGCAAATCTTTTTGAAGCTTGTGACTACAGAGGTACCTGAATGGAACCTTGGCGGTGAAAGATAAATAAAATAACCTTGAAATAACATCTTTAATCATGGAAGAATCTGCCTGAGTTTAAAAACATGTGCATATTTTTTGTCTTCTTTATTATTGTACTATTATTTTAAACACTGCAGGAGCAATGGAAGAGAATGAAGATTGCGTCGAAGTCCGAGTTTCGCGACATGGTGCAGATGAAAGGGGAGACAATTAAAGACACTTCAGATGATGCAGCATTTCAGCCATCACAATTGTCAGTGAAAGTTAATGAGTTACTTCAACTGGTGGAAAACCAGGTAGTTATCCACAAAATGTTGCAGAAATGTGTAACAAATTTGGACTTTTTAATGCTGTCTATTAATACATGAGGACACATAAACTTTCAAACCAAATTTACTCAAAACAAGTCAATTGTTTTCTTTGATAATGACTTATTGAAAAACATTGCCAATATTCAAAACTGTCAGTAAGGAGGCAGTGCAGTGGATTGAGTGTTGGCTGCTCAGGACAGTTGTAGCATCATGTACGGATGTAAAGGCAAATTAAGTTTCTACATTTCAATATAGTTCTACAACCGATGCATGATCGTATAGTGTTAATTTAAGCTCAGCCCTTAAGTCTACAAAGTTCCACAATCCTAACTTCCCCAGAACCCAACTCTACCAACTCTTAATTCCTTCTCTGATTCCTAACTATAACCCAAAACTGCCTTCTGACAGAGTAACATGTACTTTTATATCTCGTCTCAGAGTTACAGGACGAATCAGGGTAGCGCTACAGCGATATAACCTTTACTATCCAATTAGGTAATTTGATGGGCGGCTTAACCTGTGATTGGCAGAACAGGTGTTTTGCTTTATCCATAGAGTTACACTGGATCAGCTATTAGATGGTAATATGAACCATAACACCTGTGGTGTTACACAGAGGTTATGTGTCAGATCCCATGCCCAATCAGGCTGCCTCTCAAAAAACAACATTCAGCACTGGTTCTACCCAGGAAACAGAACAGTTATTAATATGAGCATTGTTATCAATCAAAAATATATCTGTATAAACCAAGTATTCTATCATTCTCCAGGTTCCTACATCAAAGACGGCCTGGACTCCTTCCTATACTGGAAATGGTGGTGATGAACTAGTCACAATCAAGACAGAAATGGTGGACTACGACCTGTCACCCAGCATTGACATGGAACCAGACGATAGTAACAGGTATGAACATATTGCGTATGCACTAGCAGAGACATGTAGTTTTTTTTTGTTATATTTTCTTAAAATAAAAAAAATCTTTGTTGATAATTCCTGAGATATGAACTTACCTGTACCACATACAAAGTAATGTATACCTTCATTTTTGCATTTAAGTTTGTATCTCAAGAATGTTTAGCGATTAAAGTTAATGACTTATATCAAGGACTTACACAGAGAAGGAAAAACAACTGATTGAGATGTTATGAACGCTCGCGTCTTCACGCAAAATCTCGAGAAATCTGGTTTTATCTCAGAAATACAAGTAAATTGTGTTTACAAATGTTGAAGTACTTATCATTACAAAATATGTATACTGCAACTAAAAAAACAAGGAAAATGCTTGTAATTTATTTCAAACTGAAATATTTTAAATTCAAGATCATTTTGCATGTTTAAAACATTACAAAAGTCTAAGGTTACATACACCAAACATCTGATGTGAAATAAATCAGTTGCCTGTGAAATTTGAATGATTAATTCACTTGATTTGAGAGTCGTCCATGGCTGAGTGGTCTAAGGCACTGTCTCAAGACCACTTACCTCTCACCGCTAAGGTTGTAGGTTCAAGTCCCAATCAATCCTAAAACTTTATGTGAGAAAGTTTTCCAGTTACTTGCTGAAGGACGGTGGTTCTACTGTCTGAGGTCTTCCTCCACCAGTAAAACTGAATATGCCATATATATACCTGAAATGTGTCGAAAATGGCGTTAAATACCATTAAAAAAAAAATATCTCTGTGTTAATCGTAACTGTTCCTTGGTGTTCTAATGCATAAACATTGTATTCAGACTTTTGAAAAATGTGTCTGTTTCAAAAGCTTTCTACACATGAAGTAGACCTTGAAGTAGACGGAATCACTCCCATGCTGACATGGGAATGTAGTGAAACCGATGCGAATGTTACCCTACATCATTTCTTTTACAGCACCAGTCTAACGGAAAATGATGCCCACACACATGGTTACGGAGCGGACACAGTCTATAACCAAGGGTCTGCGACACCTACTACTGCATACCAAGACATGGTAGACAATATGTCGGACAGTATAAATGGAGGCGAGGCAAAAAAACTTAAACTGGCCCCCAGCAGTCAACATGGCAATACGAATACAACCTTCGCAGAAACATTGCAGAAAAAATCTATAGTTAAAATAACCAACACAGACAATTATTCCGTTTTCCAGAGTAAAAGATCTCCCGTACGCATAACTAATAAACTGGTTTCACGCTCTAGTTTAAACAGGAAATCAAATATACAAGGTCACAGGTTAGATTCAAGTCAAGGAAAGAATGTACACAAACGTCGCTCATCGTCACAGACTGAACTACCTCTATCACTCGATCATGCTGCAATTACGCTAACAATACCTAGTCATGACCATAATGCAATAGAAAATGGCCACATTGCTCATATTCATTTAAACAGTGCAGACGGCAGAAACGGTGCCTCTTCCAACTGTGCACAAACTCTGGCTGACCAACTCATACTGGACAAGTTGGCATACGCCAAGGAGGAGCATGCAGTGAAAATGAAATATTTGATGGAAGAACACGAACAGAAAATGGAACAATTCCGAATAGAGAGAAAGATCGCGTTAACCAAACTGAAGGTGCATAAAGCACAACTAAATAGTGTTCTTTTTAACACAGACATAGAACCAGTATGATATTACACTGATCATAATAGGGAATATCTCCGTCTATGGAAAAGGTAGTTTCAAAATAAAGATAAACAGGTGTTACTACATGAGCATCCATTTCAGAGCGAAAGAGAATACAAAATTAATACATTCATGACTCTGCAGGGTCGTCTGCACATGTCAAGGTCACTTTAAGACAAGTGAATACTGATTTTATCGCTCAAATATCACTCAAAAACAACACTGAAATACAGCCAAAAAAGGATTTTTGGTTGTTGTCAATTCCTGGTATGATGATAAATAATACTGTAATAAAAACACTTGAACCATGTTATACTTAATAAAACATTGACTTATTATTTATTATCTCTTTAAAAATAAATTTAATCATAAAGTTCCCATTCCTCTAGTCTAATTATAAGTTTATTGTCTTGTATTGTGTTTAGCGCTGTCTTCAATAATATTTCATCACACAATACCTTGCATAAGAACATAATCTATATGTACATGTAGGTTTTCAACAGGTCTTTCACATGTATTAAAATAGATAAGAGTCCGAGACCCAGTCTATGACATTTTTAACCAGACTACAAGTTTTCCAAACGTATATCCTGATTATTTCTATGACTTTATATCGAAACGGAACAATTTGGGCGAGATATTGGGAAAAATTTACGCAGATGATAGTATGAGGTGATAAGAAAAATATATGAAATGATAGGGATAGGAGATGGCAATATGAGAAAACATAAAAGTGATGATAATAAGATGAAATGAAAGGGGATGAAAGTATAAGGTGATAGGATGATTATATGAGATGATAGGGACAGGGGACAGTAATGTGAGAAAACAGACAGGTATTGCTGGTACATACCTGTGCACGCTGTCCTTGTCTACCACTTCATACACCATTTCTATATTGGGGTAACGGTTACAGAAGCGGGCCACATCTGCCATCTGTGACTCGGTCAGTTGTAACAGGCCGTTACGGTCTTCATCTTCCATCTCCATGATGTCAAATATCGTCTCTATATTCTGTACAAGTACAACAACATAATTAAATACTAGTTTTAAATGAATGAATGGAGTTTTACGGCATACCAACACATTATATGTTAATCAACACTAACAGGAAGAAAGATTTCAGGTTCACTCTACATGTAAAAAAAACCCTAACAAATTAACATAAAGATAAAAAACATGCATGAGCCACCGGGATCCTTCTCTTGCCATCACTCATATAGCTCCCTGGAACCACACAGGGGTTGGTTATCTAACCACAATAATGAACATAACAAAAATTGATCAAATGAACACAACACCCATTCGGAGGATTCCTACCCCTCTGCAGAGATTGACAATTATTCTTTTCTAATCTAGAACCACATGGGCTACACTAGTTTTAATTTTCCTGCTAAGTACACTTAAACACTAGTTTTAAATTTCAACCAAAGTACACTTGGATCCTGTTATAACGTGGTCTGATATAACGCAAAACTTGTTATAACGCGTTTTTTTCTATGACTCCAAAATTGATGAATTAATCTCAACTAAATTGCTATATGTTTGCAAGCTTATTACGTTTTTTTCCAAACTGTAACCATGTATTTGTGCATCAATTACACCTTGATAATTCAGACTGAAATGATCACAAGTTCTTATTGTTATAAACAACATTGCTTATAACTGATTTACGCTGACAAACAATGGTCTGTCATATTTATTGTGCGTTTGTTTATGGTTTTTCGACCGGAAATAGTATTGCCAAATAATGTAGCATAGTGCACCTTGGGATATTTCTATCGCGGTTCCGCTTATACTGCGGTTTCATTCTATGGATCACAGCTACCACGTTATAATGGGCTCGAGTGTACAATTAAATAATAGTTTTATATTTCTGCAAAGTACAATAAACCAAGTTTAAAATTTCATTCACATTCGATCATTTTTCTTTTAAATGGAGTTAAAACACTTTATAGCATGCGTAGATGTACTCAATGAGCCCATAAAGCAATAGGCATATCTATCATAACATGCCAAAATAGCATATTGAAAAGGGATTTCCTAACTTGACTTACATGCCCAGGTTAGACTTAAATATATTTCCCACTTAGAATTGCAATGCATTTTATGATAAATTGAATAAGGCATGTGGCCAGTCATCTTACTTGCATTGAGGGAATTAAACTAATTTCATGCACATTTTTCTATGTTGTAATCAATAATAAATCTTTGAACACTGACCTGTTCCTGCGTACGTTTGATAATGTCGCCGGTGAAATGTGGCAATTGTTTGAGGTACGAGTCTTTAGCCCACATAGCCTGTGTTGTCATCTGGGCCAACTCCATGGCCGCCAGCGCAGGGCTTAACCAACCATTACTACTCAATACATCCACACACGCCTGAATCAACCTGATTGCCTGTGAAGCAAAATTGACAAATTTTGTATAACTATTATTTTATTACTACAGTATGTGAAGTGTTTAATAATAAATTGATGGTTATTGACGGATTAAATATCTAGATAAACTTAGTTCTTTAACAGAAAAAAATCAATAATTTAGGGAGGGAAGCCAAAAATGATTTTCATCAAATTGATTGATTAAATAGTTCTTTTCAGAGATACAGAAATATATGAAAGTTACATTTACACCAAGATAATGCATGAATGAAGACTAAGTTATAGTAAAAAAACATTATGTAGTATTCAAGCCAATTTGACTTTAAATAAGTTATTTATACATATACTTAATGATACATTTAAATATGTAATAATGTGGTAAACTATTTTTATTTTATTTCAATACTATAGTACAAAAAGGATACTACTGTTCAGGGCTTATAATTCAGCCATAACATTATATTTACAATTTTACGGACATATTTGTGGCAAATTATTTTGAATGGGCAAAATCAATGCAATATTTGTGCTGCCAATATAGCAAAAACATCATATTATTTCAGGATTATTTGCAATAAATTAAACAAAGTTTTTATATAAATTGATTTTTTTTCTTTTTGTGATATTTTTAAAAACACTTCACCTGTTTCCAAATTAAAGTATTTCTATTTGGCCGAAACATAATTATGCCCCATTCAATAAAAAAGTTATTCGACAAGCCGCATATACTTTTCATATTATGTTGTTTACAAATAATAAATCAATAAAGATCTTGACTTGACATAATATAGATGTATTTATATCAGTGTCTGTAGCCTTTAGCTGATTTTCAAATAATTTATCAATCTAAAGAGATAAATTTACTATAAACAGGCCCTAAATTAAGATCATCTATACGTATCACATGTTACAGACCTTGCCGAGTATTTCCTCCGTGTCCGACTGCAACTCTGCAGACAGCTGCATACGTGACAGATGGGCCTGCAACAACAGATTTGTCTTCACATGTGGGTCGTTGTACTTGGGATTGGCCAGTTTGTTTGGCAGCCTACTGGCCAGTTGTCTCAGTACAGAGTCTTCGTGGTGGCGAATAGGGATCTCCTCGTACTCAGCAGCGTTGGAGACAATCTCAATCAAACCCTTTACCTTTGTCTTGGCGTTCAGTGACATACTGAATAACTCTGGAAACAAAATAAGCATGATATAAATAAAACATCCAAGTCATTAAAAATGGAGTTGTGGATAAAGAAATCTTACCCTAAGGTAACAGATACATGCAAGGATTAAGACTGTAGAGTTTTGCACATATCTATGCTTATAAATTGGATTTCGCTATTCACATATATTTATGCCAAAAATTTCCCATTCGCCATATTTATGCTTAAAAGGAATTTCCTTATTTGCAATAAAAAGATTTAAAAAACTATGTTATTAATTTAATTCGTTGTAGAAAACTGTTGAATGAATGATGATGTCAGCCTAAAATTGTATGACATACATTTACCAATGTGAGGACAGGTTGGTACATACAGTATTTTACAAACTTTGTTACCAAGATAACAATGTTTGATAAGTAAGAAATTTCCCAGCTACATTGTAACATTTTACTATTGGTGTTCCAATGCCTTCTAGGGCAGAACCATTACAATGGAAATGAGAATTAAGTCTTGCACTGATCAGATACTGAACCCAAGACCCACTTGGGTCCCAGATTCTATCACTATACCCACTTATATATACTTGTAGTGGTTCTCAATATTCTGTCAGATGACTGATAACAATTTCAATTAAATATTTATCATCAAATAAGCATTATGGATTATGGAACTTCAAATATCTTTTATGAGTCTGTTAGTTTAACAATTCTTGAACCTAAACATATTTAAAACAGAATAAAGAGTTTAAATGATTTCTATTTGGTAACATGATAAAGAAACAAAGAGTGATAAGGCTTGACCCTAAAAACATCTCCGCTTAGGTTAGTTGAGGAATACAGCAGGAAGACGTACCTATAGTTGTGTAGTTGATGTAGTAGTAGGCAGCAATCATGCCCAAGTTCAGTGGCGACACGTCCATCTCGTCCTCAACGCTGATACACTGTAATCATATAAAACACTTGTAAGTTTATTGATCTGACACGTGTAAACATTGGGTTCAATGCAGCACTGTAGTATCTACGTAAGTCTATACTAATTTTTTTAGCTCATTTGCAAAGAAACTCAAAGTTTATATGAACCACTCTTGAGACTTTTTGAGAGGCATTGAGTCGAGCAGGTGATTGAACCAGCAGCCAACCCTCTAGACTGTGTCTACAGACAGATGAGGGACGTGGTGAGACCAATATACTCCCACTAATGACATCTGAAAGAGATCTGTACGTTACAGAAGGAATAACAGGCCAATCTTGGCTTTGTCTACAGACAGACGAGGGACATGGTGAGACCAATATACTCCCACTAATGACATTTGAGAGAGATCTGTACATTACAGAAGTAATAACAGGCCAATCTAGATTGTGTCTACAGACAGACGAGGAACATTGCGAGATCAGTATACTCCCCGCTAACAACATCATTGTTGGTGGGGGTAAGCACATACCTTTGATTGTTCAAGATCTGAGATTGTATTCTCAACAAGTTCTGACAGATGGTCCGACAGATGTCTGTGTGACATTCCCTGTAGATTGTAATAGTTAGGATTCTGTGTCATACGCCTATAGATAAAGGTCCAGGTAAGGTAATCCACCGCATCTTGTTTGTTCTCTATCGTCTTGGTAACGATCTCCGCACTGAAGTGGTCGTGTAGGCAATGGTCCAAGTGACTCTGTGAAATAATAGTTTCCATTTTTAAACAACAATTCAATGATGTAAAACTGATATATAAAAATAATGAATTTAAAAATATTGATCTGAGAAGAAAAATGGCCAAATTTGTAATTAAACAATCGTAGATGAAAAGCAAATTAAGATAACTATGCATCTTATCTCTTCGGTCTAATTTTACAATCAGCAGCTATACTGTGTTACTGGCAAGTTTAATTTTCTCATATAAAACAATGTATACTATTTTTTAATTTATTACGGTTTTTAATTTGTTAAATAGTTTTAATCAATGCATTGTCATAGTACAAATGTAACATGTTCTTGATTATCCATGATATATGACTGATAATACGTCAACACTGTAGTACCAACTTTGTGAAAAACTTCAGATTTTAATGTCTTTATCAGGTCTAGGAATTCTTCCAAACCATTAACTGTCTACATGCATTATCTCTCATTCAGCATATTATTTATCAATCAGCAATTTCTCATTTTGGTGATTTACTAAACCTGTTTGTGATTGCAGTATATTTTTTAGCATTTATTTGCATGTTGCTGGCTGCACATTCATCCATATCTCATTTGCAAAACTTGTTTACGATAAATGACTTTGCTAATCTAGGATTCTGAATCCGTACATGAACAATATTTTATGAACATGTCACATACTGATACTTTGCTGTTTCAATTTTTGTTTATTTATAGTAACAGCAGCCATAGTAGCAACAGCAGCCATTGAAAAGGTTGGTTATTTTGGTAACAGCAGCCATTGTAGCAACAGCAGCCATCAAAAATGTTGTTTAATTATAGTAACAGCAGCCACTGTAGTAACAGCAGCCATCAAAATTGTTGTTTAATTATAGTAACAGCAGCCATAGTAGCAACAGCAGCCATTGAAAAGGTTGGTTATTTATAGTAACAGCAGCAATTGTAGCAACAGTACCCATTGAAATTGTTGTACAATTTTTCAAAATCCCATTTTAATAGCCAATGCTCACAAGTTGTAAAACCCAAAATAGACAAAGCAAACACATAAAGGGTTGTTTCTCTAGTCCCTCCTTCCAAAACACCAAACACCTACCTCTACTGGAAGTGGTTCATAAAGAAACTTCTTGAAAAATTCTTTCTTGGAACTCTGACATAGAATGACAGCCTTCCCTGTAAACAAAATAAACTTAGTCAATAAAGCTGGCATTTTATTTTCACACTGAAATAACCACACTGCTCTTCAGAAACTTGTCACATATTCATGTATTTTATGTTTGAAAATAATGACGTAAAAAACAATTTTCTGGCTGAATTATTCTAATTTGAGTTGAAATTTCTGTGAAAATAAGTTTCTTTCAAAAATCCACAGTCAATTAATCAGACCTTCAAAACTGCCAAGTACATGTATTAATATGTTTTCCTTGTCTATCTTTCAAAAAAGCTATAAATAGATACAATTTTTAGATATGACAGTGATAACATTTATCTTCAAAGGTATATCAATGGGCAGACTCGGAATATATTTTTGTCCGACCGGTCTACTATTTTCAAAGGGCGAGTTCTAAGATAGTTAGAAATATTGACTGAATGTACCATCATAGTTTGAAGGTTTGAACTCCCTCTTCTGTTCCATCCCCACTCCAACACACCCTGATGGATAGGCTAGTGAGATTACTCTACCTATCATCTGTAATGACACCATTACTATCTGTCAAGGATTTATATAACCACCCACCTTCATTATCTGTCAATGGTTTAGTAGCCTGACCTATCATCTGTAATAATGATAACCATCACTATCTGTCAAGGATTTAAATAACCACCTACCTTCATTATCTGTCAGTGGTCGATTAGCTTGACCTATCATTTGTAGTACATCTGGAACAGGATAGTCCTCATATCTGAAATAGACAGTGAACAGTTGATTGATTGATTACTTTGACTGAATATCAAGCATCATTTCTATGCCATTGAGGGCTAACAGACAATCAGTTAACCTAACCACTGTTTCCTGGGATCCCGGAAGATTAACAAGTACTTGAACACACCCCATCTTCGCAAGTAACTAATAATTTTCCAACTTGAATCAGCGGTGAGAGACAAATGATAATTAGATGCAATGTCATATATCAACTATCACGGAGATTGTGGCCAAGCAGGGATTCGGACTCACAACCCCTGGATTGATAGTCAGATGCATTACCGGCTAAACTAATCGGTCCTTGTGACAGTTAACTGATGGATATATAAATAAAAAGCCTAAGACAATACACATACTATATAGTAATTGCTATTCTGATTCATGCTAGGGTATGAACACCAAAAATTCAACATGATAATTCCATATCAGTATATTGATTTCTTACAGTGGACAATTTTCCTCCAATGACCAAATTTTATAAAGGATAAAATCCATGGTTGACATTTGGAACACTTTTTGGCATGGAGACGAGAAGCAATTGAAGGTCAAACCATTGATGCAATGCTACTTTAAAGTTTTGTTCAGATATCACATACATATAACATACAAGACATTTTGATATTCCTTACTAATGCATAAAAACTTATAACTTTTATGATAATGTAAGAATAATAAACAAAAAATTAAAAACATTTTTGTACAAAGTTAAAAAAAAATCAGTTAAGTAATTTCAGAGAATCATTTAAATACACAGTGGACAACAGTGGAATTGTGGACAACAGTGGAATACAACCATGATTGATAAAAATACCAGCAGACAAAACTAGGAATTAACTTTCCTGATATAAACCATAAAATCCATGAAAACTCCCAACAGTTCTCATACTCACGAATGTGTTTTTCCATCATAATATTGTGTATCCATGATGACAACAAGATGTGCAGAAACGTTCATTCCCCACGAGAGACTACGGGATGCAACGAGGACCTGCACAGCCCCTGTGGAGAACAACTGCTCTACGACCTTACGTTCCAACTCATTTAAGCCTTCATGGAGGTAGGCTACGCCGTTACTTAAGGTTTCTTTCAGTGTCTAAAATAGAGAAATATTTTTAGATAAGAATGAAATTATGAATGTATCTATTTAGTGCAATATCACTACTTCTGACATTAAAAACAAATTAATAAACATATAACTTTCCGTTTTTTTTCACAAAAACAGTAAGAAAAAATACAGTCATGACAAAAATATGCCAATATTTAATATATTCAACAGGAATTGTGGTTCATGGAATTTTTAATAATTTGTAAAATCAGCAATCCTACAGCCTTGATTCACCCTGCTGTGGTTAAAGGGCTCAATGAGGAATTACCTCCCTTACTTGATGATAGCAGGATTCTTACATATATGTCCAAGAAATTGAGCTGTGTAAAGTGGTTGGGTATTGTTTTTGTTGAAAATGCAAAAAATTGTCATATTTCTTTGTGCATATAAGAACATTGGAGCATGGTTTTCGCCAAGTTTGGATGACACTGGATACTGTTTGATGAAACTATAACAGTTTAACGATGTGTAGTGATACAATGCAACAAATGGGAAGAATTGGCAAAAATGAAGGGGAGCCATCAATCCATTGAAATTGTGAAAAAGCAACCTAAAGTGCGTTTCTCTACATGTAGAACAGTACAAAATTAATTGTTGTGCGAGACGTAAAATGACATCATTTGAATGTCATTGAAGAAATCTATTTTTAACAAGACGCGTAGAAAAACAGCTAGAAACTGAACTATTTTCATCTCATATTGCATGTTATAAATCACTTATAAAACAAATATATTACCCACTGAGGCACTTCGAATATATAGACATACAAACCTTGTCAGAAATTTTGTCAAGGAATGGAGTGATATCCTCCTCTCTCACGTGCAGGAACCTGCTTCTCGGCGTCTCCGTCTCCGTCTGTATTTCTGCTGCACTGAATGTTAGAATGTCAATGGCTGTCAAACGTGTCTGCTTACGTGATGGAACAAACACGATGACGGGTTTCTTTGGGGCGTGGCGCAGTATGGCCTGGTAGGTTGGCTTGGCCATGGCAATTATACGGGACATGTTGTGACTTATGTTGAAGCCCTGAAATATAAATAACAACAGTAGAACCGTTGATGTTAGTTTAGTAAACAAAAAGATGCTGTAGGCTTGCAAACTTCGTTATGTGTCTCATACTGATCATTGTTCAAATTTATAAAATGTGGCCATTACTGGATCATTGTGCACAGCGATAACAAAAATATTTCGAAAACGTTTTTTAACTGATTTTGCTTGTAATAGGCAATCGAATGTACAATCAATTAAATACTTTTCCTGAAACACATCTCATGTTTAAAACTTTTAACTTCAAAGGCAGTCTAATGTGTAGGTCTTATAACATAGGTCATATTTAAGGAAGTATATCAGAGTTTCTAAAACAGTATGAAAACATTTTTCTCCAATATGTCAAGCTAATATATATACTAACTGACCCTACATTGTCACAATGATATCTATTTAAACATGCCAAAATATATTGATTTCCCAACTTGGCAAACATGCCCAGGTTAGACTATAATAGATTCCTGCCTAAAATAGATTCCTGCTTATAATAGTAATATATTTTGCGACATATTAAACGAGTCATGTTATTTCATTTTGATTTTGATTTGAATCGTCATACTGGTTTACATATTGTGAAAATTCTTTCATTCTAGAAAAAGTCCAAATGACGATGTGATGGTCGTCAAGCAGTTGTTAAGTGCTGTCTGAATTTTTAGAAGGGGGATTTCGTTTCAAGCTCACCACTCAGATAAATATATTGTTATTATCACCATTTAAATTTTTATTTATTATGATAAGAACATGCTTTGTATCAATTCTAAAAATAATTTATAGTATTTTTTTTCCTGATATACCTTTAATTATACAAAATAAATACATCTTAAAAACCCATAAACTTATCTGGGTTCATACTTGCCCCTGTAAAAGTTAAGTAAAGTATTTGTTTATTAAATGTGTCACCTCTATTGAAAGGGCCAGCCACAATGGGACTTTTATGTTGTACACAGTTACTTCCCGAAAGCTGTCATTGCCAGGCATCAGGCTGTTAGACATTCGGTATCCCTCAATTTAACAAGCTGCTGTGTAAGCAACCGGCCGCATCAGAAAAAAATCCAAGTGCTTCCATTAGGATTCGAACCTTCGACCTCCTACTTCCGGGGTGGATGCCTTATCTGCTAGGCCATGGAATATGGTGTTAATCCAGATAATTATGATACATCTTGAACTAACCTGTATGTGTAATTCCAGTGGTACAGGGCGGACATTTGGATGGAAGTTGAAGAACCCAGTGGTAGTGACACCGAGCCACTGTGAGACGTCCTTCGCATTGGATAACGAGGAACTCAAAGACACAATTCTGATGTTACGTTCCAGTTGGGATGAGATATAACGCATACGGGAACAAATGACTTCCAACACAGGCTGTAAAACATTGAACAGTCAATATCATTTTTACGAATAAATATTTTTAATGGGTTTTAAAATCTCAATTTCAACACATATTTTAGTGTAACATGGTGACCAGTTTCAACAGATGATGAAAACATTTGACCCATAGTTATGAAGCCTTATTTAATACGGACATGAATCTCAGATGAATCATCAGTTTTCTGAAAGAAACTTAAAAAACCTCTTGCACATTTCTATAGTACTTTAGTGCTAGTTTTGCATTAGAGTTAAAAACCCAAAACTTAAAATTGAATTTCTTATTTCATGTTTTATATATGCCCAGACCTGGCCAGACATTCCTGATTTTTATATATGCCTACTACTGAACAGACATTCCTGAGTTTTATACATGTATATGCCCAGACCTGGTCAGACATCCCAAAGTTTTATATATGCCCAGACCTGGCCAGACATCCCAGAGTTTTATATTTGCCCAGACCTGGCCAGACAACCCAGAGTTTTATATATGCCAAGACCTGGCCAGACTTTCCTGAGTTTTATAAATGCCCAGCCCTGTTCAGACATCCCTGAGTTTTATATATGACCAGACCTGGTCAGACATCCCAGAGTTTTATATATGCCAAGACCTGGCCAGGCTTTCCTGAGTTTTATAGATGCCCAGCCCTGTTCAGACATCCCTGAGTTTTATATATGACCAGACCTGGTCAGACATCCCAGAGTTTTATATATGACCAGACCTGGTCAGACATTCCAGAGTTCTATATATGTCCAGACCTGAGTTTTATATTTGCCTCGATATCCCTGAGTGAATTTATCAGCCAAAGAAAAACTGAAATACAAAATATACAATAATAAAAGTTCATAAAAAAACTATTTTACATATGCAATTATTCAACATACCCCTACATCTCCGCCGACCAGATGTAACTCGTCAACTACAAACAGGTTAATATTCTGTACATTCTTCCTCTGTTTCCATCTCCGTGACAGCACATCCCACTTCTCAGGTGTACTGATGATAATGTTACCCTAGAAATACGATAATAAGGAGAATTATTGCTGGTGTCAGTGAAATATTGAGTTCAACTCATCGAGTGAACACTGACATGGTATGATCGCAAGTAAGCAGTAAGAACTGAAACTGTATGGTCAAGAGAAGCTTAGTTCACACGAGTGAACAAGACAATTGTCGGTGTTCATGAATGGAATTTAAATGATATTGAAATGATTATTCACTGAAAACAAACAATTTAAATGGTTTGTTTATAATTTTTAAAATATGAAATTATCATTTATAATTTCACTTCTTTTAACAGTGAAATTATCTTCAAAACATAAATTTACACAAATCTGTACATTTAATCAAGAAACATAGAATATATTTAATCAATCACAAGATTTCCATACATGTATTCAAGCTTCAACATATACCTGTTGACATCCAACCTTTTTTTACATCCTGGTATTGAAAACTTCAGTTGGTCTTCAATTTTATATTTCAGCCTTATTTTGCAGAAAGCGTAATTTTTTTATGTATGCTAGTAGGTTAACTATCAATTGCTCTACAGTGGAACCTCACTATTTTTCTGCTCAAACAGCAAGTTTATATGTCCATACATGTAAATATTACTTATGTCAATGACACATGGCCCTTTCCCTAAGGAATTTCCACTACAATGGCACTCTTGAGAACCTATATGTAATTGACCAAAAAATAAACAACCTACCAGGTACATATATAAAAAAATTGTTACTGCACAAGACATATGAAAAATAACTCTGGCAACATACCATGTTACTTCTATGTATGGAATAGAATATGTATTACCGGTGGTCAATGAATCAAACTATATTTTGGCAGTATCATACCTTGGCCAGAAGTTTGAGATCTGTGCCTGTCTCCCCTGTAAGTACCACAACTTTTTTACCCAGCTGTAGGCCAAACTTACTGTACCAGTCTGTGTACATCTGTAATATGAAAGAAATGACTACCATAAATCTCATGTAAAAATAAAGGGCAAAATTCCAATTTCGTATACATGTAATAGGGAGATACTACTGCATACAATTATATTATACTTGCTTGTACCTATAATTTATACCTGCTAGTTTTCATGTCAAATGTTTGTAAAGGTTTAAATGATAATAAAATTTGATCAATGAATTTCACTTTCAAATTATTTAAAATTTACTTTTTCAAAATTTTATTCACATTTTAATAGTATATTAAGCGACTGATTGGAGTTTTGTAAAACCACAATCTTCTATACCATTAAGAAACAAGAAATGTCACTGTAAAGTGTCACATGCTCCCCAAATGGTCTGTGAAAAATAAAAATATATGATATGTTATGTTGATCATTTGTAGCAAGTATCAACAAAATCCATCAATGCATGACAAAGTTACAGACCAGAAACGAAATCGCCACAAACTCAAAGTGTTGTCAAACAAACTCAAATTGTGACCTTGACCTTTGAGGTACGGGTGTGGGTCTTACTCGCGACACGTCTTTATACTATGTTGATCATTTGTAGCAAGTATCAACAAAATCCATCTATGCATGACAAAGTTACAGGCCGGAAATGAAATACCGGACGGAAAGACAGACGGACGGACGGATGGACGGAAGGACGCTGCAATTATTATATGCCACCCAAAAAATTTTTTGGGGGGCATAAAAATTATATAAAATAAGCAATCCCCCCCACTCCCCACACCACTTATTCTGTAGAGTTTGTACTTAATATTAAAGGACTTTGTTCTATATTTTTACATACCTGCTGTGCAAGAGGCTCCAGTGGGGTAACAAATACACAGCGTCCCTCAGAATTTTGTGAGAACATTCTGAGAACAGCAAACTCAGCACATATAGTCTTGCCACTTCCTGTGGGTGCCCCGACAAACACGTTATCATCACTGTTATAGATGGCATTGAACACTGAAATATTGGAAAGTTTCATGAAATGTATGCCAACCATCAACCAGTATGTTGTGATGCCTCTATTAATCATATTGGAAAGTGAATCCTGAACTAGGTTCTGGTCAGAGATAATCAAATCAGACAAGCTTACATTCAATTAATAGCTAACAGCATTTATAAATGCTATCAGTCAGCAAACAATCAGCAAACAGTCAGCAAACAGTCAGAAAGAATAGTAAGCAGATATCAGATTCCTAATCGTAATACACACATTCAATACTAAGTCATCTGACAAAACACAAGCAAACAGTTCACAATCATCATTTACAGCCAACACAATGTTCAGCTGACTTGTGTTAGTTCATTAATTTTAACAGAGCCTCGCTATTTTCAAACCAGTTATCCTGCTGGACAAATTTTGCCATCCACACCACAAAACACATGAAAAATACTTATGATATTTAATTGGACTAACCTCAGCCTAGAAATATTTATAGACATTTAGATTATCATTTCTTCATTAAATACTAAATAAAATAGTGGCCATAGTATTTGAATCTTAAATTTTGGACTTACTATACAATTACTATATAATTGGTCTTTGGCTTTCAGAGAAAATGCTGCTTACAGTGAACGACAGATGAAGAACAATGGGCTATCACATAAACTTGACCTTTGGCCAGTAAAGCTAATAATGGAATGTAAAGAAATCTGAATACTGACAATACTTATGTTCTGTATGTACATGTTGTGGAATATTAAACTTTAACCATCGTTAGATAGTATGTGTCGATAAATACCTTGCGTTTGAATTGGGTTGAAGAATGGGAACTTATCGCTGTACAGCGATTCAAAACTGGTATTCCTGAGGGCAGATACTGGGAGGGGCTGCAGGTCCAGCAATTCTGTCGGTGGTGGGTATTTCTCAGGCAGGATGAGATGACGGAATGAAACAGGCAATAGTGTTTCTGCACCTGGATGGGAAAATTACAATGTATTAGATTATCTGTTGAAATATGATGCAACCGACAATAGTGTTTCTACACCTGAGTATAACAATACAGTGTATTAGACTATCTGTTAACTTAAAATGAAACAAGCAATAGTATTTCTGTAACTGGAGCAGAAAATTACAGTTTACATGTACTATCTCCAGACATAAAATGAAATTAGCAAATAAACCGACTGTTTTCTTTTGATACCTACTTTTAAAGAAATGCTTCAATTATCTTTAAGCTCTAACTTAATATATAAAGTATGTTCTTAAAGTATCATTCAAATTTCAAAAGAATATCTATTGCAAGTTACATACTATTTTTATCAATGCACACCATTGACAATGAAGAAATTCTTGAACCAAAATTGTTGACCAAATTCCATTTTAAATATGATCAAAAGAGTAATCTCTAATTTTGTCTGATTTATCTTGAAGGAAAGTAAAAACTTTAAAACCGTAAATATATTAATTTTTAATGAGATGGATAATTTCTATAAACTTGTATAACAACTCACCAATCCATCTGTCCGACACCATCCTGATGAAGTACTGTGGGGGCAGTGGCTCAAACACAGGAACAAAGAACTTCACAAAGTGTTCATCTTGGGCAAATTTACTGAAGTAGAATAATTTGAACATTAGTCATTACCATTGCAGAAGTGCAATGTACATCTGTTTGTACTTAGGTGAATTGACCTGGCGCGGAATGTCAATCAAACAAGTCAATAATCCAATCAGCGATCAAAATGGTTGCTTTATAACCATTTTCCTTAGACAAGCTGACGATGTCTATATAAACATTACATTGTACTTCAAGCAATCCAATATGGCCACTTGGCAGAGCAATAGTTGTTTACACGTCAGTTCAATTGTCTATTGTCTTTACCACATGCTTTTAAATATATTCAATAAACACATTAATTTACATCATTAGGGAGACAAGTTCTTGCAACTTCGACAACTCATGCTTGAGGTCTTCCTGGGTAGTGGCAGTATTAAGTATATGCAGATAAAGTGTCTTGCTTCCATCCATAGTCCTTAAGTTTTGTCTCACTGCACATAGTCCAAGTGTTGAAACAGACCCACAACCCTCCAATCTTGAGTTCGGTGCTCTACTACTGAACCCCATGCTCCACAAGTTACTTTTGAATGCAAATAAGTTTGATAATGTGGTAATACAGTGAACTGACAAAAACTTTTTTGGCGTTTTGTTGAATTTGGTCACTTGGGTTAAATTATCTTTTTTAAATCCAATTCTTCAGTTAAAACAAATCGAAGCCCTACATCTGTTCACAATCCCTTCATTTTTAATAAGATCTGGATTTCTTAATTACATCAGTCAAGACTTCTGGTGCAAGGGGCCAACACCCTATCCTCTAAAAAAGAAGTCCCACATTAAATGTCTGCGATTAACTATTACCATATACTTGATTGACAAAGACAGCACTTACTCTTTCAGTAAGAAGTATTCATGATGTAGTATGACCTCACTGTCCACATCCTCCACAAGGATCCAGAAAGCCTCAGAGCTCCCATGTACTTTCTCGTCCCACTGGAAGTCCGGTGTTATGGTCAGTTCCACTCGTAATGTTGACCTACACAATGTACGTACAGGTCAGACATTATTACCAATGGTTTATGGAACATTATATGTACAACTACTATAATCTTACTTATTAGGTGACTTCGGTGCAGTATTTATTTGTCTAAAGATTGTGACAATGGCCCAGCAGGTAAGTGAATCCAAAAGGGGTTCATGTAAACATTGCATGTTGCTTTCAAGTTCATATCTCATGAAGATTTAAGTTGGGTCTGGTTAGCTCAGTTGGTAGTGCATCAGGCTATCAATCCAGAGGTCATGAGTTCAAAAAACACCGCCCGGCCAGTCTCCATGATGATTCAGTGGGAAAATTATCAGTTATTTGCGGAGATGGATGTACCCGAGTACTGGTTAACCATCCAGGAGCCCAAAAAAGGGCAGCTAGGTTAACTGATCATCTGTTAGCCCACAATGGCATAAAAATTATGCAAATATTCAAACACACTATATTAACATTGTCTCATTTATCAATTATCCAACATTTAAAGCAGCATGTTAATTGTTGTATCAATATGTTTAAATCAGTTATTGAAACAAAGCAATAATGTCTTCTTTGTGCACTATATCTACCGCTGCAGCAGAAACAGGAACCTGATTCTAATATCTGTTGATTTCCGTTTGTTTTCATTATATTAACAGCAATATTAAATTAAAAAGGTTTGTTTATTTGCTCTCTTCCTATGGTCCAGTGCTCCAGATAACTTTTCTTCAAATGAGTATTTTACTAATACATGTATATGCAATGCTTATTTTCAAAATGTTAAAGGTAACAATGAACATTTTAATCAAATTGCTATTAAAAAAAACAATCAACACTAAAAATGTCAGAATCAAATGCTTATTTTACCCATTTCTTTAAAATTCTTGTTTTTTTTGCAGAATTTCGATGCATAAATACCCCCAAAACGGTTCTTATTTGGAGCACTGTCCTACCTACACATTAAAGTTGCCTACTCACTTTTTTTTAAATTTTGGAGACAATTCTTTTTATTTATTTCACTGAAAAAATTACATGTATGGCACTTATCTATTGCATTTTTTGTATAATTATGGGACTACACTGTAAAATACTTTCTCTACCTACTTTTGAAAACTCGATTCAGGAGAGAACAAACAAACATTATTTCAAAGCCTTGCAACATATGTCCAGAGCCAAAAATGATTTCATGAACTACAAAATTTTATATAGAAGTTCAAAGATGAAATAACATCAATATGTAGTTTTACTTCCAACTTACCTGGTTATGGGCAAAATGTGCACGGACAGTTCCAGTTTGGGAAACTGGTGGATATATTTATGAATAGTCTTGCCAAACTTGGGAATCTTGATGAGCTCTCCGATCTCGTTATGATTCAGGTCATACAGACGCTCAAACGGAAGATTTTTCTTCTCAATCTTCTTCACTACCTCCTCATGAATCTTCTTGAACTGACGGAGTGGAGTCATCGATTGCCACCTAAAAAGTACACAAAAGTTTTTAAACTCTAAATTCATAGCAATCATTGACTCACTAAAAGTAAAGTGCAAATACAATGTTTGACCATGATTTTCTCATAAATTTTCGATACATGTACTTCTAACAACAATGAGACTGGTTGGTTATATTATAATAAAGATATAAATGTCATTTTGTTATTTATAGAAGTTTATAGGAGAGGTTGATACTTTGCTTTACTTCTCATTTCAGGATTTATATCAATTTGTGTAAAAATACTGTTATCTGTGTATTTCTACAATTAATAAATATGATCCTAATTGCATACAAATTTGCTATAGAATGATACAGAAATTTCATTCATCTGTGCTTACATATTTGATATGAAATGTGTTACGTTGTACAAATGATGAGATTTTAATGAAATTAATGAATGCCATCTTCAGTCCTTTGGGACCAGCAGTCACAATCACATTATTATATAGATTATATATATTATTTCTCTTCTTTTTTTTTTTACAAAAATGTAACAGGTTTACTTACATTCTTTTGTCCACCATCTTACACAGGGCCAATGCCTTGTCTGTAAGCTGGGCCCAGCCCCTGTGTAGCACAATCTCGTATATGGCACGCATCAACCGACTTGCCGACTGTGTGACGTACACCATGTCTGCCATCAGAGCAAATCCCTCCAGTTTGAGTTGTGAGATGTACGCCTGGAGGAGAACATTTACCTTGGCACTAGGCTCTTCTATGCTCTCCTTGATCGGTATAGGGACGCGCTCTAGAAGTTTGAGAAGTTCCAGTTTTTCTTCCTGAAAAGTAGACAACCATTGAACAATGAATCTGAGAAAAACATTTAACAAAATTACTTTTACAAAACATTGGATTTGTAAATCTTAAAATCCCTAAAGAAGATAAATTCATATAAACTATTTTGAAATTATCAATAACATAGAATTATCTCACCATTTTTTACAGTGATAGAATGTATATCCAATTCATATTTTGATCATACCATGCTTGTATCAATAATGAAATCATATATAACCTATTTCAGTATACAATTTCAGATTTGCAAATCTGAACTCACTGAAAAAATGTATATTTATTTATTAATATTATTATTACAGGAAAAATCTCATTAATAATGTTCAAAATTATCAGTCTAAATGAAATCATTGAATCTCTCTAATATGGTGGCATATCTTTAATGTATATTACAACAAACTCAATTTTTTGACAGTGACATAACAGTACTTCTTGCAATCGATTAAGGAATGATTTTTCTTTGTTGAGTTTTCACAAGATATTAAATTTCATGTGTCATGTGCAGAGAAAGTGAGCCCCAGAGGGGTTCACATTACATTTGCTAGTTGCATGAATGTTCAAACCTATGAAAGGTCAACAATGAAAGTTATTCCTCATTTTTATACTACATGTATTAACACATCTAGTTTATACTAGTCTATACCAATATATGCCATTTATCAATAGACTGGTAATTAAATGTTTATAAAATAATGAAAATTATGCCTGCTTTGTCGACTGAATTACTACAGAAGAAACATGAACCAGATTCTATTTTACATGTATGTTGGTTTCCGATTTATTCATACAAAATCTGAATTGCTACAGAAGAAACGGGAACCAGATTCTACTTTACATGTATGTTGGTTTCCGATTTATTCATAATAAACATGCAGGTTTTATCTCAGCAACACTGTTTGTAATTCCAAAATATGTCCAAGGCTAAAAATGACTATTCACTGGTAGGCATTCATTGGACACGAATGACACAATTCTACATAGATGAAATGAAGGAATAACATCACGAAAGTAAATACTGAAAAATAATCTCACCTCTCTCACAGTGACAAACTTAAACTCTGAGGACAGAGAAAACACTCGGAAAAGCTCAATTTCACTGAGCGTTGGTTTCAACAGTTGATTATATGTAGCGATGGTCTCGTGGGTGAGGTAGTAGTGACTGGCTATACGACCAAGTTCTGTCACCTGCAAAAAAGACACAACCTTATTCATTTTATAATCAAGGAACCTTTACCATCATGTGTTTTATCCTATATATATAAGACCGCGGCGTGGTCGAGTGGTAGAGCGTCCACTTGGCATGCGGAAGGTCGTGGGTTCGATCCCTGGCCGGGTCATACCAAAGACTTTAAAAATGGTACTAGAAGCTTCCTCCCTTGATGCTCAGCATTTAGAGGAGAGTTCTAGGTCTGGTCGGCCCAGTGTCAGTATAATGTGACTGGGTGGGGTATCATACCATGTGTCTGCCGCATGTTACTCCAGTGTGACAGCACTCAGAATACTGTCTCAATTAAACACCATCGCGATACAACTGAAAAATTTTTCAAAGCGACGCTAAACACCATACAACAACATTATCCTATGTGGATATGTGTTACTCGTGGTTTCAAAGATAATGAGATGTTTTAAACCTGTTTATCTTACAATATTTAACTTGAGTCAATACATTCAATCAAGAAAATATTATCTTTTACAATTACACTTTATCAAAGGTAGATTTATTTCTTTTTTAAATATGATATCAAAATATATGTCAATATTAATCTACAACAAACATAAATAAAGTAATAAAAATTGCCGAACTATAAATTCCATACCATGTTCACAACTACAGATCATGATAACAAATCACAGTACCAAATATTAACCATTCAGTAAATAAGGAGTTGGATATACACAATTGTATCTATGTACGGTATATATGTTGAATAATGGAGGGGGCACAATTCATGTAAAATTGTTCGAACAAACAGTAATGAGATGGACGAAGTTCTAACAAAAAGATATTTATGTGGCTTTTTTGCGCCCTGCAGATACAGATTTTAGCCACATAAAAAGCATCTTTTTAGTGTCAAGAAACAGCAACCTTATTTTGTACCAACTGTTTTTTAATCTTCCAAAAAATTTCTAACCCTAGATGCTTAAAAACCCATTTGTGTGTAATGACGGACAGACGGATGGACGGAGGAACAGACAGACCCAATCAATCGACCGGCAGAAAAGCTCAAATCAATAATGATAATCAGTCAGCAAAAGGAGAATCTTTATTTACCTGAAAAATTCCTGTTTTCTTGTCATATTTGACGAGGTTATGTTTGTCTAGCAGACAGGCTGCTGTATGAATGAGATCTTTACGTCTCTGATGAAGTAAGGGGTCTTCCTTCAAGTTGTCATGGCTGACACCATACAGTGTTGGCGACCGCAACATGCGGATGTACAGATACGTGTAACCTGAAAATAACAATTCAACACGAAATTCAGTGAAATATTAAATATCTTTGCTAAATTTGCACAAATATTAAAGAACATTAGATGTATAATTAACAACATACATCTATTTTTAAGTTTATTGTATTTGGATAAATATGTTAGTGTATAGGATATATTTATAATGGAAGAACTGACAAATAAAGCGACGCTCAGCATTAAGTTGAGAGTTCTAGGTCTGGTCGGCCCGGTGTCAGTATAATGTGACTGGGTGGGGTATCATACCATGTGTCTGCGGCATGATACTCCAGTGTGACAGCACTTAGAATACTGTCTCAAATAGACACCGTCGCGATATGACTGAAAAATTGTTGAAAGGACGCTAAACACCATACAGTAATGACAAATATAGCCATGTCCATTTCCAATCTCACCACATTTGTGAAGACGAGGATTATTTATTGATGACAATACAGTGAAGCAGTTTGTTGATTTCATTACTTAACTTGACCTAGCTTAAAGCTTTTTTAAACTTTGGTATGCACCACAATTCACAAGCCCATCTTAATTATAGATTTCTAAAACACAAACTCCATCTCATCTAACTTACAGTTTTCATGTACAATGACACTACCTACTAAAGACGTCTTATACACTGGCATTACTAAACTTTCTAACAACTTTACTGGAAAATGACATTACCAAACCAAATCATTCTTTTTTTAAACTGCATTTAAATGAACTAGCCAACAGTTTTCTTAAATATTGACATTTGTTAACCAATGCAATTTTTGACATTATCCAAAGTCTATACATGTACGTTTCTTTCAAAGTATATTTTCTAATTAATCAACTTTATTTCATTTCATTTAGTGCAGCTCACAGGCAGGAATAGCAAACCTTGGTTAATCCTATCCACCACCCCTTTGATTTTTTTTTTTTAATTATTTTTTCAATTTTTTTCTCAAATCTATGTTCATTCCAATTGGGAAAAACTTATGTAAAACAGTCAGAGGGAGAGGGGGAACTAACCAAGGTCTGTTACTACTGCCTGTGGTGCAGCTCAGAGAATCTCAATATCAACAATTTTTTTCATATTAAAACTATTACAACAATTATCTAATCAATCAAATACCCCAAAGCGTTCTGTTAAATTTTTTTTTATATTATTCATATTTATTCAAACAGACTTACCTAACCAATCAACAGCCTCTTTCACATTCTGCACAGTTCCCAGGACGACCTCCGCATTAAGGTTGTCAGCCATTTTCCCGATGAATTGACTTTCAATGGGCAGCTGCTGGTTCATCAGAGACAGGTAGTACTGTAACTCACTGTGATTGGTCAACATTATACCCTCACCTTTGGTGTCATATTGCGGACGACCGGCACGACCCAACATCTACAAATATACATGTACTGATATAGTGTAGATATTAAACGTAGAAATATATCAAAGTAAAACTTCAACATCTCTGGTAGCCATGTATCCAGTATACTACTGTATCCAGCAGCACAAAGAAAACTTTTTTACTCAAATTAGTATGAGCCAGATGCCTTATTGATGGTAATTTACATGAGATTTATATACATTACAGCTGGTTTAAACACATTAGTTTTCCATTGAAGAGAGATACTTTTCTATCTTTTTTTCTTAGTTTTCAATTGAAGGAAGTTAAATTTCTTGGGGTTCACTTTAATTTTCAATTAAAGGGACATAATTTTCTTGTTTCGATTTGCTGACTCACTAATTTTTCAGAACTAATTTTCACCAAAAACAACTAAAACAGAATCCTTAACATAATAGATTATTGGTTTTCAGTATCAGGGCCTGTACCTGCATGACATCCAGGGCACTGAGCTCCACCCATCTCCCCTTCTCTGGATTATAAATCTGGGTTCCCTTGATAATGACTGTGTGGGCGGGCAGGTTGACACCCCAGGCTAGGGTGGATGTCGACACCAAAACCTGTACATGTCTGTCACCAAACAGATCTTCCACCAGAGCTCTGTCTACCCTGTAACAAAGAAATGGCATGTGAAAACCTCTGTTAAAGGACCACTTCTGCAGATCCAATTTGTTTTGGCTGAAAATAACCTCATACAAACCTACCACTTTTTACCAGATTGATTGCTTGGTTCATCTTCATGGGTTCACAAATTATTATCATTACATGTACATAATTAGTTGTATTTGGTCTGAATATGCCTGGCAGTATCTAGATTCAAGTTAAAAGACCATTAAACAAGCTCTTTACAGCATCAAACCTGCAATAACATGTTTTTTTTCTATCCCAATCTACCTTTTCCAACCAAATTTTGTTAAGAGTCACTGTATAAAATAGAATGATACCTCCAACCAGTCACATTATACTGACAACTGGTCAACCAGATCTAGAACTATCCTTTAAATGCCAAGCGAGGAAACTTTTTCAAGTCTTTGAGGCAGATGCTCTACCAGTAGAGCAAGCTGCAATGTATGTTTATAGCAAAAAACATTACGTTTTCCATAAAAGTAATTCAAGACAGTTGGATTATGAATAATAAACAGGCTATAAATCCAGTGATAACTTACTTGTTCATACCAGCATGATGAATGGCAAACCCATACGGAAGCAGATCTTTCAGTTCTAGATTCTTCACCTGCTCCGACTCCACCCGGAGAACACCAGTTGAGATTGACCCTTCCTTGAGGAACATACCAAGCGTGTCCTTCTCAAGACACATATCTCTGATGGCTCTGGCTGTCTTACCTGTCTCCTTTCTTGAGTGGACAAACACTAGCACCTTTAATGTAATAAACATGATAAAATTTGAAAAATAAATCATAATAATTTTCAATGCTTCTTTATCATTATAATTGTTTAAAAATTGCAAGAATAATCAAGGAAGAATGTGTTTATTCATGTCTAGACATATTACAGTAGTTCCTGTGTACTACTTTTACTTCATGATTACTTTCTATTGTCTAAAGGTGCTATAAGATAAGAAAGATCAGTAACTGATGGAAACAAGAGCACTAAACCGCTCACCTGTGGCATAGAAGAATGTACCCATGGAGATATTTTTGATAACTCGTGGGATACAACTCAGACATCAATTATCCAATTAAGCCTTTTAATAATGTTATATGGGATCTACTTAGTAAGTTTCGTGAAGATCCAGTAAAAAAAAATGCAGGTACCAGAGTACACTCAGGTCCATTAACAAAATTCTCCAAAATTAATTACGTGATCTGGCAAGTTAAAAAACCTGTACAAGGTCAATACTTTTTTTTTTGGCAATTCAACGGTCACAACTCCAACATTTAGTATCAGATTCAACAACTTGTCTAAGATAGTATGGTTATATAACTACTGTATAAGTTTGGTAAAGATCTTGTATAAAGTGCTAGACATAAACATTTACAGATGACAGACAGAATCAAAGCACACCCCGAGCTTTGTTCAGTTAAGCTAAAACAAGTTTTATATTTATGTTCAAAGCTAATGAAGGTAAACAAGGCCAAAAGACAAATTGAAAAAACAACAAAAAAAAAAAAATATAAAGGGGAACTTCATAAATATGCTTAACTGGACATAAAATTATTATGACCATGTAAAACCATATTCTATGAAATCTGATAGTAAAACCAACATAATTATGAGACAATTTATACTCTATAGTACACTATACCTGGTTTTTACCCGCGTGCTCCATAACCTTCTCATACACAATCTCGTTCATAATCTGGAATCTCTTGATTGGCTTCTTCTCTGTGATACCAATGAACTGTTGTTCCAAGGGGACTGGTCGGAAACTGTTGTCAAAGAAAAAGAGGCCCTCAGAGGGTTCAACCCGAAGAAACGTGGCCACGTCCTCATAGTTTGGCAACGTGGCACTGAGACCAACCAGACGTACATCCTCCTGGGTTGTCTCTATGTTTCGGATGGTCCTATATGAAGATATATATACTACTATACAATATAATATAAGACAATTATGTCACAGATAAAGAAATATCCCAGTCACATTTAACATCTTTTAGTTATAACATGGTAATGGTGCATTTCATCAGCTTTGACACACTTATGTAACACACAACTATCAGGGCTTTGTTTACCTTATTAAACAGAGGCTGAAATTCCCAATTCAAAATCATGTTTTTCTGCAATTGAGGCAAAGAAAAATCCCAAATTGGAAATATTTTTTATTTTAAATTTTTCTTATATAAGAGGATAAACCCCATCCCCCAACTGGATATGAAGTATTGTAATATCTGATAATTATTGGTTAGAACATGATCTTAACAGTGTTACACTTTATTTTTTCGAGTTTGCTAAAACCTTAAACAAATTCCCAATTTCCCCCCCAGTCGTGTTGTTTTTTCCCCAATCTCAACGAAGGCATGGACCTCTTCCCAATTTCCAGACTGTTGTACTAACTGTTCAGGTTAACTGTGCATGAAAGGTGATTTATTTCTCAATACAAGTGTATGTAGATACAATGTTCTCTTGCAAGGTAAACCAAATAACATCTCTAGGCAATGTTATCTATGTAACATAACATTATATAGTTATCAACTGAAGTGTACTGACTTCATATTTTAACTTTTAATGTAAATTTTGATAATAAACAAGAGTAATCTGTTTACCTGGCAACCAGGGACTCCAACACTGGGCCTCTCTCGTCGTGCAACAAGTGGACTTCATCCTAAATGTTTAAAAAATAGACAACATTCATTCATAATTATAGGAGACCAGGAAATATGAAGTATAAAATTACCATTAAAAAAAGTTAAAGGACCAAAACTAAGCCCAAAAAAATTTATGGACCTGAATACAACAAGATATGCACATGTAGACTCCATACTTATACTCTCTAGCAAGTTTTGGCCAATATTATTGAACAAGTTTTGGACGAATAGAGCAGACAAGAAATTGAAACACATTTACCATTAAAAATAAAGGACCTCAACTCCTCCAAACAAATGATGGATAGGAATGCAATGAAGATATGTGCAACTTAACTTCATACTGATACTCTCTAGCAAGTTTGGTGAATATTTGTAGAGAAGTTTATGGGGTGTAGAGCTGACAAGAAAGTGTGATGTGTGAACAGACAAGAGGTTACTCTATATAACCAGACCCCAACCCCACCCCTAAATCTGCATAGAAAATTAAATCTCAAATATGTCACATAAAATACAGTTATACAGTTTATTCAAACCTTGCTTTATATGGTCAATTCATGTTTCGAAACAACAATTACTTACAAAGATCATCAGTCTGACAAGCTGGGTGTACGTTCTTTCTCCACCCTTCCGAGTGATGATGTCCCATTTCTCTGGCGTACAGATGATAATCTGTGTCGCATTGATCGCCTCCTTTGTCATCTGGGAGTCACCAGTTAGTTCATCCACTCTTATACCATAAGACTTCAATCTCTGAGAAAATTTAAAGGAAATTTTATGAGCCGTGTTTATTAACCAAAATAACAGTTAGTTAAAAACAGGAAATAGGCAGGGTGATAAATGATCCAAGCCTACAGGACACTAAGGTTTGCAGTTGTAAGGTCACTGCTTTAATTGCTGAGAACTTTTTCTTTGAATGAGGTTTAATGCCATGTTTTAACATTTCCAGGTTATATCTGGCAACCAGTTTTGTTGGTGAAGGCCTGTATACATGAACCTCAATAAAACCACTGTCCTTCCACCAAAACTGGCATGCCCATGATCTCAGCGGTGAGAGACAAGTGATCTTGAGACAGTGCCTTTGACCACTCAACACAAAGGACCCACCTCTGAGAAAAAGAATAAAACAATTTCTATATTTAGCCAATTTTAAAAAAATACCTAAAAATTCAATAACAATCAACTGTTAAACAAAATTTATTGTAATAACTCTGCTATCTTACCGAGGAGAAATTGCCAACCATTTCCTGTACAAGAGATTTCATCGGTGCAACATATATGATCTTGAACTCATCCACGTTAATTGTGCCGTCCGAGTTTACGTGTTTACCAATCTCACGCAACATTGTCAGCAACGCAACATTTGTCTTACCAGCTCCCTAAAACATTATGAATACAGTTTTATCATTCTAGAGTGATTTCTTCCATAAAATAATACATATAGATATATGGCTGATAATGACATCTGTGGATAACATTGTACGTGAAAGATATACCATAAATTTGCAACCAGTAAATCTCATCCAGTGATACTGTGTATCATTCCTGTAGCTGGTAATTTCAAAATCAAATTCTTATTTGCCAGGCCCCGGTTTCACAAAAATACTTAAGTCGGTTATTTTACTAAAACTCAATAGTGTGCTTAATTTCATACTATTGAGCACACTATTGTGTTTCAGTAAAATAACAAACTAAAGTATTTCTGTGAAACCAGGGCCTGAGGAAATTTACTTTCATGTTAATTGTCCATAAAGCTAATTTTTCTATTTACATGAGCTGCAGAAGAAAGAATAACCCGAGTGCAGGTCCCTTAAACATATCAAAAATACAGCAAATCAACATGTATATGTTTTCTTACATGTGATATGTTTTTCACTACTTTATATTTATATATAAAAACTTTATTAACTCCAAATATTATAATTATTTTGAAAAAGGCTTGTTATTTAAATATATGTTATATAATTATATAGATGCCAAAAATAAAGTATTGATTTTGATCGAAAAAAAAATCTCCATGTAGACAGAAATAGGGAGCTATTTGTAATTTCGCCTTTACATTAAAGAGTGAACAAGCGGAATCATTTCAATTTGCCTAACAGATCATTAACATACTGCTGCAATGCAAGTTATACATTTAAAGGTAAATTACTGAAAAGTGGATTCAAATAATCATTTTTATTATTATTATTTCTATTAGGTCATAAATAAACTTGGTGTAGGTAATATCCACTATCTACACATTGATGTATTTTATAGCAACTGAACAACCATTAAATGGAAATAGGACTACTTCATTTCACATCAAGTCACAAGATTAAACACAAGCAAATGACTCTCAAAGAAAACAAATTGCACAACTGACCTGAAGGTAGATGCCAATCAAACAAGCCGATATTGATATTGGTTGCTACGGTGACATTTGCCAAGCTGATGTCTAAGTAAACACTACATTGTATTAACTTGGACAAACAATGTCCTGTGGCCAGTGGGCAGAGCCATAATCATTCTCACGTAGCCATATTTGTTCTCTGGTCAGGTCAATTATACACTGTGTTTAGCTTTTATGAACATGAAACTTACTGTTGGAGCACACAGCAAAAGATTCTGGTCTGTTTCCATGGCAGCTTTAAACAATCTGCTCTGTATACGATTGAGTGATTTGAAACCTTCAAACGCTGGCTGTGCATACTTAGGTAACCTGTCGATGTTAACTAGTGTCTGAAACAGCAAAAAACACATGTCATTAGCATGTAAACAAGGTTAATACTTATATACATAGTATACCATCTGCTTTAATGTAGTTTGACTGGAAGAAAAATTTCCCACCACCCACTTCCAAACTTGTTTGAAGATAGATAAACATCATCTTTCTCCAGGCTTTGTTTGTTTGTATTGGATTTTGTGGCTTTTTTTCAATAGTATTTAAGTTTAATATATACTTTATTAATAATGCCTTTAAAAGCTATTGTTATCATATACAGATTTGACATGAATGATAAGCCAACAGAAAACTTTCTTATCTCCTTTTTCATTTTTCCCCAACAATTTCATCACTTTAAAACACAAATTTAACAAATTAATTATGGTCAATATATATGAATTGATAAAAAAAATAAGATCTGGGTTAAAAATATATTCAATATTGAACAGCTCACGTTTTTAATGACACTTAATCCATATCTCTACAAGTCACTGACTGCTTCCCCATATAGTCAATGGGAAGATATTAATGTTCAACAATCACTGAGATTGTGGACGGGCAGGGATTGAAAGTCTTGACCACTGGATTGACAGTCAGGTGTTTTTTCAACTAAGTTAACTTAGCCTAGCCTAGTTTTTTTTTTTAATGGATAAAAGTGGTTTACAATAATACCAATAATATTTAAGTTAAACATACCTCATCAGATTCAAACGGCTGTGGTTTAAGTGCCGGAACATGTACCTCCTCGTATCCTTTCCTCTGTTTACGGAATGAACCATCGGGAAGCTGACATTTCTTATTGGCCATCAAATGACTCCCATGACTGAATGACAGATCGTCCAAATCTAGCATGTTGACAAATCCCAGCTCCTGATGGGATAATGTTGGAGAATAACATAATTATGTATAATAACATTACTACAATGTCCCAGCTTCTAGTGGGACATTATTGGATTTGTTATAATATTTTGTGTCATTTTTATGCTATCTTGAACTATAAGGCAATCAGTTAGCCTAACCATTCTTCCTGGGATCCTTGGAAGGCTCATCAGTACTCAAGCACATCCTGCTCCCCAAGTAACTTATAACTTTCCCAGCAATGGAACAAATGACAATAAGACAAAATGTCCTATATCAATCATCAGGATTGTGGCCAGGAGGTATTCAAACTCACAACCTTGATTGAGACATGCTACTGACTGAGATATGTCACTTGGCATTACTGCACGACATACAATGTAAGACCAATTGTGTATTAATTATAGAACTCTGCATGTCACCAGATATCAAATCTAAATTCAATCTACATATTCGATTGTTGAAAATCTGTGGTTTAAAAGTGATTTGTTTTACATGGAGAGTAACCGTGGAATGTTGGCATCATATAACATTTTTCGGTTTTGTATGTTGTAAAAACTCCAAACTATTGTATAATAAATTCAATATTTTGTATTATTCCTACTTTAAATGACTCAATGGAGAGGAGTGACACATGTCTTATTCACCTGACCACGGACAATATCGGAAATATTTTTTGCCACTTTGGAGATTCAAACCCACGGCCCCTGCGGCGTCAGCGCCTAGCTCATTAATGACGACGTCTCTACTGACTGTGCCACCGCAACAACGCCAAAAAACTATTGTATAATATATATATCACATGTTTATCTACTGTATATGACGGTGTATGCAAAATGGAGGACTAATTTGAAATAGAATTTAAAATAAAACGATCTAGTCAAGAGCCTTTCCCACAAACCTGTGTATCATCTGTATCCATAGCCTCTATATCAGCAGCTACACGAGACTTCCTTGCCTGATCACGACGGGACCGCACCTCCATAACTATGTCCTCCTTGTCTGTGGCCTGTAGGGCCTGCAGAATTACGATGAGGTCTGGCTCACTCTCCATCTTCTGTTCAATCTCGACCTTCTCCTCCTCGTTCTGGGACTGGGCCAACATCGTGCAGTACAGAACTGTCAATATGGAGAAATGTTAGACATTGTGCAGTGCTTAACTGACAATATGTAAAAGATAAATTATTAATTTTGTCAAGATCCAATCAAAATTGTGAGGACTCAAGTGTGCACAGCAAAATCTTTGACAAAGATATACCTTTTGATGTGTTTTTAATTACTGCCATGTGTATGAATCACTTAACAAAGAATTATAAAGATCAGATAAAGATGCTATAGTGATGACAAGACCAACTAAACAATTACTTACACTTTACTTACATATTCATTTTATAGATATTCAAGTATACAGTAGTTTAATTTTTGTCGAATTTATCAGAACTTTCTCTTTTTCAAAACCAGTAGACATATACATAAACTACTTCACCGTACCACTACCCCGATACTAAGACCACTAATAGGTATTTATTTTAGGGACAAATTGTTTCATTCTTTATTCAGATAATGTGGGCACCCCGCTTATCCACTAACACAAACCAATAATGTCTTGATCACATCTGTGTAAATTTCATACCTGTCATTACAACCGCTCGAACTGCCAGCTGATGCAATATACAACATAAACAGAAATCTTCAGCCATTGTGTGGTAGTTGTAAATTTATTGGCATCAAGTTGTATAGCACAATACATGTAATCAAGACATCTTTGAATAATTTGTTTATTGTTTTGTTTTGAGATACATGTGTATATTGTAAAAGCAAAACTAGAACCTGTGGCGTGCATACCGAGCTTATAAATTGTTTTATTGCATATGCAAAACTTGTTAATATACAAGTTTGGGGTGAAAGAATAGGGAAAAGAAAGGTTTTATAAATTGAACAACAGCAAAAGAGAATGTAATTTAATTGTTATGATTCAACAACATTAAAACCTTTAAATGAATCGAGTTTATATAAACGACTTTTGCACTTAAATTAGCCAAAAAGGGCATATAAAAACTCCATGTTCTGATTTGTACATATAACCTGTAATAAATTTTCCTAATTTAATAATAAGACCATCCACTATTAAGTATTAAAACCATTTTTGTATGCTCGCCAAGGTTATCTCATGATATGAGTTTTACTGCTTACAAAAATAATGCATTGCAAAATATACAGTACTTTTTAATTGAAATCATTTATAGTCATTTATGATTTATGTTTGTTTATAAACAATTTCCAAAACTTAAGGTATCCAGTTTTCGGTAAATTAACCTACCCATCTGTCTGTATTGTCGCAGAACTTTGATAAATGCAAAAGCATCCACACCAAGTAACATGACTAACTGGTTCTCCACCTCCCTGTCATCTCCGGAAGCCTGCAAAATCAATCGATGATTAATAACGCTTCCCGAATTTCAGGAATACATTATAAAGATAGTTAAATATTTGGCTTTCTGCTCATGGCTTAAATTCGACAAGCTTTTTAGTGTAAAATATTACTGAAATTTTGTAACTTGCTTAAAAACAATTTAACAACATTTTCTTACAAAGAAAGACCCTATTCTGAAAATAAGAAAATACAATGCCTGTTTAAAATCTTAAGTGTTTATTTGAAGGTATGATGGTCAATCAATTACCTAGATAGGATTTTGTCTTTTATTTTGTACATCGAGTGTGACCCTAAAATGTGTTTCCTGAGGGTGTGTTATAACCAATTTGTGTTGTCACATCATAAAACCACAATCCATTCATTCATTTGATATCAATTAACTGTCACACTCAAGGAAAAACATACATGTAATCAATCTCAAATTTCTTGTTTGAACTGTCCATCACACAATGCCAAGAGAAATATGTGACCTACATGTAATCTATGAACATGTAATTCATGCTGTTATTAACATTGAGTTGAATTGCTATTTAACATGTCAGCATTGCAAGCATTGCAGATGATCAATACCAACATGTGATAAGAGATATAATCATACCTTCAGTATCTGCAGCACCTCCTTTGCCTTAGATTGTGCTGTTGTTGGATCATCAGGATAATATTTACTGAGATTTCTCTGCAGCCAAAAAGCATCAATATCCCGAGGATGAAGGCCTGTATCTTCCTTTGCTACAAGGCTGTCACCTCCTCCAAGCTAAAAAAAAACGTGTAATTTATTATCTTATTTAAACATAATTAATGGATTAACTGTTTTTTGTTTACAGTAAAATAGAGGGCTTCAAGTCCTGCCTGGTCAGCCACCATTAGTTTTTATCATTTTTTAACTTTTAATTTGTGCATAGTTGCACCTCACAATGAGTTTGTACAAACACTTAGTGTGTCAATGCCTTAGAGTGGGCTCTGCACTTTATTAGAAAGAAGATTTTTTTTCTTCAAAACAAAAAGTCCAAGAGGTTAATATCAATATTTTGGCCTTAGAAACAAAACCTACTTATAATTGGAAAAAGAGGAGGATAAAAACACGGGGAAGTATTGTCGTGACATTCATGAATAATCTGAAGTTTCTTCATAAGTTTATTAATATATGTTTCGATACATCAATTAATATACAATATATTTACAGGGAGAACTACTAGTCTATCCCAGTACCTGACTGTCATCTTCCAATTCAGGTCTATTAAATCCTGATGTATAAGCATTGAATTCCCGTCTTGTCCCACAATTCATATTAATTTAATGTGTATATATCAACTGTTACAAGTTTCTTTTTCCGTTGGGAAACTAACCAATCAGCATGCTCATATATGAAGGTCCGCAAACAGGAAGAGCTTGAACTGTTTTTACAGTCTAGTTTACTTACATTTCCAGCAGAAAGAGTTACATTAAGGTCCGCCTCTTCTCCAGCGTTCTCATCATCATCTTCATCCTCATCTTCACGCACTTCCCCATAAACATCTGCATCATCCTGTATCATATAAAAGATATACATTTAATTGGGTTTAATGCTGTTTTCAACATAGTTTACATATCTACGGCAACCAGATTCATCTAATTGTAGAGAAAGATTTCAGATCCATACTCCATTCTTCCAAAAGTGACTAGCGGCCTTCCTCAATGTTGTTTAACCAAGCATGACCCCAACCTACAAGCTTAGCTGTGAGAGGTAGTGATCTTAGTCTACTTGGCCATGGAGGAACTCACATAAAATATAAATTGGCTTTATATGCACTTCATTATGTTAAAATATTAGTTCTTTGCCACAAATGCTAACGCACACTCACGTTTCATTTAAAGGGAATATATCAGGATATTTCAAAATTCTAAAATTGGCTGAAAATATTTTTTCCCCCATATACCATACCATATAATTATACTCACTGACCCTGTATTGCTAGAAAGATATCTATATAAACATGCCAAAATAATATATTTAAAAGGGCTTTCCTAACTAGGCTACGCGCCTAGGTTAGATTAAAATATGTTTCTTGCTTAAAATGGCAACTAATTTTGCGACACATTAAATGAATCACGAAATTTCATTTTGATTTCAAGTTGATTCGTTATACAGAAAGCAAAAATTGCTTGATCTTAGAAAGAGCCAGAATGACAGTATTTAAGTATTGTTTTTTCATTTCAAGTCTACCACTCCAATTTACACATCAATTTGGTCATGTTTTGGTGGAGTTGACATACAAAACTATTAGGTTTATATTTTTTAATGATAATAAGATAGATTATAAAGAACAAGAGGACTTGAATCGCTTTACTTGCAAAAAAATGACAGATGAATATTTTTTTCCCTTATATATTCTATGTAAAACAGGGAGCTGGCCTTGACAAACCTTAAAGGGGACATCCATGCAACATTAAATGTAAAATATCTAAAGTCTAGGCATTGAAACTTCAGGATAAATGTTAAGTTTAAAAATGTGCTTATAAATCCTGTGGCGGGGGTATCTGGTTTAACAACTCATCCTGGATCTTGTGGTTATATTATTGCTGTGCAAGCTTAAAGATTCAATGAAAATAGAGTGCTATTGTGTCTACAAGAAAATGGTTAACAGACGACTGACACACACAGGACAACTGACAAGTTACAATGATTTAAAGAAGAAAATATATAGATTTTCATGGGATATAAACGACAAAAATCTACATCAATGAATTATGTTGCAAATGTAAAATATATTATAACAGAAGATACTTACATCATCATCAGACTCCTCTATCTGTACATTGACACCATAGGTTTCATCTATGTTCTCCTCTACAATATATAAAACTACATTACAGTTTGTTCTTCGAAATAGTGAAAAGAGCTATTGCCCAATGAAGAAGGACAATATATCTGGAGATACTATGGCAATTCTCACCAAACTTGATGGGATCTGATTTATCACACTATGGGTATAATAATGTTTATTAAAGGTAGTAAACCTTCACACCATTATTAACACGGGTCAACAGATTGTAGGTTATAAGTGGATATCCAGTTTTATTGGTAGAGGAAGACCACAGATTGAATCTAAGTAGAACCACCAAAAAAAAAAATGAATTTTTTTAGAGGAGACTGCCCATCAAACACATCGTTAATACACAAAACGTTCCATTTTTTTCAAAAGGACATATGAAAATAGCATTTAAAATGTACACTGATACAAAACTGAAATATTGCAACCTTGACATGGCCCCTTAGACCATTTAACCATTGAAGAACCAAATATGTATACCAGTCCTAAGCAAACATAAAAAGTCAATCAAAAGTGATTGATAATTGAAAATGGCTGTATTTATATATTTCTTTACAAGCATCAACATACCAGTCTGCATTTTCTCCTCCTGTACCCAGTCTGTAATCTTCTTTCCAAGGTTCAACAACAGTGCAAATCTTTCTTCAGCAAGGCCTCCAAGTAAACCTTCCACATCTCTCTTTTTTTCTTTTTCTCTCATTCTGTCATTTTTCAACACATTCAAAACCTCATCTGCAGCTCCACACAAAATATCACGAGGCTAAAAATGAAGGAGAGTAATAAAAACTTGTGAATACAGAAGAACTTAAGTAGTACATCTACAAAAGAGAGAAAGTTAACAATACAGACTTATTTAAACCTTAACCTTTTAATATTCCACGCAATAATGAAACAAACTGAATAAAGTATATTTACTTCAACATTACTTACCAATGGGTCAATTACAACAACAGAGGTTCAGGCATTTTCAGAAGTTTTGTTTAAAGCTTACTTTCCCCTCTAATTTTTTTCTTAATGATGAACTTTTTTTTCACCATTGATTAAGTAAGCATCTACAAACAAATCAAAATCACATGTGACAAGGCAGAGTAGACGATACCTGATCTCAGGTCAGTTGATTTGATTTGCACTTCTGGAGTATGTCCATAATTGAACTGCTATATGTATTATTAATGATTTTCAGTGTTTTTTAACTACTCCTAATTTTTAATTTCAACTTGTTTTCATAAAAAAAAAAATCAATGTGCATTAATGCAAATATGCACCTTATCTGGAGCTCTGTAGTTTCCAGACAATTTTTGTATCACTCACAATTTTAAAATTACAGTTTACAACAAGATTTATTAAAAATCATGATGTACCACTTTGTTTAAATTTTACAATATTTTTGTGAAATAATGTTTTTACCCCAACAACGACCACTTGTTCATGTGACACTTTTTAGATGATTTTACAAACAAACATTCTCCTACAAAAGACACTAGACAACTAAGAATCATAATTATACTACAATACTGAAACTCATAAACAAACCTGATCTCCCAGAGCAGCCTGTATAAAGCTGAGCAGTACTTCATATGTCTGTCTTGTTTCTGGTGTCTTGGGTCTGTACACGATACCAACCATGTCAGTGATACCCTCTGTAAGCAGGGTGGCACCCTTCATCTTCAACATGTCTCTCTGTGCCTCATCACGCTTTCGCCTCCTGTATATATGAATCACTCAATTATATATCCAATGCACAATGTACAGAGTTTGAACATAATTATTAAATTCTGGTTAAACACAACTTAATTACAGTCTTTACTGACATTTTCATTAATTTTCATCACATCGCTTCCGTGAATTTTTTTATTAGAACCTAATTTTATGGATGTGAGAAACATCGGATATTATCCAACATTTTGGCAATGACAAACAATAAATAAAAAAATTGGGAATAAAATAAAAATTATTACAAAGAAGAAATAAATTATTTTAGGCCTTACATTAACAACAACCTGTTTGATTGGCAAATCAAGACAGAATTTTTGTTATTTTCAAGGTTAAAAAACAAATATTTGGGCAGAGTTTATACTATCATACACAGTAATTTATTGCCAAAATAAACCAAATGAATGTGAAATCTGTATTGATAATAGTAAGTATTTGAACATCTTAATGATCTTACTTGACTTTACGTTCCTCCATCTGTGGTGGTCTACTCCTCATGGCTTTGTCCCCCATCTTCATGCCAATGAGTTTCCCAGACAGAGTTTGTACCTCACCTGTTGGTTCATCTCTACCACGACGATCTATCAAAGATCTGTCCGCTTGCAGTACAAGATTTGAGTTCTGTTTAGAGAAAAAACAGGCATTTTAGTAAAAGAGTACTAAGATTTGAAAAAGGGTTTCAATTCATTCATGATTAATGGAGGGTGTTGTCACATGATGGAGGACCTGACCTGTCACCAGCATCTAATTTATTCTGCATGTTCTTAGAGGTGTATTTTCTGTATAAACTTACAACTAGTTGTTCCAACTAAGACTTAAAGCTTAAGTTGGCAAAATTTACACTGGCAAACTTGTTTAATTTCATCCAAATGGACAATATCAAACTCTTCCACTCTATGCCTTAGATGCTGTTTTATATTGCACTTTGTCTAAATCTATAATGGGGCAATACGATGGCGCTGGGTCCAGCTTTTGTATTATTTTTTGCATGTTACAAAAAAATCAGGGACCATATTTTGGAAAATACATAATTATAAAAAACAATTTAGAGATGAAACTTTGCAGGCATGTTAACAGAAGATATCAAAAACAATCATGTCTAGTAATTACTTCATGTACTATAATATTTCATTCCATGTACACTTCTTTTTTCCCCCTTTTTTTTGAATGGGATTTAACTCCATTTTCAACACATTTCAGATTTTTTGTGCTATATATCCAGTTTTATTGTTGGAGGGAGTCCTCAGAATGAATCTTAGAAGAGCAGAACTCGAACCTATGACCTGTGAGAGGTAAATGATCTTGAGATGGTGTCTTAAACCACTCGGGCATGGAGGACACTACACTTTTTAAATATCCGATACATCTTATGTATATAAAATATTCTTGTTAAAGGAGCTCTATTTGTTGTTATTTCTTCCTTGTTGGACATGCTAATAAATAATAAGTTCAGGGCCTCCGCTGGGATTCGCCAATGTCGCCAAATGTGAAGGAAATTTTTAATTTGCGAAAGATTTTACTCTTTTGCGAAAGTGGATAAGGAAATCAACGGCCGATTCTCGTATTCAAATTTTCTAAAAAAAAACTAACTGTAGAAATTATCTTGGCTAATCCATTTAACTGTCCCCTCATCCCAATAAACAACCATGACAAATAACAGATAAATCAGCACCCTGCTGTGATATCTCCCTCAGGCCATTGCACTGTCACACATCATAAATTTCAACACATGTGTAAGATTACCCTAAGCTAAAAATAGCATATGCTAAAAATAGTCACGTGGTCGCGTAGTGACAACCGGCATATTCGAATTTTAAATTATTATATATATTTACATTTTTAAATCATATAGAAATTTAATATGTCTTAAAATATGCTAAACAGGTTTAGAAAAAAATGTTTATGCCAATACACTGTCAACTATACTTTCTTGGGTAACCCCAATTTTTTGTCAACAAATAGTTAGTTTCAAAATGGCGACTTCCGGGATAAAAACAATAACTGACTGTAGATTTTGTCTGTAAAATAAATTTGTTTATAATGTCAGCGATGACTGTTGGTTGTTTGATATCAATACCAAGGTTTTACAATAAGTAGATCTGTTTGATCTGTTTTCTTTGTTGTTATAATGCTAATATTTACCATATTTATAGCGAGTCTGTAGTGACAAAGTGGGTGGGGTAATAAAGTTATTTAGAAAATGTTGTGGAATGTTTTAAACAACGGCAATTTCAGTCAATACGCTAGCTGGAAATCCATAATTTATGTATTAATAATTTTAAAATAAACTGATGTATATAAATTTTAAAAAATTATAAAATACACTGTATTGGGTTTTGTGAGAATAGCATGCTATAGAAAAAATAAAAGCAAAACAAAAAAAGTCCCAAGCAGCTGTTATTTATGTGCACAAATGCACAAACATTGACAAAATCAAACAAGTACAGAAACATGACTGGGGCCGTTTTGGTTTTTGACTGCACTCCATTTAAACTAATGCATCATTTGCAATATAAATCAACAACTTACTACCAATCATTGCTTCCCGTAATTATCGACTTCAGGCAATAATAACTCACAAGTTAATAATAATTTTTAATAGTATTGCAATATACATTAAAAATTATATTCATAAAAAACGTGTTTAATTCAAATGCTAAAACAAGTAAAAGAAAACATGCAGTAAGTTACTGTAACTTATGAGTGGATTGATAACGATTTAAAGAATGTTGGCCAAGGTACGCAGTTTAGTTGGCTACAAAAATGGCTCTTAATTTGGCTCCATTTTTTTTAATTTGGCTCCAACTTTTCAAATATGGCGAAAGTAGTGGCGTAAAGAAAAAATTAGCCAGAGGAGGCCCTGAAGTTTAAATGATTAAACACTCAAACCATCAAACATCAATCATAGGTGTATATAAATATACTTATCCTTTTGATAAAAAACATATTTGGTGAACAAATTTTATAATCTTTTGTGTGTATGTACTTCTTTGTAAAAAAACATTAACACATTTTTAATCATAAAAGTATATAAATATGTTGTTTGTGTCCTTCAAAAAATCATCATAAACAAATGAATGATTAATGTATTATATATACATACCCTTTGTGTAATTATTTTGTTTACAAAACACCAAAAGCTATTATCAACACCTGTAAACACACCAATCTTGTAGGTGGTGCGACGCTTCCAAAATGGGAGAATTTTGATTTGGGACAATTTTGTAATTGCGTGAATATTCAAAAATTCCCTTCAAAAATGAAGATTTTGTAGCTCTGCCGTAAAATGATTTATATAGTGTAAGTGCTAAAAAATACATTACAATGATGCTATAAAACATTTCATGGTCGTCTACAAGGGGAGAATGGGGATGAGGACAGCTACATGAATGAGCTTTAAAAGCATCCACTGTGGCTGCCACGTACATATAGAGCATGTTCCATTGTATGAATGTTCTGGGACAGAAGGTGTATTTGTAAGTGTTTTAGATGTCATTATATGTTCGTAGCCGGGTGATGTTGCTTAGTCTCGATCTGATGCCAAAGGGAATCATAGGATGAATGTTTCACTGTTGTTTTTTTTTAAGATTTAGAAAGAAGTTTATTTAATCATAAGGATGACGTTTTTATCATCACTTCTTAACAACCTATTGTCATGTTCCCGGTATAACGTAGGTAAACGTATAGAATGAGAAAAATACACCGAACAGTTAATACGCGAAAACACATGACGTTCAATTATTTTAACATTTTATCATCGTTTTACGAAAGGACGTGAACTTACTGATTTGTACTCATACTGCAACGATCTTGCTGCTGCATCCGCCATAGCGAAACAGCCTGTTTAATATTTACAGACTGCAAAATATAAATAAAACGTTTTACGCGAGTACAAAAACAACGTTTTTATGCCGCTGCCGCAAGATGGCGCTCTAGTCAGAGATGGTGCACCGTACAAACTACTAAGGTTGTAATATGAGCGGCCCGTTAGATAATGTGTTGTGGACGAAATACCTATAAAACACCAATATTGATCAAAGAGTGACTTCAATAGCGTATATCAAATAATCAAAATTATGTGTTGCCTTCCAGGTAGGCTAATTCTAAACGTTTAGCGAATTTTCCGACATATTTTGTCGATTAGAAGAAAATGGCGATAACAGGGCTGTTTTCAGGAGTTACAGTGAGTTCGTACCCTGACCAGTTCGTAACCTGTATATTCGATGAATTCGTACCCTATGGTCGGTGAATTCGTAACCTTGTATAAGTGAGTTCGTAACCTATTGAAAAACATTCGATATATTGTTTTATATGATACTTTTGTTGAATAAAATATTTCGTAACTTGTCTTTGTAGAATTTGAGTTTAGGAAATATGGTTTTATAATATTGATGTAGTATTTTAGTTATTTAATATAAAAGTAAAGATTACGGCAATATAGCGGATTTTTTTATAATAAACGAAGTGTCATTTGTTAAGTAGGTGTTAAGTAGGTGTGAACATAACTACTTCTGTGTACGCACGCGACTATAGGCTTTAAATTATTTCTCAAAATATTATTAAAGTTTTCGTTGAGAGTGTTTCGTTGCATACAAACAAAAAAGATATATATATTTATACATCATGTTTTTATTTACATTTTTTTGACAAAAAATACATTTTCATGTTACAATTTACAGAAGAACTTGGCACAATCACTTTAATGTCCATAAACACGTATAAGCTTGTTCAATAATTCGTCTGTAGACATGTCTCCAAGACTGTATGTCTCCCAGATTCCAAAGATCATCGCCTGCGTGGATCGAGCTTTTTTCTTTTGTCTTTTTTTCAATTTTTTTTCACTGACAAGTTTCGCCTGGATGTCGACAAGTTTGGCTTCTTGGTGGAGCATTTCTATCAGGGCGTAGAAGGGTGGAGCGGTTGCGGATCTATAATTAATTCTGCGATGCCAACCTGAAAGTAAGAATATAAATAATTATTCATTTCCCAAAAAATATCTACCTTTTCCAATTCAAATCAGACGGCATTTGCAAATAAGTGATATTTGCTCCTTTTACCATAATATATCCTTTTCGTAAGTAACGCGTTTATTTAATATTTCACCATACACCGACCAGTCCTTCGGTTTCCATATTGGGCCGTCGATCCATGTCTGGAGAACATAGTTGAACAACTCTTCAACCTGTACGATACCAGTGATCTTTCTCCTTTGGTTTTCAAATGCCGCTTGTATATGTGTTTCAGGGAGAAGTGGCATGGCTAACAGTCTTCTGATTACCTTGTGTGTACCAGTATCGTCTCGATAGTTTGTTGCGAGTCCAAGGGCCTGTAAACATAAATTATAAACTGGTTGGCGGGTTAAGTACTGATAGTATTGTAATGGCGTTGTAAGAATGAAGTGAACATCGAGAGATAGACAAGGAGCGAAAGAGATAGAGATAATGTATACAATTAGTTATTGTTTTATTATATGAAAAAGGTATTTACCTGTACTTTTTTCCACACCGCCTGCGTCCGCATTCTGGCATACATGTATTTGGATATACCTGCATAAAACAAGGTTTAAAAATAAATTCCAAATGAACATCATACAACTAGAACGGGAAACAACTTAAAAAAGCGTTATCGGCAATATCTCTTTCCTTTTTTAACTAGAACGAAGAACTACTTAAAACATTGTGATAAAAGGAGAAGTTGCTATTTATCGGCAATATCTCTTCTTAAAACAAAGTTTACAAAATTCCTTTTTTAACTAGAACGAAGAACTACTTAAAACATTGTGATAAAAGGAGAAGTTGCTATTTATCGGCAATATCTCTTCTTAAAACAAAGTTTCAAAGTTCCTTTTTTAACTAGAACGAAGAACTACTTAAAACATTGTGATAAAAGGAGAAGTTGCTATTTATCGGCAATATCTCTTCTTAAAACAAAGTTTGCAAATTCCTTTTTTTACTAGAACGGGAAACATCTTAAAACGTTGTGATAAAAGGAGAAGTTGCTGTTTATCGGCAATATCTCTTCTTAAAACAAAGTTTTCAAAATTCATTTTTTAACTAGAACGGGGAACAACCAAATATTATAACAAGTTATACTTTCAGGACCAAAATCGAGACATGACGGAAAATCCGTACCACGATTGACTTTCTGAAAAAAGGGCAATATTATCTCTTCTTAACCCTTTCCCACATGCAACAATTCTGCAGCAGACGACTTTGAAAACATGTTGTTAAAAATTTGAAATATCTCAATAAGAATAAAAGTGTACCTGTATTTCCGCAGCCACGGTGTTGCCATTTTCTACAGGAGTCGCACTCTACAGCCTGGTGATGATTTAAAACCGGTCGTAAACAATGTAAACACGGGTATATTGAACTCATAATTGATTAATAGTGCACTGATGAAATTATTACTTTTCCCTCATCTTATATACCTAAGAATCACTCTAATTAATAAATAAGTATTTAATTACGCAGCCAATCAAGCAAACTGACAAATGCAATTAAAACAATTAGTCAGACATTTCGATTAAATATTCTTGTTTTTCACAAACTGTTATTACATAAATCGGCAACTTTAATTTATAAAAGGCCGCTCGTCATCTCAATTATCTAGGATTATCACACCTCTCACATCAAATAGGATATTTTTTATTGTAATAAGAACAAAGAATAGGATAAATAAATAAATATATCATTATTTTATCACATAGAAGTAAAAATTATACTGTGTTACGAAATATTTTATTCAACAAAAGTATCATATAAAACAATATATCGAAAGTTTTTCAATAGGTTACGAACTCACTTATACAAGGTTACGAATTCACCGACCATAGGGTACGAATTCACCGAAATATACAGGTTACGAACTGGTCAGGGTACGAACTCACTGGCACCCGTTTTCAGCACGGTTAAACCTGTTTACTCTGTTATAAATGGTGACCAAATGAACGCTACTTATTAGTTCTTTTCAAATTCTTCGCTTGTCCCATTTGTTCCTTCGTGAGCAATCGAGATACTCTCCTCGTACATACATAAGACATTGATACATTTTCACGGAAGAATTTCTTATGTCAAACATATCTGCAATTTCTCGAGCAGTTTGGCGACGGTCTAGATATCCTGATGACTTTAAACACTCACTGATCACGTTGTGGATTTTCGCTAGTCTTCCTTTAGTGCTCATACATTCTGCCATCCACCCGGTAGGAAAACGTTTATGCTACTTATAGATAAGATTTTTAGAGACATTCCTGTGACTTTCTGACATATCCATTTCACGAATAGTCTGTCCTGGGGTATTTTCCTGCTGCACATAATATTTATAACAGTTCTTTGTGTCATAGTGTCGCTCGACGTCACCATTTTGAGTACATTAAAACAGTCAGCACTTTTCGATTTGACATCATTACGCCACACTCACTAATGTTAGAAACTTGAAACATCGCACACATACAAACCAAATTTCGATGTTACCGGCAATTTAATTTGTTTGTGAATGTGTGCACATTTTATCAAATAGCATCGAATTCACCCCGTCCAACGGATATGTTACATAAACGGTTACTACGCCGAACAGTGAGGTAAGAAAACCCTTTTATTTCATATTATTATTTCGTTTTTAAATCAAAGATATAGCCGATACGAGCGGCATAAGTTTAAACATATTTTATTTCTCAATATAAGTACATTTTATACAGTATTACAAGTGTATACAATAATAGAAAAAGGATTAGAACGGAAGCATAATGCTTATGATGTTCTTCTCCTGCTTGTGGTGTAAATTCTAATAATAATGGCAATTCGTGTACTTCGTTTATAATATTTAACTGGTATTAACATTGACAATTGCAATTATTTAATTAAATATTTAGAATAGTTAAGTATTATTGAATAAATAGTTAAACAGTAAGAGAAATCAGAGCGGCATTCTATTTAAGTTTTTGAATGGGAACATGGCTGTTTCCTCAAACATTCGAGAAAAGTGACGGATTGAACCATTTTCAGATTGAAAACAGTTCAACTTATTATTTCGGAAGCATTTACGGCACTAATGTATGTGTTTTACATTTGTTTTATATATCAATATACCAAATTATATCAGTAAAATTACAAGTTGCTGTTATAAGTCAGCTAAACGCCAAAGTTAGCCTAGTACATAGCGTAAATAGGTGTCTCGTATATTGTACACTATATAAGTCGTATTGTGTCATTTAGTGGTATTCTAATAACATGAAATACTACTACTATCAAAATATTTCAGGGTTGTTTTAAGTTTAACTAAGTATTTTTTCCGTTTTAGAACATTATCGTCCATCTCACTATGTTGAATGAAATATCGCAGCTGTTTCAGACCCGTAGACCATTACCTGTTCTTCATGTAATACAAGTACAATATTTACATTATAAAATTCGTCAATTAGCCCTCGATGACATAAACTGATGCTAAATATCAAACAAAACATTGTCATAATACTCTTTCTTTTAACTGTTAAGAGTTGAAGATTATACTTATATATTAGTCACACTGAGGCAAACGGAGGCACATGCCTACTGTAGAATTTGTGGAGTTTCACATGTTTATAAGTGTTTTTTTGTAAAAATAATAAAGTTATTCACAAAACATGAATTACTCTTGCAAAAATATGACATATACCTCACATATAATATATGCAGTATGAATGTATAATAATACCCAGTAAATACTTGTCTTACAGTGTATTACTAAGAATTGAGATGTACTGTTATGTCGGGTATAAATAGCCACCAATGTGTATTCAAGATAATAGTGTTAAAATGGGCAATTGTATAAAATGTAGTTTGTGTTATAGATTGGAACGGCTTAAAATGTCTGAAATATCAGAAAAATGCAGGAAAAGCATGTCACGAGCTAAATATATGTTCGTGGCAGCACGTCCCCGGACACCCCTAGCAAAATTGTGATTGTGCCTCCCGTAAAATCAAACAGGACAATATAATAGAATAACTACTTCAACATGTCCGATACCTCAGCATAATAATATCACTTTTCATACAAACACAACATGTATACTTCTAGATTGTGATTTTGCCGTTGCTTTAAGTTGACATATTTTTCAAGTGTGTTTGTTACATACCGGTAACGGTTTCAATGAAAAATGATGAAAAAGAATAAAAAATAAATGTATTATTTTTTTAGCGTTGACTGCGGTTTGAACATACGACATCCTGAGTGACAGTCAACGGCGTACACCTTTAGACCACTTTGGAGCCTAATAATAGTGTAAGAGTTAACACCTTTTAAAGCTGATAAATCTCGAAAGGGGCGTCATTCTAGTTGACCGGAACTAGAATTAATTCATACGTTTGATGTACGTTTTACGTTATGCAAATCGTTGTAACCGACTAAATGTTTTTGCTGGTGAATATAAAATACCCCGAAATGTGTATGTTGTATCCATACGTGTCGGTGGTTTGCTAGTACTGCAAATAGCCTAATTTTTAAATCCTCAATGATTTGAGGTCAACCCATCCAGTGGGATGTGGTTGTCGTGCAATTGCTACAATCACCGGTCGTGGAGGATTGAGCGGCTTTTACTGTCCTCTATCTTTCTCATGTCTAATAACGTAATTTTCGTTTCTTGTGTTTGAATAAACCTGTTTGAGTCCATATTAAATATGGATATCATAACTATTTTTTCAAACACTATCAGTACTCCGTTTTGGTTTCAGATTTGTCTGATAAAACTTTCTTTCTTCATCCTAAACTTGACTGTTTTATTCTGTACATTCCCGTATTATTCTGTTTCTCTAGATTTACTTTCATTCTTGAGTGTGCTTATGTTCTCATTTTGATTTCTTGTTCTATACACCTGAACCGATACAAAGCCTTCCATATTTCTTACCTTTCGCTTGTTTTCAGTACAGTACACTGTACCACATGTGACCAATAGAGTGACCCGTTTAGTATCCCCTACTTTCATTTAGTTGTGCCAGCATATACGTTCTCATACACTCTGTCCTCAGGTTGTCCCCACCCCACCGATAATTGAAACGCTCCTTCACCCATGAGTATATGATCACAATGAATCCAAAAACAATGAGTGTTGTACTAAACAAGCACTGTTGCTAGGGTAGATCACTCTGTTGTAACGTTAAATGTCGCACAGACGCTAAATGTCACAACTGGTGTTATATGTTGCAACGCTAACACCAACGATAAAGGACTCACACCACTATTTTTTCCCTTGAGTACTCAGATGAAGGAGATAGAAATTAAGCTTTGGTTATCTTTTTTTTCTTTTTTTTCAGTGCTTTTTATCGCAGTAATTTATTTTTTCCCACCACGTGTTAAATGGTCAGTATTTTAGAAATCACCACTGAAAATTTGATGCTTATACTAGACTTCTAGACAACTCTGTGTTATTTTCGAATTGTTGGTTCGAACCGCATCGTGAGCGAATAGTTGACATATTATATTTTCTACAAATTGATAGATATCACAAAACCGTTGAATTAAAAAAACAAGCTGTTTTTCCTTTATAATTGCAGATCTTGAACTAGTGAATAATTTGAGCCCAGACACATGCTGCAAATTTAGTTTTTACACTTTGTTTTTGGACATAAATGTTATAATTGAGCCCTATGGGAAATGCAATAGTGGTGCAAGACGTTTATGTCGCAAAACCATCTGCCGCCAAATGTCGCACGCTAAACACGTTATGGCATAGCACCACATTGGGAACAGGATGCGCTTCCGTGGGGTAGTCACATAATGGCGTTTATAAATAATTATTGTTCAGCCTTCTTTAAAAATGCATTTTCCGGATTTTAATGCTCATTTTTTTTTATTTGAATGTCACTGTTGGTGTATTTTGAACAATGTACACACTGAACAGAAAAAGTCTCTTATATGACACATGACACCTACTTTTCGCATCATATTTTGATAGTGCTGCGGTTGACACACTTTCACTTCTTTCATTTCGGCCTCTCTATGAATGAAATGCCTTCATTTTTTTTATTTGGTACAGAATAAAGAACAAAAACTAATGGTGGGTGTACGCATTATGTCGCAAACATTTATACAAACGTATATTTCACGACTGTGGGAATCGCTTGTTGAAATGCTTCATATTCGATGTGCTAATAGTCGACTTACATGGCAATCTAACAATAAACCAGTATAAACTCATCCGCCGTTGATATTAAATATATCTTATATAATGGTCGTTATTTGTGATGATACTTTTAAATGTAGATGCAGACAATTTGTATGTAAAACTAACGCACACGGCAATTTTGAGCCATTTTCAGTTAAAGCCCGTTTTCCATGGCGCGTATTTTTGCTGTGCTGTTTTTTTCACTAAGCTACTTTTTGTCGCGCAGTATTAACAGGCGCACAGACAATCAATTTCCATGATGCAGATTGTCTGAGCAGAGTTTATAGAGGAAATACACATGTATTTATTGTGTAGTGCCCATCCAAAGTGAATTTCCACGCATTGTACATGCATAAAAGCGTAGAAAAATCGCCTATACTGGGGACTTTTGTCCGTGCAGTTATTAGCCAGCGCAAAAATCTGCTCCGATGGAAACGAAAGTATGCTAGATAGTGTGAAGCGATTTTTACAAAAGCAGCGCCTGTTCTGCGCATACAAATCCCTGCGATAGGCGCTGAAACCGTCAGAATAATACGCGCCATGGAAAAAGGCCTTTACCCTATCTGTGAGATATATACCTACAATATGCAAAGTATGAAAGAAGAGTGTCCGAGTAGGCCCTATGTGTGCAGACATTTAATTTCGTTTCTATTTTAGAAGGAGGGCATACATCTGATTGAAAATCATTATAATTCTGACAGTTGTGGTCATCCATGAAACGAATTGTACGCTGTATTTTGATTTCTTTAGTTTGTTCTCCGTTTGAAAGAAAAAAAATATAACGACATCAGTTTGTATTTTAAAAGATTGTTTACAAATATTTTCAAAACTATACGGCGTGACACCAATATTTCTCATGAAAAATGTTCATTTTTAATATGACATTTCTGATAGAGATTTACTATGTATGTTATGGAATATGTTGAACGTAACTTATGAATAAAATATGTTTAAACCAACTACAGGGATTCGCAGACGCACATATAAACTAGTGGCGTCACGCCAGTTTTGGAAATATGAATTAAACATCTTTAAACTACAAATTATAATTTGTTGGATTTTTTCTTTCATACACATAAAAAGCTGATGAAATTATATTAGACTATATATAGCGACCATTTTTGCCACAAATCTGCGAAAAAGGATGTCTTTCAAGCATTTAGTTTATACTAATGTAGTTGAACTCGATTGCGAAGAAAGCTCCTGCAGTTGAAGAGCGTACGTGAATCGCTCTCAAGTTCCCTCCTAGGTAAAACACGTACTGAGTATTGTCTTTGGAGAGGCATCCGGTCGAGCTGGGGATCGAACCCGCAACCTCTGACCTGAGCGACCAATACTCTATCCATTACACTACCGCCCCGCTTAATTAAGCATTTTGAAACATTTGTCAGAGTAATATCCTTTTCCGGAAAAAAAGATAAGAATTTACGGCTCTAAAAACTAGGGATATATAAATAACATGTTCCCATCATGTAGATAATGCTATATATTCAAAAATAGTCTTGTGTGAAATTCTCAAATTGTCCGGAAAATATAAAAAAATAATGGCAATTTGGCTATTTAAAATTATCCCAGTATGCCTGACATAAAACACGTTCATGGAAATTGAATATAAATACCAGGGCTGCGTTTCACAAAAAAAAAATACGAGAAAAATCGTCGTAAACGTAAACCAACACTGATTCATATTAGTTTTAATATTCATCGAAATTAATCCAAAATTGGTTAAAACATGCAAAAAATGATATATTTTCTGAAAATACAATCATTTTACATGTCGATCAAAATTTAAACAAACCATGTAGTAATTGTCAAACAGACTTCCGTCGATTTTTATCGTATGTTATATTGTGAAACGCCAGGTTCACCTACTTTTTTTTTGTAACAATAATACATTTTATTCCGTGACTTACATTACATTGGTCTAATACTTAATGAACGGACAGTTTAAGACCTTTTAAGCCGGATCAGTTGATTATTTTGTTATAATTGAAACTGGATTAAAGCATTGTTATGCCGCACTTTTGTGTTTAAATTGTTACTCGATTAGAGTCCATTGTGGAACAATATTATTTTGAAATAAATTATTTGCAAAGAAATTAAATAATAACAATAATAAAATGTTTTAATATCATATTTAGAGAAGGATTATAGGGAGGCAGTGGCTTTAAGTATTCATTTTCGGAATATTTAGATTGACCCGTGTTGGATGGAGAGAGTGAACGTTTTATAATATGTAATTTGATATTAATAGTTAGAAAATGTTAATCAAATTCGTGGAGAGAAGTGGGCAGTGAAGATGAAATCACATACGTTATTAACGTTTATCTTACTTGGCATTTTAATTGCCGTCTGCCCTGTGAGTCACGTGACGGCTGCTGTTAGTGACGCCTACGGAAATCAGGTGGCCGACAATGGGACCATTACGTGGGTGCCGATACCAGTAGGCAATGCGACCTACCTTACACAAAACTACTACGATGATGGTGGATTGACGACCATTTTTGCGTTCGCGCGCAGTTTTATTAACACCGTACAACCAAACGACTTTCCTTACGGTAAGTAGGCTTACATTATATGCGAGTATATGATTTGGCGAGTTCTCTTATTTTCCCCCATTTTCAGTGTCCTTAAGCTAATAGTATGCAAAAATCAACATTTAATAAAGAACGTCCTGTTATTTGCGACCAGTATGCGTTTATCTCTAGAGAAACAGCGTGACCTGTGATTTGCTACCAGTGTGCGTTTATCTCTAGAGAAGCAGCGTGACCTGTGATTTGAGACCAGTGTGGGTTTGTCTCTAGAGAAGCAACGCGACCTGTTATTTGCGACAAGTGTGGGTTTGTTTATCTCTAGAGAAGCAGCGCGACCTGTGATTTGCGACCAGTGTGAGTTTATCTCTAGAGAAGCAGCGTGACATGTGATTTGCGACCAGTGTGGGTTTATCTCTAGAGAAGCAGCGTTAGGCAGGTCTGAATTGTCATCTGAACTGAAAATAGAATAAAAATATTTCTATTTTATTTCTATCTATATGATGTAAATATGAAACAAGTATGTATGCAAGCACTTAATTTTGTTTATAGTTTGAAAAAGCGTCTTAACTCTAGTAAAAGTATGGATTGTATTTTGTTACATCCATTTTCATCGCTATAATTGAAACAAAAAATGTGGACACATCATTATATATTTTAGCAGAGCTTTAGAAATGTTTTGAAAACTAGTAACAACGCTTGTTTTATTAACTACTGCGATGTTTCATACAGTAATATATGTACCTGTTCTTCGACATAGTTATAACTCATATTTCAGATGTGTTGAAAAAGGTGCTGAATGGCACGTTTAGTATTGGTGACAACTATATGGAGGTGAGTTAGACTATAGAGCAGTGCACTCAAGAGATATGAAAACGCAACATAGTAAGAGATATGAAAACGCAACATAGTAAGAGGTATGCAAACACGTGTTTGTACACATCCTACAGTTATTAGTGTCTGTTGGTGTAATTGGTTGTTAAGCCAACGTAGGAGGCACCAAATTATTCAGTAATATCTCGTGTAAAAAAACCAATAACATCAACAGACGATAATTACAGTAAAATATGGACATTTCACTTTTTTTGGTAATATATTGCGTTTTTCATATCTCTTTCTGTGTTGCATTTTCATATATCCCATCTAAACCCTGTGTTGCATTTTCATATATCCCATCTAAAGCCTGTGTTGCATTTTCATACCTCTTTCTGTGTTGCATTTTCATATATCTCATCTAAAGCCTGTGTTGCATTTTCATACCTCTTTCTGTGTTGCATTTTCATATCTCTTTCTGTGTTGTATTTTCATATCTCTGTCTGTGTTGTATTTTCATATCTATTTCTGTGTTATATTTCCTTATGTCGCATCTAAACTCTGTGTTGCATTTTCATATCTCTTTCTGCGTTGCATTTTCATATCTCTTTCTGTGTTGTATTTTCATATCTCTTTCTGTGTTGTATTTTCATATATCTCATCTAAACACTGCGTTGCATTTTCATATCTCTTTCTGTGTTGTATTTTCAAATCTCTTTCTGTGTTGTATTTTTATATCTCTTGCGTTTTTTTTACTGACTCCACCCAGTGATACATCAAGCTTGATTATTGTAATGATTATTTTGCAACTGAAGTAAAACAAATAAGTTTAAATAAAAAAGGATGGTTAAAAATTGCGAAAACGACGACTGGATGTTAACTTCTGTTTACAGCTGGTGAACTATTCTGTTGGTTTCGCCTCCTGTTTTGCGATTGGCCTTCTGTTTGTCATCTTCTTGCCTTTATGTGGCTGCTGCATCTGCTGCTGCCGTTGTTGCTGTGGAAACTGTGGTGGTGATCTTAAAGCGGTGAGTAGAGTTGTGTCAGTTTGAATAATGATTTATCAACACGGTTATTATTCTGTACACACTTTCCTATAGTGGTGTATTTTCTTTTATTTCATGCATTTCACGAAATCATAGAGCTTTTTCAATAAATAAATAAATACATTTTGATGTTAAGAACGGTAAAATATGATATTTTCACTGTTTTCAACTATAAAATTGAAATAAAACAATGGTGCCAGTGAAATATCAATTATATTTCCCGTGTGCCCTTGTGGAATTGCCACGTTAACTCGTGTCTTCGCCACACGTGACCGTACCATATCAATGTCCAGTCCATGCATATCTACACGTTTATAGAGTCAGTTTTTTTTGTGTCGGCAGGTTTATAACAAGAACGAAGATTGCAAGAGGATGGGCCTGGCGCAGGCGTTGTTCATGATGGTCGTATTGATGGCGTGAGTACTTAATGTATAAATCGTACATGAACATGGACAGTGATGACGAGTACTGTTATACTCGTACATTTATATAAATACAATTATCTGGTAAAATATATATTTTTTTATTATTATTTTCACGTTTTTTTCTATTTTTTATTAATAATTCTCCCCATTCTTAATAGAGATCAAATAATATATAATTATAAAGTATTATATTATATTCTCTTTATTTCCTCCCTTAAAGAATTATGAACATGGAATGTTAACAAAACAATACGATGTTGTTGTTGTTGTTGTGAGGAAGCATTAGTACCATCTTTTAAAGTCTTTGGTATGACCCGGCCGGGGATTTAACCCACGACCTTCCGCATGCAAGGCGGACGCTCTACCACTAGACCACGCCGCGGTCAAACAATACGAGATGTACAAATTATACAGGGCACTAAAACAAAACATTATATACATATATACATATTATATGAAAAATTATGATTAATATCAGAAAGAGAGAGAGAGAGAGAGAGAGAGAGAGAGAGAGAGAGAGAGAGAGAGAGAGAGAGAGAGAGAGATGATAGGATATTGAGTATTTATTTATTTGAAATTTTGAAAACTGTAATGTGTGCAGGGGGATGGTCTTCCTCGATCCCCTCACACCTAGGGCGGGAAGAATAAGTGGGTGACTAACAAAATAAAAAAAAGTTGAAAAGGAAATACTTTAAATTCCCATACCATTCATCTTTAAAAAACATGATGAACCACACAAAGACTACATGGTTTGATGTTTTGATATAAAACCAATTATGCTAACATAGTTATGTATGGCCGTAGTCATTAATGAACATAGTCATGAATGAACAACGCAAATATGACGTGGTTTTGCGTTTTGGTGCGGAAACAATTATGCCTACATTTTCTTGTATGCCCACGTTTCGGTAATGGAGTTTGAAATCAGTTATGATTACAGTGCATAAACAAGGTCAGTAGAGATGACATATTTATGAACTTTGGTATAAAACAGCTCGCTGGCATAGGCCTAGTCTTGTACTGACAAAGTAATGCTGACACAGGTTGACACAATTATGAAATATTATAAAGCAAACTGAAAATATTAAAACAGACCACTTAACATCCAATAGACAAAGCAACAGCAACATAACTAATAACAATAAGTGGACTTAAACCATACAGAAGAAGTGCCCACAATGGTTATCATGTTGAAACGGTCAGTAACATATCCGTCAAATGCCGATTTTAACCTGGTTTGTCCACCCAAGTTCGTCCATGAGTTTATATGGTGTTTATTGTTTGACTACAGAGGCGCTGCAGGATGTGTATGGATGACCAACGGTCGATTCACGACTTCGCTGAATTATACAGAAACAACACTGATTTCAAACCTGGACGATGTGAAAATTTTCTTCGACAACATGGCCGCGGTAGGTATATTTTTATTTGTATGATGTTTTACGCCCCCCCCCCCCCCCCCCAACAATATTTCAGTTATTTAACGGTGGTCAACGCACCTAGTTACCGTTCTTGTGATCTACCAGGCGTTCACCCAGTACTAGACGCACATTAACGGCGGTCCGCGCGCCTAGTTATCGTTCTTGTGATCCACCAGGCGTTAACCCAGTACCAGACGCACATTAACGGCGGTCCCCGCACCTAGTTATCGTTCTTGTGATCCACCAGGCGTTAACCCAGTACTAGACGCACATTAACGGCGGTCCCCGCACCTAGTTATCGTTCTTGTGATCCACCAGGCGTTCACCCAGTACTAGACGAACATTAACGGCGGTCCGCGCGCCTAGTTATCGTTCTTGTGATCCACCAGGCGTTCACCCAGTACTAGACGCACATTAACGGCGGTCCCCGCGCCTAGTTATCGTTCTTGTGATCCACCAGGCGTTAACCCAGTACTAGACGCACATTAACGGCGGTCCCCGCACCTAGTTACCGTTCTTGTGATCCACCAGGCGTTCACCCAGTACTAGACGAACATTAACGGCGGTCCGCGCGCCTAGTTATCGTTCTTGTGATCCACCAGGCGTTCACCCAGTACTAGACGAACATTAACGGCGGTCCGTGCACCTTGTCGTCGTTCTTGTGATCCACCAGGCGTTCACCCAGTTCTAGACGCACATTACCGGCGGTCCGCGCGCCTAGTTATCGTTCTTGTGATCCACCAGGCGTTCACCTAGTACTAGGCGCACATTAACGACGGTCCACGCACCTAGTTATCGTTCTTGTGATCCACCAGGCGTTCACCCTGTACTAGACGCACATTAACGGCGGTCCGTGCACCTTGTCGTCGTTCTTGTGATCCACCAGGCGTTCACCCAGTACTAGACGAACATTAACGGCGGTCCGCGCGCCTAGTTATCGTTCTTGTGATCCACCAGGCGTTCACCCAGTACTAGACGAACATTAACGGCGGTCCGTGCACCTTGTCGTCGTTCTTGTGATCCACCAGGCGTTCACCCAATACTAGACGAACATTACCGGCGGTCCGCGCGCCTAGTTATCGTTCTTGTGATCCACCAGGCGTTCACCTAGTACTAGGCGCACATTAACGGCGGTCCGCGCACCTAGTTATCGTTCTTGTGATCCACCAGGCGTTCACCCAGTACTAGACGCACATTAACGGCGGTCCGTGCACCTTGTCGTCGTTCTTGTGATCCACCAGGCGTTCACCCAGTACTAGACGCACATTAACGGCGGTCCGCGCGCCTAGTTATCGTTCTTGTGATCCACCAGGCGTTCACCCAGTACTAGACGAACATTAACGGCGGTCCGTGCACCTTGTCGTCGTTCTTGTGATCCACCAGGCGTTCACCCAATACTAGACGCACATTACCGGCGGTCCGCGCGCCTAGTTATCGTTCTTGTGATCCACCAGGCGTTCACCTAGTACTAGGCGCACATTAACGGCGGTCCGCGCACCTAGTTATCGTTCTTGTGATCCACCAGGCGTTCACCCTGTACTAGACGCACATTAACGGCGGTCCGTGCACCTTGTCGTCGTTCTTGTGATCCACCAGGCGTTCACCCAGTACTAGACGAACATTAACGGCGGTCCGCGCGCCTAGTTATCGTTCTTGTGATCCACCAGGCGTTCACCCAGTACTAGACGAACATTAACGGCGGTCCGTGCACCTTGTCGTCGTTCTTGTGATCCACCAGGCGTTAACCCAGTACTAGACGCACATTACCGGCGGTCCGCGCGCCTAGTTATCGTTCTTGTGATCCACCAGGCGTTTATCTAGTACTAGGCGCACATTAACGGCGGTCCGCGCACCTAGTTATCGTTCTTGCGGTCCACCAGGCGTTCACCTAGTACTAGACGCACATTAACGGCGGTCCGTGTACCTTGTCGTCGTTCTTGTGATCCACCAGGCGTTCACCCAGTACTAGACGCACATTAACGGCGGTCCGCGCACCTAGTTATCGTTCTTGTGATCCATCAGGCGTTCACCCAGTACTAGACGCACATTAACGGCGGTCCGTGCACCTTGTCGTCGTTCTTGTGATCCACCAGGCGTTCACCCAGTACTAGACGCACATTAACGGCGGTCCGCGCGCCTAGTTATCGTTCTTGTGATCCACCAGGCGTTCACCTAGTACTAGGCGCACATTAACGGCGGTCCGTGCACCTTGTCGTCGTTCTTGTGATCCACCAGGTGTTCACCCAGTACTAGACGCACATTAACGGCGGTCCGCGCGCCTAGTTATCGTTCTTGTGATCCACCAGGCGTTCACCTAGTACTAGGCGCACATTAACGGCGGTCCGTGCACCTTGTCGTCGTTCTTGTGATCCACCAGGCGTTCACCCAGAACTAGACGCACATTAACGGCGGTCCGCGCGCCTAGTTATCGTTCTTGTGATCCACCAGGCGTTCACCTAGTACTAGACGAACATACGCGGTGGTCAACGCACCTAGTTATCGTTCTTGTGATCCACCAGGCGTTCACCCAGTACTAGACGCACATTATCTCTGTAATGCATTTACTACTTCTCCACATATTCATAGGTGGAAGATTCATGGCATAGAACAAAGATCGTGACCAATCATCACAGAGACTGTGGCCGGTATTCGAACTCATGACGCATGAATTGACAGTTAGACGCGTTTTAGAGTCTATACAAAATGAAAACAAGTATATGGTGACACAGTCAATATATGTTTAAATATCTTAAATAAGGATAGTGCATGTAAGTGCGGATTGGGTTTTCTGATTTCCTCCAACACAAATGCCTCAGTACATTTGTAGTCTATTGGCAGAGCCCAGTAAAAGAGAGTCGTGCTGTGTCCGTGAGCCAGACATTGTATCTGCTCATCGATATGCTTTGTACTGGCTCTACCCATATTAACTATATTAAGCGTGATTTGTCTAAGTTGTAAAAGGTTGAACTACTAATGTTCCTATCCGCACCACCAAGTTTTATTTTATTCTCCGATTGTTACCAACTCCTATGCATCAATATATAGATGGTGTGCTGATATTTCACCGGAATCAGTATTTGGGAATGTAAAAGCCGCACAACTTGTTGTGGTTGTTTCAGTCGATATAATGTGGTCATCATTTCCTCCTCGGACATGTCCGCTTCTTTTTTTTTTTGGATTCACCCCTTAAGTTTATTTTAAAATAATAAAACCACATGTACATACTTATTACGTATCAATTATTGAGCGTTATTTTTGTAACAGTTAAATCTTAAATGCCAGTTTCTCAACACTTCGTTACTTTAAGACAGTAAGCACTATACACATGTACATAGGCCCTTTCTGTTTCTCTCTATTTCAGCAATTCAGCTACCTGGCTGTAGACATGTACGGTTTGATACACTCCGCCATTATTGAGGATATTGACGGTGAACATACAATTATTATATTTTGAAGAAAAAAATCCATTAAATATCTATGTCAAAAATATAGGTTGTTCTTTTCTTCTGAATTTAACATCTTAGATGAACTGTATTCCATTACTTAGAACAAAACATTTGACTTACAGAATATTTCGACCGTATCACACAGTTTTCATCATCTGTGTGCCTGATCAGCTTTGAGTGACCCAGCACACAGGTGATGAAGACTGTGTGATACGGTCGAACTATTCTTTAAGTCAAAGGTTTTATTCTAAGTAATGGAATAAAGTTCATCAAATATATATGCAAAAGGTATTAGTGTATAATTTGGGATCAATTATTTTATCTCAAAACGTTACCAATAACATAAAACCAACACAGTAGCTCTGTAAAATCTTAACATTATCATTCTAACCCAGCATTAAAAATGAAACCATTTCTCATTCCAGATTTAGGCGGGGTGATAGAATCGGCGATATTTGATAACCTTGGAATAGACGGTGTTATCACTGCCGTCATTGAACTGGACACTAGTAAGTAACGACCATTTGAAGACTACCTACCGGCCGTAACATTTGTATGGTATAACATTCAGTCAGAAGCGTTTTTCGAAAAAAATTATAGTAACATCATATCAGACATCACATGTTCGCCGTTCATCCATTCCATTTCATTCCATTCCATTCCATCATTTTCACTGAGGTACGCGTTTTGCATCAATATTCAGAATTGTTTTGATGAACTCTAAAGATGAGATATATTTCGAGTTTTCATGTTTTCGTGTTGTCGTGTTTCGCACCACTAATACGCCAGGACGACAATGCTTTGTATGATAATTTAGACATTCAAACGCTGTCGAGGTACATTTGGAAAGACGGTGGTACTACTCAGATTCATTCTAGGTTCTTCCTCAACCAATTCAACTGGACACCACATATATCCTGTAATGTGTAATCACAGTTTCTACACTCAAATTGCCAAAGAAAATGAAGAAAGAATACATCGACTAATAATAAAACTAATTCTTCCAAGATTCTCGTTTTATCTTCCTACATGCATCTTCTTTTTATTTCTATGTGCACCATATGTAGTGACGTTATGTTATTCTAGGCATATATAACATCAGTGACGCACTGGCTCAGGTGATTGCTGACAAAGACGCACTTGTGTCAGCAGCCGACACTCTCTCTACGTCAATGGACACGCTTGGAACTGAGATTGACACCACCAAGACCACGTGCTCCTCTTCAAGTGCAGCGTGTCAAACCGCCTGTGATACTATGGATACGACAGCCCTCAAGTCAGGGGCCGCAGACTTCAGTTCGGTAACTTGTTTAATATCATTGATTAAAATTGATAAGCATTTAAAAATTTCCAATCCAATACTCCCCATTATCTTCGACGCTTGCATATCTAAAAAGATAAATATCTTGACACTTTCTTTTTTAAAAATAATTGTAACGAGATTTTTGTTAAAATTTCTGATTGGTTGGTTCAAACAATTGGAATACCTCTGTGGTTTTCAAAGCACATCAGCTTATGTCATTAATATGTTAATTCATATATCATATTTTTTGTTTATTAGATAGTGTCTATGTGATAATATCTAAAACAGTCGGCAATGGGTTTCGTGAAAATATTTTTTTTTTCATTTTATTTAAACACCAACAGTTACTGATGTTATTAAGGTGTGTTTTTTATACGATGAACGTTTCAACAATATGGACATTATTGTACATTATTATATTTCAGTTACCCGACCTGACTCCAGTACAAGCGAGTGTGGACGCCATTAAAGCCCAGAACCTAACTGGTATTGCATTGTCTGTATGTGTTTGTTTACGCTGACTTAGATATAAAAATGAAAATAAAGTGTTTTCAGTTACAGGAGATGTGGTGCTCCTAATAAGCACAATTTGGGTGTATTTGAATCAATCACTGATATTTCTAAACAAAGCATTTAAAGTTTAATTGAGTGGTAAATTAAGCTTCAGATACTTACCACTTAATGTGTATTACTTCATTTCAAATAGCGGTTTGATAAAAATGTTCATTTTAACCTATAACATTTTGAAAATAAGCATTGCATACACTTTTAAGGAGTAAACTACTGATTTGAAGAAACGTTTATCTGGAGCACTGAAAGTTTTCACTGAAAATATGAAAATGTGAAATAGACAAAAAAATGCGTCTTAAAATAATTTTACACAGCGATATTTTAAACGATGGCAACTTTTAACATTTATTTGTATATGCAATTGTTCTTTTCGTTGTTACGCAACCGGTCTGTTGCAGGATGCTTCCAAGACCTTATTGACAAGTATAATATACCAGCTCTCGCACTGATCATGCCATTTGTCTTATATGTGAATTAAATGTGTTCAAATACATCACATTTGAATACGGAAATATATATAATTATGTATATAGCTTCTCTGTTCGAATGTTCTGGATTGAAATGAAAATCTCGCATGTCCAACTTTCGGTACCTAATCAAAAATCAAGGGACATAATTCAAATGTTTGTATCGTTAAAGTTACGCTCCTTATTTGTAATCCTGTGTTGATAATCTTTTAGTGCCGGTCTATAAAACGCAGCGATGCGTGATACATTGTCTGTTAATTAATAAATCGATATTGGTCGAGTTTTATTGCCCTGCCTCGGGGGTATTTTAAATTAGAGGAATTACTCTAGTTTAAGTTTTGCTGAACTTATAACATAATCAATTTTCTATTCAACATAGTTTATACGTACTATCTGTGACATTGTTGAGAGAGAAGAGAGAGAAAGAGAGGAAGAGAGAGGGAAAGAGATATAGACAGAGGAGGAATAGAGAGAGAGAGGGGACAAAAGAGAAAGACTCGATTAGAACATAATACAGAAAGAACACGCAGACAGACGCAATACATTATTACATAACATAGATATTTTGACCTTTCATTAAAGACAATAAACGATTAATGAGATATTAAACCACTATAAATTTACTATTCATTTATACTTTTATACACACATATCAATGAATACTTTACGATAGGCCAATTAGTGGGAAAGAGAGAAAAAGAATGGGAGAAAGAAAGAGAGAGAGTCTGAGAGAAAGAGACTGGGTGGGAAAGAGAGAAAAAGAATGAGAGAAAGAAAGAGAGATAGTCTGAGAGAAAGAGACTGAGTGGGAAAGAGAGAAAGAGATATAGTCAGAGGAGAAATAAAGAGAGACAATGAGAGAGAAAGAGAGGACAAAAGAGAAAGACTCGATTAGAAAATAATACAGGAAGAACACGCAGACAGACGCAATAACATTATTACATAACATAGATATTTTGACCTTTCATTAAAGACAATAAACGTTTAATGAGATATTAAACCACTATAAATTTACTATTCATTTATACTTTTATACACACATATCAATGAGTAATTTACGATAGGCCAATTAGTTAAGGATTGATGAAGTGTAATCGGCATAAAAATTGGAAACCCTGAAATACATGTTAAAGTACCATAGCTTCTCGATACTGGAAAATAACGTAGTTATTTCTCTTCGATATCTAGGTTCATACACAGCCGATTGTACCAAATCAATTTGGCATTTTGAGCATACAGTGTCACAAACAGGTACTAAGTGTCAACAACAACAACATGTACCACATATTTGTTTATACAGCAATATGTTTATTCTGCATTGTCGTCTAAAAGAACACCTGCAAAATGCCAATTAACAAATAAGACACTAGACATAGTCACCCGACAAAGGTGGTAATTAAACACAATGTTAAAAACAAGTGCTAAGTGTCAAAAACAGGTTAGGTTTGTTTTCATAACGATAACAAAACAGTTACTTCGCTTTAATAAATACTTGACAGTTAACAACAACAAACACGTTTATTTGTTTGTAATCCAAATTAATAAAAACTGTTACAATATATATACTTTTTATGTTTTAATTTATCGAGTAATAAAAAGAGTTTCATACTATGATCTAATACATTTTTTTTTTAATTTCGTAGATGTTTACTACATATTTATGTAATTTTAAAATTAAAATTATAGTGAAAAAAACTAAAACTGAAAAATAAAAACCATCAAAACTATAAAACACAATGATCTCTAAAATATAACCTATTTTTACGAGCCTATTGGTTTATGACCCTAGAGTTTTATGACCCCAATAAACTAAACTGTAGGAATTGATAAGTTTTTATAACATCAATACCTATCAATTTTCATGCACAAAAATGTCATGGTACTGTTAAAAAAAGTTAAAAAGGACCAAAATATTTTATATATATTTCATAAAAAAATATATATTCAGAAAGATGAGACATTTTACTGTTTTAATCCACTTGTTGTGAAAGCAAATTTTGTTTAAAAATGTGTTTATTTAGGTAATTAAAAAAATGTTTCATTGATTTTTAACCTTTTTTATATAGAACATATATGGAATACAGGTGACTTACGTTAACTGCAAAAAGGACCAAAATGTTTTTATTTGTAAATTATGAAAAAAAGATCATAAAATCGGGGAGGGTTTAAGCTTCAATACTTCGTTTGTTGTTAAAGGATGTTGCCATTCTTATTTGAGATATTAGTTATAAAGTAAATTGGTCCTTCTTTGTTCTATATAAAAAATATATCGGCTTTTCTATAGTGGATGAAACTGAAAGTTGGGTATGTTAATGTACATTGGAAGGAAATGTTGCAACGGAGAATTATGTTAGTTTCTTAATAATTGCACATCAACTTTTATTTCTGAAGTATAAAAACTTTTTTTAACCTTCAGGCCAAATCAGCCATTGATGGTGTCTCTACTACTGTGAATGATAACACGGCATCAATAAAAACAAGTAAGTTAACATAATATTAGACTTGACCAGGCCTGGACTGTTAAATGGCAAAAGTTCGCCTTCGCTCGGAGCGTTAAGTATCAAAACAGTTGAATTTTGTTTTGTTCTATATAAAATAAGGTCTAGGATATCCACTGTGAAAACAAAATTCCATTTAGAATTTTTTTCAAAGTATTTTTTTCCAAAGCATGAAAAACCTATTTATATGTCAACGTGCCGTAAAACACCATTCATTCATTTATTCATGCATTGTGGTTGTAAAGACAGTGCAGTGACACCTTAAGATATTTTTAAAAAGAAATCCTCAAATGCTCATAAATACACGCATTTGTTAAAATCCTATAAAAATCACTTTTTTTAAACCAGTGATGTCTTACTGCAGTATGCCAGCTTTTGCTTTAATCATCTGCATCAAGGAACCACAGCCACTATGAACCATTTTGAAAATATTTCAAACCAAATTACGTAGGACGTTTTAAGTGCAAGAATCTTGCTTCCGTGACAAAAAAGGGACGCGACTGTGTAGCGAGACATTAAGTTGTAAAAGTAGCATCGCCGTGGTTAAAGTCACAATAGCTACAATAAGAAGCTTTTCTTTCCACGCTATGCAAGTTTAAAGGAATACTTTATCTGGTTTTTATGATGTTTGGTTCAGATAAAGGGGTACTCTAAACATCCATACTGTCGCCTGTGATTTTATCAATGATATTGCCTACAAATAGTTGAATTTGGTTTGTCCTTAGAAAGAGTCTTAATCACGGTCGTCAATCAATATGCGCGTGCAATTTATATTTAGAATAGAGGTTTGTTTCAAAATTTCTGATCAAAATATGATATAGTTTTTAATTTAAAAAATGATGACAAAATTCCCCCCTGACATGTTGCCTTTAATAAATCTGAATCGACAATCCTTTCAAACACATGTAGTTTCTGATAAGATCTGTTTTACTTTCAGCAATAAACGATACTATGAATTCATTCGCTGCAACAATACAAACCATGTCAGACGACTTGGTGCAGCAGCTGAACAATGTAAGTACACTAACCATAGGCTTGCCATATGTCTATAGTAGACTCTTTCTGTCTTAGTCCATACAAATAAACTTATTTTAGCTCTATTGCGAAGAAAGTTCAAAGCTTATATGAACCGATCTGGAGCTTGATTCCTTAATAGAACCAATAGTGAGTGTTTTTTAGAGGCTTCGGGTCGAACTGGGGATAGAACCCGCAATTTCTGGCGTATGCGGTCAACCAACTCTCTATCCACTACACTACCGCGCTTCCTTTTTGCTTTGGGACATTCCATGATCATTCAGAAGTGGTGTTTAAAACGTAACGACGCTAGACAAACAATCTATACATACTGATTATATAAAACACTATCAACTGTCGTGCTTACTGATGATTTGGGTCAGCATTGTTTGCGAATGGAAACACTGCAGATTAAAGTTACATATTGAGGTTAAACTCTCAGACTGTTCCTTCTTGACATTGATCAGAATGATATTCACTCTCAAGTTGTTCCTTTTAGGCTAGACCCGATTAGCTCAGTCGTCAGCGCGTCTGACTATCAATCCAGTGGTAGGGAGATGAATCCCCACCCGGCCAAAGTCTCCGTGACAGTTGATATACGGCATTGCGTATCATTATCGTTCGTCTTTCACCGCTGATTCAAGTGGGAAAATTATCACCTACTTGCGGAGATTGGTTGTGATCGAGTACTGGTTAACCATTCAGGATACAGGAAACAGTAGTTAGGTCAACAGATCGTCCGTTAGCCCTTGATGGCATAAAAATGACGCTAAATATTCAATAAATCAATCTTTTTTCGGGTTGAACTCTCTGACTGTTGCTTGTTGAGATTAATCGCAAAGGAAGAGAATAAATGAAAACAAAACTATTTGATATCTTATTTCAGACGGTTGACACGTCAGACATCAAGACTGATATTGCATCTTTCTTCACAATGATGTCCAAATATGACGGGTATAGGTGAGTTCTGTTTTTAATGAAGATTCACCTTAAATGAGAACATGGTATATTTCAAATGTTCATTCAAGACGATACCACGTTTAAAATGATATGCTCAAAGTTAATTGATAAAAAAAGCAACCATAGTTAATTGATGTCAATGAAAACTGCCACATTTTGTTCTAGTCGTTTTTGAGGTACTTCAGCGGTCATAGATCTATTCAGTAAAATAAAGCATGGCACGTTGTTCATCAATAATCTTATTTTCTGCATTATTGATTTCTACAATTAATAAAATGGTATACTAATTGTTGCAATAAAACGTCTCTATTTTAAAAGTATCAATCGAGATTATTAAACAAATACATATTGATGTTTTTGATGAAATATGAAGACACCTCAGGGAGTTATATTGATTATTTCACTGTAAAGAATAAATGAGATTATTAATGGTAGTTTTACTGCTTCATTTATAAAATTAAACAAAAAAAAAACAACATTTGTTCATTAAATATCAATTTGATTTCATTCTTATGCTCGTGCCTGGATTCACTACAATTGACAATGTATCTGAAGTGCTCACCCAATGAAATAAAAATTGTATATATTACTGAAAGCAACACATTCTCATATTATGTTATTTTTTCAGGGTATATTTCGGTTATGGATTGACAGGCTTATTTACATTGATTGTGGCATTGTCACTACTTGGCATATGTTGCGGATGTCTTGGTCATGACCGCGACAAGCTACCTACCGAGAGAGGATTCATGTCCAATCTAGGAGGCTGCCTTCTTGTCATGTGAGCACATTTGATTAAACTATGAACATTAGTTTGCTATGCATTGGTAATGCTTTTTGATAAAAGGAATCCTTGTTATTGCAGAACGCGTCCACAGAACGCATCCTAACACCGACATGAGCAATGTTCCATTTTCGAGCAATGCTGGATGATCTCCATGATTTCAAGGAATTCAAAATAACAACATCACTGTGTCAAAAGTACGAGTCGGCTTTTCTCACGTACGCCGCCTAGTACGTCCGACTGGGCTGCGTTCAGCACCGTTAAACAGCAAACACGTTTAATGCCTGGTTCCCTAAAATTAACACGTACTGCGTGCTAATGTGAGGTTGGGCCAGTGCCCAGGAAAATATGCTGGCTAACGTTATCAAATGTTTGACCGAACTGAACGCAGCCCTGGTAAAGACAGAGCGAACATAAAATAACAAATTGGCTATTTTAACTCAATTTAAATGGGCAGCTCATTGTTTTATTATATCACAGTTCAACGTGTGTTGTTGTTTTGTTTTGCGCTTCAGTGTTATTTTTATGTTCCAGTCCCGTATTACTGATGTTCGTGGTAGGGTCACTGTTGATGCTGCTTACCACGCTCACCTTTATGGTTGGGGGCAACATGGAGAAGTTATGCCAGCCAATGATCGACCTGTCCATCTTCAGGGACGTACGTCACGTTTCATTAACTTCCAATTACAAGATTTAATCCGGATTTAAAATTTTCAGTGGCGTCATTTACTCTTGACCGTTCCAAATAAAACAATTCTTAACAACTATTGAAGAAAGATGTAAAAAATTCTCCAAATATCAACCTAACCCTTCAAACTATTTTCCAAGACTGAATAGATATTGAGCAATGAAATTGAAATCTGATTGTAAGGTGATACTCTTTTCTCACCAAAACTACTCAGCCTTGACAAATATGCAATTTAAAATAGTTAACACATAATTATATGTTAACGTTAATATAGAACACATATTGTATATAGTAAATACATATGTTAAAGCTTTAATTTAGTTAAAACAATAAACTAATTGATTAATTGAATATTTAGCATCATGTTTATGTCATCAAGGGCTAACAGACGATCAGATGACCTAACCACTCTTTCCTTGGATACTGGAAGGTTAACCAATACTCAAACACCCCCACGTCCGCAAGTAACTGGTAACTTTCCAACTTGAATCAGCGGTGAGAGACGAAAGCTAATGAGACACAATGTCGTATATCAATAATCACGGAGAATATTGCCGGCAGGGGATTCGAACTTACGACCCCTGGATTGATAGTCAGCCACGGTACCGACTGAGAAAATCGGGTCCGGCTAAAACAATAAAATTATACCCAACAACATAAAATATACAAAAATGGCGTGTGTTATTTGAAACCACGACATTATTTGTTTAATGTTCATGCATAAAACGATACTTTTTTCCGTAGTCATTCCGTTGCTACCGTCATTAACTTTGATAAATCTTGTAAACGTAATTGAATGTAAATATAACTGTAATCCACATTTACACCAATATGTTAGATGACGATTTGTTTAAATTATATTTCAGTTTGTTGATACTGGCGCCGTTTCAGGATTCAGCATCGGCTTACTGATTCACAACAACGCTTCCTACGATCACGGCATTTACGAGTTCCTTCTGTATGACTCCTTTGTCAATTCTGTGGGGAGTAACGTTAATAATACTAAGTCTTGTTGCATCTTTCATTTGGGAGTTGTGACGAGATTTAGAGAATACCATGTAAGTGTCTTATATTATCAACTTTGTCAGGTGAGGCTTAGAAAAAAACCAGGACGAGGCTCTGTCGAGTCTTTGTTTTTTTCGTGCCGAACCTGATAAAGTTGATTATATTAAACACTTACATGGTATTCTATTTATCATGTCAATTATTCTAGTTTTTTTATTTATTTAAAGTAAGATTAAAAGTACTTCCGTCTAGATTAAACTGTAAAATAATACATAATGTCGTCATGAAGTATACATAATGACGTCATGTGCCTGATAAACTTGCAATGGCGTGATAAACCAATGTTTATCAAGCAGGCAGTTTATCAACAGAAATGAATGTATTGACATGATAAAAGGATATTATTACCCGAGGTTTTATTGTTTTACCTCAGCCGAGATTCCAACAAAAATAGGGAGAACGAGGCTCGGAGTCTCATTATCTCTGCCGAATACTAATAACAAATCTTTTCATACATGCCACTGCGGGTTCCATATTTTTCAATACAAATTCATTAATTTACTTTCGAGATTAGAATGACGTGATATCAACGCTTTAACTAGTTTTAAATACAACTTGACTATTCTAGCAAGAGACATAGACATAGACATATTTTATTAAGTAATATAGGCCTCCGGCCCAAAATACAACATGTAACTACATCATATCGAGTGACACAAATTGAATATTATATATTTATACAAGTCAATATTACAGAATTCACATATTCAAGTTAATATAAGCTAATAACATGCCATATCAATCGAAAAATAATAACATTGGTATTAAATCATTTCAGGTTTAAGCATTTAAAAAGTTTTATAAAGTAACAGATGTAACATATATTTTTGAAGATATATGATTTGAAATAAATGTAGCTATATATAAATCCAATATTAAAACTATAATGAACAAGACTAAATCATATCATGAATATTTATATTCAAAACAAAGTGAAACTATTTAAATACTGTATAAATTAATAATACAGTAGTTTTACTTTTGTTAATATTTCTTTAAATCGGCAAATCTAGAGTTTCTTTTCTTCTTTTAAATAAACTTTTAAAATAATCGTGCCACTTCTCTGGTGTAATATCATTGTTTTGCTTATTACAATTTCCTTTAAATGTTTTCCAAAACACTTTAGAATTTTTTCGAGAACTAACTAATTCGTTCCGTTTTTTTGTTAGCTAATAGAGCCTTTTTGTTCAGACAAATAGATTTAAAATGATTTTTTTTGTTTTATATGTAATAAGGTCTTTTCTATCATTCGTAATTCTAAAATATCGTAGTGCTCGTTATTTGTCAACTTTAGCAGAATTGCAATCATGATCCCACCAGGAAGGTTGTGTTGAACTGTATTGTTTACAATGAGACTTTAATTTCATATTATCGCCGGCCATTTTAAAAACATCAATAAAATCAGGTATATATGAACAGATAGAACGATCATTACGGTTACTTATTATTTCATTAAAGGAACGGAAATTATCACAAAACTTAACATAAAAATCATCTTTTAACTCCTCTTTCCATTTATATTAAATAAATATATTGTATTGTCAATATATGACTGTATTGCCCGGGAGAAATGAACAAAATTAAATTGTCTACACAATTCGACTTAAAGAAATATTTTGAGTATGAGCTTTTTTACTAGTCAGTAGGGAAATGGCAAAAATACCTTATTTGTTTCCTATTGTAATTAATGTCCTTTTCAACACCTGCAATTTCAGGGGCTGTCGGGCGAACAAAGCCCCGTTCAAGTTGTTGGGATTAAACAAGATACTGCCGTTGGAGACCTACCTGAACCATTCCCAGGTATTCCATTTGCCGTTAATCAGTAGCATCTAAAGTATACAACCAACAACATTAACAAGTAATAATTACTGTATATCGGTGGATGAAGACCACAGAGCCATAATATATGAATATAATTTATATATATGTTGTGTTTTAATATCTGGTCCTGTGTTGCGTTTTCATATCTCCATATATATATATATATGTATATATTCATATATCCAGATGTGTTGCATGTAATCCTATAGCATATAAGTCATGGTCGACACAAAATTTATTGGTTTGGCAGAGGCCTTGATATTGTATCTATGGTTTGCGTTGTAGCTAGGCGCACTCGCCGTAGTCTGGTCTGTACATTTATGTCTTGGTTATTCACAAATAATTATTTCCATATATATATATATATATCTTTACTTTTTGTGATACTTGGAAATACACGAATGTGTTTATCATTCGCATGCTATATTTGTTCAAATTCACTTATCATTTTTTTTAGTTTTTGTTTAACGTAGCATGTTGTTTTCAGTACACAAGTTCCCTAACCGGTGACATGTCTGGAGTAACCGCGATTGATTTATCCAGTTTTTCCATACTGACCCCTGATATGAAAGCCAGTCTGACTGACCTACAAAATTCTGGTCTTAGCGATATAGACTTTGCCGCAATAAACAGTACGGTAAGCTGAGGTCTTAATATTTTTTCCATAATGTCCTTTCTGGTTAATCCACGCCAACAACATCATAAAAGGAACAACATAAAAGTAGTAATTGTAGCATAATTTGATATCTCTATATATAATTTTATTGAAAAATAAAATTTCGCAAAGCGTGATAAAAGATTAACAGAATTGAGCCTCTAATTACTGTTTTGTTTTTGTATCTACTAAAAAAATGTGGAGCTCGTGGCCCAGAGATAGAGTATTGGATCCAAGATCGGGGGCCGTGGATTCGATCTTCCGCCATGGCTATATGCTTCGACGTATATGATGAGTAGTTTGGCAGCACCTTAGACCACTCGGCTACGGAGGACCACCGCATATTCTTTAATGTATTTAAAATGGAGATATCGTTTATTCATAAATGTATGGATTCTCTTCATTATTTGATTTGATTGTTTCTAACGGATGTACTTATTATATACGAATCAGTTGAGCCAGGACTTAGTGAGTGTGGACCTGAATGCTTTGATCACAGCCATGGAGACAATTCGCGACACGTGTTCTGGTACCCCGTATGTAAGTAACAAACCTATATATCTATATGGCACATACTTATATAACTTAAATGTTCATTTTAATATTCAAGCTAAAGTAGAAAACTATCTCGCCCTGTGATGCGACAACGGAGAAAGGGTGAGGTTGGATGCTCCCGTTAACCAGATTTAACCTCCCCATGTTTTGCTTCTGACCGTTCGAAGGCGGTGAATACCGGTACCGTTCTTCTTTGTATGCACTATTCTGACTATAAGAAGGTGACGTTTAATATTTATTAACTTAAACTGTCACAGCTTCTCGTTACAAATTAATGTAGAGAATCGAAACATATATCACCACGTACATCCGTGAAATGTGTACGTGGTGATTCTCTACATTAGATAAAACTCAACTGAAGTTGAAAAATACGCAATTTGCTGCTATAAGATGGGACGTCAATAAGGCCGAACATTCATATTAGCGATCATAAATGTGTATTTGAATATTTCCAAGTCGCAATGAAAAAATATGTATCGGTACATGTATTTTATAACATGTTTCTATTATTATTTATGCTACGTCTAACGTTAAAGGTTTCTACATTAAATTAACTTAAATTAACAACCTCAAATCCAAATAGTTTTACATTAAACACGTTTAATTATATCAATTTTGCGTGTATATATAGAGATTATTACAAAATTCTGTTTATTTACAAATAGTTCCCAATGCAACAAAATAAATGTTTAAATCAATTAAATATTTGTCATTTTATTTATTACTTACAATGGATAATATGTTGTGCCAGTTTCTTTAATTTCAGAGATAGGGTAATTTTGGCCATTCGTGAACCAAGCCCTTTATTATAATTATTCTGCACATTGATCGTGTTCAAGCTGATTTAAATGTTACGCTTCCTACTGGTGTGGTAAAAACTCAATACCTAGGTAATGTTTCGACAAATAAGACAGAATCGTCAAACCAGTTTTTAGTTTGGGATAGTTCGTCGGGGTTACACCGCTTTTTGTTGTGATGTTACACCGCTTTTTGTTGTGATGTTACACTGCTTTTTGTTGTGATATGTCCCCGGGGGGTGAGCGAGGATGGATACACCCAAAAAAACAGGTTAAAGATCACAGAGGTGGTCTTACATCTGACCGTTCCGAGGCAGTGCGCCTGCCACTTGTTCTGTGTTTTTACCTTCTGTGATAACTATTACTCTATGTAGTGGCTACGCCATTAAAATATATGCTACTGGGCCTTGCTATAGCTTTGCAGTCTTTTCTATTGTTTTGTTGTTTTTTTGTTTTTGTTTTTTTTCTGTGTGTTTTATAATGGACTTCAATGGAAATTGCTTAAATTAAGCTTTAAGAATATTTAAGCTCGACCCCATCCTCCTGCGGTTTAAAATGATAGTGTTTGTATGTATGAAAATGTAATGTACTTATTATTATTATTCCATGTATGTCAATATTATGCTGCTTCTGTAGCCGTGTTTGTAATCTATAACAGTTAATTAATTGTTTCTATGTTAGTTGCGATGATGGACGTGTCCTTTAAAAAGTGCATCTTCTGTTGGAAGTATATGTTCTTATCTGTTTGCTGCATGTAAAGTAACCACACCCATATGTGTCCGGTAATTTTCAGACGAGATGGAATAATCACATTACGAGTATGGAGTCTATCAGAGATAACGATCTGCCGGCGGTATCCGCAGCACAAGTAGGTCACATCTTATGTCTTATTGTACTTATATCAACGTTAAATGATAGGGAAAATAAATTTATAAAATGTAGATATAAAAATATTTTTAATAGCTTTTTTCTTCATTTTTTAGTGATATTTCATAGGAATTCTGTCTAATGACCGATGTTGCATCATGTATCTGTAACGTGATCTGTACTGAATAAGTAATACAATATGGCTTTTGATAAAGTCTTGGATATACTGTTGTATATAGTTGTTATACTTAAACAATTACAAGTAAAAATAACACGAGTTAGATAGATAGATATATATGTAATTACAGTTTTTCATCATTACAAACATATGATAAAAAAAAATACACATACACACACGTGACATATCTGAACAAAGTTAAAATATACAGTTTAATTATATTATGTTAATTCCGAATCTTTTGAGTATTTGTTAAATCGGTTTTGTGTCCAACATGTTGATCTGGTTAGTAATGATATGCTGATACATGCTTTGGCGACAATGATTTAGTCAGCCATTATGTTCAAGTTTCGTGATTTAGTCAGCCATTATGTTCAAATTCCGTGATTTAGTCAGCCACAATGTTCAAGTTCCGTGATTTAGTCAGCCATTATGTTCAAATTCCGTGATTTAGTTAGCCATTATGTTCAAATTTCGTGCTCCTGTTTGAGATTCAACAAACCGGAGATAAATTATCGACTTTTCGATTAGACGAGTCTCTAATGCGTGAAACATGATTTGTTTATTAGGTTAATACATTAGTTAATTTGATATTGTTTTCTAGGCAAATCTGATCAGCTCGATGGCGGTGCTTGAAGGCCTTATAAGTGGATTAGACGTAAGTTGAACACTATTTGAACAGACAATAGGGTACAAATTACAGTTGAAGACGTATACCATTGCAATAAAAGGACTTTTTATTTATATCAATACCTGGCTACAAAAAACACCTTAAATAAGTAACTGTTAAATGTATAGCTTTATATTTTGGTATTCGAACTAGCGATTTATGCAAATCATAATAATATGAAAGTAACCAATATCAAAGTATATACTTGTAACATTTTCCATGTACCTTGTATGGATATAATCTGTGTAGAATAGGTAATCTTTCAGGTGGATCTACTTTGTTTAGTGTTAATATATTGTTAAAAAAACAAATACCTTTGATTCATACAGGTCACTTGTGCTTAGCTGAAGACATTCATATTTAACATGTTTATTTCTCTTTCAATGAATTGCAGTCTGTGTGTATTGTTTATTTATTCAAATTATGCTGTACACCTTTCCAAATAATAATGATAAATTATATAAAAAAATCAAAAGTGTGCTTACATAGCGAATTATCACTGTTCCTATATTTGTGTACATGCTACAGCGGACAAGATTGTGCTTTAAAGACATTTTTAACATATTTTATTATCCCATTTCATTAATGAAGCAAACTATCTGAATAAATATGAAACAAACCAATATAGCTCCGTAAGTAACAGGCGCACATTCTTATTTTGATTACTGTATCGAACTGGGTCATGAAACAATTGTAGAATCTATAAGCTCCAGTACTTTGTTTCAGACAAAGATCAACAATACGCTGGCCGCCGCCGAAAGTGCTGATAACCAACTATCGAACAACGTGACAGCCGTCCTGGAACAAGTAAGCCTTATAACTACCAGTTAAAATAGCACACAATAATTTATAAATCATATTTGTTTATAGCAAATTATCTGGGAGATCGAGTCAACAAATATGAATATTTGTTCGTATCATCAGTCATGGTTGAACTTTAAAATACGTCAAAATGGTTTACAAGCGTTGCAAGAAGAAAGCTTCAATTGTTTTGTGTCTCAACATGAATCTAAACTCACTCAAAGATATTATGATTGTTTATTGAGTCATCATTTCTACGTCAAGTTGAGTATCACACCAAGCGTGCAATGTAGACATCCGAGGAAATATATAAAAACCTATTATTATAGTATATACTTTTATACTGTCTATAATTAACTGGTACATGTAAACCACAAATATCCAAGCGCTGTCTTATAATCACCCAAAATAAGATTACAATTACTACTGTATATCTCTAAATACCATTGAAGGATGTTGGCGCGGAAGTTTCAGAGTTTCATGTTTATGAATTTTATATTTTAAACTAAAAGTGTATTTCTTTCAAGCAATCACTTTTTTGTTGCAAATGATTTAAGCCATAAACATGTCGATTCTTTACCAAAAATATAATACTCCACAAAATAAATTAAGGATCTTGTAATTTATTTCCAAAGGATGTAACTTTCGGAATGGTCGTTTTTCCCTATCTGAACTTGTATGTTATTGGGATTGATCGGGGATTTGTTGTTGTTGTTGTTGTTGTTGTTGTTGTTGTCGTTGTTGTTAGGGAGCAAATGATAACTGCAATTATAAATATCCCAAGAGTGTGTATTTCTGAACTCTGAACTTTATATATTATGTACATCAACATACAAAAAACCAAATACATACAAAAATGAAACATCATATTTCATACATATATGTTGTTTAACACAAATCAAATATATGTTGCTAAACAGAAATCAAATATATGTTGTTAAACAGAATTCAAATACATATTAACATATGTTACAAAACAGAATTAATTATCAATAAACATTACTACATGATTTTAATAGATGGGGAATTACTCGCTTGTGTGAGAAATTGTAAAAAGGTATATGGCATAGTGACTTAAATTAATTATAGTCTAGTTACTAAATGTAATTCTTAATTTATTAATAACATAATGGTCATAATTGTTCGATGAACATTATATTTTTAAACATAGTTTTTAAGTTAAAATCAATAAATTGAGATAAGTTTAAAATTAATATTTTTACCAGAAGTTTGAGTTATAATAATTTGATTTAAACAAATTATTTAAAAAAAACATTCGCTTACCTGCAATTATAAATATTCCGAGAGTGTGTATTTCTGAACCCTGCACTACCAAATCGTTGCGTTCAGTCTATTATATACAATTCATTCAGGATATGATTACAGGAAACTGTTTGTATTAGTTGTCATTGCAATTATTTGATTTTGGTTTGATTATCCTTAAGGCCCAAATAACTAATTTACATTCCACATACTTCCGTGTAATAAACTGTAATTCTTATGATATACAAAATAGATATTAAAATTTTTACATCTCAACAAATATAAATAACATGTCATAAAATATTTCAATTATAATTGTTGAAATAATACCATAAAATATAAAAAGTATAATATGTACAATTTCACAAAAAAAATCTTTGTGAAATTACTTTAAAATGGTATATGCACAGTTATTTCAAAAAACATGTTTTGAACTGCTCTGATACATTTTGCCAAAATAATTTTATAACAAGGTTGGGCAACATATTCAAAAAAACAATATTAATCTTAATATATTTCAGTTTACATTATCAAACATAAACGCAGCCTACTTTTTTCATGATCATCATAATGAATATTGTTTTAATTGAATTAAAAAATCCAATTACTTTCATTTTACCAAGGACTTGTACAGAAGGATAGGAAACTTGTATACCCTGACTAAATGTTTATAAAATAGCACACGAAGAATTAACAATTTTGCAAATTAATCATTCATATACATAGGCAACTGATTTCTTATACATAAACTAAGTTGTATGTAATCTTAGATTTCAAACATGTTTTATCACGCAAAAAGATCTCGAATGAAAGATATAGAGGTTGGTATGAAAGATTTCTCGTAATTGGTCCTTGTTTTAGCTGCAGTATACACATTATTTAATAATCAAAATTTCTTCAACAATTTTAAACTCAAATTTCTAGAAATTGTTTTGTTTTGATGAGAATTTCATTCTGCAGGGTAAGAGTTTTTATTTGTAATATTGAGATGATTGGAAGTTAAGATAATTGAAAACGATATTTTGCGAGATTTTGCGCGTTCACAAAATCTCAAACAGTTGCATTTCCTCCTCTATATATTTCCTTGATTTTACGAGCCAACACACTTAACATTGAATTTAATGTATAAAATGGAAAACAATTATTCTAAAAAATATTAGTTGCATCATTTCAGGCCGTTACCGACTTTGTCAACCGAATCATCAACTACGTGGACCAGTTTGCGGCTGAGGCCATTGATCTTGTACGTTAGGGTTGTTTGTTTTCTTTTTCATTATTAAATTGTTTTCATTTTCGTGAGTGGATTAGTGTCTTTTACATTTTTATTGAAAAAAAGTTATATCTACACACAATTTTCTATTTTTTTACTTATCCTCCAGTATTACGTCAAATTCAACTTTAACAATAATCAAGTTCTATCATTGATTAGATCGTCCTTTGAATGCTACGTCTCCTGTTGGGCATATACTACATAATTATATACTAGTATTTAATTTCTGAATGAACACTGCATGTAATTTTATATGATACGCTATTATTGATATCATTTCAGTTGTTTTAAACTACCTGGATTATTTAATATTGCCAGGTTTTCAATATTTTTATAAACATTACGTTGCCATATTGCAAGGTTTATTATGGATTTATAATCATTATAGACTCATAGTATTATCATGTTGCCGGATTTGCTATGGTTTTATAAACATTACATTGCCATTTTATCAGATTTACTATGGTTATATAAACATAGCATTGCCAGATTTATAATGATTGTATGAAATACAAACAATTACATTGCCATATAGTCAGATTTACTATGGCTATATAAACATAGCATTGCCAGATTTATAATGATTGTATGAAATACAAACAATTACATTGCCATATAGTCAGATTTACTATGGTTATATAAACATAGCATTGCCAGATTTATAATGAGTGTATGAAATACAAACAATTACATTGCCATATATTCAGATTTACTATGGTTATATAAACATAACATTGCCAGATTTATAAAGATTGTATGGAAATACAAACAAATACATTGCCAGGTTTACAACGAGTTTGGCCGATGTCTGCCCATCTGGAATCTGTACGACTCGATCACATCCATACTTTGTAGGTACATGGTTGAATCTCTGGTAAGTTGAAGTATATGCTGTATTAATGTCATCTGATAAAAGGATACTTCGAAGCATGAAAACCGCAATTAAGTAATGAAAATAGGAGACTGTGTTTTTTTAGTTCAATAACGAAGGGTGATGAATTATGTACCCCTCTTATCTGCTAGAAGTCTTTTTTTTCTTGAAATATTGAATTAATTATATGATCCTAAATGATTAGAAATAATAACAATGCTGATTCAAAATATGTTTACGTTTACAAGTGGAGGTGCATCGTGTTTTAATGTGTCTACAGGACGTTTGCGTTATGAGAGTAAAAGTGTTATGTACATTTTTGTTTTTCATTGCATGAATTCATTTAACCACTCTTTTTGTTGATAAAATTTTTATCGCCAAATATTAACATCATTCGTCAAGATAATGCTCGATAAAAGACGTCTTACAAACAAAAGCGTACTAAACTTTGATGATGGTCATATTTAGCTCTAAATATTTTGTTCTTGTCAATAACACAGACAGGTAGGTTCTTCGACATCGGTGCCGCAATAAAAGTCGTAAGATTGAATCCAGTCCGGTTCAAAGATTTCAAGCTTTGAATTTGATAATGGCCAAATGCAAACTAGTAATACCCCATTGTAACATATCCATATCACCTGTTCGTATACATTCTGTACATAATGGCATTTTTGTTTTAGAATGCGTTCTGGTTTGGGACTGGATGGGGACTGCTGTTCTTCATCCCTGTGATGGTGCTGTCCATGAAACTGTCCAAGTATTACCGCAAGATGAACAAACAAGAAGGGTACAAAGAGTAAGTAATTTATTTTATACTACCTATGACATATTTCAATACAGATTTTGTATACATCATTTATAACCGTTAATGGACAGTATATTTCTGACACAAATAGCAACGTGTCACAGATATACATTGTATTCAAAGAAGTACGTATTCTATATTTTCACGATAAAACATAGCTGACTTTTAAAGCAGGGAGTGCATGTAACATGTCGTATAATATAAGTTTTATTTTGCATTTCCGTATCCAGTGTTAAGTCGATATCAAAGTTTGTGGCGTCCATATTTTGAGAATGCGAAGGTTAGAATTAGGGCTATTTTAATGTTTGATGCCAAAAGATAAAACACACATATCAAACTTACAATTTCCGTCTGCCGGAATCTAAGTACTTCTTAATTCTTAATTCAATCTTTATAAAAAGTAAGAAGAAAATGTAAGCTAATGAAAACCACATTAAATAAAATTTTGTCTTTTTTTTCTCGTTAAATTGGTTGGTTTTGTGCTCCAAATATTTTCTGTCCTAATTAATGTATCCATTTCTTTCGTTGATTGGACTGTTTTCAGTTTATACTGACGGCAATATTGAGTAAAATTGGTAGGCGCATTCTAAAAAAGTCGCAGTCTAACCATGTTATGTGAAGTTGCTGTAACATTACATATTTTGAAACTGTGAGTGTCATATAATTATGATTTCTCTAATTTTCAGGGAGGAAGAACCCTTGGACGAGGAGTAAGTTTTGCCTACTACTGAGTTATTAAAGGGACACACGACAATGTTGCAATCGAATACTTCTCATGATCAGGAATCTAACCAATGTTTATACCATGGACGTATAACTATGTGCAGATATTATCCTCTAAATGCTACTGTTTTTTTTTTATCAAAATATAAACAAAATTAAGGGCCTGTACACGTACTCGGTTATTTTGATTTCATATTTGCATCATGTAAATATATAATATGCAGACACACCTTTAAAGAAAACTTGCCGTGTGTTCCTTTGACATGTAAAACAAAATTCTTTGAAATAGAACGATTTAGAGCTAGTTTTAAGAATTTAAAAAGTATCAGTGTCTAAGACATCAACACATAGAATTAACCATTCCTTTGTAGGAAATACTAGTCTATCCCAGAACCTGATATCTCACGAACCATGTCTATTAACGCTCTATGAAAAGCAGGGAATTCTATGCTTGTCCTACAATTCATAGCAATTAAACTGTGACGTCATTCAAAAGTTCAGCTGAAGCAACTGAGCAGTCAACGTGCTATGTGGCTTTTACAACAATGCTATTTAACGGACCCAATCTGGAGGGCTTGGTCCGTTATACAGACTAAGGAAATAAGCATAACATATTTTTCAGAATGATTCTCTCTCTAATTATATCAATGTGAAGTGTGTATGTTTCTGTTGTTTAACCGCCACGTGAGAAAATGGTCCAGAGGTGGAACACTGGTCAAGCTGTAAAAGCCCCCCACCCCTACTTGTACACCGAAAGATTAACATTCAGACCCTTTTTATAATTTGCTTACGCTTTTTATTCCAGCGTGGATGACTTTGCGGTTCGTTACGACATGATGCAGAAGTAAGTTAACAATACACAATGTATATAGTCACCGTGTCATTACTCAAAAATAACAATTTCACGGATTAAATTGTTTTCCGGAAGTATTGATGTAGAGGGCGCGCGTATGAAGCAAAAAAATTTTGGTGGTGTGTGTGGGTTTTTTAAAACTCGATTTTTGTACGATTCATAAATTACGGGATAAGTAAATTTAGTTGTAAAAAAGTGTATATAACTTTTGAGTTGAGGGTATCTCCTCAGCTTATCATATTCAAATCTATTTTCGATAGGGCGAATGGAATAAAGGAATAAAAATTACTATTGCAAAGCAGAAACATAATAAATTCTGCAAGAACTTCGAATCTTTTGTAACATTATGACATTTTTATGAATCACACCTCTACGCTAATCTTTTGACTGAGGTGCAGAAAGAAGCTATCGATTGGCTGAACGTATTTACCTATTTTTTAAATCGTTTTCTAGATATACAATCCAAAAACATACTCTTGAAATTGTGTTAACGCAAACCAAGCAAAACCTTCGTCTGACCAAGTGTTCTAACTACATGTTATGAAGTTGTAGTGGGGGCTATACTGGCTTGTTTCATAATAACCGTTCGTTCGTTCGTCCGTCCGTCCGTCTGTCCGATCTATTATTCCTTGCACAAATATCTTTCTTTGCTAAAGTATTTTGTCTACTTGACGCTATATCGCGCACAATGTCGAGGTCCGTAGTTCATAGGTCGAGGTAATACATAGAGGTTAAACGCTTACATGCGTATACGAGCTACAACACATAATTTGTATACATCGAGTAATTATATAATCAAACTTTAAGAAACATCATAAATAAATTTATTTTATAAATAAATGGATTGTGTTTGTTTCAGGCACAACAGAATAGCACCAGATCCGGAATATATGGACTGAACACGGATTATTGAAAACGTTCAACTATCAGTGTGATATGTCCTTTAAATACGTATATGGCAGACACTAAAGATTGTAAATAAAGTATACGAAGTATTGATGGATTATCTTCGTTTAAGCACAATTCATGTTGGTGTTGAAGAACATCATCAAAGTGTGTGATATGTTAAAATGCTCGTAGTATTCGTACATATGTATAAATGTGTAATAGGTGTGTGCTTAATCATTTCACAAAATGATACACGCATACGTGATATAAGTTTCCTCTTTATAAAAAAAGGCATGAGGCATTCAATGGATATTAAATATTTCTAAATGCAAATATAATTGTCATGAACTATTTATGTATCAACATGTCTGATTTTGTACAACTAAACTGAAATAAAAGTAAACAGTTAAAATATATATATATAGTCATGTCGTCACGTTAAGTCATGTTAGTAAATATCAAGTTGTTTAGGTATTATATAGATCTAAAATACTTTAAAATGAAAATTTTAAATTAAAATTTTACGTCTTTATTAATTGTTTTCTTTTGTTTCCAAATGAAACATAATTAGCTGGAATCATGTATAAACAATGTAGCAACCATTCATGTGATATTTCTCATGGACAAAAGCTTATGCAACTATTAATGTATATAAGCACTCGATGTGATAGGTATTTTACAAGTGTTTATATCTGTTATCTGTTTTATCATAAATTACTAAAACAAAGGTTAATACTTTTCATTTTTTTCTTCTAAATAAAAAATATAATTAAAATATCAGAATAATGCTATACTTAGAAGATGTTACAATGAACTATTTTGTTGTTTAAAAGAAATGGTTTTAATACTATCTAATTAAAGTATCCCACAAAGCACAAAACGCAACTATGTGCTATTTAACAGTTTTTACTTTGGGTATTGCAAAACTGTGCATAAAATTACGATAAACAACGGGTACGTAAAATAGCCGGTGGGTAATTGCATGTGTTAGCCGAACGCAACGATGAAAACTGAGATGTTCCAAATGTGGCATTGTTTTCAAATAGCAGACTAAGTTTTATTGAATCTGTTTATGAGGGGTGATGTAGTTAGCTCCCCTAGCATCCACTACAATATAATATAGAGTAACAATGAGTGTGCTCTATGGTTCAGAAATAATAACAACACTGTCAAGGGTACGGGCTGACCACACTGTCATGGGTACGGGCTGACCACACAACACGTAAGACTGCTGTTGAGATGGTCAATGCCATTTGATAAACGGATCCCCAGGTAGCACAGATCGCAAATAAAAGAGGAAACTGAATAGCAGACGTGATTTTATTTTATTTGAAATATGCAACACCTCATATGAAATAGTGTAATGGATAAGAAATAAGAACTAGCTAATACATTGGTGCATTATAACACAGTAGAAATAGTGTTATCTTGAATCTGTGCTCTTCATTCAGAAATTCCAAATGTCTGGTATGAACCTCCGTAATTTATTTCACTGTCTTCCTGTCCGAGATCATCATTAGCAAGAATACCCTGTAGATATGCAGAATAAATTATCAAACACATGACGAAACGCATTAGTAGTGTGTGAATTGAGTATAACACATTAGTAGTTTGTGAATTGAGTATAACACATTAGTAGTTTGTGAATTGAGTATAAATACAGCATACTAATAAGTTATATAAGTTTAAATAAATAGATCGATATATAACGACCAATAATGTAACTGTTCGTTATGCGAAGTATATTATCTGCTTTTGAACAGTTATTTAACTAAATTCTCGTTTTATGCGATAAAATATCTAATATTGAATTTACATTTATTTTGTTACTTAAATCATATAAATTACGTCAACATAGCTTTTTCAATCGTCAATATAACTGTTTAAAATGTGTTTTAGTTTATTTCATTTCAATAAGTATTTACAATACGAGAAATTGTAGTATACCTGATACGAATAGTGCACACGTTGTTTTAAGATTCGTTAAAGTAGCTTTGATTTTGAAATGAAAGTTTATTTGACAATAAAGAGAGACATGTCCTGGTGGAGGAAGATCTCAGATGCAAAACACATGAATCTGAGTATAACAACCGTCCTTCTGCAAGTAATATCGAACTTGCTTACATAAAGCGTTTGGACTAAACATGGCTCGAACCCACGACCCTAGCGATGAGACGTTACTAATAAAAGACCACGCGGCCATGAAGGATACATGTCCAACGAAAATAAAACGATTTTTAAATCACAATTATACTTAACCTGGCGGTCCTCAGATACCGGGGGCGATCTAAGGAATATAGCCAGTGGCGAAAATACAATGTTTAGTACTGCCATCCCAAACATGCACCTGGAATGATTAGAAATACATAACTAAAACATAGTTTCCATAAGCAAGTTGTATATTTTGCCGTGGGCACATGTTTGCAAGTATAGGGTATATTTTCACACTTCTTAAGTGTTGTTATTAAATACACATCATTTGAGCATCTCCTTCTTAAAACAATACAACCCACGACAGAACAAGTATACCTCCCTCGAACCATATAACGCAGGAGTCTGAAAATGGACACATGTATTCAAGAACAGATATATTACTGACAAACAATTGTGTTACTGACAACCATGTATCGTTAACAAACTTGATCAAAAGACGGTTTGGGTATTTCAAATCGAATGTCAGATTCTCTCAATGAATTAATTTAAAACTCATTTTATTAAACAATTTAAGTTTATCTTAATATTGTTTGTACTAGGTCAAAATCCGCTAACACTTTACAAACTGAACAGAAACTAGGCTAGTTTTGCTATTTTAGCAAAATGATTAATGATAACTTAAGTATATTTGTGTTTAAAATTTTGAAAGGATAATACTTTATAAAAAAATTGAAAATACTTACCATTGAAATCCGAGACGCTTCACTATTTGCCCTGCAAGAGCTGGTCCTAATCAAAACAGAACAAACAGAACAAAACATATTGTTATTTCGTTATTTAGGCTTAAACCATATACTATTTTGTCTTCAAATAAACTACAAGGATTTAGAGTGGTGCTAATTAAATGAAGAATACAAAATGCATAATTAATAAGGACAATAGTAAAACAAGATCATTAAATTGTGTATAAAAGCACATGTCGGATAACAGAGTTGTCTTATTTTATTTAAATTTTCCTTTACATATTGTCATTTGTTTATGAATAGGCAGACCACGCTGTTCGAGTGGTTTTAACGAGTTCTTTACTTTGCTCATCACTCAACGGGAAGAATGCTATTGGATATCGATAAAACATGGCTTAGACACAGTGTAATCTTAATTCACTAAAAATGTAACTAATTGTCTAGCATATTTTTCTACATCATAATTAAACTGATTTCTTATATATATAACCAAGTAAGATTTACTTACTAATATTTATACGAAGATATAGTAATGTGACCTAATGCGCAATATGATCATAGAAAATCAATTTTAGCAGAACTCGGCTAATTTTCCACCGTCTATTTTGAAGTTAGGCGGAAATGGCCGAGCCTCGTTCCGAATGCTTGTAAACGAAAACTTCATATTTACCTAGAGCATACGCCAAACAGACGGATAACTGTACGATTGCGTAAACACTCCCGTATGTCGTGATATGCCTCTGATCTACCAGCAAAGCAAGCAATGGCATTATTGCTGCATCTGTTACTCCTTCAAATACAAAAATGATAATCAAAATAGTAGCACTCATGCATGTAAATATATCTACTCTCCATCTCTCATATTATATATGCATGCATTGCCACCGCGTAGAGAATATACTAATTCTGCAGATCTACGTCATAAATAATACAGTTTTTACATTTGAATACCAAACCCACTTCTATACGTTTGATTAGTTACAAATTAGAACTACCAACAAATGTAACAGACATTTAATTAACAACACTTTGTAATTAAATAATGATAAATTACATAATCAAATAAAAAGTTATGAAAAGACAGAACATTTTATAAAAAGAAAGGAATGAGATCAGTTAAAAATAAATGAATGTTTAGGTTCTTAAATAAATTATACTCAGAGTTATTCACCAATAAAACTGGACATGCCATATATAACCTGAAATGTGTTGAAAATGGCGTTAAACCCCATTCAATAAATGTGATAGTCAAGTTATTTTGTACAGTAACCGTTACAACTACAAGCGTATTGTCGTAGTTTATATCAGTATTTGCAGCACACAAATCACCACTTAGCTGAAATTAACCCACCTACTCCCAATCCCAGAGACAGGTGTGGCATCAGCAAATGAATAAGTTCTCCGCAAAATGGTATCTGGAATAAAATTATATTAAACATATTATAACTTTTTAAAGATATCATGTGCATCGCAAATATGTATAGATGAGGGTAACTCAATGCCTGCGCTCCCTAGTCAGTAGACGATTACCTCAACCGATGCTTTGGGAGAGTTCTCAATGCCTGCGCTCCCTAGTCAGCGGACGATTACCTCAACCGATGCTTTGGGAGAGTTCTCAATGCCTGCGCTCCCTAGTCAGTAGACGATTACCTCAACCGGTGCTTTGGGAGAGTTCTCAATGCCTGCGCTCCCTAGTCAGCGGGCGATTACCTCAACCGATGCTTTGGGAGAGTTCTCAATGCCTGCGCTCCCTAGTCAGTAGACGATTACCTCAACCGGTGCTTTGGGAGAGTTCTCAATGCCTGCGCTCCCTAGTCAGTAGACGATTACCTCAACCGATGCTTTGGGAGAGTTCTCAATGCCTGTGCTCCCTAGTCAGCGGACGATTACCTCAACCGATGCTTTGGGAGAGTTCTCAATGCCTGCGCTCCCTAGTCAGTAGACGATTACCTCAACCGGTGCTTTGGGAGAGTTCTCAATGCCTGCGCTCCCTAGTCAGTAGACGATTACCTCAACCGATGCTTTGGGAGAGTTCTCAATGCCTGTGCTCCCTAGTCAGCGGGCGATTACCTCAACCGATGCTTTGGGAGAGTTCTCAATGCCTGCGCTCCCTAGTCAGTAGACGATTACCTCAACCGATGCTTTGGGAGAGTTCTCAATGCCTGTGCTCCCTAGTCAGCGGACGATTACCTCAACCGATGCTTTGGGAGAGTTCTCAATGCCTGCGCTCCCTAGTCAGTAGACGATTACCTCAACCGGTGCTTTGGGAGAGTTCTCAATGCCTGCGCTCCCTAGTCAGCGGGCGATTACCTCAACCGATGCTTTGGGAGAGTTCTCAATGCCTGCGCTCCCTAGTCAGTAGACGATTACCTCAACCGGTGCTTTGGGAGAGTTCTCAATGCCTGCGCTCCCTAGTCAGCGGACGATTACCTCAACCGATGCTTTGGGAGAGTTCTCAATGCCTGCGCTCCCTAGTCAGCGGACGATTACCTCAACCGATGCTTTGGGAGAGTTCTCAATGCCTGCGCTCCCTAGTCAGCGGACGATTACCTCAACCGATGCTTTGGGAGAGTTCTCAATGCCTGCGCTCCCTAGTCAGCGGACGATTACCTCAACCGATGCTTTGGGAGAGTTCTCAATTCCTGCGCTCCCTAGTCAGCGGGCGATTACCTCAACCGATGCTTTGGGAGAGTACTCAATTCCTGCGCTCCCTAGTCAGCGGACGATTACCTCAACCGATGCTTTGGGAGAGTTCTCAATGCCTGCGCTCCCTAGTCAGCGGGCGATTACCTCAACCGATGCTTTGGGAGAGTACTCAATTCCTGCGCTCCCTAGTCAGCGGGCGATTACCTCAACCGATGCTTTGGGAGAGTTCTCAATGCCTGCGCTCCCTAGTCAGCGGACGATTACCTCAACCGATGCTTTGGGAGAGTTCTCAATGCCTGCGCTCCCTAGTCAGCGGGCGATTACCTTAACCGATGCTTTGGGAGAGTACTCAATTCCTGCGCTCCCTAGTCAGCGGGCGATTACCTCAACCGATGCTTTGGGAGAGTTCTCAATGCCTGCGCTCCCTAGTCAGCGGACGATTACCTCAACCGATGCTTTGGGAGAGTTCTCAATGCCTGCGCTCCCTAGTCAGCGGACGATTACCTCAACCGATGCTTTGGGAGAGTTCTCAATTCCTGCGCTCCCTAGTCAGCGGGCGATTACCTCAACCGATGCTTTGGGAGAGTACTCAATTCCTGCGCTCCCTAGTCAGCGGGCGATTACCTCAACCGATGCTTTGGGAGAGTACTCAATTCCTGCGCTCCCTAGTCAGCGGACGATTACCTCAACCGATGCTTTGGGAGAGTTCTCAATGCCTGCGCTCCCTAGTCAGCGGACGATTACCTCAACCGATGCTTTGGGAGAGTTCTCAATGCCTGCGCTCCCTAGTCAGCGGACGATTACCTTAACCGATGCTTTGGGAGAGTTCTCAATGCCTGCGCTCCCTAGTCAGCGGACGATTACCTCAACCGATGCTTTGGGAGAGTTCTCAATGCCTGCGCTCCCTAGTCAGCGGACGATTACCTTAACCGATGCTTTGGGAGAGTTCTCAATGCCTGCGCTCCCTAGTCAGCGGACGATTACCTTAACCGATGCTTTGGGAGAGTTCTCAATACTTGCGCTCCCTAGTCAGCGGACGATTACCTCAACCGATGCTTTGGGAGAGTTCTCAATGCCTGCGCTCCCTAGTCAGCGGACGATTACCTTAACCGATGCTTTGGGAGAGTTCTCAATGCCTGCGCTCCCTAGTCAGCGGACGATTACCTTAACCGATGCTTTGGGAGAGTTCTCAATGCCTGCGCTCCCTAGTCAGCGGACAATTACCTCAACCGATGCTTTGGGAGAGTTCTCAATGCCTGCGCTCCCTAGTCAGCGGACGATTACCTTAACCGATGCTTTGGGAGAGTACTCAATGCCTGCGCTCCCTAGTCAGCGGACGATTACCTTAACCGATGCTTTGGGAGAGTTCTCAATGCCTGCGCTCCCTAGTCAGCGGACGATTACCTTAACCGATGCTTTGGGAGAGTTCTCAATGCCTGCGCTCCCTAGTCAGCGGACGATTACCTTAACCGATGCTTTGGGAGAGTTCTCAATGCCTGCGCTCCCTAGTCAGCGGACGATTACCTTAACCGATGCTTTGGGAGAGTACTCAATTCCAAAAGGGAACGTTTTAAATTTTTACATGAAAAGTCCTTGATTTCATTTTATATAAACAAAACTATGGTGTGTATATATAGTTTTGCCTCAAGGCACACGCACCTTTACTACATATACAACCGATCGCACTGTCAATGACGAATTAGGCAATATACATACTTTCGTATTTTAAAACTGGATGCAATATAGTCGAACTCAAATGCCTTTAATATCAGTTAAAACTATCAATTGTGCAAAAAATTAATAAACATACACTTTCACATTCAACATAAAAAACATACGTGTTTAACAAATACCGAGTGGTCGTTTAAAACATATGTTAAAAAACTAGTTTGTCAGAATTTCAATTTTAGAATATGGTGTAATTACTTACGACAATCAAACCAGCACCAATGAGCAACATAGAAGCGATTGTAAACGCCCACCTAGAAAAAATGTAGAAAAGGAAATGACGCCTAACAAAAACAAAGCATTCAAAGGATATGGCCACCACAACAGGAAAAAAACATTCATAAAATTCATAAAAATATGATAATAAATACAATATAAATATAGAGAAATAAAAACAATTGGAAAAACTGTCTAGAAACGATCAGTCACAAAACCGACATCGGGGAACCTTAATCTGCAGGTTTAATGGGTTGATAAAATGTAATTGTGATATATCACTTACTTATATATTATTAATAAGGTCAAATAGTTATTGTTTATTACGTAGTAACTAGTTGATATAAAGGTTAATATAATAATACTGAGCTCCATATTTTCTTAAACACTAACAATTAACATAAAAGCAACATGTGTTATTTGGTTAGTTCCTCTCATTTTTGATTGACTGTTTGTTGTTTTTTCTTGTTCTCTCTCCCCTCCACACATACTGTTTTATCTCTCCCACAGTGAGAATTTCAAAAACTTAAATATACAACTGTCCACACGAAATATAACTAACATGTATACTATTTCAAACTCATAATCAGTATTGTATATGATAATAATTAACTGCATTTTCTTCAAATCTTCTCACCATTGGTAATTACGTATTGATGTACACATATTTGTATTATGTAAACATAATTATGTATCATATTTGTATTATGTACACATAATTATGTACCATATTCGTATTATGTAAACATAATTATGTACCATATTTGTATTATGTACACATAATTATGTACCATATTCGTATTATGTACACATAATTATGTACCATATTCGTATTATGTAAACATAATTATATACCATATTTGTATTATGTACACATAATTATGTACCATATTCGTATTATGTACACATAATTATGTACCATATTCGTATTATGTACACATAATTATGTACCATATTCGTATTATGTACACATAATTATGTACCATATTCGTATTATGTAAACATAATTATGTACTATATTTGACTAGAATAATAAAATGAATAAAAAAAATTCAAGAACTTTCAACAACAGTAAAACCCAAATCTTCCATGTATGTAATAAAGTGTACGACTACTATACAGAAGCATGGAAGCCAAGTATACGGTGTCATGACACATACAGCGAATGTGTATGTGAGTGTGTGGCTGTGTAGCTTAAGTAGTGTTAAAATACCTGCCATATTTCTTGGCAATCACAGGAAATATATTTGTACCCAGTAAATATCCCAAACTATCAGGAATGAATATCAGTCCTGAAAATAATAAAACGAAATATAACATGAATCCATATATTAACCACAACACGGTTACACATAAAAGTGTCTTTTACAGAACTTACATACAGTCAAACCTGTCTTTAGCAGCCAGTTAAGGGGAGGAGAAAAAGTGGCCTTTGAAGACAGGTGGTTGCTTAACCCTTTACTTCATATAGACGTCTTTGGACACCTCTAATATAGAAGGCTTTTGAATTATTGGGTGAATTATGTTTATATTAACTGACAGAGTGGAAAACTCTTTTTCAAAGGCCTTCTGTGATTAGTGCGGGAAAACGCGTATCTATGGAGTAAAAGATTAATATAGGTTAATTTGCTCTGAAAACATAGTAATGGGAAATAGCAAATGTGGCTACTTAAAACAAGTGGCTGCTTAATAGAGGTGGCCACTTGCACAGGTTTGACTGTATGTTCATATTTGTTCAGAAACTACTTTTCTTGAAGTAAAAACAGTAGACTAGTATTATATTAAAACAAAATTAAATATAAACTAATATCGAGTTAATCAAAACAGTGGCGATGCAAAATATGAAAATATTAATTTATGGAGTAGATCTACATTATATGTATTATACAGATTCAAAGTTATAAACAGAAAATGAATTCTTTAATGAAACGTTTCTCCACGTTAATGTTAGTCACGTGATCCTACTGTGTATACTTAACTTAAATACACAATTTGGCAAAGTTTACTTATTTAACACTTTACACTGTACAATTTCATCCTGTCTCTGGCGACGCTGTAATCCTTTGTTTTCACTTGCGTCACGATTGTGTACAAAAAAGCTCATAATACACAATTACTTATCGCCATTTCATTACCTTGGAGACGCATAATCAATATTAAACTAATGAAATGTTTATATATCTTAAATGCAGTTCTATGGCATAGCTATTTTTGTTCAAATGTGACTTGAAATGGTATGTGTAAAAACAACTGTTACCTAGTTGCCATTGCTTGGCGTCCATATTGTCCATCACCCATATAGGAACAGTAGACTCTAGAACAGCCAACGACATACTCGTTATCATTATACACCCTACAATAGTAACATGAGGATATATGAAAACTGTCAGCAATGTATGAATGCAGACATACTCATATATACTAAGTGAATGAATAATAATGTTCTATTTATGTTTGAAATACAAGTATGCGCAATGCATTAAATTGTGCAGCGGCTGTTTTTCTTGTTTGTCACTTCGTTGGGTCATTAGTCATTATGCTTTAGTAAATTAATACTTTTTTATTTATAATGTTTGTATACATTATAGTATTTATGTTAAACTGTATTGTGTCGTATTGTATTGTATTGTATTGTATTGTATTGTATTGTATTGTATTGTATTGTATTGTATTGTATTGTATTGTATTGTATTCGGTTGGGTTGTGTGGTTATTTTAATGCCAACTGTTTTTCTAGTCAAACGACATCCGTTGTGTTCATAATTACACTACTGGACCATCATTAAAGTAATGCTTATTTGCTCTCTCCATATCTTAATTTTGAAAATAGATAGGTAGGTACGGATTTTTTTCCAATATCAAAATAAAAAAAACATTTCTCTGACAATAATGTTTTGCAGTTGTTTAACAATGTAGGTTATAGTTATAAAAACCAAGTAATGTTACTATATATATATATGTAGCTGCATTGGTGCAAAATAAAAATATACTGTCTCAAAAATCTGAGAAAATTTTTTTTTGAGAAGATCTTAAAAGCTTTAATTGATGGATAAGTAAGGAGAGATCAAACAAACAATATTTTGATATTTACACTATATAATACTATTTTCCATACATACTACATTGTAGTACTTCTCTAAAGTCAAATGTCTAATGTTATACTTAACAAAACTGATAAACACACTTACCAGCACATATGAGAATATAGGGATCTGTGAACAACTTGATAAACGACGGCGGGGTCCTCTGAAGCTGAAAATGTTAAATAAGAAAATGTGAAACCAATTTTAAATTAGCAACGGATTATGTGACGGTCCATTAGATTACTTTTAGTGAAATTCACCATCACAAATGACACTGTTTAATACTTCTTATATTAAGTGTGCACCTTTTCATGAGCATGTAATATACATCCATATCACTGCAATAGTCTAATATTATACTACAATATCCAATAAGCACTGCTACAACCATACCATTGCAATAGTATTGTATTATACTACAATATCTAATATGCACTACTACAACCATACCATTGCAATAGTATTGTATTATACTACACTATCTAATATGCACTACTACAACCATACCATTGCAATAGTATTGTATTATTCTACAATATATATATATATTGTACACTATTACAACCATATCAATGTAACAGTCTTATATTATATCACAATACTAATATGAACTACTACAACCATATCATTGTAACAGTATTGTATCATACCACAATATGTAACATACAATATACCAGCATCATACTATTGTAATAGTCGTGTAATATACCACAATATATAATATACCACCAACGTACCATTGCCATAGTCGTGCAATATACCACAATATATAACATACAATATATCACCAGCATATCGTTGTAACAGTCGTGCAATATACCACAATATATTCTATACAATATACTACCAACGTACCATTGTAACAGTCGTGTTATATGCCACAATATATTATATACAATATACTATCAACATACCATTGTAACAGCCGTGCAATATACCACAATATATAATATACAATATACCACCAACGTACCATTGTAGCAGTCGTGCAATATACCGCAATATATAACAAACAATATTCAACCAACGTACCATTGTAGTAGTTGTGTAATATACCGCAATTTGTAACATACAATATACCATCAACGTACCATTGTAATAGTCATGTATTATACCACAATATGTAATATACAATATACCACCAACGTACCATTGTAATTGTCGTGTATTATACCACAATATGACATACACAATAAACCATCAACGTACCATTGTAATTGTCGTGTATTACACCACAATATGTAACATACAATATACCACAAACGTACCATTGTAATAGTCGTGTATTATACCACAATTTGTAACATACAATAAACCACCAACGTACCATTGTAATAGTCGTGTATTATACCACAATTATTACGTAACATAAACTATACCACCAACATACCATTGTAATAGTCGTGCAATATACCACAATATGTAACATACAATATACCATTGTTATAGTCGTGTAATATACCACAATGTGTTACACACAATATACCACCAACGTACCATTATAATAGTCTTGTAGTATGCCACAATATATAACATACAATATACCACCAACGTACCATTGTAATAGATTTGTATTATACCACAATATGTAACATACAACATACCACCATATCAGTGTAATAGTCGTGTAATATACCACAATATGTAACATACAACATACCACCATATCATTGTTATAGTCGTGTGATATACCATACAATAAACAGCCAACGTACCATTGTAATAGTCTTGTATTATACTACAATATGTAACATACAATATGCCACCATATCAGTGTAATAGTCGTGTAGTATACCACAATATGTAACATACAACATACCACCATATCATTGTTATAGTCGTGTAATATACCATACAATAAACAGCCAACGTACCATTGTAATAGTCTTGTATTATACCACAATATGTAACATACAACATACCACCATATCATTGTAATAGTCTTGTAATATACCATACAATATACGACCAGCGTACCATTGTAATAGTCTTGTATTATACCACAATATGTAACATACAACATACCACCATATCATTGTAATAGTCGTGTAATATACCACAATATGTAACATACACTACTACAACCATATCACAGTAATAGTCTTGTAATATGCCGAGATATGTAACATACAATAAACTGCCAACGTACCATTGTAATTGTCTCACTCTTATCCAAAAGTTCTGACTGCAAACCTGAAATTGAAATCCAACATTGTTAGTTTTACTATTTTTGTTGGGATTTTTTGGTTTGTTTATGTTTATAGAACAATGTATACGACTTAACATCCAACAACTTAACAATCTGCAATAAAAATGTTAATATATTCCAAATTATTTCATAGAGAACGTTAACATTGGAAAATAATAATAAATTTAAAATGTATTTGATTAAATTATTACCATTTATGTATAAATGCAATGCCATAAGCTAACTTACCAAGATTTAGCATACAAAGCAAAGCAATGCCAACAAATGGCGCAGATTTTCCGGACACAGCGTACAAGAGCCCGCCAAACGGATACCCGACTGCAACATAAAGGGTATACATTATATATTGATCTGCTAACAAACATCTGATCATATTAGTAAACGATTGCATCTAAAATGTTGCTATTAATATGTGTATGTTCGCCAAATGGGTTCTCGAACTAACATTAAGATTAGAAGTTGTATGATTGGCTACGCAACAATAAGCTCGTGGCAAGTAAAATGCGGAAGGGCAAAATGAGGTTCGTGAATTTGAATTCATTATGTTTAATTCATAGTTCTCTTTTTCAATAACACTGTTTCCGTTATATGACGTGAAATAACAAGTGTATTCATGCACTGAATAATACCAAAGGAATAGAAAGAAATATATTGCTAAGTGAGCATATTTCAGTAAAAAAATGTTGCATTTATAAACATGACTGAGTGACATTATTTTTATATTTAACAGATACAATTGATTGATAGAACAAAAAAAAACAAAAAAACTCAGTGTTGCCAATATAACAAAAACTAGGTGTTTTGCAATACGTTCGGATCGATGTCTTACTCCAAATGTGTTTTTTAAGAAAGTAAAAAATCGTCTTTCATATTGATTTGGTAATGCCAATGGCATACTTATCTGCAAAAACTATTAAAACCATTCAAAAATGAAAAATAAATGTGTTTATAAAAAACATTATGTGTCGTTGGGAACACAATATATATATACTAGTACCTAGAATGCCAAGAGCCAATCCACCCATTGCTGTGCCCATAGCCCGACTGCGTTCATCGTCATCCGTATAATGTTCCGCAAGTATACTCATACCTTAAAGGGAGTATATAAGGAAAAAACGCTATAAATGTATAAAAATAAAATGATTATTAAAATGGATAAAAAAACATTTCATTTTCATCAATAAATATAAACCGAATAGTTTAATATGCCAAATCCACCAAAACGTGTCAAAATCGATATTTAAATTGGAGTGGTAAACTTGAAACAAAATCCCCATTCTAAAAATAGACATCACTTTAATACTGTGTGACGACCTTCGCATCGTCATTTGGACTATTTCTAAGATGAAACATTTGTATTACGCTGTAAACCTGTTTAACGGATTAAATTAAAATCAAAATGAAATCACATAACTCATATAATACGTCACAAAATATAATGCAACTTTAAGCGGGAAATCTATTTAAGTCTAACATAGGCGTGTCGTCCAAGTTAGGAAATCCCTTTTTAATATATCATTTTGGCATGTTTAAATAGATAACCTTCTGCAATATGGTCAGTGAGTATGTATGTATATATATGCATGATTTATGGGAAAAATAGTTTTACCCATCTTTAAAAGTTTAAAAATCATTATAAATTCCCTTTAACCCTTTACTTAAAATAGACACCTTTGGACACCTATAATATAGAAGCCTTTGGACAACTAATATAGAAGGCTTTTGAATTATTAGGTGAATTATGTTTAATGTTTATATTAACTGACAGAGTGGAACACAGTGCAGGAAGTGTTCAGATTGCTCGTTAATCTGAACTCTTCCTGCACTGTTTTCACAGGCCTTCTGTGATTGGTGCGGGAACACGCGTATGGTGAAAAGGGTTAAAAGACAAACTGTCTTCAACTGTCTTCAAGTGAATTTATAGTTAAAATAACTAATTGACCTCACTATCTCATTTTCTTTAAACATATCAACCATTTTTTTAAAGTTCTATTACATGTACTTCAATTACATTGATCATAGTGTATTTTATATTTTACTAATCAGTAAAAAAGTATTATGAATTAAATTATGTGGCGCCATCTACTGTGTTATGAGTTCAAGTAACAAGTTAGAGAAATTGAGAATCGTGTATTGAGGAAAAATACCAGCGTGAGATGTTTAGCAAAACTGACCACAGTTTCATTTTTCTATAAAAATCTCAATCTGTTTGCAACCTCAGTCTGTTTGAATGATATATACGTAGTGGTTGAACACCTCTGTGCGTCGTTCTTTAAAATCATTGAGCTCATTCTGTTTTTTCCTCGAAAACGGAATACCGCCTAAGTCAGGGTCGTGAGGAGCATTGTCTATTTATTTCCTTGCTTTTCATGAACAGATTCAATATAAATGAGTCTGCTGCCTTCTTTCGTATGTGCGCTATGTGTTTCCAGGCCATCATTCTATCAGGTATTACTTACCTGCTATAGTGGTTGCGGCTGAACCTATGCCTTGAACAGCCCTCGCCATCAAGAGAACTGTGTATGACTCAGCCGCTGCAAACACTGTAATAAAGATATGACTTGTTTTATTAATTTTCAAATACTTTTGTTATATTGTTATTATTTCTGGTCATTTCAAAATCACGGAACTCATCCACTATGGTTCGAATATAGAATACTTCTTGAGTTAGTACTACGGATACTAGGGAGTGATGCATTCGATATTACTCTGATGAACAGACTCACTAAGTCCCTGTCTTGTTTTTACCTTGATTGGGGTATCTGCTTACACAGGGTAAGATAGAACTGGTTGTTTTTCGTTTGTCTGTAACTGAGCCGGACCCGATTAGCTCAGTCGGTTACGCGTCTGACTATCAATCCAGGGGTCGTGAGTTCGAATCCCCGCCCGGCAACAGTCTATGTGATGATTGATATACGACATTGTGTCTCATTATCATTCGTCTCTCACCGCTGATTTAAGTGGGAAAGTTTTCAGTTACTTGCGAAGATGAGGTGTTCTCGAATACTGGTTATTCCCAGGAAACAGTGGTTATGCTAACTGATCGTCTTTTAGCCCTCGATGGCATAACAATGACGCTAAATATTCAATCAATCAATCAATTGTCTGTAACTGACAGAACAGTATAGAAGTCATATATACAAGTACTTCTTTTTATCTAAAGCGTGTTTAGTAATACCATGAAACGCGTATATATTTCAACATAAACCTGCTTTTGATACTGTTAATTTAAGTTTGCACATACTGTTACCATTACTAATCCCTTTCCCCCTTTTTTGCCAAAAATCAATATGCGTAATCAGTCTTTCACAACAACATTTCATCAACTTACTCGTTGAAGAGACCAGAAATATCCAAGTTCCAAACAGCAACAGCTTTCTATAGCTTACTCTGTAAATGTAAAACAAACAGTAACATGACTGACATAATTCTAAGCATGGTCTTTTGTAACCGTGATATAAGGTTCCGTTGACAAATACCGGTATTATGGTTGTAATATCGCATCTTTGACAACTCCTTTTCTTTCAATCATTATTTCTTTTAACTGATTTTCTTATCTTGTTTTTCTTTGTCGTCACTTTTACTTACAATTCGTTCCCATTCCCGTCTTCGTAACCCTCACCTTATCTGTTTCACTTCTACTTTCCTTCGTTTTATCTGTATCTACTCTTTTCCCGTGTGTTTCCCTTTCTATCTCCCTTCCGTATATTTCTTTATCGTATTTCTTCTTCTCCTCTCCCCGTCTGTTTCCTTTAACCTCACTTCTGCGTACTTTTTCACGATATTGCTTTACCTCCTATATATTTCTCTTATATCTCCCTTCTTCTTCCTCTTCTTAATCCCCTCCATCACAACACATATAAACTGAAATATTGGGATCTAAACAATTTCACCATTATTGTGTTTCAAATAAAGCCAATAACACATTTTTCTATAGCAAGAGATAATTTCAAGTAAACCACTTATATCTATTTCTTTGGGAATGATGGTATTTGGAGCTCATTCGATGTTAAATGAACATAAAATATCACCAAAACTACTATTTACTTTTCATGGACTCGTTATAATAGATCCTTTTATATGATATTAGTAGTATAAGCGTTACACAATTCACCAAATATTCCGACAACAAGTTTACAAGTTTTGAATTACCTGCCCGATACTACACCTACTATAGGGTTAGCCAACATCTGCACTAGAGCCTTCGAGGACAGCATCCATCCGACTCTACTGTTTTCATTCATCGCTCGTATCGGGATATGTAGCACGCGTTCTATCAAGTTTTCGTCTTGAGTACTGTTTACTATATCTGCAGTATAGTTGAACAGCACGACTATATCCGTCTTGTTGTCGATAACAGTAGTGCCGTTTTGGACCTTCAATACTTCTTCAATAGTCTTTGTATCCGACTCGACCAGAAACTCGGGTATGATAGGCACTTAAAGAACAATATATATAATGTTTGTCTTAATTGCCAATTAGACATTTCTTTTACATTATGAAATGATATTTGTTTTTTTTTCAATGTTAATTTCACCACTTCATAGGTTTTACTAAGTGCTGTTTATTTATGATTAATTAAATCATGGAACTCATTATAGTATTGTTTGAAAATTGAGAACTGCTTAAGCCGGTGCTAGAGGACGTGTGTGTGTGGATGGGTGGTAGGGTGCTACATAATTTATCACCTCTCAGGAACAGTCTTCATAAAACCGAGTAAGGCCACTATATTCTTTTTTTGATTGGTTAATTAATATTTAACGTCATTTTATGTCATCGAGGGCTAACAGACGATCGGTTAAAGTAACCGCTGTTTCCTGACATCCTGGAAGGTTAACCAGTTCTCGAGCATAATAAGTCAGGTGGCGGGTTAGCTATTCCGTTCAGTATATATGAAGAGAAAGAAACTAGAATACTGTTTAAATATGTAGTTAACAATTTTACATATTGTATACAATATTTTTTTTTAAAAAAGAAGATATTTTATTTTTGCTGGAATTTTCAAAACAAGAAGGTTTTATAATAAATGCATATTTATAATTTCCATGTGCTTTAGCGATTATATTTCAACAGAGGTTTACAACAATTTAATACTTAAAAGTCGAATATGCATATATGTTACTCCGTGTATTATTATATATTACACAATGAAAATTCAGCTTTAATAAACGAGCAACAGCTTGGTTATTCTTATTAACTTAATCAAGATAATACATATAGTGCCTTATAAGAACAAAACATAAGGTGCGTATATTACATCATGCACTTATAGTTGTAGTTGTAGCTGTATGGTGTTTAGCATCACTTTCAACAATTTTTCTGTCATATCGCAACGGTGTCTACTTGAGACAGTATTGTAAGCGCTGTCACACTGGAGTGTCATGCCGCAGACACATGGTATGATACCCCACCCAGTCATATTATACTGACACCGGGCCGACCAGACCTAGAGCTCTCCTCTCAATGCTGAGCGTCAAGCGAGGAAGCTTCTAGTACCTTTTATAAAGTCTTTGGTATGACCCAGCCGAGGATTGAACCGACGATTTTCCGCATGCGAGGCGGACGCTCTACTACAAGACCACGCCGCGGTCTCATGCACTTATAATGTACATGAATGTTCATGTAAAAAAAAAGTATAATGATTTTGTCATGGTATAGTTAGGATAGTATTATCAGATGTTTTGCATACGAACTTTTAACAAAAGGCACTGGAGTATTTTGAACTTGTATTGTGTGATTTGTCAATAGCTCTTTATATTTGTTTATTTTTTGGTGTGGGTAGAGATAACGTGGTATGTATTTGCTACGGCTATGTGCATTAATATAAGTAGTGGCTCTCGACGCCAATATCTGACTTACAAAATGTACAACCCTTAGGTTATAGTTTCATGTTCCAATAGAGATCATACAATTTATTGCTATAAATTTGAATAGTTGTCAGTAGCTGCTTCTTGATAATTGCACAATTATGTAAAATAACATAATCATGGGGTATTGAACGAACTCACCAACTGCCGTGAGAAGCAGGTAGTCCAGGAAGTTAGTATAAACAACAACTGCTAACAAAACGTTGCGCGACCGTCTCGCAGTGTACACCCAACCGCTGCCTTTGGACATGGTGATGTCGTCTGCAAAATGACCAATTTTCTTTTGTAAATATGCATGTGTTATAAACTAAGTTAATATGCAAACTTCTGGTCGGTAGTGTGTTTAAGTTTATTTCGGAGTGAATGTCATAGTTAAGATATAAAACACACACAATTAAACATAATATATAACCCCTTTACTAGGAAGCGTTATACAAGATCTTCGTAGAAATATTAAACTTTATGTATAATATATTTGGATGTAAGTATAGTATTTATTTGTATTAAACAATCCATTTGTAAAATACTTGTGCACGTATATGGATAATACAAGTATAAGAAAGAGTTGTTGTATGGTGTTCAATAGCATAGCGTTGAACAATTTTTCAGTTATATCGCGACAGTGTCTACTTTAGTCTGTATTTTGAACGCTGTCACACCGGAGAATCATGCCGCAGACACATGATATGATACCCCACCCAGTCACATTATACTGTCACACCGGAGAATCATGTTGCAGACACATGGTACGACACCCCTTCCAGTCACACGATTTGACACCGGGCTGACCAGACCTAGAACTATCCTCTAAATACTGAGCGCCACGCAAGGAAATTTCTGGTACCGTTTTGCAAGTCTTTGGCATGACCAGGCCAGGTATCGAACCCACGACCTTCCGTCTGCGAGGCAGGCGCTTTATCACTTTATTGCCCCTTTACTCCATAGATACGCGTTTTCCCGCACCAATCACAGAATGCCTATAGAAAACAGTGCAGGAATAGTTTAGATTGCTCGTAACGAGCAATCTGAACACTTCCTTCACTGTTTTCCACTCTGTCAGTTAATTTAAACATATTCCACCCATTGCTGATACGTGGTGAATTAATGCTTTCAATATTAGAGGTGTCCAAATGCGTCTATATGAAGTAAAGGGTTAAGGTAATTTAACGCAATTTCCAACACATTTGAGGTTATATATGGCATATCCAGTTTTACTGGTGGAGAAAGACCTCAGAATGAATCTGAGTAGAACCACCATCCTTCCGCAAGTAACTTGCAAACTTTCTCAAATAAAGAACCTACGACCTTAGCGGTTAGTGATCTTGAGACGGCCCCTTAAACCACTCGGCCACGGAGGACCCTTCGTTCCATCACATTACTACGCCGAGATGTTGTTTGAGAATAATTTTGAAAACATGTATATACCCAGCCGCCAGAAACAATATAAGAACACAACAGTATATAATAAATGTATTTGACGTATTTAAGACATAGTTAGTATATTTAATATAGATATTGGATAACGAGGTGATATGATCAGGGTTATGTATTAATTAATTAATCAATTAATAATCTCTAAAGTTTAAAACGTGAACGTTAATAAAATGCATAAATATTCTTTTTCATCAATTTCAATATTAAAATTTCATATCTTTTAAATGTTGTGTGTGCAAAACTAAATACTTTGAAGGGAAAATGTAAAACCAACTGTCAATTTAATGGAAAGAAAATCAATAAAAAAAACAAAAGAATAAAGTACTTACACATTGTTCCTTGCCTTCTAAAAATAAACACTTGTAAAATCACCCAAAGTCCAAATTTGTGTATAATAGGTTACAGCAGTACAATGCTTCAAATATAAAATACACGCTTATGTCCTGCAGATTTTCAGTAGGAAAGATTGAGAACTGCGTTTTATTTCTGTATTTAATTATCTGGTTCTCGCAGTATTAAGTGATCAATCAAGGAATGGCCATTGCGAGACTCCATGTCCATCTGCTTGCGATTTTTCAGGCATGAGTACATTCGTTGATGGAAATAGAAATATATAAAATGGAGTTATTAGATAGACGCCCGTTGTTAATAGACAATTCTGATTAAAGGCGTTTTCTCATTATCTGTATCTCGGACCGGAAACAACGTAAAGAAATAAATAACGACACTTTTTGCCAGCTAGCCAATTAAAGCTCGTAGTTACAGTGATAGAAGAACACGTGAGGTTAGGCTTAGACTACGCAATGTGCCCAACAAGTAAGGAAGCAGAAACTATGCCCGGTAGGAGATGTTAGTAGTAGACTACACAATGTGCCCCACAAGTAAGGAAGCAGAAACTATGCCCGGTAGGAGATGTTAGGCTCTGACTACACAATGTGCCCCACAAGTAAGGAACCAAAAACTATGCCCGGTAGGAGATGTAAGGTTTATGCTACACAATGTTCCCCATAAGTAAGGAAGCAGAAACTATGCCCGGTAGGAGATGTTAGGTTCAGACTACACAATGTGTCCCACAAGTAAGGAAGCAGAAGCTATGCCCGTTAGGAGATATAAGGTTCAGACTACACAATGTGCCCCACAAGTAAGGAAGCAGAAAATATGCCCGGTAGGAGATGTTAGGTTCACACTACACAATGTGCCCCACAAGTAAGGAAGCAGAAACTATGCCCGGTAGGAGATGTTAGGCTCTGACTACACAATGTGCCCCAAAAGTAAGGAATCAGAAATTATGCCCGGCAGGAAATATTAGGTGCAGACTACACAATGTGCCCCAAAAGTAAGGAATCAGAAATTATGCCCGGCAGGAGATGTTAGGCTCAGATTCCACAATGTGCCCGACAAGTATGGAAGCAGAACCTATGCCCGGTAGGAGATGTTAGGTGCAGACTACACAATGTGCCCGACAAGTATGGAAGCAAAAACTATCACCGGTAGGAGATATTAGGCTCAGATTCCACAATGTGCCCGACAAGTATGGAAGCAGAAAATATGCCCGGTAGGAGATGTTAGATTCAGACTACACAATGTGCCCCAAAAGTAAGGAAGCAGAAACTATGCCCGGTAGGTGATGTTAGATTCAGACTACACAATGTGCCCCACAAGTAAAGAAGCAGAAACTATGCCCGGTAGGAGATGTTAGGTTCAGACTACACAATGTGCCCCATAAGTAAGGAATCAGAAACTATGCCCGGTAGGAGATGTTAGGTTCAGACTACACAATGTGCCCCATAAGTAAGGAATCAGAAACTATGCCCGGTAGGAGATGTTAGGTTCAGACTACACAATGTGCCCAACAAGTTAGGAAGCAGAAACTATGCCCGTCCGGTAGAAGATGTTAAGTTCAGACTACACAATGTGCCACAAAAGTAAGGAAGCAGAAACTATGCCCGGTAGGAGATGTTAGATTCAGACTACACAATGTGCCACAAAAGTAAGGAAGCAGAAACTATGCCCGGTAGGAGATGTTAGGTTCAGACTACACAATGTGCCCGACAAGTATGGAAGCAGAAACTATGCCCGGTAGGACATGTCAGGTGCAGACTACACAATGCCCCCCACAAGTAAGGAAGCATAAACTATTCCCGGTAGGAGATGTTAGGTTCAGACTACACAATGTGCCTGACAAGTAAGGAAGCAGAAACTATGCCCAGTAGGAGATGTTAGGTTCAGTCTACACAATGTGACCGACAAGTAAGGAAGCTGAACCTATGCCCGGCAGGAGATGTTAGATGCAGACTACACAATGTGCCCCACAAGTAAGGAAGCAGAAACTATGCCCGGTAAGAGATGTTAGGTTCAGACTACACAATGTGTTCTACAAGTAAGGAAGCGGAAACTATGCCCGGTAGGAGATATTAGGTTCAGACTACACAATGTGCCCCACAAGTAAGGCAGCAGAAAGTATGACCGGTAGGAGATGTTAGGCTCTGACTACACAATGTGCCCTACAAGTAAGGATACAGAAACTATGCCTGGTAGGAGATATTAGGTTCAGACTACACAATGTGCCCCACAAGTAAGGCAGCAGAAAGTATGACCGGTAGGAGATGTTAGGCTCTGACTACACAATGTGCCCTACAAGTAAGGATACAGAAACTATGCCTGGTAGGAGATATTAGGTTCAGACTACACAATGTGCCCGACAAGTAAGGCAGCAGAAAGTATGACCGGTAGGAGATGTTAGGCTCTGACTACACAATGTGCCCTACAAGTAAGGCAGCAGAAAGTATGACCGGTAGGAGATGTTAGGCTCTGACTACACAATGTGCCCTACAAGTAAGGATACAGAAACTATGCCTGGTAGGAGATATTAGGTTCAGACTACACAATGTGCCCCACAAGTAAGGCAGCAGAAAGTATGACCGGTAGGAGATGTTAGGCTCTGACTACACAATGTGCCCTACAAGTAAGGATACAGAAAATATGCCTGGTAGGAGATATTAGGTTCAGACTACACAATGTGCCCCACAAGTAAGGCAGCAGAAAGTATGACCGGTAGGAGATGTTAGGCTCTGACTACACAATGTGCCCTACAAGTAAGGATACAGAAACTATGCCTGGTAGGAGATATTAGGTTCAGACTACACAATGTGCCCGACAAGTAAGGCAGCAGAAAGTATGACCGGAAGGAGATGTTAGGCTCTGACCACACAATGTGCCTGACAAGTAAGGAAGCAGAAACTATGCCCAGTAGGAGATGTTAGGTTCAGTCTACACAATGTGACCGACAAGTAAGGAAGCTGAACCTATGCCCGGCAGGAGATGTTAGATGCAGACTACACAATGTGCCCCACAAGTAAGGAAGCAGAAACTATGCCCGGTAAGAGATGTTAGGTTCAGACTACACAATGTGTTCTACAAGTAAGGAAGCAGAAACTATGCCTGGTAGGAGATATTAGGTTCAGACTACACAATGTGCCCCACAAGTAAGGCAGCAGAAAGTATGACCGGTAGGAGATGTTAGGCTCTGACTACACAATGTGCCCTACAAGTAAGGATACAGAAACTATGCCTGGTAGGAGATATTAGGTTCAGACTACACAATGTGCCCCACAAGTAAGGCAGCAGAAAGTATGACCGGTAGGAGATGTTAGGCTCTGACTACACAATGTGCCCTACAAGTAAGGATACAGAAACTATGCCGGGTAGGAGATATTAAGTTCAGACTACACAATGTGCCCGACAAGTAAGGCAGCAGAAAGTATGACCGGTAGGAGATGTTAGGCTCTGACTACACAATGTGCCTGACAAGTAAGGAAGCAGAAACTATGCCCAGTAGGAGATGTTAGGTTCAGTCTACACAATGTGACCGACAAGTAAGGAAGCTGAACCTATGCCCGGCAGGAGATGTTAGATGCAGACTACACAATGTGCCCCACAAGTAAGGAAGCAGAAACTATGCCCTGTAAGAGATGTTAGGTTCAGACTACACAATGTGTTCTACAAGTAAGGAAGCGGAAAGTATGACCGGTAGGAGATGTTAGGCTCTGACTACACAATGTGCCCTACAAGTAAGGATACAGAAACTATGCCTGGTAGGAGATATTAGGTTCAGACTACACAATGTGCCCCACAAGTAAGGCAGCAGAAAGTATGACCGGTAGGAGATGTTAGGCTCTGACTACACAATGTGCCCTACAAGTAAGGATACAGAAACTATGCCTGGTAGGAGATATTAGGTTCAGACTACACAATGTGCCCCACAAGTAAGGCAGCAGAAAGTATGACCGGTAGGAGATGTTAGGCTCTGACTACACAATGTGCCCTACAAGTAAGGATACAGAAACTATGCCTGGTAGGAGATATTAGGTTCAGACTACACAATGTGCCCCACAAGTAAGGCAGCAGAAAGTATGACCGGTAGGAGATGTTAGGCTCTGACTACACAATGTGCCCTACAAGTAAGGATACAGAAACTATGCCTGGTAGGAGATATTAGGTTCAGACTACACAATGTGCCCCACAAGTAAGGCAGCAGAAAGTATGACCGGTAGGAGATGTTAGGCTCTGACTACACAATGTGCCCTACAAGTAAGGATACAGAAACAATGCCTGGTAGGAGATATTAGGTTCAGACTACACAATGTGCCCCACAAGTAAGGCAGCAGAAAGTATGACCGGTAGGAGATGTTAGGCTCTGACTACACAATGTGCCCTACAAGTAAGGATACAGAAACTATGCCTGGTAGGAGATATTAGGTTTAGACTACACAATGTGCCCGACAAGTAAGGCAGCAGAAAGTATGACCGGTAGGAGATGTTAGGCTCTGACTACACAATGTGCCCTACAAGTAAGGATACAGAAACTATGCCTGGTAGGAGATATTAGGTTCAGACTACACAATGTGCCCCACAAGTAAGGCAGCAGAAAGTATGACCGGTAGGAGATGTTAGGCTCTGACTACACAATGTGCCCTACAAGTAAGGAAGCAGAAACTATGCCCGGTAGGAGATATTAGGTTTAGACTACACAATGTGCCCGACAAGTAAGGCAGCAGAAACTATGCCCGGTAGGAGATGTTAGGCTCTGACTACACAATGTGCCCTACAAGTAAGGATACAGAAACTATGCCTGGTAGGAGATATTAGGTTCAGACTACACAATGTGCCCCACAAGTAAGGCAGCAGAAAGTATGACCGGTAGGAGATGTTAGGCTCTGACTACACAATGTGCCCTACAAGTAAGGATACAGAAACAATGCCTGGTAGGAGATATTAGGTTCAGACTACACAATGTGCCCCACAAGTAAGGCAGCAGAAAGTATGACCGGTAGGAGATGTTAGGCTCTGACTACACAATGTGCCCTACAAGTAAGGATACAGAAACTATGCCTGGTAGGAGATATTAGGTTTAGACTACACAATGTGCCCGACAAGTAAGGCAGCAGAAAGTATGACCGGTAGGAGATGTTAGGCTCTGACTACACAATGTGCCCTACAAGTAAGGATACAGAAACTATGCCTGGTAGGAGATATTAGGTTCAGACTACACAATGTGCCCCACAAGTAAGGCAGCAGAAAGTATGACCGGTAGGAGATGTTAGGCTCTGACTACACAATGTGCCCTACAAGTAAGGATACAGAAACTATGCCTGGTAGGAGATATTAGGTTTAGACTACACAATGTGCCCGACAAGTAAGGCAGCAGAAACTATGCCCGGTAGGAGATGTTAGGCTCTGACTACACAATGTGCCCTACAAGTAAGGATACAGAAACTATGCCTGGTAGGAGATATTAGGTTCAGACTACACAATGTGCCCCACAAGTAAGGCAGCAGAAAGTATGACCGGTAGGAGATGTTAGGCTCTGACTACACAATGTGCCCTACAAGTAAGGATACAGAAACAATGCCCGGTAGGAGATGTTAGGCTCTGACTACACAATGTGCCCTACAAGTAAGGAAGCTGAACATATGCCCGGCAGGAAATGTTAGGTGCAGACTACAAAATGTCCCCCACAAGTAAGGAAGCAGAAAGTATGACCGGTAGGAGATGTTAGGCTCTGACTGCACAATGTGCCCTACAAGTAAGGAAGCAGAAACTTTCACCAGTAGGAGATGTTATGCTCTAACTACACACTGTGCTCAACAAGTACGGAAGCAGAAACTATGACCGGTGGAATATGTTAGGTGCAGACTACACAATGTGCCCCACAAGTAAGGAAGTAGAAACTATGACCGGTATAAGATGTTAGGCTATGACTACACAATGTGCCCTACAAGTAAGGAAGCGGAAACTATGCCTGGTAGGAGATATTAGGGTCAGACTTCACAATGTGCCCCACAAGTAAGGCAGCAGAAAGTATGACCGGTAGGAGATGTTAGGCTCTGACTACACAATGTGCCCTACAAGTAAGGATACAGAAACTATGCCTGGTAGGAGATATTAGGTTCAGACTACACAATGTGCCCCACAAGTAAGGCAGCAGAAAGTATGACCGGTAGGAGATGTAAGGCTCTGACTACACAATGTGCCCTACAAGTAAGGATACAGAAACTATGCCTGGTAGGAGATATTAGGTTCAGACTACACAATGTGCCCCACAAGTAAGGCAGCAGAAAGTATGACCGGTAGGAGATGTAAGGCTCTGACTACACAATGTGCCCTACAAGTAAGGATACAGAAACTATGCCTGGTAGGAGATATTAGGTTCAGACTTCACAATGTGCCCGACAAGTAAGGCAGCAGAAAGTATGACCGGTAGGAGATGTTAGGCTCTGACTACACAATGTGCCCTACAAGTAAGGATACAGAAACTATGCCTGGTAGGAGATATTAGGTTCAGACTACACAATGTGCCCCACAAGTAAGGCAGCAGAAAGTATGACCGGTAGGAGATGTAAGGCTCTGACTACACAATGTGCCCTACAAGTAAGGATACAGAAACTATGCCTGGTAGGAGATATTAGGTTCAGACTACACAATGTGCCCCACAAGTAAGGCAGCAGAAAGTATGACCGGTAGGAGATGTTAGGCTCTGACTACACAATGTGCCCTACAAGTAAGGATACAGAAACTATGCCTGGTAGGAGATATTAGGTTCAGACTACACAATGTGCCCGACAAGTAAGGCAGCAGAAAGTATGACCGGTAGGAGATGTTAGGCTCTGACTACACAATGTGCCCTACAAGTAAGGATACAGAAACTATGCCTGGTAGGAGATATTAGGTTCAGACTACACAATGTGCCCCACAAGTAAGGCAGCAGAAAGTATGACCGGTAGGAGATGTAAGGCTCTGACTACACAATGTGCCCTACAAGTAAGGATACAGAAACTATGCCCGGTAGGAGATGTTAGGCTCTGACTACACAATGCGCCCTACAAGTAAGGCAGCAGAATCTATGCCTGGTAGGAGATATTAGGTTCAGACTACACAATGTGCCCCACAAGTAAGGATACAGAAACTATGCCTGGTAGGAGATATTAGGTTCAGACTACACAATGTGCCCCACAAGTAAGGATACAGAAACTATGCCTGGTAGGAGATATTAAGTTCAGACTACACAATGTGCCCTACAAGTAAGGATACAGAAACTATGCCCGGTAGGAGATGTTAGGCTCTGACTACACAATGTGCCCTACAAGTAAGGCAGCAGAATCTATGCCTGGTAGGAGATATTAGGTTCAGACTACACAATGTGCCCCACAAGTAAGGATACAGAAACTATGCCTGGTAGGAGATATTAGGTTCAGACTACACAATGTGCCCCACAAGTAAGGCAGCAGAAAGTATGACCGGTAGGAGATGTTAGGCTCTGACTACACAATGTGCCCTACAAGTAAGGATACAGAAACTATGCCCGGTAGGAGATGTTAGGCTCTGACTACACAATGCGCCCGACAAGTAAGGAAGCTGAACATATGCCCGGCAGGAAATGTTAGGTGCAGACTACAAAATGTCCCCCACAAGTAAGGAAGCAGAAAGTATGACCGGTAGGAGATGTTAGGCTCTGACTGCACAATGTGCCCGACAAGTAAGGAAGCTGAACATATGCCCGGCAGGAAATGTTAGGTGCAGACTACAAAATGTCCCCCACAAGTAAGGATACAGAAACTATGCCCGGTAGGAGATGTTAGGCTCTGACTACACAATGTGCCCTACAAGTAAGGATACAGAAACTATGCCCGGTAGGAGATGTTAGGCTCTGACTACACAATGTGCCCTACAAGTAAGGATACAGAAACTATGCCCGGTAGGAGATGTTAGGCTCTGACTACACAATGTGCCCTACAAGTAAGGATACAGAAACTATGCCTGGTAGGAGATATTAGGTTCAGACTACACAATGTGCCCCACAAGTAAGGCAGCAGAAAGTATGACCGGTAGGAGATGTTAGGCTCTGACTACACAATGTGCCCTACAAGTAAGGATACAGAAACTATGCCCGGTAGGAGATGTTAGGCTCTGACTACACAATGTGCCCGACAAGTAAGGATACAGAAACTATGCCCGGTAGGAGATGTTAGGCTCTGACTACACAATGTGCCCTACAAGTAAGGATACAGAAACTATGCCCGGTAGGAGATGTTAGGCTCTGACTACACAATGTGCCCTACAAGTAAGGCAGCAGAAACTATGCGTGGTAGGAGATATTAGGTTCAGACTACACAATGTGCCCTACAAGTAAGGATACAGAAACTATGCCTGGTAGGAGATATTAGGTTCAGACTACACAATGTGCCCCACAAGTAAGGCAGCAGAAAGTATGACCGGTAGGAGATGTTAGGCTCTGACTACACAATGTGCCCTACAAGTAAGGATACAGAAACTATGCCCGGTAGGAGATGTTAGGCTCTGACTACACAATGCGCCCGACAAGTAAGGAAGCTGAACATATGCCCGGCAGGAAATGTTAGGTGCAGACTACAAAATGTCCCCCACAAGTAAGGAAGCAGAAAGTATGACCGGTAGGAGATGTTAGGCTCTGACTGCACAATGTGCCCGACAAGTAAGGAAGCTGAACATATGCCCGGCAGGAAATGTTAGGTGCAGACTACAAAATGTCCCCCACAAGTAAGGAAGCAGAAACTATGCCCGGTAGGAGATGTTAGGCTCTGACTACACAATGTGCCCTACAAGTAAGGATACAGAAACTATGCCCGGTAGGAGATGTTAGGCTCTGACTACACAATGTGCCCTACAAGTAAGGATACAGAAACTATGCCCGGTAGGAGATGTTAGGCTCTGACTACACAATGTGCCCTACAAGTAAGGATACAGAAACTATGCCTGGTAGGAGATATTAGGTTCAGACTACACAATGTGCCCCACAAGTAAGGCAGCAGAAAGTATGACCGGTAGGAGATGTTAGGCTCTGACTACACAATGTGCCCTACAAGTAAGGATACAGAAACTATGCCCGGTAGGAGATGTTAGGCTCTGACTACACAATGTGCCCGACAAGTAAGGAAGCTGAACATATGCCCGGCAGGAAATGTTAGGTGCAGACTACAAAATGTCCCCCACAAGTAAGGAAGCAGAAAGTATGACCGGTAGGAGATGTTAGGCTCTGACTGCACAATGTGCCCCACAAGTAAGGATACAGAAACTTTCACCGGTAGGAGATGTTATGCTCTAACTACACACTGTGCTCAACAAGTACGGAAGCAGAAACTATGACCGGTGGAATATGTTAGGTGCAGACTACACAATGTGCCCGACAAGTAAGGAAGTAGAAACTATGACCGGTAGAAGATGTTAGGCTATGACTACACAATGTGCCCTACAAGTAAGGAAGCGGAAACTATGCCTGGTAGGAGATATTAGGTTCAGACTACACAATGTGCCCCACAAGTAAGGCAGCAGAAAGTATGACCGGTAGGAGATGTTAGGCTCTGACTACACAATGTGCCCTACAAGTAAGGATACAGAAACTATGCCTGGTAGGAGATATTAGGTTCAGACTACACAATGTGCCCGACAAGTAAGGCAGCAGAAAGTATGACCGGTAGGAGATGTTAGGCTCTGACTACACAATGTGCCCTACAAGTAAGGATACAGAAACTATGCCTGGTAGGAGATATTAGGTTCAGACTACACAATGTGCCCGACAAGTAAGGCAGCAGAAAGTATGACCGGTAGGAGATGTTAGGCTCTGACTACACAATGTGCCCTACAAGTAAGGATACAGAAACTATGCCTGGTAGGAGATATTAGGTTCAGACTACACAATGTGCCCGACAAGTAAGGCAGCAGAAAGTATGACCGGTAGGAGATGTTAGGCTCTGACTACACAATGTGCCCTACAAGTAAGGATACAGAAACTATGCCTGGTAGGAGATATTAGGTTCAGACTACACAATGTGCCCCACAAGTAAGGCAGCAGAAAGTATGACCGGTAGGAGATGTTAGGCTCTGACTACACAATGTGCCCTACAAGTAAGGATACAGAAACTATGCCCGGTAGGAGATGTTAGGCTCTGACTACACAATGTGCCCGACAAGTAAGGAAGCTGAACATATGCCCGGCAGGAAATGTTAGGTGCAGACTACAAAATGTCCCCCACGAGTAAGGAAGCAGAAAGTATGAACGGTAGGAGATGTTAGGCTCTGACTGCACAATGTGCCCTACAAGTAAGGAAGCAGAAACTTTCACCGGTAGGAGATGTTATGCTCTAACTACACACTGTGCTCAACAAGTACGGAAGCAGAAACTATGACCGGTGGAATATGTAAGGTGCAGACTACACGATGTGCCCTACAAGTAAGGAAGTAGAAACTATGACCGGTAGAAGATGTTAGGCTATGACTACACAATGTGCCCTACAAGTAAGGAAGCGGAAACTTTCACCGGTAGGAGATGTTATGCTCTAACTACACACTGTGCTCAACAAGTACGGAAGCAGAAACTATGACCGGTAGAATATGTAAGGTGCAGACTACACAATGTGCCCTACAAGTAAGGAAGTAGAAAGTATGACCGGTAGAAGATGTTAGGCTATGACTACACAATGTGCCCTACAAGTAAGGAAGCAGAACCTATGCCCGGCAGGAGATGTTAGGGTCAGACTTCATAATGTGCCCGACAAGTATGGAAGCAGAACCTATGCCCGGCAGGAGATGTTAGGTGCAGACTACACAATGTGTCCCAAAAGTAAGGAAGCAGACACTATGCCCGGTAGGAGATGTTAGGTTCACACTACACAATGTGCCCCACGAGTAAGGAAGCAGAACCTATGCCCGGCAGGAGATGTTAGGTGCAGACTACACAATGTGCCCCACAAGTAAGGAAGCAGAAACTTTGCCCAGTAGGAGATGTTAGGTGCAGACTACACAATGTGCCCCACAAGTAAGGAAGCAGAAACTATGCCCTGCAGGAGATGTAAGGTTCAGACCACACAATGTACCATAAAAGTAAGGAATCAGAAGCTATGCCCGGTAGATGTTAAGTTCAGACTACACAATGTGCCCCACAAGTAAGGAAGCAGAAACTATGCCCAGTAAGAGATGTTAGGTTCAGACTACACAATGTGCCTCACAAGTAAGGAAGCATAAACTATGCCCAGATGTAAGGCTCATACTATAAAATGTGCCCAACAAGTAAGGAAGCAGAAACTATGCCCGGAAGGAGGTGTTAGGCTTAAACTACACAATGTGCCCCACAAGTAAGGAAACAGGAACTGTGCCAAGCAGAAGATGTAAGGCTCAGACAACAAAATGTGCCCACATGTAAGGAAGCAGAAGCTATGCCCTGCAGGAGATGTCAGAGTGTATCAATTACAATATTTATGATGGGTAAGATCATATTTCATGATATGATCATATTGCATGATATTTGCTTTCTGACATAACGAAGAAGAAGAAGAAGAAGAAGAAGAAGAAGAAGAAGAAGAAGAATATTTCATTGATTTAAACTATACAAAGTTTCTCATCAAATTACAATGTTGAAATAACATGTAAATAATTAAACACATATACACATAACAAGTTGAGTAAATAACACACACACACACACACACACACACACACACACACACACACACACGCTCGCGCCCCACGACACGTATTCGCTCTTACTATCGACATTTCAATACTCCTATCCATTTGATATTGTATAATATATTCAAATTTTTAATTTTCGTTTACATAAAATAAGTTTTTTTGAGGATGAACACATTTATCAGTTATTTATTATGGAACGTCGTTTTACAAATGCTTCGGATATAAATTTGCTTAATTTAACAATTTCCGATTTATTTTTTGATTGAAGAAGATTAATAAACTTAAACATATTTGGTCTAAGGATATAACGATTATGAATATATTTGCATCTAAGTTCATGGTAAGTAACGTTTGAATATTATTACAGTTTTGCATACCGCCTTCTCCAACCGTTAAAATAATTTCAAATTTAAGCAAAGGTGAACCTTGCTTAAATTTGAATTTATTTTAACGATTTATACCATGAAACTAACATTGTAACTGTTTAATATTATTTCTAAACTACTGTCATATTATGTGTGTATATACCATGTACCAGATGGACCAGCGTGCCTAGGATATTATATAATCAAATATTAATTTATTTCAAACATTTTGATAATATTACAATGTTAAAGTGGTGTTGTTTTTATTGTTTTCAGTACAAGACAGAAAACAGTTTATGGTATAACCCAAGAACCGACGATGCACCATTACAGACCCAATATCCGGACGTATCCATCACATCATTGCTACTGATGCGTCTCGCCGTTTCAGTTACAGTGGTTACCATGCAGAATATCATAGCCTGGTTCCAGGACCGACAAGTAAATAGTTGGTTTATCGGTAGTAGGTCTGGGAGATCCAATCTGAAGAACATAATACAACAGATTCCGTCGCTCAAAATAATTTAAGTATGCAATAGATATATCGTCACCTCGGACAAAAACCAACTTACACGCAGTTATTGATTGATTCATTTGGCTGTGCTTGGTTTACAGAGTAAAACAGCAGTATTCTGCCATCCATCTGAAGTTGCACATTGTAAGTCTATACAAATATTTCATGCATATTAGTTTAGATAAGGATAGTACAAGCCGAGGTTTCGCTATTCAAAGTTTATCCGTACCGAGGCTCATAACCCTGATACCGAGTGTTCGAATCTCATTGTACCAATCGGACTGATTCATTTTCTTGCATACCATTAATATTTTTTTCTGAGTAAATATACTTATTATGTTATTTTAAGAACATATTGACATATTCTTACTGGTGCGCACATTTCATAAGCCCGTGGATTTTATCACGACCCTAGGGTGCGATAAAAATATATCACACCGGTAAAACTGCAAATAAACTTATTAGTCATACAAGAACAAACAATCCTTCATTTGATGGAAACTCACTCACTCACTCACTCACTCACTCACTCACTCACTCACTCACTCACTCACTCTTTTTCTCTCTCTCACCACTCACTCACTCACAAACCCAACCACTCTCTCTCTCTCTCTCTCTCTCTCTCTCACTCACTCACTCACTCACTCACTTACTTGTACTCACCTACATACTCAACATTCTTATTTATAAACAACAATAAAAGTGTGTAAACCTACCTAAGTATCCATATACTCACTCACCTACTTAATCACCTATCTACCCAATCTAGACGCCCATTTCCCACCCCACCACCCAACTTAAATGACATTCTGAATCCGCTGATGTACATACCAACTGTCACTCCTCTCCGTAATGCAGCTATAATATTCGCCGATTATTGTTGAACATACTTTACATGTTTTTCCCCGTTTGTACCTCGCGAATAAAAATATATATAGACCGCTGATTGGTTGCTATATCTTACCCTCCCGGGACAAAATGTCTTCCAGCGAGAAGGTTTGCACGCATGATAGGGGAATTCCCTCGTTGGAAACCACCGAATTACCGAAACTAAGTAAGTAAGTTTTATTCAAATACAACTTGCGGATGAGTTTGCGGTAAATTTGGCGCTAATTTTCTAAAAGTACGAAAAGTAATTAGGACGATAAACTGAAAATGCCAACCAGGAAGATTTAATTCATTTTCTCAGAGAATTAGGTCAACCGTGCATTATATAATATATATAACAAACCATGAGGGATTATATAATAAGATTATTTTAGTCATTTTCCGAGAATTCAAACATTGTTTCATCAATTTAAACTACAATTAGTATATATTGCGTGCGTTTATGTATTTTATTTTCATTTTATCATTTGCATGATAATTATAATCATCAATACTAAATTTTGAATTCCTAATGAAATATTTAAATAAGGCTAAATATAGGTCATGAAATAAAAAAATAAAAACATTGCAAACGAATTGTAACGATATTCTCACACGTAAATACAATCTATTACCTAATATGGATCTGTTAAATTGAGATTATAGATTTCACGGAAAGACCGAATTTATAACTTTTTCAAGTTTATAATTTGTCAACATTACATGGAATTATAATAATATCTTTATCATGTATATGTGTAATCGGCCCAATGAGAACCAATGCATTTGCGGTTTACATGTCTTCCGCACTACCTTGTCCATTTCCTTAAAAATCGATATAGAAGCCGTCACTGAATACTGCCGAACTTGACATCCGTTGTGTGTAGTTGTACACACCTTTATATTATGTTATAATATTAATTGGAATTATTATATATTGGATTAAATATCAAGGTAACCTATTCTTTTTAAACTATTTTTTTTGCAATAGAGTTTCAAGTGCACTATATGGCATGTCAATTTTAAAATACGTTTTTGCTTTCATTGTATGTAATATACTAGTGTGTTATTGATATTTCTACTTCTTTGTATTCTTTAATAAACACTTGTTGCAATATGTTTATTTGTAGTGTTGCTTTCATCGATGTGTTTACGTGTATAATATCAACTGAATTGATTAAATATATAATTGTCATGGTAACACATTCTTTAAAAGCATTGTTTCCCAAATGTTCTGTGATCTAAACTTTAAATGCAGTTACGCTTTTATTTATGGTTAAATATATAAACTAATTAATTAAAATAGTTGTCATAGTAACCTATTCTTTGAAATTTGGTTAACATTTTTTACTACAAAGTTTTGATAATGTAAATGTATTTTGACTGAACAAACAATGACAGTTTGAAAATATATCATTAAATAAAACGAAATTATGTAAAAAAAATAAATATTGACAGTGTATTAAAAAAAAAAATATTGACAGCGTATTAAAATTTCTATCATAAAAATAATTAAATGAAATCATGGAATTGACTTCAATAAAAAATATATTTAAATAAAATACTACAATTAATGGTATGTAAATTAATTATATCTAATTATTTTAAAATGAAATCATATAAATTATTATATGTAAATATTTAAACAGAAGTAGAAATAACTAAGTGTATAATATTTGTAATTGTATAATACCACTTTGTGCAATTTATGTTGACACTGCTGTATTTTTGGCCTGATGACTTTATTACTCCGAATAAACTATATCCATGTCGATGTCTTTAAAACCACATTTGGAATGATTTCCTATTGTTGTGGCGGTCAAATGCATTGGTGCTTTCGTGTAGTTGGAGCATACTTAGAGAATTGTATTTTTTAACAAACTTTTTTTTCAGTTAAAGAACTCCGACCACGTATGTTTCATTACCATCATAATTAACTTTGATAAGTAGAAATGTTTTAAATTATCTGAAGGAGCGGTTAATTTATAAAATAACAACGATACAGTAACACAGACGATGTATGGCAATCGGTCTATTTTCCTGTAATTGAGCTTATCGTCATTGCCTTAAATATATTTACAAATATTTAGAAGTTTCAACAATTCTTGAAATCCTGCCCAATTTGCTTTGAAATATTTTCAAAATTGTTCAAGAGGGCTGTGATTTCTTGCTGCAGATTATTTTGGCAAAGGCTGGCATAGCATATACTGCAATAAGACATCACTGGTGTTGAAAATATGGATTTGAACGTATGGAAGTATTTAAGAGCATTTGAGGACTTCTTTATAAAAAAAAACCCCACTCAAACCAACTTAGAGCACTGCCTTGTATAAAGAAAAGCTGGTCAATCCACCAGTTATTGCGCATTTTTATGAGCAGATACATGGAAAGAATACTTAAAAATCTTTTCTATGTGTTTTTTAGAAATCCTAGACCTTATTTTATTTAAAACATGGAGCAAAATTCAAATATGCAGTGAGACCTGAATCCATCCAAATATTAAATCATAAAACTAAACTAGACGCTGTCTTGAAATCTAATTCTTAAATGATGTGTTTATATAGCAATTTATAAGTAAAAGTCTATGTCAAAAAGATTTAAGACGTTTTCTGTTAAAAGATCATTTCTTTTAACCACCCTGTTTTTTACAGGTGTAGTTAATTTCCCATCAACTTGCTTTGATGTGAGTCGAGTCACAAATTTTGATTCCGAGTTTTGACAACTTACAATTTTTTAAGTATCAAAACTGAAACACTGACTGGAAATTCTGAATATGGCTTCTAAACTATTTTACAAGATACTCATAGCATTTTCTTGCACATACAATGGATTTTCATTATATTTTAACAGAAAATATCTATAAAAAAAAATAACATTTTTAATTAAACATAATTATTACACATAACCTAAATTAAACATCAGTAACATAGTAAAACAAACAAATCACCAGAATATTATGGTTATTTAACAAAAAATGTTTTTTTTACACACGTTTTAACAAATACTTTTATATTTACCGTACATATTGTGTGTTACTCTTGTTAATAATTAAAAAAAATAAACTGTACCCCTTTGGTCTGAATCGGTAAAATTTATTTTTGTGTTGTGTTTTTTTTAAATAAAAAAAATAAATTCCCCTTCCAACTTAATACAGATTGTACTAATGCATATATGTAACAGTAAATAACTGACTAATATGCAATTTGAGAAGAGTAATCAAGAGTATGAACCATTTTTATAAGACATTCACAAAATAAAAAAAAATAAAATTATGACCATTGTCAAGTATTCCCCTTCCAATTTAATAAAAATTGTACTAATGCATATGGGTAAAGTAAATAATTGACTAATATGTAATTTTAGAAGAGTAATCAGGGTTAATGCTGACATGTGTACGTATTTGAGTTCCTACTTAGCCTATATTTTAATCAATTGCAAACTATAGACCAAAAAGTTACATACAATGCACCAGCTTTAAAACATTGATTTTATTTAATTGAAACTGTGTGATATTATATTTATACTGAAAATTATTTAATTATTATATTTTTATAAAATAAAATAGCATTATTATTACACCATATCTATTTCTGTTCCAGGCGATCATTGCGGTCAATTTGAGACAACGGAACCCTACATCATGTCAAGGAGGCGATGTTACACACGTAGATGTATTCTACAGACATACTGCACAAGCAATTATCGCCACGGCTGCAGAAACAAAAAGGAAACATTCAGAAAACCTTTGCACAACTCTGCACAGAGGAAAGCGAGAATAGAGCAGGAGAACATTTAATAAAACAATAAATAATGAAGACATACGTGAAATCAAACGGAATACCAGACTTCTTATAAGAAATATTATCCGAGCAACATCTTATAAGTGAATTCAAACGGAATACCAGACTTCTAAGAAGAAATATTATCCAAACAACAGCTCATAAGTGCATTCAAACGGAATACCAGACATCTTATAAGAAATATTATCCGAATCACATCTTAAAAGTGAATTCAAATGGAATACATTTTTTTTTCTGAGCACAACGATACTGAAAATGATAGCAGGATTGATTTGCCAAATGAATATTATTTAGTATATACTTACATAATATAGAACAGAATATGACTTTATTGACTTAAATTGTTTACAGTTTCTCATCAGGTACAATTACAAATTACATACATATACAAATACATGTTATAGGTGTTTCAAATAATAAAATATAATCTTGTGTTACAGTAAGGTTTCTTGTATAAAAGTCATTTATTAATTGAAGCCAGAACATATTTAATTAAATATTTATTCTGTCCTATAATATATGTAAAAAATAATTTTACGAAGTATTCTAATGTACGGTTAAATTGATTATATAAGTTTAATGGCATGCATGACTGTATCATAAAAAATATAGAAAATAAACGAACAACCAAAACTATACTTAATACCGTGTTGTCTTTTACTCCATTATAATTATACCGCCGGTACTAATAATGGCATGCATGACTGTATCATAAAAAATATAGAAAATAAACGAACAACCAAAACTATACTTAATACCGTGTTGTCTTTTACTCCATTATAATTATACCGACGGTACTAATGTCAGTTTCAATAAAATATATTACTAGTAAAATATTTATTTTGGAGTTTACAGTTTTTTTCCCTATTTAATAAGAAACTAACAGGAGAGGTAGCAGTCACCACTCAAGATTCATTGGAAGCACATAATTTAAAACAATGTATCTTGATTTCATCTATGTAGTTTAAATTCTAAAATTCCCAAATTTATTTTGTAAATCTATAGAATATTTAAGTGGGTGGGGTAATATATAAAAGGTTTGTTTACAGAATCCCCCAGCTTTAAACATTTGTTTTAAACATTAAGTATAATAATTGTAATCAACAAATTGAGTAATTATAGGAATGTTGAAAAAAAATCACGAATACTGTCTTTGACAATTTTTTACAGCAGGTATTGTGAAAAATAGAAAATACTTTCAGATTTATGGCATCTTTTAAATAATTAATTTTTACGGTGGTTCCACCATTGATATTTTGTTAGACTTTTAATATGTTATGAGGTAGATATTATAGTTTTATGAACAACACATTTCATATCTGTTGCAATTAGTTGGAGGTTAAGCTTTTATTCTCATAGACCAGCATAAACATAATTTAAAAAGAATATCATATTAAATACAATATATATACACGCAGACAAAGAGAATATCAGGTTTAATTAAGAACATTAATAAATATTGCTACTAAGTTCCTAATATTACATATGCATTAGGTATAAATTATAGAATTATCAATATCTGAAATTATCCCATGGAAGCACAAAAACGCAACTAACCATGGTAAATAACAGGCTCGGAGATACTTTGTCAATTTCACACAGCACCGATTTAATGGGTATTCTATTTTTAAGAACATCACATGAGCTCCTAGGAATCGGAAATGACAACAAAATTACGCATCGTGCAAATTCTCAATTTAAAACAATGCTGTCGCGCGGCCGAACTGACTGTTGAATAAATGAATTCCCAAATGGTCAAATTCAAGCGTAAACTATCTTTTCCAGAATAGTTATTATTATTTTCATACAAATATGTATCGGTTTTAAATAAATGATATACTCCAATAATGTTAAATAGTGTCTTTTTGGTGAAACCTACATTTTTAGACAAAAACTATATAATGCGATTAGCTTAAACATATACGTTCACAGTAAATTTTAAAAATATGTTGTTTTTATTTCTAAAAAATGGCTCAACATTTACGTTCACATTAATATCAAGAAAATGCATACATATCACGCCCTCTCAGCATTCACAATTAAGATTGTCCGAAACAATATAAACAGGTGCGTGAGTTTGTTTTTAATTCTTAAAATTGGCTTTAAATTACGTTCATAACAATACCAAGAAATGCACTTATCTATTCCTTAAAATTGGCCTTACATAACGATCACAACAATACCAAGAAATGCACGTATCTATTCCTTAAAATTGGCTTTACATAACGTCCACAACAATACCAAGAAATGCATGTATCTATTCCTTAAAATTGGCCTTACATGACGTTCACAACAATACCAATAAATGCACGTATCTATTTTCTTAAAATTGGCCTAAATGGTAATGTTCACAGCAATGTCAACAAAGGCGTGATGTTGTTTTTTTTGCGGTTGTTTTTTTTTTTTAGTATTGTATTTACATATATGTACTAAACAATGTCAAGAAAGGCATGATGTTCTTCTTACTAATGATTAATCATTCAGTTATGTTCAGGTCAAACCCCATTGACTAAGTTTCTCTTCCTTCTTTTCTCTTCCTTTAGTCCCCACAATAAAGTAAATTCAAATTCAAATTCAGATTGATAGTACTTAAATATAAAACAATATTCATTCTAATTAAATATAGAACATACATGTGTGACAAGTTGAACCGGACCCTATGAAACAGTATAGTTGTTGTCAGTTCTAGTCACGTGCGGCGTACAACGGAGACAGACTGTATACAGTAATTACTTATATTACAAGGACAGCGCACGGATATATAGCGTTGGCACACTTCTGCACCAAAACACGTCATACATGTAGAAGTAATTTTTCGCGGCTACTGTCGTTTTGTGAGTTGTTTTTTTTTACAAGTGTTTTTGGTGTCGATGGTGAATAAAGGCACTTCAGCACCAAACCCCTCCCATATACATCATACATATAGCTTTTTTTACGTAATTTTTCGCGGTTTGTGTAATTTTGTGAGTTGTCTTTTTTACAATTGTGTTTTTTGGTGTCGATGGTGAATAAAGGCACTTCAGCACCAAACCCCTCCCATATACATCATACATATAGCTTTTTTTACGTAATTTTTCGCGGTTTGTGTAATTTGTGAGTTGTCTTTTTTACAATTGTGTTTTTTTTGTGTCGATGGTGAATAAAGGTACTTCTGCACCAAACCCTCACATACACATCATACATGTAGCTTTTATAAGCAATTTTTCGTGGCTTCTGTAGTTTTGAGAGTTTTTCTTTTTTACAATTGGGTTTTTTGTGTGGATGGTGAATAAAGGTACGACCATATAACGATGTCAGTTTACTCCATCTCAGTACCTCCAGATTCTTGCCTGTTATACCATTGTGTAACAGCATGAAATCCTGAATGTCCCGTATTTCGTAGCATCCTAGTACGTTTACCAAACTGTGGCATATAATTCAACTTCCGTCGAAGAAGCCTGCTCGTTTGTCACTGCTATGTAGCTGTCACTAGCGGGGAGACCTAGCATCGTTTCTACAGATTGCTCGCAATTAAAATATTCACCATTTTTATGTCAACAAAACGAGCTGTCGGCACATAATATACAGTTGATATAACAGTGAAATTAAAGAAAAATTACATGTATGTAGTCAAATTAAGTGTGTCATTATTAAATATAATAATTAACATTCAAAGTGCACCCATCCTCACATAGGCAAACACACATCTGGACCCTCCGGTGTCTTTGGATGACTTTCTTAGGTAGCTATGACATGTTTGTAGGGAACAAACTTTGAATGTGTACAATATATCAATATCACAAGCATATCTCCTGGACCTGGTTCTGAGTTAATGTTTTATGCTTATAGCTGCTCGCCAATATATTTCTGTTGTGAGCAGATTCTTAAAGATGTAACGTATACCACTATGACTTGCATGAGTCCAAGTCAAATTCGGACTTATGCATATTATATCCCTATATACATGTATAGTATAATAAAGACTTTATTATACTTTATATAGGCTAGTGTCGATATACATAGTATGTCCTTATATAGAGTATGATTAAGACTGTATTATACTATATATAGAGATAATTTATTATATATATATTAACACTAGTGCTGTGAAAATAAAATAGAGTGCATGAACACACTTAATTTCAAATATGTCACGGTAGAGCTGTTGTAAATGGTTGAAAGATGTCATAGTTCGCATATTTATGATCATAAATGACAAAACGTGTAAAAATATATATTGTATTTTTGTCAGTTTTAATCGCTATATTAAAATTAAATTCCATTTTTTTATTCCTATTCAAAACTAGCGTAGTGTCACTAGTCTTGTAAAAATATTTTTATAAATGTTTTCTTTAATATGATGTTTTGAATAGCAATAACAATAACAATAACAAATAACAAATAACGATAACGATAACAATAATAAATAACAACAATCACAATAATAATAAAGACATTATTAACGAGAGAACTAATTTGAATAAATTTAATCTTCCATGAGGCCCTCAACATATTTACAAAGTACTACACCATTACCATATAAACAAAAGAATAAGCATTTAATGTGTTTACACTCACTCGTTTACGAATGCTTTTGTACTCGGCCATGAATGAGTTCAACATGGTTGCACTGATTTGTGTCACGTCTTTCGGTAAATGTCATAAAAGAAGATGTAAATTTACTTGCTCATTAATTTCACCGGCAGGCGCGTACCTGACTATACGCAAGTACGCAGCTGAGTCCACATAAAAAAAGAAAAATGCTCAGTTTCTTACCCCAAGTATGTTGCATCAGCTGACAGCACAACAGGAGGACAGTGCTTTACTGACCTCAGCGTTGACCATGAGAGCTTCCGACGTGAAGAGTCTCGGTGGAAGGTCAGGTGGTCGCTAGAAGATGATAATACTTCTGACTTGAAGAGCATTATAACCGTGACAAACAAGCCCCTCTATATTGTTATCCTTACATGTCTAGTTGTACATAAAACCACGCCAGTATACACAGCCAGTGCGTAAATGTCGTTCAGTGTCATGCGTGGAGTGAAAAAAAATATCAGGTCTACCATGACATCTGAACGCCTTTCCAGACTAGCCATGCTACATAGTTTCACACATGGGCAGAATGTAATTACAAAAAGTGCCGGTAGGAAAGCCCGGATTAGATTTTATTTAGAATAGGGGACGCTCAGTTGGGTATAAATTGTGACTCTGTGAAAACAGCCTTACCGTCCTAACGTTGATGATGACAACATGAATATTTTTGTATGGCAACGGTAATACCGTACTGAAAAACAAATGTTCTATGTCGTATCCATGAGATTGGTATTGTTGTGATTTTTTCCTGATTTTGTTCAGGCGATCATTAAATAAAACGTCATCAAACTTAAAAAATGTTTAACTTATTTTGTTATTATTACTATTTTGTTTAAAAACGAGATTACTCAACACCCTAACAACTGGACTATGGCGCTCAACGTGACGAATCGATCACTAAACATTGTTTAAGTGTTACAAGCTTCTGGCGTTAATTTAAATCACTCCCGAACCCACTTCCTAGGTAGAAAACAATACTAAAGAGTTTTTTGCAGTTAATAAGAGACAATCAAATTCCTGGCTGAGAGGGGATCGAACCGGCGACTTTCGGAACATAGATTCCTGAATCCACTTCAATATAGCCTGGGTACGCGCCTGACAGGCATCGTCTTATTACTTTGCTGATTTTGGCAATAAGCATGAAAGTTTTAACCTACAATAACGCTGACAATGATGAATATAGCTTCACTCTCATATTATATCGAATGTTATATATGTTATATCGAATGTTATACCGAGTGTTATATTGAATGTTATATCGAATGGTATATCGAATGTTATATTGAGTGTTAAATCGAATGTTATATCGAATGTTATATCGAATGTTATGTCGAATATTATATCGAATGTTATATCGAATGTTATGTCGAATATTATATCGAATGTTATATCGAATGTTAACATTGATACCTATTGCACTAGTGTTTATAATGTCTGGGCCCAATTACTTCACTTCACGTGACTGATACCAACTACTATTAATACATATTAGTTTCTGACATATTAATAGTTATCTGCTTGTGAATATCATTGCATTTAATTGTCGTATAAATGTTATATACGATCAATATTGTAAATTAAATACACGAATTGTCAGTCATATTGGTACAGTATCAGTACATTTGTTTTATTGTATAAAATGTATTCAGAAATAAAAACATGTATTAAGTAAATACTGGCATAACTTGTTTTAATGAGTCATCCACTGAGGGCGTTTTTTCTCTTTATTTTGGACATTCGACTTGCTATCTATTACTACCAGGTTGGAGACAAAATATAAAAATAAATCGTCAAACGGGTCTTTGGAGACGTGCAATATGTCACTCTATGATATCTATAGAATACATATTAGCACATATACATATACGAGGTATGTCCCAAAAGTAATAGGACGACCCTATCGTTTTTGTATTTAGGGCGTTACATGCAAACCAATGGTATCAATGTATAGATCGGCATCTCTGCTATTGTCATGAAACATCAAATCAACTTTCAGTCACCATTAAGTTCGTGCAAAAGTCACCATAGTAACACGAGTTTAGAAGTACGGGGGACTTTGAAATTAGACGCCATTTAAAAAAAACAACAACATTGCCTTGAAAAGCAGACAACTTCCTCAATATCGCGCTAAATGTTATACAATAACAGTTGGCGTAATTTCAGATTATGTGCGAATGTCATTTAAAAAATCGACGTTATCGATAAGCATTTGAATATCGTGCGCACTTGTGAAAGAACAAGTGCGAATTTGAATTGTAAAAAAATTGGACAACGTCACGTCTAGAGTGGAAATTTGGAGTGTGGTAAAATTTGTGTTGGGTGTAATATGACCCCACAGGATACTCTGAAGTTAATTTCACAAAACTCTTTAACAGAAAGCATATTCTGGAGTTTTATCTATTGGTGGTACAAAGGGGTTTCAAATGGTGAGACAAAAGTAACTGACAGTCAGCGATCCGGACGACCAAAATATTGTGTGGTTTTCCTGGGATTCAGATCAGATCTTGATGAAAAGCGCTTTCAGTACCTCCGGACCATGTGCCTGAGTGTACATTCTGTGGTTAGGATCTACGAGTCATCCTAGTATCGTAACATGTACCAGTAGTGGGTGCAGTACCACAAAAATTATGTTTTGCACATCGGTTCATAGTTCGAAAAAAGAATGACTTTCATTTGAATGTCAACTTGACGTCGCACAAATAACGCCAAACTCCCCCGTACTTTGTTACATAAACATTTTGACTTGTCACAATTAATGTTAAATGGCTATGTAAGTTAATGAAATTTTGTATGCTTATAGTTTAAATATTGAAAAGTTTTCATACTATGTTTTGTTGGGATTGAAACATTAAAAGGCATATTTCTAAACGCGTCCCATTACTTTTGGGACACACCTCGTAAGAACTATGTGTCCACCAATAATGATAATAAAAAAAAGTTATATAAAGCATAAAGTATGTTAGCAACCTTCTAAAACAAAGCAGCATATTGTTGGACATTTTCTTTGTTTTTTGTTTCTTTTTAACTCTTCCCCCCCCCCCCCCCCCCCCGTTATTTATTAGGAATAGCACACTATGTCAAGTTCTGCCATAATATCAGAGTGTTTGAATATTATCAGGATGAAAATACGGAGACTTAATAATGGACAAAACTGCTTTATAAACTCATAGAACATGCATTTTTTAGTTCATTTTACCACTATATATTTGGAGAAAGATTTTTTTTTTTGTTATTTTTCAAACGCTTCACCCTAACCCCAAGAGACGAAAACTAGTCGTATACTAGTATACTAGTAAAATATACAATAGAAATATACCTTTACCGCTGAATGACACGTGTTCTCACTACTGAGTTTGGGCAACAAATCCGGGCATGTCTAGGGAATTAAAATTTGTTTTTTGTTTTCGACTAATGCACATATACACGCATACTTAGCATGCCAAAATACAAAGTAAATTTATTAACTAATCATAACTTGAAGTTAACATATGAAGTTATAATGTGCAATATACATGTAACAAGGACGTGATTTTAAGAGTTTCTTCTGCGCCGTTAGGCCAACACGTATATAATTCCAGCAGTGGCCGGGGATATGAAATGCATGATGATTTGTTATTGTATTATTATGTCCTTGCTACAAAACTTTGAAAATATATAAATGTGTGTTTTATGTTAGCCCAGCCTTCCTATCCCTGCATTTTACAACGATCGGTTGATGCCCACTCCTGCTGCACGTGATATTTAGGCTACATTTGCAATAATAGTCCGTGTATGTTGTCTACAATTATTATTTTTCTCTACTCGTTTACACTCTTGCTGGCAGCCTCATTGTAATTTATGCAGTTTTTATTTAAAATACCCCGTCAGGCACCCCTTGTCTAAATTTAGTTTTAAAGTCATGTGACACACCAACACTTTGACATTCACCGATACGCTTTGAAGATCACGGACACCGGTAGTAGACTACATGCATAAGGACAGACTGACTTCACTGTGTAGAACCATGTACTTGTATAACATTGATTTTGTGGTACAGGGTATAACATTTATATGGACTCTTCAATATGAGCCAATAAACAGTTTTAAGAGGTCAATACATTAGTGAGCAGTGCATTGTAGTGACAACAGCCCTGGATAGTGAAAATAGCCCGAGGGATGATTACCACCCTCCTGGTCTGACTTACATTACAAGGCACTGCTCTTCAGTAGTACATAACAGCATTGTCATCTTTTTCGTTACTTTTCTCGTTTTTAAGTTAGGTCGTGAGTCTTTTAACTGCTATATTGTTACCGTTTTACAGGCTCTCATGTTTTGTCAAGATGATAGTCAAGAAAGCAAACTTGCGTTTTTTTTAAAAAGGCGGTGTTGGGAGCCTGTGCGGTTTATCTGCACCTCCAGAGATGAAAGGCCTGAGCACTTTCATCGAGCAGCAATATTATTTTAGGCACATACTACAAATAAAATAAAATTGTAAATGTAAGTTAAGATTCCAGGCAATCACGTTTTTAATTGTCTCTGTTAATCATCAGAGCGATGCTCTGGCATTTTCATGGATATTAGGACATAGAGAGAAGTCCTTTATGATGGATAATATTGCCCACGTACATTTAAATTGAAAATATCAAGGAATCAGAGAAAAGATTCCTTGAAAATATCAGTGGCTTAATTACAGAAAATATGTTTAAGCCTTAGTTATATTACATTATATATTGTGCATATTCTTATAAATGATTATAGACAAAAAAATATCGCCACACGTTATCTCAATATCAGCAGTACGGCGATACTGTGACGTTAATGTAAAATTTGGACGTAAAGCTTCCTCTACAGTGATTACATAACTTGTAAAGATGGCGTCCCGTGCATCACTCCGTCTCCTACAAAACCTTCGTTCACGAGTCTCTGGTAAGTTTCTACTCACTGACAGTTAGTTTTTTGTATGCAGACTTGTTTTATCTTGATGTAGAATTTGTTTTAGAGTCTAGACGAACCGTAAACTTCGTTATTAGCAATATGTTCTTGTAGGGACTTGCCAAACCGGCTGGTAAACCGGCTGGCTGTATCACATTTTGGTCAAATGTCAGTACATACGTTTATTAGTGAGCTTAATATTGTGTTTGAAACTGTTTAATTATAGTTTTAATTGCCAGGGTTTATGGTATATTCCATCGAAACAGGACAGCTTATGTGCTAATTGTTATCAATTAAATCATTTTGAAGGGAGAAGTTATTAGTTAAAACCGCAGGGGAGTGGATAATTAACGTTTAATGGGGCGGCCCCCTTGCCTCTATATATACGCTAGGGGACGTGCCTACCCTCATTAAAGGTTATTATCCACTCCCCAAGCTCCTGTGGTTTAAACCAGAGACATGTGTCTATGTCTCTGGTTTAAACATAATTATTTTACTTTACTTAGATTGAAGTTATTACAACTAAGACAAGTCACAATCGGGTAGAACCAGTATTAACCAAATGCAAAAAAATTGTCTTGCTCCAGGACATAACACATTTCGTGGCGTGGGATCGAACCAATAGGCACTGTAGGCACTAGTGCGACATATTGCACGTCTCTAAGGAGCCTTTTGACATTTTTTTATTTTTGTGTATCCTGAGACAGGACAGCAGATCAGATATCCAAATAATAAAAAAGCTGTCCATCCACGCCTTATCATATCAGGCTACACTTTTTTTCCCCCGAGAAATCGAAAATTTTAAATTTGAGTCATTTTTCTTGTCTGTATTTAATATTTACTCACTCTATGTTCTATTTTTAGCAACTATTGTCAGTATTGGTTGTATGATTGTCTCTATAGACTACTGGCGTCTATTATATAGAGACACATATGGTATAAATGATCAAATACCATTCTAAATGAAATATAGAACACATATCGAACATAGGAGATTATTTGTAAGATATTAAATTCTATTCACTCTGAATTGAATGCAGCCTAGATACATACTACAGTGTATAATCACTGTTATAAAAAGCTGGCTGCCATAAAGGCTTATATATATATTTATCACATAATAGCGGTGCAGGAGTAATAAACACATGATATATTCTATATTATTCTAGTGTAATATCACTACCGAATCATTGTTTGGTGTTTTCTGTATAACTCTGCTCTCACACATAAAATGCCAAAGTGCTTTCCGACTTGCCCGCAGTTGTCAATGGTGTCGATTTGTCATGATAATATGACTTAATTTTCAGACGTTAAGTCATACTAATGACTGATGGAAGCTAATATGTGTGATTTTCCCCCATTCTTTATAGAAGTGATATGAAAAATAAATGTAAAATGTACCAATTTCCTCATTTGGGGGATAAAAAGAATCTTGCATTTGTGCTTATTAATTATTAAAATTAAACTCGCTGGCAAAATGATAGTAGAGCCTCGCATAATATATTTTTACCAACTCGTTTAATAAATTCAATGATAATTAAACACTCATGTAAGATTCTTTATATATCCTGTATATTAATAAAAAAAAAAAAATTTAATATGTATAACATATTATTTTTAAATTAGGTTAAATTCAATTTTCAACACATTGCCTAATTGAATTAAACGTAATTCATAAATACTTACAATATAGGGATCACCACAGTAAGCCCAGTTTAAAAATTGTCAGATATATTCTTTCTTATTTCCAGCCCAGAGCAGAAGTATTGGTACAAGAGCCAATGGAGTTAGAAAGTCAGCTGCTCCCATTGTTCTGGGAACCGTGGTTGCTGGTGTGGGCGGATATGGAATTTACAGATATGCTAACAGAGACATTGTCAATGAGATAGCTGAGAAGTTTATACCCACTGTGTCTGCTGCCGGCGGGCCAACTAGTCAACCTAGCGTAAGTATTTTAGAAACAATATACATGTAATTACCTTTATTGTTTCATAGGTGATAACGAGGTAGGCGATTGTCACACTTAATAGATAAAACATGCACTGCTGATTGAATAAATTTGAAAGACCGAACATTTTCAGGACTTTTGATCAAGCATGGTTTAAAGAGTATTCCTGTTTACAGAGTGTCTGGTTTACATTGTATATAAATATAGAAATTAAGTTAGGGGATATAAAGCCATTTTCAACACCTTACTGTTTGCCGGGGTATTATATGGCTTCTCGTTTTTTTGGCGTAGGAAGAGTTTAGAATGAATCTGAGTTGAACCACCATCCTCTGTAAGTAACTGGCAGACTTTCTCACTTATCTTATATTTGGACCTAGGTCCAAATCCGAGACCTCGGTGCTGAGAGGTATATGATCTTATGGCATAAGGACCCCATTGAAATTAAAGCATGATTTGATGTAATTTAGGTGAATTCAAGTTAAAATAAGAATGGCGTGTACCAGTATTGTCTGTCTATCACACTTCAGAAAACACAAGTAAACTCGGGATATCAAATAGAGGTCTTTGTTTAAATATATATATAAAATCTAAGTGAGTTTCTTATCCTTCATTATACAAGTCCTTGCTGCCATATAATGATTTAAAGATGTTTTATTTTTCTTAAACACAATCAGGTGTTTTCACAAGGCAAGAACCATGCCCTGTACCTGTGGATTGATCTGACTCCCCATGCCAATGCAAAGGAGGTTGTCAAGGCAATGGCGAAGATCCAGAAACTTGTAGATCAAGTCACAGATCCCAGCATGCGTGATGAAGACGACGAAATTCTTGCAGGAGTGGGGTTCGGTCCCACATTTTACAAACAGGTAAAAAGTTTTATGTATATTAGACTATATGTCTATCTTCACTATTCTCAAAGTGCATTGAATCCCATGAAGTATGGTGAAAATGACCTTAAGTAATAATTCCGGACTCAGAGAGTTATTGAATTATGCTTGGAACACAGAAAATTTACATTTTTGTCCATCTTGGGTGCAAACTTTGTCATATTTATACCTTTAGTGTTATTTCTAAATGAGTACGAAATCTCTTGATTTGCTGGTCTTGTGCTAAGAACTAACCTCAATGTCGGTGTAAATCTACAATCCTTTGAAACAGTCATTCATCCTGGTTAGAAGCTGCACCTGATGCAGTGATACTATATATATAGCTATCTAATTTGTAATTTCTTTAAAATATGCTTAAAAAATGAATTAATAAGGTAAGTGAGTTGTTGAACGTTTTACTTCCATGTTGTACAAAATTTTATAACTAATTGTGATAAACCAGCATTTGACAATATCTTAAAATGTCGCTTTCGTCCAGTTCATTGATTATATACTCTACCTATAGCTCTTCAAAACATTTTAGGTTGGAGGAAAAGTGCGTCAAGATTACACATATGCCCACAGACGAGGGACTCTCGGCGATATGCCAAGTTCAAGTGAGTATCCAATATTATGCTGACCAATAAAACACACAATTTTTGTTATGCTTAATTTATAATTAATTTCTTTATACTGATTCGTTTGACTTACTTTCTTTAAAATACAACAACAGCATCTTCGTATGTTCTGTATTTAATATTTGCACATTTACTAACCAGCAATGCTGATAATACTTTGCCTTTTTTCAGTGTTATTCATTTTAACAACTAACATACTGCATGTGTATTTATGTACCTAATAAGAAGTTAACATTTATATACAATATAGAGGCCGTGGTGAAGGAAGTTGTTCTTTTAGCTGAAATGTCTAGATTAATTAATATCAAATGTTGTACTTTTGTTAAATTTTGCATGTTCCCTCTCTGAGCTATTTATGAAATATTGGTTTCTACTGCTGCCTGGAAGGTAATGGATATCTTCTTTTGATACATTTAACCCTTTACTCCATAGATACGCGTTTTCCATCACCAATCACAGAAGGCCTTTGAAAACAGTGCAGGAAGAGTTCAAATTGCTCGTTACGAGCAATCTGAACACTTCCTTTACTGTTGACCACTCTGTCAGTTAATATAAACATAATTCACCCATTGCTGATATGTGGTGAATTAATGCTTTCAATATTAGAGGTGTCCAAAGGCGTCTGTATGAAGTAAAGGGTTAACGGTGCTTATGTTGCCATTATGTTTTTAGTTTAAAATTCAAAAGGCTTTTAAATCAGTCCCTAAGCCTTTGAGATGTTTGACATGTACATATATTTGAATAATAAAAAAATCAATGGCAATCAAAATTTGATTAAAAAAATTCTGTTAAAATATGATATTACCTGTTAAAATGATATGGAGATTTCTTTGTTTACAGGCAGTCAGTGTTGTGCATGCATTATATGTGTTTCAGTCTGTGCCAAAAACAATTCAAGACTACATGTAGCTGTTAATAACAGAAGATCTAAGATTTTTATTAATTTTCATTTTCTAAATTTTTATCAAGTAATCACGATTTTTGAACATCTTGCTCAGATTGTTCCATTTATATATAAAGTCATAAAGATAATTGGGCTATACGTCTGGAAAACAATTGTAGTCCATTTAAAATGTCATAGACTGGCTCTCTTACTATATTTATTTTTCACAGAATGGTGTCTGCATGTGCATGATATTATATTTACACTATATATCATTACTCAGCATGATAACAATGTTTAAAAATTCGACCTGATCCATTTGCAGTTAAATTTGAAGGGTACTCGCCTACTGATGGCGAGTGAATTTCAGAGCCATGTCATCAAAACTAATGTAAGGCGTCTATATTAGAGGTGTCAAAAGGTGTCTATATTAGGTGTCCAAAGGCATCTATATTAGAGGTGTCAAAAGGTGTCTATATTAGGTGTTCAAAGGTGTCTATATTAGAGGTGTCAAAAGGTGTCTATATTAGGTGTCCAAAAGCGTCTATATTAGAGGTGTCCAAATGCGTCTATATTAGAGGTGTCAAAAGGTGTCTATATTAGAGGTGTCCAAATGCGTCTATATTAGAGGTGTCAAAAGGTGTTTATATTAGGTGTCCAAAAGCATCTATATTAGAGGTGTCAAAAGGTGTCTATATTAGGTGTCAAAAGGCATCTATATTAGAGGTGTCCAAAGGCGTCTATATTAGAGGTGTCAAAGGGTGTCTATATTAGAGGTGTCCAAATGCGTCTATATTAGAGGTGTCAAAAGGTGTCTATATTAGAGGTGTCCAAAGGCGTCTATATTAGAGGTGTCAAAAGGTGTCTATATTAGAAGTGTCCAAAGGCGTATATATTAGGTGTCCAAAGGCGTATATATTAGAGGTGTCCAAAGGCGTCTATATTAAAGGTGTCGAAAGGAGTCTATATTAGAGGTGTCCAAAGGTGTCTATATTAAAGGTGTCAAAAGGTCTTTATATTAGAGGTGTCCAAAGGTTTCTATATTAGAGGTATCAAAAGGTGTCTTTATTAGAGGTGTCAAAAGGCGTCTATATTAGAGGTGTCCAAAGGCGTCTATACTAGAGGTGTCAAAAGGCGTCTATATTAGAGGTGTCCAAAGGCGTCTATATTAGAGGTGTCAAAGGCGTCTATATTAGAGGTGTCCAAAGGCGTCTATATTAGAGGTGTCAAAAGGCGTCTATATTAGAGGTGTCCAAAGGCGTCTATATTAGAGGTGTCAAAAGGCGTCTATATTAGAGGTGTCCAAAGGCGTCTATATTAGAGGTGTCAAAAGGCGTCTATATTTGAGATGTCCAAAGGCCTTTATATAAGAGGTGTCCAAAGGCGTCTATATTAGAGGTGTCCAAAGGTGTCTATATTAGAAGTGTCAAAAGGCGTCTATATTAGAGGTGTCAAAAGGCGTCTATATTAGAGGTGTCCAAAGGCGTCTATATTAGAGGTGTCAAAAGGCGTCTATATTAGAGGTGTCAAAAGGTGTCTGTATTAGAGGTGTTAAAAGGTGTCTATATTAGAGGTGTCAAAAGGTGTCTATATTAGAGGTGTCCAAAGGCGTCTATATTAGAGGTGTCAAAAGGTGTCTGTATTAGAGTTGTCCAAAAGTGTCTATATTAGAGGTGTCAAAAGGTGTCTATATGAAGTAAAGGGTTAAAAAATGGCAATAACAAAACCAAACATAATTGTCACATGACATGTATGTAGGTGTTCTACATGATGATCATATGAGAATGATTCTGATATTATATCATTTCATTTCCAATCCAGATTTGATCAATCTCATATCAGATGATATAGAAGATGAGTCAGATAACAGTCAAGAAAATTGATAAATCAGTGATATGACTGGGTCATTAATCAATGACATTTGGTCAGGTCGGTTTCAACGATTTCAGGGATATTTCAAGATAACAAAATCAAAATATTTTGCTAAAAAAAACTGCCAATTAACAATATTTAGGAAATACTAGGGAGTGATTAAGACCCCCTGTCTACCCCTCCCCCACCCATCTTGATCTGTATCAATAGACTGAATATTTAGTATGAAGTTGTAATATAAATTAATACATTGTTTTTGTAAGGTGTTGGATTATAATTATCTTACATGTATTTTAGTATGTACACGAAATGTTTCCTTTCATTGATGGTGTTGAAGAAAATGACAGACCCCAAATTACTGGTATCATATAAATGAAAATGAAATGTTGTATAAAATTTGGCACTTGGTTGGAATATGTTAGATCATAGCATTATTTAAACATAATAATGAAGGGTACTATGTTTCTAAAAAAGAAAAAGAAAAACTGTAACAGAACTAAAAATATGTGTGAAACAAGAAAGACAAGTTTGGGATATTCTTAACAGCTACACTGACAAAATTTGTTAACCTTTAATGTAATTTAACCCAAAGGTAATAATTCATCATAGAAGTTCACTGGGTATATCGATGTTTGATTAAAGGTGCTTGCAGCAATAGTGAAATTAAACTTTGAGTACATTCACATGTTGAATCAATCTTTGCGGATTTAACTTTTTTTTCTTCTAACCAAGTGAAACTTTGAAAATATGTGAAAATTTAAAAAATACAAAAACAAAAACAAATTGATATTTCTTTTGGAATTTTATATAATGTCGTAAAATATAATCTGAAATACAATATAAGTTAACACTTTTTGTCATTCATGACCACGAATATGTGAAATAGAATGACTTTTACTCAATAGAAATTAAATTTTAAGAGTTGGCACAATTTCATATTTACATCGTGTAGTATATTCGTATATATAATTTTTCAGAAATACAGTGAGATGCAAATTTCTTAAAATTGAGATGTGTCCATATATCAACTATTCAGATAACAACTTATAAACTGATGTAATTAAACCCAACTACAATAATAGATTATATCCTAGAAGTTCACCGGGAACACCTGTGTTTGATTAAACCGTAAAAACCTGTTATCTATAGTAAGAACACCTTCTCAGTCAACACTTTGCTATGTTTATCAGCTGAACAGTTAAAGGATAGTTAATGACTTTATGTAAATGTACAAAGGTCAAGGGTCACCAAAGGTCAGTATATGTATATACATAACAAAACCAGTTTTATAAGTCACAGGTTGCTTTGCGTATATGCTGCTGTTGTTTGCTGAAGTTTCTGTAATATGTAAAATGTAAATCTCCATACAATGGAGGAAATAAAGATATATATTATAGTAAAGTAAGTAGCGAAAGGGCCAGTAACACTTGACTTATGAGACACCTTTTATGTTGTACACAGTTACTTCCAGAAAGCTACCATTGCCAGGCGTCAGGCACTTAAGATATTATCACATGCTTTAAGATAGAATTATTTTAAACTGAGATGGAAAATTCAACTTGAAATGCTTTATGAATATATGGATCAAGAAAAAAGTCTCTAGAAGATAAGTTGATAGTTGCCATGGAAACTTCAGCAGATAGCAGCAGGCTTTAATATTGCAGTTGTCCCCAACTTAATGGTGGAGCTGGGAATTTACTTGAATAAAAGATAAAGATTTTGTTTATATTGATTCATTTCCCATTGTATGCTTATATTTATATACACAGGATTATATGTATTAAAAAGCATCAATATAAATATATTATTTGTCAGATTTGTACTGAATAATGTGCAAATAAATGTTTATAATTTCTACAGTCATGAACACATATCTCATGGTAAAATTCTAAATACTAAGTACTCATGCCCTTGTCTGTCTGTCATTTGTACCCAAGCACAGGTACACAAGTACAAAACTATAACATACAGAACTCCATAACTAATAAGTACTTGCGTACCTAACTAGTAAATACAAGACTTCATAACTAATAAGAACACAGGTACCTACATATTAAGTACATAAGTAAACATATACCTAACTACTGCATACAAAACTTCATAACATAAATACACAGGTACATAACTGATATGTGCATGACTTCATAACAAAGCGTACACAGGTACCTAATTATCATGTACATAACTTCTTAACTTTGAAGTATTTGAATGCCTCATTATTAGCTCGCCGGGAATTATGGCCGCGGCAGCGTCTGTAGACTCCCAGGTTGAACTTTTGCATTTAGTTGTGTTTAAGTTTTGTTGTTTGCCTTCAGTCTGAATCTTTGCATGGTTGGTGAGTTTTATCCCATAGGCGAGCTTTGTTGTCTTCTGACAACTCTTGTTATGTACATGACTTCATAAGTTATAAGTACTTGAGTACATAACTACTACATACATTACTTATTAACTTATTAGTACTTGAGTACATGACTATAATGTGCAGGACTCAAAACTAATAAGTACTTGAGTACATAACTATTACATACATGACTCCTTAACCAATAAGTACTTGAGTACATAACTATTGCATACATGAATCCTTAACTAATAAGTACTTGAGTACATAACTATTACATACATGAATCCTTAACTAATAAGTACTTGAGTACATAACTATTACATACATGACACCTTAACTAATAAGTACTTGAGTACATAACTATTGCATACATGACTCCTTAACCAATAAGTACTTGAGTACATAACTATTGCAAACATGACTCCTTAACCAATAAGTACTTGAGTACATAACTATTACATACATGACTCCTTAACTAATAAGTACTTGAATACATAACTATTACATACATGACTCCTTAACTAATAAGTACTTGAGTACATAACTATTGCATACATGACACCTTAACTAATAAGTACTTGCGTACATAACTATTGCATACATGACACCTTAACTAATAAGTACTTGAGTACATAACTATTGCATACATGAATCCTTAACCAATAAGTACTTGAGTACATAACTATTACATACATGACTCCTTAACCAATTAGTACTTGAGTACATAACTATTACATACATGACTCCTTAACCAATAAGTACTTGAGTACATAACTATTACATACATGACACCTTAACTTATAAGTACTTGAGTACATAACTATTACATACATGAATCCTTAACCAATAAGTACTTGAGTACATAACTATTACATACATAACTCCTTAACCAATAAGTACTTGAGTACATAACTATTACATACATGACACCTTAACTAATAAGTACTTGAGTACATAACTATTGCATACATGACTCCTTAACCAATAAGTACTTGAGTACATAACTATTGCGTACATGAATCCTTAACCAATAAGTACTTGAGTACATAACTATTACATACATGACTCCTTAACCAATAAGTACTTGAGTACATAACTATTACATACATGACTCCTTTACTAATAAGTACTTGAGTACATAACTATTACATACATGACACCTTAACCAATAAGTACTTGAGTACATAACTATTACATACATGACACCTTAACCAATAAGTACTTGAGTACATAACTATTACATACATGGCTCCTTAACCAATAAGTACTTGAGAACATAACTATTACATACATGAATCCTTAACAAATAAGTACTTGAGTACATAACTATTACATACATGACACCTTAACCAATAAGTACTTGAGTACATAACTATTACATACATGACTCCTTTACTTATAAGTACTTGAGTACATAACTATTACATACATGACACCTTAACTAATAAATACTTGAGTACATAACTATTACATACATGACTCCTTAACCAATAAGTACTTGAGTATCTGATCAAATGACCAAATATATAACTACATGAACTATAGACATGACTGAGTATATAAAAACATAAAGTTCTACTTGGAGCATGAGTACTTGATGTACATGAAAATGTAATTACTCAGGGTATAAGTACCTGACTACTTAACACATGAGGTTGACTACCAAGTACAGCAAATTCTAATATTAAGGGCATACTAACTTTACCTCTTAGTACATGAAAATGTAACTTCTTGGGTCATGAGTACTGAACTATGAAAATGTAAATACTTAGTGAGCACTTAAGTTCTTAGTACATTAAATGTAAATACTCGGGGCATGAGTACTTAATAACTAACGTGACACTTATAATTACTGTGTATCTGATGATAAGTGTGACAGCAGATGGAGATCAACAGTGATTTCCCTTAAATACTGCGGAAAAAAAAAACGAAAAAAAACAAACTGACTGAGATGAACATTGGCCTTTTCCTGTGAAGTCCGGTGACATCAGATAAAAAGCATGTTGTTGACATAGGTCTGCATCCTGTCATTGAGTTATCTGCAGTATTTTAAACAACAGTACTAGTATTGCTCAGATATAAAGGAGGAATGCTGTTGGCATCTCACACCAGAGGTCGTTGTTCAATCCCACGCTCGACACGATGGCCTCATTAACAACCGTAGTATTGGTTCTACACAGGAAACGCACTCAGCAGCGGTTCATGTAAGCTCTGAGCTTTCCTTGCAATCAAGCTTAAATAAATTTGTGTCAAATACAGAAGGAATGGTGCATCACAATATAATAATTTATAATCACCCTGCATGCCTTCATGTTATCTGTACTCCTGCAAATACATGTAACAGTATTCAGTATGGATGTATATTATATATCTTACATATGCAGTAATGCTCCATCTAGAAATGTATAAACAGGAACATTGAAGTCTTGTTATGCTGTGAATTTTCAGATTTTCAGAAAAGCTCTCACAAATTAATAAAGCCAGTTTTTTATGGAAATAAGATGGTTTACTCAGATTCATTCCTAGGTCTTTCTCCATCAATGAAACTGGATATGCCATATATAAACTAAAATGTGTTGGAAATTGTGCTAAAGCCCATTAAAAAAAAAATAAGGTCATAGATTATCTATTATTAATTATTATTTTCTAAAGAAGCCAACTTTCCAAATTATTTTAATTTAAATTCATATTATTGTTTAAGAAGTTTATTATGTGTAGCTATGATTTATAGAGGAAGGTAGGAAACCTGCACCTGATATATATATGTTGATAAAAAAAACACAATTTGGTAAATTAATCATAAAATAGCTTAATTTGGTAAACTGGTCATAAAATAGCACGATTTAGTAAATAAATCATAAGATAGTGTAATTTGGTAAATTGGTCATAAAATAGCAAAATTTGGTCATAAAATAGCACAATTTGGTAAATTAATCATAAAATAGCATTATTTGGTAAATTGGTCATAAAATAGCATGATTTGGTAAATAAATCATAAGATAGCACGATTTGGTAAATTAATCATAAAATAGCACAATTTAGTAAATTTTATTCATAAAACAGCACAATTTGGTTATTTGAGATATTTGAAGAAGACACATATCAAAATCCTATTATAAAAATACCAATCTGAATGACTCATGAAAATCTGATAAACACACATTTATAGTTATCTCCCTTTATGTCTACTTATTTGTATCTCTTGATTTTGTAGGTGGAGATGTGTTTGTGCATGCCAAATGTAACACTCCGAGTAAACTGTTTGAGTTGGCTCAGCTTGTGTTGAAGACTCTTCCAGCGGGTAGTGTGAGGAATTATGAAGACATTTACAGTTTTGTGTACAAGAATGGCAGAGATTTGTCAGGATTCATTGATGGTGAGTTTGTAATCTTGGCTATGGTTGATCAGGTTTCATGGATGAGTTTGTAACCTTGGCAAAGATTTGTCAGGATTCATTAATGGTGAGATTTTTACTGTACTTGTACTTGTCAAAATGCATTGATGGCAAGTTTGTTACTGTAAGAAATACTGGTCACAGTTCATTGTATTCTGACCTGCTGTTTTGTTGATGTTAGACAATGGCCGAGTCATTTGCTGATGTCTCAATGTCATTTTCACCCCCCATTGAGTCACCCAGCTGCATGAATCATGACGTGGGTTTGTATGAATCTGAATGCTGAACCAGGGTCTTTCGTTGTCTAAGGCACCGTCTCAAGATCACTTACCTCTCACCACTAAGGTTTTAGGTTTGAGTCCCGCTCACTCAAAAAACTTCATGTGAGAAAGTTTGCCAATTACCTGCGGAAGGATCCCACGGTGGTTCTACTGGGATTCATTCTTAGACCATCCTCCACCAATAAAACTGATATGCCCTATACATCTGTAACCTGAAATGTGTTAAAAATAGCATTAAAGAATTGCTGAACTAAGTGTTAATATATCAGGTTGTACTTTGTAGGAACTGAGAATGCTGCTGACGAAGATGACAGACAAAAGATTGCGGTGGAGATGGAGACTGGTGGCAGTTATGTGGTAAGTGTTGCATCTCTGCTTACTAGCGTGACTCAGCACATTTATGATCATATTGGGATTAGTCTTTTATGCATACTGGATAAGGATGTCTGCAATTTTACCAGGTTTAGATATTTCTATCTCGCGCTATAGCCGAGATAAAATGCATGCGCTGTGTTGGAACCATCTATGATACACATTTAAAATATATGATGTAAATCATATAATTTAGGGTCTTAAAAGCGATCTATGTTAAAAAAATATATAATGATGGATTAAGTTAATCAATGCATTTGGTGTGCACAAAAAAGAATCATTTAAGGCTTTTTCTGTTTGGATAGAAAATTGCATTCCTTGGGATACTCTTAATTGACATTTGAAAACATCAATAGTTGGGTGAACTAAAAGTATCTTACATGGGTTTGAGTTAACCATAGATACGTGTTTTCCCGCACCAATCACAGGAGGCCTTTGAAAACAGTGCAGGAAGAGTTCAGATTGCTCGTAACGAGCAATCTGAACACTTCCTGCACTGTTTTCCACTCTGTCAGTTAATATAAACATAATTCACCTAATAATTCAAAAGTCTTCTATATTAGAGGTGCCCAAAGGCGTCAATATGAAGTAAAGGGTTAAAGGATAGAAAAATTCATTCCTGAGGGATAACTGTTTTGGAGGGAACGTGGCTCTGCAGAGTTCCAGCGAAAACAATTATCCAAAGAGAAGGAATTTTCTATCCGAACCAAAAAAGTCATGTAAGATTATTTCTCTTGCATACCAAACCCATTGAATAATTATTTTAATTCAAAATTATTATTAAATTTCACCAGGATGGCTTTTAAGACGTAAAGTTAAATATATTACATCATATGTTTTAATACGTCCCATCATAAATTGTTCCATCACACCAGGATAGGATGAGTGCGCGGAGGGGGGTGTAGGATGAAAATTCCATACCCGGTATGCAAGAATATAAGCGCTTGCTATCGTAGTTTTTGCTATCAAAGCCTACTACCGGAACACTCACTATAGCAAACTATTTGAACACTCACTATTGCAAACTATTTGAACACTCACTATTGCAGACTACCAGAACACTCACTATTGCAGACTACCGGAACACTCACTATTGCAAACTATCGGAACACTCACTATTACAAACTACCGGAACACTCACTATTGCAGACTATGGGAACACTCACTATTGCAAACTATAGGAACACTCACTATTGCAAACTATGGGAACACTCACTATTGCAAACTGTCAGAACACTCACTATTGCAAACTGTCGGAACACTCACTATTGCAAACTATCGGGTATTGATAGTTCAGTGTATTGTTACACAACAATTCTTGATACATTACATTATAGCCTTAATAGTACATCTAAAGGAAAACATTAACAATAGGCAAGTTGAGAATTCATCAAAAATTGATCCACTTTGTTTGATTTGTTTGAAAATAGAAATGAAGAAATATCTAAACACTGCTGGTATATTGTCAAGTCTCACTGTTGGTTGTATTTTGTTTTTCAGATCACACAGAAATGGATGCATCAGTTTGATGTCATTCACGGACAAAAAGGTAATAAGTTAGTTTGGAGTACATGGCGTAGTGGTTGAGCATCAGATCCAGTATGGAAAGTCATGGGTTCGGTTCACTACCACGACCAGGTCTGGTGTCCGTGAGCAAGATCCTCATATGCCTAATACTGGTTCTACCCAGGAAAACTTTCGAGTATAATTTGTCTGGATTGTAAGAACTTGTGTGTCACTATCAATGTAAAATGAACACTTTTAAAAATAAACTGATAAAATATCTTGATTTAAGTGCATAGTCACTTTAAAAAGAAGAATATCTATTTATATGTGCATGTAAGGTTAATATCAATAGGTAGAAGAAGAAAATAATCTATACGGCTTCAAGTGACTCTGGCTTCATTTGTGCATTACATGACAGGTACCAATATGGATTTGAATGTCTCCAAGGTGCATTCCTTGCTAAAATTGCGTGGAATATTTATTTAAGTCTGATAATTAAAAAAAAAAAGCATTTCACATTAAGTTGAGTGAAATAAAACACAGGAAAGGTTTTTTTAACAGTAGTTTAATGATAATATATGAGGTGCATACAAATACTGTAAATTACCGTATTTGTCATATGCTTTGGGACAGTAAAAAAGAAATTAAATGATAAGTTTTGGGACAACAAAATTTTTAATTATTTGTTGCTGTCCCAATACGTATGTTGAATACAGTATTTAATATCTGTAAACCTTGAGAAAAATCAGCCTATTGACTACGTGGACCAATACATTGCGTTACGATCACTTACCTACTTCTGCTGAGGTCATGGGTCAAACCCAGTTCTGTCCATTCTTCATAAACAGCCAAACCTGTCTTAAGCAGCCACTAAAAGAAGAGAGCAAAACTGACCTTTTATGACAAGTGGCTGCCTAATACAGGTTGATTACAACTAAAATTATAAAGATGGTAAACAGAAACAGTGGCTGTTTAAGACAAGTGGTTGCTTAATAGAGGTGACCAGTAACACAGGTTTAACTTCCAAGATAGATCTGGGCTGTAATTCACAAAATAACTTTGATGTTGTTCAAATTTTGAATAACGTTTATCTAGAAAATACATCATTTTCTGAATGATTTGAGCCAACTTTGGGTTCATTTTTTATGAATTTGATGCATTTTTTATGAATTTGATGCATAAGTTTGTTTGTGAAATGCACACATGGTCTTATATCTGGTACTGTCATTAGACCAATCAAATTTAAATTTTCATATGTCTGGGAATAAATTTAGACAATTACACAATCTTCTCAGCCAATGATATAAGGCGGTGTCTCAAGATCACTTACCTCTCACCTCTAAGGTCATGGGTTTTAGGGCAGCTTGGTCCAAAACATTTATGTGAGAAAGTTTCCCAGTTTCCTATGGAAAAATGGTGGTTGTATTCAAAGTCATTCAGAGGTAAAATTCTGTTAGACGAAAAATAAATGAAGTTTTATTTTCAGACAAGACGAAGGAAGGCTGGGTTGGCAGAGGTATTGAGGACAGTACAGAGATCAGTCGTAAATCTATCACATCTCACGTTGCACGTATGACAGGAGGTAAATATCTATGTCATATAATCATTTATTTTAATACAGAGGGTCCTCCGTGGCCGAGTGGTCTAAGGCGCCGTCTCAAGATCACTTACCTCTCACCGCTAAGATTTAAGTTCGAGTCCCGCTCACTCAATAAACTTTATGTGAGAAAGTTTGCCAGTTACTTGCGGAAAGACGGTGGTTCTACTCAGTCTGACTCAGTCTGAGGTGTTCCTCCACCAGTTAAACTGGATATGCCATATATAACCTGAAATGTGTTGAAAATGGTGTTAAACCCCATTCAAAAATTATTTTTTTTAATCCTCTTCACCTGTTGGAGGCTAAATAAATTGTGGAAACTCATTGAGAATTGGAGTATTTTTTATTTGAATGATTATACAGATTTATTAGCTCGGCCAATTAGCGTCTGTCAATGCAGGGGTCACAAGTTCAAATCCCCATCTGGCCACAGTCTCTATGATTATTGGCCATGAATTTTGTTCTACAGCCTTGAGTTGTCCACCTCTAAATATTTTGGGATAGTAGTTGGTTACCTGCAGATATGAGATGTGCCAAGTACTGGTCAACCACCTAGCGGATACCAGTAACAATGAACAGGTGTACTGACCACTATCCAGTAACTGCTGGGAGAAAAAAAAGACCAACCATACAAACAAATATTTAGGACCAGAAATATAAAAATGAAGAAAATAATTGCAATTTGAATGCAATGAATATTAAAATAATATTTTGATTCCTTAAAACAGCATATTTATGTATATAACAGAAACTGTACAGCAAAACTAGTGTAAAATTATTCCAAAAGTAACCAACAGAAATGCATTTGTCACTTTAAAAACTTACTTACATGGATTCAGAATTCAGTAAAGAGATGTTAACAATATTTTAAAATTAGTTCTAGGAATGGATCTAAAGTTGACTGCAAAAAATGGCCTTTTATTTTGTTGAATTCTTATTTCTTTGCTATTATTTGTCTGATTATATGTTTTTGTGATAATCAAAAATACTTCTTGGTGAGACTTTTTGATAATATCGGTGTTAAAAACAGTAAAAATAGAAATGGCTTTTACTCTATTTCCAATCATAGAATGAAAATATGATTATTGATTTCATCGATATATAACATTTTTACTTGGTGAAGACTGGAATATACCATTTCAGTTTTCACTTGATGAAATAAAAATGATAATTCACTATAACCAACAATTATCTATTCCTTTAATGTCATTATTCCACAGGTAATGGATTTAACCAACCAAAACCATTTGAGATTGTACGCCAATCTATGCCTTTTGGAACCCTGTCCAGCGGAGCAGGTCTGTTCTTCATCGGCTATTCCGCATCTCCTAAAAATCTCAATTTCATGCTCGATAATATGGTTGGTGCAGGTGGAGACCCTCACTCTGACGACATCATGCGTCTCACCAAAAATGTGAAGGGAACGTACTGGTACTTCCCCGGCAATGAGGAATTGGCCAGGATGGGTTGATTTAATCTCATCATGAACTGATTAAAGTATGCAGAAATGAACTCCACACATACACTTATATATATACATTTTATTATGGAAGTATATTTGTTCAAGCTGAAACAAAAAGAAGTAAAAATAAAGAAATCAAAGTTTTAAAAGTGGTGTTAATATATATTTAGATGTCAGTTTGACTAATTCTGTGTTTATTGTGTAAGTTTGTTTTGTGAAATGTTATGGAATACATGTAACAGTGTTTATAGATTGCATAATTACTTTGGTTTTGTTGCATTATACATTTTTTATTAAGAGGAAAATTAAGGTGAAATATAACAACATATCTTTAATAAAAGAATGTTTACATGTTAATATCTCTTTAAGCTTTTGATTTAAATTACCGTTGAATACATGAAGTCAGTTATGCTGTTCGTTTATGGTTTTAAAAAGAACAACTTCTAATATTGAAATATATTTTCTTAACATTTGTGATTGTGCACTGACATATTAGTTATTCTGTGATTGTCTTGTACAGAAGTTATCACATTTGTCACCAATTCCTTGCCTCATTATCCTGATACATTGTATTAACATGCAAAATTAAAACTGTTTACCAATATAAATTCTATTTACATATTATTGCTTGTGAGTAATGTTAACGAATATTAATTCTATATACCAGTGTGCATGTATAGTTTTGAGATGGATGACAAGTAGATGTGTAGGTTTAATTCTAAGATGCCATTTAAATGTTACCAGCAAAATGGTTTACATTAATCGAAATAAAAACATAAAATGTTTGCCTTGTTATATGCTTGTACATGACCGTATTCAGTGTATATTGTTTATTACAAAGCAAGATAACATGAAGCTCTCCCTTTCTTTTCTGAAACTGCTCGACTGTTTTTCACCAATGCTTGCAAACTTGCTCAATTCATGACCCTCGGGTCAAATTTGACCCTGCCTCAGGAGCTTATCAGTTGTTTTTTAGTTTAATGTTAAAATCTTCGAAATTACAAGACTTGGAGCTTTGATATTTTGCATGTAGTATAACCTAATGATTTTCTTTCAGGTTTGTTTCGGCAAAATTGGTCCCACACAGGCCTTATCAGTTAACATAGGGAATATTAAATGAAAAGAACCTGCCTGCCAAATTTGTTTATAATGGGTACAAAGGATAAGTATGAGCAGGGGTTTCAAGTTTTTTAAATATAGGAGCTAGGGAGTTCATCTTTTATATAGGAATACTATAGGAAAACAGGAAATTCTTTTTTCGTTTATTTTAGCTGATAATTTAATCATCTTGAGAACTGGAGTATTGTTGAGCTGTAACCTTTAAAGACTCCTTTAAAGAGGATTTTAATCAGAAGGGGTTCAAAAAAGGATGAAATTTCAAAAATCTTCATCTCAAGAGCTGATTAGCCAAATGTGTTCATATTTGGTATAAATAATTCCTATGAGAAAGGTTTCAAGTCTGTTCAAACCACTGTTTCCTGGAAGGTTAACCAGTACTCAAGCACACTCGTCTCCAAAAGTAACAATAACTTTCTAACTTGATTCGGCAGTGAGTCGCAATGTCGTATATTACTCATCACGAAGACTGACCAGGCTGGTATTCAAATTCCTGACTCCTGTATTGATAGTCAGACTTGCTTCCGACTGAGCTAATAAGAGCCGGATATCTTTAAAAGAGTTTTGTAAGAAACAATTGTTAAACAAAATTTTCTTGAAATTAGATACAACATTAATATTCTATACATGGTTACACGCTCAAAGGTGTAAAGATTTACTTTATGCATGAATATAAGTAAAATTTCATTATTTTAAGTTCCTTTATTTCGTTGGGAAACAAAAATAAGCCATCATTATTCTATAAGTTAACATTTATTTTAATCAAATATTAAATATGATGAAACAACAATGAGAATAATTGGGAGAAAGTATTACTTCAAAGTGTAATAATATTACAAAAGATGACGTTTTGAAGCAATTGTAAATTTTACCTTTTTGCATACAAAATAAGTTTCATTCAAAGCCACAAAAATGTAAGTAAATTGGCTATGATATGTAAATAAGTATACAATGCATATGAACACTAAATATGGTATCAGTATGGACATTTCATTCCTATTTTTCAAGATGTTTCAGTAGTAATTGTCATTCTTTTTTTTTCTTTATCTTTTTTCCGAGAATGCCACAGGTAGGTGACTGTCGTCATGTGGGTACACCAAATGGTTGCAGTTAGCAGTTTTAATTTGGTTTAGATATTCTGTTATAATTAGTCTCAACTGGTTTCAATGGAAGGATTATAAGTTTACCCTCCATCTGTCCCAGTGTTAGTCCGTCTGTCTGATGTCTATCTGCAAAATCTGGCTTCTGTGATAACTTACAAAATGCTTTTGGTAGAGTTGTGAAACTTGACACTAAAGTTTTACACATAAAACTTGACATGTTTAGACAGATCTTAAAGATAAAAGGCAAATGATCTTTCTTAACAATGCCCCTAGGATCACCCGTCCACAGAAGATCTGACAAACTTAAAATACCCGAACTGCATATATATCAAATACATTTGTACATTTTCCTTAACCTGTGAATTTTTACAGATGTAGAAGTGGTATAAACTGACAACTCAGCAATCATAATGTCAAACTGGAGTAAATACTCCTAAGTCTTACTTAGTCCCTTTACTGCAGAAACTTTAGTAAAGTTAAAATTTGGATTTTTCTGGTCCTTGAATCTACTGATAGTGGCATCGCGGTAAAGACAAATGTTATAATGTACATCTACAGAAAAATGCAATAGTGTCACCCGACCTAAAAAAAATGTATATAATTCTTGGAAGGCATCATAAATTCTCATAAACGACTTCCAATATTCCACACCTCAAAAGGATTGGCTAGAAATGGTGTAACTATAACGATACAGCAGATGAGGAGCAGAATTTAGGCATTCATGGTCATTTTCTTGTTTTGATGAAGGCTGCAACAAGGATTTCAGAACATGTTTATGGTAAAGTGTGGTTATGACTTCATGTATTTGTCATTTACAAATTTCTGAAATTTAGTTGTTATCCCAGCGTATAAAAGATTGCTGACTGAAATCAGTTTACTTTTCTGGGTTCCATGCTGCTTTTCATTTGATTTAATTTAAATTTAATTTAAAACTTATTTTGTTTTCTCCATTTTTAACAGTATACTAGTACAAGATGCTCGGATTTGCTGATGGAGGAAAACCTCTGAATGATTCTTTGTACATCTTTACAACCAAACTAGGCTGAAAAAAGTGGAGCGCATTGTCCAGTGGTAGAGCACTGAACCCATGATCGGAGGGTTGTGGGTTTGATCCTTCGCCATGGCTATGTGTGGTGTTCTTGAGCAAGACTTTTTTTCCACATATGCTTAGCAATGGTTCTACCCAGGAAGACTTGAGCATGGTTTGCCTAAGTTGCAAGAACTTGTTTCACAATTTAAGTCAAATAAATAAGTTTAAACATAAACCTTCAGCCACTGATGTGAGAGGTCAGTGATCTTGAGAGACTACTCTTGGACTACTGTTGCCATGGACAATTTAAAATTGTGTTCATAAATTAACCCGGAACCGAGCACTTAATAAAATGGCGATTTCATAAACGCTGTTCAACATCTGGTTGATTATCTGCCATATCTTTTATATAGCGTGTTTGTTACAGTATTGCACACAACTCCATGTAGATTTATACATGGGATGAACTTGAAGATTAATCATCAGTTTTTCCACAGCATTCCTCCTATGTAAAAATTAAAATTCCCCTACTGGGCCCCAATGAACTCAAGTTCTTTTATTTGAACAAACGTAAAGCTCATATGGATCCTTAATACCAAAATTTGACTGATCAGTTCTTAAATAGGTTTTTGAAAATGCACAATTGTATCCTTTTTTTGGACCCAACTGACCCATAATGTTATTAAATTCCCTTTAAAGAACCCAGTCCTATCTGTTATTACTAAACAAATCTCAGGATCTGAATAAGATTAGAATAAATAAGAAATACAGTATTCACTGTTTTCTCATAGTTAAAGTGACAAACAATAAATACTTTAATACTGTCAATAATAATTTACCTGCTTACATTATACCCACATTAAAAGACAATAAATATTTTTTTATTCCCCATTTTCATGATTTTAGTGCAAAATCAACATAATTATACATGATAAACTTGCAATTGCTTTAAGCTAATCACAACAGCATTATTACAAAATTTCACTCATTTGAAACGGAGCCGCTCGCATTTGTAAGTTAAATTTCTTCCAAACTTCTAGGTAAATATGGAATTTGTAGTAAATTAGTTTCTATTAGTCTTTGGAACACAATGATTGTAAATAAAAAAATAAACTGTTCCATAAGATTCTTTATATATTTTAATTATGCACTTAAAAGCTTTAAAACAACAAAAACATTTTGGCAATGAACCACAGAAATAAAATTAAAGGGCTATATACAATATATACATTTTTATAAACATGAAAGTGTTGCATTGATAATTTAAATACAGACAGATATATAGTACATATACTTTATAACATGCATTACACTTCAACATAATGCTGCATTACTTTTGTCTATACCAAAGTACAATCTGTAGATTGCCAGTGCTCAGTTGTATCTACCAAAGTACACTTAAATATAATGTCAATGTTCCATTGTACCCATGTAAGTACACAACAAATTGCCAGTGTTCGGCTGTATCTACCCAAAGTACACTTTAATATAATGTCAATGTCCCATTGTACCCATGTAAGTACACTACAAATTGCCAGTGTTCTGCTGTATCTACCAAAATACACTTTAATATAATGTCAATCTTCCTTAAGACTCATGTAAGTACACTAAAAATTGCCAGATGGTTGTATATATCAAAGTACACTTTAGCATAATACCAGTGTTTAATTGTTTATTCACATAATGCCAATGTTTAAATGTATATACAAAAGTACTATTATCACATTGCCTAATGTTCTGTACATGTAACAAAGTACTCTTCATATTACCAGTGATCAATGTACACTTTACAAATGCCAGTGTTAAAGGTACATGTACTAACATAATGTCAATGTTTTCTGTACATGTACCCACATGTAAGCACACCTTTCATATTATCAGTGCTTACTTGTATATATCAATGTACACTTTATATATGTTGGTGTTCTTTTGTGTATATATAAAAATTCATTTCACTGATTGCCAGTGTTCAATGCTATATACCAAAGTACATTTTTAAATAGTGCCAATATATATCTATGCAGAGTTTACAAATATTCAATATTATGTAATAAAGACACTTTACAGATGCTCGATTTTCATTAGTACAGTCAAACCCATTTAACCTGTAGTAAGCAACAACCTGTCTTAAAATGCCACTTTTGCTCCTTCCCTTGATTTGCTGCTTAAGACAGGTTTGACTGTATACATTTACAGATGCTGAATAATTAATGTTTCTTGGAAACACAAAAAATACTTGAAAAAAGTTACAGATGTAAAAACATTTAATATAATTCATTAATCACAAAGCAAGCTATAACAATGCCAGATGTTAAATATTTAATTTTATTCATGAATCACAAAGCATGCTTTACAGATGTTAAACATTTAGTATTATTCATGAATCAAAAAGCAAGCTTTACAGATGTTAGACATTTAGTATTAATTGTGAATCACAAAGCAAATTTTACGGATGCCCAATGATAAATATTTAATATTATTCATGAAACACTAAGCATGCTTTACAGATGTAAGACATTTAGTATTATTCATGAAACACAAAACAAGCTAAACCGATGCCAGATGTTCAATATTTAATATTATTCAGGAATCACAAAGCATGCTTTACAGATGTTAAACATTTATTATTATTCATGAATCACAAAGCATGCTTTACAGATGTCAGACATTTAGTATTATTCGTGAATCACAAAGCAAATTTTAAGGATGCCCAATGATAAATATTTAATATTATTCATGAAACACAAAGCATGCTTTACAGATGTAAGACATTTAGTATTAATCATGAAACACAAAACAAGCTAAACCGATGCCAGATGTTAAATATTTAATATTATTCATGAATCACAAAGCATGCTTTACAGATGTTAAACATTTAGTATTATTCATGAATCACAAAGCATGCTTTACAGATGTTAAACATTTAGTATTATTCATGAATCACAAAGCAAGTAAACTGATGCCAGATGTTAAATATTTAATATTATTCATGAAACACAAAGCAATCTATACGGATGCCAGATGTTAAATATTTAGTATTATTCATGAAACACAAAGCATGCTTTACAGATTCCCAATGTTCAAAACATGCTTTACAGATGTTAAATATTTTATATTATTTATGAAACACAAACCATGCTTTTCAGATTCCAAATATAAAACATTTTACATCAACAAAAAGCATGTTTATCAGTTGACATATGTTCAAATTGCATTACATTCACTTTACAGATGTCTAAGGTTGATCACTTTACAGTATACTAGACAGAAAGCCAGTATTCCATACGATACATGTTCATCAATACACACATTATGGACAACCAGTGTTCCAACAAACAACAAAGCAAACTAAACATAATTAGTTGTATGAAACAAAACTACAACATTGTTTACTTTATTGCCTATAAAACCACTTTCTTAACATTTTCTCAGGAGTATTCATTATGGTCTCATTTTTGTCTATTAAAGCCATGCTTTCTTTTGAATTTGAAGAAATGAAATTGTTGTTTTATTATCTTCAAATTTGTTGTTCTGTTTTGTGTTGCTACTATCCAGACTTCTTGGAAGTTTTTTTCAGGGTTTAGCTGAAATTTATATTAATATATTTCCAGAATCTGTTACAGTGTCTAAATGCTGTGCTGATTTATTTTATCCTAATGTAGATTCTAGCTTGATGTAGTGTTAATTATTAAGAGATTTGGAAACCCTTTTTGTTTATTTATTTCTTTGTCTCTTGTCCTGTTAAGGAGTTGGTGGTATGGTTGTGACCTCTTGTAGTATTTTTTGCTGATCTATGTTGATGTCCGCCACAGACTTGCGAACTTCTGTAATGATGGACCGCACCTGTAAGTACATACAAGAGATGTCATGATTTCAACAAACTTGGTAGACAGCTGCGAGCCCAAGCTCTAATATTTGTAGATTCAGAGAAGTATTCAAGGTTTCCCTATATCAGCCTATGTTAAAGGGACTGAATCAGTATAAAGTGCTATAAGTATTTTAAAAATAAAATAAATATCAACATGGATAAAAAGCATCTTATTATCATTAATAAATATAAACTGAATAGTTTATTATGTCAAATCCACAGAACATGACAAAATCTATGTAAATTGGAGTGGTCAAACTGAAGTGAAATCACTATTCTAAATATAGGCAGCACTTAAATACTGTTTGACGACCTTCACATCATCATTCTGACTCTTTCTAAGATGAAATAATTTTTAAGTGTAAACCTGTTTAACGGATCAAACTGAAATCAAAATGAAACCGTGTACATATGTCACATATAAAATATATCTAAGTTCTATCATTTGCAGCTTCAGAGAAATCTTTTTATAGTTTCCCATCATTAGCCTATGTTAATGTCTGAAGCTCCAGATATCCAAGGGGCAGGAGCCCATTTCACTTACCTTCGTTAATCTAATAATTTTGTACGAACAATATGTCACATTGAGGAACATTTCATGTTCAAGATTTTTTTGTTAATTTTCGAAAGAATACTAAGTAGGCTAACAAAAGATTGTAAAATAACTTAGCAGCACACTAAATTAATTTCCCCTGACTTTCTTTCATAACTTCAAATTTTACACAAAGAAGTTTGTAAACTTATGAATGTTACTTGGGCCCCAGGATTTGTAAGAAACCAAGATAACTGAAGGACCTTCTAAATAAAATTTGATTAAGAAAGCCCAATGTTGATGGGTGAGAGCCATTGGTTCAGGTGACAATGTCTCGAGTCTCAAAAATGAAAAATCGAAAAATGAATTTTTCAGATATGGTAAAGAACCACAAAACTCGACAAAACAGAAAGCGACCCTTGTACTTTTATCATAAAGTAAGCATGTTTTCTTAATGTGACCAGTGTGCATCATAACAATGTGCAGGAAGTAACACAGTACTCCGTGGTCGCATGGTCTGTGGCACCATCTCAAGATCACTTAGTATTCACAGCTGAGGTTGGAATGTTACGAAGAAGTTTTTGAGTGAACACTTACCACATTTACCTTTTTTACAGATAGGTCCGTTGTTCCACTAAGATATATGTGTGTATATGGGTCAGCAATCTTCCTTCACCAACAAAACTAGTATTGCCATAATTATTGAATAGTTGATTGAATATTTTGCTTCATTTTTATGCCATCAAGGGCTAACAGACAATCAGTTAACCTAACCACTGTTTCCTGGGATCCTGAAAGGTTAACCAGTACTGGAGCACACCTAATTTCAGCATGTACATGATAACTTTCCCACTTGAATCAGCGGTGAGAGACGAATGATAATGAGACACAGTGTCGTATATCAGTCATCACAGACACTGTTGCCACGCAGGGATTTGAACTCACGACCCCTGGATTGATAGTCAGACACATAACCGACTGTGCTAATCGGGCCATAATTATATAATCTCTACTATGTTAAAAATGTTTTAATCCCATTTACAAACTTAACATCTTTGACAACTTGTAAACTTACCAGCTGTGTGAAGAATGATGATTCTTTTGGTTTTTCCGAATATCTCTCAAACTGATCCAGACTGTCCTGTAGTTTCAACGTAAGTGTGTCATAGCTTGCTCTCACCACTTCCAGGACCTACAATAAACACTTTGCTTATAAATATCATAAACAAGACGCTTCAATGAGCTCCTTTAAATTTACCTATTTTGAATGTGATTTCTTACAAATAACACTTAAAGTATTCTTGGGTAGAATCAGTATTTCGCATATGCGGATAAAGAATCTTTCTCAAGGACCCCACAAATGGTCATGACGCAGGAGCAAAACCACAATCCTCCAATCCAAGGTCCATTGCTGTAACACTAGACCAGGATCTCATATTTAACACGACTGTAATTAACACCACAGTAACAATATTTACATCCATCTTGAAAAACAAGATTTCCACAGAGATATTAAAACTAACAAGAGAATGTATACATGGTGCACAAGACTGATATTCCTATCTTGTTGTGGAAGCCATACAATAACTCCCAACTTGTACTGAAAGGTGTAATAATATAAATTAACAAAACCACCATAAGTGGGTGCAGACACTTGTCTTTATTAAAGTCCATCAATTTGATGTCACTAAAACATATAAAAATAGTTTGTTCAGAAACAGAGAAAAAAAAATAGCTAAACGTAAAACTTTTGATGTAAACTTTTTTTAGTTGATGTTGATCAGTTTACAGAATTGATAGTATTACTGAAAATAAAAGAGATTTAATCCACCATCCCACAAAAGCAAGCTAAAAACATTAACCTAACGTTTAATGCACTAAGCGTTTCTAAGTACTAAGTATGGAAATAGCTCTTCATTTTTCTCAAAAAGATGAGCTAAAAATCTTTAACCGACTGTCTGTAGAAGTCTCAATTATGCTAATACACAGGTTCATACATTGTGTATAAGAATTTGTCTGACCCAAGATTGATAGACAGTGGAAAGTTTTCTTGATTGTTCTACAATCAACCTATCATCTATTTAATTCTTTGACATATGATACTTAGGCAGTGGACAGTTTTCTTGATTTTTCTATAGTCAACCAATCATCTATTTGCTTGATACTGGTTCTACCCGTGAAGACATTAAACTTTATTTGTTTAAAATGCAAGACGTGTTTCACAATCTATTTCAAAGAGACTTGTTTAAACTTAATATTCTGTTTAGATTTATATGCCACTCATGCATGACTTGTTTTTTAAATGCATTGGTGAACAACTATTTAAAGAAAGTTGATTACTCTGTTGCAAAATGACAGATAGGATGTAACAATGTAACAAACATGAGTTCAAATTAAAAAACACACAAAAAAACATAAGGTCATAATAAATTCATTGCTAGATTATCATCCCCACCCGCCCCCTAATTTTCATACAGCCCCAATAAAAAAAAAGGAAAGAAAAAGGAAAAAATTGGATGATAATCTAGTAATTAATTCATAATGACCTAAAGAAGACTGATTTTTAATCATGACAAGAAATCATACCTGCTCCTCCGTGAGTGACGACAAGTGATTAACTGAAGCCCAGCTGTCCACCTTTGGGGAAAAGTGATTGATAATTGCTCTGTAAAACACAAAAAGTAACAACAATGATGAATAAACATTTCATTTTATTTTTTTTCAAATTAAAGTGGTCCCCAAAGTGATAATGGAAATGATAAATTAGGTTACAAATATTAGGAGGATTTAGAATTCTTCTGTAGGGAATAACGCTCCCTAGCAGGTGGACAATTACCTCTAAGATTTTATCGACGGTTGAAATGGAAAAAAAACTATTTAATTGATACTTCAGGAGAGCAGTAGGGAATATGCCTTCCTGCGTAAAGATGGTTGGAACAACATACCTCAACACGGATTTGAAGCAAGAATCTATGACATAACATGCCAATTGTTTAAATATGTATGACCATGGTTACAGGGCCCACTAACAATTATTAAAACTTGTTATTAGTTAAGTTTCAACATATCTAATTACTTATATCAACAAATATGAATAAACATCACATGATGACAAATATATAAAACATGATGACAAATATATAACACATGATGACAAATATATAACACATGCAAATGGATTGAACTACAACTTACAACCACATTAGCTACAGTTCTCTCAAAAAATAATTGTTATCTTAATACAAATTGATATGACAAGAATTCTGAAGTGCCATTGAAATTTCATAACCACTGTAAAGTTTCAGATTGGTCAGAGGACCAACCAGGCAAATATGAGAATCAGGACTCAAACCATGAACCTATCAAGTATGTTTAGCCTTTAGATACTAATTTTCACCACTTGCTATACACCAGGGTTCTCTCTGGTCCAATAATGAAATCTCAAGATTACTTCTCATTGGTTTAGTTGCTCGTTTGAACGCAGGCAACCCTGACTATTTCCCCCATGAATCCAGTGGAAAAGATTTTCTATATTACTTGTTCTTAAAATCTGAAACATTTATTGCAATATTCAAGTTTGTAACATTCATCTAGTATATTAAAGTGACTACTGATAATTACATACTACCTACCTGACATTAACCAAGTGATTCGTCAACCTTGCTGCAGAATCTTTACATTCACCATCGTGTGTTGTGTATCTCAAAGCTGTAAATATATACAACAAATTAATATTGTACACAGGAGCAATTCCAGAGATACATATTATTTTAGCTTGAATGTGATGAAAACTCAGAGCTTATATGAATCGCCCTTGAGTCTTTTTCCTGGGTAGAACCAGCAATGAGTTGTTTAATGAGAGGCAACAGGTTGAGAGTGGGATCTAACCCGCAACCTCTGGCACGAGTGGTAAACACTCTAGCTATAACACTACTGCCCTGCTTAAAATCAGTAGTAAGCAAAGATGTTTAGAAACCATACACAAAACCATGGGAAATATTGTTGCCCAATTAAAGCTGTAAATATATACAACAAATTAGTATTGTACATACATGTACATGTAGGAGCAATTCCAGAGATTCATATTATGAGGGATGCTATGTTGCTCTATCGTGAAATTTTGAAAACAGAGATGACAAATGGTGCACTCTGATGATTACTGGAGAATATTTTTGTATTCTTTTAAGCAAGCTGGCAGTCTTTTTTCTATGGAAAATTAAGACATGATAAAAAAAAAAAAAAAATTATTTTTTTTCGCTTTGAAGCAAGAATATATAGTCATAGTTTTAATCAGGGATAGTCCATTTAAGACCACGAATGCAGTCATCTCTTGAAAAAGATTGTAACACTGCTGTGTTTAAGTATCTTAAGTTCATCCTCTCATTATCTCAGTGTTAAAGTACATTTATTTGACAAGCAAGTGAGCAGAAACAAATCAATGAAAATGGATTTAAACTGCATTTTTAGTCACATAAAAAAGTGTATGTTTACCCAATTTACAATGAACCATTACACAAATTATTGTTTCATTTGTTTCTCTCCTGTCATCAACATCTCTGTACTTTTACTAAACAGCTTTACTACAATTATCCCACTTTAAATAATAAAGTTACACTTAAATATCGTTTCATGCCATAAATAACAACACCTCACCAGTACAGTAACAGGCAATAATAATACAACTATACAAACCCATAGAGTACAGATTGTCGAAGACTTGATGCATGCGAATAATCTCATAGTATAATTCATCATAACTGTTGGGATTGGGAAGAAACGTGTCACCGTACGTAATGAACAGGTTGAATATATTTACAATCTGAAATTAAAACAAATCAGTAATTAGTTAAGTTCATACTTATTTATTTTAGCTTGAATGCGATGAAAACTCAGAGCTTATATGAACCACCCTCGAGTCTTTTTCCTGGGTAGAACCAGCACTGAGTGTTGTTTAATAAGAGGCAACAGGTTGAAAGGGGAATCAAACCTGCAACCTCTTGCAGGAGTGGTCAACACTCTAGCCATTACACTACTGCCCTGCTTAAAATCAGCAGTTAGCAAAGATGTTTAGAAACAAGTTTCTTAACTTTATATAACCTACAACTGTTTTATACTACAATACAATCAGCCCTATAATTTACTGGGACACTTGAATGGATGAGCTAAAGTTGAACTTCACAATAAAACCATACACACAACCATGGCAAATATTGTTGCTGAATCAATTTAAGTTACATATTTACTCATTTTCGTCCTCAAAATTTGCTAGAAAACCAGTGTATTAATGAAAATCAATAGATAAAAAATCTTTTGTCTGTTATGCATATGAACCAAGTCTTTCTGAATGCTGGACGAAAACTTTTCACGACTATAATATCTCTCTCTCAATCGTGATGAATATCACTCGAGTCTGTGCACAATTAGACAGTTATACTATTATTCCGAATGTGTAATTTAATATCACCTTGGCTTGGCAGTTTGAAAATGTCAAACTGCTGTGCTTTAGATTTCATAGGTAAATACTATCTGCTCTCTGCAAAATCAATAAGCAAATATGATTTGAAATTATCTTGATTGTACATGATGTTTTGATTCTTGTACACAATGGACCTATTTTCATTGATGTTTGTTTTCTTTACAATAACCTTGTATCACAGTAAAATCATATTGGAATTATGTGTACACTTTTATGCAACAAAATAAAATATTCTTTAATGATTTAACTGATTTACTGTTCCCTTTAAATACATAAAAGAAGTGCACCTATTTACGTATAGATAGCAACAGCTCAAGTAACAACTTCGAGCGACTTGTAAATAAATATGTACGTTGTTTTGTTACCACTGTTATTTACATGTAGATACTCCAGTGTATATTACATGTATTGTGGTTGTCTATCTTACCTTTGAACACACGTGGAAAATGTTGCATTTTTTGACCAGATGACTTTCATGAGATAGGATGAACTTTAACAAGTTGATTAAAGCTGAAAGACAAAAATTAAGTGATTAACCTTGAGTCAACGTAACAATGCGTCATTGGACAATTAATAATGTTAATCTACTACAGAATGGAAACTAGCAAATACATTGTGCATGCCAAAATCACCAAGTGCCATTATGAACAAACTATTTTAAAGTCTTTTGGTTCAAATAATATTTGAATTACTCCTCCATAATATTTTTTTTTTTTTTATCAAGAACTTATATAGAAGGATTGGAAACTTGCATCTCCTGACTAAATGTTGAATAAATAGCGTCACAAATGGTTATTTACTTGGTAATCATTCACAATTTACAGGCAAATGAATTCTTGTACAAAAAATGGAAGTTGTATGTAATCTTAGATGACTGAACATGTTTTGATTAGGAAAACTGATCTTAAATTCAAGACACTGAGGTTTGAAGTAAATTTTCTGGTAATTTACTGTTGTTTTAGCTGCAGTATACACTGTTTGAAATCGAAAGTACTTCAACATTTTTTAATACAAATTACTGGGGATGGTATTGTTTTGATTCTGCAAAGTAAGCATTTTTGTTTGTGTTCCTAAAACGAATGGAAGTTAAGATAACTGAAAATGAGATATTGCGAGATTTTGCATGAATATGCGGGCATTCATAAATTATATAAATCAGTTGCCTTTCCTTTCCTATAATTCCTTGTTTTTATGGAGAAATAAGGTTTAATGTGAATTACAGGTTGTACCTTAATATATATCCAGTATCATACCACACCCAGTGTGAGAACAATACTTTTTTAAGGCTGTGGGGCCAGCCCCGATTAGCTCAGTCGGTTACATGTCGGACTATCAATCCAGGGGCCGTGCGGTCGAATCGCCGCCCGGCAACAGTCTCCAAGTTGATTGATATATGACATTATGTCTCATTATCATTCATCTCTCACCACTGATTCAAGTGGGAAAGTTATCAGTTACTTGCAGAGATGGGGAGTACTCAAGTACTGGTTAACCTTTCAGAATCCCAGGAAACAGTGGTTAGGTTAACTGATCGCACTCGCTGGCATAAAAATGACGCTATATTTTCAATCAATCAAAATTCCATTCCCGAACCCCACTCCCCCAAACAACTTTTTTTGGAACATAACCAATATTGAATTTTAACGTGTTGTGGATGTCTTTGGAAAAAAGGAATGCAGCATTATGACCAGTAGAGATAAAAAGTAAATACATAATTTACCTGTCCAAAGATGTTTCCATGGATACTGTAATCTTACACGACATTTTTTCTGATAACACAGGACTCTGTGACATATACCCAGGCAGCGACTGTAAAAACACCAGTAAACACATCGAAAGTAATGAATGTTAGGTGTCACAAGGGAGTCAGGCGATGTATCAAGGAAAGCTGCTTCTAATCATTAAAAAAATTTAAACAAAAGAGAAAAAATTGAAAAAAATGTTCTAAAAACTATCAAATAACAAAGTTTATCAGGTAGATAAGGTTAAGAAAATATATTCTTTTCAGAGTAGAGTTTTGTGTTTAGTTTTATAACTAGAACATTGCATGTAGTTGTAACAGTGAGAAACTTAAGAAACACGACAAAATAGCACGGGTAATATATTGAATGTAACTTACGTGTAGAGCTCCAATGGCATCGACTTCATCATGTGACTCATGATAAACTCCACCATCAGATCTGAAAGAAAGATCAACAATGTCATAAATATTCCTGAAATTATATGTCTAAAAGAAATATGTCCACAAGAAACAACATAGTTATTATTATTGTACGAGATCTAAAATCAATATCACATGTATGTAAGTACTGTCTGATATCTAACTTTATATATTTATACCCGACAATAAAATTTCCATCTTGTTTTTATATCAGGATTTTCCGCAATTCTACTGGTCAATGACACTATTTTTACATTCCTTTACTTCAATGAAAAATTGTCTATTGGGCTGTTTCTTATAGAAAAATGGCTAGAAACAATTTCATAGATATGAAATTAGTATACCAGTCCTTTCAGACAGGGAAAAAGAGAATAACTTGAGGCCGCATCAATGGAATAAGCCCTTTATCTTGATATCTTCTTTGAAATACAGATAGGTGTACTACATTATTATGTATGATTGAACGTTACCTAGGAGGGCACATGCCAAAGGTCTGGAGGGAGGAGATGCTTCCAACTTCACCTTCCTGTGACGCATAGGCTGAAATAGTGTTAGCAAATATATTAAACCACGGCAGTAGTGCAACAGATAAGTTGGCTGGTCATCGTAAAGTTCGCGAGATTGATCACATGCATGACCCGATGGTCTTTATAAACAAAGCTCAGTACTGGTTCTACCCAGGAAACAGACTATTCATATAATCTCTGACATTTCTTTGCATTGGAGCTAAATAAATAAATATTTACTAAAAGATATGAGTAATAAACATGCTAGCCATCTAAATTCACACATGAGAACTCCCTTCTTCCTTTTTCAATATAAAATTAAGTAGGGTTAATAAAGCTAATGAAATGTTTATTTATCCTTTATGCCATGTATTGCATAACAAGTTCTGATTTATATGAGAACAAAGCAACCACTGAGGAGAAATGTATACATGGTACACAAGTCTGAAATGACAGTAGAGCACTTTGCCTTTTACTTTTCTCAGACTCAGCAGGCTGATATATATATATATATATTTATAAGCTGATAAAAATTATATGTAACATGACTGAAAACTGCTTGAAATGACTGACTGACAGTTAAAACTCATTAAAACCAGTTACTTACATAATATTGATTTTTGAAAAATGCCAGAAACCTTAAAAAGTGCAACAGATGTATTTTTATTACTTTCAGAGTTTTTAACCAGTTACAAAAAAAAAGTGCCAAAATTTGCATATATGTATGATGACAAATTAATCGATAGCTATACATAACACAAGCAATGCTGTATTCACAGACTGGGGGAAACATTCCTACACTGATAGCCGACGTACCATTCTGTGTAGCTGAACCCGAAAGTTCATGTTGACGTCATGCATGAGCGAGTTGGCATACTGGTCCTCCGCAATACACGTCAGGATTATCAAGCACAGCTTGGCATTGTTGTACCGTGTCTCATCTGTGTAAAACAGTACAAACTTACACATAAACCGTTATACTTCCATCAGTCAAGACAGGTTATCATTTAAAAAAGATTCATGTTAAATTTACAGTTTAACCCTTTACTCAATAGATACATGTTTTCCCACACCAATCACAGAAGGTCTTTGAAAACAGTGCAGGAAGAGTTCAGATTGCTCGTAACAAGCAATCTCAACACTTCCTGCACTGTTTTCCACTCTGTCAGTTAATATAAACATAATTCACCCAATAATTCAAAAGCCTTCTATATTAGGTGTATTAAAGGTGTCCAAAGGCGTCTATATGAAGTAAAGAGTTAAAGTTACATGTATTTACTTTACCTTGATTGTGATCTTATGTGTAAGTCATGATTTCTTGTGTTACAGTCATAATCTTACCTTTAGTATCCTGTATTACAATGGAACTGTACTCTAGGAACGTGACCAGGAGGTTTGTTGGTTGATTGACAGGCTCGGAGATGGGAGGTGAATTCTCCAGTGGATTTCCTGGACATAAACACGAAAAAATTGTTATATAAATAAACATGTGACAAACATGTTTGTATCTTTCAATTCTTCCTCAAGCATACACTTAAGTTGGATTGTCATTAATTTGAACAAAACAAAATTAATTGATTGTACCCTTCAACAGTGCTTAATTGACATTATATCAGAAAACACTGCTGTTAATAATGCAGCAAAATCACAGAAACAACATCTATCACCATATGTTGGGAGTACAGTCCATGAAAATATGAAACAATATCTCCCGAGTGTTCTTGAAATGTTAACACATTTTATATCAATTAAGGTTGAATATATGTATATACTCCAGTGTGGCAGCACTCAGAATACTGTCTCAAGTAGACACCATCTCAATGTAACTGAACAATTGTTGAAAGCAATGCTAAACACCACACACCAACATGTATTTCAGTATTTCATCATTATGACATCAATATATACCTTGTAAATCTCCAGACGGGGCTGTCACAGGAGACGGGGATGTGGGCGGCGTGGATGGAATGGAGGGAGTATGTGACTGAAATTATATATGTATACATACTGTACCATTGTTGCTACTTATCATGTAAATCTATATATTTCTTCTTTCTTGTTTACAGATCAAATGCTAGTCTATGTATTTAATCCTTCTTGTTTATTAACAAAAATATCATATTCTATGGGTCTTCTTTTTTGTTTATGGATCAAATGTTAATATATATGTATCTATGGATTGAATGAACAATATACAAGGAACAAAAGAAATATAATGATTGACTTCATTTTAATTTTTTAACACCTGTAAGTAATGTTTTAACATTCATTTTGTACTTAATAGTGAAATTAAATCGAAATAATGTTTAAATGAAATATACATCTACTTCAAAATCAACTGTATTTCCTGCTAAAAAAAAAAAAATTTGATTCGCGCTAGTCTATGTCACCAACACGAAAGGTAATTAATACTCGTGTAATATAAAGGGAGGCAACTTACATGAGTTAATGCTGTAATGAAATTTCTGTTCAAGTGGATGGCCTCGTAAAGTGCCAATAAAATGGAGTCGTTTGCCCTGTAAATATACACAAGTATTTGTTTAATATTCACAAAATTACTGGATATACAACGTTTTTTTGAACGATTTGTAAATAAAAAGGCACGTTTTAAATTTTAACTCGACATAACATGAAATGCAGTTTTTTTTTGTTATGTACCTATAAGGACTAAATCAACATAATAAATTAATATTTTTAAAGTAGCAGAAGAAAGAGGACGTTAAAAACTGTTTAAACTAATCACAAATTTAATGACAAATTTTATACATTTTTTTTGTTATTAATAGATATATCTATGCAGTTGTCAAGTTATGAAATCTCTGATGCATGAAATGTAGGTCATGTGGTGACACATTTTATTGCTCACCTTACTGCAGCAACTTCCTTCTCCTCAGCAACAAACATGTTCCCTACCTAATCAGGAAAAAACAAAATAATTAAACACCATCATAATTATGTTATATATATCATAACACCGGAGTTATTCTATAATAAAAAATTTTAATTGGTAATCAAATTCAGTTACATATCATTAATTACAATTATTCTGTAATTTAACATAAATATGTTAAACCTTTCATTTCTAAATTCTGCATGTCCCCACCCACCACTTAAAAAAATTGTTTTTAAAAAAAATTACCTCCCTTTATGTTACCAAATCATCTAAAAATCATTTTTAAAACAAAGTTTTGATTCATAAATGTTCGTTAGATGAAAATATAAATAACATTACTATTTTATAAAAATAATTACCATAATATATGAATTAGTCAACTTATATTTTAATTTATCAACCTGGGCCAATATATAGGCTGTTTATATTATAAACAAAATTCTTGCTATCTCTCATTGTAATGGAACATCCTGTTCATTATCATGATGATTGGGGATTCATGCGTCTGCATGAGACATGTCACTCATTGTTACGCAAGGCATGTTACCTGTCTGAACTATGAACAGTTTCCATTACTGGCTTAAAGGCCCATTGAACTTCAGAAATGGTTATTTTTAGTTTTAATTTCAATCAGTTTAACTCTTCCAGATGATAGAATACATGTTTATTTGATCACTGAGAGACTATCCAATCAAATTAAATATAAAGCATATTATAAGTACATAATTAAGAACGGGTTTTGTTTACAAATTAATGTTCATATCTTTCCAATAAACACCTTCGGCAGAAAAAGGGGAGTTTGGTGATCAATTCACTTCAAAGAGAAACATAGTATGGGGAACAGTAGGGGATGCAGTTAAAACTGAGTAACCGCTTGCGGTAATTTTTTTTTTAGAGCATCCCCTTTATTCCCCTCAGTAATGAACTGGAGCCTACAAGCCAATTTCTTGCATGTAAGAGACGAATTGTTTATATAAAATTAAAAATAAAATTACTTTTTTAATAACTGGACAAAACAAACCACACTGGGTTGCCTATCAGTGTTGACTGCTATAAAGTGATTTGTGACGTAATAGCGTGTGCAATAGTATCACACGTATATGGAAAGGAGGATCCTGAGTAACAAGACCAAACTAGTATTCTGAACTCATTGTTTTTCAGTGTGTATAAATAAATTAATGTGTACTACGTTCTATATAGTTTTAATGCAGACATCAATATATTTTTAAAAAAAAACACAAAAAAAACAAACAATAAAAAATTAAAAATACATAATATGAGTGAAACCATAACTTTTCTAATCTTGTTAATGAACCCCTTATATAACGGTCTTAATCCGCCCAATACCACTGCAGTATTCATTTGTGTAATTCTATCAACACATTTAATTACAATCATTTTTGTTATTATCAATTACGGTGCTGGAATGTAGTTTCAACAAAAATTGGTTAAGTGATTTTTGGTACATGTTTATATTTTATAGTTCCCACTGACCATTTGGGTATTAGAGGAATCTATTTCACTGATATAACAGATCAGTGCGATCTACTTCCAGATTACCTCAAAACAGTAGCTCTTCATTCTAATTGTAAACACTACTGGACATGATGCTCAACTCTTTTGAGGTAATTAGGAATTTTGTAGATCACACTGAATAGATATCTCTAATACCCAGACCCTTGCATCACTGTATAGTGAAACATAGCATCCTGTTTCAGAGTAAACCCCCACCATCTGGCAACCATACACGCATAAAGTTATTTTTTTACTAAGCTGAGGTTGAACACACTAACACAGTAGTGAGTGATAAGCCAGAGCGATAAGCCCATTAAAGAAGAGATAGTAATGCCTGATGTCATACCATATTAGCTATTGTAGAAAACCAACCAGTCTGCTGCTCTGCACTCCGTATCTTGTAATCTCTACATACAAAACAAACAATTATTAATGGGGACGTAGCGGAAACATGAGGAATGCAATGGCAAAATATTAATTCTTACACCATTTAATTAAGTTTATACTACATATAATTTATCATAACTCGGTTCTGGAGAAAGCTCAGAGCTTATATGAACCGCTGTCAAGTCTGCAGACTGGGGAGAACCAGTATTGAGAATTGTTATTGGAGAAGTCAATGGATCAAGCTGGAGATTGAACCAGCAACCTCTTACTTGAGCGACCAACAGCATATCCACTGCACTACTGCCCTGCTTATGCATATACCTTTAAATGTGAGCTATATCAGTGAATTATTCTCATATAATATTCAATTCAAAATTTATATACATGTATCAATAAATTACTTTCATATAATATTCATTTTAAAATTAGCATCGGCATGGGTAAAAATATGTCCTGTTCAATAAAAAAATAAGTTTTACATGTATTTTTCATACAACTTTACAACACACCAGGACATGTAGTCGTAAGTATTATGTAATCAAACACTCAAGTAAATAGTTAAGGAACTGAGGCTTGGTTGGCCACCTGGCAGCCAAATTTAAACATTAAACTATTAAGAATTCGGCGGCAAATAACAAGAAGTCGAGTATTATAACATCAACTACTATACTGACCTGTTGAAGTCCGACAGTGCACAGGACACCACATGTGCATAGCCCTAAAATACAGAAACATTCTTGTGTTAATGATGGAGTCTCGCCTGTATATCCTACGTAACACACCTCTGTGTATATATATATTACTGAACCCAAAGTGAGGCATTATTCTGTGGGCATAGAAACCTCAGTTTTTCGTAGTTACATGTATAATACTTATATAGCTAACGCGAATTACATTCAAACTGAACCAAACACAAATATGAGGCTTTTTGTTTAAGCAATCTTTCTTATGCCATGTTTAACATATTATTTTTTCCAAAAGTCACATAATTTGAATCATGAGAATAGTAGTAAAGGAAATAGTTTTGTCCACTTTTGTCCACTTTTGTTTTATTATATAGTTCAAATTTATTTGTTTCAATTTGATTATGAACAAGAAATGTCACTGTTAAGTGTCTCATGCCCCCCAACATGTCATGATGTTATGTTGATCATTTGTAGCAAGTATCATTAAAATTCATCTATGCATGACAAAGTTACAGGCCAGAAATGAAATCTCACATAAACTCAAAGTGTTGTCAATAAACTGAAATTGTGACCTTGACCTTTGAGGAACGGGTGTGGGTCTTACTCGCGGCACGTCGTCATGTTCTGTTGACCTATTGTTGCAAATATCAACGAAATCCATCTATGCATGAAAAAGTTACAGGCCGGAAACGAAATACCGGACGGAAGGACGGACAGACGGAAGAACAGACGGATGGACGCTGCGATTTCTATATGCCACCCCAAAATTTTTTGGGGGGGCATAATAATGTTCTTACAACTTAGATAAATCACTGTTGAAGTCTTCCTGAGTAGAACCATTACTAAGCATATGCAGAAAAAAGTGTCTTGCTCGATGACACCACATATACCCATATTGAAATTGGTATTGAAATAATGGAAATGGTTTGGAAGAGTTGTATGTCTTGTATATAATAATTCATACAAAATTCATTCAGATTGAGACAGATCGTCAATACCTTATGGGGGTGAAGAGATTAAGTAAGAAAAGATAAGACAAAATCATACAATAAATGTCACTCACTGTCAGAGCTAATTCGTCATCTAAAATAGACAACTTCACTATGTAGGGATTGGCCGACTGAAAGATAATACAGAGAACACAGTTTATATACAGGGTTAGAAAAAAAAATAGTATTAAAATGTTTGTTATCTTTTTACCAGCAACTAATTTTATTTTGATTTATTTGCTACCTAACCTTTCACCGTATTAAAATGAAATCATCGCAGTTTAAAACAGAAAATAAATGTACCATCATTTTCAAGATCTGATGCAATAGTATTGATAAAAGGACAATCACAACATGTAAAACATATAATATAGTGTATTGCAATATAACAGTAGTTGCACACTAGTTTAAATAGTAAGAAACAACTCCTACAATGGCACACACCAATAGCAGATCAGAGAGGGCAAGGGGGTTTGGTTGCCAAGCGTACGTCCCCTTCCCAATAAATTGGCCATATATTTATAATATCCCCATAAAATTGTATATGTCTACCACTTAATATCATGATTCACTGATATACTCCACACCCCTCACCTGATATACTCCACACCCCTCACCTTATATACTCCACACCCCTCACCTGATATACTCCACACCCCTCACCTGATATACTCCACACCCCTCACCTGATATACTCCACACCCCTCACCTTATATACTCCACACCCCTCACCTGATATACTCCTCACCCCTCACCCAATGTACTCCCGACCCATTACAACACTCACAAACATATTGAAAATTTCCTAATAATATATGCCACCAACCACAACACTTCCATTAACCCACCCACCCCGAATGCCTGAATCCACCAGAACGTACCTCATGTTTTCTGTACTGAACAAGTAACGTGAGTACAAGTACGGCATCAACCCCAAGACTAGAACGTAATATTGGACTGCCTATGATCTGTATAAGTGATTCATATACACTGTTGATCAAGATGTACTCCAGCAACGTGTTCTGGCTGATGTTGTCCGTCACCTGACAAATATATATATACATGTACTTTATGTACATCAAAGTTGTATAGACATGTACATGTAACGGTAGTATAACTAAAATTTTATATCTGGTTGGTGATTTCATAAAAAACAAATGATGCCTTGTGGGGCAAAAGTTTATTAAAATTTTATGCAATGTGGCAGGGCTTCTAAAATTGCCGCTACATCTACTTCTGTCTTTGAACCAAATTTTTTTCTTCAAGACCGTTTTTCCTCTCGAAATTTTATAAATTTTCTGTTGATATTTTCTCCAATGTCATTTTAAACCAAAAAGGACAAAATCATAAAAAAGTAATTGCTTTGAAAGTCAATAAAAAAGTTGTATTTTATACAAGACATTCACTTACAAAAATCAGATGTGCTACAAACTATACACAAACTAATATGTATGGGTTGATATCTATATTTACATGTTCTATTGGTAGCTGCCATTTTGAGTGAGTAGGTTGGAGCATGGTAAACATTTTTAAGGATGGTCTACATTCGTACAGTATACTTACAGAAGCAAGAACCATTAAAAACTTTAGCACCAGTTGCTTCAGGGATGTGGGATAATCTCCATTAAGAAATCTGTTCACACTTTCAACGAGTGACTGAAACAATAAAATCACGTACAAATAAGTATTTGACTCTACGACAAAATATGAATCTGTGCATAACATGAGACAGACTGTGTACAAAATGAACCAGGAGAATTTAATATTTCGCAATTCTGACCCTTTTGAATCCTCTACTGCCCCTAAATATGAATCTCGACCCCTTTTACACATCTGAATTTTCCTCTTCTAATTATACGCTTGCAAGAAATTGGGCAAAAACGATTAGCGAGTGCTGAGTTACTTTTGGTTGTTACGTGACAAAGTGTGTCCACTATCGTCTCCTAACACCTTGATTTTCTCTCCCTTGTAGTTGTTTTTAATTTAATAACTTTCATAATCGAACAGCAAATAATGTCCACTTTTATCGCCTTTTTATCAACAGTAATTAAGATATTTAACAGTGGTCAGCGCACCAGATAATCATTCCTGTGATCTTTAAGGTATCAATACTAGACAAACCTTATCCCTTCAAATCACTAACTTCTTCCCCACATATTCAGAGATAGGAGACGACTGATGGTCATAGAACAAATTTCATTACCATAGAGACAATGGCAAGGTATGGATTAGAATTCATGATCCCTACTTAACATTTTGTAGAAAGATTTAAAAATAAGAAGGCTCAAAAACTTGTAACAGCACTATGTATAAGGAAATATAAACATTCCAATTTGACATGTACAATGTATATATATTTCATATGACATACCTGAATAACAGCTTCCGCAGAGTCAAAACCAATTAAAATATTAATCACGTCAAATCCATAGTCTTTCAAATTCTTCTTGTAAATACCTCTGACTAGAGCACACAATGTCTGAAAATATAACAGCAGTATCAGGAGGAAGTAAAACTGGAAATTAATATTCCAATCTTTTATCTTAACATTAATCTGGGTGATGGTGGGTGTAATGGATAGACAGTTGGCTGCTCATACAAGAGGGTTTGATCCCAAGATATCTTATCAAGGGTCTCAAAATAAATACAACACAGTATAGGTTCTCATCAGGAACACAGTATAGGTTCTCGTCAGGGAACACAGTTTAGGTTCTCATCAGGAAACACAGAATGGGTTCTCATCAAGGAACACAGTATAGGTTCTCGTCAGGGAACACAGTATAGGTTCTCATCAGGGAACACAGTATAAGTTCTCATCAGGGAACACAATATAGGTTCTCATCAGGGAACACAGTATAGGTTCTTGTCGGGGAACACAGTATAGGTTCTCGTCAGGGAACAAGCTTGAGAGCAAATCACAAATGTTCTGAGCTTACTTCATAATTGGGAAAATAAATGAGTGTGAATAGAATTACTCAAGACAAAATATAAGTGATTCATTACTAAAATCCGTCTAATTCAAAGTCCAAATTCAACATTCTGATAATATTTGATTCAGTAATAAAAGTAATTTTTAACAGGTGAAAGTAAAAGCAAAATTGTGTATAGTAACCAGAACCTCATATGATGAAAGTGAAGGGATACTATTTTTGGTAGATAACAGAAACAGAGAGATTTTACTTATAAGAAAATACAAAGTAGACCAACTGGTTGAGTGGAAGACCCAGGAGACAAGGACTGTGGTCTTTGATCCCCTGTTTTGTGTGATGTCCTTGAGCAAGACACTTTATCAAATTAATTATACTTAGGACTAGTTCTACCAAGAATGGGTATGCATGTGACTTTTCTAAGTTGGAATCAATGTATAAACTAAGATTCTTGCAATAATAAACCTACACAATATCACTCTTCTATCAGATAACATTAAGACAATGTCATAGCAATTTTAACATGTTCCATTCAAATTATATCTGATTTTTTACTCCATTTTTTACAAATATTTACTTCTGCATAAAATATTTCAACACATAAACCTAACTGAAAACTTTAATCAAATATAGAAGTATAAATGCTGATTTGGTATAAACAAAATAACGTAAAACTGCCAAATCATTATTTTGTGAATTATGTGAGTAGATTTGATATTGCAAGAATATAGCAAAAGTTGAGACAATGACAGAGGTTAATGAAGCATAGTGAAGTGCACCCTGGGAAGGATTGCTAAGTGAAGTGCACCCTGGGAAGGATTGCCAAGAATACATCCATTGGATACTAACATGTACGGCATTAACTGTTCTGATTGGATTATCTTCCTTCAATGCATCTACAGCCTTGTAAAACATCAAATTGAAATTATCCTGAAATGTGAATAACATTTATATGATTACTGGTATTCATTTTGTTCCATTGCGCGCACAAAATGACCTATTTATGTGTCGACGTTCTGTAAAACACCATTCATTCATTTTGTTCCAAAAATTCAAATTTGTTGCAATAATAGGAAAAATATTTAGGATCACAATGACCAACTATGTATCATTAAGTTTTACAATAGTTGTAATAGTTGTATACAAATTTCAATAACGGCACTCAAAATTTTGATGAAGTTATTTGAAATACAAAAGTGGCGGGTTAGCTGTTTCATTCAGTATATTTAATATCAATTAATTACCAACAGTATGTATTTTACATTGCACTATACTTTTCCACAGAAGGCACAGAAGATAACGATTTTATGTGAAATTAGGCTTCCCATTGAAATTACAACCATTAACATTTTAAATGATTATTTTCCCCGCAGCCACCGAAATTGTACATGTATATACATCTTGGTCTTCCCCAACATTAAACTTGGAAACCATTTAATTACAACTTGTAACATGTTGGTTGAAAATGGCATTAACCTTATTTAATAAAACAAACTCACAAACAAACAACAATATAACAACACATAGCTTTTACCTTTAGACCTAGCAGTCCTTCTCCTGTCAACTTTTCACATTCATTCTCCAGGAATGTAGTATTCACCTAAAAACAAATTTAACAAAAATATGTTGATTAATTCCGACAGCTTTCTTTACAAAGAAAGTACCAAATATATGACTAAATTGAGAACTTGTTTAAGCATACTGTGTACCAATTATAACAAGAAAACTAAATGACATTACTGGCAGTGTGATTTATGGTTATTTACACCCACGTTGTAAAAAATTAAATTGTGATTTCTCTGGCCTAAATAAATGCCCTCTTGTGCAAAACACATCACCCCCATGGGCGTTTATTTGGAGGTAGGTGGAATCTAGGAATTGTAGGTGGGTTGTGAAGGGGTCAGGGCTCCACTTCCCCTCTACATCTGTCAATATAAGCAGTATAATATGTTTAACCCTTTACTTCATATAGACGCCTTTAGATACTTCTAATATAGATGCCTTTGGACACTTTATATAGAAGGCTTTTGAATTATTGGGTGAATTATGTTTATACTAACTGACAGAGTGAAAAACAGTGCAGGAAGTGTTCAGATTCACGAGCAATCTGAACTCTTCCTGCACTGTTTTCAAAGGCCTTCTGTGAGTGGTGCGGGAAAACAAACCTTTAGCAGGAACAGCTCATCCCAGAAGTTAGCATTCCCTGCCGACGGGTCATCTCCCTACAGTACAAAATCAACGAATTATTAAAGATGCATCACCTATAACTTTCTGTTCAGTAAATGATGTCAAGTTTTTTTAATCAAAAAAAGGAAGGTCTTATTCAAGCACAATAGCTGATTCTGTTCTTGGAGTTTATCTTTTTTATGAGAAATTTTGTTAATACATTGTACACAAGTTGACATTTTCCAGTTTATTTATCAATGTTTTAGCAGAACCCGCTACTGGCCAATTAGTGACTTTTTCGCCGGCCGCGATTTAGCAGTTGGTCAACAAAATTAAAGAATTTTACACTACAGAGTTAAAATGCAATACAAGTTATTGAATAGAATATCAAAAATATATGATGTTTGATATAAATGTGCAGTTTTACTACTAAGGTAAAAATAAAATATTGGCGATATAGGTGAGGCTTCTTTAATAAAGCTATTTCTTAAATATATATAATAATCAAACACTACAAATTACAACTCTATAACTTTGCAATCAGATTACTCCCAAAGTAGATAGTAAGATTGACCTGTTTTAAGAATAAAATACATCAGAAATAGATAGTTTGAAGGGTCAGTGACTCAGTATTAATGAACTGAACAAGAGGCTCAAATGGGACCTAAGCCGCTAATCTGATTTCAATTGTCATTTCTTTTGAAAATGTAAATGGACGAAGCTTTATGGATGAGAAAAACAAGAATTATCTGTTTTTCCTTGGTATTTCTATGAACTAATCAGTCACCTTACTGGGTCCTTACAAATATATGGAATATGTATAACAAATATCAATAAATTAAACATATTAATTGGTGAGAACAAGATTTTTGAAAATTTACTTCCTTTTGGGGCCTCTTCTGGCAATTTTAAAATATACATATGAAATTTCCTTCAAAGGACCCCATGTCAACTGTTATGACTTACTCAAGACCTCAAGATTACTAAAATAATTTATAAAATAGATGAAAGAATACCGAATTTACTGTTCTTCTTATAATATTATCATGTAAATTTTCTTACAAGAACCAATGAACCCTAGCACCTTTATTTGAACATACTGTGAAAAATTAAAAAATTGCATTAAAAAGCCATATGTGTCAATAAACAAGAAAAAAATAGAAACAAACCAAAAAATGTTTGAAAAATATGACAATAACATACCTGAAAGAAAGCTTCATAAATTTGTACAATCTTCTCTTTTAGAGCAATTTTGTTGGACGAGCCTTTTCTCAGCAATAAGGAATGGCCCTTTTTATCTGTAGGGGTGGCTTCTTGACTCATATTAGCAGCTTATATAACCTCCTGATTCTGCATCCCTGTAGTGTGTGTGCGTATATATCCGTGTGTATCCCTGTGTATATTATAAGAACAGGCAACATTATAAGTAAGTAAATTCTTTGTTGTTTCAAATTTTGTTTTTTCAAACTGCTTCTGTTATGTGTGATGTCCAAGGGCTGGAAAATTCCACTTGTCCTCTCGCCATGACAAGTGAAGATTTGGTCACTGAGGATGAGTAAGATTTAAGAAACTGACCTTAGTATTTCTTTAATTTTAAGCATTCATTAAAAAAAAGTTGAAAAGGGAGGACGGGCAGCTTTTGTAAGAAATTTCAAGCCCTGACTGTCCTTGAGCAACAGTTTAGACACTTTTTTGCATATGCTTCTACCCAGGATGACTTTGAGGGTGATTAATCTAAGTTATAATATTATAAAATTGTTTCACAATAGGAGTAAAAAAAATCATTTACTGTTCATTAGTTAAGATAAAATGGAAAATATGTTCAGTGGTTTTTTAACAGTGACTGAAATTGGATGGCTTTTCAATCAAAAAATCATGTTTTTTTCACCAATTAATGCAAAAACAAAATCCCAAAATGGAAAAAAACAAAACATTTTTGTTACATTAGAGGATAAAACCCCCAACTAAATATGACGTTTTATTTTAATATCTGTTAATTATTGATTAGAACATCTTAACAGTGTTACGTTTTATTTTCCAATTTGCTGAAAAAAATTGCCTTTAAAAATTCCCAATTTCCCCACAATTGTGCTGTTTTTTTTCTCAATCTCAAGAAAAAAGGCTTTGATGTTACCAATATATCTACTCATACCCTATTGCAAACATAAAATGAACAGGTTTACGGCATGTCAATCACTGATTAACATAGAAGTTCAGTGAGATCTTTTACATGTACTGGGTATGACTGTCCTTGTACACAGGCCAGCTGCTTTAAATCCCATCTGAAAGATTGCATTTTTTTCACAATACCTTGCCCTTATAAGGTACTGTGGGAGAGCATTTTGAAAAACTCCAGATGAAACCCCACAGGGAATCGATCCGGGAACCTCTGGGTCTTGGAACCTGAAAAAAATCAATTACATACAGTAGGTACAACCCTTCCAGGACTTTCATCCATCATTTCAAAAATAATATGCCTTATTAAAATCATTGGAGAAACCTGGACTGTGTTCAGTTCGTTTAAATATTTAATTTGTTTGCAATCGTTTGATAACAGAAGTCAACTGATTCATATTTGTGTTCTAAACTGTTGCTAACAGAGCAAACACCTTTGAATGGGGTTAAATGCCATTTTCAACACATTTCAGGTTATATATGGCATATCCAATTTTACTGGTGGAGGATGACCTCAGACTGAGTCAGACTGAGTAGAACCACCATCCTTCAGCAAGTAACTGGAAAACACCTTTGAGAGCTGCGCTGCATTCAGTATCATTAAACAGCAAACACATTTAACACCTGGTTCCCTTAAATTATCGGGTACTGCATGCTAATATGAGTTTAACCAAGTGTCCTGGAAAATATGTTAGCTAACGTTATCAAATGTTTAAGCGAACCAAATGCTGCACAGTTAGCTGTGTGTAATCGCATGATTTAATAAGAAATGGAGGCACACAGACGATGAAGTCTTATTTCGTTTTACTTTTTGTTCGTTTGGTCACCGTTTATAAACCGTGTAAACATGTTTAACTTTGGTGAACATCAACTCAGTCATCAATAATTTATACCCCACCCACCTGTCAAAATTATCAAACTTCCTAAATCATAATTACGGAAAGATTATTTGCGAATGAAGATATATTTTAATAATGGAAAACAGTATCAATTATTATATACCTGACAGTATGCTTTATGAAGTGTCTTGGTATGTCCAAATATAAAATATTGTTTTTCTTATTTTTCTTGCTGTCAAATTCGTCGTTTGCAACGTGGGTGGACCATAAAATTCAAGTAGTCCGAATCTCAAACGGAAATTGGCGGAACTTTACGGAATACACCGAACAAACCGAAAGTAGAATTATCTCCCTTTTTATCAAAAAACAACCAATGAGCATTATGCACGTGGGTACGTAACTTCCGGTAAAAACACGACCGGTGACAGCTGTTGACAGATTGATTGACGTACACACGTCAGACGATAATTATAGGTCTATGCTAACGAAAAAAATTAATCAATAACAATGCAGTTCGATATAAGGAGGTAAGTTTTTCACAGTTAATTAATGCTAATTGTCGTTTTCTTTGTTCTTATAACGATGCTAGCGAAGACGTAAAGTCAATGTTTACATGGCGAATTATCGGGACACTTAAAAACTTGAATAATAGTTTATGCATTGTGCACGTGGACATTTGCTGTATACAGTATATATAAATCTGGACTGAATCAGTAGTACGGTTAACAATATTAATGATGCTTTTAAATTGATAAAATGCAAAATGGCACATTGTTATAGAAAAACAAGTCTATCATACTCTGTTACTCCACGCATTACCTGATTAAATAAGGCATGAATGGACAGCTTTTTATTATTTTGATATCCGATCTGCTGTCCATAACTAGGGAGATGCAAAATAAAAATCTTAGATCTCCTTAGAGACGTGCAATATGTCGCACTACTCAATGCACACTTTTCCCTCTGAGCTCTGGCAGACCTTTATTAAGAACAACCAATTGCACAACATATCTCTCTCCCTCCCTCTCTCTGCACATGGATTGAATGCTTTACAAATACATATACCTTGCATAAATTAATAAATGTAAATATTTTATAGTTCTTTAACCTGCTCATCAAAATAAACACCATGAAATATTGAGATCATTTTCATTCTTATCTTGTGCATCATTCTTACTGAATACTCTTTATGCATGAATATTTAAATAAGAATAGGTGCATATCACAAAATGATCATGATATTAAATATGCAACATAAATTTGCACGTCTCAAAGGAGCAGTTTGGCTTTTTTGTACCTCCCAAGATGAGATTTAATATAATGGGCAATTAGTCAAATAGCCATTTACAATAAAAAATATGTGTCTAGTATGCATGCTTTCATTAACATAATTATTATTGACAGATTAAATTAATCAGGCATGAAGCTATTTCTATAATTATTATTGACATAGTTTGGCCCGTTATGCATACAAATGCCTTGAGTTGAGATTGTGATGGTTTCAGTGTTCAGTTATAGACACAGAGGTATATTGCATGATAATTAAATGTACAATAATCATGCATATGAAAAAAGGTCTATAGGACTCCTAGGATCCTATTTAGATATAGTCGAGTCTGTGTAACTTAGTCGGTATCGCGTCTGACTATCAATCCAGGGGTCGTGAGTTTGAATCCCCGTCTGCCACAGTCTTAATATACTGATAATACAACATCGCGTCTCATTGTCATTCGACTCTCACCACTGATTTAAATAGGAAAGTTATCACTTACTTGTCGAGATTGGCGTTCTGGTTCAAGGATCCCAGGAAAGAAGGGTTAGGTTAACTGATCATCTGTAAGTGCTCACTGCAGTAAAATGATGCTAGACATTCAAGCTACCTAGATAGCTGTTGAAAATGGTTTGTATTCACTGTAGGATTTTTTGTTGATTTTGCTCGATGATGGATCATCTGATGTATATTTATGATAACAACAGAACTGTGGTGTATAAAATTTGTAACTTGTAATACAGCATTTTACTGACGGTTTGCATTCTCTTTACTGATGACGCCTTATGTTTTGTTAACCTCACCAGTGATATTTTGAATATGTTTGTTTTAATGTAAAAAAATATTCTGAATGGAACAGCGAACCCGCCACCTGACATGTATTTTCTAAAAAAATATTAATTGAAGTAATTTCTGCAACATTTGGCACATGCAAATAAGCATTTCATGCCAAACACATGTGCAGGAGTAATTTAAAAAAAATTTGCAATCAGGCTTATAGTAATTTTAATTGTCTGTTAATATTTATGTTTGTTTTACCGGGTTCTTGCTCGCACTTTTGGGGATGGGGTCGGGCCCTTGACTTGAGAAGATGTAGCGTTATTTTTACTGAAATTAGGAAAATTACATAATACAATTTCCTTCAACATGTGTAACAGTATATGTGTAATGTATATTAAATGTATAATGTATAAAAAGTGTGATGTTCTTGTAGAAGACTACATTAAAATAATAATATTAAAAATCTCAAAACATTCCCCAAAATATTTCTTTTGGTTTCTTTGCATTTTAAAATTGGAAAGTTTGTTACTTTGGATTGGGGGGAAAAAAACTATTTTCCATTGGGAATGGGGCAGAATAATGGCTCAAAAAATGAACAAATGAGAGCCCTAGTTTAGATTAATGGAAGTGAGTATGTTTATTAAATGGATCATAGGGTATTATTATTATTCATTTATTTTTGCCTGGTATATGTTTGAACTACCTTTTTGATGGATGTATCTGTTGTTTATTTTAGATTTGACATCTACAGGAAGGTACCTAAGGACCTTACTCAGCCTACATTTACAGGGGCCTGTATTTCTATCTGCAGTGTATTGTTCATGCTTTATCTATTTGCGGCCGAGTTGATAGGATTTTTACAACATGAAGTGTGAGTATCCGATATCAAAAATTGTAGTTAACAAAATAATTTTTCTATTTGCTTTGCTAAAAAATAGAAATTAATAATTTATAAGTCAATCTACGCTGAAGGCTCAATCTAAGCTATTGCGATCACTCTGCTTCTGTCTGTAAACAATTGCTTCAAACGACCACTTATCTGAATTGAATCAACCACACCAGGAATAATCCCTGTATGGTCCTCTACCAAAACGACTGAAACGGACTTTATCCGTATGGTTTCTATAACAACAAAAAGAAAAAACTTTCAAAATATTTTCCTTTAAAACCCATGATAGGATTTCAAAATGATTTAGTACAAATGATCAGTATGTGACCCTCTGCCAAAATAGCTAAAGTAAGTTATTCAAGAACTTGTTTCACAATTTAAGTAAGACAAATAAGTTTAAACCAGCTAAAGTAACCTTGATTCCTTTATTGCGTTCATGTGTTTGATCATATTTAACCATGCATCATATTTTTAAAATGATGTAATGCATTGATGTGTTATGTTATTTGCCTATTGTATAGTATAGTATAAGTGTGTAATGAGATACAGTATTCAATATTTAAATTAATTCGAATGTATAAATGGCCATAGGCAATGTTTTGCTGATAAGCCAATAAACTTGTATACATACAATGTATATAAAAAAAAATTATTCAAGGTTTATTAATTGTCGCTTCAGATGTACATTTTTAATGGGTTATTTTTTTAATGAACATTTATAACACATATATTTTTGTATAGTAACTGCATAAATTTAGCATGTATCTAAAACTGATATTATCTGGTTTGATGCGTTTCAGTTTAAGTTAAATTATTTGAAGAATTTGGGGGTGGTGGGGCTGTCACAATAAACTGATCCTGTCATTGGTGTTTTATTTAAAGCTTTATATTAAGCTTTCTTTGTATAAAATAAGGGCCAATGTTACTTCCTTACCTTTATGAAAAGTCTTTGTTCAAGGATGACTGACAATGGTTTTGATATATGGGTCACCAAAAGGTCAAGGTCATTAGGCTGAGTTATGCGAACAGTGTCCTCTTAAGTTTTAAATATATCAAACTGCCATTATAGACAACAATGTCTTAATGCATCTATCTTTGTGAAACTTTACATAGGGATACATAATGGTGGTAGGGTTACTGATGATGATTTTGATATACAGGTCACTTAAAGTTCAAGGCCAGTAGTGTGAGATATGGCCACAGTTTTGGTTTAGCTGGCTTTTTTAGACAATACCTTCTTTATTGCTGCACTTGTTTTTATGAAACTTTACATTGGGACAAGTGATAGGGTGACTGATAAATCAGTGATGATGATTCTGAGGTCAACGTCAGTGAGATATGGAAGTAATGTTGGTTAGAGCTTTAAGGAAAGTTTGTTTATAAACTAAGCTCACTGTAGTAACTCACCTACTTGTAATGTTTATCGTAGACTGGTTGCCCATTTGTTGTTTGAGTACCAGCGTCAGACCCATGTAAAGACCGTTTTCAAACTTTCATGAACTTATATCAGGGTTCTCTACAAGTTGGAATTCAAGTCTGCCCCATCAAACATTTTCAAGCGATGTGTAGAGCACTCATTAAAATAGATTTACATTTATAAATAATAGTAAAATTGGTATAAATTTATTTTATAAAAGTCATTAGATTTAGTATGTTTCATTTTTAGCTCTACTGGCTAAAGGCCAGAAGTGCTTATGCGATGGCGCGTCATCTGTCGTCTGTTAGCAGCACTTTCTCTGAAACCAGTAGGCCAATTAAACTGAAACTTCACATGCATGTTTCTGTTGCATAGGAGACTATACAGAAGAATTTTTTTTTCGATCTGAAATTCAAGATGGCCACCATTACTAAAAATAGTCCAAAACTTAAAAAATCTTCTTCTCATGAACGGCCCAACAGATTTTCAAAATGTTTATGTAGTAATGATGACCAACTATAGTATTGTTAGATTTGTTCAAATGGTGTCCCTAGGGTTAAAAATGACCCCGCCCTGAGGGTTCAATTAGGGGATACGTGTCATTATAATATTTTTTTTTTTTTTTTTTTTTAAATGGAAATGATTTTGCCTGTATCTTCACAGAAGCATTGATTGGTGAAGGAGATTCAGATTTGTAAAAATGAATGGGTTCCACTGTCTTAAGGGGTCAGGAGGGGCCCCAAAAGGGTACAAATTTGGATTTACTAAAATCGTTTTCTTAACAACCGGTATGTCAGATTTGTTCATATTTTGCATAAATTATCCCTATGTGTAGGGGTTTGATTGCAGATAAGAATTTAGGGGCTAAAATTTATAGGGGCCCTGTAAGGGGACTTAGAATTTTACATAGGGATACTATGGGAAAACAGAAAATTCTCTTTTTCTTTCATCTATTCTGAAACCACTAGGCCAATTAAACTGAAACTTCACATGCATGTTTCTGTTGCATAGAAGTCTATACTGATAAAAAAAAAATTTCGATCGGAAATTCAAGATGGCCGCCGTTACTAAAAATAGTCCAAAACTTACAAAATCTTCTTCTCATGAATGGCCCAATTTTCAAAATGATTTTGTAATAATGATGACTAACTATAGTTTTGTTAGATTTGTTCAAATCGTGTCCCTAGGGTTAAAAATGACCCCGCCCTGATATTTCTATTGCATAGGAGAATTTCAAAAAGTGCTATGGCCACTATGAGTCAGTAGAGCATCTTGGGCCTCTTGTATGCTTTAAATTAACAAAAGATATGCTAAGAAAAATGAAGATTTAAAGAAATATAAGCTTTTGAAAGATACTGTTTAAGATTTCAAGTGCTGGGGGCATACCATATCTACCATTTAAGCGCTAGGGTGCCCCTGTACTTAACTCCTTTACTCCATAGAAACCCATTTTCCCGCACCAATCACAGAAGGCCTTTGAAAATAGTGCAGGAAGAGTTCAGATTGCTCGTAACAAGCAATCTAACACTTCCTGCACTGTTTTCCACTTTGTCAGTTAATATAAACGTAATCCACCCAATAATTCGAAAGCCTTCTATATTAGGTGTTCAAAGGTGTCTATATTAGAGGTGTCCAAAGGCGTCTTTATTAGAGGTGTCCAAAGGCGTCTATATTAGAGGTGTCCAAAGGCGTCTATATGAAGTAAAGGGTTAAATGACCTGTGAGGAAGCCTGACTTTTACATGTAATATTGTTAATACTTATTATTGCTGTGGGTTTTTTACAGAGTGAGTGAGTTGGTGGTTGATGACCCTGTCAAGTATTCAGAAAAGATACCAGTGTTTATCAACATCACGCTGATGAATACAAAATGTGAATGTAAGTAAAACCAGCATTGAGTGTATAGTAATAATTATCTATAATGGCCTGGAGATAGACTTGCTAATTTACTGTAAGTGACACCGTTTCACTGCCTGTTAATAGTAGTATTTTGTTTCAATATTTTATAAGTTGGTCCTGATGTGGGTACAGTTAAAGGCATTTTAGAAATATAGTCTTGGTGTTAAGACCTTATGATTTCTTACTCATACTGTGACTTAGAGATAAACTTCATTAAGGAAAAATTGATGTTGTTGATCTTTTAATGTTCGGTGTCTAGCATTGCTTTCAACAATTTTTCAGTCAGATGGTGTCTATTTGAGACACTCTAAGCCCTGGCACACTTGAGTATGGTGCTACAGACACATGTTGTGATACCACACCCAGTCACATTATACTGACACCGGGCCAACCAGACCTAGAACTTTCCCCTTAATGCTAAGCACCAAGCAAGGAAGCTTCTAGTACCATTTTTTACGTATTTGGTATGGCTCTGCCTAGGATCGTACCCATGACCTCCTGCATTAGAGGTGGGTGCTGTAAACCTTGACCACCATTGTGTTATGAAAAAAAAAGAAAATTGGGTCACAAACATTTTAAGAGCTTTGTTGGTTATGATACATTTTTTAAAAAAACAACACACAATATACTAGACATTTATTCAGTTGTTAATTTGAACCTCCTTTATACAAGCAGACAATGCTGCAACCATAAAGACCTTCAAGATGATACTCTAAACTGTCTGTGTCTTGTGGGTTTTTTTAAACTTGGAAAAGGGCCGGCATAGAGCAAACAAATTGTGTGCTCATAAATTGAAAAAAAGCAGGGAACAACGGTTTTTAAGCCTGCTTTCCACCCATTTTTGCCAAAAAAATAGACAAGATTCAATAACATTACTAAGAAAAACTTAAGTAAAAAGGAAAACATACAAATTATTTTGTGACATCACATTACGTTCCAGCGACATATTCAGAATCTCATGTTGAATGTGGGTGCAGGTCAGTCACTTAGGCTGTACTTACTTACTGTAGAGGGGAGGCAATCTGGACATAACCTGCTGGGTCAGTCGCTTAGGCTGTACTTACTTACTGTAGAGGGGAGACAATCTGGACACGACCTGCTGGGTCAGTCACTTAAGCTGTACTTACTTACTGTAGAGGGGAAACAATCTGGACACGACCTGCTTGGTCAGTCACTTAGGCTGTACTAACTTACTGTAGAGGGGAGATTAATATTGACATAACCTACTGGGTCAGTCACTAAGGCTGTACTTACTTACTGTAGAGGGGAGACAATCTGGACATAACCTGCTGGGTCAGTCACTTAGGCTGTACTTACTAACTGTAGAGGGGAGACAATCTGGACACGACCTGCTGGGTCAGTCACTTAGGCTGAACTTACTTACTGTAGAGGGGAGACAATCTGGACACGACCTGCTGGGTCAGTCACTAAGGCTGTACTTACTGACTGTAGTGGGGAGATTAATATTGACATAACCTACTGGGTCAGTCACTAAGGCTGTACTTACTTACTGTAGAGGGGAGACAATCTGGACATAACCTGCTGGGTCAGTCACTTAAGCTGTACTTACTTACTGTAGAGGGGAGATTAATCTTGACATAACCTACTGGAGCTGCTCGGGCATTCATTATTTGTAGAACTTGCTATAAAACATAATACAGATTTCATACAAATATTTTTTTGATTTAGTATAGTCTTGGATGATACTTAATGGATATTTAGAATAAATTATGTTACAGTGCAAATATAAATGAATTAAAATTTAAAATAATCTGTCAGAAAATCTATATCAATAAAACAATATGCAAGCATGGGCAGTTAGCTGAATTACTTTTACAAATAGAAGTATTGGTTTACACATTGATAAAATATAAAATAAACTGTGAAACAAATCTCATAATAAAGAATTGATCTTTGAGTACATAAAACAACTTATAAATATTTTATTATGATCAATGTATGCTTTCAAATCAATGAATCATGGTGATTTCATTAAATGTTCCATTTTTAAAAATAATAATCTCATCATCTATCTATCAATGTTTCCTCCCACTGGAGACCTATAGATCGAGATTTTGTTTTCTTGAACACCGGATAAAGATATCTGTATTTTTTACCGTGGTTAGATATTTCTATCTCATCCTAGGGCCAAGATAAAATTCTCGCACTGTGATGCAATGCCATTCACCAAAATCTCGAGCTTTGACAAATTCCTCGAGCTATGACCATTCATAAAATCCTTGTACTACAATGTATACATTCATAAATACTATGGTATCCTTGTGTTACTATAAAAAGTAAACCAGACTAAAAATCTTAAAAAATAACACAGTTAGGGTTGTAAACAAGAAAAATTTATCTTACATGTTTTTTTTGGTGCGGATGGAAAATTCCATAACTGTTTTGGCAGAAACTCGGCAGAACCTCGTTACCGCTAAAATAGTTATTCCCAGGGTTTGAATATCCTGTCTGCACATCAAACCCATGACTTATAGTCTACTTTCCCTGGTGTGTGGCCTTTTGCACCCTGGTGGGAAAACAACAGAAACGGAAATAACACAGGTCTAAAATCAAGAAGAAAACAGTGATCATAGAAGACCTTCACTATTTCAATTTTATCAGTTTATGGAATGTTTCTGTTTTTTTAGATGTTGGACTGGACATTCAAGATGACATGGGCAGACATGAAGTTGGTTTCCAGGATAACACAAATAAAATACCCCAAAATGAAGATAATGGTTGTAGAATGGAGTCTCACTTTTTAATTAACAAAGTAAGTGTGTACAGGTATAATTGGAAAATAGATCAATACTTCTTTTGGAATTGATTACTCAAACTTTCATTATTAACATGATTTCATATTGGCCCATTTATTGGTCCTCAGACAGTTACATTGTCCCAAAGACTCTATGAACACTCACTAGGCCAATAATTGAGCCATTGAAGTTTATTTTATTACTTTTTTAATAGCATTATTGTAGCGTGTAGCAAATAGGCTAAAACGTCTAAGTTGCATATAAGTCTTCTATAGGTGAATATAGGGAGTTTAAGATAGTAAATTTATTTTTTTATACATGTTTATGTATTTCCATGATTCACTTTTTACTATGTCTTAATTTAGTTGGAATATACTGGTTTTGTCAAGGAAAGGAGCAAAAGTGGCCTTTTAAGACAGGTGGTTGCTTAATACAGGTTAATTTACTCTGAAAGCAAAAAAAATGGGGGGAAAATACAGTTGCTTAAGACAGGTGGCTGCTTAATAGAGGTGACAGCTTACAAAGGTTTGACTGTACATGGTTTTACAAATAGTACTTTTAATTCTAGCAACAGACATCAAGTGGCTAGCGACAAACCCGAGTGATGTCTATATCCGAGACTCTCTCTGTCTCCGAATCCGTCTCTCCCTGACTGTTTAGCCAAATCTCCAGTTTATAAACCTTCCCATATCACATTAAACATATGTCATCATGACTTTAATAGAGCTTCTAATTTGTAAACAGCTCAGTCAAGCCTTCATTATCTCCCTGTACATGAACTATTTGTGTGGATGTTTGATTGGCTACTTTGTGTATGACTGTACATATGGTCTTGAGGACACAACAGTCAAATTATTAATACCTTCAACTGTATACATAAAGTGTGTAAATCAATTCACTTTCTGGTAACAGATGGATGCTATGACCAGGAAAGGTGACATACACACTTTTACCTATATGAACTATGTTCCACTGTGACCGTAATTCAACAGGTTAATGGACATTATCGGTTTGCTCAGTCAGTAAGCCATCTGGCTATCATTTCAGGGATTTTAAGTTTGAATCCCCATCAAACCACAGTGTCTGTGATGATTGATATACAACATTGCGTCTCATTGTCAGTCGTCTCTTACTGCTGATTTTAGTGGGAAAGTTATCGGTTACTTGTGAAGATCGGTATGCTTGAATACTGATTTACCTTCCAGAGTCCCAGGAAAAAGTGGGTAGGATAACTGATCATCTGATAGCCCTTGATGCATAAAAATGACACTTTAGTGATGCATCAAGTTATCACATAATTTACGTTGCAGGAGTGTAATAAACCCATGACATATTTATGATATTAACCTGGTGTAATATCACTTCCAATTCATCACTCATTTATTTCCGTATAACTTCTCTCTTATATAAATTGCCAAAGTACTTTCCAACTTGCCCGAATATATAAATGACATTATATTGAGACTTTAAGTCATATAATGGTTTACAGCAACAAATATGCCTAATATTTGCTTGTTCATTATAGAGGTGATCCGTTAAATTAATGGTAAATGTAAACTTTACCAGAGTTATGTGATAAAATGAATCTTACATTTGTGCTCATCTATTATTGAATTTATTAAACTCGTTTGAAAGAATAATATACTGCTCAGCAGAGCCTCATCTTATATATTTTTTTCCAACTCATTTAATAAATTCAATAATAAAAAACCACTCATGTTAGATCCTCTATTTATTGACTTTCACTTTATGTGTAATGAAAATCTTGTGAACTTATTAGATAGTCGTAGTTGTCTCTGCAGGTGGTGTTAACATCTTATCTATGCATTGATAACTAGGTATTGTATTATTGTTGTATTGTTGAACACAATATTGTTCATAGCTTCAATCCCTAGGGCATTAAATTATCTTTAGGGGATAAATAGATTAGGTTTTTCGTAAACTTATGATGATTATCGTTTTTTTTTGTAAATTTGGTTATAGACATCAACATAGTGATTGGAAAAAATAAAGTGGGAAGTATTATGTTTCCATGAATATTCAGAGTACCAGACCCATTAAAACTCTGTCAGTAGAGCAGCACAGGGTTTAGGGTTCAATTTACAGGACTGGCCAACTAATAATACTAACAGTCATTCAGATGGGACTTTAAACCAAGGGCTCATGTGATGGTGCTATACACCAAGCATGTTAAAGATCCAGAAAGCACTAAGATGGGTTTCTATCTGTATCCAGCACTATCCTCCACAAACATGGGGGCATGACCTATGTGGGAAACTGGTAACGATGTAAAATAAACTTGTATACAACAACAACAATGCTAAGAGTTAAAATATTTCTTCAAAAAATGTAGTGGGCGAACATTAGAAAACGCATCCCAAACATTAGATTTGTTTGTATAAATTGAGAGAAGGATGCACAAAGTTATAAAGGATGGCAAAATTGCCAGTTCTGTTCTGTTTTTTTTTTTATTTATTTATTATATAATAAACAATTGTTGTCTGTATAAATATTTAAAATGATGTCAAACAGTTAATAATAATATTAACATCTCTTGCTTCTGTTGCACCAACATTTTCTTAAGTTGTACTTAAATACTTAAAAAAACAAAATTTGACTTGTTAATTACTTGTTCTATAATAAATGGTAATGAAACCATATGCAGTTATACTGGAACCAGTCTTAACCCATTACTCCATAAGCATTTTCTTGGACTCTTCCAAATTGAAAGCATTAGTTCACCATTTATCAGCAATGGGTGAATTATGTTTATATTAACTGACAGAGTGGAAAACAGTGCAGGAAGTGTTCAGCTTGCTCGTCACAAGCAATCTGAACTCTTCCTGCACTGTTTTCAAAGGCCTTCTGTGATTGGTGCGGGAAAACGCGTATCTATGGGGTAAAGAAGTAAATCATAATCACTTTAATGCTTGTCTTATAGTTGTTTTTGAGTATTTAAGTATATATGCTGGTGAAACAGACGCCTGTTAAAATCATATAATATTTAATAACTCAACATCTGTATAATATCAATCTTGTGAGAAAAATAGAAGATCAAGAGGATTTGAATTTGTATTTCTTTTTTTCTTTCTCTCCTACAACTACAATTATAAAGTCAATATTTGTTCGTCACAGGTACCAGGTAATTTCCACGTATCTACACATGCCGCACAGTCACAGCCTTTGAAAGGAGACATGAGCCACATAATACATAAAGTCAGATTTGGTATGGACATGGAAGACGGCAAGGTATGATAGTAGAAATAAACATGTTTTATTTTACCTCTTGTAGCTGGTACAATAGAGGCAGGGGCGGGGATGGTGAGGTGAAAGAGGGGTAATGCTATCTCAAGATCACTTCTTACCGCTGAGGTTGTGAGTTGGAGTTCGGCTTAGTCAAAAAATTGATGAATCCCAGTTATTCTGAGATCTTCCTTCACCAATAAAACTGGATATGCTATATATAACCTGAAATGTGTTGAAAATGGTGTTAAACCCCATTATAAAATACAACATAACATTAATATGTGATTCTTGGGGATCACTGTATAAGATATAGTTAACACCAATTTACCACATCACAGGTCATGTAGAGTATCCAGCTTTGTTGGTGAAGGAAGACTTCAAATTAATATACATAGATCTAAGTAAAATCTCCCTGTTTAAAAGTTACTGGAAAACTTTATCATTTCAAGTCTTGAGACTAAGCCAGACACAAAGCCGTGACCTCAATATTGTCAGGTTCATTGTTCCAAGACAGTGCTTTGGTCAGCTTGGTCACAGAGAAATTGAAATCAGACATTAATTATGAAAGGAGTAGTGTAGCTTATGTCTGACCAGGGTATGCTGAGTTGTTGACATCTTAAGTGTGGTAGGAAGGTAGTGTAAGCAGATCTCATACATACAGTCAAACCTCACTTAAGTGTGGTAGGAAGGTAGTGTAAGCTGATCTCATACATACAGTCAAACCTCACTTAAGTGTGGTAGGAAGGTAGTGTAAGCTGATCTCATACATACAGTCAAACCACACTTAAGTGTGGTAGGAAGGTAGTGTAAGCATGATCTCATACATACAGTCAAACCTCATTTAAGCAGCCACCTGAATGAAGGAACAAAAGTGGCATTTAAAGACAGGTTGTTGCTTAATACAGGTTAGTTTGCTCTGAAAGCAAAAAATGGAAAAAAACAAATATGGCTGCTTAAGACAAGTGACTGCTTAATAAAGGTGACTATTTACACAGGTTAAACTGTAGTTTTTTGCTGTTCGTTTATACTGTTAAATTTACTAAAAGTACATGTAAACTGAGACCATATGATTATGAATCACCCACTCACTTATGAGACCATATCCTCGGTAGGACCAGTACTGAGTGTTGTTTTTGAGACATCAGGTCAAGTCTGGGGTCAAACCTGTAACCTCTGACACAAGCCGCCAACACTATGTAAACTACACTACCACCATATTGTGGCATACTATTTCTATGGCTCAACATGACCTCTGCAGTTATTGGTTTAACATTCTAATTGTTTATTATATTCCAGGATGTGAAGGGGTCATTTAATCCAATGCAAGATCTGGATCATTCTAAAGCAAATGGTGAGTATATAACCATGGAAACAAAGAACTGAAATGGTGGAGACTCAGTAAAGTAGTAATTGATCATACAAAAATTAAAAATTTATGGATATGGCTTCAATCCATTAAGTCATTTTATGATTTGACATTGGCATAATATAGACACAATGTAATTAAAAAAAATTAAAAAAAGTTTCCGTTTTTTTTAAGATAGCCTTTATTTTTGAAATATATAAAAGAAATAGAGATAGTAGCTATTTTAGAATGGTTTCAATTTTTCAATTTTATTTTCTTATATGGTTAAGCAGAAGGTGTAGTGATAGAGCATCTGACCAAAGATTGAAGGGTTGTGGGTTCGATTCTCTACCATGGTCATGTGTTGTGTACTTGAACATGACACTTTATCGTCAACCCAAGGGAGACATAGAACCAATTGGTATGAACTTTGTTTCACCTCTGAGACGGAACAAAGGGGAATAATTTATGACTTGTCATGATAAATTAAAGTAATTCTAATATGCAAATAAGCTGCTCTTTTAACAGAAATTATCCTAAAATTTCTGATGACATTCCCGCATACATTTATTGCAGTCGTATATATTTTGCTAATTCTGTATCAGACATAACATATTAAGATAACAAAGAATAGTTGCTGGGTAAGTGCAAAGAAGTAAATTTTTTGTTTGATTGTAACCTATTTTCTTTGTAAGATGTTTATGTAGTTTTAAAAACAAACAAACATTTTATCTGTATATGTGCACGTTTAAGGTTTGGCGACCCATGATTATATAGTGCGTGTAGTACCTACAGTATATGCAGACAAGTCCGGGAATAAACACTATCCATACCAGTATACATACTCACACAGGGTAAGTCTGGAAACCATGGAAACAATAAAGTGATTAATTTGTTGTTGTTGTTTTTTTTTCATCTTATTTAATGCATAAGGGGTTATACATATATACACTTGTATATTGGAATCAAATTATTTTATTTTTGAAATGAATAAATGTAAATAAATAAAAATTGTTTCACCTTTGTTGCATCAAAGTACAGTAGCATCTTGTGGCTGGAACACGGATGGCTGGAACACTATATATAGCTTGAACCACTTATCTGGTACCGGCCGAATTCCTGTTTCGATGTTATATTATACATATGTACATGCATAGTATGATAGTGAACAATACTTGGCTCGAACAACCCTTAACTTGAACAAATTTGTCCAGTCCCGTTGGGTTCAAGCCATCGAAATTCTACTGTACATGTACGTAGAAGTAAAGCCGTCGATACAGGGTCAGGAATTGAGAAACAGCATCAAAACAAGATGCATTATTACAATTGTTATATATAATTTTTAATGAAGGAAATGTGTGCATAGAAGCAAAGGTAATTATGTGTAGAGGTCCAGGTCATCCAGACAAAATGATAATTGGTTTTGAGTAGAACCTTTTAATTTGAGGCCATTATTTTGTTTGATTGTCATTTTGTGTATTAAGTCGGGGCACTGTATTAATTGACACTTTGTGTTAGTTTGGGTGCTGTATTAATTGATTAAATATCATTTTGCGTAAGTTGTAGCACTGTATTAATTGATTAATTTTCACTGTTGTGTAAGTTGTCACACTGTATTAATTGATTAAATGTCATTTTGTGTAAGTCAGGGCACTGTATTAATTGATTAATTGTCATTTTGTGTAAGTTGGGGCACTCACTGTATTAATTGATTAATTGTAACTTTGTGTAACTCAGGAAATAGTGCAATATGGCCACGGAGGCCACATGATGCCCGCTATCTGGTTCAGATATGAACTGAGCCCCATTACTGTACAGTATACAGAGAGACGGAAACCTATATATCATTTTTTAACCACGGTAAGTGGGTATTGTCATGCTTGCATACCAGAGCTGTGTATATCAAGTTTGATAATTGATAGAGATTTGTTATTTTAGAGACAGCAACAAAACAATAAAAAAAGTTGACAGTGAAGGCAATGAAAAAAAGTAGGGTGTGGGAGTGTGGACAAAACTTACGTTATTGATTTAAAACTTATGCCATGCTTAAAAATGTCACCAATACAGTTTACTAAGGATTGATTATGCAGATCTATAAGGATTTGTGATATTGTGGAATCCGAGAGTTTGGGTCCGAGTTACTTCATAATCTTGGCTGTAAATACTGTCATTTAGCATTATTCCTTAGAATACCATAAGGATAGGAGGTTCATACCTCTCTATCCTCTTCCCCACACAGGTTCTGAAATCCTTCATTATTTAACTAAGCTAAGCTTACTGGTAATAAAATTACACTGAAGTTAAACTGGCTGTCTTTAAAACATCAACTCTTTATTAGTATATCAGATAATGGATTTCACAGCTGAATTAATTAATTTTGTTATATTTAATCTGTCCTTGATGTTTTCTGACAGGAAGTTCTGAAAAACCGTGGAACGCCTGCTATATGGTTCAAATACCAACTTAGTCCAATCACTGTGCAGTACAGTGAAGTTAGAAAACCACTGTATCATTTCTTAACTACCGTGAGTAACATGTACTCTGGCACCTATTGTAGATGTGTCAGGTTTAGTAGAATCATGGTTCTTTTGTAATACTAGCAAAAGGAAATCTGATATCTGTGATTATTGCTTATTTACCAGGGACATATTTAGGTATATGGAGATAAATTTAGGCTGGTACTTTTTGTGATTTCGAAGTTTGAAGAGTTAATAAACAAATATTCAAATGTCAGCATGCTTTTTCAGTACTGGCATAATTCAGCCTGGCCCTGTTAGCTCAGTTGGCAGCATGTCTGACTTTCATTTCAAGGGTTGTGAGTTTGAATCCCTGCTCAGCCACAACCTCCTTGATGATTGATATACAACACTATGTCTGATTATTATTTGTCTCTCTCCACTGATTCAGATGGTAAATTCATCAATTTGTTGGAGAGATGAATGTATTTGTATACTGGTAAATCTTCTAGGATCCCAGGAAAAAGTGGTTAGGTTAACTGATTGTCTGTTTACACTCTATGGCATAACAATTTCACTAAATATTCAAACAAACAATCTTTTACTTCTATATGTTAAACTGATAGTATCCTACTTTTCATACATCTCAAGTTTTTCTTAGTTTATTGTTAGTTTTAATGACCAAAGAGCAGCAGACTTTATGTAATGGTGCATCATCCACTGTCAATCCATCCTCTCTACATGTAAACCTTTGTTCATGACAACTAAGTAGCTTTGTGGATTTTTTATTCTCTAAGTGGTGCTGAGTAAATCTCCGATATACCAAAATGACTACCGAGATCGAATCATTTTGATAAACTGGTCTAAATCCCTCAAAATATTAAAGGTATTGAGGTTAGTCTTGATTGCAGTCCTCGAAGTTCAAATATAGAGGAAGGGAAGTAACTCAGTTTTCATTTCAAATTAAATATCCAATTGATTGTTCCCCATTATGAAAACATGGTTCCTGCTCAATAACTTTGGTTCCTGTTAAGATATCCTGATTTAATTTCATGGATAAGTTGCATAATGTTTGAGGAAGCTTTAAATTGCTTTTTAGGTCATTAGTTCAATGTCAAGGTCAGTGTTTCTAAGAATTGATAATAAAATGTTTCAGCTAAATAATTTTAAGATATTCATTTGTAAATTGCTTATGCCAAAAGGAAGTCTAGGATTCCTTTGAGGTCATTGGCCTCAAGGTCAAAGTCACTATATTACAAAGTAGATAAATTAATGTTTAATAAGGTGATTCCATTGATATATACAGGTGATATTATATAGATAACACTATTATATGAAAGGAAGGCATTGCTTATGAGGTATCGGTAATGTTCTGGAATTAATTTACAAAAATCTTTTCTTATTTCTGTCTGACAATAAAAAAACAGTCAGCTACTTTCAGTAGAGCGCATCAAGGTCATTGACCTCTTGACATACTTAATATTAGATGAACATTCCAAAATGTCTTATAAACAAAAAAGCAAGATATCACAGATAATCAGATTTCTAGATGTATTTCTGGATTCAAAGAGCAGATGGCATATTTTGATAACTTTCGCCGAAGTTAATGTTTCAAGTTCAATCACTTCTGTGCAGATCCAGATGTGTGGACTTCTACAATCATGAAAAATAAAATAGTAAAAAAGTGATAGAAAAATTCTAGGTTAAGGAAGAAAGTAGAACAACTGTTTCTTGACATGGGTAGACAGAAGTTTCAAGTTAGTTAGATCTAGACTGGGAGGATTTGGGGGAAGGAGGGGGTCATGTCTAATTATCCTACTTGATCATATCACCTATAGGGATTTGGTGGATTTTTGTAAAGTTTTAGGTTATACAGTATACAGGTATATCACATTTAGTGAATAATTAGTTAAATATTAATTCATTCGCAATAAGATAAAATTATTAAAGATTAAATTTGCATCTTTCCATGCCTTGAATCAGAACTGAAAAAGTTTCATCTACATGTGCAAGTTATGTAACCGGGTACCAGTCATGTTAAGTTTGGCCAAGCTTGTCAAAATATGCCTCAGATCTCACACCTTACTTGGTATTTAATCAGGTGTCAGGAAATCCTTTGTTAATAGACTCACTTTTATTTCTTGTTTACTTTGCTTTGCTTAAAAAAAACCTGCTTCTTTTTACAAAAAGTATACTTTAACCTTTAACATTTTTATTTTGGTCTGTTATACTACAAGTATTGAAGGTTCAGTTTTCACCAACATTTTAACCCTTTACTCTATAGATACGCGTTTTTCCCACACCAATCACAGAAGGCCTTTGAAAACAGTGCAGGAAGAGTTCAGATTGCTCATAACGAGCAGTCTGAACACTTCCTGCACTGTTTTCCACTCTGTCAGTTAATATAAACATAATTCACCCAATAATTCAAAAGCTTTCTATATTAGAGGTGTCCAAAGGCATCTATATGAAGTAAAGGGTTAATTAAGGATATACGTATTCCTTCGACCACAGCAGTGGTCGGGGTAGGGCATTCACCTCGCATAAGGCTGGGTCTTACCAGGCTTGAAAAATGATACTAGAAGCTTCCTTGCTTGGTGCTCAGCATTTAGATGATAGTTCTAGGTCTGGTCGGTCCAGTGTCAGTATAATGTGGTCAGGTATCCTAACACGTATCTGGGCATGATACTCCAGTGTGGCAGTGCTTAGAATACTGTCTCAAGTACACACTGTCGCGATATAACTGAAAAATTGTTGAAAGCAATGCTAAACAACATAAACAACAACAAATACAACAACATTTATTCCTTGGCTTTGTTACTGATGGTGAAACTTGATCCAGGTGTGTTAGTCAATTATTTCCTCACCTACCTGAAAGATTCTCTGGGAAAAGGATCAGCCAGTCATTCCTCGCTCTGAAGAAATTGGCTAGCTAATTCTTGGCCACACCCACAAAGTTGATTTTTCCCAGGATGGGGATAAGAAATGACAAGCTAATTCCTATCCCAGGGGGCAAACAAAGCTACTTGATCCTTGCGCTTCATATTTTGTCTTTTAGTTGGGAAATAATTCTGTTTTTGTAAAAATGAAAGTCAAGAGACTCAATTCTTCTAAACACAGGGCTTCAGAAATGACGGGGCAAAGGCATTTGTAAAATTGAAAAATGTTTATTCACCTTATAAACTCTGTAGAACCTTCATGTAAGATTTAACTTGACCAATTTTAGTTAGATTGTTACTGACCATAAAAGCTCAAATAAGTAAAGCTTGTGGTCCAGTAGTAGATCATCGAATCCAGGATAGGAGGGTTGTGGAGTCGATCCTCCCCCACGACTATGTGTGGTGCGTGTATATGCTTAGTACTGGTTATACCCAGGAAGACTTCAAGCATCAAGTTGTAATAACTTGTTTCAAAATCGAAGCAAAATAAATATCGGTAAGATTAAACCTAAGCTCAGACAATGCCCAAGTGTGGGATTTTGTGCTGTAATGGAAAAAGACGTGAAGAGATAAGTTTTTAAACCAGCCAAATCTATCCAGAATAAGCAGAGTTATTGACCTTTATTGATTAAAAATTGATACTGTTTGCCTTGTAAATACTGAAACATCTTCAGTTTCCAGTTGTTTATTATTACTACATGTATCATTATTATTATCAAGTGTAATGTATTTAGGCACAATTCAGGGTTTCAGTCTACATCCATATTTAGGTTAAAACACTGGGGGCTGTCTGGCAAATCAACACACCCTGTCACATACCAGCATAGGTGCTGTTTCTTTCTCTGCATGCATACATATTTATTTAACAGAATACTAAATAGTTTATGTAACTTCGTTATACATGGCAGGTAATTATCAGACACATAAACAAATCTTTAGCTGGAAATATATACCTGCATTTATAATGTAAACTTACAATAGTATGCAGGATAGAATGAGAGGGAAAAAAACAAACCTTTTTAAAGTTAAAGGTACATGAATAACATTTTATATATTTACCAGATTTGCATTAATCCATGTTTTGATTTAATGATTTGTATTGCTTGTCTCTTTTTAAAGGCTTTATTTACACATGTGGTTAGCTTAAGTAACCTCGTATCTCGAGTTATAAACAGATCAGTAAACTTAAACATACAGGTATTTCCTGTGTAGCAGATAGATGTGTATTTCGGTCTTATATCTTTATAAATATCGCATTTTTAAAACCAAATGAAACTCGTCTTCAATATCTCTAGGTGTATGTACACAAGAAACAAAATCTTTCACTGATGAAATGTCTACCTGCTCAATTCTTAAATTATGTGAACTTACTCTTAATTTCGTTAATGCATATCTGTTTTTCAGTGCAGTATTTTACTCAAGTGTGTATTAACATCAAAGTTTGTCTTTATGTCTTTGTATAATGAAAATGATGTAACATGGTTGCATACCTTTTCTCCAGTTTGTGTCTTTACAAAAACTGCATAATGGAGTCATTGGTATTTTCACATACAGTTGAACCTGTGTATGCGGTCACCTCTATTAAGCAACCACCTGTCTTAAGCAACCATATGTTCTATTTCCCATTTCTATGCTTTCATAGTAAATTAACCTGTATTAAGCAACAACCTGTCTTAAAAGATCACTTTTGCTTCTTCCCTTGATTGGCTGCTTAAGACAGGTTTGACTGTATTTCACATTTTTATTTTAACATCGTATTTGATTGTAGGTGGGGAGGGGGTGGTTATTGGGTGATATACAGTGATTAGAATTGAGCAACATTGAGATTTGATTTTGTTTAAAGAGTTGAATACTTCTGCATTTACAATGTACCGGAAATTATTAGAAACTGTAATAAAGATAGTTGACACTGCTCTGCTGTTGGATCAGCAGGCTACTATCAATTTAGTATATTTATATATATATATGCAGTAAAACCTATCTTAAGCAGCCAGTCAAGGGAAAGAGCAAAGGTGTCCTTTTAAGAGAGGTTGTTGCTTAATAAGGGTTAATTTACTCTGAAAGCATATAACTGGGAAATAGAAAACATGGTTGCATGTGACAGGTGGCTGCTTAATAGAGGTGACTTCTTACACAGGTTTTACTGTGTGTGTGTATATATATATATATTGTATATATATATATATATATATATATATATATATACATGTATATAAGGCTGAAATTTCAGGCGGCATCTTAAATTGTTCATTAATACCTCTTTGAACGTTTGTCCATGTATAACTTTATATTCAATATTTATATTCCAGATATGTGCTATTATAGGAGGGACATTTACAGTGGCCGGTATATTTGACTCCTGCGTATTTACCGCCTACGAGATCATCAAGAAAGCAGAATTAGGAAAACTAAGCTGAGAACAAAAGCAAAACTTTAGTTAGAATTTATACCATTGCCTTTTGTTTGTAATTTTAGTTTTTATTTCACATGATGGTACAGTTAAGATATTTCCACTGTTTATAAGTTATATTCGTTATTTTGTCATATTAATTTATTAGAAAAACTGAGTAGGCTTTCAGCAACTATGTAGATCTTGTCAAAGTATTTAAAAAGAAATTACGATTCCATGTAAAATCATGTAAAAAGAAATTACTATTATTCTGCAGATATTTCATGAATATTTTCACTTACAATATATAAGTTTATATTTTTGGAATCATTATATGGTTTTCTCTGTGAATTATTTTTGATAAAAAAATAAATGAAATTATAAATGGTATTTTCACTGCTTTTAATTATGAAATAAAGGATTGTCAGATCACATTTTTGTGTTCTGAAGTTTTCAGTAAACTTGTACATCAGAAATGTGCCATTGTCGTTATATTTGTTCAATATTATTTTTACTTTCGTTTTTTTGTTCTTTTTTTAATTATATTTTTTTTTCAATCCAATCAGGGTTGAGTTTCACTGTTTACTTAGTGAATACTTTAAAAGACTATAGTGTTAAAGGCAGTGTACAGTAAAAGTCGCTATATATTTATATATAAAAATATTATCATTAATAAATAAAGTGTGAATGGTTTTGATATTTCAAATCCCCTAAAATGTAACTTAACCCTTTACTCCATAGATACGCGTTTTCCGGCACCAATCACAGAAGGCCTTTAAAAACAGTGCAGGAAGAGTTCAGATTGCTCGTAACAAGCAATCTGAACACTTCCTGCACTGTTTTCCACTCTGTCAGTTAATATAAATATAATTCACCCAATAATTCAAAAGCCTTCTATATTAGAGGTGTCCAAAGGCATTATATTAGAGGTGTCCAAAGGCATCTATATTAGAGGTGTCCAAAGGCATCTATATAAGAGGTGTCCAAAGGCATTATATTAGAGGTGTCCAAAGGCATCTATATTAGAGGTGTCCAAAGGCATCTATAGAACTTAAGTACTGCTTGAACACTACACTTGAGCATTCAGACTCTTTTGAAAATAAAACAAATTTTACAATATCTTAACCAGTAGGACGGGTCAAATTGAAATCAGAATGAAATCACTCATTTGATACGTCACAAAATATGCCGCAATTTCAAGAAGGAAATCTATTTTAGCTTAATATGAGTGTCTAGGCCAAGTTCGGGAATCACTTTTTTCAAAACATTATTTGGGCATGTTTAACTAATTATCCTTATGTCAATATGGGATCGATGAGTATAAATACTGTAGGCATGTTATATTGAAAAATTTTTTTTAGCTTTGATAAACATTTGATTAATTTTTTTTCACTTTAACTCGGAATATTTATTTACTTAACTACCTAAAAAGATGGTGAAACCAAGAGCCTCATTGTGGTAACATTTTATAATTTTACACCAAAGTTATTACATTAAATCATATGTTTGTTTGATATTAAATCAAGAGCTATTCTATTCATAGTTCAGATATGTTATGTCGTACACGTAAGTAGGAATGATGCTTGCTTTTTCGAAAATTAAATAATGTTGTTACAAGTAAGCTTGGTTTATTTTTAAGTTACTTGGTGTTTTTTAAAATTATCCCTGTGCCAACCACTTCCCCTTAGATTTAAAAATATTTTGATAATTTTGGTGAAAATGTTGAAATAATACATACCGGTACATGACTATACAACCCTATGAAATTTACAAAATTCGTCTACGACATACAGTATATATTCTTTAATCAAACATGTGATGCTGACACGGGACAAACATTATAAAAGATCAAATTTCTGTGATGATCAGGTGGAGGGCCTATTGATTGTTGACTGGAATGGGCTACAACTCGGTGAAAACTATTTATTGACATGCAACAGTTGCATCCATTCATTCAATCTTCAGTTATTTGTGGGGTTTTATGCTGCAAATAAGATCAAAGAAAATATGAGATATCTGGGTAAATTAAGATTATTGAATGTCATTCCAATTGTAAGCTGATTGACCTCGGTGTTAATGAACAGGGCGGAAGTGTAGTGGATAAAGTGTTGGCCACTCTTGCCAGAGGTTGTGGGTTTGATCTCAAGCTCGATCCAGTGTCTCTAAAAAAAAAATTCAGTGCTGGTTCTAGCCAAGAAGTGGACTTGAGAGCAGTTCATATAAGCTCTGAGCTTTCTTTACAATCAAGCGGATATAAATAATAATAAACTAAACCAATGTTAATGAGACAAGCATTGTATCAATAAAAGTTTTTAAACATCAGAGAAGGCTTGAACTGAAGGCATTTAACTACTATACCCTATTGTTTGATTAAAAAAACTTGTAGCTGTATATATTTTTGTGTTAAGATTAACGGAAATAAGTATATGATGATAGATTCCAGAACTCGTCTTTATCTCCAGTATGTGTACTTGCTCATTGAGAGCCTGTTACTGTCTCTGCTGATAATGATTTGTAATATAGACCATATATAGTGATGGGTCTCTGTACTGTATAATCTGGTGATGTAGGTAATAATCAACTGGTTTGGGTCTTCCATGGCTGTGTGGTCTAAGATCGCTTACTTATCACTGCTAAGGTTTTAGGTTTGAGTCCCACTTGCTCCAAAAACTTTATGTGAGAAAGTTTGCCAGTTACTTGCGGAAGGACGGTGGTTCTGCTTAGTCTGACTCAGCCTGAGGTCTTCCTCCATGGATATGCCATATATACTATGTAATGTGCTGAAAATGAGGTTAAACCCCATTTAAAAGAAAAAGGTTTCACATTCCTGAACAGTGACAAATATTCTAAATAACACAATGTGTGCAGATCAATACTTAATCTAATGATTAATAAATAAATTTTCTTTCAAGATTTCAATCAACCAATCAAAATTTATTTTGCAATAAAAGCCAGGTTTCCATTGGTTGATTGTGGCTGAACTCCACTGAGTATAAACTCCAACATTTTATGTTTATTATAATTTATGTACATTCAAATTATTATAATCCAGAATTCAGAAATAGCTCATCCTGAATAGATTTCTCTCTTATTTTTTTGGTTGGTATTTACATGTTTTTATTGAAACATTTTGAATATCACATTTTATAATATAATATCTGATAAAAAAATCCCATAGAAACGCAGAATGCAATGAAAATAAATGAAAATAGTAGACTCAGTTTTATTTGATTTGTTGAGGGGTAATGAAGTTTGCTGCTCATGCCAGAGGTTGTGGGTTTGATTCCCAGCTCGACCTGATGCCTCTCATAAAACAACACTCAGTACTGGTTCTACCTAGGAAGCGGACTCAAGAGCGGTTCATATAAGCTCTGAGCTTTCATCACAATCAAGCAAAAAGAAATTAGTATAGACTAAGTGTGCAACACCCATCAAGCCACCTAGCATCGGAAGCAGTTCTATTTTCAAAAATAAAGTGCATGAGCTCCATGACGTCAAATGACCAGAATGACCAGAATATGCTACATGGTTCTGATTTGTTTTACATAGAGGTTAATCAGTTAATCTCGAACGCTACCAGATGAGAAAGATTTTGTGATTGAAAGATACATAGCTTCCTGTTGGTGACAATTCATTTAAGTGTATATTTCTTATATTTTTTTATCATGGTTATGGGAAACAAATTTTATTTGTTGATATATGATTGTTTTTTGTTTTTTTTTATTGTTTTAGGTTAAATAATCAACCCCTGTGTGGTTCCAGGGAGCCATGAGTGATGGCAAGAACAGGATCACTGTGGCTTATGCATGTCGTAAGAAGCGACAAATTGAGTAATACGATAGAATTTGCTGAAACTCTGCAGTTCTGCAGGTGTCAAGGTTCTAGGTTCATTCTGCATACATGTATTTATTTGTTGATGTATTTTTTTAATCTGTATGTTAATTTGTTGTTTTTGTACATGTAGAGTGAACCTGGAATCTTCCTTCCTGTTGGCGTTGAATAACCTATAATGTGTTGGTACGCCGGAAAACCCTATTCATTCATTATTTGTTTTAAATAAGGTTGTTTTTGTTATTATTCACCAGTATATGCATTTGCTTCTTTTGTTAGATCTTCCAAGTGAACAGACAGCAAGTTGTGTTTTTATAATTATATTGAAGATAATTTAATTTGTTATTAATGTACTCTGTGCTAATTGAAATGAATGATGTTGATGGACAGTTAAAAATGAATTTAAGCTTTTATCTTAAAATTTCTTATTTAACATACAAAAATAATGATAAAAATATCTGTAATGCTTTCACACATTAAAAAACTTGAATATATGGAAAGTGATACTCCATCTATTTGCATTTTGAAATACATATTAGTGCAATTCAAATGCATATTCATTTTAAAGACATTTAAAATTCATTTCAAATGCATATTTGTTTTAAGTGCATTTATTTGCAGTACTTAAACAATGTAGGCTCAGAAATAAATGTACTGGGTAAACTGGGCTTTAGAGATGTTTGAATATTCATGCAAGACATTGTCCACCAAGCCCGTGTGGTTCCGGCTAAGAATAGAATCACTGTCGATCTCTGCAGAGGGGTAGGAATCCTCTGAATGGGTGTCATGTTCATTTTATAATTTTTTGTCATGTTCGCTATTGTGGTTAAATTATCAACATCTGTATGTTAATTTGTTTTTGTACATGTAGAGTGCCACTGGAATCTTCCTTCCTGTTGGCGCCGAATAATCTATAATGTGTTGGTACGCCGTAAAACACTTTTCATTCATTCCCTATCCACCAGGCTTCTGTTTCACCAACATTTTGCTTTAATACATAAAAACTTAACAAAGTTTAGACTGGTAATTTATCTATTATATAATCAATATTGATGAAGCCATACGTAGTTTAGCTAGAACCAGTCTAAAATCATGATCACCTGGCTGCTTTTCTTACATGTCAGTTTTTAAGGATATGTTGATGAAACAAGAGCCTGTTTGTTATCATTGATGCCAGGCATTCAGTTGAAGATAATATTTGAACAATTTATACACACTTTTAATGATCCATTGGTAGTGAGATGAGCTACTTCTAAGACTGTTCATATTACTTTCTATGGTACTAGTATATAAACTTGACACTGGTGTAAAGAATAGCTTGCTGGCTGCTTATACTAGATGTCATTGGTCTGATTCTAGGCTGGAACCGATAGCCTCTATCTATGTAACATCCAGTACTGGTTTAATACAGCACACGGGTTAGAATGTGACTCACAATTGTTTAATCCAGCAGACGATGTAGAATGTGACTCACAATTGTTTAATCCAGCAGACGATGTAGAATGTGACTCACAATGGTTTAATCCAGCAGACAGTCTAGAATGTGACTCACAATGGTTTAATCCAGCAAATGGACTAGAATGTGACTCACAATGGTTTTATCCAGCAAATGGACTCGAATGTGACTCGCAATGGTTTAATTCAGCAAATGACTAGAATGTGACTCACAATGGTTTAATCTAGCAAATGACTAGAATGTGACTCACAAATGAAATTAAGATAAAAACATGACACTCACTTGTAACAGAAATCCTGCACTGTCAAAAGATGTTTGCTCAAATTAGCCATCATTAGTTATAAATAAGCTCAAAACCAGTAACAAAAGGTTTTTAGAAGTATTTATAGAAATAGTTTTATGAAAATTAAATAAAAAATATCAGTACTACCATCTTTTTAAAAAAATTACTGTAATTTTTCAATATTTTTTTTAGAGTTTTTTTCACAAACAAATTATACACAATACAATTACTGGTAGGTTATTTTTTACAAAGAACACTGAAACAAAAACATTATCATTTGCCGTCTTTGTATGTTTAAAAAAATGATCTTTTTACCATCCGGGATTGGTGATTAAGATGATCAATCGGAAATCAGGTTAGCTAAAAAATTGTTGATTGTTTAAAATATCTTGATATTTTAACCAGAAGGTGAATATTTATATACCCTATACTTTCTGTTGCGGATAATGGAACAATATTTTGGTTTACAGGTAACTAAGCAAAGAACCGTCTAGCTTAAACACATCGAATGACGCAATATGTCCATAAATCTAAGGAACCATTTGACAATTTTTTTATCTCGAGTCTCCCTAAAAGGAGTGCACATCAGATATCCAAATAATAAGAAAGCTGGCCATCCACGCCTGATTCAGTCAGGCTACCCACAAATGATCTTGACCTATTGAAATAAATGGATGTCTTTATGTAAAGTGACGTGTAAATGAATGTTTCTGGTATTTTTTAGCATGACATCTTGATCAGCATATTTTGTTGGATCTGTGATGATAGAATTGTTTTATTTATTTGTATTTTACTGAATCTCATCCGGCTTGAAATCAGAAATGAATGGAGATGCAGGTGAAAGAAAGGAATGAATAATGTCAGATATTTTCTCTCCTTCAATTTGCTGATGAAATATTTTCAATCATTCTGATTAAAAGTTGTCATTGAGAATTTATTTGTCATGACGAGTCAATCTTTTGTTTTAAATCACTTCGGTGTTAATTTTTATTTAGTACCAACTTAGTTTTTAAATAAGATTTGATTTCATTAAATGTTGAAAAAAAGGTTGTTTATTTATATTCAAATTGTTAAAATTCCGTAAAACTCGTTTTGTATTAAAAATGTGTACAAGTCATCTTTGCAATTCAGTTACTTGTATTATATATATTGTACCGTATTTACTATATGTATTGGGACAGTACAAAATTCAATTATTTGTTGCTGTCCAAAAACATAGGGTAAACACGGTAAACTAGTATTATATATAACATCTGAAGAATAGTAAATAATATCTAGTCTTTAAACAATTTATGTTTGTGTTATTAGTGATGTAATTATAAAGGTGTATATTTTATTGAATTTGTCATTGTGTAAATAAATATCATGTTTGAAAAGACACTTGAGCGAGTTGTGGGTGGGATGTAGATTATAAGAACCGTTCCTGTGTAATACAAAGATATTTCAACCCTCTATAATATACTCTTAAAGTCTTATCTCACTACTTTATTACCATTTAGAAAGAATGTGATTAAAACTGACTGATATGTGATAAATGGTGGATCAACTCTATAAAAAAGGGCCAACCCTCCCTCCCTTATCTCTCCTATTTTACTAAAATCCACTATATTTCTGCTTAAAAAAAAAATGTGCGCCCATTCAGATTTTGTGTTGAACCCCAAAGTCTGCCCAATGGCCCCATCCCATTAAACTGTAATCCTGAATCCTCCACTGGTGAGTCTCACATATCAGGATCAACATTGTTTGCTTCCCGGCAGTCATTTCTTATTCGCACTCCGTCTAAATGGTAACAGAATAGTGAAAAAATGACATTAAGAGTCTATTACAGAATGTCATCGAGTTAAATGTAAGTTAAGACTACTGCTGAGGTCATTGTAGTGGTAGAAAGGACAGACATATTAGTAGAATGATATTAAGTGGCAGTTTGACAGATATAAGTAGTGGTTAAATTCATGGGGCTTTAAAGTCACCAATAATTTGTTAAATTTTTATAAAATTTTATCAAATTTTGTCAAGTTTTAATTAATGAACTTACTAGATATACATGGAACTTACACATGTTTTTTTTATAAAATATACCCAGTATTACATTCAAATCGACTTAATGAAAAAAAAATATCTTTTGGTAAATATTGTACAGAAAGCTGTCATTTTTGGGCTGCTATTTGCCTTCCTTATGTGTTCATAACTATTTTCTTTTCCCTATAAATCAGAATTATATAGGTATCTACTTGGTCTACAAACAATGTTTTATGAACACATAGTTCACATACTGAATTTCTTTGTTGTTAAATTTTGTTACAAAAATTAGCAATTTTTCTACTCAGATATAATAATGTCATTTTGGTACGGTGCTACTATTGTATGCCATGTTGTGAATGAATGTTTGATTTGGATGAATGCTTCACTCATATGCAATACCTAAATAAAAGGTGCAAAATCTTCATGTTTGTTTCTTTTTTTATATTCATGCCGACTTAATAGTCCGACATTGGTCACCAACTTAATGTTAGTAAAAGACGTTATTTGATTAACTTACTTATCGTGGTCACTGTCACACCATATTACACTGTCACATCTTGAAACACTGTCATATCATGCCACACTGTCACACCATAATGAACAGTCACATCATGATGCACGGTCACACCATGATACACTGTAACGTCATGATACAATGTCACATCATGATACAATGTCGCATCATGGTACACTGTCGCATCATGATACACTGTCACATCATTAAACACTGTCATATCATGCCACACTGTCACACCATGATACACTGTCACACCATGATACACTGTCACATCATGATACAATGTCACATCATGGTCACTGTCACATCATGAAACATTGTCACATCATGATACATTGTCACATCATGGTCACTGTCACATCATGGTACACTGTAACATCATGATACATTGTCACATCATGATACACTGTCACATCATGATACACTGTCACATCATTATACACTGTTTCATAATGATATGCTGTCATATCGTGATGCACTGTCACATCATGATACACTGTCACACCATGATACACTGTGACATATAGATATTCTGTCATATCATGATACACTGTCACACCATGATACACTGTGACATAATGGTATTCTGTCACATCATGATACACTGTCACACCATGATACACTGTCACATCATGATACAATGTCACAGTATGGTCACTGTGACATCATGATACACTGTCACACCATGTACACTGTCACACAATGTACACTGTCACACCATGATACAATGTCACATCATGATACACTGTCGCATCATGATGCACTGTCACATCATGATGCACTGTCACGCCATGTACACTGTCACGCCATGTACACTGTCACACCATGATACAATGTCACATCACGATACACTGTCGCATCATGGTGCACTGTCACATCATGATACATTGTTACACCATGATACACTGTCACATCATGATACACTGCCACACCATGGTACACTGTCACACCATAATACACTGTGTCATAATGATATTATGTCATATCATGATACACTGTCACATCATGATACACTGTCACACCATGAAACACTGTGACAATGATATTCTGTCACATCATGATACACTGTCACACTATAATACACTGTGACATAATGGTATTCTGTCACATCATGATACACTGTCACACCATGATACACTGTGATATCATGATACACTGTCACACGATGATGCACTGTCACATCTTGAAACACTGTCATGCCATGATACAATGTCACATCATGATACACTGTCACATCATGATACACGGCCAAACCATGATACAATGTCACACCATGATACATTGTTACATCATTAGACAGTCACATCATGATACACTGCTACACCATGATACACTGTCACATTATGAGACAGTCACATCATGATACACTGCCACACCATGATACAATGTCACACCATCATACACTCACTGTGACATAATGATTTTCTGTCACATTATGATACACTGTCACACCATAATACACTGTCACATCATGATACACTGTCACATAATAATATTGTCATATCATGATACACTGTCACATCACGATACACTGTTACACCATGATGCACTGTGACATCATGGTACAATGTCACATCATGGTCACTGTGACATCATGATACACTGTCACCCCATGATACATTGTCACATCATGATACACTGTCACACCATGATACACTGTCACATCATGATACAATGTCACACTATGATCATTGTTACACCATGATACAATGTCACATCTTGAAACATTGTCACATCATGATACACTGTCACATCATGATACACTGTCATACCATGATGCATTGTCACATCTTGAAACTTTGTCACACCATGATACAATGTCACATTATGATCGCTATCACACTATGATACGTTGTCACATCATGATACACTATCTTACCATGATACTCTGTTGCATCATGATATACTGTCTTACCATGATACACTATCACATCTTGAAACACTGTCACATCATGAGACAGTCACACCATGATACACTCACATCATGATACACTGTGACATAATGATACACTGTTACATCAATATACAATGTCACACTATAATCACTGTCACATCTTGAAACATTTTAATATCATGATACACTGTCACATCTTGAAACATTGTCATATCATGAGACACTGTCACACCATGATACAAATACATCATGATACACTGTGACATAATGATACACTGTCACATCATGATACACTGTCACACTATAATACACTGTCACATTATGATCACTGTCACACCATGATACACTGTCACATCTTGAACCATTGTCACATCATGATAAACTGTGTCCTCATGATACACTGTCACATTATGATACACTGTCACATCATGATACAATGTGTCCTCATGATACACTGTCACATCATGATACAATGTGTCCTCATGATACATTGTCACATCATTATACATTGTCACATCATGATACACTGTCACATTATGATCACTGTCACACCATGATACACTGCCACATCATGATACATTGTCACATCATGATACACTGTCACTTTATGATCACTGTCACACCATGATAAACTGTCACATCATGATACATTGTCACATCATGATACACTGTCACATCATGATACACTGTCACATTATGATCACTGTCACACCATGATACACTGTCACATCATGATACACTGTCACTTTACGATCACTGTCACACCATGATACACTGTCACATCATGATACATTGTCACATCATGACACATTGTCACAACATAATACACTGTCACATTACGATTACTGTCACAACATGATACACTGTCACATCTTGAAACATTGTTACATCATGATACACTGTGTCCTCATGATACACTGTCACATTATGATACACTATGTCATCATGATACACTGTCACATTATGATACACTGTCACATCATGGTACACTGTGTCCTCATGATACACTGTCACAGCATGATACATTGTCACATCATGTTACACTGTGACATAATAATACATTGTCACAGCATAAATCACTATGACATCAAAATACAATATCACACCTGTTAACACTTGACACATCATAATACACTATCAACACATTCAACATTGTCAAATCATGGTACATTGTCACATCATAATTATGCTGTTATGTATAATACACTGTCACAGCATAAAATATTATGACATCAAATACACCATCACACCTGTTAACATTTGACACATCATGATATACTGTCACTCCAGATATATTGTCACACCTGATGAAATGTCACACATCATGATACTCTAATAGCAGAGACTTAATTACACTTACACGTCTCTGCTAATAGTAACAGCTTCGCCATTACTTGCGGAAAGACGTAAGCTCTACTAATATTCATTACGAAGCCCCACTCCACATATACAATATTAAGTGGGCATATTGCACGTCTCCAATGGGGCCTTTTAAAGATTTTGTTATTTTGCGTCTCCAGAGGCAGCACATCGGATTTCCACACTATGAAAAAGCTGTCTATCCACGCCATATTTAATCGGGCTAATTAATACAATATATACAACCTATCATATTGCATAAATTGAGTTAAACCATACCCATATATTTAAGGATGGCATCAAACCCTAACCTTGTAAAAATATTTAAAAACATTTTAAATTACTGATCATTACTAAAGGTAATGAAGGTAGTAGTGGAAGGTGAATCCTCAAAAGAAGTCCCTGTTGCCCCCAGAGTATCCCAGGGAACAATCCTAGGCCCTTTACTTTTTTTGTGCCACATCAAAGACTTGCCTGATGCCGTCAAGTCACAAGTACATCTATTCGCAGATGACTGCTTGCTATACAGGATACATCATATGCACCCACCAGGACCACATCACCCTCCAGCAAGACCTCAAGAACCTTGAGGCTTGGGCCAAGCAATGGGGCATGCGGTTCAACGCCAGTAAGTGTTACATCCTCACCATCAAGCAGAAGTCATCTTACTACAACCAACTGAACAACACTATCCTCAAAGGAGTTCTGACTAGCCCCTACCTTGGCATCACCATCTCATCTGATCTCTGATGGGGAACCCACATCGATAACATCTGTTAAAAAGCCAGTTTCACCTTAGGCCTTATTAGGCGGAACCTCCACCACTGCCCAGCCACAACACGGAAATCGGCCTACATCTTGCTCGTCAGATCAACACTGGAATATGGAGCCATCACATGGGACCCATTTCTTCAGTCGGACATTTACAAGCTGGAGAGGATTCAAAGGAAGGCTGCCCGATTTATCTTGCGCGACTACAGAACAAGAACCCCTGGATGCATTACTGACATGCTCAGGGACTTGGACCTGCAAACCTTACAACAGCGCAGAAAGGAGCTACGCCTGACCTTCCTGTTCAAGGTGGTGGAGGGGTTGGTACCGGCTATACCATCTCAGCCTTATCTTAAACCAGTGAGAATTAAACGCAAAGTGTCATCAAGGCATTTTAACGACTTAATCTCAACAAATATCGTTGATAATAGTGTAACCAACAATAGCCGTTGTTTCCAAACTATTACTGCAAAAACAGAAACACAGGACTTTTATAGACTGGAACCACCTACAGGTAGACTGGAACCACATACAGGACGAACAAGTCCTTGCAAAATCTATAGGGATTTTTAAATCTCGTCTCCACTCTGACTAATAATTTTACATGCGCTCTTCCCTTCCGTTGATCATATGCCAGAAGTGGTTTTTCAACGTACTCATAGAGATACTGATACAGAAAGGTGTAAGGCTTAAAAAGGCTTAAGATATCGCACTGCTGCCGTTAGCGTTTATTACATTTGTATAATTCTAACGGCAACACCGTGCGGCGCAAATGGCGCTAACAAATTGATGTTTGATGTTTGATATGAAAAGACCGCTTAACAGACTAAACATACCTAAAAAATATCAAAGGAATACATAAAGAGTATTTATTACTCCAACATGGTATGTTATAAATAAATAGTGATAGTTAACATATTGCACTATTTCACTTTTTAGTTTCCTCGAAAACACATGTCAAACGAGAAAATTATTTCGTATATTTAAGTATTTTTTTAATATTCCAAGTTTTTATCATTTGATATTGTTTGTTTTATTAACAGTGTTTATTTCTAGTGGATTAACTTTAATAACTTGTTCCAACCGAAAATTGATTTGAATACATTTGTAGATGAAAGTAAATTTTCATAATTTACAATATCTTTATTGACTGCATTTTAATATAGTTTATACAAAATAGAATATCACAATTAAAGACTTTTTTGTCAAATATCTAGTATTTTCAACAACAAAAAACTGGTTATAATCAAACAGTTGAGGTGAATATAGTTGTCTAATCCTTTCTGTCCAAGTGAATTTTACTTTCATTTTCAACAAGGAATTATAAAGAGAAAGAAAGGCAATTGATTGAGATTTTGTGAATGCTCGCGTATTCACCCAAAATCTCGTAATATCTCGTTTTTAATTATCTTAACTGCCATTCATATCGGTAACACAGATCAAAATTCTTACACTGCAGAATGAAATTGTCATTAAAACAATACCATTCCCGGAAATTTGTGTTTAAAAATGTTGAAGAACGTAATTACAAAATTTGTATACTGCAGCTACAATAACGACAAATTACGATAGCTTTTCCTTCAAACATCAATATTTTTTATTAGCGTACCTGAGCCAAAGGCTCACAGGTGAGCTTTTGTGATCGCCTGGTGTCCGTTGTCTGTCGTCTGTCGTTAACTTTTAGCTTTTAACAACTCCTCTGAAACCACTGGGCCAATTTTGATATAATTTCACAGAAATGTTCCTTGGGTGACCCTCTACCAAGTTTATTCAAGCCATCTTGATTCGTCAAAAAACATGGCGGCCAGGGGCTGGGGTTAGTTTACTATATAAGCTATAGTAAAAACTTAAAAAATCTTCTTGTCAGAAACTACTGGCTCGATTTTAAAATAATTTCTCAGAAATGTTCCTTAGGTGACTCTACCAAGTTTGTTCAAGCCATCTTGATTCGTCAAAAAACATGGCAGCCAGGGTGTGGGGTTAGTTTTATGTCAAATTACTCCCCCTGTTTTATAGCATAATGTCTGTATATAGCAATTATTATAAGAAGAGGTAATAAACTCTTTAAATAAACTTTTTTTTTTGCTATTATTATACAATATTATACCAGATATAAGTTTTAAAAGATAATTCATCATAAAAAGATGAATAATACAATTATAATAAATGATTGAAATATCATTCATATTATTCAAATATCATGAACCATTTTTATAATAGGTGTTTTTCTGAATATAAAAGTCAGAGTTTTTATGGTTCAGACAGGGATGGTTTACTGCCTCATAATAAAGCAATACCATATTTTTAGCTAGTTTCATAACAGCAAGAAGTCTGGTTGAGATTTTCAGTGTCAAAGTGTACTTGAAATCTTGGAGGAGGAGCTTAATTGTTTTTGGGGGAGAGCGCACTGCAACAAAAATTCTTTCAAGAGATATACTTTGGGAAGGCTTGTGTTTGAAACTCACAGGAATTTTTATTGTGCTGGAACTGCAGATTGCTTCATGCACAATAGTTTAGTCTAATGCTTTAGTTTGAAACCGTTATCAAACATAACAGGTTACCGTATTCACTCACGTATATTGCGCATCTGTGTATATCGTGCATCCATGTTTTAAGATCAAGAACTAAGAAAAAAAAGCAATTCTCCTATATATGTGTATATAGCGCATCATAAGTGACGCTTTCGGGGTAGTGACAATTTTGAAGTTTCTCAAGAGAATGCCGTTTATTTTTTTAATCTACGTTTTATACACACTCAAAATACTTGACACTTCGCATCACTGTCTCAATACATACTCAGAGTTATCAACACCTGCCCAGGTGTGCAATTAAGATGTCAACTAATATGCAGAAGCCACATGGCAGCACCTGCTTTCAATAGTCCAAAATGACCGGTGATCTCGTACACAAGTCGTATTTTTTTAAAAAATTTTACAATATTTTTTTTTTAATCATAACGAAATACCGCATATTATATTGATTTTATTTTATAAACATAAACTACTACAAACTGCACAAACAAAAGATACATGGTGTCGTTTAAAAATGATTGACTTTAACCAAAAAACAGTCGTCTCTTTGACGTTCACTCCATCACGCTTCATCATCGCTAACATCTTTTTGTTAAAAAATCAATAAATTATATACTGGTATATATCTCATACTAAAAGATTCATCAATTTGCGAATACACAATTGCTTTGCATCCTTTGAAATTAAATACACACGGTCATAAGCGTGTCATGCCAATTCCATCAGATAAACACGTTACGGTCACGTAATTTCAAAGCCAGACTGGTTTACACTAAAGTTAACATTACGGAATCGAGAAAGTATGTAACAAATAAATGTGAACCAGTCAGTGTTTTTATTTTGCGATTGAATAAGCCGACATAATTTATTTTTAACCTTGTGCCAATGTGTGATGTCTTCACTCTGACAGTTTCTTGCGTCATTTTACGTAGCATTCTATTTCACTATGTGGAAAAGTATCGATGTAACGAACATGATTTTCTAAAAATAGCGTGAAAACTTTTTTAATTGTCAATTGTATAACAGTACAGCAACTTAAAATAGGTGTTTGGATAAACAGATCAGTTAGGGTTAGGAGAGGTGTGTAAGCAGGCCATGCATCACCTGATTGTTTCATCACACATTTACAAGCAAAGGAACGATGCCCTAAGCAATGTTTTTCACCGATAACTCGGGATTTAAACTTATAACAAAGAAATAGATTAAAGCTACAGGTATGGCAATTTATAGACTCTAAATAACAGATAGCTATCATTATTTTACTTAATCTTTTAAAATATACATGGGAAATTATCGGAAATAGAAAATTTACATAAAAAAACCCCGAAATCTTCTGTACTTATGTATATCGCGCATCCCTTCTCGAAGATCTTAAAAGTTGGGGAAAAAAACGCGCATAATACGTGAATAGAAACGGTAGTTTTGTGCTGGAACTGGATTTTTATCTTAGTTTGAAGACTTCGAAGCATCTATAGTTAAAACTTCAAAAGCCTTCTTGTCAGAATCTACTGACCTGGTTTTGATGTAATTTGACTGACATTTACTGTGGGTGAACCTCTACCAAGTTTGAACTCTTCTACGCATCTGTTACATCTTCAAAACAAATCAAAATTCTAACTACATGCCCATCTCGTTTTTCTGGAATTTTGAGCGTACATGTATTATATAATCTACTTATGTTGGGTGACTCAAGGTCAGTGAGGTGAGCGATAAAGGGCCATTTTGGATCTCTTGTTTAAGATTTTTTTGCATGATCGAAATATTTAAAATTACATACAACTTCCAGTTTATATGTAAGAAATCAGTTGCATGTGAATTATGAATGATTAATTTGCAAATAATGAATCTTTTGTGTGCTGTTTCATCAACATTTAGTGAGGAGATGCAAGTTTCCTATCATAATCTCAATCAGTTGCCTTTCCTTCTCCATATAATTCCTTGTATAAATACACATATATGCTTCTAGTGGGGGCGGGGGGGGGATGTTGTAATTTGAATAACTTATAATATTTGGCATTCATTTCCATTGAAGGATTTGTCCAGAGATGAATCCTTTAATTTCAAAAGGCATGACAGGAGGTATGTATCATTATTTGTTCTTTGTAAATTTGCTCTCTTTATTTGTTCAGCCAATAAGTTCTTCTTAGGCAAGTGTTCATCAAATTTCAATACCTCTCATAACTGAGGTTGTGGGTTATATACCAGCTTGGTCCAAAACTGCTTAATTTGAGAAAGTTTGCAAATTACTTTCAAAAGAATGGTCATTCTAATTAAACTGAACAATTTATGTGTTGGAAATGGTATTGAACCCCATTATCTGACCAATATAATTGTTATTTATTTTCTAGAAATTTTGTTCCAGGAAATAATATAATGTTGGCTGTTTGCTAAGAATATATACATGTATTGTAAGGCTGGTATTCAAAGGTGTAAAATTCATCTGAAACAATATGATTGGTTTGTACTGATTTATTTAAGCTTGACAGCGAAGAAAGTTTAGAGCTGATGTGAAACACTCTCGAATCCATTTCCTTAATAGGCATAACCAGTATGTATTAAGTGTTTTTATTCGGTTGAAAGTGGGATCAAATCTACGATCTCTTTCATGAGTGACCTACACTATCTACTGCCCTCTTGACCATAATGATTAGTGTTTGAAAGAAAATTTGACAGATATATTTGACAACTAAAAACCACTGCAGATATAAGTTATATTGACTTTGTCGTAACTGTACATGAGGCATGTGATTTGCATGTTGTAGGAGCCTACAGACCCTGGAAGCAATGTTGGAGGGGGGTTCACCAGCAGTCCGTGACCAGGAGATGAGTAAGGTGTTCAAGAGACGCAGTACTACACTTAATGTACAACGATGTATCCTTTATTAAAGTCGAGGTCATAATAGTTGAAGCATCTTAAAAGTTGTAGCTCACAATGAAAACAAAGTGTTTTTCTACAAAAAGAGAACATACACTCAGGTCCCGATATAGCGCGATCTGATACAACGCGAAACTCGCTATAAAGCAGTTTTTCTATGGCTTTCAAATTCAAAATTTATATTTTCAGTCAGATTCATGAAAAAATCGCGCTATAACAGTTGATGAATTCATTGTAAAATTGAAAATAAATTGTGCAGTTATGTTTTTCAGACTGATACCTCATTTAATTTGTGCATCAATTAAGCCAGACTAACGTGATGATAACCACTGACTTATTGTTAAACACAACATTGATTTTTATTGATTGATACCAACAATCAATGGTCTTGTCTTGTTCAATGTTACTTTATCACATGTAAATTGTCATGTTTTAGCAAATCCAACTGGTCCATTTGTTTACTCTTTACCGGAAACTTAATTGCCAATCGGGAGCTAGATAAATACTGCTTATTAGGAGGCTACTAGGTAGAATCAAGTGATATAAAGAGTTTTAAAGATGGTAGAAAAAGAATGTTTTTGTTTCAAAACAAAGGTATTTTTGTCAAAATTATTGGTATATACAATAGAAAAATATAATTAAGAATAAAAACAATGTAAGTAATCATCTTAAGATAAGTTGCACTATATATTGAAAGAAACAGAAAGAAAGACATTTGCATAAAGTTTCATAAATGGTGTCTCATTCCACATTTGGGACTTTCCATAACTGCGATGTTTATAATGTGGTTCTATCTATATGATGGTTTGATTCTTTGGCTCCGGGAGCCGCGTTATATTGGGGTCTTGAGTGTATCGAGATTTTTCATAATGTTGAAATTGACTAAAAGCTTTTTTTTTCAATGTAACATGCCTATATATACTCGCTGACACCGTATTACCAGAAGGATACTTAAACATGCCAAAATAATATATTGAAGAGGGATTTCCTAATGTGGGCCATGTAACTAGGTAAGATTAAAATAGATTTCCTGTTTAAAATTGCATCATATCAGTATTTGCTGTCTTTTTTTAGAATGGGGATTTTGCTTCAAGTTTACAACTCCAATTTGTTTAAACTTTAATGCTAGGAGGTGACCACTAATACCGGTTTGAGTTGTATCATGACAAGTTTAACAAAAAACTTCCTTAATGGCCTCAGCTCTACAGCTTCTAGATGAAAGTGTGGGATCTCCATCTGCACGAGTCCAGCGCACACCTGGCGGTACTCTCAGACACAGTGCATGTAAGTCATCAGACGCCACCTAGTAGTAAATGATATAATTGTTGAAAAAATTTTGAGGCTGAAATTCAAACCTTGCCCTTTCTAAATAAGTACATTTTTGTCCTTTTTCTCTCACTCCACAAAATCTGTAGTAGGATAAAATCAACATTATTGAACAAAGTTGATTTAGCGTATGGTTGTAATCATTCAACAGTGTTTTTTTTAGTTCTCCTTTTTCGCTACTTTTTCCCTTAGTGAAAGGTTGGACCTCTTCCACGTTTTCATTTAAAAAGTTCCAAGTTACTCTGATTTTCTCTCATACTTTTCCATTTTCTTTTAGTTATTTTGAATAATAATTTAGGGTCCTCTAATTGAATTATCCAAGGCGCTGTCATCTTACAGCCTCTTACTGTTCAGTTCGGTCATGGATTTGACTCGAGTGCATATTTAGCGTCATTTTTATACCATTGAGGGCTAACGGACAATCAGTTAACCTATCCCCTGTTTCCTGGGATTAACCAGTACTGGAGCACACCCCATCTCCACAAGTAACTGATAACTTTCCCACTTTAATCAGTGGTGAGAGACAAATGATAATGAAACAAAATGTCGTATATCAGTTATCACGGAGACTGTTGCCGGGTTCAGGATTCAAACTCACGACCTCTGGATTGATAGTCAGACACGTAACCAACTGAGCTAATCGGGCCCGGCGATTTGACTCGAGCTTATTCTAAACGCATAAAGTGAGAAAATTTTCCAGTTGCTGAAGAATGACAATTTCTTTTGATTATTTTGAATGCTAGTTGTGTTGTTTTTATTCAGTTTTTACATGTAAGTTCTTGGAGCATTGTTCACCTAGTTTCTATAGTTTTATGTTGATATTTTACTTAAATATATTGTTCTTGTTTAGATACCCCTAGACAAATGTCATCAGGTTCCAAATTTGATGTATCTGCAAGATTAGGTCCCACACCAAGAAAAACTCCACAAGCAAACAGGTCATTTCAGAGGGTAAGTAAAAAAACGGCCATGTTAATTCATATTTTCAGTGCTCCGGATAAGCTTCATATTTCACTCAAAGATATTTGTGGAAAATGAAAAATATTTTGTTTTTAAGCGTACCCGTTAAGCAAATCATTTTTCTTTCACTCAAAACGTTGTTACATAGGTATCCAAACAGCTGTTTTATATTTCCTGTATTTTGGTAAATAGGAAACAGCCAGATAAACAACCTTTTTCCAGTTATCACAGTTTGTACCACAAGCTATTAGCAGAGTGAAAGTAAAGCTGAGTACCAGTTTATTCAGCCTTCTCATACAGGACTTTGCATATTATTCGCATGTTGTAATGAGAGCATCTTGATGATCAAGATCACGCACTTGACAAAATATTTAACTGAGAATGAAAATATTAACTTTCAAAGAAAATAACATGTTCTAACCGAAATCGAAAGTACAATTTTTAGTTACGTTTTGCCGCAGCACCCATTTCTTCAATACATACATGTATTTTTAAACCAACAGTATTTGACATTATCATTGATGAATTAAGCAAGAAATTCTGAGTTGCAGGCAGCTGCATTTGTGCAAGAAGCAAATAGTTTTTTCATTTAAGAGTTTCAGGCAGCAACATTTGATACAATACTGATAGTGCAAATCAAGAGTTGCAAGCAGCATTAATTTTTACAATACTGTGTATTTAAATATAGACAAGTAAGGCATTTAAATTACTTGCATGTTTCACTTAATAAATGGTAAACTAACCGAGTGAAAATCACCCAATTAATTCTTTGAATATAATATGGATTTTGTTAATACTAGCTATAAATTATCAACATAATATGACGATGTGTCATGCGTTACACCCAGAATCCCACTTCAAAGGTCAAGAACATAATTTAACTTTGTTTGATGACTTTTTCTGTCTGATTGAGATTTTTTTGACCGGTCTGAAACTTTGTCACCTATGGATAAATTTCAAACACACTTTGCTCAATTCATCAGCATGACATGACAACGTGTCAAGTGTAAGACCCACACTTTTAGTATGTATGACAACACTTTGAATTTGTTTGAGATTTCAAGTCCTTCCTTTAACTTGATCATACATGGATGGATTTCAAAAACACTTGGCTCAATTTATCGATTGATCAGCAATTGATCTGTAACTTTGTCTTACATGTAGGGATTTTGAAATAGCTTGACACAAGTGATCAGCATGTCATGATGATGTTTTACCTGCATTTAACTGTTGAAATACCCAGACCATTACATCAGATATCACGGTCAAGGTTTCACAAAGGTCAAGGTCATGCTTTAATGTAAAAAAAACATGAAATTACATGTCTAGTCCGGAACATCAGTCCATTACTCTTGATATTCATGGATACATTGCTACCTATTATAACATATATTGTTATTTTTCACAGACCATTTGGGGGGCATGCGACACTTACCAGTGACATATCTTGTTTGTCACTATTTTAGTGTATGTGTTTACATTTTTATCCCATGCACATTTTAAACTTAAGTTATGCTATCCTGATACAAAGATTTGGTTTAACAGTTGTATTATTAAATATGTTGCTATTTTTTCAGTCATTTCATGATGACAGTTTCCAAGGTTCATTCCACTCACATTCAGCATTGACTCCCTTACCAGAGGTAAGTTTATAATATTGTGTAATTAATGACTAAAACAGTTAAACGCAGGAGTGTGGAGCATATGGTCTAGTGGTAGAGCATTGAACTCAGGATTTGGGGATCATGATTTAGATCCTCTGTCATGGCTGTGTTGTGTATGCGTAGTACTGATTTTACCCAGACAGGCTTCGAGTAAAACTTGTTTGGCTATCGATGTAATAAATGTAGAATGAGTCATTAACATACAATTTTCTTTCTTCAGATTAATAACTTCACTGTAATATACCTGTATTACATTTATAACAATAATAATAATAATTCAGACTTAAATTGATGAGAGAACTCATTTGAATAAATTCAATATTCCATGAGGCCCTCAATTTAATGTCCAAGACCAACACTCACAAGGAGTCTAAAGAAGTATTTCAAGAATGACTTGTGAAGTTATTTTGAAATTACTTTTAAGCTTTCACCACAACACTGAATTAACTAAAGTTTATCATTAAATGTTTCTTAAATGTCTGTTAGCCCTCGATGGCATAAAATGGCGCTAAATATTCAATCAATCAATCAATTAATGTTTCATAAATTCAAATGGTAATAGTTATTACCAAATCTTGACGGTATAGAAAATAAATACAAGCTTACACTTTATTATAGTGATGCCATACAATTTAAAACCAAGCAGTCATTATAGTTGATCAATTGTCTTGTTGTTTTGTTATTGTTATGTTGATACTTTTAGGACGACATGAGAGATGATGTGACGACAACAAATGTTGGCCTGTTGCTGGAGGAAGACCCGGGCGTGTCAGGTAGTAATTCAGAAACATATGTCAGTTAGACAGACGGTCTACAAGTTTGACAGGTTGTGCACAAGTTGGAGATGTTGTGTACATCTTCAATATATTTTGTACATGTTGTGTACAAGTTGAACAGATTGTATGCAAGTTTGACCGATGTGTAAAAGTTTAGCAGATTGTGTACAAATTTGACAGATTGTGCAAAAGTTGGATAGATTATAATAAATGTCTATCTAAAAAGTATTTATTATGAATTTTGTTAGACATAAATAAAAAAGAACTTAAATAAAATCAACATTACAATATCAAAAAATTACCATTTCTGAGACTTCTGTAATAATGTAGGCAACATAAAGGACTTAGTTATGTTGATTATTTACCTTGTAAGGAAGTAATAAATGTACACACACATTATTCAGCTTCCAAGGGTGTTTACGAAGATTTCCTACGGTGCCTCAGGCTTAACTCATCCCAGGGCGACCTATTCAAACTTGTGGAACAGTACGAGACCACTTGCCAGGAACAAGTGTCACTTCTGCAAAAACTAGTGAGACATGCCTCTAGGCAGGAAGAAAAGTGAGTTGGTTACACATCTTCACATGCTTCCACATTTACAGCTGTTTGTTTTGACTTTATGTTATTGATCATTGTATGTAACCTACAGCCCTGATTGTTAATTCTCATAAACATCCTCATTGAAAGATGTTCAAGGGATTATTTAAAACTATTCTGAATGAGCCATCCTCATTGAAAGATGTTCAAGGGATTATTTAAAACTATTCTGAATGAGCCCTGTTTTAGAAATTAAGAGTCTTTTGTACGATATACCTGCTGCTTAACCGTTATAAGTATTAAATACAAAAAAGATCATTTGTGTCCAGATTTCTCCATGGTCAATCAATTCTAGGAGGTTTCTTAAGATCACTTACCTATGACTATTTAGGTCACACGTTAGAGCCAAGCTCTATCAAAACTCTTAATGTGAGAAAAATTTGCCAGCTACTTGCAGAAGAATGATAGCTACGATTCTTGTTCATGCGTCTACGGTTCTGTTCCTCTTACAATGAATACGGTTTCCATGTAGTGTATTGAAAATGGCATACTTTAAATAAAAATGACATGACTTATTTAACAAGGATAATTGTAACCAGCATTCTTGGCAACCTAATTTTTACAGGTTTCAAAAAACTTTCCAAGTGCTACATCTCCTGAGTGCAGAAGAAGCTACTTGGCAACTTGTGAAGAATTTGTTCAAAGACAGACTAGAGACAAGTGTCAAGTCTGATATTATGATGGATGATGACAGCGATGAACAACAAATTATACAGGTACAACTTGTTTACCAGAATGTCTTTGTTGACTGGAACTTCAGTGCAACATCCTAGTATATTATCAAATTCAGCAATTTCTATTTTAAAATGTACACGTTAGTAATTGGCATACATGAAAATATTGGGCATTTAATTTGTCGAACGTTTACATAAAATAAATGCATCTCTAAAGAGTTTTCATCTGCAGCCTATAAATATGATTGATCGATTTATTGATTGAATATTTAGCGTCCTTTTTATGCCATCGAGGGCTAACAGACGATCAGTTAACCTAACCACTGTTTCCTGGGATTAACCAGTACTCGAGCGCACCCCATCTCCCTAAGTAACTGATAACTTTCCCACTTGAATCAGCGGTGAGAGACGAATGGTAATGAGACACAATGTCATATATCAATCATCACGGAGACTGTTGCCGGGCGGGGATTCGAACTCACAACCCCTGGATCTATAAATATGAATCTGAACACTTGGTTTCCTGTCCAGAATATGTACTCCATTGGTCTAGAGTTTGTTACTTTACACCTTTGGTTAATCATATAGCTCAATTATATGGAGTGAATACACTCACACCTGTCTTAAGCAGCCAGTCAAGGGAAGGAGCAAAAGTGGCCTTTTAAGACAGGTTGTTGCTTAATACAGGTTAATTTACTCTTAATGCATAGAAATGGGAAATAGAAAATATGGTTGCTTAAGACAGGTGGCTGCTTAATAGAGGTGACATTTTACACAGGTTTAGCTGTATATAATATTACACAGTTTATTATGTCTGTTTCAATAATTAAGCAAAGTTTGTAATTTCAGTTGCCAGCATTTTACAGACATATATGTAGTTAATTTCTCACATTGAAAAAAGTCTTTAATTCATATTTGTTTCAGGGTGTATACCAGAGTGATAGCAAAATTGTTGAAAGTCTATTTGAAAGGGATCAGGCCGTTAGAGAAGCACAGGTAAGTGACACTTGTGTGATTGTTATGTAAGTGTCACATGTAATCTTGACTAATCAATACCATGTTGATCAAACTTCCGAAGTTATCTGGTTTAGTTTCAGATTTAATTTGTACAACTGACTGACTGAATATTTAGCGTCATTTTTATGCCATCGAGGGCTAACAGACGATCAGTTAACCTAACCACAGTTTCCTGGGATTAACCAGTACTCGAGCACACCCTATCTCAGCAAGTAACTGATTACTTTCCCACTTGAACCAGTGGTGAGAGACGAATGATAATGAGTATATCAATCATCACGGAGACTGTACAAGTAGCAGTCACAAGTTCTAGTGAATCACAAAATACTAACAGCATACTAACTGTAATCTGAGGCCTGCATCTGAAATAGGGTTAGTGTAAACATTTGATTTACCTCATAGGGGATCTGAACTAAATATTCCATATGTACATATATATATAGAAAATATATAGAATTGTTAACATTCATGTATGCCTGTACATGTGGAATGTATTGGAAAGGGGTTTGTAACTGATGTCGCTGATTAGATTCCATTCCAGACCAAAAATGGACAAATTTATTCTCAACACGCACTACTTGTTCTACCCAGGAACAGACTTGAGAACTATTTATAAAACGACTAAATTCAATTAATACATACAAACAAAAAGAGAACAATGGCTTTTACACGAATAAAACTTTCAGAGTATATAATTGAAACCATAGTACATGTAATTTGTGTAGAACTCCATCTGTTTTGTGTCATGTATTAATATATCTTTTTGTCTCAGCTGGTTGTCGACTGGTTGGAAAGTTGTAGTCAAGACGACTGTGAGAACTTTGCAGAAAACATAAAGTTTTTCTCAGACAGGGCCGTGGGATAGTAAGTAACATTTTTGCTTTCAAATATTCTATCTTCAATAAAAAATAAATGGGGGAAAAAAATCCATTATTTCACCCTAGTTAAGTTCACTTACCCCATATTTTATAAGTGCGTTGGTAGTTAACAGGGGTTGTTTTTTTTGGCAGATTTTGATTGCCAGTGAACAAAAATGGTCTTTATTTATGATAAAATATAACAATGCTTTCGAAATCAATAAAAAAAAATTGGAAAGCTGTCCATTGTCCTACTACTATATGATGTGTCCACAATGTTGGTTTAATAACTTCTATACTGTAATGGATGTGTACCATCTTTCTTTAAATATCCTTGCTTATATCTTGAATTATGGCATTTGAGTGGAACATAGAATAATGGCCATGTTGTGTTTCAGTGAGAATTCTCGGCACAGATTACAGAACAGACAGACAGGGATGCCCTCGGGAAATGAGAGATCTTTAATCACAGAACTGGTACGAGTCCTCTGTAAATTAACTGTATAGAAAACACCAAATTGAAAGTTTCCCACTCTCAGTTATAACACAAAAAAATTCTCTTGCACAATATATACAATTATAAGTTCGTTTTGATGGTAGAAAAGACTGGAAACGGTAACCTCATAAATTATTGCATATATCTCAGTTTTTCTGCCTTCTTGACTCGGGAAGTGAATTGGCTAATTTTTTTTGTGTAATAAGTCTTACTTTTGTCTCGCAGCGACAAAGGAGCGAAAGCGAGATTAAGGTGTTGCTTTTCCGTCGACAGCGGCAGCGTCAAACATTTATATTTAGCTCCAACGTTAAGTTTTCTTTCTTTTTTTCTCTCCCATGTGTGTATTAACAGTCAAAGCGGACACGGTGAGACATATCATTTCGCGGAATTCTTGTTTTTATTGAATAACCCTTATTCTATAAAAATCATTTAAAATGTTGTTTTTAGCACCTAGTGAATAATGAGTGTATATTAATACAAAAAAACTACCTTAACACACTAGCATGTTAGAAAATTCAGATAACTTTGTATGCACAATAACCTATGTTTTCTGTTTTACAATACAAATTATTTATGCGTTTAGAAATGTTAGATATATTAAATGTATTTATTAACACATTATCAAGACTGTAATTTATAAAACAAAATCAGACCACTTCAGCACAGTTCCTCAAATGTCTTATCACATGATTAAACACAAGCAAACAGCTCTCAAAGAGCTCTCAAAGGTGTTTGCTAACTTTAGCCAACATTTGCAACAAACACATCATTCCCTTGTAGACATTACTTAACATAGCTCTGATCTAAATCAGATGATTACAAGTTGTCTTGGAGATACATTGTAAACCTGAAAATTATTTATAGGATCCTGATGCACCGTTGAGGCAGAACAAGCTTCTAGATGATCTTGATAAGGAAGATGAAGACAGACTTCTGCAGTATATTTTTGTCTGCATCAGGGCGGGCCAACTAGAAAAGGTATGCGTTCATATATACAAATGTTCTGCAGCTATTGCCGATACATGTAGTCTGTTATCAATATGTGTTAATCTGTTTAGTTTGTTTGAATATTTAGTGCCATTTTTATACCATGGAGGGCTAACAGACAATCAATTAACCTATCCACTCTTTTCCTGGGATCCTGGAAGGTTAGCCAGTACTCAAGCACACCCATCTTCCCAAGTATTTGATAACTTTCCTATATGAATCAGCAATGAGACAAATGACAATGGGATGCAATGTTGTATATCAATCGTCACAGAGACTGTGGCAAGGTGGGAATTCAAATTGGTGACCCCTGGATTGATAATCAGACGCACTACTGACTGAAATAACTGGGCTCCGTCTGATCTGTTCAATAATTAAATTATCAGAGTTGAAATTGTCACTCTGTTAGATATGGTATTAGGAGATTTTATATTGGTTCAAGGATTGTCAATTTGTCATATTTGTCTTTAATAGACTTATTGACCTTGTTTATTCATATGAGGCCAGTTTGGTTCATATTGACCCAGTTTGCCTTATTACATGAGTATTTTTCTTGATGACAAGTCTAACAATAGTAAATAGATAAGCTCTTTTCTTGTCGGAATATAAGCATAGAATACAAACATTTTATTTAAAGTGGTATACATGTATGATATTGAACTTGCATCCCTTTTGTCAATTTTTGATTGAAGAAGTACTTTTAAGTAATATGTCAGAGATATATGTTTTTACTTCATGTGTGACCTCATTTTATGAATTTTAGCTACTGTACACTTGGATGTAATTCCTGTGTCTCATTTTCCAGTATTGGTGGTGAATCTGTACTTTGTGTATATCATGATTAGCATATCTGTCTGACTATGGATCTTTGGACTATAGCTTCAGCTAATAGGGACACTAGAAGGTTTATTAGAAATAATAGAGTTATCAGAAATGTCTCTTGACCGTTAACACCTCTGTATAACCTTCATATGAAACCTTAACCATAAACCTTTGATACTGAAGTACTTTTCATCCACACTTTATCTAGGCACAAAAGATGTGTGTCAAATGTGGACAGGCATGGAGGGCAGCAACACTTGAAGGATGGCGACTGTTTCACGACCCCAACTTTGAGGGCCTTGGACCAGAGTGTCAAAGAACCCCTATTCAAGGAAACCCTTACAGAGATGTGTGGAAAACCGTTTGTTGGAATATGACCCAAGATGTAAGTATATGATGATGTGAGCTTGGGACCAGTATTGTGATATCATTGCAAGTGATATGATACTTTGCAATGGCCAATCTAGAGGGAAGGATGGGCTCCAGGAGGATGGGGTCTTGGCTCCATGAGATTTTCAAAATGTTAAAAAGTGGTACTTATTATTGTGAAAAAGGTTAAATATATATTTGAAATTTGTTAATCCCCCTAAGATAACAAAAATATTACAAAACGACACCTGTTTCAGTGAAAATGAAAAACATAATCTGGTAGCCAATGGAAAATTTGATTATCCTATGTAGATAATACATTTTCCCCGACCCTGCCCCCAACATGAAATATTTGGTAAAAATTTGAAATACTGATTCCATCAACATTTCTTGACAAAGTTCCTGGATTCTTTAAATAGTCTTTAGACATTGTTATACCATGTACAAACTGACCATGAAAACTCCTTTCTGTATTGTACATGTAATATGCTATATTTGTTAACTGATAGACATTTCTTATCTGTGTATTTGTTTGTTATTTTAGCCAAGAGTCAACACTTATGAGAAAGCCATATACTCTGTGCAAAGTGGTAACCTACGTGGAATACTGCCTGTGTGTAAGTCATGGCTGGATTATGTCTGGGCGTATTTCCGTGTGATGGTCGACACCAAGGTAGAGGATGAGATACGACTGAAGACAACGGTAGACAGATCACTGGAGACTTTGCCGGGAGAATACTGGGACAAACAGTTAGTGTTACAGTCCTTACTGATGACAAATACAGGCTGGATGGTTGGATTACTGCTCTGAGCATTCTTAAACCATTGTCACATTAAATGGTCGGCAAAAATGAAGTTCATAGATATAAAAGTGCAATCATGAGTTCTATACTATAGCCTTAATTAGAGAAATATCACAGATATTTCTAACAGAGACGATAAAAGATAGAGCTGGAAGTTTAATATAAAGTGTGGTTCCGGCTTAGAATAGAATCACTGCTGATCTCTGCAGAGGGGTAGGAATCCTCCCAATGGGTGTCATGTTCATTTCATCATTTTTTTGGTCATGTTCACTATTGTGGTTAAATTATCAACCACTGTGTGGTTCCAGGGAGCCATATGAGTGATGGCTAGAAAAGCACCACTGTGGCTCATGCATGTCGTAAGAACCAACAAATGAGTAATACGATAGAATTTGCTGAAACTCTGCAGTTCTGCAGGTATCAAGGTTCTAGGTTCATTCTGCATATTCATTTGTTGGTGTATTTTTTTTTAAATCTGTATGTTATTTTTTTGTTTTTGTACATGTAGAGTGAACCTGGAATCTTCCTTCTTGTTGGCGTTGAATACCCTATAATGTGTTTGTACGCCGTAAAACCCTATTCATTCATTCATTCATTCTCTTCTAAACACTGACTGATGATATCATTTTGATACCATAGTAGAGCTGCTACAAATGTTTATCATTAATTTTATTCAATATCTTTCTAAGATGACATACTTAAGCAATATGAATTTTACTTCATAAAATCAGTGAAATGTGCTGCTGAATATAATATATGTATATGCAATTGTCCTTTTCTAAAACTAATGGTCCATTTTTACCTGATTGACATGTACCAGAGCTATGGTTAGAGGTTGTCAGTCCAGATGTCTTGTCTGCAATGTGTATTTAAGTCACATCTTAGTAACTACTGCAGCCATCCTTAAAAAAGTGTTTGATGTGCTCCAACCCAGTATTTTCTATGTAGGTAGGTAGGCAGGTAGCTATATTTTTAGGCCTGATTTTGAATTTTGATTGTAATTTCGAACGAAAATGGAAATAATTTATGGAGAAAAAAACAACAACAATGCTTTCAAAGTCAATAAAATGGTTTGGGAAGCTGTAATTAAGTAGGCAGGAGCACGGCAAATAAACTATATTTTTAAGTACAGCCTGATGGGAATGGAATGAAACTGCACACAAGTTCACGACTATGTCCTGATGTGAACTGCATGTGTTCTATAACTCTCTTGTGCTAAACCATTCAATAAGCAATCTAGGTTTTGCACTTATGGGTGTTTGTCTTTGTTTCAGTTTGGATGCCAGATCTATATTCAAGGAAGTAGAAGCAAATGAACACATCCACAGTGAGGCCCACACGTGGTATCATGTCATACAGAAACATGTAATTCTGGGTGATATTTCTGGTATGTACTGAATTGTGTTTGGTGAGGCTTTTGTTTCGCTTAAAATGGGGTGAGGATAGATTCAGTGTTATGATACTTGAATCATTATGCAAAAGAATGAGTGTGGTGGTAATGCAATTGATAGATTGTGGTCACTCAAGTTAAAGGTTGCTGGTTACCCAGTTCGACCAAATGTCTGAAAAAATAATACTTAGTACTGGTTATACCCAGAAAGCTTATCCACAATACAGCGAAAAATAATTTATATAACTATACATTACATTAATACTAAAAGAATGAGTAATTTTCTTCAATTGGCCGAGTGACCCAAGGAATTGTCAAGAGATCATTTTCTTCACTGTTGAGGTTGTGGGTCGAACAACTTTGTATGAAAGAACATCGACTAATCAGTTTCCTTCTGAGATTGAATTCATAAATTATAGTAATGGGCCAACAATAAAAGTTATTTTGTTCAGTATTTCCAACGTTCAAACATTTTGGATTAATTTATTTTGTGTGTGTTGAATTTAAAGAATGAAAGATAGATATATTTATATAATCTAAACAAAGCAAAAAAAAAAACGAATGAAAGAAAGGCTATCAAATGATATTTTTGGCTAGGAAATATATAAGATACAGTTACAAATATTTTTGATATTTGTAAGCTATATGTCATAATATCTGTAATTTACATGTTAAACTGTCATTTGAATCCTAATGTTTTTCATATAGGTGAGCAGGAAAACTTTCCAGTTTTTGCTTTAAAAAAAACATGTATTGAAATTAATTGTATGCTGATTTCTCTGAGCTTACATATTGTTTGGAAAAAAGTTTCAAATAATAATTATATTACAGGACTTATTGAGGTGCTATATGAAAGATTGCGACAAGAACGCCAGCAGATACCCCTTCACATGTTACGGTTTATGGCGCACTTTATACTCTTTCTTCGAACATCTGAACTGCACACTAAGGTAGAGTTTGTGTCTTTCTGTCTTTATTGAAGTTATAATTTGACTTTATACAGGACATGACTTTTACCTACTCTAAGACTCATATTTAGCACTTACTTAGTTGTAAAATGGCAGTTGATTTCAGAAAATTGTAAAATTGTAGTACAATTTTGAAGCTTAGAAAAAAATTCAAATGCAAAAAATTTCATATTAAAAAATAGCTAATGTATTCCCTCCATACATGTATTTATATTCTTGTAACATCTTAACTTTTTAATACAAGCACCATAGCAAACAGCTATAAATGGAAAACCAATTTGTATTAAATGACATACTTTTAACATCTTTAACAAATAGGCAAATTTTTTTTCACCAATATGATCAAAAGTGAAATTCAAAAAAATGCTTTTCTGAGTTTGTCGTTTGGGTAGGAAATTAACATATTTGCTGAGAAAAGCAAGTTGGTAGAAAGTTTTATCATCCAACCCTGCTACAAGCAAGTATTTTCGTCAGTGTTATTGTTGTTGTCAATGTATTTTGGGCATTAAATTACAGCCATCATACAAGTGTGTTGATATTTTTACATTTGATACATTTGGGTATTACAGGAAGAAATGTGCAATTCCATCTTGGAATCATATGTTGAAGATCTGATCAAAGAGAAGCAGTATAAACTAGTGGCATTCTATGTTGCCAAACTTCCTCCAGATGCCCAGATACACTGGTATGCTCAGTTTTTGGAAGGTATGTACAACTCTATCCCTAGGGAAGTTTCTCAAAGTCATGAACAAACTAATTAAGCGGAAGGAAAGTCGCCAGTATTACTTTTTCTTAAAACTTTGAATGAATTTGTTTTTTTGAAAACAATAGATATGAAAGTATGACATGTAATGTTTGAAGAAGAAAAGGGGATTCATAGTTAACTTGTTCTGTCAGTGAAAAACTGCAAAAAAAAAAATATTTGGAAAGTTTGATGTAAATAGAGTATAACCCATTTTCAACAGACAATACATTGATATAAACAATATTTTACTGTATCATCTATTTTTATATAAAAATATTTACATTTGAACCTATTTAGAATTGTGTCCCATGAATGCATGCCAGTGATTGGTCTTTTTTATCTTCAGACATATAATAGGTTGAATATGAGGTCTGAAATAACGCAAACAAGAATAAAATGAACTAGAAGTAGAATCTGTAGCCCATTTCTTTTGTAGCAATTAATTTTAAATAATAGACAAGGGGACCAAATGTAAGCATGATTTTCTGTCACATTAACTGACTTCAACAATAAAGGTGCAGGATATTTAATGAATGGGACATGTTAGTGTAGACTGGGTGCATATGTTGATATAGACTGGGACATGTTGGTATAGACTGGGTGCATGTTGTTATAGACTGGGACTTGTTGGTATAGACTGGGCACATGTTGATATAGACTGGGACATGTTGGTATAGACTGGGCGCAGGTATAGACTGGGTGCATGTTGGTATAGACTGGGTGCATTAATAATTTATATAAAAAGAATACACTCCGTTTGTTGAACATTCATGAGGTATGAACTTGCATGCAACAAACAAAGTTTACTGCTTTGCACTTCGTACATGCGAGTTCATACCTCATGAAAGTTCAACAAATAAATGTATTCCCTAAGTACAAAGTTTAATGATTGATAACCAACATAACCAAACTAATGTAAAATCCAACATTGTTTATGGCAACTGGAAGACTTGAAACATTTGTTTAACCAGTTTGTGACAGTATTTTGAAGATTATGATAGATATCTCTCCTAACACCTGTATGTACATATGAAGGTATCACTGACCGAGACGAGAGGCAACAGTACCTGGACCTGGCTAGTGATGCTGGTTTGGACCTGGCACAGATAACCAAGCGAGTCGTGGAGAATATACGCTGCAAGTCTAATGTAGATTTCTCACAGCTTCACGAGGCACAGCAGCAGTCTTCAGATACTGTCATTTCTGAGGTGAGTGTTTAGTTTTGTTCATTTTGCAACTTGCTATTAATGACTCCTTGTATATCCTTTATTTGGATCGTATATTATCAATTAAAGGGGTGTTTATAAAAACTTAACTGACTGCAAGTCAAACAAGGTAGATTGGATTATGAGTTGCTTACATCTCGAGTTTATTTTCCTTTTGTTGTGATGGCAACTGAGTTCTTGTACTAAAGATAAATCCTATGTAATTTGGTTTGGAATATTATGAAATGACTAAAAGAGACTGACTTCTTGCTGCGGATGATCATAGTTAAGCCTGGTGTAGCATATACTGCAATAAAACATCACTAGTGTTAAAAATGACTTCTATTGGATTTTAATCATTTGATGTATTTAAGAGCATTTGAGGACTTTTTAAAAAAAACTTAAGGGTATCACTGCACTAAACTTAGGGGTGTCACTGCACTAAACTTAGGGGTGTCACTGCAGTAAACTTAGGAGTGTCACTGCACTAAATTTAGGAGTGTCACTGCACTTAACTTAGGGGTGTCACTGCACTAAACTTAGGGTGTCACTGCACTTAATTTAGGTGTGTCACTGCACTAAACTTAGGGGTGTCACTGCACTTAACTTAGGGGTGTCACTGCACTAAACTTAGGGGTGTCACTGCACTGTCTTTAGAAAAAAACATGCAGGTCTTGGATTGTGGGTTGGAGTTTAGCTCAATCGAAAAACTTAATTAAATAAGTTTTTCACCTACTTCCAAAACTACTGTGGTTACATTCAGATACATTTATATATATCTTGAACCTTTCTCCATCAAAAACCTGGATATGTTTCAAATGCCTATCTGGACACCATTTTAAATTTTGTTGAAACAAAACTTCCTTAAAAACAATACATTAATAACTGATTGGAATTGATTAATTTTCAAGATATAAAGAATAAAGCACAATGACATTTTCTTTTTGTTAAACAAAATCTATTGCTACAAACATGCTGTATGTATTACCAGGAGGACCGTAAGAAGATAGAAGCCATAGACTGGCTGGTGTTTGACATTTCACAGAGGGCCGAGGCAATGAAACAGGCTAATGCAGTTATGAGGACATTCATTGGTAAGTCATTACATTTAACTTATTGTAGAGTTTTATATGGAATTAAGTACCTGAAATGAGACAATAAATTCATATTATTTATGACATTTGTATCATAACAGAATAGTTAAACACCTTCTTTGTCAAGCCCGCTTACAATGAGATCAGTAGTCGTCACATGGTGGATCAGTGTATGTCCGTGTGTCCGTCAGATCTTGTCTGAATTTTAATGCATAAATGCTCACCAAAAAACAGATGGCGTATCTCGCATAAGACCCAGGTACGTAGCTGAAAGGTCAAGGTCAAACTTAGAGGTAACTCAATGTCAGAAATAGGTAAAAACATTTCATGTTTGCTTCATATCGTGTAAACCACTAGACAGATCTTGAAATAACATAGTACAGTTGTTCACCATAATCAGATGACACTCTACACCCAGGTTCATAGCTAGAAGGTCATGGTAATACAAGAAGTTCATAGCTATAAATGGTACTTGATTTGATCTTCGCTCAATACTTACTAAACCACCTGTCATGATTTGAAAAATCTTTACACAAATATTATCACAACGATAGACTGTCAGAAATAGGCACAATATTCGGTGTCTTCTCCATTACTTGTAAACCACTTGACATACTTTAAAATAACGTGCCACACTTGTTCACCATAATGAGACAAAGTTTACTTGCAGCTCCGAACTGGCAGCCTCCACATTGTGGCCATTGTGCATCAAGGGAACATGTATTTGTACATATGTCAGGTTTATTACATAATCACCCACCGTTTACTAAACTTTATTGAAATTGTTAAAAAATCCTGTAAGCTTACAATTATGTACTTTTGGGGAGCATTTGGATACTTTAATTTCTGATCAATATATCCTCTGTTTTCTTTCTTCTTTACAGCAATGAAGAAGATGGTGGCTGCACGTGAAGTTTTCGACAAACTGCCTCCAGATTCTGTAGATGTTGTTCACAGGACATGGCATCAACAGGTACTGAATAACTAGTTCATCCAAATATTACATGTATTACGTCTGCTGTTGACATATATTTTATTTATTTCCCAACAGTGGGGGTATTTTTTACAAATAACAAATATATTTATTCCAATAGCATGGGTTTTTTTTTAAGGGTCCGGTAAAAATTAGTAGAAATTGAAATGTTTTTTATATATATGTAGAAAATGTTTAAGAGGTCTTCTATGAGAACCCTGTTATGAATTCCACCTTCATCTATATGAAATATGACAAACTATTTATAAACATATATACATGTACTACATATTTACACTCTGGCCTCGTTATAATGCGGTGGCTGGGATCCACAGAATGAACCTGCAATATACGCGGAACCGCATTATAAATAGCCCAAGAAGCACTGCGCTTTATTATTTGGCTGTATTGTTTCCGGTCGAAGTACTGTGAACAAACGCGATAATGTATGATAAATATGATAGACCATGTTTCTCTGGGTAAATCAATTAAAAGCGATGTTGTTTATAACAATACAAACTTGTTATTATTTCAATCTAAATTATCAAGGTGTAATTGATACACAAATAGCATGGTCACAGTTTGGAAAAACTTAACAAGCTCACAAACACTTGGCGGTTTAGTTGAGATTTTCGATTAATTTATCAATTATTGTCTGCAAGTTTTTAATGAATCTGGTTGAAAATATCAATTTTAAATTTCAGAGCCATAGAAAAACCGTGTTATAACGAGTTTTGCGTTATATCGGACCGCGTTATAACTGGACCCGAGTGTATATATAGCTAGTCAACTATTCTTATTCTTGTTTTATATTTATAGACTGGTTCAACAGTGATCTTACCAGAGGACAGAAACGCCATCAGGGAATACTTATGTATCAAAGCATACCTTGTATGTATTATCTTGCTATCTTGTAGACACGTGGTCTTCTTAACAGCTGTTATAACTCTCATAACTATACTAGTTGTAGATGGGAAAATACTTTATGTCACATTTCTTAGGTTATGAAACTAGAGGAAAAGATTCTGTTTTGTCAGTGTATTTATTTATATTGTATTAGTTCCTCATCTCAAAAATCTCAATTTCTCTAAATGATATAACTCATTTGCATTAATTGACCACACAGAACTGAATAAATCTTTAATCATTATATACACGTAACGTAAACCTGTACATTGCTAGACTCTGCCGAGCAACATATAATTTTTGCCAATGATTTTGATGAATTAACCCTTTACTCCATAGATACGCATTTTCCCACCAATCACAGAAGGCCTTTGAAAACAGTGCAGGAAGAGTTCAGATTGCTTGTAACAAGCAATCTGAACTCTTCCTGCACTGTTTTCCACTCTGTCAGTTAATATAAACATAGTTCACCCAGTAATTCAAAAGCGTTCTATATTAGATGTCCAAAGTCGTCTATATTAGAGGTGTCCAAAGGCGTCTATATTAGAGGTGTCCAAAGGTGTCTTTATGAAGTAAAGGGTTAAATAATAAATGAGCACGGTTGTAAGATGCCATAACTCAGAAAAAATGGTACATTTGCCGTTTATGTAACACCTGTAAGGAATGAGAATAAATCAAATATATTAGTTTTCGTTTGTCACGGTAAGACGTAACGTCTTAAAATAACATCATTTAACCATGACAAATCATTGTCATTTATGTAGTCTGGCAAAACCTCAAGTGATTAATGGGAAGTGATATTACAATAGGCCGATATAAAAGAATATGTTGTGGGTTTACTACACTCTTGCATCGTAAATTATATGATAAAATCATTTACTGATGCATTTTCAAATGATTTATTTAGAAGTCATTGTGATGTGTTTTATTGAAGGATGCTATGGAAAGTTTCAATGATTGGTTTAATCACTACCACCATGGGCAGCCCTCACGTCCTGACCCACCCCAAGGCGGATCTTTCACAGACAAGGTAGCATACGAACACCGTATCAAACAGTACGAACAGGAGAAAGATAGATGGCATCACAACCTTATCATGCAAACGCAGGTTTGTGACATAATGTTGAATAGTGTAGTTTATGTGACAACATTGTAGTTAGATTACATGTATGTGACATGTTAACCCAAGACACCCTGACACCTGATTTCACCTTTTCAAATTTTGAAGGGACTAAACCTATGTAAAACTTATAGATTGATTGATTGAATATTTAGTGTCATTTTCATGCCATTGAGTGCTAACAGACGATTAAAACTTGTAGAAGAATGATAGTTATCTTAATATAGAAAAATTGTAATTCTCTGATTTCCGCACATAGTATTCCCCCCACCCCACTCCCCAGCTTCTGATTTCCCTCCACATCAGTATGCAATAACACTTTCATTAATGTACACATGTATGTTAATATCAAAATTGATCCAATTGCCATGAGGTGTGTAACTTTTTTGGTATCGACTCTAAAAATTAAATTCAGATAACATTTAAGATATTTACATGTACCTCTTACTTGCAGACAACAAAGGAGCATATCTACAATGTACTACTGTTTGCTGATGGTGGTTGGATGGTGGATCAAGTTCAGGTAAGTGTTTGTCAGATATTTACAACACAGTCAACAATTACATGTACATGTATGTGGTTTGTTTTTGTGCATCTTGGTCACTACCATAAAAGCTGTCCCAATTTTGTACTTTTCTTCTTAATTTTCATATTTCATTTTTTTTATATAAAATATGTTTTTAGCTCTGCTGGCCAAAGGCCAGAAGGGCTTATGTGATGACATGTTGTCCGTCATCTGTCGTCTGTTAGCAGCATTTTCTCTGAAACCACTAGGCCAATTAAATGGATGTTTCTATTGCATAGGAGACTGACTATACAGAAGATTTTTTTTTTCTATTCGAAATTGAAGATGTACAATTAGAATTTTACTAAGGGATACTATGGGAAAACAGAAAATTTCTCTCTTTTTTCATCTATTTAGGCAAAATTATTATTCAATTTGAGTTCTGAAGTATCATAAGAAATAAGATTTGGCTCAATAAGGAGAATTGACTTTCCATAAGGGGCCAGGGTGGGTCAAATAAGGGTTAAAATAGAAAATTTTCAAAAATCTTTTTCTCAACAACCGGTCTGTCAAATTTGTTCATATTTGATATGGATTATCCCAATGTGTATAGGTTTAAAGTTTGTACAAATCAAGGCACACTGGGATGTATAGAGTCCCTGTAAGGGATCTTTGAGTTTTACATAAGAATACTATGGGGAATTTTTTTTTGTCCATTTGGATAAATATGTTGTTCAATTTGAGATCTAAAGCATTGTCTAGTTGCAATAAATTTGATTTTGTTCAATAAAGAGGATTGCATTTCCATAAGGGGCCAGGGGGTGGATGGGGCAATAAGGTTGAAATTGGGAAATTTCAGAAATTTCCTCTCAATAACCTTTCAGTCAAACTAGTTCATATTTGATATAAATTATCCTTACCGCAGCAAGGATTGAAGATTCCGCATATCAAGAGTCTGGGATATATTGGTGCCCTGTAATGTGTCTTTTAATGTGGCTGGGTTGTATAAGGGTTCTGTACAGGGGACTATATTTTTTTTTACAGATGAATGGTATGGGAATTTAAAGTATTTCCTTTTCATAGCAATTAAGTTATTGTTGAGTATGGGTATGGTAGTGGTATTTATCCATAAGTTGTTAAGACGACCCCCCAAAGAGGGTAACTATTGTGGAATTTCAAAAAGTGCTATGGCCACTATGAGTCAATAGAGCGTCCTCAGGCCCTCATGGGGCTCTTGTTGTGTGATATCTTTGCAATTTAACTAATTGATATCTTTGCAATTAATCTAATTGAATATTTCTGTATCGGCCTAAATGAACTATAGTTCAACTGGAATTCATTTCTCAATTAAAAACATTTTTGGCAGCTGGGCCCAGCTTAAAAGGACCGGTTAGCATTTCATTGGTTGCATGATTTTGTTCTGCTGGTGAGACGTCATGTTGTCTTTAGATTCACGTGACGTTTGCCGATAGTTGCTATACAAATGCGTACACTTATTCCGTATGCTGACAAAGTAGCTGTTACATTCGTGACAATGGCTTTGCAGTTTAATACATATAATTGGCTTTTTAAATAGCAAAATGGCAAAAATAACATAAGTTTTATCTAAAATAGTTGGTAAATATAAGGTAAATATAAGGATTTAAAGCAGAATTTTGAGTTTTCATTGAGTGATGATTAACATTAGTTTGATGTTGCCGAGAAGCCCTTCAGGCTTCACAAACATTAAACTGGCCTTATGATTTTCATCACCTGATGAAAACTAAAAAAATTGATAAACAAACAGTTTGAAGACCTATTCTGTGCTTTAGAAATTCATTTACATGTATGTTACAACATGGTATCAAAGTTGGATTTTCGAGATAGGATAGGAATATTTTATGAAAATATAAATATTCAATCAACACTTTTGCATCAGACATGTATTTTTCACGTCAGTTTTTTTCTTTTTAAAATTTCAAAGTCCATGTCGCTAAAAGTCATATTTTACTAAAATGGAATTCAATACATTGCCATCACATCTACATTAGCGTAAAAAAGTGCCTTCTTATTTCATATACCCTTGGCATTTCATGCACCAAGTTGGCAAAATTTAATTTATATCTTATCTGTATTTTCACAAATCCTACCCAGGACAATGGTGATGATGATAATGCTATGCAAGATCAGACAGATAGTGATGTATCACGCATGGAACAGATGGACCGTCTGCGACGTCTCATATTGCCAGGTCTTGTGTTTCTCTTGCATAATGTGCTGCATACCAGTGAGCAGTACCAGGAATGTATGTGCTTGGCGGATGTCGTCACTGCAGACCAGCATAACTTGTATCAGGTATATAGTATTAACAGCACAGTTCATTTAGCCCAAACTTGCTTGGATTACTGTTATGCCTAGCTGTGCATATCCCTTTTACATTCTGGTTCGGCCATTTTTGACTGAAATACAGTTCTTTGCGTTTTCGGAATCACTGCCGATCTCTGCAGAGGGGTAGGAATCCTCCGAATGGGTGTCATGCTAATTTTATCATTTTTTGTCATGTTCACTATTGTGGTTAAATTATCAACCCCTGTGTAGTTTCAGGGAGCCATATGAGTGATGGCAAGAATAGGACCACTGTGGCTCATGCATGTCGTAAGAAGCTACAATTTGAGTAATACGATAGAACTTGCTGAAACTCTGCAGCTCTGCAGGTATCAAGGTTCTTGGTTCATTCTGCATATTCATTTGTTGGTGTATTTTTTTAAATCTGTATGTTAATTTGTTGTTTTTTTACATGTAGAGTGAACCTGGAATCTTCCTTCCTGCTGGCGTCGAATAACCTATAATGTGTTGGTATGCCGTAAAACCCTATTCATTCATTAATTCATTCACAAAACTTGCTGTGAATGAATAATAATGTGAAACCTTGATGTGCATATCCAATTTACTTTTTGGAGCCATTGCATTTTTTCTTGCACTCCTATCACCAGTTCTAAACTGGAAAGCTTCGATTGTAAGCAATAACTTTTAAGGTAATTCTCACAACTGTGTGAGGTATTGCATTGTCATCGTACTTGTTCATACCAAGGCAACTAAAAACTGAGTTACAACAATAATAATGCATACTTTTCAAGTAAATATTCATAGAATAAACTTCAAACAATAATCAGTTTTAGAGATATATTAAAATTTTAATTGAATGTTTTGCAGATATTCAGGAAAGATGAAATTCAACGATTAATGCAGTTTTTGAGAGAATCGTCCCTCAAGTTGCTAGACCAGGGACGTGGACCACTCGGATACGAGTTCAGCTGAGTGATTAAGAAGACTCGAGCCTCTAGGAATGAGTTGAGTCAAGTGATAGAGATGCTTGGTTTATTGGTGGGAAATTGTAAAAGATGAAAGATTGCGGAATTTGTAGAAACATTTCTGTGGTGTATGCAGTCACATACCAAAACTTCTTGTATCAGATATGAAAAGAAATTGTTTTAAGACCTGTATACCTGAACTATTCTTGGTACACATATATGTTGCTTTTTAATATACATACAAAAGATTATAAAAACTTGACATAAATGTAGAATTGTAACTTAAACGGCATTAATTTTGTTTAATGGTAAATATTGAATTGTTAACCTAGATGTGAAATGAACGTTCAGTCTTGACTTTTTAATATATAGAAATATGATTGTATGATGAATGGTATTAAGATGTATTGGTAAAAAAATGTTTTATTTTGCCTTTTCATCGAAAAAAAAAAAGTGTTAATTTTCTGTCTGTCGTCAATTTAACATTTAAGTTTTTGCGTTGAGCTCCATTTCTCAAGAGAACTAACTGTTCATAGTTGTATAATTGATAGAACTACTAGACTTTATCATAGCCACATTTTGTGAAAAGTCCTACAGACTAGACATTTAAATCCGTGGAAATCTCTTGTTGCCCAAGTTATGATATGAAAAATAAAACAATGTCGTCTATCTTGATTGTTTTTTTTTGTTGTTTATTCCACAGTGCCAAGTAGAAATAATGGTACATTGAATTTTAATAGGTATTCAGTTAATTTTTTGAGCTGCAACTCACTTTTTTGTCAGTTCTATGCTTCTGAACTAGACTTAAATTTTTTATGAAGAATCTTGTTAACCTTACTCCTAAACCTTTCTACTGATTTTGGCCAAACTTGTCCCGGAGTATTATGATACCAGTTTATTTAACCATCATCACATCGTGCTTCGTCAAATTTAGGCAGAGTTGTTGCCTTTTAAAAAAAAATTCAACATATTTCTGGTCAGCATTACTCACATACTTCTGCACTGTTTATAGTCAAACTTGCAAAGTATTGGTATGAGGTTCTGATGTGCATATTTTGTCTCAGTGCTGGTACTATTGTCACTGTCAAGTGGCATTGTGTTTTACACCATTTTAAACACTCAACAGGTTGTATATGGCATACAGAGGAAAACCTTGAAATGAATCTAAGCAGTACCACCGTCCTTCTGTTAGTAACTGGCAAACTGTCTTATGAAGGTTTTTGACCAATCTAGATTCGAACCCACAACATAGACTGTATAGAACAAGTGATCTGGAGACGGCACTTTAGACCAGGGAAGACCTTCACGGGCATGACGTGATTGAGATTTCTTTAATACTGTTCGGAAGCACTAAGCAGCTGAACCTACAGTATATGTAAAAATTCTCTTAATTCGGATTTTGGGGGATATATTGGTGCATAATGTGCAGCTTGTAATAAATAATGCACAATGACCGATTTCTGTATGTAAAATGCAGTATACATGCAATTGCAATTTATAGATTTACTTTCATTTAAAAAAAATGAAATGAAGCAAAAAACTACACTGGAACTCACAAGTGAAACCACAGAGGGGTCCTTGTCCAAGGTGCCATCTGTTGGGGGTGGGGGAACATTCCACTATTCCTTTGTTGAAGTTCTAAGTTTGAGTCCAGTATGGCCAAAAGCTTTTTTGTGAGAAATTTCGCCTGTTACTTTTGGAAAGTTTATAGTTCTAATTGAGTTTGAGGTCTTCTTCCATCAAAAATACTGATGCAACATGTTGAAAACTTTATTAAATCGCAGCATATATAGCATCATGGGGAGTGGATCCTGGGATAATTGATGCTATTGAGCATAAACTAAATAAAGAAACTGACAAACTGATACTTGAACATTTTTATTTTGCAGTTTGTATAAGGTATAAAAATATATATACATGTAAAAAGAAATTTATTTGTAACAAATAAAATAAAGAACTTGTAAGTAACGGGAAGCAAAATATTGATACATTTGTCGGTAAAAGTTCTGAAAATGGAATCATTTTGAACAGTCCAAGTACACGTCTTCTTGGTGTTTGTATGCATGAGCATCACTGTACTGGTAAATTTTAAATAATTTATATATAATTTTAAGTTTCAATAAATAGTCAATTTTTTGTCATGGAGGTCTTGCAGACTAACAGTTTACCTAACCGCTCTTTCCTGGGATCCTGAACAAACACTCAAGCGCACCTATCTCCACAAGTCACTGATAACTTTCTCTCATAAATCGCCAGTGAAAGACGAATGACTATGAGACACATCGTATAAAAACCATCAGAGAGATGGGCTGGAATTTGAAATCGTGACCTGGATTGACCACTACCGGCTGAGTTAACCAGGCTATTATTGACATGTAAATTGTGAATTGGTTTTAATGAGTTTTCTTAAATAAACTGAGATAAGTGATTTGCAACAAAGATAACTATTATTATCCATGTATCCTTAATCCAGTATGGAAAATATTTTAATTAATTCAAAGTAATAAGAGAAACAAATCAAAACAAGTATTTTTACAAAAATGGATACACATTATAAATTAACAAATATTGCAGGTTGTATACCAATTACAAAGATATGAATTTTTATTTTCTAAACATTTCTTTTTCACTTGTAAGTGTTGATAAGAAAATGTATAATATATCTTGTATCTTTTCTCTTAACATTGTCAATTTGAATTTAATTGAATAGCAAACAATTAAAACCTAGTTACATGTACTTGTGTAACATTAATGCAGGTGTTGATTGTACTAAAGTCGTATGTCACAAAGAAGTTTACTCCTTTAGAATGATTTTCACATACATAGGTCGAAACTGATACATCGAATCTATATAATTCCATATTAAAGTATCTTAAAAATAATGTTTTTAAATCTGCTTTTATGTGAAAATTTAAACATGTTTATTTAAAATATGTCAAAATAAGTTGTGTATCATGAAAATTTTTTTTTGTAAAGTACATTTTAAAATTAGTTTATCAAATTATGCTTGGTTTGTTGAAAGTGCTTTATGTCAATGCATCTTGGATTCAAACTGACCATTGAAAACTACTTTTACAAACTGAAATGGAAATTATATCCAATCAGTGCTTAACATGTATTTTAAAATTGACTGATGAAAAGCAGCTTAAGATATCAAAATAAAAATTATATTCAATCACTACAAATAGCTTTGCTCCTCCTTAAAACATGTAATTATCCATGGTATTAATCAATTATGTAAATTTATCACAAAACAGTCGAGTACAGTTTTCAAATCCACTCCAACATGTTAGAATTGCTCGAGTCAATTTTCAATGCAGATAAACACAGCAATGAGTAAGTGACTACTTTGCTCCTAGCAGACACAGCTTAATTCTGAGTTTATAAGTTGTAGATTTGTCAATTGAATACCTTGTGTAAAAATGATAAATGCTAATGTAGACAGAAGAGTTTATAATTTGGCATCATCATATGTAGGATTATCTGCACCTAAATGGTCACGGTGTAGCCTTGAATCTGACGAAACTTCATATTCACCAAACTCTGCCTTTGTCTTCTTGGACTTCCCACACCTGATTCAGAAAAAAAAGGTAATTGTTATAAATTTAGTTGTAAACATGATAAAAAAATAAACTTTGTGTGAATATGGAACAACTTGCCTAACACTTTACCCATAAAGATCAAAGTTGATATCAAAGGGAAACGTGCACATGGTGCATATGACTATCCCTGCTACCGAGTTTGCTTTCATCTATTCTCACAGGCAAGTGGGTGATCAAGATTAGTTGAAATCAGCAGTTATTGAAAACTTCCCCAAATTACAAAAAATCCACAGCTGGAACTTTTAGAACCAGTTATCTACCCAGATTTCATCAGATTCTATAATCATTGTTAACCTCATTGTGAAGCTACTGATTGTTTTATGTTGGTACTGCCAACTGATTTGTTTGAAATTGTAGTGAACTGAAAAAAACAAAGGTTGAATCAGTACAAAGAAGCTGCTGTTTATCTATGATTCCTATTTTTTTAAATACTTGAAATCTAACTTGATATTCAAGGCGTGGTACATGCTACTGCGTCATTGGCTAGATAAAAGAGCCGTTTAATCAAGATGGTCTCGCACAGAAACACTTCACTCCGATATTTAAAACTGGTCGTGCAATAAAAATGAACATAAAAAGTCGTATTTCCGATTGTTTTGGGACAACTTATTGTATGTTTGACACGCTTCATATATACAGGCCATGATTTGTCTTTTAAAGTTTTGTTTTTAGTTTATACCAACATGTTTTAGCTTAACTGCAAATTAGCTTGTAAGACCCACAAGAGATGACTCTCTGTGTACAACCAGTACTGACTTCTATTTTTTGAATGCTGGTGATCAAACTGCCAACATCTAGCATTAGTGGTGACCAGTTTCCCTGTATTATCATCCTTTATACCCTGTAGTAGCAGACAGGCCTTGATACGTACACTGTATATACAGGCTGAGATACATGTACGAGTATATACAGGCTCGAATACCCATGGGTAATCCATTCCAATACTCTCTGGTGAGTGATGGAGAGTATTAGAACTGACACCCGCGGGGTATACAACTGTGATACAGGCTGAGATACAAGTATACGCAGGCTGAGATACACAGGCTGAGATACATGTACAGTGTATATACAAGCTGAGATACAAGTATACACAGGCTGAGATACACAGGCTGAGATACATGTACAGTGTATATACAAGCTGAGATACAAGTATACACAGGCTGAGATACACAGGCTGAGATACATGTACAGTGTATATACAAGCTGAGATACAAGTATACACAGGCTGAGATACACAGGCTGAGATACATGTACAGTGTATATACAAACTGAGATACATGTATACACAGGCTGAGATACACGTATATACAAGCTGAGATACATGTATACACAGGCTGAGATACACGTATATACAAGCTGAGATACATGTATACACAGGCTGAGATACACGTATATACAAGCTGAGATACATGTATACACAGGCTGAGATACACGTATATACAAGCTGAGATACATGTATACACAGACTGAGATACACGTATATACAAGCTGAGATACATGTATACACAGGCTGAGATACACGTATATACAAGCTGAGATACATGTATACACAGGCTGAGATACACGTATATACAAGCTGAGATACATGTATACACAGCCTGAGATACACGTATATACAAGCTGAGATACATGTATACACAGGCTGAGATACACGTATATACAAGCTGAGATACATGTATACACAGGCTATACAGGCTGTTCTATGATATCATGATACATATTGGTTGTATTTTATACATGTCATGCAAAAGATATAGTTCATTTTACAAGTATAAACAGACCATATTTTATACATAAAAGCAGTGGTACAAATGTAATGATATAATTTGTATACAAATGCTAAATACAGGCCACGTTAATTTCAGGCCTAGTTACATGTATATACACAAGTGGTGATATACTCGAGAGTAAATGTACATGATACATAAGATGTTATACTAATTGTTTACATAGATTAATGGAGCATCTTAAGTGGAATTGGGGATGAAGAATACTAGTAATTATATTTTTTTTATAAAATTATGGAAAAACAAAGGTATGCTATCCAAAGGTAATGTGGACTACTTGTATAAAATAAAAAAAAACATTCTTGACCAAAGAAATATTTGAAATTTTGATTTTGTTTTAAAAGGATATCGGTACAACTGATTGATGCTCCCCAAACACATGTTTGATTGAGAAGTTGACCTTCCTTTCATATTGTTGCAGATATACTCAGGACAAGGCAAATTAACTAAAAAGTAAGCTACAAAAGGGGAGATAATATTGTTATTATTCAAGGTACATAGTTATGACACACTGCTTTCTGGAACCCATGTTCCAAGTCTCCTTTGATCCTTTTCTGTACTTTTGTAAGATATAAATAAAAAAAAAGTACAAAGGGGAAATAATCATATTATTATTCGAGAGTTATTATGAATTTTTATCTCTGCACTTCCATACAATGCACTTTATCCATGTTCCAAGTCACGTTGGATTCTTTAACATAATTTTGAAGATATGCTCCAGAGAAGTAAGTTATAACAAAAATAAAGTACAGGAAGGGAGATAATTCTGTCATTATTCGAGACAGAGTTATGGTTCTTTCATTCTGTAAATCCACACATTATCCCCTATGATATCCGTGTTCAAAGTGTCATTTAATACACTTCAATACTTATGGAGTTGTGCTCTGGACAAGGATTCGGACAAACACACAGACTGGCTAACATAGCTGCAGCTATCCATGCTCGCTCTTCAAGGAGCATGAAAACAGGAGGTGGTGACACCACTGCCTTGTGTGTTTATACTTTGTTGGTTTTTTTTGTGTATATGTTTGTTTGTGTTAAAAAGCTTATAAACATAAGAATAATTAGAAAATACAAGTTCATCTTGGCTATTTCTATTGAAATATAGTATCATGCAATGCGTAATACACAACTGGCATTACACTCACCTCCTTTGTATGCCACCTGAAACATGTTTCCATACGACAATATGATAATTGGTTATTTAAAAAAATGTTTGTCCACTGAGCACTAAGTATATTATAAAACTGCTATTTTAACAATTTTATAATTATTTTATGATTCGCATATGGAGAAAAACAATAAATAAACAACTGTCTTGACTATAGTAACACAATTTGTTATTTTGTATACTTTTGCTACATTTTCATAGCAAAAAACATATAGATGCAAACAAAAACAAACCATCTGTCTTAAAACTGGAGCAAAATCAGATCTCATCTGCTCTACACTATCTAGCAGACTAGTCGCTGTCTTTTTGACATTCTGTGGACTGGGACTAGAGGTTAAAGAGGTCTAAGTGGATCTGAGGTTCCACATCTAAGTATTAGTCCAAGGGTTGGGCAAATATAACCCAAGGGTCATGATTTGGGGGAAAAATGGCATGGAATCATCCCATTACACTGCACGCAGAATATGAAAGTTTGCGGTTTCGGAGAAGTTTTGCCCAAGAACTGGGCTAAATATGAATAGGGTCTTTACATGTATTTGAATAAGCTTGGTATATCATGCCACATATGAAATAACTGATTCCTAACGTTAGTAGTTGAAGAGATGAATATTTTATTTATACATGTATATATATATATATATATACACGCATCTATACAAAAGACGCAATATGACCCCAGGTTCTTTATTTCAATAAACATCAATATGACCAATATTAGCCAGATTCCCTATAATATGAATTTTAGTTGAATATGGTAAAAATTATTCATAAACTAGAGCTATCACTGAAGGTGATAAATACCCCCAAACGCCGCCATGACAGAAAATGGTTTACCATTGTATGAAGTTTGATGAAATTCCATCCAGTAATTTAAAAGTAATGCTCCGGACAAGGGAAATATATCAAAGGGCAATAACTCTGCAATTAGCAAGAATAGAGTTATGTTTCTTGTACACTGCACTTCCTCTCATTATATTCTACCATTATATGAAGCTTGATGAAGTTCCATCCGGTACTTTTCAAGTTATGCTCCAGACAAGAAAAAATATCAAAGGGCAATAACTCTGTAATTAGCAAGAATAGAGTTATGTTTCTTGTACACTGCACTTCCTCTCATTATATTCTACCATTGTATGACGTTTGATGAAATTCCATCCAGTACTTCTCAAGTGATGCTCCGGACAAGGAAAATTGCAACGGACAGACTGACTGACCGACAGACCGACCACAGGGTGACTCCAAAAATGTATTTGAAATTGCACAAGGACAAAAAACAATGGATTTATTGCTACAGTGTATCACATGTGAGCCTTTGGCAACAATTAGCTGATATGCTAGCATCAATCTGTAACTAAACACCGAGCCAGCTTGCCCATCTACACTCAGCTGCACTAAAATGTGAAGAAACATTTTTGCACTAATTCATTTTTAATATAACCCAGAAAATACATGAAAGGAATTTAATACTAGCTACATTGTACAGTCTACATTGTAAAAATTGCTCTATATTCCTTAGACACCCTAAAAACACCATTTTTTTTATTGCATTCATTATCGTTATTTCTCTTGTTTTTAGGCTTAATTAATCTTTTGTAATGATTTCATATTATAATGATTGAATTTACACATGTCAAATAATTTTATTTCATTGAAATGAAATAATAAAAATTGGTTTTACTAGAAATATGACTTTACACAATTGCTGACCAACGTTGACAAATATCCATCTTGACCTGTATTTTCTAATTATACAGGAAAACATAAAATATAGATTAAAACCTTTCAGAATTTTTTGATCAGAAATCTATGTTTTACCTCTGCCAAACAAACGCCTTGAAAAATGGACTATCAGAGATAACACTGAATGCCCTTTCACCAACCTTCGAAGGGCGGTGGCATAAAAAAGAATGTAACCCTAATCCTACTGATACAATGAAAAATGTCTTCTTCAAGAAAAAAACTGAAGAAAAAAAACCTTAAACGAAAATTAATATATTATCTGTATTGCTCATTTGCATCCAATGGTTTAGCTAAGATTTATCAATATTTATTTGTAGTCTGCTCAAATATAGCAAAGCAGAGCCTCACATCAAAATCTCCATAAATAATGACAGCAGCACATCTACAATGATATATTACCGGCACTAAATCATAACTACAACCTGGTACTGTAGCAGTGATAACGCTGTTTTCTCCTTACAATATACCTTTAATAAAATTCAAAAGTAAAATGTACTGGTAAACCCTTGTTGATTGACAAATTGGTACCTTAAGCTTCGATAACCAATCAAAAAACAGTAAGCCATTTCTGCATACCCATTACGTTCCATCTTCTATTTCGAATGTAGACAAAAATTGGTAAAGTGTTGTTCTGATTGATGAATAATGTGCATGACTCTTCAATGACATGCTATAAGGCATAGTCTGATATCTGCAGTATGCTTTACAACTTTACAAGAGTATGATCATATAATACAAAAAAATACAAGTATTTTTGTAAACTCCTAGAACATTAAAGCACTTTTGTTGTTTCGATCAAGAACACCCTAGCGGATTGCCAAAATTGTGAGATAATTATTTTTTTGTACAATCATGCAGACTGCCTTATTGTAAGAACACAATTTTATATATCCATGCAGATTGCAATAATTGTGAGAACACTATTTAATTTTTTAATACATTTGATATTTCATGCTACTGTGCTAATTCTACGTACTTGGCTCTGATGATGTAAACTGCCCCGAAGATGAGGATTGCGGCAAGAACGGCGCACACGACTGCCAGTATGAGGATCTGTGTTCTTTCTAACCCCTCGGACTGCTTCTGTACTACTGGTACAGCAACACATGCTGCAGCTGATATGGAAGAAAATAAAGCCAGTCAGCGAAAAAAGACTGCAAGTGTCGCATTACTCTTAGGTTTATTCCAAATGAGCATCCGTCTCTTAAAATAAATGCTTTTCTATCTTCAAGCTTTGAAATTATTGGTGCAGTTGCAGTGTATGAAAGAACCTTTCTATGCAATCCATGCTTATGCTCTTGGTAAACTTTTCTTACTCTAATTTTTTACTAGTGCATTATAATTATTGATTACTATTGTGTCAAGAATAACAGCTATTTGAACAGCAGTTACAATACAACTATAATTCAAATATTTCAGGACATGATGATGGCATAACCAAAACAGACCAGAGCAGGTAAATCTGGAAGAAAATAATTTAAATGAAAACAAGATGCATATACCATTGCTCTGTGACCAGGAAGAGTTGCTTGTAACTGGCTGACATACTTGGCAAGAATCTCCCTGTCTCAGGTCCCCATTGTCGTGACACACACCGTCTATTACACAGTTGTTATCCTGAGACAAAATATAAATGATACCAAATATTGAAAAACATTTGTATGTAAATCTAATAGACAAACTTTTGGAAAGAAATAAAGATGTTTTATAATTGTTTATTGTACAACCACTAGGACTGTATTACCATCATTTAAGCATGGTGGTAGTGCAGTTGAAAGAGATTCATACTAAAGGTTGTGTAACAAAAAAGTTAGGTTGTTGTGGCCTAACTACTAGCTGACACAGCTTGTACATGTCTATTGGAATGATATAGGCTATATTTAGAGCAGGTAGCATTGGTTTGTTAAAACGTATCGATAGATCGATAGGAGTAACGTTTTTAAGATCTTTTAGCATATTCATTTTTTGATAAAAGAATAAATCATTTTGAAGTTTATTTCATGAAAATCCATTAAGTATGCAGAAAGTTAGAACAATTAAACAGGCTTATTATTTGTAAAACTAATCTAAATTTACATTGAGCCTATTTTGTAAAAGACGCATTGAACAATAAATATTGAAACTCGTTACTTCATAATTTGCACAAAATTCACTAAGGTATGTGGAGTGTTCTACAATATATATCTGACTGTATTGTAAAAACTTCGTCCAGTCTAGCAGAGCACATCTTTACGGAATCGTTGTGATGAGAAGGATTCAGCATGTTACTGTTCCATTACATAACGGCAGATGGCCGTTTTTAGATGTACATGAGATATGTGTCCACTACGTTAACAACGAATAGACGTGACAGGAAGTCAGCTGGTGGTGGTACCGTCACAAGGACAGCAACCCACATAAGCGTTATATGGACGACTTGAAGATCCTGGCATTGGAGTATAGTTGAAGTATAGTCGGTATTAGGCGATGTAAAGCAAGTTAACTCAGTACAGAGTTCTAGGGAAGATAACCCTGTTTATATAGTCATGGGTTCAATGCTCTAACACATGGATGACATGCTCAATGAAAGCTCACTTCACATCTGGTAAAGGACAAATCATATTCTCTTTCCTTGTGTATTTAGATACACTATATGTGATACAATAATGAACCAAATACCAAACAAGATATTGATGGAACCGATGGATGCTCCCTGAACAAATGCTTGATTGAGTAGTAGCTGCATTGTTTGTAAAGGGAAAGGGGGTTTAAAGGGAAGATAATGTTTGGAAGAGATGTTTGGTTCTTCACTCTGCACTGCCACACATTTAACTCTACTGCATTATTCATGTTCCAAGTCTCATTGCACTTCCATAGTCTTGAAGATCAAAACAATGATGTGTAGTAATGAACAGAATCAAAGGGCCGTAACTCTGTGAAAAGTCATAGAAATAAAACATAAAGACAACACACACACTCTCCACTTGGAAGTGATGCTTCATAAAATTTACTAGAATGAGAAATGGAGAGGACAAGGATTTGGTAATGGATGCAATCTAAGGGCCACAACTCTAAAAAATCATCAAACGTAAACACTAAGAAAGTACCACTTGGTAATGATACATCATAGCAGTTTCATAAAATTCCAATTAATGGTTTGAGAGAAATAGCCTTGACAAGAATTTGGGGACGGATGGACGTGGCTATGCATGACAAGCATGTAAAACAAGTTTCATAAAATTCCAACCTGAGGTTGTAGAGAAATAGTGTGGACAATAATTTGGTCACAGACTCAATGAAAGAGTCATAACTCCGTGAAAAATCATCAAACATGAACACAAAGACAATATGCGCATCTCCACTTGGTAGTGATGCATCCTAGCAAGTTTAAAAAAATTCCAACATGAGTTTGTAGAGAAATAGCCTGTACAATAATTTGGTCACAGACTCAATTAAAGGGCCATAACTCCATGAAAAATCAAAGAACCGGAACACAAAGACAATATGCGAATCTGCACTTGGTAGTGATGCATTCTGGCAAGTTTCATAAAATTCCAACCAGAGTTTGTAAAGAAATATCCTAACAAGAACTTGGGAAAGCATAAAAATGAATACTTTATATAATAATCATAATCAAAGTTATGACCTGAGCATATAAAACTGACCTTTCTACTACAGGATGGCGTGAAAGCTGTATCATTGGCAATGTTACACTCATGACAGACAGAGCTGAATGCTACGTGTGTAGACGATTCATTACTAATCAGTATTCCGTTGTTACTAATGCTGACTTTGGCACTCCGGAGATGTGGCAGTTGGCACATCACTTGATTCAGAGATATGTAGACAGCGGGTGAGTGACCTTTTTCACCAGTCGAGGTGACAGTCCCGCCAACCTGACAGTAGAGAATAAATATTGATGAATCTTACATTTCAATCAGTAGTATATATAAGTAGATATTAAATAAAGAAACACTGTATGTAATGTAGATCAAGTTATCATATAAAAATATCAAACCAAGGATATAACAAATTATAGGACTATTAATTGTCTAGTTTGTATCATTAGAACAACAAGAAGTAATTGGATTAACAACCCCTGTTACATAACTCCTGGATGGGGGCGGGGGATAAAAAGCAAAAAAAGAAATGCAATGTAAATGCTTTCATTTTTATTCTCTTTTAAAACATATACTCTAGGGTCCTTCATGGCAGAGTAGTCTAGGGCACCATCTCAAGATCACTTTACCTAAGATCGTAGGCTCCAAAAACTTTATGTGAGAAAGTTTGCCAATTACTTGCAGATGGACAGTTTGCCAGTGATTATATATCTAACACACTGACTTCCTGTCTTTATAGAACTGGACTGTGATGCACAATCACAAACTTCCTGTCTTTATCAAACTGGACTGTGATGCACAATCACAAACTTCCTGTCTTTATCAAACTGAACTGTGATGCACAATCACAAACTTCCTGTCTTTATAGACTGTGATGCACAATTACTTCAAGGAGTCTTCTATTCAACATTCATGTTTTAAATGAATAATACTCGCTTCAATTATAGCCATGAACTCATTGATGCAAGAGTATGAGTTTATTTTATGCTTTTTTGGGAATCACATAGATTTCTAAGTGAATTATTCTTGATAATTTCACTGTTAAAATATTGAAATTATAATAAATAATATTTAATCTACATGCAAGTTTACTGTCAGACTTTTGTATTGTTGACTTTAACCATTCATGGACATTTTTGAACACCTCTAATATAGAAGGCTTTTGAAAAAAGTACACAAGCAATCAGAACAGGTTCTACACGGTTTTCTTCTCTATCAGAATAAATAGGTAAAATGTATCTATTCATGGAAATTGACTATGTGTGGCTTTTGAGTTTGGAAGAGTCCAGTTAAAATGCATATGGAGTAAAGGGATAATATGAGTTTCTTGAAACACTTACATTAACATACTCATAGTGACACATGAGATCAGCAGACTCCACAAAGTTATTACCAAATATGACAGCTGCCATACAGTCCGACGTCTGGGATATGTCACACAGGTAAGGTACAGGAGACACCGTCGGCTGAGTAGACTTGGATATGTTGCAATTTACACCAGAGTATCCAGGCATACATCCACATATTCCTGAAACATGTTAACAGTAAGGATTTAGATCTGTTATGTATCATAACACTGCTTTAAACTGTTTTCCTAGTTATCATCATTCTTTGAGAGATGTGTCATTTCTTCATTACATGACATTGTGATAAAAGTGTGTCAAAGTGATTGAAAAAAAATAATACAACTTCCCTAGTCTCCAGACGTTTATCATGTTAATAATTTCCAAGGCAGATTCCAATCTTAGGTAAGTGTAGATGCAAAGAAATATGCACATGTAGCTAGTACATTGGCATTGATTGGCTACCATAAATAAAAAAAATACTTAACATATAGCAAGACATTTTTAAGATTCTTGGTTCAAAGTTATTAACTCAACCCACCCTCCCCTGCAGAAGTTATTACTCAGTTGAGTTAATCCTCAATTGTACCAAATGAAGCCTTTTTTCTACTATTACAAGACTAAATAGCTTTAGATAGGTTGGTTTAAGTGGAACTTCCACTGTAACATGGCTTTAAATTGGTTGGTTTGAGTTAAATTCAGTTGAATATGAACTCAAGAGTATTTATAAACTTGGGGCTGATATTACATTGGAACAATACTGGTTTGTTGCCAAGCATATGTTAACTGTATACACATACAGGCTAAACTTTCACATGTTCTCAAAAATCAAAATAATATTCAAAATGGCCAAGAGACTTTAGATAAAAAACATCAGAGGTCCTTGAAACTTTACACTGGTGAAGTTGTTGCTTTTCCATTACCATGGAAACATACCATCTTGACAACTTCCATGCTCCCCACAGTCATCTACACAAGCTTCCTCCAGTATCTTATCAATGTCTTCTATGTTGTCAGGTAAGACAATTTCATCAGTGACATTCGTGTTTCCACTCTCATTGGCAGCTTTGTACTCATTTGCCACATCCACACAGTCCTTTACAATATCTCTCATGGCATCAGTCGCCCATTCAAAACTTCCAGTAGCCTAAAATGAATGATTTATACTCGTATCAAATATGGACTCACATAAATATTTATGTATGTTTCAGTGAAAGATCAAATTTTATTACATCGTGTGAACATAATTATTGATGCAAAAATACTACATTTGGTTTTACTCAATCTTCCATTGTGAATGAAAATACTATATTTGGTGTTTAGGAGCTGAAATAAGTCAATCTTCAATTGTGAATGAAAACACTTTATTTGGTGTTTAGGAGCTGAAATAACTTAATCTTCCATTATCAATGAAACACTTTATTTGGTGTTTAGGAGCTGAAATAACTTAATCTTCTATTGTCAATGAAAACACTTTATTTGGTGTTTAGGAGCTGAAATACCTCAATCTTTCATTCTGAATGAAAACACTTTATTTGGTGTTTAGTCCATTGTAAATTTAAACACTTTATTTGGTGTCTAGGAGCTGAAATAACTAAATCTTTCATTGTGGTGTTTAGGATTCTTTATAAATATACTTTGTTTTAAATTTTAAAGCTTTTTAAAGTATTGTGAAAAAAACAAAAAACTTTATTCTAATTATGTTCTGTGTTTATAAGACAAGAAAACTAAAATGTAAGTACATAATGTACCAAGTTAATCTGTAAACAACACATTAAAGTCCTGGTCAAGAACTCTAATACAGAGTCAAAATTTAAACTTTTTATAAAGTGTGTATAAAATGCCATAAAACATAATCCATTAATATTGTTGTTGTACGGTGTTTAGTGTCGCTTTCAAAAAAATTTTAAGTTGCTAGTATACCGTGATGGTGTCTACTTGAGACAGTATTTTGAGTGCTGCCACACTGAAGTACCATGGTATAATACCCCACCCAGTAACATTATACTGACACCAGTTCAACCAGACCTAGAACTATCCTCTCAATGCCAAGTACCCAGTGAGGAGCTTCTAGTACTATTTTACAAGTCTTTGATTGGTCAGGCCCGAGATCGAACCTTGACTTTCCGCATCTGAGGTGGGTGTTCTTCTCCTCAACCAATGTTGGGGTCACACAGCCTGTAATGAAGCATTTGCGGAAAAGTGTCTTGCTCAAGAACACCACACATAGCCTTGGCCGAGGATTGAATCCATGACTCTCCAATCATAGGTTCGCTGCTCTACCGCTAAACCATGCGCTGATATACTTACAACATAATCATCAGCACAATTTTCAACTTGTTGAGTAAGATTTGTCATCAGAATGGATTCACATGATTTAGTAACCGAGTGACCCAGGATATGATCTTGGCACTGCTGCAAGGCTATCGACTCATTCACTTGGTTCACGTCCTGAAAGATATAGTGAAACATTCAGCATTTTAATATTAAAGAAACGACTTGTATTATTACATGCAGCATTAAAAAAAATTAAAATAAATATGTTGAATGTTATGGAACAGTTAATAACATGTCTATCAACTTTCTGAATGGTTCTCCTGGTAATGGCCGAGTGCTTTAAAATGCCATATCAAAAGCGCTTATTTGTCACAGTTAACATCATAGGTTCAAGTCTAACATGATCCGTAAACATTATACGAGAAAGTTTGTAAGTTACTTGCTGAAGGATGTTGGTTCTATTTGGACCCATTGTGAGGTTTCCATTTAACCTGTACTGCGTTAAAAATGCTATAAAACCCATCAATAAAAATCTAATTTACATCATTGTTCGTGTTGTTCAATTCCACACAAATCACAGGTGATCCGATTACGTGCTTGGTTACCATTAGATTGCATATGTGCCATGTAATGTTATAGAGATACCAACACTTACAGGATCTCTGTTAAGTATAATGGTTACACAGTGAAACCTGTCTTAAGCAGCCAGTCAAGGGAAGGAGCTAATGTAGCCTTTTAAGACAGGTTGTTGCTCAATACAGGTTAATTTGTGTTGAAATTATAGAAATGGGAAATAGCAAATATGGCTGCTTAAGACAAGTGGCTGCTTAATAGGGGCGACCACTTACACAGGTCTGACAGTATGTGGTGTTATTTTAAAATCTAAAGTATAATAATGGATGCGTAGCTTACACAGCGATGCATATTACAGTCCTATACATACTTACAGGTGCAATATTGGTCGCCATGGTAGTTGTTAGTGTGTCAGCTTGACGTTTATGGCGGGACAGTATTGGTCGCTTGGCCTGACGCACCAGTGTTGCAGTAATATCATGTCCTGGAAACAGTTCATACGTTGTTATGGTAATAAACAATATTAAGATCTTAAGTGTGGTGTCTCTGAGCAAGACACTTTATTTGCATATCTTAGTACTGGTTCTACCCAGGAAGACATCAAGTGTTATTTGTCTTAGTTGTAAGAAATTGTTTCATATCGAAGTAAAATAAATAGGTTTAAAAAAACATTACTAGTGCAAATCAAAACCTTGACATGAATATCAACTTTAATAAAATGTATAAGTCATAATGGCAATCCTTGAAGTTTTATTTAAATCTTTAAAACGGCTACTTTATGAAGTCACACTAAATTATGAAAATATCATTAAAACATTTATTTCTTTGATGTTTTGTCTATCATGCTGATAATGGTTTCATTTCAACATCACATAGACATTTGATTTTCAGAAATAGTGTAAAGTACACAATAGCCATATTGTCCTTTGATTGAGTTGCAAACTAACAGAACTACACTTACTAGAAGTTTCGCACTTGATGACACCAATTCCTGGTGAGCATACGGACTGCTTGTTTTTCACGCAGCTGCAGTAATTTGAGGTCACGACCCTTGAAGATACACCCACTCCATAGAAGAAATTAGCATCTGTTGTTCTGAAAGTACAAATATAACAATTATTTATTAATTATATTGATTATGTTTGCTCAATTAAGTCAGGTGGTATAGAAGCTAAGAAGACACTTGACAATAATTGTAGAATTTCTTATGTAAAACATTTTTATAAAATATTTTTGGGTAGGGGTGTGTTTCAAAGAGGATCTTACATGAGTGCTTATTTATTATTGAATTTATTAAATGAGTTTGAAAAATAAATTATGCGAGGCTTTGCTGAAATTCAATAATAAATGAGCATGTATGTAAGATTTGTTTTATCACAAAACTCAGGAAGAAATTAAACTTACCATTTATCTAACAGACCACCTCAATAAGGAATGAGAAAATTGATATTTTTCTGTGAGTAATCATACGACGTAACGTCTCAAAATAATGTCATTGGATCATGACGATTCAACGCCATTTATATTATTCGGACATGTCCGAAAGTACTTCAGCAATTTACGTATGAGAGCCAAGTTATACAGAAAACACCGAGAGATGAATTAGAAATTATATTACACTAGGTTGATATAAAAATATGTCATTGGTTTATTACACTCCTGTACAGTCAATTATGTGATAAAACAGTTCTATTGCTGTGTTTTTAGCCAATCTACATATACTTGTCAAACACCTCAGATCTGCTTGTGATTAAAGATCAAGAATCCAATAAAAAAAGATAAGTAACTTACTTCCATTTGTTGATAAAGGTGCTAGACGTTAGATCGTTTCTACGATTTCCATCAAAGTTTCCACAAAGTCCTACAATAGTAATACATGTACCTGTATATGATATCAGAAATGGCTTGGCATATTTTCATAAAGTGTTTAATAACTAGGTCTTTGAATTGTTCTTATGCTTACTGTAATATATATATATATTTTTAATTGGGTTTAATGCCATTTTCAAAACATTTCAGATTGTATATGGGTATATGGCATATCAAGTTTTATTGATGGAGGAAGAACTCAGAATGAATCTGAGTAGAACCACTGTCCTTCCGAAAGAACATGTAACTGAAAACTTTCTCACAGAAAGACATTGGAGCAAGCAAGATTCAAACCTGCAACCTTATCAGTGAGAGATACCAGTAAGTGATCTTGAGATGGCGCCTTAGACCACTTAACCTTGGATAACCAAATATTCTAATATAACATAATAAATGCTTAATAATTCCCAATATTTAATCAGATCTGTGCTATCATATTTATGTAACTATTACCTAGAGCCACGCCGGCATCATGACTGCTTCCCTTGATCCAGATGTTGATGAAGGGTTTGTAACTCTGCTGAACCGTTACAATCATTCCTGTGGGCAACTCAATCTGCAATAATCAAAACAACCATTTCACTCTCAAATAACCATTTACATGTAGCATTCAACTGTCAACCAACCATTGACAATCAGCCTAACCGTCATTTTAGTCAGTAAAACTCTGTATAAATAGGATGATTGGTACTTCTTATTTACAAATTTTTATGATTTTTGGAAAAATTGCCTCCCAATGTGAGTGAAAAGATGAGCTTTGTCATTGACCTACTGACCTTGTTCGACATACTGACCTGGGTCTTCCTGACAGCATATTATCATGCAATGGTGATCATTTGTGTCAATTCATTTCAAACTCTTTCAATGAATGAGAAAATTACAGATAAGACATGAACACCACTTTCTATATATAATACATGTACATACAGAATGCCTTTTTCATAAGTTTGGTCTTTAAATGTGACGTACATACCTATCTTTTTTATACATGCACAACATAAAAGCCTATAACCTATGTTATTCTTTTATGATACCTAAAATCCATGTTAACTCTACATAAAAATAAGTAAAATCCCCAATAGCACTTCCTACGCACCTCATATTTCTGTCCGCACCCGTATCTACGAATGAATGTTCCTGGAGTCAGCTCACCATTCTTGTAAATCTGCATCGTCATTGGCGTCTTTGCTAGCTCATCATGTCCATGGCCGTGTGCATGACCATGTGTTCCGAATAACTGCTGCAGAATTAAACCTATTCCGTGACCTTGACCTGGATGACCTCCGGAAGTTGTACCCTGACATCCAATGACAGTAATGACGTCATCCCCGGATTTCACGGCTACCCCGCAGTTGCATGTGGCATGTGAATGGGAACTACATTTTTTGTAGAAAGATCTAACCTGTAAAACAAAGAGAAATTTTATTGATTTTGTGCTGTAACACATGATATCTTATCATTACCAACAACAATATTTCTTATATATACTTTCCCAAGTCCACAGACCTTTCCCTGATTCCGCCATGTTAAATCATCCACTTATTTACTCAGTGTCAAAGCCTACTACAACCTTTTTAAAATCCCTAAATGCTAGATGACACCAATTTTCATTGGTCAATAGCAGCTATGTTTGTTTATTGTTACTATAATTAGAAACAGAAATTAAAACCTTTTTCTTCATTCGCTTATTGCTATGACAGGCTCTGATGATCATACTTTTATAAGCTGCATTTTGATTGGCTAACTGATAGAAAGACGTGAAAACCTGGCAACAGTCTTCATGAGGATTGATATATGACACAGTGTCTCTTTATCGTTCATCTCTCACTGCTGATTCAAGTGGAAAAGTTATAAATTTCTTGTTGAGATGGTGCACGCTCAAGTACTGGTTTACCATTCAGGATCCCAAGAAACAGTGGTTAAGTTAACTGATTGTCTGTTAACCCTCAATGGCATAAAATGATGCTTAATATTCAATCAATCAATCAATCAATATTGGTAGAGAAATATCTCATAATTAATCTGAGTAGGAAGAACCCCCAACCATCTACAAATAACTGGAAACCTTTCCCACTTAAAATGTTTGGACCAAATCAGACTTGAACCCCTTAGTGGTGAGGGGTTTCTTGATATTGGACAGCGCACACGACCACGGATGAAAAGAAAAACTCAAGTAAACTCCTTCATACACGAAAGACGTATATAAACCTCTCACTCTCCTCTCAATATGCCTGAAATATTTACCTCAAATGGAAGGCTGGGATGTCGGTACATCACAAACGCACCTTCATTCATGTTGTTGTAATGTCTGCAAAATAACAAATCATAAAGTAAAAATAGTTCCATTTAATCATAAATAAATCATTTAATACACAGAAGAGCTTTTATAATCAGAAATTCAAACAAATAATCTAAATGTAACACAATGCATATATTCTATATTCTAACTAGACATGTGTTTGTCACATCGAATGCCCTCGCTATTGATCGAAAACCAATTTTTTACCTAAAAACAAGTTGAAAAGAAGCTCCTGTAAATTTCACAGACCATGACAAATATCTAACTTGACCTGTAGTTTACAATTAAACAGCTACACCAAGAATATTAATGTATTGATTGGAAACCAATTTTTTCCTCGGGCTGACGAATGGTTGGACAGGACAAAATTTTGTGCCCATTCATCATTGTTTGAATAGTGGGGCATAAATAAACTTGCATTTTACACAGCTTCACGAGATCTACATCTAAAGTCAAACAGTTAAACATCTCTTTAGAATGAAATAAAATTAAAATTATTATGACTTTTTGACAAATAACTTACAAGCCGTCAAATGTGGTCATATGTGGATCGTTAATAGATTTACATGTACTTGGGCTGTGGTTGTTGTCTTTAACGGTCACCTGCAAGTCAGAACAGAATCTAGCAATTGGTAGGAACATGGACTGTGTAAATGAAGAATTACCACACAACAAAGAATTTACAACTGGCCAATAAGCATTCATTTATTTACTTTTAACTGCTGAAATCTGCAAGTTGTTGCATATTTCTGGATTTTAATCCCTTCTGAATCAGTGATTGGCATTGTTCATTCAATTTGTATATTTTGAAATGTTGAAGAAAATGCCTACCTCAGATGACGCAAACACAAGGCAATTATTGAAAAGGAACTGGACAAATACGACTACTTCAGAGTATTATAGGAGTCAATTAATAAAGTTGTCGTTAATAACATTCATATAGTCCCACTTTAATGATATGAATATTCCTGGACCAATAACTGAGCCGATATAAAACAATTTCATAGGCAGTAATAATTAATAAAATTATAAAGGAAATGCTTCATTCTATGTTGACCGTATCTCGGTATGATGGTTTTAATGTTTCCTATGTACCTGGACAGCGCTGATTGTAAATTTGGTTGGTGTGACAGTTATTTGAGCAGAGGCTGGTTGGTTGTAAACATGCGCGATAATGTCCAGCGTGTTTGTATGGTCTCCGTCCCGGCGTCCGTCAAGCGTTGCCTTGATCTCGATCTTGTTGGCCTGGTTCCAGTTATTTATCGTCATAGCAAAGCCACATATTGGTTTGTTGTAGTTTGGAGGTGTTGTGCTTTCTGAAGAAAAAAACCCACAATAACCTGTAACTTTTACCATCATATAAATACAGAAGGAGAGGAAAAAATGATAAAATCATTTTATAATTAATTGTTATGCATGTAGTAAAGTGACAGGTTGTTTGTTACAGTTTGCTGGTGTTTTACCACAATCTACAGCAAATCTTTTATTTTAGAGGAGTTGAATTGATTATATTGATTGAATATTTAGCGTCATTTTTATGCTATCGAGGGCTAACAGACGATCTGTTAACCTAACCACTGTTTCCTGGGATTAACAAGTACTCGAGCACACCCTATCTCCGCAAGTGACTGATAACTTTCCCACTTGAATCAGTGGTGAGAGACGAATGATAATGAGACACAATGTCGTATATAAATCATCATGGAGAGTGTTGCCGGGCGGGAGATTCGAACTCATGACCCCTGGATTGATAGTCAGACTCGTAACCGACTGAGCTAAATGGGCCTGGCTGAGGAGTTGAAGTAAGTAAAATGTTTGCAATATAATAATAATAGTCAAGTCCAATGTTTGCATGGAGGTAAATCTTATATTTCTGCCAAACAATCCTGTTTTGCAATCCTAAACTTGAAGTCACATATTTGTTTATTATAGCTGAACCGATAAAGCTATGAATGATTCTTTTTCTTGCATACAAAACACATTGAATAATTATTTCAGCTTAATTTATCATTATAGATTTAACAAAATCGCTTTTAAGACGTTTAATTGTATGATTTACATCATATATTTTATACGCTACGTCATATGGATGGTTTTTACGTCACAGCGCGAGAATTTTATCTCAGCCCAAGGGTGAGATAGAAATATCTAACCAAATCAAATGCAGATATCCTTAACCAGTATGCAAGAAACTATAGTGTTATATGATGACAGGGTTAGAGAAAGATCAAGGTCAGGGGTACCCATTATCCAAGGTAAACTCCTCAGTGGCATGTTTTACTCAGCTGACCATTCCAAGACGTCCTTTCCTCTGTATGTAGAATTGTACATATTATAATTATTCTGTATAGTGCTAATGTTTATGTTGCTCTGAAGGAGGCTATGTCACTTGAATGTCATGTCTCTTGCTAGTAATTTATATTCTTTTTTTTTATTTTATGGAACACAGACATTTTCTACAAGAACAATATGAGCACTATGATGAAAACTATAAACACAGATTTCTCCTTAACCCATATTTTGAATTTTCGTCTTCAACAAATGGAAAGCTTGATAAATACATGTATATAAAAACAAATTTCAGTATAATATCAGTTAAATAGGTCTATAATAAAGCTACAATTGTAAGTTTTGTGCTACTTTGCAAAAATAAATCATACCAATGACAGCCTGGGCAATAACTTTGTTGCCACATTTCTGATCATATCTGTTATAGTGGAACTTTCCCACAATGTGGACCTGGCACTCGCCCTTGCATCCAGTACAGCAGTATAGCTGGGGTGGGGCCGTGGATGTGACTGTCACAAATTCGGTAGAGTGACCTTCCACAACAATGACACGTCCTGGAGTGACATGAAGTGTCGGTGTGAAGGTACTGCTAAAGAAGGTGTTTGTTGCCACCAAACCTCCAACAAATTTTGCACTGACTGAACACTGGATCTGAAAATCATAAAAAAAAGTTATGTTAACTATGGATTTGATTTACATTCTATCATAATTATTGCTAGAATGACATATGGCATTATGACTAATTGAATATGTTATCAAATCCTGACATAGTATAAAAACAAGGACTATAACTAACTCCACCAACTGTCAAACTTCCTACTGCAATACCAGTTCTACTACTATACCTGTACTATCTACTGCAATACCAGTTCTACTACTATACCTGTACTATCTACTGCAATACCAGTTCTACTACTATACCTGTACTATCTACTGCAATACCAGTTCTACTACTATACCTGTACTATCTACTGCAATACCAGTTCTACTACTATACCTGTACTATCTACTGCAATACCAGTTCTACTACAATACCGGTACTATCTACTGCAATACCAGTTCTACTACTATACCTGTACTATCTACTGCAATACCAGTTCTACTACTATACCGGTACTATCTACTGCAATACCAGTTCTACTGCTATACCTGTACTATCTACTGCAATACCAGTTCTACTGCTATACCTGTACTATCTACTGCAATACCTGTTCTACTGCTATACCTGTACTATCTACTGCAATACCAGTTCTACTACTATACCGGTACTATCTACTGCAATACCAGTTCTACTACTATACCGGTACTATCTACTGCAATACCAGTTCTACTACTATACCGGTACTATCTACTGCAATACCAGTTCTACTACTATACCTGTACTATCTACTGCAATACCAGTTCTACTACTATACTGGTACTATCTACTGCAAAACCAGTTCTACTACTATACCTGTACTATCTACTGCAATACCAGTTCTACTACTATACCGGTACTATCTGCTGCAATACCAGTTCTACTACTATACCGGTACTATCTGCTGCAATACCAGTTCTACTACTATATCGGTACTATCTGCTGCAATACCAGTTCTACTACTATACCGGTACTATCTACTGCAATACCAGTTCTATTATACTGGTACTATCTACTGCAATACCAGTTCTATTATACTGGTACTATCTACTGCAATACCAGTTCTATTATACTGGTACTATCTACTGCAATACCAGTTCTATTATACTGGTACTATCTACTGCAATACCAGTTCTATTATACTGGTACTATCTACTGCAATACCAGTTCTATTATACTGGTACTATCTACTGCAATATCAGTTATACTATTATATCGGTACTATCTGACTATTTTTCATTGTATGTGTAATATAATAGCTGAGAAATAATTCAATTTTATTCAATTTTATTCAGGCATAAAGTGAATATAATATAATGAATATGCCAGAATGCTATTGTTTGTGTGATTTCTGTACAATTTCCCACATCCGTAGGAATTTACAGATTTGAAACTGGTTTAAAAGTAATTTAATAACTCCTATATTCCTAATCTGAGTCAAAATTGTTTCAAGTTACAAAAATAGACATTGAAGAATGAACATCAATGCACATCATGTGATTCCTACACATACATAAACATGCATATATGTTTTGTGTGTTTTAGCAATATTGAACTATTAAATAATATTCAATATTCAAGACTAAACAAAAACAAAAACCGAATTATATACTTTTAAGGGATTATCAATATAATCATTTCATAATTATCATACAAGTTGTAAATCTATTTACTTGACATGATTTAACATTGTAAATTTATTTGTATATTATGACAATGTACTATGTACAAGTCTGAATAAAGATGTGTTCTGTTCTGTTCTATTTACCTTTTTGTCTTGAAGGTTTAAGTTCACCTTGGTCACCTCGAACATTACAATCCCTATTTTGCCAGGAACATTCTGCATGAGCACCACCTTGTGGTCGACATGGAGCGTCACAGAGATGGTGACATCGGACTGGGCCGAACCAGAGAACATACAAACTAGGTAGGCGTTCTTGTCTTTTTCTACGACAACTGAGATGGTTGGTTTGGCATGGTAGTTAGGTGCTCCTCTCTGGGTCGTTGTTGGTGTGGTTGTTGGTGTGGTTGTTGGTGTTGTCGTTGGTGTAGTAGTTGGTGTTGTTGTTGGTTTCATTGTTGGAGTGGGCTTTGGCTTAGTCGGTGGTTTGGACGTAGCGGTTACTGGTTTCAGTGTGGTTGGTTTTGTTGTCGCTGAGCCTGTAGAGCAAAATAACTGAATTATGTACATGTATCGGTATAAGCAAGTTAAGTATGAAAACAAGATTTCCTTGTGCACAGTTGCCCATGTGACATTTTACACAATCATTTACATCTTAAAACATTCCCTAACAATCATTTTATACATATGGACCGCTTTGAATATGTTGAAATGTGAAAAAACAATGCCACGGCTATGCCAAATGAACGTGAACGTGCCGTTACATTAACTGCTCCAAAGAAAGGTGCAAGCACAGGTCGCAAGACTGCTGAATGTTTATCATTCCACAATAAAAAAATGCGATGTTACTTCAGTGGTCCTGTAGTCACAACGTATTGGATTATATTCACCAATAATTATACTATGAAATGAAACTTGGATTGTTTTCAATTTGAAATCCATTTAAGTAAAAATACCATATAAACATAGATATGGATTTCTTTTTTGTTTCAGTATATATGCACCTATTCTCGAGCCTCACGGCTATCGAAGTTTATGGCTTTACTCACCAATACTAACGCAACCAACAGGACATTGTTGTGATGTTGTCTTGGTTACTAAGGATGTAAGTGCTGGTGTTGTCTTCACTGGAGTCGGTGTTGTTGCTCGTGAAGTTTTGGGAGGAGTAGGTTTAGCTTTAAATAAAGAAAGAATATAAACTTTAAAATATAACTTAACAATGTGTTGTGTTTTGTTTTGGAAGTTGGTTAAGATGACCTATTATATACCTAATATCTGGTTTATAAAGGTTTTCTCGCCTACCACACAGGGATATCATCCTGAGGGTGTGTCAATATTAGAATCTTACATGGGTTTCAGTTTAAATAGAGAATTGCATCCCAAGGGATAACTGTTTTGGCAGTATTGAGGCTTTGCCAAGTTCCCGCGAAAACAGTTATCCCAAGGGCCAGAATTTTCTATCCAAACTGAAAACAAAACAAAAACAAGAATGATTCTTTGTGTTTCCTACCAAACATCATTGAATAATTGTTTTAATTTATTTAATTATTATAACTACGATCACATTTAAGTCGATAAATAATATGATTTACGTCATATATTTTATACTTCATGCCATAGATGAGTCCAATGTTACGTTATAGCACCAAGCTGGGTGTGAACCTATAACTAATGTGGTCAAAGGCAAATGGTCTTGAGACATTGTATTAGACCACTTGACTATAGATGACCCCCTTTTCCAGATGTAAGGCTGTGATGTTTACCTGTTGGTCGCACGGGAGGTTTACAGATGCCTTGTTCGACGAGTATTTCTATTCTGGCATACCAGAATGTGATAGTCTGGAGTAAGTAATCAACCTGTATTCAAACATAAAATATAAACATGTTTAATATATTAGCTGTTGGGTAACATTGATGGAATCATTGTATAAAATGTGATATACGTCTTAACGGGAAGTCATTGTTGACATTGATTCAGTCAAACCTGTCTTAAGCAGTCATTCAATGGAAAGAGCTAAGATGACCACTTAAGACAGGTGGCTGCTTTGTACAGGTTGATTAAAACTAAAATTATAAAACTGGTAAATACAAAATGTGGCTGTTAAAGACAAGAAGTTGCTGAAATGAGGTGACCACTAACACAGGTTTGACTGTAATCCATGTTTTACCTTTAAACATGTTACAGGAGAGTACTATTGCAAAACACTTTTTACTAACAAAAACTTAATTTTCGCTATTATTCGCGACTTTCAACCCACGCTAATTCAAAGATTTCGCTAAAATTATAATCATGTTCAGTCTGAATGTTTACAATACCCAAATAAAAAATGCATTTCCAGCAGTTTTACTTTACGAACATCACAAATTCAACATTTCGTGAATAAATAAAATAGGACAAATCAGAGCAAATTCACAAATTAAAGTTCACGCGAAGTGTTTTACCATTTATACGACACAGGTACCACACATATGTGTACAGCTTAGAAAATAAGTATGATGCTTTAATTTCTTTAAAACCAGTATCATGTGTGCTGTTTTAGTGGAGCAGGTGTAAGATCTAAATTCTATTCTGGGAAAAGCAGACTTTTACCTGAGCTAGTACATTATGAGGTAACTATTAACAAACTTACCGTAGTCGTTGTCGTTGTGTGCTTCCCGAAGTACACGTTAGTGGTACTGGATACTATAACTGTGTTAGGGGTAGAGCTTGTGCTGCTGTCAATCAAAATATTGTCAACAAACACCTCCAAACCAAGGGTTATGTGCCAAGATAGCGTCACATTGTGGTAGCCATTGGGTAGCAGGTCATTTCTTCCACATGTTACAAACCAAGACTGAGTTGTGGTGGACAAAATGAATTGTATTTTACCGAACCTGTATATGATGGCCAAACCAACGCCATCTGGATGCTGACCACCGCTGGTAAGCAAGTAGGTGTTTTCGTCCAGCTTGTTGAACTGTATAGTGAACTGGATGGTGAGACCTTGGGTACATTTTACTGGGTTCAGGAGGCAGTTTAGATGATTTGCACCAAAATCTAAGTACGAGTTGGTGGAGTTGAATACCAATCCACCATCTGTGACCGTTGTGCCACCATGTGCGGTTATATTGTATGTATTACCGATGATGACATTTGTATTTGTGATTTGAGTGAGGTCCCAAGTGAACGTCGGTACAGGCAGCTTGGTTGTTGTAGGGATGGTGGTGGTGGTTGTGGGTTGAGGTGTGGTTGTTGTTGCTTTCACTGTTGGTGGAGGCTCTGTGGAAGGTTCTGAAATAGGATATAATAAATTATATACATATATAGTATGTAAATAAAAGCCACACATTCATGCATTATTAATAAATAGATAGACATTTCTGTTCAAAATGTTTAAATTATATTAGGTGTACCATAAAAACTGCCTTAAGCAGCAAGTCAATGGAATAAGCAGAAGTGACCTTTTAAGACAGGTTGTTGTTTAATGCAGTTTAATTTGCTTTAAAATGAAATGGGAAATAGCAAATCTGGCTGTTGGAGACAAGGGGCTGCTCCAAAGAGGTGAGGCTTACATCTGTTTGACTACATTAAACCATATTCTTGTATGTTATATCATGTACATAAGACAGTAATACTATGGCTGTCAATACTGCTCGACAGTGTCATTCTTCTTCTTATATGTTATGAAATGAACCTAATTGTCTATTCAATTTAAAATTACCTGTAATTTAATTGGACACATGTCAAAGAGGATAAGTCAATAAAGTTTATTTTTAGGCCGTTTTCAAATTTCAAGAATCGTTGTCTAATTCTTTACTTGTGGCAGTATAATCTTATCAAAGCCATTAATACTTTTTGTGAAAAGCAAAGCGAGTTTTTCTATGAAAAGGATGCAAACATACTTATGAAGCAGGAGAAATTGTAATATAAAAAGCGCATGCAAACTAGTAACACTGGCGTCTTATCAGTTTCTGGCACTTTTCTGCTCATTTCCTAGCTCAAGTTCTTTAATGCCGGTTATTTTCGATATTTTCTTACAACAAATAGGTCAGCTCTAGGTCAACGCTTTGTCAAGCAGAAATAACTTTAGAGAGTAATTCTACGATTTTTTTTGCAACATTTATAAACTATACAAAAACTGCATTATGTTTTGTAACCATGGTAGCAGTTCCAGTGATATTTGTTTTACTTAAAAAGAACCACTGCCATGACAACCTTCCATGTTCAAAATGCACTCAGTATATAATAAATTAATAAAGATACAAGACTAGATGATTCAAATTAAACATTAATAAACATCTTAACAAGAGTTGTCAGAAGACAACAAAGTTTGCCTCTGGGTGTCTAAGTCCAAAAAAGGGGCCATAACTGTGCCAAAATACAATCCAGAGTTATGGTTCTTGTCTGTGTGGTTTCCATTGATGATGATGAACACACATGCAAAGTTTCATTCACATCCAGTTAGTAATTGCATAAATATCTTAAACTTAAATGCATAAGTTTAACCTGGGTGTCTACAGATGACGATGCCGAGGACAACACCAGGGTCATGGCAAAAGCTCTTTTTGGACTTCGTCCCGTAGAGCTAAAAATGATCTGATTTTGTCATTTTCTGTCAATTTTGATGTTTCCTCACGTCTGTAAAGATCAGTTTAAAATTATATACCATGTTTTTTTCTCCAACCACTTAACATTTGAAAAAAAACAACACTCTACAACGATTTATAATTGTACTAAATGTAAGTGAATTCCCTTATGGAGATACGATTTGAGGTATAAAATGATTGACTTAAAAATGTGTTGTTGAAACTCTTTAATATATTAAGTTTTATATTAATTATTTTATACATTATTATTTTTTTAAAATCTTTTGTTGACATTTTTTAATCTTTATGACAACAAATACAAAAAAACATATATCATAAATATTTTCTACATAAATGACTTAATGTTAAAATGTTAAAAGCAGATTAAAAAAAAAAATCTATAACATGAGTTTATTGTTAGATATTCTTACGATATAACAGAGTGAGTGAAAAGTTAAACAGCTTAAAACATCAGTCGTTGCTCATGTACAAACGGTTGCTATCAATAAAAAGAAACAAACAAAACTCTTATTGGTTATTGCCTGTTCAGAATATATCCGATAAAAAAACATCGGAAGTACAGAACACAACCAAAGGAAGAAAATAGCAGACTCGGTTTTATTGATACGGTTCCTGAGGGATAATAAAACATGCAACACAACTCACGTCCCCTCATGCCGAATTAATGAGCTTTTTCAAGAATTATCTACATTACAAAACTTTTTCCATCTTAAAACAAAATAATGCATGTATCATGCATTTTTATCATTATCACGATTGTTTTCGCCAGAAACTGATAGGATGCCAGCATAACTATATTCTGAGACGGCTAACCTGTTGTTCCTGTTTGCACTAATATCTCACGGGACACTTGCCAAAACTGTAACCCCGTTACCATCATTGTTGCAGTGTAAGTAGCCCCAGAATAAGAAGAGCCAATCGACAACGAACCAGTCGACGACGAAGTAGTTGCAGTTGTGTGAGAGATATTTGTTTGTTTTACTAGAGTTCCATCAATGTATAAGCCTATACCGTATGTTTGTGACCAGGTTAATTCATAAGTATGCCAAATATTTGCCAATATTTTAAAGTCGACACTAACGGACCATTGTAAATTGTTAAACGTTGAACCGAAATGCAATTGGTGATTGAGATAGTACAAGTAAAACCCCGAAACACCAGGACTGTCACCACCACTTGATATTATGTATGTTTTTATTGATGAATTCAAAGATAATAAATTTACGCCAATCTGTACAGTAAATCCATTGGTACAATTGACCATTGTCACAATACAAGGTATAGTTTGATTTTTTATTTCAATAAATTCCCCAATTGAACCATTTAGCTTCAATGCGTTTTCTCCAGTTGGTAAAGTGACGAGTGATGGATTACCGTGAGCTATTAGGGAGTATTTTGGTGTAGTAATAATATTACCAACTATACTTGTAAAACTGAAGTCAATAGGTGCATGTGTTGTATGTGCGATAGTTGTAGAAGTGTTTAAAATTGGATTTAAAGATGATTTCGTTGAATGGGTAAGAGGAAATGAGGAATATACCATGGTTGTTGGTGAGAGTTTAGTACTAAGGGTATTCGTTACTGGTGAATTTGGAAAAGTGACTGTAAGCTTGGTTATTGAATGCTCATCTGTTGACTGCGTTGCTACATTTGTACTTGGTGCTGGAGTTGTTGCATTTGTTGATATACTTGGTGCTGGAGTTGTTGCATTTGTTGATATACCTGGCGACTGTGTTGCTACATTTGTTGGTGCTTTTGTTGACTGTGTCATTACATTTGTTTTAAACGTAGTTGGTACCTGTGTTTTCACATTTGTTGATGTCTGTTCTTTCACAGTAGTTAAAACACTAGATCCTTTAACACTGGTATAATGATGTGAAGGCTGAATTGTGTTTGTTACAAATATCGTAGTAGTTTCTCCAGTTATATTGGCCGACGACAGTGTAGTAGTTGTGACCACATTATTGTCAATCAATATCTGATAATATGCTGACCATATATGAAGATCCATTATCATCAGTATAGCTGTAAAATTTGTGTTAGACGTCTTTCCTATAGACAATGAAGAACCAATTGTGGGTGTTGTACTAGATGTACTAGACGTGTTGGTAGACTGCACAAGAGTTCCGTTTACATATAGTCCAATACCATATATTTGAGACCAGGTCAGTTCATACCTGTTCCATACATGTGGATATATTTCAAAATGTATGCTAGAAGACCATTGCGCTTTTCCAAAAACTCCTCCAAAGAATAGTTGATGATTTTGGTAATAGAGGTAAAATCCACCAGAGCCAGGTGTTTCACCGCCACTATAAAGTAAATATGTTTTTACCAAGGAATTAACAGACAGTAACTGTATACTTATCTGAACTGTAAAGCCGTTTGTGCAATTATCCGCAGTTTGTAAGCACGGAACAGTTAGGTTACTCATCTCAATGAAGTCTCCATTTGAAACGTTAAGTTTTATTGCATTTTCTCCGGTAGGTAATGTTATTAGCGATGGTTTTCCATGAGCAATGAGTGTATATGCGGGAGTCATGATGACATTTTCTGTTATTGACAAAAACGTAAAATTGTACGATGAGATACTGGTGATCTTAGAAGTGGTCAACTGACTTGTTGGTCTGGACACTGCAACTGTTGTTAAATCAGACCATTTGGTGGATATTGGTGTTGATGACATTGGTCCTGATATGGTAGAAGAAACTCCGCCTTGAACTGTTGTTCCATCAGTTTTACTTGTAATTGGATAAATGGTAGATGAAACAAAATTTGAAGTTTGAATTTGAGTTGATGTTTTGTTACCTGTTGAACTTACAGTCATTCTTGTAAACAAAGTTGTAGGCACTGAAGATGTGCTTTCGGTTGTTACTGAAGGTAAAGATACCTCAGGAAATTTTGTAGGTTGCTCTGATGTTATACTGGCTGTTTTAAAACTTGAACTTTTTGTAGCTTCAGTTGTAATAAGCACCTCTGATGATGTACTTGATGTTGGTAATACAACTGTTGTGCTGAACGGTGACACATTTAAAGTTGTTACTTTAACGTGAGTGTTAGTAGATGATGGACTGGTGACTGTTGTAAACACATTGTTTTGCACCAATATTTCATGAGAAGCAGACCATATGTGTAGTCCTGTAATTTCTAAAGTAAAAGAAGATTGCACTGAAACCTTACCAACTGACAAAGAGCCACCCGAGGTTGCAGAGGAAGAGGTTGTGTTAGATACATTTGTAGAGTGTTTAAGTATTCCATCTATATATAATCCAATACCATACGTCTGTGACCAAGTCAACTCATAGGTGTGCCATTCGTTTGTGTTTATTTCGTATTTAACAGAAGTTGACCATTGCAAATTTCCGAATGCTGCTCCAAAGTAAAGATGTAAATTTTGGTAATAGAGATAAAATCCACCAACACCAGGATGTTCAGTGTTGCTTGAAATGATAAAAAGTTTGTTTGTGCTGTCAACAGATATAAACTTTATATTAACTTGTAATGTAATGCCGTTTTTACATGTCTGTTCTGTTCCCAAACAAGGTAAGCTTTGGTTTTTTATTTCAATAAAGTCACTGTTACTCGCATTCAGTTTAATTGAGTTTTCTCCAGATGGAAGTTTAACAAAACTTGGATTACCATGCGCAGTAATATTATAGTTTGCTGTTACAATCACATTTCCGATTAATTGGATAAAAGTGAAATTGTGCGACGTGATGGTATCATGATCAACAGTTAAAGATTGTACAGTTGTACTTGAAACTGTTTTCTCTGTTGAAATTCCTGGCACTATTTCAGTAGAAGCTATAGATGATGATGTAGGCATAGGAGTTGTGTTTACAACAGATACCGGAGTCGTTGATTTAACAGGCTGGCTAGTGGACTTTACTATCTCTTTTGTTATAAAGTTTGAAGAGTTTGGATTTTCTGTTGCTGAAATTTGTCCCTCTGATGATGACCTATGACTTGATGTTGGTGAAATATTTGTTGAGCTGACCAGCGACGCACTTGACGTTGTTACTTCTACATGAGTGTTAGTAGATGATGGACTGGTCACTGTTGTAAACACATTGTTTTGCACCAATATTTCATGAGAAGCAGACCATATATGAAATCCTGTAATCTGTAAGGTAAAGGTAGATGGCACTGAACCCTTACCAACTGACAAAGAACCACTCGAGGTTGCAGAGGAAGAGGTTGTGTTAGATACATTTGTAGAGTGTTTAAGTATTCCATCTATATATAATCCAATACCATACGTCTGTGACCACGTCAACTCATAGGTGTGCCATTCATTTGTGTTTATTTCGTATTTAACAGAAGTTGACCATTGCAAATTTCCGAAAGCTGTTCCAAAGTAAAGATGTAAATTTTGGTAATAGAGATAAAATCCACCAACACCAGGATGTTCAGTGTTGCTTGAAATGATAAAAAGTTTGTTTGTGCTGTCAACAGATATAAACTTTATACTAACTTGTAATGTAATGCCGTTTTTACATGTCTGTTCTGTTCCCAAACAGGGTAAGCTTTGGTTCTTTATTTCAATAAAGTCACCGCTACTTGCATTCAGTTTAATTGAGTTTTCTCCAGATGGAAGTTTAACAAAACTTGGATTACCATGCGCAGTAATATTATAGTTTGCTGTTACAATCACATTTCCGATTAAATGGATAAAAGTGAAATTGTGCGACGTGATGGTATCATGATCAACAGTTAAAGATTGTACAGTTGTACTTGAAACTGTTTTCTCTGTTGAAATTCCTGGCACTATTTCAGTAGAAGCTATAGATGATGATGTAGGCATAGGAGTTGTGTTTACAGCAGATACCGGAGTCGTTGATTTAACAGGCTGGCTAGTGGACTTTACTGTCTCTTTTGTTATAAAGTTTGAAGAGTTTGGATTTTCTGTTGTTGAAATTTGTCCCTCTGATGACGAACTATGACTTGATGTTGGTGAAATATTTGTTGTGCTGACCAGCGACGCACTCGACGTTGTTACTTCTACATGAGTGTTAGTAGATGATGGACTGGTCACTGTTGTAAACACATTGTTTTGCACCAATATTTCATGAGAAGCAGACCATATATGAAATCCTGTAATCTGTAAGGTAAAGGTAGATAGCACTGAAACCTTACCAACTGACAAAGAACCACTCGAGGTTGCAGAGGACGCGGTTGTGTTATATACATTTGTAGAGTGTTTAAGTATTCCATCTATATATAATCCAATACCATACGTCTGTGACCACGTCAACTCATAGGTGTGCCACTCATTTGTGTTTATTTCGTATTTAACAGAAGTTGACCATTGCAAATTTCCGAAAGCTGCTCCAAAGTAAAGATGTAAATTTTGGTAATAGAGATAAAATCCACCAACACCAGGATGTTCAGTGTTGCTTGAAATGATAAAAAGTTTGTTTGTGCTGTCAACAGATATAAACTTTATACTAACTTGTAATGTAATGCCGTTTTTACACGTCTGTTCTGTTCCCAAACAGGGTAAGCTTTGATTCTTTATCTCAATAAAGTCACCGTTACTCGCATTCAGTTTAATTGAGTTATCTCCCGATGGAAGTTTAACAAAACTTGGATTACCATGAGCAGTAATATTATAGTTTGCTGTTACAATCTTATTTCCGATTAAATGGATAAAAGTGAAATTGTGCGACGTGATGATATCATGATCAACAGTCAAAGATTGTACAGTTGTACTTGAAACTGTTTTCTCTGTTGAAATTCCTGGCACTATTTCAGTAGAAGCTGTAGATGATGATGTAGGCATAGGAGTTGTGTTTACAGCAGATACCGGAGTCATTGATTTAACAGGCTGGCTAGTGGACTTTACTGTCTCTTTTGTTATAAAGTTTGAAGAGTTTGTATTTTCTGTTGTTGAAATTTGTCCCTCTGATGACGAACTATGACTTGATGTTGGTGAAATATTTGTTGTGCTGACCCGCAACGCACTTGACGTTGTTACTTCTATACGAGTGTTAGTAGATGATGGACTGGTGACTGTTGTAAACACGTTGTTTTGCACCAATATTTCACGAGAAGCAGACCATATATGAAATCCTGTAATCTCTAAGGTAAAGGTAGATTGCACTGAAACCTTACCAACTGACAAAGAACCACTCAAGGTTGCAGAGGAAGAGGTTGTGTTATATACATTTGTAGAGTGTTTAAGTATTCCATCTATATATAATCCAATACCATACGTCTGTGACCACGTCAACTCATAGGTGTGCCACTCATTTGTGTTTATTTCGTATTTAACAGAAGTTGACCATTGCAAATTTCCGAAAGCTGCTCCAAAGTAAAGATGTAAATTTTGGTAATAGAGATAAAATCCACCAACACCAGGATGTTCAGTGTTGCTTGAAATGATAAAAAGTTTGTTTGCGCTGTCAACAGATATAAACTTTATACTAACTTGTAATGTAATGCCGTCGTTACACGTCTGTTCTGTTCCCAAACAGGGTAAGCTTTGGTTCTTAATTTCAATAAAGTCACCGTTACTCACATTCAGTTTAATTGAGTTATCTCCCGATGGAAGTTTAACAAAACTTGGATTACCATGTGCTGTTATTTTGAAGGCTGGTGTTAAAATGACATTCCCTGTTATATTTATAAAACTAAACTGATATGATGCTACTGTAAAAGCTGGTGGATTTGGCGTTGTTGTTACCTGAGTGTTTTGTGTGGATTTATATTCTGTATTTGCTGATTTAGTGGATGGCTTGGTAGTAAAAATAGTAGTTGTTGGAACAGTACTGGTCGACTGAGTGGTAAAAATGTTTTTCTGAATGAGAATATCAAATGAGTATGGCCAGAATCGTATTCCTGCTAGAAATATACTTGCTGTGGTGATTTCGTGTGAAGCTTTACCTATTAAAAAGGAACTTGTCATGGTTGCTGTAACAGATATTTGAGTTTTTATAAAATGACTATTCACGAGAACGCTATCAATATAAAGATATATTCCATCATTATTTGACCATGTTAGTAAATATGTATGAAAAGCATTTATGGCAAGATTGTAACTAATTTGGGCTGTCCAGTTGGTATTTTTATATGCAAATCCATAATAGAAATTGGAGTTCTGATAATACAAATAATACCCTGCCAACCCACTGGTTTCCCCTCCACTTGAGATAAGGTAGGTTTTCGATGATGTATTTAAAGACGTAAAACTGGCAGAAATTTCCAGTGTTAGTCCATATTTACAGGTCGCCAAATTACCGATGCAATTGACATTTTGGTTTTGTAATGTTAAAAAATCCCCGTTTTTGTGATTAAGAGTTAACATACTGGGTCCCCAAGGTAAATGTGATAACACTGGAGAACCATGTATTTCAAACGTGAAGTGAGGCGTAAACAGTATATTCCCAGTAATTTTAATGAAACTGAAGTCATATTGTTGGATTACATCCAATGATTGTGTCGTAGATTGCGTGGTATGTGTTGACGATGGTGTGGTTATAGTGGACGTTGAGGCAGACGTTTGTATACTTGATGGTTCTGAAATCAAACATATTACTTCCTCTACTACTTTGAATACAAAGGGTGGCTACATAATATACATGTATGAGTATAGCGTTTGGGTGTATATACTTATTTTCAACGCCGACATCTTAAACTTAAACAAACCAAGTTGATTAAACGCTCATATTGGATGGTATAGCAAAATACAATGCTTCTCTAATTGAAACGAGTAAATGTTAATTGGTCTTTTTAATTAATATGAATTATTTGACAATAAAGGTTATGATACCTGTACATTCAAAGAAAATAATATTTCTAACATTCTGATTGATGTCAGGTCAATAGCTTTATAAATTTCCAATATTTTTTTTTCCATTTTGAACAACATGTATAATAAACAAACTTGTTCAAATTTATTTGGTAAAGCTGCAACAAAAGTTAACACAAACGCATCTGACTTCGGCTAAAAAGAGTTCATAGTCCTTTTACTGTATTGCAAGAAGAAATAATTTCATATTTATTATTTGTATAAAACAAAACGTAAAAGGTGCCACAGTTGAAAAAAAAAATATCTACTTTATAACGAATACATTTCGTATATGCATGCTACATGACATAACTAAAGGACAACTCTCACCAATAATAATGCTGAATGCTCTACACAAAATTTAACATATATCTATGTATATAATGCTATTTGTATTAAAAGCTATTAAAAAGCTGCTGGGGTATGCAAGATCGTATAAATAATGCAGTTAAAAGAAGGAAAATGTTGCCATCTCTTCACATACCTTTTAAAATCCCATCTGTCACTAACACCTCTCTTTCTGTCGTCCATGAAAATAGGTTCCTCACTTTCATGCAAGATGTATAGTTGGCACCTGGGGTTTTTCCAATTAAAACCGGATGTGATTGGTCATTTCCTGGAGAAGGAGTCTTGTCATTTGTGTGTATAACCTGGTGTCCGTCAAGAATTACTGATATCCCTTTGGTTGAACTCCAGCTGACCTCAAATCTGTACCAATGTTTCGTTGTTACTGTACGGGCTACATTGTAGTTGCTTGCCCAATGCCATATTCCTTGTTTGACACCAAATATCAATAAATCACTATGAAGGTAAAGTGCCATGCCCCCTGCAGTTTCCATGTCCCCACCGCTTGACAATATATATGTCTTTTCCGCAGAATCCAGCTCTGTGAACAACACCTCAAGCTTAAAGGTGAAGCCATTTTTGCATCCGGCTAAATTCTGTAGACATGGTATACCTTTGTCCGGTAGTTCAACATACTGATGACCGTTGGTGCAGTTCAGGACCAGGGCTGTTTGACTGTTGTTTTCAAGTTCGAGTTTAGGGTTGCCGTGTATGGTGAAATTGAAAGTCGGTGTGATCAGGAGGTTGCCGATGATGGACACAAATGCCAGGTTGTATTGTTCATATGGCTTGGCAGTGGTAGTTACAGCAACTGAAAAAATGTAGCTTACCCATGTGAAGGAACAACACCTTAAGCCGTGCGGTTAGAAGGTAGTGTATCAGGAAAAAAACATTATACTGTCAAACCTGTATTAAGCAGTCAGTCAAGGGAAGAGGAAAAAGTGGCATTTTAAGACAGGTTGTTACGTTATACATGTTAATTTGCTCTTAAAGCAAAGAAATGGGAAATAACAAATGTGGCTGCTTAAGACAAGTGACTGCTTGAAAGAGGTGACTGCCAACACAGGTTTTACTGTAAATGTTTAAAAATAAATTAATTTAAAATGGATACACAATACATGTACAGTCTAACCTGTCTTAAGCAGCCAGTCAAGGGAAGGAGCAACATTGGCCTTTAAAGACAGGTTGTTGTTTAATGCAGGTCAATTTGCTCTGGAAACATATAAATGGGAAATAACAAATGCGGCTGCTTAAGACAAGTGACTGCTTAATAGAGGTGACTGCTTATACAGGTTTGACTGTATCTCATAACTATGACCATACTAAATAAAAGATGCGAGACTACAAAAATGCGACATTTCATCAGTGATAAAATTGAAATAAAATCCCCATTCTAAAACTAGACAGCACTTAAATACTGCTTGACAACATTCACATTGCCATTCAAAGTCTTCCTAAGATGAAACAAATTCTACAATATGTAAACCTGTATGGCAGATGAAATGGAAATCAAAATAAAACCATGTGACTCATTTGATACGCCATAAAATAGGCAACAAGTTTAACCAAGTTTTCCAGTGTGTATATTGGAAAAAAATAACATATTTGGAAAAAATGTTTAATATGTTTAAAAATCTCGATATTTTATTTTCAATGAAATTTTCATAAGAAATGATATCATAGATGTCCATTATGCATGAGCGAAACACAGGATCAAATTGCTCTTCCAATTTGTAAAAAATTTGAGAGCGGAAGTTTTCAAAACTTTCATGAGGAATTGTGCTTCCAATGATATTATTTTAAAAGATACTATGGTAACACAGTCATGCAATTATACTATCAAAACAAGAGACATGGAAATCCAGATTTTCCTTTTACATTTCATCTGGTAAAATCAAAAAATGTGCTAATTCTGAGATTAAATGAATTATTACTAGGAAAAAACTAAACATTTCTCTATGCAAGCAACATACACACACCAGTTTAATCCATTCAGTTGTTTAAAACTAATGACATTGACTGAAAACTTGCTGTTTTAGTAACAATGAACTTGACGCCAGTGACCCCATAAGCTATCTGAACCTTAGTCTTGAAGAACCGAGTTTCATTCCAATATCTCTTTATTGGGGGGAAACTATTTTTCTATTATTAGTAACAATGACCTTGACTTTGGTGACTACTTACCCAACCCCAAGTATCCTCTCGATAAAAGCTGTCTTTGTATTAAATTTCATTGAAATAGCTCATGCCTATCTGAAGTTTTTGAACAAAACCATTTTTCTGTTATTAGAAACAATGATCTTGACTTTAAACCCAGTGACCCCATATGTAATCCCAACCCTCTTCTCAATATCGACTACCTATATACAAAGTTTCACTTTAATAGCTCTATCCTAACCAAACGTATTGAAAGGAAACCATCAGTTTAATGCCTGCCTGACAAACATTAACCATCAAGCTAATAACCTGGTGATGGAAAACTTGTGTTACCAAAGAAATATTTCCTTTAAAATTTTGGTTTCTTTTGATCAATTACCAAAGCCACTCATTTTATTGAAATCAAAGAAAAAAAATAAGAGTTAATATACCTGCAAGCATCCAATGATTTTTCGTAATTACCTTAAGCTTATAGACAAAGTAACACTAATAGCCCACAAAACAACTGCAAAATGAGTCATAGCTTGACTCATAAACTCTACGTTTGGCTGATCTATCAATATATGACTTTAGTTAAGATATGATAGCTGTCCAATATTTGTTATTGGATCATACATTCTAGCTTGTTGACATTATTACTAATCTAAACTCTCCAACTCATGCAAACATACCAGTTGACTCTGTCGTGGCATCTTGCTTGTCTGTGGTAATTGTTGGTGTTGTTGTTGTCATCACTGCTTGTGTTGTTGTATCTTCTATGTCTGTTAATGTTTCTTCTATAACTGCTGCAGTTGTTATTGTGATTGGTGTTGTAGATAAAATATCTTCTGCTGATGTAGCCGTGTTCAGTGTTACAGTTGTGACAGTTGTTTCACTATTGACTGGTGTCGTTATTGTTGTCACTGTTTGTGTTGTTGTATCTTCTATGTCTGTTGTTGTTTCTTCTATAATTGCTGGGGTTGTTGTTGTGATTGGTGTTGTAGTTAAAATATCTTCTGTCAATGTAGCTGTGTTAAGTGTTACAGTTGTGATAGTTGTTTCACTATTGACTGATGTTGTTGTTGTTGTTGTTGTCACTGCTTGTGTTGTTGTATCTTCTATGTCTGTTGTTGTTTCCTCTGTAACTGCTGCGGTTGTTGCTGTATCATCTACAGTTGTTGTTGATATTGGTGGCTGTGTGGTTGTCCCAATACTAACATTGTTTGTAAAACTTAGATCTGGTGTGATGGTTGTTTCTACAACTCCAGTTGATATATCAGAGTCAGGTGTTGTTGAACCAGGAAGTATGTCAATATCACTTGTAGATTCGCTGGTAGCTGATGTTGTTGTATCTTCAGTTATTGTGAAACCTAATGTTGAAGTATTCAAACATGTTTTTTGGAGGGAAGTCATTGATAAATAGGAATGCAAATTATTATATTCAGTAAGTAAAAAAGTTAAAGTTTCCATCTATAGTCAACCCTGTCTTAAGAAGCTAGTCAAGGGAAGGAGCAAAATGGCCTTTTAAGACAGGTTGTTGCTTAATACAAGTGAATTTGCTCTGAAAGCATATAAAAATGGGAAATAGCAAATGTGGCTGCTTAAGACAAGTGGCTACTTTAAATAGAAGCAACTGCTTGCACAGGTTTGACTGTATAAAACTTAGATAGTTTGATGTTTTTGTAATACCCTGTGTATCGCAAACACAATGCAAAAGCAAACACACAATTAGCAAGTTAATTACTCACCCCATGCCCAAAGTGGAACTGAACCACATATATACCTTGTGTATCGCAAACACAGCACAAAAGCATACACACAATAAGCAAATAAATTGTTCACCTAATACCCAAAGTAGAACTGAGCTAACGTTAAGCAGTGAATGCAAAAACTAAAAGCAGCATTTTAAAACAATAATTTGAGTATAGCATGTATGTTTAAACAGCTAAATTGTAGCATTCACGTTGTTGCAAACAGGAAACAGACATGAAAATAAAATAAGAAAATAATAGAATGAGTTTCAATTTCACTAGCATTTAGGTAAGGTCTCGATAGTGTTGGACATAAACAAATGTTTACCGAGTTATTCTGTAACCAATATAATTAACCCTTTGCTCCATAAGCATTTTCTTGGACTGTTCCAAATTCAAAACATATCAGCAATGGGTGAATTATGTTTATATTAGCTGACAGAGTGGAAAACAGTGCAGGGAGTGTTCAGATTGCTCGTTACTGCACTGTTTCAAAGGCCTTCTGTGATAAAACATGTTTTATGGAGTAAAGGGTTAAATTTAAATGCAATATTATCAAATTAAAAAAAATATATAATTTTAATTGTTCATTAATTGCATGATATATACTAGTGAAATTGAAAAATATATTGTTCATTTGTTATGGTTCTTACCTGGAGTCGTCGAAGTTAATTGTGTTGACATTGTTGGAGTTGTTGGTTTGACAGTTGTTGTTGTTGCCGGTAAAGGTGCTGAAGTAAAAAAACACATCATAAACATTTGCTATGGTATGATTTAATGAGTGTTTCAAACAATTTTAAAGAAAACCACAAAGGACTCCCACCACTATAGGACTCACACCACTATAGGACTAACACCACTATTATCTCCCTTGAAAACTCTGGACCTACAGATGAAGGAGGTAGAAGTCAAACTTCAGTTCTGTATTTCTTCTATTTTCAGGGCATTACCTAGCAGTGATTTATGTTTATCCTGCCATGTGTAAAATGGTCTGTATTTAAGAAATCACCATTGTAAATATCATGCTTAGAATACCAGATTTCTAGGCAGTTCTGTATAAGTTTAGAATTGATGGTTCAAACAGCATCTTGGGCAAATAGTTGACATATTATTACCCAATAAACTGATATGTATCACAAAACCATTTAATTTTTAAAATGTAACAGTGGTGTGTCAGAGACGTGAATGATACAGTGGAACCCTATGGGAAATATAATAGTGGTGTGAGACACAAGTTTTATAATGGAGCTCTATGGGAAATATAATAGTGGTGTGAGACATAAGTGTTACAATGGAGCTCTATGAGAAATGTTATAGTGGTGTGAGACGTAAGTGTTACAATGGAGCTCTATGGGAAATGTTATAGTGGTGTGAGACGTTAGTGTTACAATGGAACTTTATGGGAAATATTATAGTGGTGTGAGACGTAAGTGTTACAATGGAGCTCTATGGGAAATATAATAGTGGTGTGAGACATAAGTGTTACAATGGAGCTCTATGGGAAATGTTATAGTGGTGTGAGACGTAAGTGTTACAATGGAGCTCTATGGGAAATATTATAGTGGTGTGAGATGTAAGTGTTACAATGGAGCTCTATGAGAAATGTTATAGTGGTGTGAGACATAAGTGTTACAATGGAGCTCTATGGGAAATGTTATAGTGGTGTGAGACGTAAGTGTTACAATGGAGTTCTATGGGAAATATAATTGTGGTGTGAGACATTAGTGTTACAATGGAGCTCTATGAGAAATGTTATAGTGGTGTGAGACGTAAGTGTTACAATGGAGCTCTATGGGAAATGTAATAGTGGTGTGACACGTAAGTGTTACAATGGAGCTCTATGGGAAATGTAATAGTGGTGTGAGACATAAGTGTTACAATGGAGTTCTATGGGAAATATTATAGTGGTGTGAGACGTAAGTGCTACAATGGAGTTCCATGGGAAATGTCATAATGGTGTGAGACGTAAGTGTTACAATGGAGCTCTATGGGAAATGTAATAGTGGTGTGAGACACAAGTGTTATAATGGAGCTCTATGGGAAATGTTATAGTGGTGTGAGATGTAAGTGTTACAATGGAGCTCTATGGGAAATGTTATAGTGGTGTGAGATGTAAGTGTTACAATGGAGCTCTATGGGAAATATAATAGTGGTGTGAGACATAAGTGTTACAATGGAGCTCTATGGGAAATGTTATAGTGGTGTGAGATGTAAGTGTTACAATGGACCTCTGTGGGAAATGTTAGAGTGGTGTGAGACGTAAGTGTTACAATGGAGTTCTATGGGAAATATAATAGTGGTGTGAGACATAAGTGTTACAATGGAGCTCTATGAGAAATGTTATAGTGGTGTGAGACGTAAGTGTTACAATGGAGTTCTATGGGAAATATTATAGTGGTGTGAGACGTAAGTGCTACAATGGAGTTCTATGGGAAATGTAATAATGGTGTGAGACGTAAGTGTTACAATGGAGCTCTATGGGAAATGTAATAGTGGTGTGAGACACAAGTGTTATAATGGAGCTCTATGGGAAATGTAATAGTGATGTGACACGTAAGTGTTACAATGGAGCTCTATGGGAAATGTAATAGTGGTGTGAGACATAAGTGTTACAATGGAGCTCTGTGGGAAATGTAATAGTGATGTGACACGTAAGTGTTACAATGGAGCTCTATGGGAAATGTAATAGTGGTTTGAGACGTAAGTGTTACAATGGAGCTCTTTGGGAAATGTAATAGTGGTGTGAGACGTAAGTGTTACAATGGAGCTCTGTGGAAAATGTAATAGCAGTGTGACACGTAAGTGTTTCAATGGAGCTCTATGGAAAATGTAATAGTGGTATTATGTGAACAAGTACCTTGTATATACACTCAACATCCTCTAAAGCATAATATGTTGACATTTGTTGGAAAAAAAATTCATTGTTAGGTTAGATTGGTTTTAATGATTTAGATTTAGTTTTGTTTGAATATTAAGTGTCATTTTTATGCCAATGAAAGCTAACAGATGATCAATTAAGCCAACCACTCTTTCCTAGGATACTAGCAGGTTAACCAGAACTCAAACACACCCATCTCCTCAAGTAACTGATAACTTTCCCACATGAATCAGTGATGAGAGATAAATGGACAATAAGACACAATGTCATATATCAATCATAAAGCAGACTGTGGCAAGGCAGGGATTCAATCTCAGGACCCCTAGATTGATAGCCAGATCAATTACCAGCTGAGCTAACCAGGGGCCAGCTTTACCTTGGTTTAGAGACTAACAGGACCAGTTAATCGCATACAGCATATCACACAAATGTAATACCGGTAATTTAAGTTTAGAAATTAACTGGAAGAGTATACCGGTGCCATGAGTACAACACAACACAACAATAGTAAGTGAATAGATTACTTACTAGGTTTCAATCCTGCATTGACAAGTTCCGTTCTGTCAATAGACCATGTGTGTATTTCTTTTATCTGCATGCTGATCTCTACTGTTACAGTCACTTGATGTGAACATGCAATGCACAAAGGGAGCGTTGTAGTAGCGGTTTGACTTCCAGGTCGTCCAAATGTTCCCAGTAGGTGTCCATCAAGGTGAAGTTCGATGCCTAATATTTTGTTCCAAGTTATTTCGAAGTGTTGCCAAACATGCAAAACAGGGAGGTAATCAACTGTCAGCGTCCATTTTTGGGTGCTGGTACTGACCACGTATGTCAGTTTGTTTTGATGATAATACAAAGCAATGCCTTTATTGCCAGGAAGGTCTCCTCCACTGGACACTATGTACGTGTTGTCTTTGAGGTAACCAAAATTAACGTTAATACTAATAGTAAAGCCGGAAGTGCAATGATCGATGTCGGCCAAACAAGAAGTAGATGAAGTGGACTGATTCAACTTAATGAAGCTTTTAGTGCCGTTGATACTTATAACAGATACGTTGTCCACCTTCTGCAGATACACATTACCGGTAATCAAAAAATTGAAATTAAGACTCGCTGTGATCAGAATGTTTTGTTCTATTTTCATAAAAGAAAGGTCTGTGGAAACAATGTTTGATTCTGAAAATAAAAAAAAATACATATTTTTTTTAAAATTTGTGGCATGGTAGTGTTGTGGATAGAGTGTTGGACATATAAGCTTTAAGCTTTTTTCACAATCAAGCTAAAATAAATTAGTATATACTAAAATAAAATGTGTATTCAGCTTAAGAAATCATATAAACTGATACATACATGTTTTATATATTCAAAAGCATCTCTAGCACATTTTTATTGTCTAAGAGAATAGAATCTATTGAACAGGTGTATCATATAAAGTAAATTTAAGAAAACTGATCTATCTATGAACTTACTTGTCTTTTCACATTGATCTCCAAGGTAACCATTAGGGCACTTGCAAACCTTCTCACCCATACATGTCCCATTGTTCTTGCACCAACCAACTGGGCACAAACCTTAAATGATTGAAAGTTGTTCTAATTATACATGTAATAAACTGTTTTATTTATAGTAGTTATGTATACCAGTATAATGGCAAAGATGGCAGGCAAATGTGACAATAGAGGATCTTACATGAGTGCTTATTTATTACTGAATTTATTAAACGTGTTGGAAAACATATATTAATGCGAGGCTCTGCCAAGCATTATAACCTTTTTCCAACTGAGTTTTATAAATTCAATAATAAATGAGAGCAAATGTAAGATTCATTTTATCACATAACTCGGGAAAAGTTTACATCTTCCATTTATCTAACAGATCTTCTCTATAAGGAACAAGAGAAAAAAAATCGAGCATATTTGTTTCCGTGAGTCATCGTATGACGTAATGTCTAAAAATAATGTCATTTAACCATGGCAAATGGACGTCATTAATATATTCGGACAAGTCCGAAAGTACTTTGGCAATTTACGTACAAGAGCCAAGTTATACAGAAAACATTGAGTGATGAATTGGAATTGATATTACACCAGGTTAATATAAAAAATATGTCATGGGTTTATTACACTCTTGCACTGTAAATCATGTGACAAACCATTTAAAGAACCGTGGATCTGTAGGGACATAAATGTATATGGATGTACCCACATTTGATTTTAATATTATACAAATAAACAGGACTAACCATTATAAATGCTAGAATGTACGGAAAGAAAAATGTAAAAATAACTAATTGGATGTCATCTTAGTGCATTTACATGTATGGGCACTTGAAATCAATGAAAACTTCTCTTGACGTAACATGGAAGTTGGCTGCCATGTCAGGAATAGGAAATAAATATGACAAACACAAAGTACTGTGAAAGCATGCCAATCCTTCAGAGGGTACTTAAGACAGTCGGTCCTGTGTACAGGGGGAGTTATACCCACTGCATGTAAAATACCTCACTGAACTTCTGTGTTAATCAGTGATTCTGATGACAATAAACCTGTTCACATTGTGGCTGCACATAATTCTCATCAGAGAGTGTTGCAGTATCAGTAGGTAGATAGATAGACAGATAGATGAACAGAAGGTATCTTTGGAAAGATAAATGTAGCATGTACAAATGTACACACTTGAAAACATTCAGATGTTTTCTTCGACTTTGTTTCCAGTTATTCACATGGTGTTTGGTATTGGGTTGGGTGGGAACCCTTACCAAATATAGTTAATTGTGTAAGTAAATATTTAAAGAAATATTTTGCAACCATTGCCAGTGGGAAGTTTGGGATCTGTAATTTGTGTATATACGAGTCAATACAAAAAAGCATATTTTCAGAATTATAACCCGAAACAATTTATAGCAGAATGTGAACAGCCAAACCTGTCTTATGGAGCCATTCAAGGAAAGGATTGAAAGTCGCCTTTATGACAGGTCGTTAATTACTACCGAAAGCATAGAATTAGAAAATATCAAAATGTTGCTGATGAACACAAGTAGCTGCTCAATAGAGGTGACCACTTACACAGGTTTGAGGTTTAAATGTACAAACAGAAGATGATGTTGCGAGTGTCTATAAAAAAATGACAGTTACTTGAAATAATAACCGTTACAGTGATTCTACTCATATCAATATAATGATGTCCCCATAAACATGTAGCAGTTCCTATTATAGGCTGTGGACCACTACTCTATTTCCCATAACTTGTATATATATGTTCAAATCTAACCTATACAAAAATGCTAGCAATGGACTTGTCAATATTTCACTTTTATATCTAAGAAAAATTAAATCCCATACTTCAAAAAACACACAAAAGTGGGAGCCATGCTCCGATTGTTAGCTGACAGTCCATTTGCTTATAAACCACAGAAACATATCTTATTTTGGATCTTGTAATACTAGGAATGAAAAGGTTTTGTATAAAACTGACCTCTAATACATTCACTTGTCTTAATTAACTTTGAACTTGTTTAAACATTTCCTGCAATTCTGTAATCATTTCTATGCAAATGTTTCTCCTGGAAAGTGGCATGGCTTGTGCCATAAACTGGCATGGCTTGTGCCATAAATTGGCATGGCTTGTGCCATAAATGATTATGATATGATCTGCAATCTTTGCTGAATTTAAATTGACATGAAAAACATGTCTTCCCAACAAAAGGTCTAAAACATGCCACAGTAATTTTCATATCATGACTCATAAAGTGGTTTTACTCAAAACCAAATTCTTACTTGTTGGATCGCATCCTCCAATTTCAAGCTTGAAGCATGCACGTCCTACCCAGTATGTAGGTCTGATGCGTATGGTGTCGGTGACTGTGACGGGGCTTGTTTGGACAGAGAAGAAGTGTGTCCCGTTCATTGTCGGTATTTCCTGTCAAATACAGATGTACAATCATATGTGATTTATTCAGTTAACATAAAATGAATAAAACACATATTTTTTAGGACTGGGGTTTAACACCATTTTTAAAACATTTCAGGTTATATTATAGCATATCCAGATTTATTTGTGAAGAAAACCCTCAGAAACAATCTAAGTAGAACCACTGTCCTTCCGCAAGTAACTGGCAAACTTCCTCACATAAAGTTTTTGGAGCAAGCTGAACTGGAACCTACTACCTTAGCGTGAGAGGTAAGTGATCTTGAGACACGGAGTTGAAATTTAATTAAAACAGCGTAGTGTATGTTCTTCAATATTATGTGATGTTCATAATAATCGACCAAGTGGTCACTTTCTTTACCACACACAGTAACATTTGCCAATCCACTATTAATTCAACTCTGTTGTTTTGTATTAAAATCTGAATTCTGTTTTACTAAAATACTTAAAATTTCAATTCAATAAGACTTACTGTGGCAAATGTTCGCAACATGTTGCTGGAATCTATTGGAGCGATATACTGAAGCTCAAACTCCTGCATGTAAATGGCTGACCTAGCGTCCGAATACATGAAATGAAACAAGCTCACTGCCATTGGCTTGTCCAACTTAATTTGAACCCAAGGGTGTTTATCCGTCGCTGCTGGACACCAACCTTTTTTAGTTGGAGCTGAAATTATTTAAAAAATTATAATTGATAAACCTAAAGAATTGTTGTCTGCTTTAAAAATGGTAATGATAATTCTAATATTTGCTGAAATGATATAAATGTTCAGTCTTTGAACATCAATTTTAGTAGTCTTGATCATCTTCGACGCTTCCAGAAGACAAACAAACATCTTGACAATTTTGTCCAAAAATGTAACCATATTTTGATAAATTTTCTGATTGGTTTATTCAAACAATTGGAATACCTTGGCGATTTCCATAGTATTTCAGAAGAGAACTGGTATTTCTATATTCATTTCTTCAACTTCATCTCAAATTTTGTATGGATTTATTTCATTAAAATAAAGTTAATGTCGAATTTCTGTTAAATCAATGATTATTTTGTTTATTCAGCAGACTATCGTTTTTGATGTTTATTTCTGTGTTCATTGTTTTGGCTTTCAATATCACAAATATCTAAAACAAGGTACATGTATCAGATTCGCAATGGCTTTTGAAGAAATAAAATATTTGTTCAATTTATTTAAAAATCAGGAGGTGTGTTTGTCTCAGCCAATCAAATCTTACTTCCTTCCATCAACCTCGAACATTTGTCTTTTTGGAATTAGAAAAGCAAGTGCCAAAGATAATCACATCGATAAAAGGGCATTATATCACATTCAAAAGAAAGTAATTCTGTCATGAGCTCGAACTCCTCATTTGCATATAATTGAATCAGAACTTAAATAGAAAAATACGAAACATACGTCTCTTTACTAAATATTGATAAAATAGCATGCGAAGAATTAATGGTTTGACAAATTATTCTTTCAGGGAACTTATTTCTTATACATAAAATATAAGCTGTAGGTAACCTTAGATGCTTTAGAATGTTTTAAACATGCAAAATGATCTTGAATTAAAAACATTACAGTTTGAAGTAAAATCTCAAGTACTGTCCTTGTTTTTTTTAGTTGCAGTATATAAATTTTGTAATCATAAGGATGGGAATGGTCTTGTTTTGCAGAGAATTCCATTGTGCAAAAAAGAATTTTGATTGGCATTCCTTAGATGAATGGAAATTAAGATAACTGAAAACAAGATTTTGTGAGATGTAAGCTTTCATAACATCTGAATCAGTTTCTTTTCCTTCTCTATTGAAGTACTTGATTGAATGACAGAAGTAAACTGGATCAAAGTATTGTAAGACCTATAATGATGCAATTACCCAAAAATTAATTTGATCTGTAAATTAAGCTGTACCAATTAAGTGAATTTACACTGGCTAATGTTATAATGGCACTACACTAATAAACACTAACTAATAAAAGTAATACAAAAACACATAGCTATTTGACAGAAATATGCTAAACATGATTTATAAAATATGATGGTGAAATACTTTCGATACTTGGTTATGTAAATCAAAGTCTTTTCTTACTATAGTGTCACCCCTATTGAAAAGGCCAGTAACAATGGACTTATGAGACACTTTTATGTTGTAAACAGTTACTTCCCAAAACTATCTGTGCCAGGTGTACGACTGTTAGACATTTGGTACCACTCAATTTAACTACCTGTTGGATGAGCAACCAGTTGCATCAGAAAAAAACCCAAGTTCTTCTACCTGGATTCGAACATTCAACCTCACACTTCCAAGATGGATGCTTTCACCACTAGGCCACAAAAGACAGTTATGTTAGAAATGATTTATGCTCACTATTTCCAAGTTCAGCCACTGTGTATGTGGCATCCTGTGATGATGCAGTGATGCTTGCAGCTGGTATCCTACCATCGGCTATTCCCAAATTGACCGGTTTGCATTCTAAAATATATTACGTTTTGTATTGATGTTTATAATGAAAATGATATTATATTTTATATCTCGCATCAAACACTTAATGTTAATTCCCAACACTGCTGCAGATATTAAAGATTTCTGTTACCGGCTCCAGTGAGAAACAGTGTATATAAAATGGTGTTATGGTACTGCCGATAACAGTATTTCAACAGTTACTGTCATAATCTTATAAAAAGATCTGGACTATCCGCACTCTAGACTATAGTGCCAACCCGGGTTTTAGGTTTTGGAGTAAAAGCAGCGTTGAACATTAGGCCATAATAAATCAATTGCTAGATTATCATCCTCGCCTGCCCCTAATTTACATGCTGCCCCTACCCCTTTTTTTATTATATCAAACATTTTAAAAAAAAAAAAAAATTCTCCCGCCTTCCTCGTTTTTAAGTAAAATTTGGATGATAATCTAGCAATAAATTTATAATGGCCTTAACAATTTCAGTATTGTAATAAAAATGTGTGAGTACAAAAAAAAAAGAAAAGATTATTAAAAGAAAATTATTTATAATTTATAGTATGGAGAAAGATAATTACTTTTTAGAATGTTGAAATGGTATTGCAATTTATAACACATTACGGTTGCATTGCTAGAACTGATTACCTTGCTGCTCACAGTTGTTTCCTGTATAGCCAGTGGCACATTGACACATGTCTTCCGCAAAACATACGCCACCATTATGACATCCACCACGACACAGTTCTGCAAACAATACATGTGTTTTTTTAATAAGTGGGTTATCAACTTTTGCCTGATTATTACACCCATAACAACGTGCATATTCTTCAAACCACATAATCAGCGATTAGTACAGACACTTCCTGGAGACGCATGTTTGAACAGTGAGGTAAGAAAACTGTTTCCTCAAGAAAGTGCACCACTCTTAAATGGATCAATTATGCTCTTTTGTTCTCAAGCATTTCTGGTGCCACTTAAGGTGTTTTACATTTGTATTTCATACCAAAAAAAAACAAAACCTTATATTATGGTATTATTACGATTATACAATGTATACAGTTATGTTTTTTTACTATTTATTTTCATTAATGTTTTATGTTCCTACCAGCAAAGAGTAAGACTGTCAGTGAATATAAAATATAGAAATGGTTTACTTGTGTGTGTATTATGAATAGTGGAATACAAAATAGTACAAAATACGAAGTTATCTTCGGTACATGTTACTGCTAACATATGAGCAGCATAGTTATTTAGTTTACAAGTAGGCATAAGTGGTACATAGAAACAGAAGAAACACCTGAAAACATCTAATTAGTTGACACTGATAGCAATTATACCTGAAACAAGACATCCTTCAAGGCCAATTTTCAAGCATGCGTCTCCATGGAATTCATTCAAAACGAAGCGAATCTTCTTAACAGCTAAACCCATTCCAAATCTCACTTGAGAACTTCCAGGCTTAGTCAGGTTGAATTCCTGTTGATATTAACAATAACAACATTACAATACATACTGGGCATTATTAATTTAGTTAATTAATTTAGTTAATTACCAAATGTGTTGAAATCTAAAACTGCAATGCAATCAAATTCCAACCAAGATTTCAAGATTTTCAATCTTTTGTATTTCAGTCAAGGCACAAAATTTATTTATTTGTTGATGTGCCGTAAAAGACCTTTCATTCGTTCGTTCGTTCGTTCGTTCGTTCGTTCGTTCGTTCGTTCGTTCGTTCGTTCGTTCATTCATTCATTCATTCTTTCAAACAAGGCCCATTAACATCATGTGATTTATTATTAACAAAGTATGAACAGAGTAAGTTTATACATTGTGATTAAAATAAAAGCTATGCATACACTTTTAGAATTATAAAACTTTCTGCCAAAAGAGCCCTAGCTGTCTCTTATATATTTTGTTAAAGGCAATTGGCATACCGGTTATCACAATATGCAGGCTAAAATATGTTTAATACTAAACATAATTATTTTCACATTTTTATTGTCTTTTTTCATAAACAAGTGTTCGTCTGTCTGTAATATTGTATATGTCTGACTAAAACATGTACTTATATTAATCTACTATTAATGTTTTTTTTTAATATCAATTCAAATATCATACCAATCTTCCTTGCTGTAATGGAAACTCTTGCAGGCTACTTCCGCCATTTGGTATATACTGCACTGAAACGTACTTGGGGTATTGTGTCTTTAAGTCAGGTTTTGAACCGACTGTTATTGAGCTTATACCAATACTTGCTACAAATTTAACATCCAACCATTCTCCGGATTTTTTATCATTTGCACACCAACCGGCTGAAATAAAAATAAAAATTAGCAAATGTTCAAGGATTGATAATCGAATAAGGTTAATTGTTTGTTTGCCATGCCCAAATCTTTTCTTGTCATATGTTGAAATTTCATGGTTGTTTTTAATAAAAATGGACAGAAACTAATTAAACAAAATCTGATCATTTGAAATTCAATAAGAGACATGACGGTTAGCTGCGTCTTGAGTTGAGGGGTAGTAGCAGAGCAAATAAATATTTTTTTGACTGGACTGAAAAAAATGGATCAATGGTTAAGCTGTAAGATATAGGACTCGAAATCCAGGGTCATGAGTTTGTGGATCATCCCAAGCTTATGTTTTGACTAACATTCAGTATTTCCAATGATCCCTGACTTAAAACAGAGGTCTTAATGTACCGTTGATTTAGGACTGACTGCACCATTATCGTCCTCGAGTACTCCAGTGGTCGTATATACTAATCATTCTTGAGAATATTCTTAGACTTAAGCTTGAAAATCTAAATTTCAACCTTAGATATCTAGTTCACCACGACAGATATAATAATTAAGAGCGTTTACTTGACTATATATTAGGTGTCCCTGCATGCTTTCAGATTTTGGTCTCAACAAACGGTCTCAAAGTATGTTTTTTTAAAATTCATTCATGAGTTCAAGTCTAAGAATATTCTTAAGAATTGTTGGTGTATACCACCCCAGAACTACAGAGGGAGGTTAAAAGTAGAAACAATTAGTTCTCGGTTTCCTATTTCTCTTATTTTTTGGCTTTATGACTGCAGTGATTTATATTTTCCTATGATGTGTGGATAATCCAGTTTTGTAGAAAGCAACCTTCAGAAAATTTGATGCTGGTATGAGATTTTTAGCCAATTTTGTTTCATCTTTCCCAGTAAGCTTGTTTAGTGAATAAAAGAAACAATCTGGTCTAGGTATGTTTTTATTCTATTTATAATTGCAGCTCTTTGGACCATTTAATTTCAATATAGATCTCCCCAGAATGTACTGTAGATTTTTATAGATCTATATCATGCAGTTAGCTTTCTCAAGAGTAATTCACCCACGCTGGCAACTGGATGTGGAGATAAATAATATAGTCAATTAAATTAACAGTGACTTAATTACATAACTACTGAATTCAGATAAAACAAGAAAAATTCAGTGAATTCATATCTCCCGCTCAAAAGGACCATGGACTGAGCAAAATACACATTGTATGTGGATGTTGATGTGGGTACTAGAACACTGCATTATAGTTGCAATGCCTGAGACGTAAAAAATAATATTGTAAAGTTAAAAAATATCATTTGTGCGGGTTGGAGTGAAATAGATGAAGAAACAGAAGAGCAGGAAAGTTGGCTGGGTGATTGGGGAGTTGGGGATGATATGGTGGATTGAATTGATTGATTGAATATTTAACGTCATTCTTATGCCGAGGGCTAACAGACGATCAGTTAACCTAACCACTTTTTACTTGGATCCTGAAAGGTGAACTAGTGCTCAAGCACACTGATAACTTCCCCACTTGAATCCGCGATGAGAGACAAATGATAATGAGACATGAAATTGTATATCAATCATCACAGAAACTGTTGCCAAGTGGGAATTCCAACTCATGACCCTTGGATTGATAGTCAGACGTGTAACCGACTGAGCTAATCAGGCCTGGTTGATATGGTGGAACATAAGGCATACAAATGAATAAAAATTAAGAAAAAACTGCAGTAAAAAGGACTAAAATAATATAAATTAAAAAAATAAAATAAGAGAGTGGGTGGGGATGTGACCCAAGTGAGCTTGATCTTTAAAGTAAGTTGTCCCTAATAAATCATACTCATCACTTCCTGAAGCCCAGCCCTGTCCTCGTAAGAAAATTCAAGATGGTTAACTGTGTTACTCAATAGTGCAGGCTGAAATGCATTTGCAATGAATGTAATTTCAATAAAATGATCTCAGGGTCATAATTCAGTAAGAAATTATTAAATCGGAACACCAAGATCACAGCCTCATGTACATACAGTCAGTGTTTTTTTTTACTTTTAGGGGAAGGGGGTCAGTGCCTTTGAAGGGTGAAAAATGAGTGTTTGGAGGAATTTTAATTGGTCATCAAATAAATAGGTCATGAAACTGGCATTAAACCCCATTTAAAAATGTATTTTTTTTTTTTTTTTTTTTTTTTGAGGAATTCTTTAGACATTTTTGGGGGGAGAAACATACTACATGTATTTTGAAGGGGGAATAGGGATGAATTTCGCCGATAATTTGGGGTAAAATAACACTGAATACTGTACAGTAAATTTAATTCAGCGTAAAACTGTGGGAAGCGTTGTGTCCGCAAGGTTGTTGGTTATTCAGCTAAAAACTGTGGGAAGAGTTGTGTCCGCAAGGTTATTGGCTAATCAGCTTAAAACTGTGGGAAGAGTTGTGTCCGCAAGGTTGTTGGTTAATCAGCTTAAAACTGTGGGAAGAGTTGTGTCCGCAAGGTTGTTGGCTAATCAGCTTAAAACTGTGGGAAGAGTTGTGTCCGCAAGGTTGTGTGTTAATCAGCTTAAAACTGTGGGAAGAGTTGTGTCCGCAAGATTGTTGGTTAATCAGCTTAAAACTGTGGGAAGAGTTGTGTCCACAAGGTTGTTGGTTAATCAGCTAAAAACTGTGGGAAGAGTTGTGTCCGCAAGGTTGTTGGTTAATCAGCTTAAAACTGTGGGAAGAGTTGTGTCCGCAAGGTTGTTGGTTAATCAGCTTAAAACTGTGGGAAGAGTTGTGTCCGCAAGGTTGTTGGTTAATAAGCTTAAAACTGTGAGAAGAGTTGTGTCCACAAGGTTGTTGGTTAATCAGCTTAAAACTGTGGGAAGAGTTGTGTCCGCAAGGTTGTTGGTTAATCAGCTTAAACCTGTGGGAAGAGTTGTGTCCTCAAGGTTGTTGGTTAATCAGCTTAAAACTGTGGGAAGAGTTGTGTCCGCAAGGTTGTTGGTTAATCAGCTTAAAACTGTGGGAAGAGTTGTGTTCGCAAGGTTGTTGGTTAATCAGCTTAAAACAGTGGAAAAAGTTGTGTCCGCAAGGTTGTTGGTTAATCAGCTTAAAACTGTGGGAAGAGTTGTGTCCGCAAGGTTGTTGGTTAATCAGCTAAAAACTGTGGGAAAAGTTGTGTCCGCAAGGTTGTTGGTTAATAAGCTTAAAACTGTGGGAAGAGTTGTGTCCGCAAGGTTGTTGGTTAATCAGCTTAAAACTGTGGGAAGAGTGGTGTCCGCAAGGTTGTTGGTTAATCAGCTTAAAACTGTGGGAAGAGTTGTGTCCACAAGGTTGTTGGTTAATCAGCTTAAAACTGTGGGAAGAGTTGTGTCCGCAAGGTTGTTGGTTAATCAGCTTAAAACTGTGGGAAGAGTTGTGTCCGCAAAGTTGTGGTTAATCAGCTTAAAACTGTGGGAAGAGTTGTGCCGCAAGGTTGTGGTTAATCAGCTTAAAACTGTGGGAAGAGTTGTGTCCGCAAGGTTGTTTGTTGGTTAATCAGCTTAAAACTGTGGGAAGAATTGTGTCCACAAGGTTGTTGGTTAATCAGCTTAAAACTGTGGGAAGAGTTGTGTCCGCAAGGTTGTTGGTTAATCAGCTTAAAACTGTGGGAAGAGTTGTGTCCGCAAGGTTGTTGGTTAATCAGCTTTAAACTGTGGGAAGAGTTGTGTCCGCAAGGTTGTTGGTTAATCAGCTTAAAACTGTGGGAAGAGTGGTGTCCCGCAAGGTTTTGGTTAATCAGCTTAAAACTGTGGGAAGAGTTGTGTCCGCAAGGTTGTTGGTTAATCAGCTTAAAACTGTGGGAAGAGTTGTGTCGGCAAGGTTATTGGTTAATCAGCTTAAAACTGAGCGAAGAGTTGTGTCCCGGAGTTATTGGTTAAAGATGTTTACAATGCAAAAATAAAGTTAAGATAAAAAAGGCCATAACTCAATAAAAATCATTGAATTTAACCACCAAGATCATAGACTCATGTTCAGATCATGTACCTGCTGTACAGCAAGTATTTTTTGTAGTGGGAGGAGTTGGGTCCACGAAATTGTTGGTCCAAAGTATAATGTCAAAATAAGTTTCAATAACAAAGGACCATAACTCAATCATTTTTTTTTTTAAATTGGAACACAATACCACAGGCACATATTCAGTCTGTTTACGTGCTCTACATGTTTCATTTGAATCAAATTAAAACTGGACAGAGTTGCGTCTGCATTAAGTTAGTTAAAGAACAAAGGGCAATAACTCCTTCAAAATTAATTTAATCAGATCACAGGCACATGTTCAGACCATGTTATTGCTGCACATCAAGTTATTTGAATCAGCTTATACTGTGGGAAGAGTTGAGTTCGCAAGGTCGTTGGTCCAAAATATGAAGTAAAATGTAAACGAATAGAACAAAGGACCATAACTCCATCAATATCAATTTTAAATCAGAATGCCAAGACCACAGCAAGTTTCATTTGAAACGGGGATAAAATGTGGAAGAAGATGAGTCTGCAATGTTTTTAGTCTAAAATGTGACGGACAGACGAACGTCATTTCAACCCCCTGCCGCCCATTTTCTTCGAAAAGCGTTGGGGTCAATGGTGGGTGGGGGGGGGGGGGGTGCGAGTTTTCTCTTGGACAAACAATTAATTTGACTCAAACCACGTATCACTTCTTCACGCATTTATCATTGAATGGTTATGATAAGCCAACATACTCGGGAACAGGTGAACAGTTACTTGTTATCAATGAACGACCCAATGAACTTTCACTTTTCTTATACAAATGGCGTAAAAAGGAACAAGGGAAGCAACTCTCGTAATTTTATCATATAACAATAAACTATAACTGGCATCCAGTGTCTTAATAACAATGGCTAGGTCACTGCTATCTCTCAAATACCTTGCTAGCATACTGTGGTAACTTTTTATTTCGGAAAAAAAACAACAGAAAACGCATGAAATTGATAACTGAAACAAGAGATCCGAATAGGTCAAATTCGCTCAGCAGATTTTACCTGTAATTTCTTTTCAACTTTTGGCGGAAGCCAAAGACGAGAGGCGGAGAAAATACAAACACTCCCATCTTTATAGAATATTCGAATTATAAATTTCCGCCTCCTGATATAACTGTTTTCGCAAGAACCTGAAAGAACCTCGTTCCCGCAAAGGCAACCCCTTGGGACAGAATTTTCTATCCAAAGGTCAAACTCATGAAAGCCTGATTTTTATGCCAAGTCAACACGACACTGTCATACTCTGGAACACTTTTAATTCAATCAACGAAATACAAATAGTACAAAAAGGGTCAAGGGAAGCAACCCCCGTAACTACATCATATATTACATTCAACTATAGGCCTAACTGTCATACTGGCGCAGTAGCAGATATTTCGGTTTGGAATATTTTCAAACCAATTATAACTTTGAATATTCTTTTCTTGCTGCAAAGGCTGACAAAGAATAAACAACAGTAAAGATACCCCATTTGTTAAATGAATTTATTTGTTAATGAATTTAACCCGACGGAAAAAAATAAGAACAATAAAAGATTGCTTTTTAACAATATGCATATAAGTGTTATCACTTCGCTAGCTTTCGAAAACAAATACTGGACTGTTATTGTTATTACATTGCTGCTGTATAAAAATATATTATTATGTTTTCTATGTGTCGAATTTCTTATATTAAAAAAAGGTGACAATAGTTGAAGAACTAAACCTTATTTTATATAGAACATATTGTCATTATAAATTCATACTTACGCAGTTTTCACAACCATTTACTATATAAAATATAGCCAAAGAAGAGAGACAAATCTTACTTGATAATTACTACAGCTTGTGTGTCGCTGGTCTCCCTTTATTCCCTTTTTTATTTTATTGCTTATTTCCGGAAAGATCGAGTTTAAAAAAAGGCAATATCATAGTATTTCAATATATTTATTGACATCTACAGTACTACAATATCATTCGAAAATATGGGGTAATATTTCAAAGCTTATGCATACCGCCCTCGGATTCGCTTCCTGTGTATAACCAGTACTGAGTGTTGCCATTGGATCGCACAAGGGATCGAACCTGCAAACGTTAGCGTAAACGGTCACTGCTTTTTTTTAAATTATAGGTACGGCAAGGCATTTAAACCGTCAACCATCATACTTACTTGTGAATACTGAAGACGCCTTGGCATCTGTTCGCTCTGATGATGCTGAGTACTTTGGAAAACTAATAGGTGAGCCCGTCAGGTTTGTCTTACATCTTGAATCTGCCAAGAGAAAACATGGTTTTAGTTTAAACTTATTTATTTTATTTCGATTGTGAAACAAGTTCTCACAACTTGGACAAATCACGCTCGAAGTCTTCCTGGGTAGAACCAGTACTAGGCGTATACCCAAAGACATCACACATTGCAGAATTGTCGTTGTCGACCGTGCATTTAACGCGGTAGATAGTTCTGAAACGTAATTCCTAACATCAATTGAAAATATAAATATATGATTTATTTTGTCCTTTTCATTTCATGTTGAACTATACATTTATGAACAGAACAGAACATATATTTTATTAGACTTATACATACAGTATCTCGTCGAACCATATACATATCTACAAATTCATTATACACGTGGAAGGTTCTCACACACAAACACGCACGCACGCACGCACGCACGCACGCACGCACGCACGCACGCACGCGCACACACACTTACTCGCTTTATGTCTAAGTACATCTCATATCATTTTCAAAGTTTTTGTACATATCCAAAACTCTGTTATTTACAATATCATTTTGCCATTTATGTATTTGGATTAGATTTGTAAGCCATTCAAGTGGCGTGCACTTTGACTTAAATTGTTTACACATGTTTTCGAGTTGTTTTTTTTTTATATATTTTCTGATCGAACCTACGTGACGTTACATGCATGGTCCCGAATATGAGCGAACATTTTATTTGTAAATGTTCTTGACACGTTGCCTTTTTATGTGTAATGATGATTTAATGGTCTCGTACTGGATTCACGAATGTCCTCAAATTTAATCATGTCCGATATAAAAAAAAAACAGTACCTCCGCATTACAAATCTGAAATCCGACGTAGTTGTGATAAACTGCAGTGTTGCAATATTTCCGATAAGATCATTGAATTTTTAGGGTGCATGAAAGTAAGCAAATGGTGATAACCATTCGTAGCTATTCGATGATATCCGGATACATTCGGCTAAATAAAAGTGGCACCTACGGAGTTTGCCGATCAAGCCCGATTGAGAAATTGCGTGGGCGTATTTAAGTTTTATTTGAATTCGGTTCAATATAAGTTAACGATCACGCTGTGATTGCATTTGTCTCAATCTGACATAAAGTACACCATATTTATAATATCAATATTCTTTTTTATGTTAATCTAATGATCTGATAAATATGAAGGTCCTGTGTAATTGTTATTGAATAATCTTATTTATATGAGTACACGCGGGTCTGTATTAGTAATAATAGATAAGACTCTAGTTTGATAATCGTTTTTTTTTTCTTGTTTTTTTTTTATAGTTAGGTGTAAAACCCTTCAATGCTGAATCCTTAGACTATGACATGGGCGTAGCGTGCTCCATTTGGAAGTTACTCAGGGGGAGGTGTACGAGGCGGAATCCCACTTATGCTGATGAGGTTGCTGAGCCTCCACCTGGAATTTCTTTAGAAATAGACGTTTAAATGGTGACTTTAGATGACATTTGTATTGTCCCTACATCCAGTCACTCTCCTGTTGAATTTCGATTGCTTTTATCTTTATTTCTTAACAGACGTTGATTTCAAATGTTACTCAGCAGAGTAACTGAGTATGCCAGGTTACGCGCCTGTATGAGAGGATACTCCGTACATAACAAAAACATGTTACGCTGACGATTCGTACAGAACTTGTCAGTTTGCATAACCAAAATCAAATTTAACTTTTAACAAATACAGAACTCGATTTCTTTATACCGGTATATATGTACATGTCAACTAAACAATGCTATTCTGTATATACAGTGCCGTTCTGCATATCTTATAGGGTCGTCCGTGGCCGAGTGGTCAAAGGCGCCGTCTCAAGATCACTAACACTTTCACCGTTAAGGTCGTAGATTCGAGTCCCGCTCGTTCCAAAAGTTTTATGTGACAAAGTTTCCAGTTACTTGTGGAAGGACGGTGGTTCTGCTCAGTCTGACTCAGTCAGAGGTCTTCCCCCACCAGTAAAACTGGAGATGCCATATATAACCTGAAATGTGTTGAAAATGGCGTTGAACCCCATTCAAAAAAAGTATATCTTATATACAGTGCTGTTTGATGGTATAATAATTGTCTTAGTTTATGTTTCAAAAACACACAGATCACACCAAAACCAGATACAAACAGTATTAATATTTTAACATCAGTAAATTGTAAAAACGCTTTTGTTGAACGGCTGTGATAGCTTAGAGGAACGAAATCCTTCTCCAAGTGAACTGGTAGTTAGACAGTCTACAAGCACGCCCATATTTTTACAGTATTGATAACAGATAATCCTTTGACACATACTAGGTTCTGACACATGACAAATAATCTACCGCTTGACAAATGAATACATATTGGATATTTCGTACTAGGCACACATGCAAGCTGGTGTTCGGGTCAACATTCCGTTTAGTACATACACGTGCTCATGTGGATAGATAGATTGGTGTATGGTGTTAAACCATTGCAACACGTATGTGCTATGTGCCTACAAGTTATATTGGTAGAGGAAGATCAAAGAGCAAACAATGGGAAACGAACACACACACACACACACACACACACACACACACACACACACAATAGTTGTCATAACGGGTCTTGAATTAATGGGCTTGGCCTCTTGGCAGTTGTCAGAAAAAAATGCTGCATTTGGTCTTAAATTGTGAGTGTATTTTAAGTAACATATCAGTTATAGTCGTTCTTAAAAAATATGACAGTTTATAAAAATGATCAAATAGTCTATCAAAGAAATCGATTTGACAACATAAGGGAAAAAATGAGGTATTGTCCAGATAATAAATTATCAAAATGATTTTCAAACAAAATGATCTAATATCAACATGATAGTGATCTATAATAAACATGACGTATTGTCCGTGTAATAAATTATATACTGGATATGAATTAATTATCAAATCATTTCAGTGATCAGGCAATACATACTAAATTGGGAATAGAGGTATTGTTTCAAGTATAATCACCACCCGTTTAAATTTTAAAGCTCTGCAAAATTTGTTTTAAAACTTTAACCAAAAAAACTTTTATTTTGACCTTAGCGCATATGACATCCTCGATGCACTCAATAAAAGCCATGTCAATAAATCTACAGATCGATTATGGGTATTGAACTCCCGATCAACCCTTGAGAATTGGGAATCCCACAATGCACCAGTGATCGTAATTATCAGTCTTATCTGGAACGCTCCATCCCTATATACGTATGCAAACAAAACGTTTCGGTTTTCGGTTTAAGGATACCACACGCAACGACACCGGGCAGATCTTAGCGTTATCATTCGTGGGCGTTTATGTTTTTATTAAAAAAATCACACTTAAGTTTTTTACTTTACAATATATCTAAAAGTACACCGTTACGTCATAAGTCCATAAGTAAACTTATAGCTTAATCTTATTTATTTTACTTGATTTTGAAACAAGTCATTACAACTTAGACACATCGCGCTCGACGTCTTCCTGTGTAGAACGAGTACTAAGCAAATGCGAAAAATGTGTCTTGCTCAAGGACCACACATAGCCGTGTCGGAGGATCGAACCTACGACCCTCCGATCATTGGTTCGGTGCTCTATTACGGGACAACGCGCTCCACACTTAATTCAACTTATTTATATTAACTATACAAATTACAAAATCAACTGTTTGAAATAACTGAATAGAAAATAAATATTATTAAAATAGCAATATTTTTTTTAAATACATATTTATAGTTAAATTATATTTAGTATGGTATGTTTATATGAGTAGGTAGAGATACAATCAACATTCATTTTTTAGTTTTGGCCTGAACGGTAGTATTAACCGGAAGGGGTTTAAAGCAAATATTAAACAAATATAGATATAGGTGCGGATTATAATCGAAATAACATTTTTATTAAGCACTGTAAGTATAAACACAGAGTTTTTAAATGAGACTTGACAATAAATATCACACACTTAAATAAATCACACCACGCCCACAAACGGCACAAATCATCCTAAGATTAAACTTTGTACTTGGATTTATTGCATTATTTCATCTATTTTTGATACTCAATCACACAATTTGGAACCGATCCAACTGCACGTACAGTTTAAGATAAATTCAAATTAAAACCATATCAAAACAGGTACTGGAAAAGAACACCCTTCTTGCGAGATATGATTTAATTTAATCCTATTTCATGCATGTCATTGGAAATTAAGTTCGGTTTAATCGTTTGTATTTACAAACATTGCTTTGTAGTCAGTTCCGGGAACTACAAATACTTTCTTTATTTCATCCGCCTTTTAGATATATCTCTTGCCCGGATTACTGCACGAGTATTAAGGTGCGAAATGTTTATTTTCAAATCATTATATACCGGGACTGTGTTTCGTTTGCGAGATAAAACACATAACAAGAAACTGACAGATTGGGAGTTAGTTTGATATTTGCAATTCGCCTTTTAGATCATCAACAGTCTGGTATTTTTTATTTCTGAAATTGCCTATACATACTTAAATCATACTTTCGTAAAAGTCAACCCAAGGGTAAAAAATGGCAACCACCCCTACCCAAAACCTTCATAGAAATCTTTTTTTGATGAATGTTTCTCTTCAATATTACGGAGCTAAGAAGATTAGGGTTCGAGTCAGTTTCATGTTGGACATCGAAAAACGAAATTTAAATTACGAGCTAATATTATTATGCTATGCTATTAGTTTAAACTTATTTATTTTGCTTCGATTGTTAAACAAGTTCTTACAACTTAGGCAAATCACGCTCGAAGTCTTCCTGGTTAGAACCAGTACTAAGTATATGCAGAAAAGTGTCTTGCTAAAGGACAATACACATATAGCCGTTGCGGAAGATCGAACCCACGACCCTCCGATCATGGATTCGGTGCTCTACCACTGAACCACGCGCTCCACACTATGCTAAAACAGAGTGAGTCTAATCTGACTATTTACTTCGATTCTGAAATATTTTTTCAATTTATAACTTACAATACAAATCACGCTCGGTGTCTTCCTGGGTAGGACCAGTACTGAGCACATGGAAAAAATCTTGCTCAAGAACACCACTCATAAACCGTGGGAAGGATCCAACATCTGACTCTCCGATCCAGGGTTCGATGCTATACCATTGGAATGACACTTTTGATAATCGGACAATAGCATGATCCAGGATTTTTTCGTCGACTTTTTCATTTACTGGTTCATTTTTATTAGAATAATAATTGTTAAACATGTAAATGATACTTAAGAATGTAATCTATCACACCAGTCTCACCACATATAATATGGCTAAAATATATGTTGGGGTAAGTAATTTACTTTATGTTGAACGTTCAACTTATTGGCATATATCTATATGTAACCCCGAATATATAATAACAATAATAGCAGGCCTAAGAGTGGACCCTGGCGAAGATCAACATTACAACCCGTTTTATACCTTGTCTGTTAAACTAGTGTTTGTTTTATTTTGGTAGAATGTGTGTACATATTAAAATAATTATTGAATAAACCAAGAACTTAGGATATAAAGAAGGAAATACGACTGATTGAGATGTTATGAACTCTCGCATATTCACGGAAAATCTCGTCAGTGAATCATTTTCAAATATCATAACTAAATACGTCTTTGAAAAAACTTATAGTCTAAGGTATAGTTGATATAGATATATGGTGCAGGCTTAATAAATATCCTCTAGATCAAAGTGTCTCTGATATGATATCGTTCCAACATATTATTTGTTTTATCTCATTTAGGCGTGTCATCTAATATGTTCATGAAACCAGAGGGGTACTTCTATACTAAATCACTATGCGTTTAAACATTGCCTTATATGTACACGTACAATACGTTATTTGTGCGCGATAACGTCTTAAGTAGTCATATCGGTTGATTTATTGTTTTCATAACCCTCAAATACTTTGGTTAATGTGGAGGTGCTTGAGCGGTGAAACTGATGGATGCCCATTAAGAAGCTACCGTCATCAATGGCGGACATTAGTCTTGGAGCAAATTGCCATTTTAATGTTAATTAATTTGCCCTGTTCACGTGACTAGCAGTCGGACAATCGCATACTTTTAACTCTCTGGACCCAGTTGTTCAAACCTTGATAAGCTTAACCGTCTGTTAAGTCAACTTTAAAATGTGTAATTTCAATAGTTTCTATACTTAATTATTTGATGGCAGTTTTAATGCATTTTTAGAATCAAAATGGCATATTTTCATAATACTCAATAAAATAATAACCTAAAATGCTATAAATCTCAAAAAATCGTGATTTGAAAATTTCACTTTACCCAGAATTAAGCTGACCATGCTTTGAACATTTGGGCCCGGTTGGTCAGTGTATTTCCATTAACATCGTTCTGATTCATGCAGATAAAAGTTAATGAAATTACAAGAATGGAAAAATGTATTATAGTTATTCAGCAACTGTTTTATATTATTCCTTATACAATAGATAACCTTAGTGGACTGTTAATCACTCATCTGTACTTGTTGAGATTTCATTTTTATTGACTGCTGCTTATTTATTTAATGTGCATGTTAAAGATAAAACAGAACTCGATATGAGTGTTTTATATGATATAGAATTGCATGAATAAAGCAGTCTGCATATACCAGACGTAATGCACACATATACCAGACGTAATGCAAATAAACTTATATACCGAACGGAACATCTAATCGGACGCTCGATATTTTGTTTATTTTCACAACTAAACGGAACAGATAACTCGTTACCTAGCATTTTATGTATTTTATTAAAAAGTATCAAAGCAATTTCTTTGACAGAAACCACATTTAAGGTAACAATGACCAAGTCTGTATAATTAAATTTAACCATACTTAGAATCAGTTCATACTTATTGAAATGGGTAAGCTACTCAATATTTTGAAAAAAGATATTGTAAATACAGAAGTGGTGGGTTAGCTGTTCTGTTCAGTATATGCCAAGTTTGGCCAGCACTTGCGTAGTCGCCTATTAGTGGCGCTAAATGTATTGTCTGTAAATATACCAAGCGATGGTCGAACCCAGAACTCTACGTAACCGAGGCAGACAGTCTGCCATTGAACCATTCCCCCGTCCTCCCAACCCGACATACAGAAAACAGCTACAGCTATTCATGACTGACGCTAAAAAAGTCACGTATTGACTTGCCGGTAAAAATATTAGCCTATAATCAAACATAAAGCCTCCCATAACTGAGACAGAAGGTTATCCTCTGAACCTTAGATGTCGTTACCCTACCCTCAAACCGCAACCCAACACACACACACAAGGAGAAACACGACTGATGAACAGAGATAAAACCGAACCCATCATTCAAGTTTAAAGGGATTATATTGGCAAGTAACACAAACACGCTGTTAATCCAGACTTTTCCTGTATGAAATGTGCAAAAAAATAATGCTTATGTATTGACGTATAACCTTTATTTACTTGAAAGTTATCAAATTAACAGTAACTGAATATTGGCCAAAACTTTAATACGTCCCGGAATAACGTTCAATGTTTGATATATCAGCGGCTCAGTAATCTGTTAAGTTTAAACATATTTTACTTCGATTGTGAAACAAGTTCTTACAACTTAGGCAAACCATGCTCGGAGTCTTCCTCGGTACCAGTACTAAGCACAAGCAGAAAAAAGTGTCCTGCTCAAGGACACCACACATAGCCGTAGCGGTGGATCAAACCCACGACCCTCCGATCACAGTTTAGGTACTCTACCACTGGACACGCGCTCCACTGTAATCTGTTTAATTTATATACATGTACATTTTTTACTCTCTAATACGTATACGTAACTGTGTTGACTGCACACACACAAAAAAAAAACTTTATTTGGAAAAAGCATACCAACCTATGATAAAGGGTGACCTATAAGAGGGGGCTAAACAGCATATCATACAAAAATAAAGGTTAACAATGAAATACGCTGGGCGTTGTAACATTGCCTAGGTACCACATAGATTAAGCAAATAAAGGTCTTTATAAAGCGAACCATGGGCTTATCGGCTAGTATTTAATTTAATAGATGTGTATGTGTACTTTGTTGAATTATGTCTGACCCGTAACAAAGTTGAGGGTATTTCTTTCTTGTCAAATTAATCAGCGCTGACCCGAATTTTGTTTCCATGTATTTAACGCAGACTGTATGAAAGACTTAGTGTGATCAATATAAATAAATAAATAAGTCGTACCCCTGCTTGGGTATTTGATAGTTATGTATATAATTACACTTTCTATAAAATTATATGTCTTCGGTATTACTGTATTATAAAACAACCCCTCCTCCTCCTCCTCCTCTCTCTCTCTCTCTCTCTCTCTCTCTCTCTCTCTCTCTCTCAATTTTCTTAATTTCTCTCTAATTTCTGTCTCCGAATCTCTGTCTGCGAGTCTTTCTCTTTCATTTCTCTCTTATTTCTCTCTCATTTCTCTCTATAGTTCGTTTCTGATTTGAAAAGAAACATAACACTAAATATTGTCATACAAATTGAAAATATTTGTTTAATACAGCTAAAACGTGTAAAAATATGTTATTCTTTTATTTTTAATCGAAAAGGTAGAAAACAAAACATGTTGTAAGATTTCTAACGTCCCGTGCATCCCGATTTGATTTTTTATAAACACTTGGTTGACACCACTAGTTTTTACAAAATTATCTCTTAAACATTAAGTTTTAGATTTTACTTGTTTGTGTCTAACATCTGTATAGTGTTATGCTTTCCTGGGAGAAATGTTTTTATTCTTAAATATAAGTCAGTCGTGTTTTCGCCGATTGTCACGTGTCTCATTTAAATATGGCGATTGAGAAACGGTTTTTGTAATTTTAAAATGCGTATTTCATTAAGCTTTTATGGGTGTACCGTGCGTACAAGTATTTAATTTATATCTTCTGCCGACAAACATTTGATATTTACAATCGGTATAACTGGATTGATAATTTAAATTTGAGTGTTTTAATTTCGATACCAGGTGTTTGATAATACATTGTAGTCTAGATTGTATTTATATACATGTACGTACTTGTCGTCGTCGGCGTAGTTTGCCCCTGTACGAAATGTGCCAATGCTAGAACCGCACACACTAGTAACCGCATCATGCCGAAATTCGAAATTCTGAAACAAAACAAAACATAAATACATAACTCTTGACCAATATCTTATCTTCTAAGTATACTTAAATAAGTTTTCTTTAGGCCATATATAATACATACAGTGAAACATGACTGTGTAAGTGGTCGCCTCTATCTAACAGCCACTTGCTTTAACCAGCCACAATTACTATTTCCCATTTCTATGCTTTCAGTGCAAATTAACCCGTACTAAACAACAACCTGTTTTATAAGGCCACTTTTGCTCCTTCCTTTGATTGGCTGCTTAAGACAGGTTTCAGTGTATATTAAAAACTTGGTTGAGCGATTTAAAAAAAAAAGGCGGATTGGAGACCATTTTAGGTTGATGTCTGACTGGAAAATTTACATTAACAATTAATTTCAATTAACTTGAAACATTTAACAATAACATACTAACTTCTAATCTACCTTTAACTTTGTATCTTAAGTATGACAAAAGCTAGAGATTTCAAGCCTTTATCACGCCTTACAATGGTTTGTTTAGATTATTTTTATAGAGTAAAGGTTTTGTTATGTAATAAATCTTAGCAGAGCTACCGCCCTTCTTGCATTAACTGGCAAACTGTGTCACATTATATTTTTGGGTCGAGCTGGGCTCAAACCCAGGACCCCATTTCATAAATTACAAGGCTTAATAAATACATATTAGTTCATTACTAAATACATTATATTCATTCATATAGAATCAAAAGTATCAAATACTACAGTAATATAATTATGATCATGTCTTTAAATCAAACCAATTAATTTGTGATGTTTGTTCACATATGCTAAAAGTAGCTACATTGGTGATTACATTTCACAAAGAGGAAACATTAAAACGGCTTAATTTAACATTTAGGCTTTAAGTTATGATTTCAGAGGTATAGATTTCAACGCTTAATATAATACAGGATGTTCCGATTAAGGTGACGGTTACAACACTTAAAATAACAACTTCCTATAATATTAACGATTTCAACACTTTTATAACAAATTCCGATAACCGTAACGATTGCAACACTTAAAATAACAACTTCCGATAACCGTAACGATTTCAACACTAAATCACAACTTTCGATAACCGTAATGATTGTAACACTAAAATAACAACTTCCGATAACCGTAACGATTTTAACACTTATATAACAACTTCCTATAACCGTAACGATTTCAACACTAATATAACAACTTCCGATAAACGTAACGATTTCAACACTTATATAACAATTTTCGATAACCGTAACGTTGCAACACTTAAAATAACAACTTCCGATAACTGAACGATTTCAACACTTATATAGCAAATTTCGATTACCGTAACGATTTCCATACTAAATGTAATACAATTACTTCCGATTAAGCGTGTTCAACACTAAATATAACAAATTCCCGCTAAAACTTGACTGAAAACGGAATTTCAAAAAGTAGAACAAAACATTAATTAATAGGTCACGAGTAGAACACCTACAATAGCATATAGAGTCAAACCTGTCTTAAGCAGCCAGTCAAGGGAGAAAAGCAAAAGTGGCCATGTAACCATGATTTCAAACTGGTTCTAGAAAAACTGCATTTGGTTCCATTAACATTGGTTAAAGAATATTAAAGTTACCAGTCAAACTTTAGTTAAGTTTTTAAGTATTTAAAGTAAAACTTAAGACGATGTTGGTAAAACAGGAGGCAGGTAACATATCCATACTCTTCATTGTAATATTTGTTGATCGAATAAATTAACCTTTATAATTATATTTAATATTGCTACCATTTGCGCAGAAATAGTTAACAGTGGCATAAATATTGTAACCAGTCGCGTGGAAATTATAGGCAAAGGCGGAAAATGTTGTTACCTTTAGCATAGCAACTATTATCTTGAGTGGAGGTTGTAACACCTTAAAACGAATTTCAAACTAATTTCTTAAAGATGTAAGTGTATACACCAGTGTTGATATGACGTTTATGAGAAGTTTGAAGTAAGTTTGATTTTTTTTGTCAATCGATACTAGAATACTTAAAGTATAACATGTCAATTTTTGAGGCTAGGAATGTAAGTGTTAGGTTAAAATTCATGTTGAATATCGAAAGACGACATATGAATATCGAAAGACGACATATGAATATCGAACTAACCATACTGTATAAAAAAAAATTCTTTGAGACCGGTAATGCATTAAAAATCTAACTTTTTTTTCAAAAAAAAAATACGTGCCATCTGACGTGCGTGCGTGCGTGTGTGTGCGTACATTTCACTCAGTTGGATAAAATTAAATAAAAAAGCCACTTTTTCCTCGAAACTTTAACCAATCAGTATTCTAATCGATTGTAACAATGTAAATCTTGAATTTAATCAATTTGTAAGTTACAATATTTTTAGCTTCTTTTCCAAATATAAGCAACCTTGTTTACACTTTTATTAAACACTTTATTGTATGTATTCAGTTTCTCTTTTTTCAGGGCTTCATGTACGCATAACAAGTTTAAGCATGCGATATGGTAATAATAAAAAATCAACTATCATTACCATTACATTAACCTAATCTTGTATAATTCAAACATAGTTTAATTTTCAATTGCATCCGAATTGAAAATGAATAAAAAGTTCGTCTTCTTTCTTTTTTTTTTTTTTTTTTTTTTGAAGATCACTTGAAACCAAAGACATAATATAATTCCTTGATGAAACTAAAAACTTATTTCTATCAATCGAACAAACTGAATATTTTACTTACCTCTTTTAAAGTCACTTTTCTGATTTAATGCCGACCATAAACAAACGATTTCAAACGAAAACTAAAAACAAAGCAACAAAGTCAGTTCCGGAGCGAGTGGACGGTTTGTGGTAGGATGGCGAATTATTATCGTCTGCTAGTTTTTCAGTGCCGTCTGATAGTTTAGGTATGTGCCGTCGGCCATAAATCACACGCCCGTATTTGCGTCAGTGGACACTTTACTTCAAGAGGGATTATCTTCTTCGTAGTTAAGATTTCTTGAAATTTTCAATTTCAATTTAAATATAAGTCAGTCGCTTTTGATTTTTTTTTGAAGAATTAGTACATAGACTGAATAGACGTTTATGAAAGATTTACAACAATATAAATAACCAGTCTATATTCATGGAAGTTACCCGATTGGTTACTTTGTTCAATAGCGGGTGGATACTTTAAGTGTATTGGAATTAGTACCCACATGGACATGAAACCTATTTAAGGAAGTGTTTAATAATAATACAGTTAAGTGTTTTATTATTCCCTAAACAAACATAATTGTAATGCAAGTTGTTTGTGTGTTTCAGTGGTATTTTTCTTTAAAAAAAACTAATTCAGTTACCTCCATATTTTTCTGCAAATCAGCTTCACGCTTTCTCCCCACAACTTGTAGATATGGACATATTATATTGTACATATAATGTAAAACATGGCAGATATTTATTTTGCAACCTTTTTCGTTCGTTATTCAGGAGTTTCATTGAAATAAAGAGAACAATACATATCCATTCAAAGTACTAGTAGACTGTTATCACATATTAATTGTAATAAATTGTTCGATGTAGAGTGTTCAGATTTGCCGTAATGATCAATCAAACATACACAGATCGAACTTTGACCTTACTACTTGCTAATTTAATCCTCGTTGCCCATGGTATTCACAACTGTCCATAGTCTGTAGAACGAACCCAGCTCTCCCGATTGGGTCCGTTAAGTAGCAATAGCGGGAAAGCCCTATTTGAGCACGTTAATTGGTCAGTTGCTTCAACTGAAAATTTGAATGACGTCACAGTTGCTTAGTACGCGTTTGATTGCAATGCATTGTGGGACAGACATAGAATTCCCTGCTTTTTCATTGATGGTTAATACACCTGACTCGGGAGATATCAGGTTCTGGGATAGACTACAACTGTCCACCATCTGGCTCTGCCTGTCTGTGATGCCCGCTTCGCGCCGCCCAACAATAACCGGATTGATCGTAATTAGGTTTCCAGAATCATTTCCCAGGTATTTGATCGTAGATTCAGTTGTAAATAAACACGTGAACAAGAGAAAGTTCTGGGAATTGGCCAGCACACGCGCTTTTGTACTGTTTGGATAAAGGCCACTATTTCGATGAATGTTAAGATGCGTAATTGTAATTTGTTTACTTGTTTTGAAGCAACTTAAATATCTGGGTTGCGTTCAGCACCGTTAAACTGCAAACATGTTTTGCTCTCTGGTTCCCTAAATTATCCCGCGCTGTATGTTGAGTTTAGGTTGGAAAAAAAGTACACGGAAATATGTAGTGACTAACGTTGGCAATCGTTTAACAGAACTCAACTAAAGTTATGGGATAATAAGCGTCGCTTTCAATAATTTTCCAGTTATATCGCGACGGTGTCTACTTGAGAAATTATTTTAAACACTGCCACACTGGAGTATCATACCGCAGACACACAGTATGGTACCCACACCTAGTCACATTTCACTGACAACGGGTCGACTAGATCCTGAATTATCCTCTAAATGCTGAGCTTCAAGCGAGGACGCTTCTAGTAGCGTTTGGTATGACGTCATTGGTAAGACGCGGCTGGTGATCGAACTACCATGACCTTCCGCATGTGAAGCGGACGTTCTACCACTAAACCACCGCCGCGAAAAAAAATCTATAAAAAGTTCTCCACAAACCATTTCTGTCTCTCATCGAATTGCACACACGTCCACCACCTTTATTTCATTATTGTTGAAATGATTTTGTGTTTAGCACATTAGAAGAAGAAAAAATAAATATTTAACAAATCTGCACCTCAAACCCTTGTGGTTTCACACCCAACAGCACCAAACGCCCACAACCTTCTTTCAGATAACCTCACATCGAATTTCATTATTAAAAATCTAATTTATTGAACGTGGGCTCCATGTAATAAAGATAGGAGGTGGCTTGTATGTTATCTGTCACACTGGCAAAACCTCGGATAAAAAGGTGAACAAACGGGTAGAAAAACGACGGGGCATTACGTAACTTAGATATCAGAACATTTAGTGTACGGGTGTGGCAACACATTGAACTGAAATATTTAGCATGATCTTTTATGAGTGCTGACATATGTTTTCAAGCATGTCAACAATATATCTGCACCTGTTGTTTAAATATTTGATTTGGTTTGATAAATCCATGCAATGTCATTACTACCGTATTTTATATATAGTTCGTATTTAAACTCGCATTTCCGGAATAAAACTGATAAAATGTAAAATAAAAAGTAACTCCGCATATGGCTTTATCATGAAGCACAGGTGAATTATTGTGAGTCCATCTTCCGTTCGTCCGTATGTTTATTAACGTTTTGGTTGTTTGTACTCTTTATCACTGGTTGTTTACATGGCATACAAATAATTCTTGTCCAACTATCATGTCAGTTGAAATCATAAGGACTAGGACAGTTTCTTTAACTGACCAAATCGAATACTTATTTGGGAGTTGTGGCACTTGAACGGTGATAAAATTGCATTATTTGGTATTGTATGTACTGAAGCACCCTCATACATTCCATTGGATACACAGTAGGTTATTACATATGTGGACATTTTCGATAGGATACGTTGTTGGTCTTGGATAATTTATGGCCCTTGAATCGTCAAAACTTGCATTGATTAACGTAGTATATACTTTGGTCTAAGCATATTTTATTTGTGTGGAGCGGGTGGTCCAGCAGTAGAGCACCGAACCCATGACCGGAGGGTCGTGGTTTCGATCCTCCGCCACGGCTATGTGTGGTGTCCTTGAGCAGGACACTTTTCCGCATAAAAATTATGATTAGTACTGGTTCTTACCAGGAAGTCTTCGAACGTGGTTTGCCTAAGTTGTTAGAACTTGTTTCACAATCGAAGTAAAATAAATAAGTTTAAAATATATTTAATTGGATCTTCGTGCATCAGACTTACTCAGTAGTTATATAACAGTAATGTCGCTGACGGCCTTCCGTACATTCATCCGCTCTTCTTTCGTTACTGCGTAAATAGAAGTAAAAATGAAATCCCAAATCTGCAGAATGGGGCCAGTTTCCTATTAGATAGTGTACATAAACCGGTTGGTCTATGTCGAGTGCAGAACAAACATTTATGTTCATATCATTAACATAAATATGAGGTTTTAAAAAATAAATAAATAACAGAGCAAATAAAAGCTGAGGATATCAATACAAATAAAACATAACGTGTAAATAGACAATGTTTAAATGTTACGATTAAAGAGAGACACACGATCAAGCATGAATTGCTAAATTTACATTTGTGCGTAATTTACATGTACGTTAAATTCAAAATTAGCATAAATATTCAAAATACGATTAACACACTTAAAGAGTCCCACATGGCCGAGTGGTCTAAGGTGCTGGCGTCTAATGTCCACTTACCTCTTATCGTTTAGGTCGCGGATCTGAATCCATCTTGGTCCACAAATTTTATGGGAGAAAGTTTGCCACGACGATGGTTCTACTCAGATTCATACTGGGGTCTTCCTCCACCAATAAAATTGGATATGTTATATTTAACCTGGCATGTGTTGAGAAAGCCGTTAAAATGCATTGTTAACAACTTAAGTTTAACTGATGGTTAAAAGATATGTAACCGTTACGCAAGTTTTGAAAGATGTGTAACAGTAATGCTTGTATTCAAAGATGTATAACAGTTACGTTAGTTTTGAAAGATGTGTAACAATTATGAAAATTTTGATAGATGTGTAACAGTTCCGCTAGTTTTGAAAGATGTGTAACAGTTATGCAAATTTTGGAAGATGTGTAACAGTTACGCTAGTTTTGAAAGATGTGTAACAGTTATGCAAGTTCTGAAATATGTGTAACAGTTATGTTAACTTTGAAAGATGTGTAACAGTTACGTTAGTTTTGAAAGATGTGAAATAGTTACGCTAGGTTTGTAAGATGTGTAATAGTAACGCTAATTTTGAAAAATGTGTAACAGTTACGCTAGTTTTGAAAAATGTGTAACAGTTACGCTAGTTTTGAAAGATGTGTAACAGTTACGCTAGTTTTGTAAGATGTTTAACTTTTACAGTAGTTTTGAAAAATGTGTAACAGTCACGTTAGTTTTGAAAGATGTGTAACAATTACGTTAGTTTTGAAAGATGTGTAACAGTTACGCTAGTTTTGAAAGATATTTAACAGTTACGTTAGTTTTGAAAGATGTGAAATAGTTACGCTAGGTTTGTAAGATGTGTAATTGTTACGCTTATTTTGAGAAATTCGTAACAGTAACGTTAGTTTTGAAAGATGTGTAACAGATACGCTAGTTTTGAAAGATGTGTAACAGTTACGCTAGTTTTGTAAGATGTGTAACTGTTACACTAGTTTTGAAAGATGTGTAACAGTTACGTTAGTTTTGAAAGATGTGTAACAATAACGTTAGTTTTGAAAGATGTGTAACAGTTACATTTGTTTTGAAAGATGTGTAACAGTTATGCAAGTTTTGAAATATGTGTAACAGTTACGTTAGCTTTGAAAGATGTGCAACAGTTACGTTAGTTTGGAAAGATGTGTAACAGTAATGTATGTATTCAAAGATGTGTAACAGTTACGTTAGTTTTGAAAGATGTGTAACAATTATGAAAGTTTTGATAGATGTGGAACAGTTCCGCTAGTTTTGATTGATGTTTTACAGTTATGCAAATTTTGGAAGATGTGTAACAGTTACGTTAGTTTTGAAAGATGTTTAACAGTTACGTTAGTTTTGAAAGATGTGAAATAGTTACGCTAGGTTTGTAAGATGTGTAATAGTTACGCTAATTTTGAAAGATGTGTAACAGTTACGCTAGTTTTGAAAGATGTGTAACAGTTACGCTAGTTTTGTAAGATGTTTAACTGTTACACTTGTTTTGAAAAAATGTTCAACAGTTACGTTAGTTTTGAAAGATGTGTAACAATAACGTTAGTTTTGAAAGGTGTGTAATAGTTACGCTAGTTTTGAAAAATATTTAACAGTTACGTTAGTTTTGAAAGATGTGAAATAGTTACGCTAGGTTTGAAAGATGTGTAATAGTTACGCTAATTTTGAAAAATGTGTAACAGTTACGTTAGTTTTGAAAGATGTGTAACAGATACGCTAATTTTGAAAGATGTGTAACAGTTACGCTAGTTTTGAAAGATGTGTAACAGTTACGTTAGTTTTGAAAGATGTGTAACAATAACGTTAGTTTTGAAAGGTGTGTAACAGTTACGTTTGTTTTGAAAGATGTGTAACAGTTACGCTAGTTTTGTAAGATGTGCAACTGTTACACTAGTTTTGAAAAATGTTTAACAATTACGTTAGTTTTGAAAGGTGTGTAACAGATACGTTAGTTTTAAAAGATATTTAACAGTTACGTTAGTTTTGAAAGATGTGTTACAGTAAGCAAGTTTTGAAAGATGTGTAACAGTTACATTTGTTTTGAAAGATGTGTAACAGTTACGTTAACTTTGAAAGATGTGTAACAGTTACGTTAGTTTGGAAAGATGTGTAACAGTTATGCAAGTTTTGAAAGATGTGTAACAGTTAAGTTAGTTTTGAAAGATGTTACGTTAGCTTTGAAAGATGTGTAATAGTTACGTTAGTTTTGAAAGATGTGTAACAGTTATGCTAGTTTTGAAAGATGTGTAACAGTAACTTTAGTTTTGAAAGATGTTTAACAATTACGTTAGTTTTGAAAGATGTGTAACAGTTACGTTAGTTTTGAAAGATGTTTAACAGTTACGCTAGTTTTGAAAGATGTGTAACAGTTACGCTAGTTTTGAAAGATGTTTAACAGTTACATTAGTTTTGAAAGATGTGTAACAGTTACGCTAGTTTTGAAAGATGTGTAACGGTTACGTTAGTTTTTAAAGATTTTTAACAGTTACATTAGTTTTGAAAGATGTGTAACAGTTACGCTAGTTTTGAAAGATGTGTAACAGTTACGCTAGTTTTGTAAGATGTGTAACTGTTACACTAGTTTTGAAAAATGTTTAACAGTTACGTTAGTTTTGAAAGATGTGTAACAATTACGTTAGTTTTGAAAGGTGTGTAACAGATACGCTAGTTTTGAAAGATATTTAACAGTAATGTTAGTTTTGAAAGATGTGTAACAGTTATTCAAGTTTTGAAAGATGTGTAACAGTTACATTTGTTTTGAAAGATGTGTAACAGTTACGTTAACTTTGAAAGATGTGTAACAGTTACGTTAGTTTGGAAAGATGTGTAACAGTTATGCAAGTTTTGAAAGATGTGTAACAGTTAAGTTAGTTTTGAAAGATGTTGTGTTAGCTTTGAAAGATTTTTAACAGTTACGTTAGTTTGGAAAGATGTGTAACAGTTATGCAAGTTTTGAAAGATGTGTAACAGTTACGTTAGTTTTGAAAGATGTTTAACAGTTACATTAGTTTTGAAAGATGTGTAACAGTTACGTTAGTTTTGAAAGATGTTTAACAGTTACGTTAGTTTTGAAAGATGTTTAACAGTTACGCGAGTTATGCCGCAAAGTCGTGTAAACATCTTTAAAATACACCCCCCTGATATTTCCGTCACACCAATATATACGGATTGTCTTTTTTGTTACAGATGAAATTGAGTTCTGCGAAAACGGAGTGCTTCAATTCTTTATTTGACTCATGTGGATATATAATTCATAATAATGAAAATATGTTAGGTTAATGTGTGCTTTTTTATAAATATATAAAATATGATATGCATGGAGCACGTGCTCTAGTAGCGGCGCTTATGCACGCCTGGAGTGCCTCCAGTTCACTCCCGCATTCTAGTCATGTACTGTGTCCACGAGTAAGCCACTTTATCTGCATATGCCTAGGACTAGGCCCCGTTTCACTAACTAGTGTAAAATTTGAAATAACGAAAAAACAAGTCGGGAAATTCAGTTAATGTTTCACTTACATTTTTTTACGACTAGTATTCTTTTTGAAATTTTAAAAAATGCTGCGCACAAAATGCTGTCACATTTTGTCTGTACGTATTTCGGCTGTTAGTGTAACGGACCAAAGATTCGTAGTTGGCATAAAATGACACGATGCTTTGCCCAACCCCATTTCATCAGTTTCTGCTAAATTGTTAAATAAATTTAATAACACATAAACGCTCCTGTAAGATTCCCTATGTAACCTATAACATACTATGTTTAAAATAAATGTGATAAAGCCGACTATAAAACCACGGAGATGATAAACACAAACTCTTTATGATAACGAATTTATTAAGAAAACATGAAAATTGTGTTGGAAAATTCAAAAATACATTCGGCTGAAACACGGGTCGTATAACACATAGAGGGTACACATCACATGTTACCAATCGGACATACTCGGCCAGTTCCGTGACCCTTCGGATTCTGCAGACTTAGCTAGGGTAATCTAGTCACGAACATTACATTATGAACAAATAAATCAATATAAAATAGCAAAATATCTAAAACGTAAGCCATATAATGAATACATGTGTTCAGTTTCCCATGTTTAAACAATGTTGATTTTTTCCCACTCCAAACCTAGAAAATTCAAAATTCTATTTAAAGGAAATGATTGCGGCTGATTACATCACACACTATTTTTTTTAAAAAAAAACAACAAATAATATTTTAAATTGAAAGAAACCAATCATGTTGCTCGCATTAAACATTATTTCTTTTATTATAGACTTACACTAAATATGCATTGATTTACAAGTAACACTTTCGGTTGCTTAATATTTTAAACTCTTCTTTTCATCCGTGTAAATTCTATTTATTTACAGGAACCGGAAGTTATATGAGCACTCATTCGGCAACTTCCGTTCACAACTTCCGGACAAGATGTTCAGATTAAAAAAAATGTGTATACGGTTTTCTCATAAATGGCTTTAATTATCAATCTTAAACGTTTATGGATATGTTATTTCCACTTCGGTATTTTGGAGAAAAAAATAACGTTGCAAGTCTTGTGATAAGCCAAACTATTCTAACAGCCCCCCTGTGAGAAGTTCAAGCCTATTTTATTGTACTTGTTTATAAAACTGAACACACTATATGCAATTGCAATACATCATGTTTAAACGACGGATTAAAACTTATTTGTAACTTTAGAAAAACGTTTATTTGTTTATTTTCTTTAAAAAAAAATAGTTTTGTTACTAAACATTAAGATGTTTTCAACATTCAAAAGCAACTTAAAATACAAAAAAAAAATTTAAAAAATCATGTTTAAACGACGGATTAAAACTTGTTTGGAACTTTACAAAAACATTTATTTTCTTTAAAAAAAAACACACAATAAAAAAACAAACAAAAAAAACAACAATAGTTTTGTTACTAAACATTAAGATGTTTTCAAAATTCAAAAGCTACTTAAAATTTAAAAAAAAGTACATACATGTAAAAAAGGGGGTTTCGTTTACGATAAACACAACAACAAACACCAACATCTTGATACAACATAAAATGCAATTACATTATAAAAAAGATGTTTGATACCTCCAATATTAAGCATTACACTTGACCGAATAAAATAGTTGACAGCTCCACTTCGCATGTCCATTTTACCAACTGCTGTTTGGCATGCGCAATGGTGCGACCAAGGCAATGAATGTATGAATATGCATGACCCAGAGCGGTATGAGAGCGGCATATTGTCACGGAGAACGTGGAAGTGATACTGCTTTGAACTATGTATTTTTACAACAGCGACCGCAGCGTGGTCTAGTGGTAGAGCGTCCGCATCGCATGCGGAAGGTCGTGGGTTCGATCCCCGGCCGGATCATACCAAAGACTTTAAAAATGTTACTAGAAGCTTTCTCGCTTTGGCGCTCATCATCTAGAGGAGAGTTCTAGGTTTTGTATAATGTGACTGGGTGGGGTATCATGCCCCGTGTCTGCGGCATGATACTCTAGTGTGACAGCGCTCAGAATACTGTCTCAAGTAGACACTGTCGCGATATGACTGAAACATTGTTGAAAGCGACGCTAAACACCATACAACAACATTATACAGCAGCACAAAACATATGGAGGGCTTGGTACAGAAGTAGACTATCTAATGTTTTGTCTATAATGAGTTGCACTATAAAAATCTCGATATCACAGAAACTACCATTGCTAGATATCACCAGCTATTGTAATAATAGTTCACAAGCTAGAGTGTGCTCCATGGTCAGATGGAGCGCGTGGTCTAATGGTAAAATTATCTCAATTCATTTTTTCCTCCGGTTCGGAATTATGTCCATTTCTTGGATTGAGGGTGGTATCATTCGTCACTTTGAGTAAACAGACATTCAATTAAACTTATTATATAAACTGTCATTACGGCAAAGCATTTTAATTTGATATTGACATGAAGCACATACATGTAGTTAAATGCATCCTATTCCACACAATGTATATCTCACGAACTTTGGCAAGCATTATATCACATTCAAATTCCTTACAGACGCACTATATATTTGTTACGCTGAGATGCAAACCACTGACTCCAACTTACTTATCGTTCATGTTTTTGTTTTTCTGCATGTTTCGGTTTGTCGAGAATATTTCGAATAACCCGTACGTTTACGTATACCCACACCATCAGGCATCTATAGGAATATTTTGGGATGAACCCACATACAACATAGCTTGAGCTTATATTAAAATCAGAAGTCAAGATATTCATGTAATTTGGTACGCATAAAGGCCCTGCAAGCAAACACGTGCACACACACCATGGCAATAACGCACAACGGACTTGCATGGTGTGCCATATTTAATCTCTTATCTTAAATCACACCTGCGAGATATTTCCTGTCTTCTCTGAGAAGATAAATGGTTGACATCGTACCTTGCACACCGATTGTTTATATAAAGCATCACATTCGTGGACAGTGTAAATGTGTACTAATAGATAACTCAATTGCATTACTATTGGCATAAAATGAGTCTGCAGTCACACTATTTGTTGACGCTAAAGTCGATTTTCGTCATCAACGTGTTTAGGCTGACCATGAGGTTTCTCACCAGCGTGTTCTTTTTCGGAAACTTCTGAGTTTATATTTTGCTCGTTCAAGTTTTCCTTACTGCGCGATGGCGTGCCAGTGACCGCGTCCGACAGAGGTGTACTACTTCGCGATGGCGAGGACCCATGCTTTTTAAATTTTTCGTCAGTCATTTGTCGGATTTTTGTTGTCTCGTCTATAATGTTTGTTTTCAGTTCGGCACATTTCTCTTTAGCATTTTTACTTGCTTGATTGACCTTTTCGCCAATTTTCTTTTTCGCTTCACCCATCTTGTGTTTCGCCTCGCCCATTTTAAGTTTTGCTTCATCCATCTTTTGTTTAGCACGATCAACGACGGTACTGGTAAAAAATTCAATCGCAACGTTTACACACATGGACACGAGGGACAATCCAATGAAAATATAAACAGACGATAAAATGAAAAACTTCGGATGGGCTGGGACAACGTCTCCAAAGCCTATTGTACTTATAGAAATAAAAACGAAATACACCGAGTCAACAAAGTCCCATTGCTCCCATATCATGTACATAAATCCACCAAGTATAATGTAGACAACCAAAATGGCTACTGCAACGCTAATTGGCAAATTAAATTCATTGTCTACCTCGTAACCATAGACGATTCTGGAACCACTTCTACTCCTATCATGTATTTTTTCGTCTTCACTTTTTGTTTCAACTTCGTTCCCATCCGACGACAGTTGATATTTGGATTGGAAAGGTTTGCGTATCTTTCGGCAATGGCCTCCATAGTAGTACCGTCTGACAATCGCCCAGACAAACTTTAGTGCAACTGTAAATTTTTTACCAACTTCCGCCAAAACTAGAAGAGCCAAAGGTATTCCGATTGAGGCATAGAGTATACAGATAAACCGACCAGCGTCCGTCACGGGTGCTTGATTACCATAACCTGTGAAAAAAATAAAGAAATAACATTAATAACGATAAACCAACTATCATCTATTGATGAAAAAAACACACCTACATCTTAATACAGGGTAAGCCACAGGGGTCAGTATTGGAGCCGTGACCGTTCTTAGTGTTTATAATAAAATGAACTATACTTTCAACTCATAATTCTCTCGTCAAAATGGTAAGATATATAAACAAGCTGTCAAGCGGACTTTTTTTGTATTTTAAAGGGATATATTACTCAGACATGTATTATCAAATAAGGCATGTTCAAGAATGTATCGGTGAGACATGGTTGCTTACTTATAACGTGCTGTGTATGTTTGTAGAATATCCAATTATAGATAACAGTGGAAAAGTGCATACACGTTATTGTAATTCAAGGGCAGTAACTCAGATATTAGTTATCCTACCTTACCAGTTCAAGCGATCTTATCCAAAATATCGTTGCTATGCAACTATTGTGTTTGTTTGGACAGTGGCATTCTCTAACAGCGTTTTAAAAAAGCATTTTAAATATAAAATCTTTAATGATCAGGTCCCTGTATATAACAAAGATATCTCCACATTATTATATTATGTTTATTTACGCAATAAAAGATCAATTTGAAAGTCCAATCTTCTTAAGGAGACTGAATGGTGACTTTTTATAAGAAAATCTTGTGTTTACTCTAGATCTAAATTTGAAACTCCACTCAAAATTATCAAAAAAAGTTCTGCCAGCAGTAAAATATTTCAGAATGTTGTATTAACAGTGACAAAAACATTATACGTCAATACCGGGAACCTCATGGATGATTGAGCTGTGTTTAGATTAAGCAAACTTGGATACCAGAAATACCAGACGCAATATACAAAACAACCTGTTTCATCAAAACTCGTGATAAGACATATATTATATAAGCAAGTGGATTTAAGCATTGGTTGCATAAAATATAATAAATATAAGTAGTTATTATAAGTCACTTTTTGGATACTGGCTTTAATAGCATTCACAATTAGCAAATATTTTACACTTATTTATGAAGCAAAGTGCACAAATCTTTTTTTTTAAAAAAATGTCCTTTGTGAATTAAATCAATGAATATAGGTCCTATGCCCATTCATTCGTCCTGTGTTCAGGCTTAGCACCACCATTGGAAACAGGAAAAACTCCCGTGTGGAAGTTGCACAATGGCGGTTATAAATAGTTCGTGTTTCTTCTTCTTTAAAATGCATTTTCATTATCTTAATGCTCATTTTTTTTAATGTCATTATCGATGTATTTTGACACTCGTTGAAAGCATTGTCATGTTTGAATTGTGAATTAAAAAGAAGAAGAAAATGATGCTTGGAAAATCGGATATGAATACATGCTTTCTGAAGTCTACATTCACTTTGTCAACACTGAACAGTTGTTGTTGTTGTATGGTGTTTAGCGTCGCTTTCAACAATTTTTCAGTCATATCGCGATGGTGTCTACTTGAGACAGTTTTCTAAGCGCTGTCACACTGGATTATCGTGCCGCAGACACATGGTATGATACCCCTACCAATCACATTAAACTGACACCGGGTCGACCAGACCTAGAACTCTCCTCTAAATGCTGAGCGTCAAGCGAGGAAGCTTCTAGTACCATTTTTAAAGTCTTTGGTATGACCCGGCCGAGGATTGAACCCACAACCTTCCGCATGCGAGGCGGACGCTCTACCACTAAACCACGCCGCGGTCTGAACAGAAATAGAAATCTCTTATGTGCTATACGACCCCATTGTTCCCGTGGTATTTTTGGTAGTGCAGAGGCTGACAAACAATAAAATGTAAATTTCACTTCTTTCATTTTGGGTTCTTCAATGAATATGCACACTTTTTTGTTTACTACAGAACGAACAAAAATCAATGTGGGGCTTACATCTGTTCTTATGAAATGATTTGAAATTGCATCGGTGTCAATATGACATAGCATTTTTGTATAGTCATGCTTCATAGGCAAAAAAGAACAGAAAACAGACTTAACCCTTATTAAACGAAGTTTATCCTATTCCCAAAATTTACAATAATATTCCCAATGCATGTCCTTACAAACAGTTTATATTAAATAAAAAAAAATATAATTAATAAATAAATCATACTCATTAGGTTATAACATAATTATTTCCTGCTCTGAAAAAATTAAACCCACCCAGACTTCTCTAGTTCCTATCGAAAGTCATTACCCATTCAAATTAGTCGTCTGACGTCACTTCCTTTAGTTAAATGAGAGGCCCGTACAAGTGTTTTTTCTGTTGAATGAAAGTCTTAATCTTTATGATCGATTAATCCATTTATTATCAAATGCATGTGTATTGGACCAATTTAAATGCTTGTTTTTGTTCTGAAGGAATATAAACAAAAGACAAATCGTATACTTCCATTGTAATCCAACATTATGTGAGCAAACCTAGTGCGTCAATATTATTTGATTCTCAAATATAAATATGTTTACAATACCACTTTACGACGAATGTATGCCGATAAAATGGTAGCAACGATGAAAAAAACTGCAATGGAAGTGTACAATGACAATTTAACAATTCAACAGCAATTGAATTTGAATTATTAACATTCCAGGTGTAACATCGGGTTTCAACTTTTCAATTATTAATATGACATAGCTACAGAAGCTGAAATCAATTATTTCAAATTCAAATACTATGATTAGAAACCCTGTTCTTGCTGCTCGCGTTTTATTGAACGAACGCGAATTGCGCGGTAATCTGTAATGTTTTCTGATTATTGTTTTAATGAAATCACAAGCAACGTGGAATCGTAGACATCAATCGGAGATTATATCGTGTACTTCCCCTGGGTTTCCACTAATAATTTACGCCAGACGAAATACCTAAATGATCCTTTTCTGCACCAACTGCCGCTAGGAGTCGCCTGAGTGTGTAGCCTTTCCCAGTGTCTGATATCTCCAAAATCAGGTCTGGTAAACACTAATTGAAAACCTGACCCCTGGTTATAAAGTTTTCTGTATGATCAACTTAAGATTCGAACTCGAAAACAATTTCCAGGATTCATATATCTAACGGAAATTATATTACTCAAACTCGAATTTAAGTTTAAAAGAATTTATGCAGATTTGAGGAAGAAAGTTACAGGTTTTTTTCATTATTTTTAATAATATGTCCAATCGATTTTTTAGTTGAGCATGAAATCTTGTGTTAAGCATGGACCATACTTGTATAACCTCAGTCCTGTTTTTTTGTATTTCTCACAACGTATAATAAAATATTATTTAACTAATACATACTCTAAGAATTACAATTCAACTTTCGCTGAAGTAACTGACAAACCAACGTGCTCAAATCGCACTGCTATATGATGGACCCAGGTGGGGTGAGGTGGGGCCGTTCTATAGTCTACCTGTATGTTTAAACATTGGATTGGTCTAATGTAACGTTCTGCACCACCTCGGGAGATAAAAAAGTCAAAATCAAAACAATTAAACAAACTAAGTACGTAGGCATATGAAAACAGAGGTAATTTATCTTGACAGCATTACATTATTGCGTAAACTAAGTTCGTGGGTATTTGCTTTCGTTGTCTAGGCTTCCCGCGAAATCCACGAAAATTAGTATCCCACGAAAAAAAATGATTTCACAGTATGTGTTTTTGTTTGTTTCGAATCGGCATTAAACAAAATATTGTCCTCTTCCAAAGTATTTTCCTAGAATCTGGTCCCACCCCTGGAAATCAAACGTTTAAGTAGACTACATAAAACGTTATCTAGTTTCCTTCGAACTGTTATATATTCAATGCGCAACAAACCATTTGATTCCAGTGAAATGTGTTTTGTGACACTTCTTGACTTTTCAGATAACAAATAGTGAATAACACTATTGCTGCTGGTTGTTAGCGTAAAGCGTTGTCATGGCAACTATCAAGTTTCGCACTTTCATGGTACAGTAATGTTATCAAATGTGATGATTATAAATCGTAATCCATGTTCGCTAAGATAAGGTACCGTACGTGAAGACTTGGTTCTGCATATAGAACTTCTCACGGAAATGTCAGCTACTAAACATTGTTTCTGTTTGGGAGTCAAGTTCTATAAATTTATTAAACAATACATGCATTTCCTACTTCCTCCAAATCTTTGTATACTTTAAAAGTGCTTAAGTTTTCTTAACTGCTCAGATCAAACAAAAAAAAAATAGATAAAAAAACTGACGTAGTTGATAGGTGATATCAAAACATTTGGGCAATGTTGAGACGACCCCTGGTGTAGGTGACAGCACTGTTTTTCATATAATTCTATACCCGGTATACCGAACGCTGACATAAACACAGGAACATAAGAAGACCAAATAAATTCATGACTGCTTAAACGAGAAACGAAAGAAACACGATTAGACCCCGTATGCCATGAAAAAAAAAATCAATCATTATTTACTCTGATACGACGTGTACTCGTTCATGTTAAAATGCTGTCTTGTTTTTAATCACATTGCTGCATGTCTGCGAAAAACTAATTTCCATACTTAACTAGTAGATTTGCAATGATATTACGAATGAGACAAAAACTCAGTTAAAATGAACTTTCTGAGGCAGACTAAAGTTAGTTTAATACTCGTAGTTCGTCTTTCTATTTTCAGCATGGAATTAACTACAAGATTCTCAGCTCCATATATTGAACAGTTACACTCAGCCCCATATATTGAACAGTTACATTCAGCCCCATATATTGAACAGTTACACTCGGCCCCATATATTGAACAGTTACATTCAGCCCCATATATTGAACAGTTTCACTCAGCCCCCATATATTGAACAGTTTCACTCGGCCCCATATACTGAACAGTTACACTCAGACCCATATATTGAACAGTTACACTCAGCCCCCATATATTGAACAGTTTCACTCGGCCCCATATACTGAACAGTTACACTCAGCCCCATATATTGAACAGTTATACTGAACAGTTACACTCAGCCCCATATACTGAACAGTTACACTCAGCCCCATATATTGAACAGTTTCACTCGGCCCCATATACTGATCAGTTACACTCAGCCCCATTTATTGAACAGTTACACTCGGCCCCATATATTGAACAGTTACACTCAGCCCCATATATTGAACAGTTACACTCGGCCCCATATATTAAACAGTTACACCAATATACTGAACAGTTACACTCAGCCCCATTTACTGAACAGTTACACTCGGCCCCATATATTGAACAGTTATACTGAACAGTTACACTCAGCCCCATATATTGAACAGTTATACTGAACAGTTACACTCAGCCCCATATACTGAACAGTTACACTCAGCCCCATATATTGAACAGTTTCACTCGGCCCCATATACTGATCAGTTACACTCAGCCCCATTTATTGAACAGTTACACTCGGCCCCATATATTGAACAGTTACACTCAGCCCCATATATTGAACAGTTACACTCGGCCCCATATATTAAACAGTTACACCAATATACTGAACAGTTACACTCAGCCCCATTTACTGAACAGTTACACTCGGCCCCATATACAGAACAGTTACACTCAGCCCCATATATTGAACAGTTTCACTCAGCCACATATACTGAACAGTTACACTCAGCCCCATATACTGAACAGTTACACTCAGCCCCAAAAATGAACAGTTACACTCAGCCCCAAAAATGAACAGTTACACTCAGCCCCATATACTGAGCAGTTTCACTCGGCCCCATATACTGAACAGTTACACTCGGCCCCATATACTGAACAGTTACACTCGGCCCCATATACTGAACAGTTACACTCAGCCCCATATACTGAACAGTTACACTCAGTCCCATATACTGAACAGTTACACTCAGTCCAATATACTGAACAGTTACACTCAGCCCCATATACTGAACAGTTACACTCAGCCCCATATACTGAGCAGTTACACTCAGCCCCATAAACTGAACAGTTACACTCAGTCCCATATACTGAACAGTTACACTCGGCCCCATATACTGAACAGTTACACTCGGCCCCATATATTGAACAGTTACAATCCGCCCCTTATACTGAACAGTTACACTCGGCCCCATATATTGAACAGTTACACTCGGCCCCATATACTGAGCAGTTACACTCGGCCCCATATACTGAACAGTTACACTCGGTCCCATATACTGAACAGTTACACTCAGCCCCATATATTGAACAGTTACATACTAAAATATTGAATGAAATGTAATCTAAATATACATATATATGATCGTGTTATTAGGTTTTAGTATCACATCTGGATATATTGCAAGAAGTCCTATATTGGGAAATGCAATTTAAATGTTTTACTTGTATAATTTAAGTTTTTTTTTCTGTCGAAACACCTGAAAACTTAGTAAGTAGATCTAGATATAGATCAATCTCATTACAATGAAATTAATCAACTTTGAAGCTACTTTATGCAAAGTACTGTGCGTAGAGTATGGGAGCTTAAAGTTGATCTGATTTTAAAGAGGTTGGAAATAGATTTAGTTAGAAAATTAGAAAATGAAGATATTTCGTCTAGTCGTTGTCGTCTTCGAAGCTTCTTTTCTAGAAGACAAACTGAGAAAACAAGTATTACGTACGATTTGAGTGTCATCTAAACGATGGTCTTAAAAAAATCTGTGGAAATTGCCGAGGCAGTGCGATTGTTTGAATGATCCAATCAGAAATTTCATCAGAATCCCGTTACCAGTTTTTTTTTTCAAAAAGAAATGTGTCTCTTAGAAAAGCAAGCGTCGAAGATGAACTTCTTGATTAAAACTTTAAGACATTTGTCTTTTAGAAAAGCAAGCGCTGCTCAAAGCTGATCGCGATTAAGAAGGACTAATCATGTGACATTTGTTGTATTTTTGAATAGCAAGCATCATCGAAGACGGTCTTGGCTAGTTTTTACCATAATGCAAGTTCTCTGTAACCTTGTAGAATCTGACTTTTAGACGTATGTAAATTTGTTAGACACCGAGCGGTTAAAAGTCCATTTCTGGAACAATTAGGATATTTCCCATAGGTATATTAGTGCACACTGTTGTAAGCAGATTGTGTTATTATGCGAATACTTTGTTTGAACGTATCTCTTCTACTACTTTTCTGATGATTGTAACTGATGTTTGAACTTTGGTGCACTCATTTGTTAGTGCAGAGGGGACCAGCACGTTTTAGACAATTACATGTACACTATATTATTTACATGAAACGTCGCGATTTCAATCTCCACCCTTCTTCTCGTTTTCTTTTTCATTTCTCAGGTAGCTGCATTGAGACATTCATCTGCCAGCATAAACTAAGATTTAATACATTGTGCACACGATAGCTTCACAATTCATGCTTGTTTGCCACGAAAGGCGCTGATTGCAGACTTAAACTCGGTAAACGAACGTATCAAGCCAAACAATTGAAATAATTAATATCATAAATGTTAAACAATCGCTTTCTGATAACAGCGTCTTCGAATTAAGTGTTCTACATCTGCATATTGAGAAAAAAAATATATTACTGGTCAATATTTATGGTTGTAGCTACCCATTTTGTGTCACGTAACTCCACTTTAAACTTTTTTTTGTATGGACACATCTAATTGGCTGTCAGCTTCTGTGGTCATTTGGCAAGATCTCACATCCAATCAGATTTGTCCTTACAAAGGTAACATATGGCTATGTAGAACTATGCAAAACACAATGTAGAGGCTGCTACCGATATATTACAATATCAAACGAAACACACATTACCTATAGTTGTGAAAACGGTTCCAACAAAAAACAGACTGGTCCAAAATGTCCACACTTCAACTGTTGAATTTGTCTTGACGCCATTAATCACTGCGTCAGCAACCGTATATTCGTAGTCGATCAAAAGCTTTTCAGCTCTTGCTTTCCATTGTTCTACACTTGTTGGTTGGCTTGTTAAATTCAAAGACTTTTGCAATAAATCTTCAATGACGTTATTTCTTGTTTTTGTAATGTTCGTCTTGTAATGATCTTCATGACTCGATTCGACTACCATGAATATTAATGCGCCAAGAAGTGAATAACAAATTAGTAAAACGATGATCCCAACGAGTGATCGAACTACTTTATAAACAGCTCGCAGTGCTCGTTTTGTCTTTCCGGCGCAGCTATAATCCAACATTTCAGCGGACTGACCGACAACGCTGGCTTCCGTAGATTCGAGTGTGACAGTACTGCCATTTTGGCTCTTGTTTACGTTTGCTAAATGCTCGTTTGACGTCGTCATCTTTGTCAGTAAAACGGAGCCCTCTGAAAAAAAAGAAAATTTAATTTTTTTTTTTTTTTATCATGAGTTAAACATTCATTATGTACTAATGTCACTATTCAAACAATATCATGACAAATCAATTCAGATCTTAGAACAGTTACAAGGATATTGATATTTAAATATGAGCGAAATTTCATTTAACATGGCCTCATGACAACTGTAAACAATCTATTGATAAAACGTAAATATAACACATGCTTGTTCTCAAATAAATAGAAATCCAATGCACTTTTGTTTGCCATTTTGTTTCTAATAATTATCTCCGTTACAAAGCGCGTTGGCATCAGAATAATGTTCTGAATGCGTCGATAAACAGACGACAAAACTGAATTTAAATTCACAAGAGATTTGATGATGAATGATGGGAATCACATCAACTACAAAGAATGTTTTGGTTCCATTTCAAAAGGTAATCTATGATTTCATGTAGTGTTGGGGTTAATCTGATATTTTTAAACAATTGTAGTTGAACAGTTAACAAGTTACGTCACTAAATGGTAGACTTTTTTTTTACACCAGAGGTCGTTGGTTCGAGATCATCTCGTTCGATGTAATGTAAGAAAGTTTGATAGTTACTTCCGGCAGGATGGTGGTTCCATACAGATTTATTCTAAGGTATTTCCCACGAATAACTACGGATGCCACGTACATTTGCCCTGAAATCGTTTTATATAAAAGTCAAATATATTTGACAGTAGTCGTGTGCTGCAGACACAACTTGGGCTGATACGTTTATATGTTGATACGTGTGACCGATTTCACCATTGACACTTGTTCCTTAAACAGTTCTACGTTTATGAGTAATGAGAAGAGAATAATAAAAAATAAAGCAATTGATAGGTCTCAGAAGGGAGACGATTATTAAAAGCTTGTTTATTGCTTGAAATCAATATAAAAATCAGAGTTGGGAGCATCTGTGATTATCTGTTTATGTTTTATTTTATTTTATTTTATTTTATTCGGATTGCGAAGTAAGCTCCGAGCTTATATGTTTTTACGTTGTATTCGTTTATTAAGCCAAACATGGCCCATGTTTATATGTATATAAGTCATTGGTAAATGGCAAGTGATAATATGCATGAAATTTATACATTGTAATGTGTAGAAAAAATCGTATGAACGGCTCTCGAATCCGCTTCCTGGGTAGAACCAATACTACGGTCGAGCAAGGGATCGAACCAGTCGAACCAGCAACCTCTAGAGGGAGCCTCAAACACTCCATCTACATCTCTACCGTTCCTCTTGTTTATCTTAAGGGAAGCAAAGCAAGATTTTGTACAAGTCTTTTTATCAAGCATATCAGACGGTAAATGAAATGTGCCCTTCGTACATTTTAAATCTACATAACTGATTCAATTAACACTTAATTAATAGCATTATAACAGAGTGAATTCCAAAATCAACATGTTGACAAAATATTATTCAACTATTTTTATAAAACTCTTTCTTTTTAAATGATACGATCAGTTGTTAATGTTTAAATGAAAAATGTATAATCAGTCTAGTTTTATAACAATTGTCATGGTAATTCACCGATATAATAAAACAAAAACAATAAAACAATAACCTAAATTGGTTTGAACGTTTTACTCTCATTTCCGCCACGTGGGCATATAATATGTATGGCAATATTTTACAAATTATAGTTTGATCATTTGGAACACTTCGTCCGTTACTCTCAATATCGAATGACGACGGAAATGGTCGAGTATGTACGATGATATCCGATTTGACATTGCATATGGTGAAGAGACGTTAATATGATCATGAACGATGACGAATTTGCCGAGTATGTACGATTGCTATTATATGTCTCATTGCTATGGTGATGAAACGTTGATACGATCAAGTTGTACGTGGCATCAAAAATGAAAGTAGAGAAGTAAAAACGCTATACTTGCAATCAACAGCAGGTCTATCTACGAGAATTATTGGAATACTTCTCAAAGCAATAACATATTTAGATCTGTATAGTAAATATCAATTTGTGTATATAGCCTACTGAACTAACAACTAACCCGCCACTTGACATATTATGCATTTTCTCCAAAAAAAACACACAATTTCTAATAGAAATTTGAAATTGAATAAAAAAGAACGTTTGTATAAGAATGACCAAGTCTGTCAAATCAATATAAAAGTGTCTGTTAATGCCGTATACAATTATAAATAACGCTAGTCACTATGTTGACGAATATATTGGAACTATAGAAAATGGCGGCTTAGCTGTTCCGTTCAGTACACATACATATATGAATGAAATGGGGTTTTACGGCATACCAACACGTAAAGGTTAAAGATTAGATACACTCACTCTCTATATACAGCGCAACAAATAACATACAGACTGGAAATAAACATCAACAAATAAATTCAAATTTGCTGCATGAATTTAGAATCTTCCTACCTTCAGAACTGCAGGGATTCAGCAAATTTTAAGAACATTCAATGGTAAACACTAAAGTCAAAGTGACTTCATGTCTAAATCACTTATCATTATTACCACATTAGCTTCAGGACTTTAAGGTATCATCAGGCATTATGAGTGAGTGGGGTATTATGGCCTAAGTGTTTAAAAATGATGATAAAATGTTCAACTGGTCACCACAATGAGATGTTCAAAGAGCCAGAGTACATTCGATTGATAGTTACATTTGGCGCTACTGTACAGTACAGGAAGTGCTTCCGCGGAGTCGTCACATCAAAGCATCGGTTAGTAATCTTATGTTTTTAATTATAATTAAAAAACGCGTTTGCCCATACGGTATTGTAATTTAATAATGTGAATGACAATGTTTTTTAAAAAAAGAAACAAGTTGAAAATAGTGAACTATATGCACCAATTACTTTCAAGGATGTGAGGCAATGAGTTCGAGATCACCACTGTCCAAAAACTTTGTAAAACCCCAATTAAAAAGTTTGTAAGGCAAAAGCTGAAAGTATGTTAGACAATAGCAAAAAGTATGTAAGACAATAGCTAAAAGTATGTAAGACAATAGCAAAAAGTATGTACGGCAATAGCTAAAAGTATGGAAGACAATAGCAAAAGTATGTAAGCGACAGTAAATAGTATATATGGCAATAGCTAAAAGTATGTAAGACAATAGAAAAAAGTATGTTAGACAATAGCTAAAAGTATGTAAGCAAAAAGTAAGTAAGGCAATGGCAAAAACTATATAAGGCAATAGCAAAAGGTATGTAAGACAATAGCAAAAAGTATGTAAGGCAATAGCTAAAAGTTTGTAAGACAATAGCAAAATGTATGTAAGGCAATAGCAAAATGTATGTTAGGCAATAGCAAAAAGTATGTAAGATAATAGCTTAACGTTTGTAAGACAATAGCAAAAAGTATGTAAGATAATAGCTAAAAGTATGTAAGACAATAGCAAAAAGTATGTAAGCAAAAAGTAAGTAAGCCAATAGCAAAAACTATATAAGGCAATAGCAAAAAGTATGTAAGGCAATAGCAAAAAGTATGTAAGGCAATAGCTTAAAGTTTGTAAGACAATAGCAAAAAGTATGTAAGGCAATAGCAAAATGTATGTAAGGCAATAGCAAAAAGTATGTAAGATAATAGCTAAACGTTTGTAAGACAATAGCAAAAAGTATGTAAGATAATAGCTAAAAGTATGTAAGACAATAGCAAAAAGTATGTAAGCAAAAAATAAGTAAGGCAATAGCAAAAACTATATAAGGCAATAGCAAAAAGTATGTAAGGCAATAGCAAAAAGTATGTAAGGCGATAGCTTAAAGTTTGTAAGACAATAGCAAAAAGTATGTAAGATAATAGCTAAAAGTATGTATGATAGTAGCAAAAAGTATGTAAGGCAATAGCTAAAAGTTTGTAAGACAACAGCAAAAAATAAGTAGGCAAAAAGTAAGTAAGGCAATAACAAAAACTATATAAGGCAATAGCAAAAAGTATGTAAGATAATAGCTAAAATCATGTAAGCAAAAAAGCAAATAAGACAATAGCAAAACGTATGTAAGATAATAGCAAAAGTATGTTAGACAATAGCAAAAAGTAAGTAAGGCAATAGCAAAAAGTGTGTTCGGCAAAAATAGCTAAAGCGTAATAAGGCAATAGCAAAACGTATGCAAGGCAATAATAGCTAAAGCGTAATAAGGCAATAGCAAAACATATGTAAAGCAATAGCTAAAAGTATGTAAGACAATAGCAAAAACGACTATTAAGCAATAGCAAAAAGTAGGTAAGGTTATAGCAAAACGTAAGAAAGGTAATAGCATAATGTATGTTAGACAAAAGCAAAATGTATGTAAGACAAAAGCAAAAAGTATGTAAGGCAATAGCAAAAAGTATGTTAGGCAATAGCTAAAAGTATGTAAGATAATAGCAAAAAGTATGTAAGACAATAGCAAAAAGTATGTAAGGCAATAGCAAAAGGTATGTTAGGCAATAGCAAAAAGTATGTAAGATAATAGCTAAAAGTTTGTAAGAAAATAGCAAAAAGTATGTAAGATAATAGCTAAAAGTATGTAAGACAATAGCAAAAAGTATGTAAGCAAAAAGTAAGTAAGGCAATAGCAAAAGCTATATAAGGCAATAGCAAAAAGTATGCAAGGCAATAGCAAAAAGTATGTAAGGCAATAGCTTAAAGTTTGTAAGACAATAGCAAAAAGTATGTAAGATAAAAGCTAAAAGTATGTAAAGCAATAGCAGAAAGTAAGTAAGGCAATAACAAAAGGTATGTAAGGCAACAGCAAATAGTAAGTAAGGCAACAGCAAAACGTAAGTAAAGCAATAGCAAAAAGTATGTTAGACAATAGCAAAAAGTAAGTAAGCCAATAGCAAATAGTAAGTAAGGCAATAGCAAAAAGTATGTAAGGCAGTAGCAAAACGTATACAAGGCAGAAGCAAAAAGTATGTAAGGCAATAGCAAAAAGTATGTAAGGCAATAGCAAAAAGTATGTTAGACAATAGCAAAAAGTATGTAAGGCAATTGCAAAAAGTATGTAAGGCAATTGCAAAAAGTATATAAGACAATAGCAAAAAGTATGTAAAGCAATAGCAGAAAGTAAGTAAGGCAATAGCAAAAGGTATGTAAGGCAACAGCAAATAGTAAGTAAGGCAACAGCAAAACGTAAGTAAAGCAATAGCAAAAAGTATGTTAGACAATAGCAAAAAGTAAGTAAGCCAATAGCAAATAGTAAGTAAGGCAAAAGCAAAAAGTATGTAAGGCAGTAGCAAAACGTATACAAGGCAATAGCAAAAAGTATGTAAGGCAATAGCAAAAAGTATGTAAGGCAATGGCAAAAAGTATGTTAGACAATAGCAAAAAGTATGTAAGGCAATTGCAAAAAGTATGTAAGGCAATTGCAAAAAGTATGTAAGGCAATAGCAAAAAGTATATAAGACAATAGCAAAAAGTATGTAAGGCAATAGCAAAAAGTAAGTAAGGCAATAGCAAAAAGTATGTAAGGCAGTAGCAAAACGTATACAAGGCAATAGCAAAAAGTATGTAAGCCAATAGCAAATAGTAAGTAAGGCAATAGCAAAAAGTATTTAAGGCAGTAGCAAAACGTATACAAGGCAATAGCAAAAAGTATGTTAAACACTAGCAAAAAGTATGTAAGGCAATTGCAAAAAGTATGTAAGGCAACAGCAAAAAGTTTGTTAGTGATTCACAAAAAAGGTTCTGAGCTTATTTCGCAAGCGAACTAAAATAGATTAAAATAATCAATTAACATTGCTCCAGTCTCGGCTATTTTGTAGGATACAGAACGCGACGTGCTTTCCGTAAAAAACATCAACGCATGCATGGAGAATATCTGGAAGGTAACTATGGTACCAGATTGTATGCCAACAGTTGCTTGTGTTGTATTTATGTGTTATATTTGTTATGGTTGTTGTTTTTGTGGTTGTTGTTTTGTTTTGTTAACATACAGTTTTACATGGCATCACTAACAATGACAAAAACACATGCACTGATCAATACTTAGTTGTTCACCAAGTGAACTCAAGGAAGAAAATTTGATATTGGAATTTTATGGCGTAACATAACAAACGAATTAAAATCTATTTATTTTCCATTGGTTGCTACATATTATAACAATAGAGAGAAGTAAATGACACTCGGATACTCCAGGATAGATCCCGTGTTAAGCATATGCGTATAAAAAGTTTTACTCAGGAACACCACGCAAAAATTAGTTACAATGCCCTCACAAAACAGAGACTGCAACGACATACTAATGGAACCAAAATGATCAGCAGATGTACAACGGTAGCAGACTGTAAAGTGTTTTACTCCGGTAACTGATTGTGTTCAATTGGAAATGTGGACTCGTTTTTACTTTTGGCAATTTAAAACTCGTTTTTTTTCTTCTGGTAATTTGAAACTTCTGTCAGTTTGAAACTTGTTACTGACAATTTGAAACTTGTTTTCACTTCTGTCAGTTTGAAACTCGTTTGCTATAAGCGCTTAGGCTTTTTTTGCAATCGACTTAAAATACATTATCACAAACAAGTTTTACGACAAATTTTGAGAAAAGCTTATACGCTTGCAAAAATCAAACACATTGTCTAAGCTAAGTTCTATGATTTCAAAGTTTGCCTCAGGTTTCTTGCACCTGAATATGAGCTATCATTTCAATTTTGAAAAAAGTGAACCTATTCATATAAATCACGTAAACATTTGTGATATCACATATTCGAATATACATACATTTAGCTTTTAACTTACATACGTCTCACGACTGCTTTCCGATATGTCTATACGTTCCATGAATTGATTGTAAAAAACATAAAACATCTGTACTAAGCTACATTTTGCGATGTTCTCTCGGATCGTCTGCTATGTTATTGTAGATAGGCCCCGTTCATAATATGTTTTTTTGGCTGTTTCCTGCCGCTAATGATAAACACACATGCTGTCGACAATGTATGTTGTTTAGGGTTATTTCATCTGCTACAGATGTACCTATCTTCTTTTTTGTTATCATCTCTTAAACGGCCACATCGTTATATTGATAAATATATCGATTTAATTGTGTTTCGTTTATCGATATTAAATTTGAAACTTACCCTTACTTTTTTCACCTTAAAACTGAATACATACGTAAATATCGAAAGACAAAAAGCGAATATCAAATTAGCTTCTATCTAACATCTTTGCCGGGCCCGGTTAGGTCAATCGGTAACGCGCCTGACTTTCAATCCAGGGGTAGTTAGTTCGTATCTCCGTCCGGTCACAGTCTCTGTGATGATTGGTCGATAACTTTGTTCTACCATCGTGTGTCTCCCACCTCTGAATATGCGGGGAAGTAGTCCGTGATTTACATGGATAAGGTGTGTCTAGTACTGGTTAACCGCCTAGCGTTTAGGACGCATGTTTCAGCCTAAGTTTTTACATTTATAAATACAATTCCAGTTGTATTAGGGACTAGAGATCAGTCTATTTTAGCAGTTAATAAAGATGTTTAACTTTTGAAAATATGTCAAGCAAGACTAATTTTACAACAAAGAAAGGCAGTGCATAACAGGACAGAAAAGAGAAACAAGAGAAAAACAGCAACACAGAGAAGAGAAGAGTAAAACAGAGCAGAACAGATGGGTTTTTTTAAATATGTTTTTGCACCTTTAAAAGATACACTCAACATGATAAAGTAAATCCATGTACCTATAATTATATACGCATGGTTTAGTAAAAGTGTGCATATTAAACGTGAAATACGAACTGACGATCGATGGAATGTACATTAACAATCGTTAATTATTGAAAAAGTGAAAAAGACTCCTAAATATAGCACAAACAAAAAGAGCTCAGTTATTCAGCAAGATGAAAAGAATGATACATATCGATTGGCATTCACAACAATGACTACATTACGAGTATATCTGTTTACTTTACAAAGTTCTTTGATAAATATGAATATCGTCATGGTTAAATGCACAAGATCAAAACTATGTTAAATCTGTCTGCAACCGTGTAACATCATATTGATATGTAAGGCAAATTGGAATGAAAAGAATTTGAATGATTCAATTCACAATTTATTAAACATTCGTTAAACATATTAATGAATATTAGATATGATGTACAGTTTGAGACACATTTCCATACGTGTTATGAATTATTCATAACTGTCCTATGCACAGAGAGAGAGAGAGAGAGAGAGAGTGAGAGAGAGAGAGAGAGAGAGAGAGAGAGAGAGAGAGAGAGAGAGAGAGGAGAGAGAGAGAGAGAGTATAACATCAAAAGTGAATAAATAAATAAATAAATAAATAAATAAATAAATAAATAAATAAATACCAAAAACTTCCAATTGTTGAATTGGTTCTAAAACCGTTAATGTAAATTCCTATACGTGAGTTCTTTCACATTTAGACCATTATCAAAGTTACAAATGTGGAACTTAATCCAGCCAATTTCAAAGTTCTCCGAACAATCGAACAATCGCAATCACAGTAAAAAAAAAAGGAACAAGGAACTGATAGCTAGGCTTTAATAAATATTCATACGCCGTCTTAATTATTGTAGCGTTTGGTTTACTTGATGCAACAATTTTCAAATGGTGACTTTCAATTTATTTTTTTATCATTTGAGTTTTTTTCTGCTTGCATATAATAAAATACATGAGAAAAAAAATGGAATTCGACGAATAAAAAGTAGTCCCTTTCGCGTATGATCATTTTGGTGGTGATCAACACTACAGATCTTGATCACGACGACATCAGCAGGACCTTTGTCATCAATCTCGGCTAAAAACACTAAAGTTCGTCCCCATGCTGTTGTTTCACCCCGTCTGGACAAAAGACGAAATTAAGACATTTTACGGTGACATATGGCTCTTATTAAATGTGTCGTTCTGTCGGCTTCCACGAGTCGTCCTGTCTGGCTTAATTTGTCGACATTTTTTACCCGTCAGCACGACAAAGTCAGCCGCATGATGTTTCGTTCTGTCGTCTACTGGCCCTCCAGATGGCAAGACACGAAAATCGCTCAATTAAGAGAGCATGCCTGCTTTCTCCGTCATGCAATCTTATTGGACATGCAATTTCACTGTTATTCTTAAACAGCTAAATATTTTACATGACGAGTTTTCAAATCGTTGCCATAGAAACCGACTGGCATAAAAATAGTTAATATAATAATTTTGCATGGAATTTGCTTCATTCGAATAAAAACGATTGCTGTTTTTTTGCAATAATTATTATAATGTGCACATTTTAACGCAGCGGTTGGATACAGTCATAAACGTTGCGATTACAGAGAAGCGAGTTGAACCAAATGAGGACCCGCCTTTCTTAACAGCCATATGATAATAATTACTCAGATCGTTTCAAAAAACCTTGATATTTTTTTTGCAATAGGTAAGAATTTATGGTCCAGTTCTTGTAAAATCGCAGTGATTTCGGTTATTCTATATATACTATATTTATCAATGGGGATGTGAGGTCACGATTCGCAGATTCCGATCCTTTCCTATTTCTCTTATGCGGCAATTAACTAATTCTAGTAACATCACGTATGTCAATTAAGCATAACGTACCAATTATAGCTATCGTAAAATAATTAAAAAAACAACATGGAACGCCGATAAGCATTGACTACATTGTGTCCTTGGATTAGTTTCACCACTTTATTGTGTGAGTTTTTTTACCCCAATCACTTTATTGTGTGCTATTTACCTATCATTTTAATGTGTTTTTCCAATGTATTCTGACTTTATTGTGGGAAAATTTAATTAGCTCGAGACTCAGGAACACGATGACAGCGATCGTGTCCCGTTGTAGCTTCCAAAACTGCGAGTTATTATTTATCTTTTAATTTCAATTAAAAAAGAGATAATAAAAAAAATAATTTAAAAAAAAAAGAATAAAAACGAAAAGGTCGTTTTATCATGTTTTAAATTCTATCAGCATTATGTATCGCATATTGATACCTATGGGTGTGGTTTTCCATAAACTTCCATTAGTATGCGTTAACAATTAGCAAATTAATAAAACGAAATAGACGAGAGAAAAAAAGAAATAGATAAACCGTTATTCGTATTTCGTTATTCACCTTGATTGCTCAATATCAAATAACGAAAAGCAATTAATAAACTTACAACTGCTGAAAACGTAAACGTTTGTATAAGTTCTTTATAAAACCAAATTATTTCTCATACATAAACAATACCAGTCCCGTCTGCTTAAGATGGAATTTTAACAGATACAGCTCACAAATTATCATTAATTTGGAAACATCAAAACTTAAATAAAACAAAAGTATTTTATAACTTCAGTTTATCCGGCGTTTCAATATACACAATACATCAAATCGAATTACTCTTTATATATGTCTACAATAGCAAAAAACCCAAAAAAAACAGAGTGTAATACACATTTATATAAAACACTCGCCAGAGTAATAATAAATACAGTTAAACAGGATTTTATTATTAATTTAAAAATAGATCTATAAAACCAATTAGAAATAATAATAAAAAACTGTTACCTGACTTGAAATATGACTTTCTCCAAGAACACAATTTAAAACAATAAACCAATCATTTCTAAAGACACGCAAATGCACGCTTTTAACATGGAACAATCAATAATTATCAGCCGGAGAGACTGACTGCCGGCAGAAAACACGATCCAGTCAGTATCTTACGAACGAAGCAGAGCACGTTTTGAGATACAATCCAGTTATTGCTGACGAACGTCGGCAGTTTCTTACATAAATCGTAATTACCTGATTATCCCAATTAACACGGCAGAACTAAGATGTCAACTACCAACACCATCCGGATTAATAATGTATTGATCAGAATGAAGAGAGATTCCACCATCCAGTGTTTTATTTTGGTTATTTATTCACGTCTTATCAGAGACAATGTTCCAGACTTCAACACATATTTATATCTATTTGCTATGTCACTCTTCAAAGAGAAATGGCTGCTGGAGTTATGTATTTGAGACGTGGCATTATATTTATATGGAAACCATAAACGACAAAAGGCATTATGATACAGCTTTGCAGATTCTCTCTATTCATGGGCGCCACTGTGGTAATACAATTTTGTCGTATCTTATTTTTTTTTCAGAAACCATGTTGTTGTTGTTTTTTTTTGTTTTTTTGTTGTTTTTTTTATGGGGTGGGGTAGGTTGGACGGTTATATACAGATTCACAGACCTTGTTTCAGAGTAATTTTCCCCGTTTGTATCATCTTCAGTGATTTATTCTGATTTACTTTAGTTCGATTGCGGAATATGGTGAAACTTTTTTTGTGAACGACTCAATAGTCTGAAACAATAGACTGCGGCGTGGTCTAGCGGTAGAGCGTCCGCCTCGCATGCGGAAGGTCGTGGGTTCAATCCCCGGCCGGGTCATACCAAAGACTTTAAAAATGGTACTAGAAGCTTCCTCGCTTGACGCTCAGCATTTAGAGGAGAGTTCTAGGTCTGGTTGGCCCGGTGTCAGTATAATGTGACTGGGTGGGGTATCATACCATGTGTCTGCGGCATGATACTCCAGTGTGACAGCGCTTAAAATACTGTCTCAAGTAGACACCGTCGCGATATGACTGAAAAATTGTTGAAAGCGACGCTAAACACCATACAACTACAACTACAACAACTGAAACAATAGCCAGAGTTGTTTATATAATATAGAGATATTCTGGTTTGGGATCGAACCATAACCTCTGGCGTGAGCAGTCATCGTCAAATCCCTTGTTAGTTCATCACCGCTCATAGATATTGTCCGAATCCTTCTGTTGATCCCCTGTAATACAGGGTAAAGTAAAAAATAAAAGGTTGCTATATTTTACATAATTCTAGTAATATAATTACATGTAAAATAGAGCAACTAGATTTTTCCCCTGTGTCCTGTAACATAAACCCAGTTTAGGTACTTAAACTATCAGTTTTCTCGAACACGAAGAAGGGAGAACCAGTATAATAGAGTGCCCCCATCATGTATTACGACTGACTAAAACATCGCGTTTAATGGCACGAGTGCCAAAAGACGTTTTGATCTGACAACCGATTATTATTCATGCATTAGTCAGGTTTGATGTGAAGTTTGATTTAAGTATGATCTGGTTTTTGAGGTTAATCTGAAGTTATTTACTGTACAGTTCGAGATTTCCAAAATGTGTGTCGCTGGTTGTGGACAGTTTATAACTTATGAACAGAATGTTTCGGGGTCATAACTCCACATAAAGACAAGTGTACGTGTAACGATGCTCCCTAGCAAGTAGTCCGGACAAGAAATGTGACGTACGGACGGACGGTCATCCCTATATTCACCCTCCGCCATAAATAACGGGGCATCAAATAGAGCGATAAAACATCAATATGCTTCAATTAAACAGTTTTACATAGAGAGAGTAACTTACAAGAACTTTATCTATTTATTTATTAGGGTTTAACGGCATTTTCAACATATTGCAACATGTTTTATTGATGAAGGAAGATTCCAGATGTATATACTTGAATCTGACTAAAACCACCATCCGTCCATAAAATTATGTAACTGGCATACATAAAGTGTTTAAATGTGCTTGGCTCCAACCCACGACCTCGGTGGTTAGAAATAAGCGGTATTAATACAGAATACCACTCAGCCGCGGGGGAGCCACTTTAACAACTTACTCATTAACCAATATATAACACAAACAAAACAGAAGTCAGAAACCGATTTATAGTTTGTGGAAGATAAAAACGCGGCAAAAACAACAACAAAAGACAGTAAACTTGAAATGTGAACACATTTATGATCTTGGAGCATAACATTTCCTGTTTGCAAAAGTACTGTTTTTATTATGCCTCATAAACAAGTACTAGAAATTACTGTTAAGTAGATCATTATAGGTACATTAAGAATAAGCGGATCAAGGATTTTCATACAGGGGTGTGAGGTGCAATATGTGTTTATTAATCTCAGGGGCGCGCTCAGATTCCAGGAATGGCTGTTTCAAAATAGTGTTTATAACATTTACAAGAGATTTATTCCCGGGGCGAGGGGTGGTGATAAAAGAATACTCCGCCCCCACTACCGCTAGTCCGACTACATACATCTTCCCACTAACAAGAGAAGACATCAGTAAACTGTATTACTTAGCACAGTCACGTTGTCTGTTCCCTAACGTATGTTGAACAGTTAGATACAAGGATCACTTGTCAGTCACTTAGTGAGGCTTTTTTATCATAAATATTTCTTTCCAACTAACGCCAATGAAACTGAACATTGAGAAAAAAAACATCTTAAGTATGTGACAAGCGTTGTTTAATGAATGAATGAATGAATAAATGAATGAATAAATAAATCAATCAATCAATCAATCAATCAATCAATCAATCAATCAATCAATCAATCAATCAATCAATCAATCAATCAATGAATCAATCAAACAATCAATCAATAAAACAACAAAAAAACAAATGAAAGAATTGACGAGTAAATAAATGCACGAATGGACGAGTTAATGAATGAATGAATGAATGAATGAATGAATGAATGAATGAATGAATGTATGAATAAATGAATGAATGAATGAATGAATGAATGAATGCGTGAGTGAGTGAGTGAGTGAGTGAGTGAGTGAGTGAGTGAGTGAGTGAGTGAGTGAGTGAGTGAGTGAGTGAGTGAGTGAGTGAGTGAGTGAGTGAGTGAGTGAGTGGGTGGGTGGGTGGGTGGGTGGGTGGGTGGGTGAATGAATGAATTAATGAATGAATGAATGAATGAATGAATGAATGAATGAATGAATGAATGAATGAATGAATGAATGAATGAATGAATGAATGAATGAAGAATGAATAATATAACACATTAAATAAAAAACGAACAAACCAACTTAATATGAACGAACGAACGTACGAACGGACGAACCAATGAAAGCAGTGCCGCAGAATGTCATCAGTTTCTGCAGCTATTGGACATGGCCGCTAATCTATATAACAAACCATGTGCTGATATTTAAAGCAACACATCCACGTTTAAACTTTTTTAAAAAGTTTTTCAACTGAGTTGTGAGCATATTTCCCATACATAAATATATGGTCAGTGAGCTGTATATGTGCTAACAAACACTATCCAGAACGCTTTAGAATTATAAAAAAACGGATGTCCAAATTATAAAGCGTGATAAACGCTTTATAAATTATTTTTAAATTGCTGACGATTCCAACTGGGCTTCAAATTAAATTTTGCGAGTCGTATTAAAAAACTTCACGTTTTAGTGCGTAGTGTACTTTACCTGCCTTGAAAGTCATTTTGACAATTTTTTTTGACTCGGGTGAGTTACACGCTTGTTTTATAAAGTGTTAGTCACGCATTATAATTTGGGCATCATTTTGTACGGGATTGTGTTTATATGCTCATATACAGCTAATTGATCATATGTTTGTATGGGAAATGTGCTCATAACTCAATTAAATTTTTTTTTTAAAAGTTCAAACGTGGCTGTGTTGCTTTAACGACCACTGCAGATGCCAAATATCATCAAATACGGTGTGAAGGAACACACAACAAAGTTGATAAACTTCCACAATAGAAGCTACAATGTTTTTTTTTTTGAAATTATATATATATATACATATATATATGATATAAATATAAAAAATAAAATATGTTTTCAGCAGACTCTTAATTTCGTTTCAATTTTACAAAGGGAGAAAACCCTGCTAACTGCTTTTTGCAGATGTGTGGTCATGTGTGACAAAGAGTGATAAATATCATTCAATTTCATCATTTTTTCTCGGTATAACAGAAAAAAATCTTAGAAAATGTTAATGTATATTTTTAAATATTTGTCCGATTTCAACATTGCTGTGTGCACATTCGAATGCAATTTGCTGAAAATATGTCATCGTTGTTTTTGTCATTAACAATAGCTGTAAGTTTGTTATACGTGAGTATACGCGCATGAATAATTCTTTCATTAGCTGTAACTGATAATTATGGAAACCTTCCAATGTTTAATCATTTATAGATATGGATTATGCGACCGCGACAAGAGCAGATACAGGAAGCTGGGTTCGGGTGCACATATTTTAATTGCAAACAATCAATACATTGGGTGAGTATTTTTTTACACATCATCTTCGGTAAATTTAATTGCGGTTAAGATGGACACATACATGGGTGTAGATGGGCATTTTATATCTTATATGGTGGTGGTGGTGGTGGTGTGTGTGTGTGTGTGTGTGTGTGTGTGTGTGTGTGTGTGTGTGTGTGTATGTATGCACGTGCGTGCGTGCGTGCGTGCGTGCGAGCGTGCGTGCGTGCGTGCGTGCGTGCGTGCGTGCGTGCGTGCGTGCGTATGTGTGTGTGTGAAGGTGGGTGGGGGTGGGGGTCACCGTCTACGTTGTGTGCGAGAACTCAAACCTTCAAACCAACAATAAATATTTCAAATAATATAATAGTACATGCTTTATATACCGCCACTTGTAAATTCACCTGTATAATACCAGTAATTTCTTGGAGCTAGATTCATACAAGCTAATTAGCTTTTTTCTAAATCCCAATTCTTAGAATTGTTTGTCATTTATGAATTGCAAATGTTATGTAATATACTATGTACAGTTCTTGAATAAAATATTGTTTAAACCAAACCACACGGGATACATTTTCACTTGCAGGCTTAATTTGGAATGCTGACATATTCAAACAGATGCGCACGTAATATTGTTTTAAAGCTAAATGAATCATGGAATCGCACTGGTATAGCAGCGTGTTTTACAAAAGTATACAACTGGTATGTTAACAATAAAGTGTGAAACATGCCAGTTTTCTGTTTGATGATCATTTATAATAATATGTTTATACTTTTTACATGTTATTTGAGGTTATCATCACCATTATTAACATCATCATCACCATCACCATCAGCAACATCGTCGTCGTCGTCGTTATCGTTATTGCTACCATCACGTTATTGCTATCGTTATCATAATGTTAATCGTTATCGTTATGACTATCAATATTGTTATGGTTATCGTTATCGTTATGGATGTACGTGATTGTTATATCTATAATTATCGTTAAAGCTTTTACTATCGTTGTGGTTACCAATCATCGTTTTGGCTACCAATAACCGTTGCGGCTATGATTATCGTTATGACTCGCAATTATCGTTATGACTCACAATTATCGTTATGACTACCAATTATCGGTGCATAAATCATTATCGTTATGGTTATCATTTTCAATATCAATATGACCATAATTATCGTTATTGCTATTTATTTAGTTATGGTTACCGATTACCGTTATTGCTATCATCATCGTGATCATTATCGTTATGGTGACCGTTATCGTTATGTCTATTGTTATCGTTATCGCTGTCATCATCATTTCATTACTTTATTACATTTGTTATTTTTATAACCATATAAGTACATAAATCGTATACCACAGAATAATGATTAATCTGTTTCACCAGCTGTCTTAAACTTCTATTCCATTGAAGTACACACGATGCCAGTACAACGTGCACCGGATATTGCACTAAAATGATAAGAATTATTGGAAATTGAGAAATACTTTGACCAACCAGGTAAGCTGAAGCCCAAATATCTTCTCTCTGTTACCACGATTTAAGCGAATAATAAGTAACTTCGTTATGTGTAAATACTTTCAAACACTTGAAATTAACCAAACTTGTGTTGTCGTGATGGAAAGTCAACCTTATCATTTGATATATGGACGTGATGTGTATTTTCTTTTAATATCGTATCGAGGGAGTTAACTTTGGTGAATTATTGACAAGGCGTACTTTCTCGCAATTATGGGTTCATTTGTGACATAACAGTGCTAAATATATCTTGCTTTCATCACTTTTATTTGCTCGGAAGAAACAAAAAAATAATACCAAGGGAAAAGCAAATCGCATTTTTGAAAGTGCTTTACTCATATTTTCAAAAATAGGATATAATTACTATTTTTTTACAAAATCTGTTAATCATTTCTCAAATATGAAGTTGCAGACAGTAGTCTTTGTTTATTAATATCTCAATATGGCCTTAGGTGGTTGTTTATTTACTTTTTATATCCAAAATATTCTAGACTTGTTTCTAGAGGTTAAATGTATGCTGAGTTCGAAAATCCATTTCTTACTAATGGCTCAGTGTTGGGGCGTTTGGTCACAATTAAAAGATGGCCGCCAAAATGGCCGCCAAATATTGAAACATGTCATACAACTTACTTAAACACAATAAAGCTAAGTTTTAACACTGTGTTGGGTATTCTATCAGATTATATAATATAACATAAATGTATTGTTTATAAATAAAAGTAAGACCAAACCATTCAACAAAGAACGTATATTTGCAGAAAAACGGTATTTTTTTCATATTTTGTCCTTTATTTGGACTTGTTGTACATAAATAAGCCATTGGTTTACTCTTTTTTTTGCCTTAAAACATGACAGACAACTCAAAACAACAGAATAAATTTTAGCATTTTGCAGTGTTTGTATCAGATTATATAATATAACATGAATTTCAATATTTGACGGCCATTATAGCGGCCATTTTGGTGGCCATTTTGGCAACCATTTTGGATTTGTGTCAAAACGCCTCATCAGCCATTAGTAAGAAATGGATTTTCAGACTCGGAATTAAAATGTATCTCTAGAAATAAGTCTCAAACATTTTGGTCATAAATAGTAAATAACATCCCCATAGCTCTGGGACTAATACGTCAAAAGGTGTAAAGAAAAAAAAATGAGTTGATATACGAACATGAATAAAGTCGATTGCAACATCGCTCTGTGTCCCTTTCAATATAACACTTGTGTTTCTATGGTGACGGTATTTTCGTCATGGCGTCATGTTATTTTGAGGCACAGAATAACGACAGAATGACATGGCGACAAATGTCAAACTTGCCATGTCTGCTTCAGTAAAGGTTGCTTTATTTCAAAACTTACAAACTGCCATATTACCGTACGTACTTAATGTCATCTTCTCTAATAACCATTTAAAAAAAATGTGACGTATATTACATTTATATCTATACAAAACAGCTTGCAAAATCTCCGTAAGTAGTCGTGTTTTATAATGATTCTTTTTCTTTTTATTTGCCCCATATATGACTTTTTTGTGTGCTCATATGCCGTAAATTGAATCCAAATAAGCAGTTTATTTTTCATTGCATCCGTCTGTTTAATAAACGTGTAAAATCTAATTTCTTAAACAGATTCATAAGTTTGGGATGTCAAATGTTAAAGGTCAAACGTTGAATGATCAAGTGGCGAACGTATAACCTCTGGCTGTTTACTTCACAAAACATCTCTATGCTTACACTCACAAAACACCTATATAGTAACATTCACAAAATATCTCGCAGCACTGAATCAACTACCCAGCGACAGCATGTCACTATAGAATGTCAAATTAATTCACCCGTCTGACAGACTGAATTACAGCTGCAGTATTTCTCCTGTTACCTAAGAATCCCCAATTACCCTCCTTCTGCTCCAGCATCATTCCAGAATCTACCAATCAATGGATCCACTCCAAATTTCCATCCATGGTTTACCGCGACGGCGGTGGTAATAAACAACGTCGGAGACACTCCAACTGATCCTGGCCAATCAACCGCAATTACACTGGCAGGTGCGATGCTTTTTGTCAGTCATTCTCTCATAATTTAATTACTACCGATTGCAAAACCGTTATGACTATTTTATGTACTTTTCAGCATGCACACCATGGACTTTTATTAAGAACATATGTGGACATGAAATAGAGGATGGAGTAAGGAGAGGGGATGGGTGGGGGAGAAATATGACACAGAGGCTGCTATGCTGTCATAAGTACAACTAGATACTTATATAATGATTAGTAGTTATAATAATAATGATGACGTTCGTTAAGAGAAAACTCAGTTGGAGGTCCTCAACATCAAACATACAACAAAGGAACATTATTATCATCAGCATTATAACTCTTAATATTAACTTTGATCATTATTATTATTAGTATTGTTTATTATTATTATTATTATTATTATTATTATTATTAGTAGTAGTAGTAGTAGTAGTAGTAGTAGTAGTATTAGTAGTATTAGTATTATTAGTAGTAGTAGTAGTAGAAGTAGTAATAATAGTAGTATTAGTAGTAGTTGTACTAGTAGTAGAAGAAGTAGTAGTAGTAGTAGTAGTAGTAGTAGTAGTAGTAGTAGTAGTAGAAATAGTAATAGTAGTAGTAGTAGTAGTAGTAGTAGTAGTAGTAGAAGTAGTAGTAGTAGTAGTAGTAGTAGTAGTAGTAGTAGTAGTAGTAGTAGTAGTAGTAGTATTTACTATTATTATTATTATATTATAATTATTATTATTATCATTAGTAGTAGTAGTATCATTAGTATAAGTAGTAGTGGTGGTGGTGGTTATAGTAGTAGTAGTAATAGTAGTAGTAATAGTGGTAGTAGTAATAGTAGTAGTAGTAGAAGTAGTAGTAGTAGTAGTAGTAGTAGTAGTAGTAGTAGTAGAAGTAGAAGTAGAAGTAGTGTTTACTATTATTATTATTATATTATAATTGTATTATTATCATTAGTAGTAGTAGTATCATTAGTAGTAGTAGTGGTGGTGGTGGTGGTATTAGTACAGTCAAAACACAGTTTTTAAGTATTTAAATAAAACTTTAAAGAAATGTTTCTGAAATAGAAGCGTTGAAAGGATAGGAATATATGATAATATATTTTTATGAGGAAAAATCAGTCGTCAGTGGAAAAAATAAACATTCTTATGCGTTCCTTGTCTCACAAGAACATGTCAGTCAGAACGAACAAGTGCACACTCATGTTTTGAACGTGCAGTGAGTGTTTACAATGAGATTTCTCTGACAGTGATGTGTTTTTGACGTTCATCGTTCACATGTGTGAACCTAACCTGCATGTGTTCTGTCGTATGGATATGATCAATGTGTATGTTGTTTTTTTTCTCTCTCCCAGAGATAGCTCAACCTGCGTGTTAACTATCCGTATGCCAAGGATAGCAAATCCCGAGTATCTGCATACATTTTCTTACTTTCTTCTGAAAAAGTTTTATTTGTTCTGCCATTCTGCTATTCTCTTAAGTGTGTTCATTTTTCATTCTGCAATTCTGATTTCAGGTTTTGTGTTTTTATTTATTCATTCTGTCATTGTTTTTTTTTCTTCAGTATGCCATTTTGTCATTCTGTTGTTTTTGTCACAGTGTTGTTGTTTTCATACTGCTATTATGTTGTTGTTTTTATTTTTGATTCTGCTGGTCTGCTATTCTGCTATGATTTTTCATTCTGTCCTTCTGCTTTTGTTTTCGTATTTTCTTTTAACACTGCCGTTCTGCTATTATTCTGTTTTTGTTTTTTCTCTCCATTTTGTCGTTCTGCTATTCGGTTGCGTTATTTTTTTATTCTGTCGTTCGGCTAATTCATTGTGTTTTCATTTTCACAGTGCCGTTCAGCGATTCTGTGTTTGTATTTTCCCATTCTGCCGTTATGCTATTTTCTGGTGTGTTTTATTCTGTTGTTCTGTTAACTTGTTATGTTTTACTTTCAAACTACCGTTCAGCTATTCTGTTGTTGTCACGTTTTCCCATTCTGCCGTTCTGCTATTCTGTTGTGTGTGTTTTTTTATTCTGTCGTTCAGCTGTTTTGTTGTTGTTTGTTGTTGTTGTTGTTGTTGTTGTTTTTCCATTTTGCCGTTCTGCTATGATTCTATTATATGGTATTTTTGCAATACTGCTATATTATTGTGCTTTATTTTTATTCTACAATTCAGCTGTTTTGTTTTTAGGTTAAACTTATTTATTTTACTTTGATTGTGAAACAAGTTCTTACAACTTAGGCAAATCACGCTCGAAGTCGTCCTGGGTAGAACCAGTACTAAGCATATGCAGAAAAAAATGTATTGCTTTTAGGACACCACACATAGCCGTAGGCGGGGACCGAGCCCACAACTGCTTTTTACTGTTGTAGCTGTTTTGTTATTTCTGTTATGTTGTTTTTTTTCTCATTTTGGCACCCTGCTATTCGGTTGAAATATCACTTTCATTCTGCTATTATGCTTACTTGACAAACTTAATACAATTAAATAAATTTCTATGGTATAACAAAAGGGTCATAAACGGAAAAATACGACAATTGTTGAATCAGTATTACGAGCACATATCAAAATCACCTACAAATGCATACATATTTGGAAATCTAACATCTCCAGCACCTATTTATTATAAAAGTATTACAAAACACCAGCGTTGTCACGTTAGTTTTAAAAATAAATGAAAAAATAGCTTAAACCAAGTACACGTTTAATTTTTGTGCTATCTTATCGACAAAAATATAAACATATCGAACGACAGTTGACACCTTTTAGTCATATCTAACCTGAGATTGTCAGCGAAAGTTGATGATTTTATCAATTCTTTTTTATTTCAAAGTTGGTTAAGTGTAAACTTTCCGCCAAATTAGAGTCAATTGAAAAATTATGAAAATTGTCGTGTTTTCAATTGAATGTAAGTCTTCAAAGTTGGATTCATTGTTCACATGACATTGGATATAGTGTCACTGAATATTGTATACTAGTAATGAATATAATGCACTCAGTCGTGTAAATGTCAGTGAATATAAACCGTGAAATATTGTATATGTTAGTGAATATAACGTACACAGTATTGTATATGTTAGTGAATATAATGTACACAGTATTGTATATGTTAGTGAATATAATATACACAGTCTTGTATATGTTAGTGTATACAGTCTTGTATATGTTAGTGAATGTAACGTACACAATCCTGTATATATTGGTGAATATAACGTACACAGTCTTGTATATGTTAGTGAATATAACGAACGGACACAGTTTTGTATATGTTACTGAATATAACGTACACAGTCTTGTATATGTTAGTGAATATAACACACACATTCTTGTATATCTTACTGAATAAAACAAACGGACACAGTCTTGTATATGTTACTGAATATAACATACACATTCTTGTATATGTTAGTGAATATAACGAACGAACAGTCTTGTATATGTTACTGAATATAACGTACAAAGTCTTGTATATGTTAGTGAATATAACACACACATTCTTGTATATGTTACTGAATATAACGAACGTACACAGTCTTGTATATGTTAGTGAATATAACACACACAGTTGTATATATTACTGAATAAAACGAACGTACACAGTCTTGTATATGTTAGTGAATATAACGAACGTACACAGTCTTGTATATGTAAGTGAATATAACACACACAGTCTTGTATATATTAGACAATATAACGTACACAGTCTTGTAAATGTTATTGAATATAACATACACAGTATTGTATATGTTACTGAATATAACGAACGTACACAGTCTTGTATATGTTACTGAATATAACACACAGAGTCTTGTATATGCTACTGAATATAACGAACGTACACAATTTTGTATATGTTAGTGAATATAGCACACACAGTCTTGTATATGTTACTGAATAAAACGAACGTACACAGTCTTGTATATGTTAGTGAATATAACGAACGTACACAGTCTTGTATATGTTAGTTAATATAACACACACAGTCTTGTGTTTGTTACTGAATATAACAAACGTACACATACTTGTATATGTAAGTAAATATAACACACAGAGTCTTGTATATGCTACTGAATATAACGAACGTACACAATTTTGTATATGTTAGTGAATATAGCACACACAGTCTTGTATATGTTACTGAATAAAACGAACGTACATAGTCTTGTATATGTTAGTGAATATAACACGCACAGTCTTGCTTATATTAGTCAATATAACACACACAGTCTTGTATTTGTTAGTGAATATAACGTACACAGTCTTGTATATATTAGACAATATTACGTACACAGTCTTGTATATGTTAGTGAATATAACGCACACAGTCTTGTATATATTAATGAATATAACGAACGTACACAGTTTTGTATGTGTTCGTGAATATAACTTACACTGTCTTGTGTATATTAGTGTATATAACTAACGAACACAGTCTTGTATATGTTACTGAATATAACGAACGTACACAGTCTTGTATATATTAGTCAATATAACGTACACAGCCTTGTATATGTTAGTGAATGTAACGCACACAGTCTTGTATATATTAATGAATATAACGAACGTACACAGTCTTGTATGTATTGGTGAATATAACTTACACTGTCTTGTGTATATTAGTGTATATAACGAACGAACACAGTCTTGTATATGTTGATAACGCACACAGTCTTGTGTATGTTAGTGAATATAACGTACACAGTCTTGTATATGTAAGTGAATATAACGCACACAGTCTTGTATATATTAATGAATATAACGAACGTACACAGTCTTGTATGTGTTAGTGAATATAACTTGCACTGTCTTGTGTATATTAGTGCATATAACGAACGAACACAGTCTTGTATATGTTAGTGACTATAACGCACACAGTCTTGTGTATGATAATGCACACAATTTTGTGTGCCACATGACTACTTTAAGAACGCGGGAAACTTTCTGTTTTGCCAGTGTGCAAGTATATATGGACAGACAGACAGACAGACAGACAGACAGACAGACAGACAGACAGACAGACAGACAGACAGACAGACAGACAGACAGACAGACAGACAGACAGACAGACAGACAGACAGACAGACAGACAGACAGACAGACAGACAGACAGACAGACAGACAGACAGACAGACAGACAGACAGACAGACAGACACACGTGCAAATGCGCAGAGCATAGAAGAGATGATACCGACAAAGATGAAAAACACGTCGAATAAAGACTTACTGTTATAACCAGCAAAACTATCCATTCTATACTTTGTTCTGTTTGTTAATTATCACTATCTCTTCTTTCGTCGTTTTGCACGTTTATATATCCGCTGATCACTCTAATCAAGTGCCAAAAATGTAACGTATCTTAATTGTTCGGTACTTTACAAATACCACTTAATCACATTATTCCCTTAGTGTTACAATGACTCCTGTGTTGCTACTCGATGACTCTTGTATTACTACTCGATGACTCCTGTGTTACTTGCTACTTGGTTGAGTAAATAACAGATCATTCCTAATGTAATAAAAAATGTTGTTTTTTTTTTCTTTCTTACAGTTGTAAAATCTATTGCAAGTTTGCATGATCCAAGAATTATTGGTTAACGAACTGTTTTATTCATAACCATAAAACAGGATACAATGAATAAGTTGTTAAATTTTAAATCTGTAACATGATACCTCTAAAGGAATGCATGGCAATTTTCATGTGTTTTATATTAACTCTATTTCTGAACTTGACGCAAATTTGAAATTAAATTAACTCAGTGTGTATTCAGACCATTATTTTCGTATTCAGATAAATGTTTTGAGTAGTTATAATAATTATATATAATATATATAATAGTTATATTCCTTGTGTTTTTAAAAGGGGACATAAGTCCGGTAACTGCTAGAAGGATATCCTTTTTACGCAGTAATGCGGTTATTTATGACAGAAAGTCCTAATTATACCTTAATTTCGTTAGTTAGATAAAAAATGGAAGGAGACAGTCGACTTGCTTTATTTTGAAAATTTCAAAAATAGCGTGATGTTTATAATTTCATAAAAACTATTTCTGTTTAAGAAATTTCTGGTAATATTACCGGGATATTAATATTTCCAATATGTTTAAACGTTCTTAGGTGCAAAACAATTGATCTGACTTCATGTGTATATATGGGAAAATTCCATTCAAACATGGACGTATGTTCCTTTAACATTCGATAAAAACACAAAATAAACATGTGTTTATATCAGGCCTCTAATCATAATAATGATATCAATCCAGTTTATATTTATAGTTCGATTATAATCGTAAATCGATACCATGCTTGGTTAGTTATCAATACACGAATGACAATATTACGCATTATTATGATTTTATTAATTTCCGTGTAATGAAGAAAGTACAAGAGCTATTAATATAATGTTCGTTTGAAAGCTGTCTCTTTGCGTAGATTTTATACATGTTTTATATCGACAAAAAGTACACCCAATTATCGTTCCAGGTTTAACGTTTCCAGGCATTAACCTGTACTAGACACTTAGTATCGCTGCAAGTCACACTTCCCCACATATTTATAGGTTGGAGATTCGTGGCTGTAGAATAGAGTTCATGACCAGTCATTAAAGAGACTATCATTGGATATTCCTGTCTAATGGATTGATAGTCAAACGCGTTACTGACGGAGCAAGCCGGGAAAACTAATTTTATCATAAAAAACTTTCTGTTTTGTCTTGTAACTAAATGAATAAACACTATGGTAGTTTCTCATAATATAGTTTTGTAGAGACGGAGGGGCAGAGGGGCAGAGGGAGATATAGACGGACGGACAGACACAGACGTAGAGGAAGAGAGAGATTATCAACTATACACACATACAGACAGACACATACACGCGCAAGACAGACAGACGGACGGACGGACGGACGGACGGACGGACGTTCTGGTGGAAGTGATGTTGTTGGGTTCGGTTTTATATGTTATAAAAACATCTTTTTTTCATAAAACAAAACAAACCTTGAGATCCAACCCTAATGACACTAAAAAAGAATGAAAAAAAGGTGAAAAAGAAGTAAAAGAAAAATGTGTAAAAACGGAATTAACCCGACAATGCCATTATGTACTGGCAACGCAACCCACAACTGCCTCTCCAGAAGAACGGGTGGACGGGCCGACGGGCGGGTGGTCAGGCGGGCGGGTGGTCAGGCAGCCAGGCAGGCAGTCAGTTACTTGCGGATGTGAGTGTGCTCGAGTATTAGTTAACCGTCCGGGTTAATGGTTAGGTTGGCTGTCAATTGGTAAATGGCATAAAATGCGTTAAATTTTCAAACATACACACATTTTACAAAGTATATCGAGTCAAGACCAACGACGTATGACTCCATCGAACAAAGAAGCAAAAAACATGAACATTTTCGTGTTTATCAATAATAGTTTTAATTCACGAAAATGTGTATAAAATGAACAGTTTTTAGTAAGTGTAAAGGTTATTCTGATAAATGGGACATTGTTTTGAGTAGTTATACTCATTGTAAATCTATGGACCATAAAAACGGTGACCTAGACAAGAGACAGATAAACATCCCTAAAAAATTTGGAAATAATTTATTTAAAGGGGTCAAGGTTATCCGTGATGGGAGTGTTTTTAAATTGTAACACGCATCATGCAACTATATACAAGGTATGTTTGATCGGGGACATGCATTATTCAAGAAACACAATAAAGCACGCAAAAGTCAAACTTTTTGCACGCTGGGTTAATTTTCAGTCGAGGTCAAGCTTATATTGAAAAATGCTATATGACGAACTACTCATAACACAGTCCTGGTCAAATTTCCGTAGCTCTGGATTAAACAGTTTCAACAAAACTGAGCTAAACAAACATAACCAATAGTGTGTATGTTTATTTAAATTAAAGATCATGGTCAACTGGTCCAGGAGAAGTGTCCCAATGTCTTAAGCGTAGATACTCATAAATAACTATAGGTCACGCTTGCTATCTCTTGGTTAAATACTATCAAAGAAACGGCACTAAACACAAAGAGGAAACTTTTTAAGTTACTTATTCGTAGAGGTCAATGTCATTTAGAAGAATGTTGTACGGTTTTGAGAAGTTCTACCCATTAGCAAGGAACTATAGAAGAATCCCTAATTGCTTGCCATTAGTGACTACATTTGGTTACACTGGTCTAAACACATTTAAAGCAACGGAGCTAAAACAAAATCTTGACATTTTGTAGGCTAAGTTAATTATCCGTAGCGGTCATCGGAAAAGAAAAATGCTGCATTGTTTAAGTTGCACAATCATATTTGGTGACACTGGGGCAAATACTTAATGAAATAATAAATGGAAGCTGAACGCAAAATGTAGCGCTTTGTCTAAACTTATCCGAAGAGGTCAAGACCAAAGTCATTCAGAAAAACACTGCATGATTTTAAGTTGTCCTAAATATTACATAAATATGGACCCATTGTGGTGACTCCTAGCCAAATGGTTAGAATCAGTGCAGCGGTAAACCGGGTATGCTTTCGGCCGATCACGCGAAGGGATAGGTTGGTTCGAGCCTGGATCGCTCTGATTATCTTATCTAAACCATATCCGGTACTGGTTCTAACCAGGAAACGAACTCGCGGGCAGTAAACATAAACTATGGGTTTATTTCGAAATCTAGTCAAAATAAATAAATGTAAAAGAAATGAGGCTAAACGAAAAACACATATTGTAGACTATTTAATTATTCTGCATGGTTTAGAAAAAATACTACCCATTATACAACTATGGTCCTAGTTCGGCGACTCGGTGCTAAAAGGTTTCTAAGAAAGAAGAGCTAAACTTGAAAAGTTAACGTCGGTTTGTTGACGCCGCTCACAAAAAGTTTCTTCTTCGCAATAGTGAGACAAAATGAGTAGATCAAATCATTTAGGAGGCATGCAATGACTTCTTCATGAGCAGAAAGCAAACATAATGTCATGACAACAATGTCATTTCGCACGTTTCTCATGACCAATTAAGCCAGTTTATTGATGAAACGTTCGCCGGGTAATATCGGTAAAAAGACGTCATTTTAAAATTCTAGAGTGTTTTAGCTGACTGAAGAAAATGATGCATTTACTTTGAATGTAATTAACAAAAACAACGATATTCACAGTTTTGCACGGTAACATGAATGCATGTCGCGACTATTACGTAAATATATGCCTGAATGCTTGAACAATATCCGTAATCAGTTTCTGAAATTAGCGACACGAGATAATACAATACTAGTATCCAAAATTAATGTACTAACATTAAAACGCTTTGACTTTTCATGCGCTCTTTAAAGTTATTGGAATGGCACGGAATCACGTTAAAACAATTTCATCCCCAGAGACATTCTCAACCTTTCCCATTGCAAGAAATAAACGAAAGCACTGAAAGTACTGATATCCGGGCTTAAATACAAATCCATACGCATTCCTAATTTGACAGATGCTATTGTAGCATTCGGTTTATTTATTGTTTTACTGACATACTACAATACCCGCAATACATTTTTATTGACTTATTTGTGACATATGTTAAATATATAAAAAAAATAAAATTCGAGGAATAAAAAGTAGTCCCTGTCGCGTATGACCATTTTGGCGGTGATCAATACTACAAAACTTGATCACGGCGCTATGACTTTTGGCATAAAGTCCGAATAAATAGACGAAAATAAGGTGTTCCGTTAGAGCCATTGTATTATCGCTCCATCGGGGTAATAACGTTGGACCCGCTCAAGCATGGCCGTAAATGGTGATAGTACGACTGCATAATGGTGACATAAGGAAACAAAGAAACTGATTATCGTACTCTCACTTGTCACATATGGAACACCATACGGAAATAATAAATATTGAGCCCAATACAAACAGCGCCACGAGAGGCGAGTTTTTTTCATGTAAAATCTACATTGCTGTCTATGAAAGAAAAATGCAGTGACTAAATTACTGAAGGCTATTAAATATTCACAAAGCTTACATACATTCAAAGAGAAACAACTTTAGTCTCGTTTTCTAAACTCTTAAACACTTGTAGAAACTAAAATAATTTTGGTACCAAATAAAGCTGATAAAAATAGTGCTATTTTTTTTTATAACAGATACATAGATGTAGTGTAATGTTTTAAGAATATATATTATAATTTTGTGAAGACATGCTATAATTTATCATACATTTATACTTAATAATTAATTATTTGGTTCGATCCTTAATTTCTTTCTTTCGTTCATTCGTTCGTTCGTTTGTTTTTTTATTAATTAATTCTTCGCTCTTGTTCGTTCGTTCGTTCGTTCTTTCGTTCGTTCGTTCGTTCGTTCGTTCGTTCATTCATTCATTCAGTTATGATTGATTGATTGATTATTGATGATTGTTTATTTAATGGATGGATGGATGGATTGATTGATTGATTGATTGATTGATTGATTAATATAGTTATTAATTCATTTATGCATTAATTTATTCTTTATGTACTGATTCATTCATTTTACCTCCATCTGTTACAGCCATGGTGACATGACGCGTCTTCATTCCAGATGGCGATGGTCTATTTGCTCTAAACATGGTGAGTGAATCAGTATGGCCGTGCTGTTGAACTGATAGTAGAGGATGTCCTGAAAATGTAAAGACGCATTTCTTACACTATTACATACGTTTACATGTTATTAACACGAACATACGGTGTACACGATAGTGTTATGGAAGACAGATCCCATTGATACGTTTATAGTGGTAGTGATAGTAATGATGATAATAATAATACTTATAATGATGTTAAAATATAATAATAATAATAATAGTAATAATAATAATTATTATTATTTTTATAATAATAATAATAATAATAATAATAATAATAATAATAATAATATTAGTACTACTACTACTAATAATAATAAAAAGTAATAATGATAATAATAATAATGGTACCACTATTACTACTACTACTACTACTACTACTACTACTACTACTACTACTACTACTACTACTTACTATTGTTAGTACATACATGTGAACCTTTTTGGAAAGCAATGAGAGAGATTGGGTTTTGAAATGAGGGAGATTGGATGCAAATGAGGGATAATTATTTTTCGCGCATAAAATTTGAAAATATCGTCACTTTGGTACAATTTTACACAATTTCTTAATAATTCAAGTATATTAAACCATAAAAGATGGTGTTTTGTCATAATATTATAGTAGTAGTAGTAGTAGTAGTAGTAGTAGTAGTAGTAGTAGCGGTAGCGGTAGTAGTAGTAGTAGTAGTAGTAGTAGTAGTAGTAGTAGTAGTAGTAGAAGTAGTAGTAGTAGTAGTAGTAGTAGTAGTAATAGTAGTAGTAGCGGTAGCGGTAGCGGAAGTAGTAGTAGTAGTAGTAGTAGTAGCCTAATAAAATAATGATGATAATAAAAGCATGTCATTATAATAAATTTAAAACAATTAGGGGAACTTCGCCGACTGGCTGTGTGAAGGGAAGCAACTCTGTAATGACTTATAACATACTTTTTCGTTAGAGTTAATTTTCTTGCAGAAAGACTCCGTATGTAATTTACTGCATGACACTGAGTGCATAAAACAACAATAAATATTACAATATCACAGTGGCATTTAATAATTGTCTTAACAAAAATTGTTTGTAAATAATTAAAAATTGAATGCATAGGGAGTGTTGTAGGATCCAATCTCTGTGGAAATTATACAAACGTTTGAATCTGTCGCTATTCTATTGAACACAGATCAATACATAGTTTCTAGCCGACTAAATGTTTAATAATTTAATTGCTGCTGTTTATAATTCAGTTGTCTGTCTGTCTGTCTGTCTGTCTGTCTGTCTGTCTGTCTGTCTGTCTGTCTGTCTGTCTGTCTGTATGTCTGTCTGTCTGTCTGTCTGTCTGTCTGTCTGTCCCTATCTCTCTCACTGAAAACAAACATTACAAAACTATATTAGTCCGTACATATGTCTGTCTATTGGTGTGTCTCTCTCGTTCTCTCTCGTTTTCTGTCTGTCTGTCTGTCTGTCTGTCTGTCTGTCTGTCTGTCTGTCTGTCTGTCCCTTTCTCTCTCACTGAAAACAAACATTACAAAACTATATTAGTCCGTACGTATGTCTGTCTGTTGGTGTGTCTCTCTCGTTCTCTCTCGTTCTCTCTCTTTCTCTGCCTGCCTGCCTGCCTGCCTGCCTGCCTGCCTGCCGCCTGCCTGCCTGCCTGCCTGCCTGCCTGCCTGCCTGCCTGCCTGCCTGCCTGCCTGCCTGCCTGTCTGTCTGTCTGTCTGTCTGTCTGTCTGTCTGTCTGTCTGTCTGTCTGTCTGTCTGTCTGTCCCTTTCTCTCTCTCACTTAAATTACAAAACTATATTAGTCCGTACGTATGTCTGTCTGTTGGTGTGTCTCTCTCGTTCTCTCTCTTTCTCTGTCTGTCTGTCTGTCTGTCTGTCTGTCTGTCTGTCTGTCTGTCTGTCTGTCTGTCTGTCTGTCTGTCTGTCTGTCTGTCTGTCTGTCTGTCTGTCCCTTTCTCTCTCACTGAAATCTACAAAACTATATTAGTCCGTACGTATGTCTGTCTGTTGGTCTCTCTCTCTCTCTCTCTCTCTCTCTCTCTCTCTCTCTCTCTTTTTTTTTTCTCTCCCCCCCTCTCTCTCTCTCTCTCTCTCCAATCTCGTCAAGTAATCAAGAGTTATATTTTCAGTCAGTCATACATTTGGAATGCGGAATGCAACATATGCATTAACATTAAAACTGCAAGTAAAAAAAAAATGTTACACGATATCTCGCCCACACTCAGAACACAATAGTTTACGTGTGTTCATATATATAAAAAGTATGTCGAGTAATCGCAGCTTAGATACATAAATATATACACGTTCCTAGCAATTACAAAACAACGTCACGAGAACATGGCACTCATGAAAATAATGAATTATTTACGCCCCATTTGACAGATCAAAAAGATGATTGCTAAACATACCTGTATAATCAGTGTGTCTTATATAGTACATGTATATTGCAATTTGTTAAATTCATATCTATTTGTAGGACTTACCTAACATCCTATGGTAATAACATCCTCCGCCATAACAAAGAGTTTTAATCGATAAAATATAGTTTAGTTGTAACACATTGTCACAGCCAAACGTGACTTTGTCATAATTAAACTAAATTAAGCAATTGTTCACCGCCTTCGCAATGTCAATAGATCGTCGGCAAATAATTAATATAAAATGCAGAGCAATTTAGTGTCTCTGTAAACAGTTCTCCACATCGTCGGGCACCAAACTAACCTCTAAATTACGGAACGACATTCGTGGTTCATAAACATTCTGATGTGGTCTGTTTACATTATGGTGTGGTTCATTTTTATTCTGATGTGATTACGTAGTATTCTGATGTGGTTCCTTTTCACTCTAATGTATAATAATATAATCAGAATATAGACTGCCCTCATCAGAATGAAAGTGGCCACACGTTAACATACAACCAGTCCTTACATAATCCGCGATTGTCAAAAATAATACTAAATATAGTCATGCGTAGGGCTAAAGTACTATATGTTGTTGGTGTATGGTGTTTAGCGTCGCTTTCAATAATATTCGGCCATATCGCAACGGTGTCTTCTTCAGACAGTATTCTAAGCGCTGCCACCCTGGATTATCATGCCCCACCCAACCACATTATACTGACACGGGGTCGACCGGACCTAGAATTTTCTCTAAATGCTGAGCGCCAAGCGGGGGTGGGAGTGGGGGTTTGGAGTTGGGCGTTTACGTGAGGCGTGTAAGTATTAAATACTTTTATTATATATTTCATTTTCCCTAAATAAAACCAAGTCTGCTATTTTTATTTTTATTGGTTGCGTTCTTCGCTTGCAAGAGAATTTTTAACAGGTATGATCTATCGGTTTGCCGATCTGCAGACGATAAAAACAGTAAAAATGTCAGTACGTACTTAAAGGGATTATACTGGCAAGTAACACAAACACGCTGTTAATCCAGACTTTTCCTGTATGCAGTGTGCACAAGTAACACAAACACGCTGTTAATCCAGACGTTTCCTGTATGCAGTGTGCACAAAATAATGCTTATATATTGACATATAACCTTTATTTACTTGAAAGTTATCAAATTAACAGTAATTGAATATTGGCCAAAACTTTAATACGTCCCGCAATAAAGTATTGCACAATGTTTACAATGAACTGCGTAAACTTCCCGAACAAAGCCTCGAAAACGAAATCGGAAACGAGTCTTCACGATGTTATCCGATTGCATGATTGATCGGAAACCCGAAAGCAGTTCGTTGAAAATGGCGAATGTCAACGAAAACAAAAACGTAGCTTCAGAAACCCGATGTTTGTAATAAAGAGGTTATGTAATTAGACACTTTAAACGCGTATATCTCTAAGTTATAAGTGTATCTTCATGCTGGGCGTGTGTATTTAGGACAGGGAATTTACGGTAATATACCAATATAATAGCGTATTGATTTGGAACCTATTATTACAAACATGCCCATTGTCATTATAATGTCTGCTTATTTATACAATTGTATGTTAAAATGACACGCGGCAATGTTGAAGCACGATGTTTATTTATATGTCAATCTTTCCACCTATGGACGTACATGTATAACTAAACGAGCATATACTGAACCAAAATAGAAACTTTCGCTAAGTCTGAATGTGAATATTTTGTTAACATTTAACTAAATTTGGCTGAAATCTTCTGTTTGTTGTATAATTATGTCTTATCAATCTACTGAAATAGCTGAATTGGACAGAAATTATCAATTTTATTGCTTGATTTGAATTTAAAACAGGAAGGGCTGGCATAAACAAGCCTGTGCTCTCAATGTGGCGTCACTGTCAATCAGTCATCATCGCACGCGGCGGCCACACACGCTACTGATAACCCGATTTTGAAATCCAACCCTTCCTGTTTTAAATTTATGAATCATTTTAAATTTATAATTCATATTTAAGATATTAAATTCACATTTTTGATAACGCTAGTAAAACTGCACTAGTTTTAAAAAGTTTGATAAATATTTCTATATAATATAAATGGTTTTTTGATTGGAATTTTACCTGAAAAAGACTGGTGGAGGGCAAATATTTGTTTGTACACAAGACCAGACTACGACAAACGCGCATAGCTACAATGCAAACCATAGACACAATATCAAGGCCTCTGCCAAACATATAAATCGGACGGACGATGGATGGGGGTCGTGATCTAAAACACATAGGGGCGTGGGACACAGATAAAATAGATATTATAGAAAGATAATTCAGCGGAATTAAATGTGTCGCCTGTATCGGTGTATCACGACGTTATACTATATAATGCAGCACGGCTATTGATGTAGGGCACGTGGTTCATAAATCACATCGAAAGAGATGCACGACAATATCATAGTATGTGTTTATTAATTAGTTTATGTTTTATGAAACAGATATGTGTGGTGTCATTGAGCAAGACACTTTATCTACATGTGCTTAGTACTGGTTCTACCCAGAAGGACTTAGAGCGTGTTTTGTCCAAGGTGTAATAACTTTTTTTTTAATAACCGAAGTTAAAAAAACTACTGATAAGTTTAAACAAATATTTGCACATAACGCAGTTTTAAATATAGGTCGACCTTTATAATAATTGTGCATGGTTTTGAGTACTTGTACTCATTGGCTGGAATAGGCAATACAGTACCAAGGAAACAGAGATAAACGCTTCATTTTACATGAGCGTGAGGATGTATGAGAAAGTATATGCTGCACCCCTCCCCCTCCCCCAACCTGAACATTGTGAATACATATTTCACAATGAAGGATAAACGATAAAACTTGTAACGCAAAGCTATATAACGATCTACTAAAAAACATGTTTTTTCGACGTTATTGTTTTACTTCACGACAAAATCCGGCTTCTCCTTCACCAAAATTGTTTTTAGTTGTACTAAAACTTAAACCCTGACTTCAATTAAGTCAGTTTACAAAAAGGCTTAAACAAAATATGTTTTACCAACACTGAACTAAATTAATCAAATAAACGCTAAAAATCTAAAGAAGAATGACATACATACGTAGTTATCACTTATTCCGCATCCATCTATTCCATCACGGTACAACTGTTATGTAAAAACTGATGAAAACATGGAAATCATTTATACCGCCGCTAAAAATCCCGATATTCAAATAAATGGCAATTAGATGAACGTTTCTCTTGCTTGTGATAATCAATAATTAATTCGTGGCAGCTCATCAAATAAACTAAAAACTTTAATCGGGTCGTATTAAAAATGTACATAAGCCTGATACAGCCACAAGTAATCGGTGAAACTTCTGACTACATCAGCTGACACTGTTTCAAGTAACCGGTGAAACTTCTGATTTCATCAGCTGGTACAGCCTCATAAAATCGGTAAAACTTCTGACTACACAAGTTGGTACTGTCTCAAGTAATCGGTAAAACTTCTGACTTCATAAGTTGACACTCCATCAAGTATTCCGTGAAACTTCTGACTACATCAGCTGGTACTGCCTCAAGTAACCGGTAAAACTTCTGACTACAACAGCTGACACTGTCTCAAGTAATCGATTAAACTTCTGACTACACCAGCCGGTACTGCCTCAAGTAACCGGTAAAACTTCTGACTACAACAGCTGACACTGCCTCAAGTAACCGGTAAACTTTCTGACTACATCAGCTGGTACTGCCTCAAGTAACCGGTAAAACTTCTGACTACATAGCTGACACTGCCTCAAGTAATCGGTGAAACTTCTGACTACGTCAGCTGACACTGTCTCTAGTAATCGGTAAATCTTCTGCGGACTACATCAGCTGATGCTGTCTCAAGTAATCGGGAAAACTTCTTACTATATCAGCTGGTACAGCCTCAAGTAATCGGTAAAACTCCTGACTACATCCGCTGACACTGCCTCAAGTAATCGGTATAACTTGCTGGCACTGTCTCTTGTAATCGGTAAATCTTCTGACTACATCAGCTGATGCTGTCTCAAGTAATCGGTAAAAATTCTGACTACATCAGCTGGTACTGCCTAAAGTAATCAATGAAACTTCTGATTACATCAGCTGACACTGTTTCCATTAGTCTGTATGCTGGCACTGTCTCTTGTAATCGGTAAATCTTCTGACTACATCAGCTGACACTGCTTTAAGTAATCGGTGAAACTTCTGACTACATCAGCTGACACTGTTTCCAGTAATCGGTTAAACTTCTGACTACATCAGCTGGTACTGCCTCAAGTATACGGTAAAACTTCTGATTACATCAGCTGACACTGCCTTAAGTAATCGGTGAAACTTCTAACTACATCAGCTGACACTGTTTCCAGTAATCGGTAAATCTTCTGACTACATCAGCTAATACTGCCTCAAGTAACCGGTAAAACTTATGACTACATCAGCTGGTACTGCATCAAGTAATCAGTGAAACTACATCTGCTGTAAACAGTCAACAGCTCTCAATAAAGTGAAAGGAAGGAACATTCAATAGAGTGGGGTAGTCAACCCTGAATGGCAAATCTAAGTAGTATAGCAGAACTGGTTACTCTCTACAGTATTACCGAATGATTCGTTATTCTAGTGAGAACTGTAACTCTCAATATTATGACGGAAATGACAACTCTTGATAGCATTGCGCAGGAATATTTACCATCGATAGTATGGCGGGAATGGTTACCGATAATATTACGATCAGAAAGATAACTTAAATTTTGAAATTGTTGCAGGAAATTTTTGTCTCGTTAACATTTTAAGAGGTAATTGAGTTGAGAGCATTTGATCGAACCTGTGAACAGTAGAAATAATGATCTGAGTAGAACGACCATAGTTACTTTCTCACACCTAGCTGGACTCCTACCAACCACCTCAGCAGTGAGGTGTAAGTAATTTCAAGACATTGCCTTTGACCACTCGGCCATGGCGGATGGTGGAAAGAAGATAAGTACAATAACTATAATCGAAATGCAAGTCGACCATTTCAAACACGTTAAGAACATTGTGCCAAAAACCCTGTGCCTTTACCATAGCATAATCAGCCGGTATGACACAAAGGGGTTACAAACACCAACTCCGTTTGTTTAAATTGCGATAAATCTATTGTGTGTAAAATGTTATCTTCTAACTTTGTATAGATTTAAATTTCAACACCGTAGAAATCAGTTTTAATAATCGTTATGAGATAACAACGTAGTAAGTTGATACGATGAAATGTAAACACAATTCTCATATAATAAAAGTTTTACATGACTCATTTATTATAAAACAGAGCTACCGTTACCGTAGATTTGACACTTTCTACGAGTCCATGTATTCACCAACCATCGGAGATCGTGGGTTCGATCCCCGTAACCAGGTCACACCAAAGACTTTTAAAATGGTACAAGAAGCTTCCTCGCTTGACGCTCAGCATTTAAAGGAAAGTTCTAGGTCTAGTCGACCCAGTGTCAGTATAATGTGACTGGGTGGGATATCATACTATGTGTCTGCGGCAAAACACTTCACTGTGACACGCAATACTGTCTAAGTAGACACTGTCGTGATATGACTGAAACATTGTTGAAAGCAGCACTTAACACCATACAACAACAACTAACCATCGAATCGGGCGTATAGGCCAATTGGACTTCGACGGGGATAACAAAGCCATTTAGAGCTGAATAGTTCCTATATAGTCAGAAGATTCAAGTAGATGTACCCAAACCAGAACGGTAGAGTAGTACACGACCGTTTATTGCCAACTCCTGTTTGGTCTAGTGCACAGTCTCAAGATATTTTTTTTCTCTCACCGTTATGGTCGAGAGTTCGAACCTAACTAAATTATATGCAAGAAAGTTTGCCAGCTACTCGTGGATGGTCGGTTGTTCTGCTCAGATTCATTCGGAGGTCTTTCTCTGCTAACAAAACTGGATACGCCATACATATAATTATTGGTAGCGGATTGGACCTGGTGATAAGCAACGTTCGCAAAAAAAGTTACAAGTTTCGAAAAGATTTGTCTCCAGAGGTACAACGATTAATAAAAGTAAGAGAAACTGCAAATCAGCTTTAACCACTAGAACCGACCAGTTTGTTTAGTATTTAGTTGATATATTTAACTTAGTGCTGCAAACCACTTATTAATTAACAATTAAATTACTTCTATGTTTGACAGCGTATCCACACAAAATATTTATTTCAACTACTGGATTTTTTAATAGGGTTTAAGCGTCATTTCCAACGCATTGCAGGTTATATATATCCCAGCGCATTGCAGGTTATATAAATATATATACAGTCAAACCTATGTAAACGGTCACCTCTATTAAGCAACCACTTGTCTTAAGCAGCCACATTTGCTATTTCCCGTTTCTATGTGTCAATAGCAAATTAACATGTATTAAGCAACAATCTGTCTTAAAAAAACATTTTTGCTTCCTCTCTTGACTGGCTGCTTAAGACAGGTCTGACTGTACATTGTAACAGTATCTAGATTTATTTGTGGATGAAGTCTCAGATGCAATTACATGGATCTTGGTAGAATCACTGCCCATCCGTAAGAAACTGCCAATCGTTCTCACAGAATTTTTTTCTTAGCAATGAGAGATAAATGATCATCCGATGACAGTACAGGGACCCATTCGGAGATATAAAACGGTAACATTGAATGGTTGCCATGTTTTAATCTTGTACTTCCTTGCTACTAGGTGTATCACGTCTTTCCGAGTTTTTATAATTGATGTTGGTGTATGTATATATAATTCCAATCTCGTTATCATATATGTATTTAAAGCATTTTCATTGGACAACATCATTTTTTTAAAGACTTTTATTTTTCGATAAAACCCTGGAGCCGGACTACTTTTACGTTTCTCCCGTTAACAAAGAAGCATCGACATTTTGATGGTCGGTTTAACAATATACGAACTTAAATGACGTGCACAACGGTTCCACGTTTATTTTAATAATAAAATACAACAAAAACAAATGTTAGCTCTAGTCCTAGCTGTTTTATTCGGTTTATTGTTTTATAGATTTCTTTGGTTCAGCGATTTAACCGGGCGTCACAATTAGACCGTAAGTTGTTTTGAGAAACAATGAAGTAGGTTATAAAATGTTCACATTTGAGATGTACAGTATACCATTGAACACAACCCTGGTTTTAAAACCGAACGTGAATACTAGTCGTTTACAAAAAATTTCACAGACCAATTTATTCTACAGCAAAAATGACATAAACACATACATGTAGTTGAAGTTCAGAAGCAGACGATCGTGAGACAATGTAAATACACAAACCTTGCATGTGAAAGTCTTTTAAAACGTTCCAAATTCGGATTCTCCATCAATGAGCGTGAATTTATATGACCTTCGTAAATATTGACACATTTTTTTAAAAGCAAGCGTGTAGACAAAAACTAAACAATGATGTCACCGTCTACACTATGTGGGTATTTCCTGAACTTATTGATATTTTATTTGTCTAAATCGAGAGATAAAAGGCGGGTGTTTAATTTTTTCACCGCAAAACATTTCGTCATTTTACAATTAACCAACTAATGTTACAGAGTTCAACTCATCTGATAATGGAAACAAAAGCCATTACGATATCATTGTATATTAGATCTCGATAATTTGATGTCAACCGGGACAGAGGTGATTTATTCTTACGCGGTATAGTTTTTTTGTTGTTGTTGTTTTTATTCACTTGAGGAGTTTCAAATTAAATATAATCATCAGAATTGGAATTATAAGGATTAACTTTATTTTTTTCTGTTATTTTGCATGTGTAAAGAATGTCGAATCACGCGACATTCTTTACACATGCATAAAAAACAGAAAAATGCATTTAATCCTATAATAAAATCCGAATACTTTGATATGTCAAATCTACCAAAATGTGACAAAATCGACATTTAAATCGCAGTTGTAAACTTTAAACGAAATGTTTATTCTAAAAATAGGTCGCGCTTAAATACTGCTGCTTGAACACATTTGCATCATCATTCTGACTATTTCTACGATTAAAGCATTTTTACTACGTTTAAACCTGTATAACGGATAAAATCAAAATCAAAATGAAAGCATATGACTCATTTAGTACGTCACAAAATATGTTGCCATTTAAGCGGGGAATCTATTTTAGTCTAACATAGGCGCGTAGCCCAAGTTAGGAAATCCCTTTTCAATATATTATTTTGGTATGTTTAAATAGATATCATCTGGCAACACTTGGCAAATGAGTTTATATAGGCATACTATATTGAGAAAAAGTGTTTTCAGACAATTTTAAAAATTGAACAATCCTGATAATTTCCCATTAAAACTTGATAACCGTCTTGTTATACATGTGATAGACTAGTCCACCATTGACTGTGGACCATTATACTATCATTTAGAATGGGTCGATATATGATTAAACTGACTGGGATTCAAACAGTGAAGCCCCGAGTCGGCAAGGGCAACACTGCTACCCGATTCTTCTTCTTTTTTTCACTTGGTACGATTGCCGTCGAGAGCCATGGTTGTTATAATAAAGGTGACGTCTGCCAATGATCCGAGTCTACATTGTTTATATATGTAAACAGTGCCGGGTATAACAAGTTCATTTTTGTCACCTAGTATCGATTTTCAATAGTGTATGTGCTGATTAAATCCACCACACCTTACTACAGTGCAGTGCCAGTGCCAGTGCCAGTGCCAGTGCCAGTGCCAGTACAGTACAGTGCCAGTACAGTACAGTGCACGACACGGCACGGTTCAGTACAATGTATACAATACTCCCTGAGAATCGGAGAACCTTTCATAGGTCTAGGAAAACGTTTTGTAGTCTGGATTATGTACTTTGCTACTGACATGCGTGTCAGTCCAATCATTATCAAGAACATAAATATTTTATATGCAACCATACAACTATAAAAGAGCGGCGGATTGGAGCAATTAGCATTTCCTAAATAGCGAGGAAAATGCCAGCCCGTCCCATGGGTACACTTGATGCAAGAGCACATATACTTTATCAAAGGGCTGACGGAATAAACGTTTAGGTACTGTCCGACATAATCAAGGTCGCAGTTCGTGGACTCATTCGATTTCTAGAGACAACAATTAAACTAATTTGCGAAACAAGAAATATACCTCTTTAATAAATTAAATGGTATAATTTGACAACGGGGCCAATCCATGTCACCGTGTCTAACGTGTACATTACATATAAAGTTACTACACCGCATATTTGCTGCCAACCTTCCAATTAATTATAAACCCAATACATTCTTCAAACGACCACAATCGTCGATTTTGATATACAGGCCCATAAATTCAGTTTCGATATTTGACAAAGGCATAACATTATGTACCCATGAGCCAGAGAATTTACCGTAACTGTCGCTATAACTCAGAAATATATATACATGTATAATGTAGCTATATGCCAGATGTACGTTTTAAATTTAGCAGCTATAACCGAGATATTTATCTGAGATATGCCTTAAATGTGGCCGTATGTCTGAGATATACATTAACTGCATATGGCTATAAGCCTGAAATATTCCTTAAAATAGCTATATGTTTGAGATATGCTTTAAAATAGCAATAGGTATGAGATTGCCTTAAAATATCCATAAGCCTGAGATATGGCTTAAAGTAACTATAGGTATGAGATTTCCTTAATATTGTTATATGTATAAGATTGCCGTAATATAGCTATAAGCCTGAGATATGCCTTAAAACAGCTATAGGTATGAGATTGCCTTAAAATAGCTATAAGTATCAGATTGCCTTAATATAGTTATAGGTATGAAATTGCCTTAAAACAGCTATAGGTATGAGATTGCCTTAAAATAGCTATAAGCCTGAGATATGCCTTAAAATAGTTATAGGTATGAGATTGCCTTAAAACAGCTATAGGTATGAGCTTGCCTTAAAATAGCTGTAAGCCGGAGATATGCCTTAAAATAGTTATATGTATGAAATATGCCTTAATATAGTTATAGGTATGAAATTGCCTTAAAACAGCTATAGGTATGAGATTGCCTTAAAATAGCTATAAGCCGGAGATATGCCTTAAAATAGTTATAGGTATGAGCTTGCCTTAAAACAGCTATAGGTATGAGATTGCCTTAAAATAGTTATAGGTATGAGATTGCCTTAAAACAGCTATAGGTATGAGATTGCCTTAACATAGCTATAAGCCTGAGATATGCCTTAAAATAACTATAGGTATGAGATTGCCTTAAAATAGCTATAGGTATGAGATTGCCTTAATGTAGTTATATGTATGAGATTGCCATAATATTGTTATATGTACGAGATTGCCTTAATATAGCTATAAGCCTGAGATATGCCTTAAAATAGTTACGGGTATGAGATTACCTTAACATAGCTATAAGCCTGAGATATGCCTTAAAATAACTATAGGTATGAGATTGCCTTAAAATAGCTATAGGTATGAGATTGCCTTAATGTAGTTATATGTATGAGATTGCCATAATATTGTTATATGTACGAGATTGCCTTAATATAGCTATAAGCCTGAGATATGCCTTAAAATAGTTACGGGTATGAGATTGCCTTAATGTAGTTATATGTATGAGATATGCCTTAAAACAGCTGTAGGTATGAGATTGCCTTAATGTAGTTATATGTATGAGATATGCCTTAAAATAGTTATAGGTATGAGATTGCCTTAATGTAGTTATATGTATGAGATTGCCTTAAATAGCTATAAGTCTGAGATATGGCTTAAAACAGCTATAGGTATGAGATTGTCTTAAAATAGCTATAAGCCTGATATATGTATAAAGATAGCTATAAGTATGAGATATACCTAAAAATAGCTATAAGCCTATGATATACCTTAAGATATTTATAATCCTGGGATATGCATTAAAATAGCTATATGCCTGATGTATACCTTAAAATAGCTATAAGCATGAGGTATACTTTAAATAGCTATAAGCCTGAGATATACCTTAACATAGCTATAAGTCTACAATATGCCTTAAAATAGCTATAAGTATGAGATATGTCGGAAATAGTTATAAGCCTAGGAATATGTCTGAAAGTAGCTGTAAGCCTGTGATATGTCTGAAAATAGCTTAAAGCCTGGGATATGTCTTTAAATAGCTTCAAACCAAGGGTATGTCTTAAAATAGCTATAAGCTAAGGATATGTCTTGAAAAAGATATATGCCTATGATATGTCCTTAACCCTTTACTCCATAGATAGGTGTTTTCTCGCACCAATCAAAGAAGGCCTTTGAAACAGTGCAGGAAGAGTTGCGATTGCTCGTAACGAGCAATCTGAACACTTCCTGCACTGTTTTCCACTCTGTCAGTTAATATAAACATAATTCACCCATTGCTGATACATGGTGAATTAATGCTTTCAATATTAGAGGTGTCCAAAGGCGTCTATATGAAGTAAAGGGTTAAATAGCTGTAAGCCTAGGATATGTCTTAAAATAACTCGATGCCCAAGATATGCCTTGAAATAGCTATAAGCCTGTGAGGTCTTAAAATAGCTATAAGCCTGGGATATGTCTTAAAATAGCCCCGTGCCTGAGACATGGCTTAAAATGGCTATAAAAGTCGGGTGTGCATTAAAATAGCTCCATACCTGAGACATGCCTTAAACTAGCTAAAACATGGAATATGTCTTAAAATAGCTATTCACCCGAGACATGTCTCAAAATACCTATAAGCCTGAAATATGTCTTAATTTAGCTTATCGAACATGGGGATATGTCTTAGCTATAAGACCTGTGTATGCCTTAAACAAAGATGTGCCTTAAACACAGCTATATGCCGGAGATGTGCCTTAAACACAGTTATATGCCAAAAGTGACTTAAACACAGCTATATACCCGAGATATGCCTGAAACATAGCTAAATACCTGAGATGTGCCTAAAACACAGATTTAAGCCTGAGATACGTCTTAAACACAGCTATATACCTGAGATGTGCCTTAAAAACAGCTATAAGTCTGAGATGTACCTTAAACAAAGCTATATGCATGAAATTGCTTTAAACATAGCTATAAACCCAAGATGTGCCTTAAACACAGCTATATATCTGAGATGTGCCTTACACACAGCTATATGCATGAGATGTGCCTTAAACAAAGCTATATGCCTGAGATTGCTTTAAACATAGCTATATACCCGAGATGTGCCTTAAACATAGCTATGAGCCTGCTATATGCCTTAAACACAGCTATAAGCCTGATATATGCCTTAAACACAGCTATATGCCTGAGATGTGCCTTAACCACAGCAATATGCCGGAGAGGTGACTTAAACACAGCTATATACCCGAGATGTGTCTTAAACAAAGCTATAAGCCTGCTTTACGTCTTTAACACAGTTATAAGCCTAATATGTGCCTTAAACACAGCTATATGCCTGAAATGTGCCTTAAACACAGTTATAGCCTGAGATATACCTTAAACACAGCTTTAAGCCTGAGATATGCCTAAAACACAGCTATATGCCTGAGATGTGCCTTAAACATAGCTATATACCCGAGATGTGCCTTAACAAAACTATAAGCCTGCTATACGTCTTTAACACAGCTATAAGCCTAATATGTGCCTTAAACACAGCTATATGCCTGAGATGTGCCTTAAACACAGCTATAGCCTGAGATATACCTTAAACACAGCTTTAAGCATGAGATATGCCTAAAACACAGCTATATGCCTGAGATGTGCCTTAAACATAGCTATATACCCGAGATGTGCCTTAAACATAGCTATAAGCCTGCTATATGTCTTAAACTCAGCTTTAAGCCTGATATGTGCCTTAAACACAGCTATATGCCTCAGATGTGCCTTAAACACAGCTATAACCTGACATATACCTTAAACACAACTTTAAGCCTGAGATGTGCCTTAAACACAGCTGTATGCCTAAGATGTGCCTTAAACATAGCTATATACCCGATATGTGCCTTAAACATAGCTTTAAGCCTGCTATGTGTCTTAAACACAGCTATAAGCCTAACATGTGCCTTAAACACAGCTATATGTCTGAGATGTGCCTTAAACACAGCTATAACCCGATATATATATCTTAAACACAGCTTTAAGCCTGAGATGTGCCTTAAACACAGCTATATGCCTGAGATGTGCCTTAAACATAGTTATATACCCGAGATGCGCCTTAAACACAGCTATAAGTCTGAGATATTCCTTAAACACAGCTATAAGCCTGAGAAATGCCTTAAACACAGCTATAAGCCAGAGATGCGACTTAAACACAGCTATAAGCCTGAAACATGCCTTAAACACAGCTCTTCATACCCGAGATGTGTCTTAAACACAGCTTTATACTGCAGATGTGCCTTGAACACAGCTATACGTTTGAGATATGCCTCAAACACAGCTTTATACTGCAGATGTGCCTTGAACACAGCTATAAGTCTGAGATATGCCTTGAACACAGCTTTATACTGCAGATGTGCCTTGAACACAGCTATAAGTCTGAGATATGCCTTAAACACAACTATAAGCCTGCGATTTGCCTTAAACACAGCTAAACACCCGAGACATCAATAAATTGTTTTATAACTCGATGGTTGTGAATCTTCTGATCAATATAACCTGTTTCTTACATATCATCTATTATTTACGATGCGTGTTACTAATTTCTTATGCATGGCTGCAACTTGACAAGCAAAAATGGATTTTATTCTACTTAAAAAAGACAAAGTTATTTTTTGTTTCATACATAAAGTATTTAATCATATTTCCATACGCGTTACCAGAGACATATAAACAATTAAGTCATTGGTTGTACACTTAAAGAGACATATTTTATATATATATATTCACGGTCCTCCGTGACCGAGAGGTCCAAGGCGGTGTTGGCGGTGTCAGCTAATGATCATTTATTTCTCAGCGCTGAGGTCTTCAGTTCGAGTCACGTCCAGGCCAAAAACTTTATGTGAGAAAGTTTGCCAGTTACTTGCGGAAGGACGGTGGTTATACTCAGATTTATTCTTTTGTCTTCCTCTAACAATAAAACTGGGTATGCCATACCTATAACCTGAAATTAGTTGAAAATGCAGTTAAACCCCATTAAAAAATCTCCCTCCCTCCCTCCCTCCCTTTATACATATATATATATAGACAAACTAGCATTTACGGGGTATCGATCTCTAAGACCTTTCTTGTGGGGTCCTTATGGATTGTGAGGTCTATATATGACCTCGCAAAAAAAAGCCCCTTAAAATTAATCATTTATCTTACTAGAGGTGAAATATGTGTAAAGTGCGCAATTAAGTTTTATATGAGTTGTTTCCCTTACACCATTACCGCAATCGCCTAGTCCCGACAGGCCAAGAATGGCATAAACTCGGAGATGCTCCGCATGAATATCAATGTATGCGGAATATATCGTCGTTTTTCATTTCCCGCTAAATATTTGTCATTTTGGTCAAGTTTACCATCAAAGGCTTTATTTGGTACATTTAAATATGGAAAAAGATATAAAAGACACATTATAGCTGTCTTTAAACTTTTGTAATAATATTACAAAAAAAAACTTTGGCGTATGAGCTTTTGGGATTCAAATGTAAATTCTGCATTAGATTAATTATAAATTTATTCAACGTCGAAATTGCTCGTCCCTAATTGATTGATTTGAAGCGATAAACTAAACTAGACTCGTGGCTTTTCATTACTCGAATAGAGTGACGTGTGTGAATTTTATTTAAGCGAGTGAAATCTTTATTTCGCACTATGGGATTTTGGTCTACAGAGCTTTTTTTATAGAAATTGGGAAGACGCCCAAGACTTCAAGATCGGGGGAAAAACAGCGCCATGTTCTAACCAATAATTATCAGATATTACAATAATACTTAATATCCAAGTGGGTTTTTATACCCTATCAATGTAATGATTTTTTTTAAAAATCAGGCCAAGTGGAAAAAAACATGATTTTTTAATTGGGAACCCACCGAATGTCAGCCTCTGTATAATAAGGTAAAATGGCCCTGGCCTATATAAAATCCTTGGTGCGGGGCGCTTATAAAAGGCGGGGTCTATATAGGACCCCACAATTGCTGCAACACCTACGCTTACGTTGTCGTATGTACCAAACATCCACAAGTCGGTCTCAAAAGGAAAAGATATACAATAGTATATAAGCTGAGTTACGAGGCATATATATGCGTATATATATAAAAGCACTATATGGGTTATATGTATATCTATATAGTAACTTAGTATGGGGTGTTCGGCAAAACCACGGAACCAGGTTTGAAATTTTGACCCTAAATAATAATTGTAGGGACACTATCATCAATTTAATTTTATAGAAGGACATAACTATGGGTGTATTGTTGGGTTAAGGGGTTTGACCTAGGGATGGTATAGGGGGCAATTAGGGGTCATTTAGAGGTTATTCAGATACCTAAACCCAGGCTTAACTAAAAACTTGTTATCTTTGAAAAACTTGAATGATGTTTATGGGTCCTGGGTTAAGGTTTTTAAGGGCATCCTATGTCAGGATAGTAAAAGTTACAGAACGTTATTGGGTTTTCTATGTCCCCAGGGATGGACAACATAAACCCAGCCAAAAAAAAAATCACCAAAAATATGGGTATATGGGGATATCCCAACCTCACAACACAAAGTTCCTAAAACTCGATTTAATCACGTAATTCGATGACATATATGACTTGGATTAAATCTGAAGGTACCATTAGAAAGATAAATGGATAAGGACCACGAAGGTGATTTTCCCCTATATTTTCCTATTTTTTTGACAGAGTTACTGTTCTTGAAAGTTAGGGGGGAAAAAATATTTTTTTTGATGATTGTGTCCCTCAATTAGGGAGTTATGGTAATTATCTCAATAATAAGAAGGGTCCGAGATCCGTAATTAGGGGCAACCCTTGGGGTTTATGTAGTGTTAGGTAGGGGACATTTCACTATAAAAATATTCGTCAAGCAAAAATGTTATGTTTTTTGTGTGTTTTTTCGGTCATATTTAAAATGTTATATCTCAACATTGCGATGTTTAATCTTATAAACTCTTTACCAATGAACGTATCTCACCCTACTTAACAATTCTTGACATTGACCTTGTTCCCCACTGTCAAGGTCAATCTTCAATTTTCGTTCCAAACCAAGCGTAAAAAAGCGTTCAGATAAAAAAAAGTCTATTTAAACTTCATATCTCGCCCTAGCAATCTATAGAAATCCATAGAATATGCATAAAGGAACATTTATGGAACATTTCAGAGAGATATGTTTATAAATGGCAAAGATATGAACGACCTTCCGATATTTTTGATGACTTTTTTTAGGGAAAAAATCACTAAATTTAATGAATTTCGGGTCATTTTCAGATGACCTGTCTAGGTCATTGGGCCTAATATTTTTGATATCATGTTGAAGGGCTTGAATAGATCTTTCCGAAAATGTATAGTTTTATAGCCTTGCGGTACGGCATATGGCCTCTACGGAGGCTCGAACATGGTAAAAAATGGAAAAATCGGCCAAAATGTCGATTTTTTAAATCAGTAATATAGAAAAGTATAAGTGATTTTTTAAAATGGCAAGAACAAACTGGCCTTTGTTTGACAGATCTAGCTAACAAAAAAAATCGACTCTAGGTATAATATTTAATTTTTGCACGTGCACGTGCTTCAGATTTATTAACAAAACTCGACCGAGTGCACTCGGGTCAGTGAGGTACGGCAACCTTAATATCTATTCAATACCTGTCCAACAACACCAAGATCATCAAATTCCGACAAGAATTGGCCTCTGGGCAAGGGTTTGAACATGGCACCTAAATTCGCCAAAATCGGTGGAATTGCACGGGTATGCAGGGAGACAGATAGCTTATCACTCTAAGAGCAAATGTTGCTCTGACTTAAATTCTCTACAACATATATCAACATGATCTCAATGCACAAAGCTCTCATTTACCGGCACGTGCTACAACATAACCTAAGTTCGAGGCCCGCTGGCGACCCCTGGTGGTCATATTTTCTAAAAAAAAATATACCAACCTCAAGAACTACACAATACCTGTCGAACCCTGTATCTGGGTTAAAAACGTCACAAGAATGACGTTAGTACCAGGGTTTGAACATGGCACCCAAAAATTTGCGGCATTTTTGGGAGTGGCACGTGTTGGCACGGGCAGTTTCGGACTAAACGAAGACAGATAGCTGATCACTCTCAGAACAAAAGTTGCCGAGAATAAGGTGTTCTACAACATATATGAAAAATAAATCAATGCACGTAATTCTCATTTTCTAGCACGGGTTACCAATTTTTGATCCGAGCTATACGAAAAAGTTATTTTTCGAAACGGTAAAAATAAACTAGCCTTTTTTGACGAGATTGAGCTAATATTTTTTTTTCTCTAGGTCCCTTATTTCTATTTTTGCACATGCACGTGCACGGGTATGAGATTTTTTTACAAAACTCGACGCCACTTTGTCAGGCTCGCGAAGACCTTTCAAACGTTACCCAATTTGAAAAAATCGAACAGGAAATGGCCTTTCGGCTAAGGTTCAAGCCCTTTCTGGCCCTCCGGCTGACCGTATCTGAGTTGGGGTTAAGGCTCTACTGGCTAAACGGTTTGAGTTAGCCATATAAGTTAAAGACAAAAGTTGCTCAGAATTAAATTCCCTACAACATATATGAAGATGAACCCATCGCACATGCCTCTTAGAATGGCGCACGTGCCAGGGTGACCACCTCAGTTCTAGGCCCCAGGAATGACATTGACCGATTGCCCATGGGTCAGTGAGGTAAGCAACATTAAGATCTATTCAATACCTGCCCAACGACACCAAGATCATCAAATTCCGACAAGAAATGGCTTCTGGACAAGGGGTTTGAACATGGCACCTATGATTGTTCAAAAACGACTAAGTCCGAACGTTTTTTCGGCATGGGTTGACCAGTGTCACGTTAGATTCACACGCACTCCCGATAGTCCACGTGTTTGGATCTGCCGTGGGGTCATGAGATTCACACGTGGAAAAATCATACGCATTTGTTACTGTTTTGAATCGAATAATTACATTTGTTTAAAGGTTATTAATCATTTGAAATCGCGTGTCTTCGTTTAAACATAGGATGAACATGCAAAAAAACCACTGGAAGTGTTATTTTACTCTTAAAACATACTTATTAATATAGAACATAGACGTGTTATTGGCCGCTATAAGAGAAAGAAAATCACCAACAGTGAATCACAAACACAATTTTTACTAAATAAATAACTGTTATATTAGTGAAACATACATCAACCGAAAGCTAAACTATTACCTGATCGAGTGATGTTAATATATTCATAGAAACTGGCGTAACTACTGAGAATTAAGCATTTTCTCATGGGCATTCCTTTGCAAAAAACGGCGACAAATACCCACAACCATGTCATGCAGTACTGTAATAGCTATTGAAATCGCTGATTAAACAACATGGATGATAAACTTATAATTAGATTATTTAAGTATAAAAATAAAAGAAGACAGCGTAATTAACTTTAGTAAAATAAAAATATTAAATATTGAATAACATAAATATAAAAACATAATGAACAACATATCATTTATGTAAATTACAAAATAGGCTTCATCTTTAATTAAGAATATATCCTACACAAATAAATAGATTATTCTTGAAACAATGACTGATCGTTGAGTTATGTTCTTACAAAATCAAAAGTAAAAATAATATTTCTAAATGGAATTAATTAAAAAAAAAGCATTGATTTAAGGCAATATGCAGTTGCAAATCACGCGTCACGGAAACGAAAATAGGCCGCAGCGCTGATATCAATTACTAATTCTATGTCATTTAAATACTTCATATTCGTATACTGCTACATATTTTCATTCATTTATTCATTCTTCCATTCACTCACTCACCTACAAGCTCACCCATTTAATTATTCATGTCACTAATATTTTTAGATTCATTAACAGTGCATAACGCCCCACTAATGAGACGATAATTGTATTTACCAGGTAGTTTTATTCCTTCCTGTTTGTACACTATAAAACTTCCTTTTATTTAAATAGACAATTCTTATCAAAATAAAGTTGCATGTAATTATGTTTACTGCAATTTATTATTTCTCTACCGTATACGAAGCGTGTTAATTATAATTATAAATATTGGGGGTTGTGACTCTATGACTCTTTATCGCGGTTAAGTAATTTTGCAAGGAATTCTATAAAGACTTTATACAAGTCCTTGAATTTTGTTATGATAACAATGTGCCATTTTCGCACCTGTTTCCTGCCAGAGGACAGGGTATCGTTTGTGTCTTAATTGTTTATATGTCTCTGATATTGTCTAGTTGAAATGAAAGTCTTTATAAAAACAACAGCAATAATTATTATTATTATAGATGCTCACCTTTAGGTCTCAAAACACAGTTGAATTGTGTTCTTTGCTCTATATAAAATAAGGTCTAGGATTTCCATAGTAAAAAAAAGAATTCCATAAAGATTTTTTTTGATTTTTTTTTCATTACAGGAATGTAAACCCACATTACATTAAATGCACAATAACTGGTAAGTTGACCATGTTGTTTTTTTTTAAAAGAGGGTGCAGTGACACCCTGAGATTTTTTGAAAAAAGAAGTCCTCAAATGCCTGTAAATACATACATATGTTGAAATCCTATAAAAGTCACTTTTTTAACACCATGATGTCTTATTGCAGTATATGCTATACCAGCTTCGAACCTTCGACCTCCCGCTTCGGAGGCAGACGCATTAACCACTAGGTCACGGAAGACGGAGAGCATGTTATATATATATACAGTAGAACTTCGTTGGCTCGAACACGGATGGCTGGAACACCACACATGGCTCTAGCCACTTATCTGGTCCCGATCGAAATACTATCTAAATTCTATTATTCTACCTCCGATGGCTAGAACACCGAGTCGAACAAGAAATTAGGTCCAGCTAACGCATTTAAATGTATTTTGACACTCTTCGTTCGAACTATTTTGTTCAGTCCCGTCGGGTTCGATCCATCAAAGTTCTACTGTATTCATCTTTACATACTTGGAATAAGTTCTATCATTCCGATACAACTCAAGAAATTAATATATGATTTGCACTTGCTGTCGAAGATCTGCCAAATATAATGTTTTTCACCCATTTACAAGAGTTATGCACTTTTTTTCAACACAAGACTTAACATATGCTATGGTAATGTAACTTTACATAATAAGTATATGCTTTTCAGAAATAGTTTTAAGTGAAAATTAAAGTGTATCCCTTTAAAGTATTTTAGTAAGCTAATAAATGTGAATAGCTGATATATTACGCAGCAGTTTTACAAATCTTTTTTGCTTTAATTAGTAACACCGCAATTATCTAAAGCTTTATATTCCTTTTAGTGTTTCATGTTTAATAAAGTAAACACTAAAACATTAACAAACTATTTGTTAAAGATCATGTCATGTTTGTACGTTTTTGAAACACGCGATATGTTTTAAAACAGATATTTAACAATACAATGTGCAAAGTCACTCATATCAATATCAAGACTTCCCCAACTGCAGTAAAGTACAAGGTTAATGTGACATACACAGAAACGCTTCGCATAACAATACAATGTGCAAAATCATTCATATCAATATCAACGCTTCCTTACCTGCAGTAAAGTACAAGGTTATGGCTGTCTCTACTTGTAAACAAGTCAATTATGTTATTGTAGAGATTTGCATTTTTAGCCAGTTAGTCACTTACGGATGTTGTCATAATCATTTGAATAAGTGACTTACGAAAGGTGATTATACAGTAGAACTTCGTTGGCTCGAACACGGATGGCTAGAGCACCATATATAGTTCGAACCACTTATCTAGTCCCGAACAAAATCCTATTTCGATGTATATGCATATACATATTTGGTATGATGTTAAACAATGAAACAATGCTTGAACAACCCTTAGCTCGAACTATTGTGTCGAGTCCCGTCGGGTTCGAGCCATCAAAGTTCTACTGTATATTAAACTAATCAATAAACAATCCTCTCTCTCTCTCTCTCTCTCTCTCTCTCTCTCTCTCTCTCTCTCTCTCTCTAACCCTATTCACCCTAACCCTATATCTCATGTTCCACATTTCCTGAGCGTTTTTAATCTCTTTTCTTTACTTTGAATCTGTATTTGTATCAAGAAGTTTAAGGGAAGCGGAAGCCCCCCCCCCCCCCCCCCCCAGCCCCCTACACACCCTTAACACACACACGCACGCACGCACGCACGCACGCACATCCCGGGGGGAATTTCAAACGTCAATCAGATGCTGCATTCTAAAATGTTCGTGTGAAAATTGAATTCTCTGATGCTAATCCTTATGGTTATAAATAGTCTTATATTATTTTGTATTACCATTTTCCTTATACTGATCCACTCCGTGGCAGGTTTGGTGGAAAAAAAGCAAGCTATAGATCTACATAGCTCAAGTTATTTTTGAGAAAATGCAATGACATATTATACCAACGTTTTCATTAAAACTTGCTTAGATTTGTGTTTATGTACTGCACTAAAGATGTTATGTACACTCAACAGGTGTCATTGTACAAAGAATGACAGCTAGTATTACGCATACTATTATAAAACTCTGACAATATATTTTGAACAAATGTAATAGATATGCTCACGAACTGCGCAAATTGAACAGAAACCGTATCTTTATAGTATATATTGATGCAGACGTTAATATATTTTTATATTTGGTTTTAAATCCAAAACACAAAATATCTGAATGTCTCGTACTTATATGATTTTAAATAACTTTTATAACGATTTTGTTGCTGAGTATTCTCTTACAATGTATTCATTCATTCCAAAATAAAATGAGCATCCCATTATCGTGTCTGTCTGTCTGTCTGTCTGTCTGTCTGTCTGTCTGTCTGTCTGTCTGTCTGCCTGTCTGTCTGTCTCACACACACACACACACACACACACACACACACACACACACACACACACTCTCTCTCTCTCTCTCTCTCTCTCTCTCTCTCTCTCTCTCTCTCTCTCTTTTAATCACCTATCTTTCTTTCTCTGTCGTCTATCATTAAGTGTTCTAATATTCTCCCATTCTTCCATACCATAACTTTATCATGTTGTTGATATTTCCATTTATCATCGCCACCGTTTTCTCTATTGGCGACGCCTCCAGAAGAGTATTAGTATTTTTTAGAGTTTTAGATGATAGTGCAGAGATACAGAATACCTTTTTGTAGTGTCCCCGAGTCTTTTACATGCCCGGTGAAAGCACCGATACATGGGATCTCCATTTTTGTTAAAGTCTTATCCGAAAGACTGATAAGTATTTTTAGATGTATGAGCGGGGGGATCGAACCTGCGACTCCTGGGTTCGAAGTCACTTTATCCTCATTTTCACTTTCTCCTTTTATGTTCTCTCCCTATACACCTTTGTGTTCACAACCTTACTACACAAACACACCAGTACCAATGTCTATGACTTAATCAACACCGTGAAAAAACACACGTTGGTAACTTCATTACACCAAGAAAAGTATTATTTAAACTTATTTAAACATATGCGGATAAAAGGTCTTGCTCAAAGACATTACACATAGCCGTGGTGGGGTATCGAACCCGCGTCTCCCCAATCGGTCCGATGCTCTATGGACCAAGCACTCCACGAATCAGGCGCTTCAGGAAAATGTTGGTAACCTATTTACAAAAGGCAAACTTATATTTTGTGTTAACCAAAACTTCGATCACCAACGACGTGAGATCCACACGTTTAGTACCTAAACTACACGAGACAATCACCAACTGTATGATATGCACATGCATCAATGACATGAGAATCACACGTTTGTTACCCTTTTTTACATAAGACAAGCGCTACCAGCATGATAAGCACGTATTTGGTACTTAAATAACACAAGACAAGAACCAAATATTTGAGAACCATTCATTTGGTACCTAAATTACACAATGAAATCACCAACAGAATGAGAATTACACGTTTGGTACCTACAATATATAAGACAAACACAAACTGCATGCTAAGCACACGTTTGGTCCCTATTATACAATTAAAGCATTAAAGGAATGAGAAACAAACGTTAAGTAGTTAAATTAAAAACGACAAGCACCAACTGCATGATAAGCACACGTTTAGTACCTAATTACACAAAGCATCAAGGCCATGAGAATAACACTTTTGGTACCTTTATTACATAAGACAAGCGCTACTCACATGATAAGCACGTGTTTGGTACCTAAGTTACACAGTAGAAGCACCAACGAAATGAAAAACAAACGTTTGGTACCTAAAATAGACAAGACAAGCACCAACGGCGTAAGGTCCACACGTCTGGTACCTAAATTACACAAGGCAATCACTAATTGCATGATAAGCACACGTTTGGTACCTAAATATCACAAAGCAAGCATTAACTGCATGATAAGCACACGTTTTATACCTAAATAACACAAGGCAAGCACTAACTGCATGATAAGCACACGTTTGGCGCCTAAATAACACAAGGCAAGAACTTACTGCATGATAAGCACACGTTTGATGCCTAAATAACACAAGGCAAGTACTAACTGCATGATAAGCACACGTTTGATGCCTAAATTGCACATGACAAGCCTTACCTGCATGATAAGCACGTGTATGGTAATTAAAATACACAAGACAGTCAACAACCGCATAAGAGAACCACACATTTGATACCTAAAATAACCAAGACAGGCACCAACGGCATAATATGCACACGCTTGGTACCTGTATTACACAAGACAAGTACCAACTTTATGATATGCACACGATTGGTACCTTAATTACACAATTAAAGAACTAACAACATGAGAACCACACGTTTGGTATTAAATTCCATAAGAAAAGCACCAACGGCATCGAGACCACACGATAGGTACCTAAATTACACAGGACAAGCACCAAATGCATGATGGTGCCCCCCACCCCCACCCCCGCTCATACGTCTATGTTCCTACTATGTCTTTGGGAAAGCAGGTTCTATACAGGACCCAACAATTGATGCACCACATAATCGCTATATTTCCGTTATGTTGTCGTATGTACCAAACATCCACAAGTCGGTCTCAGAAGGAAATAGCATATAAGTTGAGTTACGAGGCATATATATGCATACATAGATATGAAAGCACGCTATGGGTTATATGTTTACTAGTATCTATATAGTAACTAATTATGGGGCGTTCGACAAAACTCAGGAACCAGATTTGAAATTTTGACCTCATAACCAGCCAGTTGTCTTTATATATAATTTTCAACATGGATTTTAATTTATTTTTAGATCATCAATTTTTGACGTCCAAATTTATAGCAGCAAAATCGCCTTTTTTTCGACCTCAGTTGAGTTATATTAAATATATAGAATGGAAACATATATCACCACGTACACATTTGACGGATGTATAGATTTACAAATGCAAAATTTACGACGAACTGGAGATATTAAAATTGACTGGAGTTGTAGCACAAAATATATGATTGCCAGACTGAAGATGATTCATGGAAAAACATAATCTGGAGTTCGAAGTTAAAACATAATGTATATCTGGAGCTGAAACGTTGAAATTCTTGCTTGAGGAGTTGGACAAGTTAAGAGTTCAGATGACTCATTTGAATTGAATATTTGTGTTTTTTCAAGAATTTAACTATTTTTTAAATAAACAATAATTCATTCATTATTGGTGATTGTTTGCACATTATTAAAAGGCACTTTAAAGCGGTACATTCTTCTTTTTTTATGAAATAATGGGGATAGATATTGACAAGTGGAGATGTAAAATTGGTAGTTTTTATGGGAAGCATGTTTCGATCAATAATCTATCAAAAAGTCAAACGTCAGAATATGAAGGTTTGTTTGTCAAGCTTTCATATAGGTTGTTCATGTTGATAACTTTTATGTTGATTTTATGTGGAGATGTGGAAAGGAATCCTGGACCACCACGTTACCAGTTTACAAAATTCCCTGCAAAGGCCAATTTTCACCAGGGTCATCGAATATTCAGTCAATTTTCACAGGGAAGACAGTGTGTACCATGTTGTTTAGCATTTTTTGCAAATGCGTTATTAAAACCGTTTGATAGCTACTGTTGGAAAGTATTGATATGGACTCTGTTTTGTATGCAGGAGATTATTTATATAGTTACACAAAAGAAAAATCAAATACACCACATTCTTTTCTAAATCCCAATGAATTGCCTTCTTACTTAACATTTCAGAAATCTAACTAAGTTTTCCAATTTCCGAACCTACATTTTCGAATTAACACAAGCAGCGAGCCTTCCCTCAGGCCTTTCAGACCTTTGATTTTAATATTGCAGCCATGTACAATATTTATTTTGTGACATTTTGCCACCAACAAGCTGCATTATTTGTAGATTAATCTGCAAAAGTGTAGGTTTATTCTATTATTATGATATTATCATTGTACATACATATAGCAAGACATCACTTTTCATAACAAGAGGCCCATTGGCCTTAATGGTCACCTGATTATCCTTGATGACATAAAGCTATATGAATTTATTTTCCATATTTTGTCTTTCGGAAAGCGGCAAAAAACCAAACAAGGATTTTGAACATCTCAAAATCTGCATTAACAAATGACATCATGTATACTTATACAGATTTAGTCAAGTAGTACCTACCGCAAGGGTCAAACAATGACACCCGAGGACATGAAATTCACAATTTTTATGACGGACTCCTAGGCCTCATTAACTATGCTTGCAATTTGTTTTCTAGTGCTTCCTATTATAAAAAAGATTTTTAAAGTTTGCTTTAAATTTGACTGCATTGGACCAAGGTTGAAGAGGAGTGGGACACTCAAAAATTACACCAAAAACCATTCAAAAACTATTCAGTTATCAGAAATGATGGTTTTTGTCTGTTTCTCTTATATATATTTAATAAAGTAGCCCCACTCCCAACTGGGGGACATGAAAGTCACAATTTTCATAAAGAATGTCAATAATCTTACGCGGGAGGGGGGAGGGGGGGTTGGGGGTGGGGGATAGGGATGGAAGGTAGGGGACCATGAAGTTCACACAGGTATTAACCGTTGTGTCAGCAACTTCATATCACATAAAAAAAACTTTCGCAGAAGTCTATTCAGTCATAAGAAATAACGTTTTTTGTCAAATTCTCTTATATAGATTTAGTAAAGTGGGCCTCATCCCAGTCTCAAACCGCGAGATTTAGAAGCATAAAGTTAATAATTTTGATAAAGGACCCCTAGTCGTCAATAATCATGCTCCCAATTTTCTTCTGAGTGCTTCCTATAATAAGAAGATTTTTAAAATTTACCTTGAATTCTACTGTTTTGGCCCTGCCCCCAAGACCTTATGGGATGGGGACCATGAACTTCACATAGGTATTAACCGTCATGTCAGCAACAACAAATCACACCAAAAAACATTCGCACAAGTCTTACCTAGGTATAAAAGCTGTATACAATTCAGGACGACTGAGTTTATGGTTTTTGAAAAGGATTCGAAAATGTGAATTGTTTAAATGCTCTAAAATATTTTAAGCCCAACCCCCAGGGCCAAACCATGAGACCCAGGGACATTCAATTCTTATAAAGGTAGCATATACGTCCATAATCATGCTCACCATTTGTTTCCCAGTGCTTCCTATAATAAGAAGATTTTCAAAGTTTACCTTGAATTTGACAGTTTTGGCCCCGCTCCCAAGGCCCCTGTGGAGTGAGGACCATGCAATTCACAATTTTGATTCACCCTTTGGTACCAAAGCTGCATACAACATTTTATAACGATTGAACTTATGTTTTTGAGAAGTCCACAGATAAAGGTGATCACAAAAGGTTCATTGAGACAAAGTCTCAGGTTACCTTAAAATACAATGTGATTCAGTTTAAATTATAAGAGACTACATTAAAAATATATAACTATTTACATAGCTATTAACATCTACATTTACTATAAAATGCCAAATGATGTAAAACCTTCCATTTAACTTAACTTTCCACAAAAATGCTGTTAAGAATGTTTTCAATCATGAAAAAAAACAACACATTTATATACAGGGTTACCTGGGTATGATTGAACATACATTAGTGTTTGCGCAAACTGTATTGCAAATACATTTTGTTTATGTGAAACATACAAGCTATGAAGTTATGGGTTCATTTGCAACATAAAAATGTTAAAACTTGAAAATTGTAACAGGAGCCATATAAGCATTTATGTGGTCTATATATATAAGGCAATATGTATATCCTGTGGGGCATCAGCATTCATGTACGATACTAGTTTATAAGGGCTATATATATCCGTTATATATAGAAAATGTGGGCCCTTAAAGAAACCCCACACAAAGGTGTCATTCAAAGACCCCACGAAAGACCATATGTCTTTATATATATATATATATATATATATATATATATATATATATTATTCACAATATTTCTAAAATCATGCAAACTGAAATTAAAACACTCTGAAATATATACAGACCCTTAATTTCATTTCTATTTTTAAACTGACCAAGTCAACTAAGTCGGTAGCGCATCTGACTATCAATCCAGGGGTCGTGAGTACTTATCCCAGCCCTGCAATAGTCTCCATGATGACTGATATATGACATTGCCTCTCATTGTCATTTGCCTCTCCCTGCTGATTTAAGCGGGACAATTACCAGTTAATAACCGGAAATAACTTATGTTTCATTTTTTTGGTCATCTACGACAATAAATGTAAAAATATTTAAATTTATCAGTTTTAATTGATACCATAGAGGTACTCATAAAGACTTTTTACTCATCATATTTTTCAAAACTAGTGTGACGTCACTAGATTTTATATAAAAAAACAACAAGAAATGTCACTGGTAAGTGTCACATACACCCCCACCCCACTCAAATGGTCTGTGAAAATAACGATATATTTTAAAATAGGTAGCAATTTAAATGTATCCATGAATATCAAGAGTAATGAAACTGACATTTCAGACTAGATACACAATTTCATGTTCTTTCCAATAAAGTGTGACCTTAACCTGTGTGTAACCTTGACATCAGATGTAAAGGTCGGGGTATTTCTATAGGTAAATGCAGGTGACACATCATCATGACATGTTGATCAATTGTGTTAAGCTACTTTAAAATCCCTTCATGTAAGACAAAGTTACAGACCAGACATGAAATATCAAATAAACTGTAAATGTGACCTTGACCTTTGAGGTAAGGTTCTAGGTCTTACATGCGAAACGTCGCCATGGCATTTGATCAATTGAGCAAAGTGTTTTTGAAATCCATCCATGTATCATAAAATTACAGACCAGACTTAAAATTTCAAACAGACTCAAGGTGTTGTCAAACAAACTCAAAGTGTGACCTTGACTTGAGAGACATGTGACACTTAATCATGTCAGAGCCAAGTGTTTTTGAAATAAGTCCATGTATGACCAAGTTAAGGACCGGACACGCAATCTCACACAGACTCAAAGTGATGTAAAACAAACTCAAAGTGTGACCTTGAGGTACGTGTGTGGGTCTTATGCGCAACACAACGTCATGTCATGCTAATGAATTGAGACAAGTTTTTTTAAAAATTTATCCAAAGACAACAAAGTTACAGACCAGATGAGAAATATCAAACAGACTGAAAGTGTTGCCAAACAAAGTTAAAAGTATGACCTTGATCACTGAAGTGAGAATCTGGGTGTTACACGCGACACGTCGTCATGTTTTGTTAAACATTTGTAGCAAGTATTTAAAAAAATGCATGATAAAGCTACAGGCTGGACATGAAATCTCTCAGAGACTCAAAATATTGTCAAACAAACTAAAAGTGTGACCTTGACCTTTGAAGTACGGGTGTGGGAGTGGGGTGGGAGGGGGCAGAAATACTAAAATAAAGATAGAAATACTGAAATATTACTGTTTCCATAAGGTTATATGTTTGTGGGTTGATTTTCCAGTATAAAACAGAGAAAAAAATATCATGTGCCCCTTTAAAGCTTAATTTCTTTCAAAGGTTACTCATTAATTGATAGTGATAGACCAACTAACTCTATATTGTCACGTCCCCGGAATATTGTAATATTTTCATACTATTGAAACACTATCAACATTAATTGTCACAAAAATCCCACTATATTGTGTGTCAAAACTAAAATAAGAATGAATGAAAAATGAGACTACTGATATGATTTATTTAGACTATTTTTGGAAGTTCCGACTCCCGGAGGTAACATTTAGACACAATATGAACACTTCACAAATATTTATCAATTAAATCATAACATCTCGATAAATAATGGATATAGTCAACTGAAATTTGGTAGACATATTTATTGGTGTTTAATCTTTCAAATCATATCAGATTTATAATTATTGAGCTATAACAAAAACAGTCAGGTGACCCCCTAAATGAAAAGTCACACACGCTACTGATATGTTCTAAAGTTGTCAAGTACATATAATGAAGTGGTTAGATCACTTACTGTTTTATTAATTAATAACGATAATAATGATGATGATGCTGATATCAGTATGATGAACACTAATCTTATCACAGTGCTTAATGCAACTGTTAAGGGACATTTTGTATGTTTTATATCTTGCCATATTAATAGTGGTACAACAAATGTCCAGCAAAGAGTATTTTAGGAGATACATGGTTAAAAACTTTTTTTCTCCAGAGTTTCTGTCACTTTGTGTATTGAAAGTCATAAACATATATCACATCTACACAATAAGGATGTACGTGTATCTGTTACTCAGCATGGGTCGAGGTAAAATGCATATGCTCAGAAAACTAACGTGCTAGTATGACATGACAATAATCTCAGATAAAGTTAATTCACTGCATGTTGTGAAAATTATACCAGAAATGAGCCCATTATATATCAACATCTGCCTGTAACATACCAAAAGCATAATACCTTATGTTATAAAGTGGAATAAAAAATATTAAAATTATTTCGCAGAAACTGTATGTCTTATTTAAGACACAGTTACCTTTATTCCATTTACTTCAAAATCAATTCAAAGCATTATTTTCATGTCAGCAATTTATGCACAAAATTTCATCAAGATATTTTAAAGAAAACTTGAGTAATTGAGAGAAAGTAATTTTTTCTATATCAAGTAACAATGACCTTGGCCCGAATTAAGACATGTTTTACATTATAAGATATGTCTCATCTTCTTTTTCCTTTTAGAAACAAATACAATTTCAACAGAATAGCTTAAAAGAGACTATTATTGAGACAAAACCAATTCGTGACTGACCGACAGACAGACAGACACTTTATGCCCACAACCCCATTGCTCATTATTCAAATGATGAGAGTATAATAGAATAATCTTTAATAGTGATATGCAAGAGAAAGAACCAATCAGATAGAGATAATGAAATTCCAAATCTCAGTATCAATATATTAATACGATTCTCAATGTTTAACCCTTTACTTCATTTAGACGCCTTTGGACAACTCTAATATAGACACCTTTGGACACCTCTAATATAGACACCTTTGGACACCTCTAATAAAGACGCCTATGGACACCTCTAATATAGAAGGCTTTTGAATTATTGGGTGAATTATGTTTATATTAACTGACAGAGTGGAAAACAGTGCAGGAAGTGTTCAGATTGCTCGTAACTCTTCCTGCACTGTTTTCAAAGGCCTTCTGTGATTGGTGCGGGAAAACATGTATCTATGAAGTAAAGGGTTAATATAAACCTCCATAGAACCTCAGTTCCGATATAAAGACTGAAATATCTTTTAAATATCTCAAGTTTACTCCCATAACGAGTCTTATAATGCCAACACAAGGCAAGATGAATGTATAATTGATACTATCATATGTGGTTTAAGTCCTATTTTACAAATACATTCACAATGAAAGTGACACTGCCTACAGCAGTTTTGATTAATTTTTCACTTTACTCTATTAAAATTATATGAAACAAGATGATACCCCTGTACGTGCAGATACTGAATTTCATTTAAATGCTGTAAAAGGGACATAACTCTTCTATATGGTTGAAAGGAATCATATTTCACATATTTGTGGTCATATATGAAAAAATATTTATCAGTTTTATTGGTTTATAAGAAAAAATTATTTTTTCTTTGAATGGCATTAAGCCATTTTTAACACATTTCAGGTTATATATGGCATATCCAGTTTTACTGGTTGAGAAAGATTTCAGACTGAGTCGAACCACCATCCTTCCGCAAGTAACTGGAAACTTTCTCACATAGAGCTTTTGGAGCGAGTGGGACTCGAACCCACGACCTTTGCGATAAGAGGTAAGTGATCTTGAGATGGCGCCTAAGACCACTCGGCCACGGAAATTATTCTATCTGTCACGAGAAACTAGATATCCAAGGTTGAAATTTGGATTTTCAAGTCAAGTCTAAAAATATTGTCAAGAACGGTTGGTGAACACGGCCCCTGAATCAGTTGCATTTCATTTTCATTTCCATTATTCCTTGCTCTTACATGTTATCTTTAAAACAAGCACGACTACATTAATTTTATTAATATGTTAATAATTTATATAATATGAACTATCAGATAGCAATACCTTGATATAAATTTTCATATGGTCATGGGTCTAATTGTGTAAAGATTATTTTGATGCATGAAATGGAGTGAAGTGATTTCAACATTGCAGTGTTAATAATGATACAATAATATCATAGTGATATTTAGGCTCATTGTAGGTCAGTAGAGAAATAGGTTATCCATTCAAGAATGCAGACGTTATTGTCCTATTATCAGAAAGCCTACAAATAGTGATAACTTGCATTAAAGATAAATATTTTAAAAATACAGACTGGTAAATTGTATTGGATAACTTGAGTTATGTCCCTTTTTGATATCTATTAAAGTTTGTTCATTATTTATTAGTTTACACATTTTTTCATCTGCATCCAGCAAATATCAGCTATAAATATTATCAAATTCATATCTTGGACACTTGCTCAACCTCAAACTGGTACTTTTCAGGTACCTGTCAGTAAATATTTACAGTTTGGTGCAACGAAGGCCATTATAAATTAATTGCTAGATTATCATCCAAATTTTTCTTAAAAACGGGGAGGGCACGAGGATTATTGGGGCAGGCGGGGATGATAATCTAGGAATTAATTTATAAAGGCCTAAACACAGCCTTGATACATTTTTGTCTGAATATCTAGCATCATTTTTATGCTGTATTTTCCTTCAAGATATACACATACCTGAAAAAAAGTTTGAAATTTGGAAGTATGACACATATAAAATTCAGATTTGAGGTAGAGAGTTAAAACGGAAGTTAATTTCTTTGGTTATAGCCAGTCCTTAATGTGTTATAACCTCAAATCCAGGTATCCAGTTTCATTGGAAAATGAATGCCTGAAGAAGTCATGGAAGACCCAGGTACTGTATATGTCAAGGGAATATATTCCATTTAAACAGAATGCAATTCAGTTTTTTGTTTTAATATAAATATATCGACATATTTTAAACAATAATGAAATTAAAACATTAAAAACACAATTCATGATAATGATGATTACAAAAAAGGAATTGATGATGGAGATCATAATGAATGTAATAATAATAATAATGATAATAATAACGAGAAAAAAAAGAAAAAGAAAAAGAAGAAAAGAATTTGTATCCTCCACTCAAAAGGACTGAGTACAATAGACATTGCCTGTGAATGTGGGTACTGAAACTGGGCATTATTATGCCTATGATATTATATGAGAGGCATCTGGTCGAGCTGGAGGTTGAACCTGCAACCTTTGGCATGAGTGGCCAACAATCTATCCATTACACTACCATCCAGTTTTGTATAAAATAAATAAAATGATGTACGAAACAATTAACATTTTGTGTCTAACTATACAACATTGAGAAAATGTTATACCAGAAAATAATGTTTATTTTCCCAACCATTATCCATTCCGTCATCAAAACAGATGGTATTAATTCAACCTGTTCCTCAACAGTGCCTGTGACTGAGAGAGACAACTGTGTGAGCATGTCTCTCCTCTCTAAACCAGCTGTTCAATGTCTCTCATACTGAATATGTTATGGGATACACTTATTTCACCACTTCTATCAAACAGTGTTAGGAATCCACTTTAGTTTTCTAAGTTCTCAATCAAACAGTATCACTGTGGTTGCCAGTTGACATCCATTCACCATGTCAAGCATCTAGATCTTCCACTCAATCCAACACATGATACATTTACTTTGCCTGGCTCCTGTTTCACCAACATACATTTGTATTCAAGTACAGACAAACAATTTCGGCAGCAACTATAATTTTCTAAGGATCTGTCACTCACACTATCGTTACCAGTTGGCATCAATACATTAATTTAAACATCTGGGCTATGCCAGTGACCAAAGACTGTGACTAAAACAACTGCTGGAACTGATATCAAAAGACGCAAATCCATTAATTTATCAGCAAATTCATACAAAATACTAATACACTGTTCCCATTTTTAGTTTTTAAGAGCCTTAATCATGCACACCGATGTGAACACATTGTTTTAATATCTTAGTTTTTTAAAGCTTCTGTCTTCTCATATTCAAATGAAGTTATTGATACAACTGACCAGAGGCAGGCTGCCAATCAAACAAGTCACTTATCCAATCAGCGATTGATAGTCTACCATTTTCCATAGATAAGCTAGTAATGTCTATGTAAACACTTCTTTATATTCATTTGGACAAATTATACCACATGGCCGGTGGGGGGAGCAATAGTCTTTTTTGCATCAGGTCATTTGCAGGCACAATCCATTCCATCAAAATCTAGACTTGTAAAGTCTGTGTCAGTCACTCCTGGAAATACTAGTTTATCTTAGTTAGCACTGACCCATCTGTGCCAAACCAGCTGTCTATTTGTGTCGTCTGGTCCTGCATCATACACATGTTCCCATGAAATTCTCAACATTTCAATCACTGATAATTGAAACAAAACTCTTGATCAAATCTTCACTTTAAATATTAAGATTGTTAATACAGTGCAGTATTATTTCAATGGCAAACAGCATGTGAACTGTTTGTAAAGTCTTAATGTACATGTTTCTTTACTAAACTATCTGCACTTGCTTTCTGATCACTTAGTTATTTCACTGTAATAACAACTCTAAGCTTATGGTCTGAGTACAGTCTGAGTACAGTCAGAGCACATAAATGATCATGTTGTATTGTATGGAACTAAACAATCTTTCCATCATACCACATCTTTGTCTGCTCATGATCTGAGCTATGCAACACTAAGTATCATGCCACAGACACACGGTACCGTTTCCCACCACTCATATTAGTCTGATATTAGGTCCATAAGTCCTACAAGTGTTCTCTACTGCGAATATGAATATACAAAGTTCAATAATTTAAAAACAGGGACCAATAAAAAGATTTTTTTTTTTGCTCCCAAATCCAGTGAAAGGCACTCAGTAGTACGGTACCCAGTTGCTGTCATCTTCGGGACGTAAGATGCCGGTAACCAGTAGAACAATATCCACTATCCACCATATACCAACACCTCCCAGTGTCAGTAACTTGCCTACAGCAGTGCCTGCAACACAAATGTAGGACAGTATTAGGACAGTAATAAAGAACACATTTCTCACATAGCTCACTAGGATATCTACCATTTTATAGGTGAGGTGTATTCTATCTCAATAGTAAAGTTTAATGGTATTTTAGAGACCACATTTCTTCTGTACTGCATTACAATTTATGCCATTTTATAAGTTAGGTATAATTATGTGTTGTTTTTTTTAATACAATGAAGCAAGGACATGAATAGAATGATAGGAAACTTGCATCTCTCTACTATACGTTTATAATATAGCATGCGAAGAATTAATAAATTTGCAAATTAATCATTCAAATTTCCCAGGTTACTGAATTCTTGTACATTAAATGTAAGGTGAATGTAATCTTTGATGTTTTATACTGTTTTAAACATGGAAAAATATTGAAGTTTAAATTTCAAGTACTTTCCTGGATTTTTTAGTTTCAGTAAACGTAAGTACTTCAACAATCTTAAACACATGTTGATGGGAATGGTCTCATTTTGTACAGAATTTCATTGTGCAAAAAACAATTTTTAATTAGTATTTTTGAGATGAATGGAAGTTACGATTTTTAAAAAATGAGAATTCATGAGATTTTGCTTTCATAATGTGTCAATCAGTTGCTTTTCCTTCTCTAAATAAGTGATTCCATTGGTGTTTTTCTTTTTATAAAAAAAGCCCTCACTTCTCTGAAATAAATATGACTAATTAAATAGAATACAAGTTCTAATTTTAGAATCAGCGATGTCTTATTGCTGCATATACTATTGCAATCTCTATGAACGATTTTTAAAAAAATATAAACAAACTAACATATGATTTGTGTTTATGATAAAATTTTCCTCCAGACTCTCTGAATGAGATGTTAAATAAAATCATGTTTAAGAAATTTCAACATGCTGACAACTGGCTATATAAGCACATGTAAATGCATCATTTGCCAATTTAAATATTTTGTTGTTTGAATTTTGGTTGAAAAAAACAAAATGATTTAGATAATCCTACAATAAGAAATTTATGAAAGTTTTTAAGTGTCAAGTATGATACATGTAAAGAATTCCATTGGACTAGTACATAGCAGTTAATTTTGCTAGATTCAGATTGAATATGTAGTTCAGAATTACTGTCATGTTGGATTTTCCCATATTTAGATGTAGGTACATACAACTTTCACATTTATTGTTTTGAGACTACAAATCGTTTTCAAAAGGCAATGTAATCTATCATACTTGTACCCTAGGATCGTAAGTCTGCTTTATATCCAACTTGTTTCTATGAAGAGTAGATTGACTGATTGAATATTTAGTGATCAGTTTACAAATGATAATAAGAAGTAATGTCACAACCCCTGGATTGATAGTCAGACACGCTACCGAAGCTAAACTAAATTAACTGATTTGCTTAAGGATTCTTCATTTGCATGAAACATTACAGTACCATCTTACAACAGAATGATGTTATACTGACAAAATACCTGCATATAAAAACTAAACCTCATGATTTTACCTGTATGACCAAGACAAAATCTGTCCATCCCAAGAAAGCCAAGGAGCACGGAGTATGTCAACGTTGTCACGAAGTAATGGCCATTGTACCTGGATATGAATATATGATTTAAATGATATGGTGAAGTTAGTATGCCTGCAAGTTGGAGAACCCTGCTCCACGCTATAACTGAAGACAGTAAAGCAGTTTGCTTTGTCCTATTCTCACATGTGATTGGTCAATTTTGGTCAGCTGACATTTATAACTGTATATGGTACATGTGACTGAAGACAGTAGAGCAGTTTGCTTTGTCCTGTTCTCACATGTGATTGACTTGACCTGATTATCTAACATATTTGCACTGTATTTGTAATATGAGCCGTCATCATTGAATATAACTTTTCAAAACCAGTTGCCTACAAGAACATGCTGTTTTGGGTAATAAGCCCATATCACTATCAATGAGATGGCACTTTGTGACTTTACAACTGTTTTGAGAAACACAGTAAACATTTGAAAATTCACGTAGTATATATTCAAGACAGATGAAATTGTATTTACACAAGTAAATTGATTTGAATCTATTAAAGATGAAAATCTTGACCTGCAGCTCTTTGCGAAAACTAGAATTCATTTGTTACGTTCGTGTGTGAAAACTATTTGTTTATAAATCTGACTTTCCATATCTGTTTTATATGTGACACTATAATAAACTTTTAAAATTTAAAAAAAAAAATATCTGTTTTAATAATCTTACTGAAGAGTAAAGTTTGTGCAATTTGTTCAAATAATGATTATATGTCAATTACAAAATTTTGTTGGCCCAAACACATCTTGCCTTTAATTGCTTTAGAACTGGAAAATACAAAGCTTGCATACCTGCCGTTTTACTGGTTGAAACAAAATCCATAAGCTTATACTTATAAATTGCACATGCTACTAATGGCATCAAGCTGTCTCATCAGACCATGAATCAAAGTCTTTGTTGGGAAAATAATATTTAAATATTCATGGTTGGCAAGTATACGAATTAATCACGAGCATGGGATTAGAAAAAAGCTTTTAACCCTAGGTATCAGTGCTTTGAGAGGAATTAAAATGGTCTAAGTTCAAATAACAAGAGGCCTTAGTGAGCCTGAGGATGCTCTACTGACTCATAGTGGCCATAGCACTTTTTGAAATTTCACAATATTTACCCTCTTTTTTGGGGGGTGGGGGGTGGGGGGGATGGGGGGGGGGGTGGTCATCTTAACAACATATGGATAAATACCCCCACCACACCCATACTGAACAAAAACTTAATTTCTTGGGTATAAAAAGGAAACACTTAGAATTCCCATTACATTCATCTGTTAAAAAAATATAGTCCCCTGTACAGAACCCTTATACAACCCAGCCCCTTAATATGTCAGAACTTCAATCACCCACTCTTAGCAATTGGTTATGAGCAGAAATAATTCAAATTTTAAAAAGAAGTTTTTTTGTACACATGGATGCAAAATGAAAAAAATTCAGTTTTCCCTATAATAGTCCTATGTAAATTCAGCCCCTAAAATCTTATCAAACCCCTACACATAGGGATAGTTTATGCCAAATATGAATAAATATGACATACCGTATCTTAAGAAAACAGTTTTTGCAATTCCCTATTTTTACCCTTTTGGGGCCCCTCTTGACCCCTTAAGACAGTGGAACCCAGTAATTTAAAAAAAATTAAACCTCCTTCACCAAACAATGCTTCTGTGAAGATATAGGCAAAATCATTTCCATTTAAAAAAAGAAAAAATATTCATTATAATGACATGTGTCCCCTAATTGAACCCTCGGGACAGGGTCATTTTTAACCCTAGGGCCTAGGGACACCATTTGAAAAAATCTAACAAATCTATAGTTGGTTATCATTACTACATAAACATTTTGAAAATCTGTTGGGCCGTTCATGAGAAGAAGATTTTTTAAGTTTTGGACTATTTTTAGTAATGGAAGCCATCTTGAATTTCAGATCGAAAAAAAAATCTTCTGTATAGTCTCCTATGCAATAGAAACATGCATGTGAAGTTTCAGTTTAATTGGCCTTTTGGTTTTAGAAAAGATGAAAAAAAAGAGAAATTTCTTTTTTCCCATAGAATACCTACGTAAAATTCAAAGTCACCTTACAGGGCCTCTATAAATTTTAGCCCCTAAATTCTTATCTGCAATCAAACCCCTACACATAGGGATAATTTATGCCAAATATGAACAAATCTGACATACTGTTTCTTAAGAAAACGATTTTTGTAATTCCCAATTTTTACCCTTTTGGGGCACCTCTTGAACTCTTAAGACAGTGGAACCCAGTCATTTTAACAAATCTGAACCTCCTTCACCAAACAATGCTTCTGTGAAGATATAAGCAAAATCATTTCCATTTTAAAAAAGAAAAAATATTTATTATAATGACATGTGTCCCCTAATTGAACCCTCAGGGCGGGGTCATTTTTAACCCTAGGGACACCATTTGAAAAAATCCAACAAATCTATAGTTGGTTATCATTACTACATAAACATTTTGAAAAAGTGTTGGGCCGTTCACGAAAAGAAGATTTTTTAAGTTTTGGACTATTTTAAGTAATGGAAGCCATCTTGAATTTCAGATAAAAAAAAAAATCTTCTGTATAGTCTCCTATGCAATAGAAACATGCATGTGAAGTTTCAGTTTAATTGGCCTAGTGGTTTCAGAGAAAGTGCTGCTAGCAGACAACGACTGACAATGCGTCATCGCATAAGCACTTCTTGCTTTTGGCCAGTAGAGCTTAAAACAGTGAAACATTATATAGGAATATCCTTTTATTAACAAAGTACACATAAAAAGGTCCTTATAATTTAAACTGACTTAAATCTGGACCACCCAGAGACTTACTTGATACATGGAAATCCATCCTTCAGGAAGCGTTTTTTACCGTAACAGTGTACCCCAGAAAGAACCTCACACCATACCTTTGTAAACTGAACATCTTCGTATTTCTCTCCACCCCACTGTAAAGTCGAATAAAAATCTAAAATAATTTATTTTTTTCTTTTCATTATTGAAGTAATATTGATCAGTGTTTTGAAATCTATATCAGGGAAACACAGTGTAAAATCATCATCACTGAAATGCTAGTCGAAACTGTATCAAGGGGTTTAAGATGAACCTCCCTAGGCAACTGACTTAAGGTCTTGTCTCAACATTATTTCACTCTTGCTTGTAAGTTCATGAGTTTTATCACTGCTCTTTCTTTGAAGATTTACAAGGAAATTTGCCGATTACCGGTACTTGCGGCAAAAATGTGACTCTTCTCAGATTTTGTATCGCTCTACTGGTAAAACTGGTTACAGTGGTATGTGTGGAAAAACGGTGTTAAACCATCTAACAGCAGTACAGTGTAATTATTTTAATAAATCTCTTTATTTATTTAATACCGTACTTTACAACCAACCATACTACATGTACCAAACATTGTACCATAGTACAGTCAAACCTGTTCTATGCAGCCAGTCAAGGAAAGGGAGCAAAAATGTCCTTTTAAGAGAGGACAGGTTATTGTTTAATGAAGGTTAATTTGCTCTGAAAGCATATAAATTGGAAATAACAAATATGACTGCTTAAGACAAGTGGCTGTTTAAGAGAGATGACCACTTACACAGGTCTGACAGTATTTTAATTTTGGTACTAATACTAATACAAACATTTCAATGGGAACCATAACGGCAATTCTTTTAGAACAAATTGATGTAAAATCTCAACAAAAATATTAAATATACACGTCATTAAAAATATTTACAATAAAATACAACCTTGGTGCAGCCGTACCCATTCAAGTGCCTCTGCGTCTCATTTCCTTCTAGATCTTCAGGCTCACTGCAATTCAGGAATTCAACAGGTCTGTAAGAAGAAAGAAATGTTATAAACATGAGCTAATACATGTCCAATAAAAGATATTTTATCACAATTACATCATCATCATCATCATTTATAACTGATCACTAATGACTAGTTTAACCTAGTAATCATCAACTATATTTCACAATACAATGTAGTAAACTATTTAAAATATTTTATATTCCCATGTTCATACATACAGTGCACTGGATCCACTCTTAACAATGGTTATTTTGCCCCCACCCCACTCCACACACACATACACCTCTAAACCTCTAAAACTTAAAGAATGTAAATAATTAGGCCCATAATGAACAATCCTGATTTAGACATGCATCATTTTTGTCATTTGTAAGAGCTATAATGTATCTAAATAAACAAAACTTAAGTTGAGTTATAAAATAAAGTTTCTTTGTCTAGTCTTTAAATGTAAATATTGTCCAGGTATTTAAGGTGTTACTTAAGTTTGTAAAATATTACCAGTACAAGATATATTTTGGTACCAACAGATTATATCAATGACTGATCGGTTGATACCAACTGTTGATAACCAATGATTAATTGTAAAATTAAACTAGGGCCCAGGACAGACATGTCCACTTTCTACTGGTACCTTGTCTGATGATGAACCTTCTATGATGAACTGATGTGAGGAATTTACTCAAACCAGTACTTACTGTTGCCTCGTTAAAAGTTATATGATAATAGTGCAGCTTATGTAATAAGTGCTGGTGTGGGACATGGTTTAATATCTTATAAGTGTCATGTCAATGAGGAGAAGTATCAAAGTCATGAGCCGTGTTTCACAGCACCTCCTTCTCAAACTATGTTTGTCAGAATACTGTGTACTACTAAATGTTAGTTTACAGCAGAGGCAGGTCAACATTACTGAATGATAGTTACTGGCCTTGTATTGATTCCCCCTTTTTTATTACTGTCGAGACATTCCCTCGTCTTCAGTCATTTATTATGTAACTTGCACCTCAATCAGACAGTCAAATATCAATTAAAAAAGAATGCTGGACCAAAATTTTACAGCAATAGGTGTTATAAACATTGATAATTGTGTCACAAACAAACATGAGAAATTATAAAGAAAGGTTTAACTCAATCATGAAATATTTGTTATTGGAATCTCATAATCATCAACATTTATGTCCAGTGTGTAAGTTTAGAGTGAATTTAAAAGATATTCAATTTATATATAGTTAAATTTTTTGGCGCCAGATTTCTCTCAATACACTACGGTCAGTGGCAATTATTTTTTGTACAGTGTATCTTTATAAACTGCTGTTTAAAAAAAACATATTTGACGAGAAATCTGAAACTTTCCAGGTCTGTTGTTTATATATATTCTTCTTTCAGAATATACAAAAGAAAGTTTTTATATAGCATTTGGCAATTTTCTGACCGATTGGAAAAACTCATGGAAACATAAGAATAGATGCATCAAATGAAGCATGAAACCTCTTTTTTTCACCATTTTTGTTCTTCAAAAAATTATTGTAAACATGAAATGGGCACTTGCTTAGACAGGTACTGACAACTCAAATTCGTAGTATGATCAGTCATTATTCATTTAACCACATCTTTCATAGTTAGGGTTAAAAAAAAAACACACATTAAAATCATAAAATTAAAACGTTTTTATTCATTTGTTTCAATACTATCGTGAATTAATATCTTACTATCGAAACAGGTAATTATCATGCATTCTCTCCCTTTGATAGTCATTGAATTGGGTTTATAATAAGGGACCTATTCGTAGTTTCGTACCATAACATTGGCACTCTGACATTTGTCGTTGTGCGGAGACACTGGCGTTCACCTAGATCTTAGTATGGGAGAACATGATGCACAGGCGCAAATGACCAAGGAATTTTATAGAGAAGGAAAGGCAATTGATTGAGATTTTGTGAATGCTCGCATATTTACGCATTATCTTTTTTTCAATTATCTTAACTGCCATTCATCTTAAGAACACAGATCAAAATTCTTACACTGCAGAATGGAATTGTCATTAAAACAATACCATTCACGGAACTGTGTTTAAAATTGTTGAAGTACTTGTGACTACAAAATTTGTATACTGCAGCTAAAACAATGACAAATTATGATAATTTTTCCTTCAAACCTCAATATCTTTAATTCAAGATAATTTTGCGTGATTGAAACATAATTAAACATCTAAAATTACATACAACTTACAGTTTATGTACAAGAAATCAGTTGCCTGTGAATTATGAATAAATAATTTGCAAATTATGAATCCTTCTTGTGCTGTTTCATCAACATTTAGTCAGGAAATGCAAGTTTCCTAACCTTCTATACTAGTCCTTTGAAT